>OX421977.1:75187389-76592158 GCA_949128135.1 Parasteatoda lunata
AATCGTCCCCAAGACGCCATTTCAACTTCATTTGTTAAAAACAATGCTAGTTAATTAACAAAACTAATCTTTTTTTTTTTAAATGTTAACTAAGGTGTCCACTTACATATTCGGTTAATAATTTTTATTTGTTTAAACAAAATTACTTTGTTACAATATTCTAATACCAAAAAAAGTACTTACGTAGCGTGAAAATATCTTTTGTGATGTAACTCTTTCAAAAGTACATAAAAATGGTTGCCAGCAGGGGTGTGCATGTAGATTTTATAAATACACCTTGTGCGCCACCTAGGAATGAAATCTAGAACCCGACACTCGAAATTTTTGCTCTGTTACAATCGCACCCTGTTACAATTGACCCCACTCTCCCCTACTTATGTGAATATTTTCAACTATCGTAGAAAAAGTTGTTTTATGCCAAGAAACAACAGTTACTACGAAGCAATCATCGGAGTTGGTGAAGAGCAATGAACAGGGGGCTGAGCCCCTTAGTATATATTTACGCAGTTCCGTTAAATATCCAAATGTAATCCTTTTCAGAACTTCTTGGAACAAACTTTAAACAGGTGTGTTTTTGATAATATTCAAAGGCGGCAAGAAGGTGTCTTCGCTTTTTGGCTGAAAGAGTGAAATGATATCAATAGAGATATAAAAAATGAATAAAATAAAATTTAACAGACATAAATAAGTTTTTAAGCAATTACTCCGATGAACCGACTTCAAAGAATATAAATGGCCGTGTTTATGTGCCGTATACGCCCTCATACGGCATAAGACTGAGACGTATTTAAACCGATTCATTTAAGTATTGTAAATATAATTAAACAAAACCATTTCAAAATTAAAATACATTCCTTAGTTTCAGGCTACATCAAAAGTAGAAGCAGATAATATCAAGAAGGACATCCTGAACCGTCAAAAAAAAGTTTTTTTATTCAGTGAAAGTACTTTTTTGTGTCTTTCTTCTTAACTTTAAATAACATCTGCACTAATATTTTAATATATTTGAGGTCACCCTCTCGAGCCATTAAAATAGAGTCTTAGTTCGTGAAAATCCGATCATTAATTCAAGAGTTATTCTGTTCAGGGACTTTACATAATCCCTTCATTCTTTTCTAGAAATACGTACAGGCTTTGTGTAATCATTCTTTAAGAAGAAAGTGAACTCCTATAAATACACACATTGCGTAGAGTTTTAGACCCAAGTTAATATTTCCGAGTTTGAAACAAGAACACCAATTAAACTTGTTTAATGAATAGCTAAAAAGTGCCATATATAATTACAAAAAAGGTTGACTTTTGGAGATAAAACTTTGGGGTGCTTCCCCTCCCATCTCCCTTCCTCCCTGAGTAACAAATAAAATTAAAGAATATTATTTTTTTACTGTGTTCATTTATGCTGGTAATCTAAACCAAGTTAACTGTTATTTTTCATGTAACGTAATACTTTAATATTAAACAAAAGTAAGTTATAAAAAATAACACTGAATAAAAACTAATAGTTACAATTAATGTCCTTGTCAATATAATACGGTATAACAGCATTAGGCCACCTGTAACTTTTTTGTCGTCTAGCATTTCTGTCTTCTTCCTGAAAATTGAAATGGTGTACTTATGCATATATTATGAACTTACATTTCAGAGAAATACTTATCGTAAATTGTTTAAGTACAGATGCTTTGATCCAAAATTATAAGACGATTTTCAAAGTGCTAAATTTTTCCCTTCGTACCGCGTGGTTACGCAGGGCTAAAGAGAATAGAAGGGCTAGTTCATTACGCTCTTAAATCTGAATCTACGATTTCCCTCCTGATGACGTCACTGAGTACACAGTTCTCGGAGATCGCTAGCAAAGATATTATGATAACTTTGTATCTTTCTCTCTGTAAAAATAAGTTAGACTTTTTCTGGTTATTAGCTTTCAAACTTTACATAATTTCCGTACATACATAACATAGCATAACTTTACTTTACATGATTTCCGGTCTTTTTGAAGTAACGGGGTGGTTTCTATTTAGATGGTGAATTTTTATAAAAGTTCTTAACGATAGAATAAACGTATTGCTGTTTTATTAACTGTGTCATTTCGTTTGCAACGTTTAATCCATTCTTTACATAATTTTTCATTTACTTTAGGGAAAACGTGGAAAATTATATTTTTTCCTTTTGTGTTTCTATTTTTGTAAGTTGCAATCGCACAAACTGGCATTTCATAAGTAATTTTAAATTTTTGTAATTCACTTCACAAAACTGAGATCATTATTGGAAACAAAGAATGTCTTGGAATATGTCATAAAAAGGAATGCTCCAATATTAGTTAAAGCTAGTTAGACCAAAAGCTTCGTTCTTGGAGTAAAAGAACGCAAGCTTTGCTCTACAGTGACGTCACTGGCGAAAGTCGGAGGTTTGGCGCGGCGAGAGTTTCTTCAAAGGAGTGAACTAGCCCTTCTATTCTCTTTAGCCCTGGTGGTTATGATTCAATTAAGAATCTTTTGCCTAAAAAAATTCCTATTATAAATAGCGAAACATCTGACATAAGTAGGGGAAAATTGAGCGTTCAACCCCACTTTTTTTACTATGGGATGAGCGTTCAACCCCACTTTTTTTTTACTATGGGATGAGCGTTCAACCCCACTTTGGGTCGATGTCCTCTTTTACTCTAGTTCTATGGGATGAGCGTTCAACCCCACTTCGGATCGATGTCCTCTTGACTATAGGATGAGAGCTATACCTCACTTAATTTCTATTGGTGCTACTGTTCTGTTTAAAATTAAATTAAGTATATTTTTTTAATACTCGTGACTCCATCTGGTGAGTGAAATAAGTACTAAAGTTTTAGAATCTATACTCTTTTAAAATGTGAAAAATGGAGTACTCATGCTGACATCTAGTGTATGAAATAGCAAGCATCTTATTTTCTTTTTTTCTTATATAAACTGAATAATTTTCTAAGGTAATATATAAATACAGATATTTTAAGATGCGTTTCGAACCAACAACCTAACAATTACAAAATGTTTTCATGGCACAGCGATTGAGCAGCACGCTTAACCGTTGTACCATGAAAACACATCCACTTTAAAGAAATATAAGATTTTGTGCATCTCCATTGAACAATGTAACTTTTCTCAACTTTGTTTTAAAATAAAGAAGTATCTCTCAAGTATAAAAGTTTCATTTCTCTTTTTACATATTTTAATTATAATCCATTTATTATTTCTTAGAGTATTAATGAGCAAAATTAGACTCATTTATAAGCAATTAAACTATCAAATATATGAAAATATTTATTGCATTTTATTTTACACTTGCAAGTAATTTTGTCTAGTAAGTATTTTTTTATTATTAATAATTTTTTCATTTCTTTTAAATTTATTATTATTTTAGTTTTGTCCTTTTCTTTATTCACTTAGTTCTTAGATATTTTTTCTCGTTTTCACTCCTATCTATATTTTTATTATATAGTTATTTTCATATTTCTTTATACATTTTTTCATTGTCCGCTGTAAATAAAAAGATCATGCCATTTTACTTGTTTCTATACGTGTAATGAAATAGAAAGGAAATAATAAAGTCAAAAAAGAAAGATAAACAGATTTTTATTGAATAAAAAGATACTTTACACAATTACATACATCCTTTTATAGCTGATTGTAGCTGGTTGAAGACAATAAATAATAAAACTGTTGTAACAATAAAGACAAGTCTTTCTCACATACATTTTATGTACAAATAAATAGGGGGGAAATAAAATAAATAATAATTTATTTAAATGGGAAGTGAAGTTTGCTACGCTAAATTTTAAAATAATAAATAAACAATTAAGAACCCCCGATTTTAAAGTGACCGTGTGCTAAAGTGTCACACCCGTTTTCTAATATGTACCGCTTATCATCTAGAGGACAAAGGGCTAGTTTATTAGTTGTAATCGAAAGTAATTCATGATTTTTTGAAACAATAGTTTTCATGTTTTCCCGAAATCTGCAATTTTCGAAAAGACATTTTTTAAACATGTCATGCTTTAAACGTTTTTCTCTAACATTTTTCACGACTCCTTTCGCTGTTTTCTTTTCACCTTTCCCAGTTAATAAAGAATACATTTTTGAGCGCAACCCGACGAATTCTTTCACGATAACACCATTCATCTCATCTTTCATTTTACCTACTACTTTCTTATTTTTACTGCAATATAAAAAATGATCTTCGGGGTAATCAGAAGTGTCATAAAGCTCGAGGTGATGGGACATGTCCAAGTAGACATTTTCAGTCTGAATCTCATAACAAAGAGAGTCGGTATCAGTAAATAGTAGTTTCGCTTTATCACCATATTTAGTTTTAATATGATTATAATGAAACTGATACATGAAAGTCTTACTAATATCCAAAACGGAGAAACCAGTATACAGAGGACGATTAAGAGTTAAGGATGTAACATTTCGTGTTACAATAACTAAATCTGGATCAATAATTTTAAACGATTGGAAAGAGGGGGATGCAATTAATTTTAACGCCCTTTTCTTATCTGTTACAATGTCCACGTTTAAGCGATTGCGTACGTTCTCCATACTCTTACCGAAAACCGCGTTATTCATTAACTTCCAAAAATCTTTGTCAAAAGAATTAGTCGCATTTTTCCGCATGTTTGTGTTGAAATTAATGTATGCACGAAGCCAAGGTTCTTGTTTGAATAAGAGAATTTTATGTATTTTAGTCATTTTGAGTCCTAAATTTAAATATAATTTCAAATTTCGGTAATGAAGGATATATCTACATTTATCATTTAAATTTGGTATCAGTTTCGATACATTATAATTATTAGAAACATTTAATGCGGCTGCAGCTCTTTGAGAGTATGGAGAGAGCATATTGAATTGTACTTTCATTTGTTCAGGAGCGACTGGAAGGTCATTGTGTAACTCATGTAATTCTGCAGGATATTCCAGATCTACCTCGAGAATCATCCCTTCGTCTGCCTCATCAGATAATGATTGTATGTATTCTACGGATAGATCTAAATTTTGCGACCAACGGAATTGTTTTGTAGGTAAGTAGCTTTGCATTGCTCCACCATAGAGGTTATTCATATCTAAATAAATGATATAGGATGAGGGAATATTACAATCAAATTCATTACCCATGTAAATGTTATTGGCTCGGGCATACCGGTTTGAAATCATGGAGACACCACCCCTTATTCCCCTTTCGACAAATAAATGCATGGTGGGGTCAGTTAAAAGTTCCAGTTCGACGCGTGTCATTTTTAGACACGCCTGCCACGCATAACCTGGTAAGGTGAAGGTGTGGCATGCGTCAATTTTGAAATGCGTTAAGCATAAAGATCTAAATTTTTCGAACACATCGGCCAAAAGGAGAGTATCAGTCTTAACATATAAATTATGATAATCTCTTAAAGATTGCATATTAAAAGTTTGAAATACCGTACACGCATGATTATATTCCGCTTCAGTAATATGTGTATCATTTAAACTATTGTAAAAAAGCTCGCGAGGGGGTAACTCGGTTTCATTGAATTTCTCCATACAGTCAAAGTAATCATAGGGGTAAACACCTTTACGACGTAAAAGGGGGAGTAATTCCGGTTCTATTTGAGAAGAAAGGATACGAAAATCGCATTCATCCAAGTTGTTCGCTAGCTTATCGAGGGAAGATGGTAAAAACTGTAGAGAGTCTAAAAATTGGAGATTACTGATAGAAAAGGTTATGAATTTTTCAGAGTTTGTTGCAATACACGTCGTTTTTTTGTTTTTAAATTTACTAAGAGTTTTAATGATGTGATGACTGTCATATCCTTTTAGATTGTGGAATATGACAGGTATTTTTTGAATAAGTTTATAATTCAAGTTACATTTTGAGTGTAAGGCACCGCGAAAAGCACCTGATATATGACAGTGATCTCTCACTCTATCATCATTCAAGGGCTCTTCACAAATAGAACAATGAGTTTGATTTAAAAACATTTCATAGTCCTCATTACTTAATTGCATAGGTTTATTGACAGAAAGTAAATCTTTAATCATCCTTTCTTCCCTCAATAAACTATGAACGAGATGTTCCGCAGCATTTTCTCCGCAATACACGACGGGAGGTTTAATGCATTCACCTTCATTCCCAATAATGACGTATGAATATCCGCAGGGTATGTGATGAGCATTTACTTCAGTTCGCGATCTTAATGAAGTTTCATTTTTAGATAATATACACTCAAAATCAGCGTATATCACATATGGAATTTTGTGCATCAAGTGCACGGAATTAAATTTTAAAACTCTCTCTTGATCATTAGGCATCTTAGTTTTCTGCATTTTATGTTCTTTACAATAAACAACGTGATCATCTAAAGCAGGTTTAGTCGCAAAACGATGGAGACAAAAGTCACAATAAAATAATGCACCGTTGTGATGGGTTAAATAAGATAAAAGTCTACTCATATTTCGAATTAAACAAAAGTGTCGGGTTTCTCTCTCGGATATTAGTAAAAGATTTATGTGATGCACTCCGCTTCTGTTTGTTGAAAGATGGAGAGGGAATATGTCTCCTTTTTCATGCCCAAATACATTTATTGATAAATTATTTTGTTTCTCAAATTTAGAAACTTTATTAAGTTGCATGGGAAATGATATACCTGTCAAGTTTAATTCATTTTCAAAGGGTTTATAATTTGAAGGGCGATTCGCATGTTTATTATCGTTACAAGGGTGAATATGAGCTAGTACGCAATATAAAAAACATTTTTCATCGCTCATGTTTCGAATATTCAAGACAGCCCGTCGTTTGACTATTTCCGGTGGGAGGGGGATGTAGGAGGAACCGTTAAATGGAACATAAAGAGCGGAATTTAATTCTAAGTAGTTCACTTCTTCTAGTAACCACCCACTACCTCTATCGACAAATTCGTCAAAAGATGAGATAATCTTAACGTATGCACACTTCACTTCCTCATTTAATGAGTTACAACTTAGCGATACTTGATTACAACTCCTAAAAAAGGAACTCGCAAGTTCTCTCTCCCCATCTTGTCCTTTACGAGAGAAAAGTGCCTTAATACAGACGTACCATTTAATAGGAGCTGATGAGATTGTTAATCGGAGGGCATTTAACAATTGTGGCTTAACATCCTCTAAGAATAATAATAAGTCTTTATTCTTACTACTGTGTAACATCTGGCTTTGAAACGACTCTAGTCCTCTCCTTCCATCAGCCACTCCACTCATTTCCATCTGCACATCATTGGACGTCTATAAATAACAGAAACAAAAAATTTGTCATGCAATTTAAAAATAAAATAAAAGTCATACGACTTGAAAGGAAAAAAAAACATTTTAAAAAAAAAAAAAGATGAAAAGGGAAGCAAAAGAGTTTAAATTAATATTAACTTGATAGGTTGAACTCCGACCCACCCCAAGGGGGTAAACGGGGATAAAAGTTAAATTATCACATTGAAATTTCTCTTAAAACTACAGTAAAATTTTGCCGAATGACAGTGGTGGTGATCAGTTAAAAGTGTATTAACTAAAACATTTGACAATTAAAAACATGCTTTAAAGGCAATGAAATCTAATAGCGTCGGTGTAAATGTCGAGAATTAAATGATTATAATAATAAGGAAACAAGAGATGAAAACAAAATCTCAAAACTAAAATCAATGAGAGCTAAAAGTCCTAAGCATAAATATCTAAAAGTCTGAATAGAAGTCGATGAAGTCTAAAATCAAAAGTAGATAAAATTTCAAAATGTAAGGTTAAAAGTTGATGTTAACTTGATGTTTCATTCATTTTTATTTTGTTTTGAAAAGTCTTATTTATATTTTAATTAATTTTTTAGAAAAGCTACTCTTTTAGATTTAATCGTAGCGAAAAAACTACAAACAAGTCTTTAAATATTAAACAATTCTGTTGCGATAAATGTAATTTCGAGAAACATAATATAATATGATGTATAGACAAACAAACTTACTCACGCTGGGTTGGGGGATATTCTCTTCCTCACACTCCATGGGAGAATCGAGAACGGCATCAGCGACAGCTCTATCGGCTTCAGGATCGTCCATCTCCTCATCACTTGATGGCACCCTTCGTCTTTTTCGTCTTTTTTTGACATTTGCAACAGATTCTGATTTAGATGAAGCATATTCCCGATTAATTCTATCTATCATTTCCTGAAATAATGATAATAAAAAATGTGGATCAGTATTACAATAGAACTGAAACATTTGTAAGAAAAAAGAAAACATTGAAGAGTGAAAAATCTTAATTTAGAATTTATGTATGTCATATAACATCTCCATTCTTTAACATAAATAAATAATTAAATAACAACAGGAGAAGATGTTATATTTCTATTACTAGTAATATTCAAAAGAGAAAAATGAGAACGAAAGAAAAATAAATAAATGAATAACTAAAAGTGAATAAAAAGAAAATGAATTAATTTATCATTTCCTGAAATAATGATAATAAAAAAATGCAGATCAGTATTAAAATAGAACTGAAACATTTGCAAGAAAATAGTATAGATTGAAGAGTGAAAAATCTTATTTTAGAATTTATGTCATATAACATCAGCATTCTTTATCATAAATAAATAATTAAATAACAACAGGAGAAGATGTTATATTTCTATTACTAGTAATATTCAAAAGAGAAAAAGGAGAACGAAAGAAAAATAAATAACTAAAAGTAAATAAAAGAAAATGAATTAATAAATGTTACTTACTTGTGAGATATTTCTAATGACTCGATCAGCTTCTTCATCATCCATGGTCATATCCAAAGGTGTATCCATTTTGGGGTGGAGAAAATAAATATCTGTAAATTTACGGAGGTGAAGTTCACCCTAAGACGTGTGGACGAGATTTGGCTCTATCCTACGTTGAAGCACCCCCCTTTTATATTGAAACTTATCATTAGTTTCCAAACAACGAAAATAAACAAATAAATAAAAGTAGGGGTAGCTGCTAAGTGCAGTAGGTAGACATGTACAGGCGACAATGTTTGTAGATAACTCACTATTCCTCATTAAGCATTACTAAGAGACATCAGTTTATCGTTACCAATGAAAGAACATTCTCTTGACGATGATAAAATTTTCTACCACTTTGTCGATGAAAAGAGACTCTCCCTTACTCATCGATAAAATACTTTTCGTCCATAAAAACTGATTCTTTTACTTTACCCATTAAACAAAGTTTTTTTTTTTTTTATCTGAAATAGGTATACCTATCTACTTATTGTCAAATTCTTTCTTCTAAACTGAAAAAAGAAAATGTCAAATCCTCTATCTCACCATTTAGGATAGTTTCTTATCCACTCTTTACGCAGACAATCGTAATGGATTCAGTGTCTCATTTTCAGGGTTGATAACGCTTTCGTTCATTATCTGAAAAGCAGCAACAACACTGATTTTTCTCTGTCCATTGTATTTTAAATCGAATGTATCATTGCAAATAGTGAAGGAGACGTTATCCGAAATTGCGATTCCATCTCGACGGCATAAGTCTACGACATTATGTGTGTTTAAAATGTTTGCGGTGAAAAGTATTACGTTTATCAGAATAATCATTATCAAAGAAACGACTCGACTGTCTAAAGGCATGATGGGATCTGTGTAAGGAACACGAGGGTGTGTGATAGTGATAGAATGTTTCTTATGACGTATTCGCGATAATAAAGCGTCAAATGATTATAATTACGGTTTATAATTAGAATAACGTCGCGCCAATCCACCGCGTACGGACGCGAGGGGAGGCGCCGCGACCACCCGCCCGCTCGCCCGCCCGCCCCGCTTTTCGCGTCACGCGGACGTTGAATGATAACGTAATCGTAAAGTAAGAAATGAAGAAAGAAGTAAAAACGACAAATTTATTAATTAATTTATTTATTTGTAGTAAATACGTTCACGTATCAATTACATTTGTAACCATTGACATGATTTAATTTTAGATTTTTTCACTTTGCGTACAAGAGAATATCCTTTTTGCGAAACATAGGATTCATTTTTAATAAATGATTGTGGTAAATTAATGTCTTTGAGAATTTCACGAAATTCTTCTTGTCCTGGAATAAACGTATCACTTTTCCTTTTTCTCACCATACTGTTGATCAAATCTACCATGTTCGAATTTTTCACTACGTTTCCTTTGTGTACGAGTTCCCCTCGAGGTGTCCAAGACACTATGCTGTTGTTTCTCTTAAAAACATCTAGAATGTTTTTTGTGTTCGTCATGTACTGTTTTGGGATGGCAGACAGCATTAAACTTTCAATATAATTCTCCTCCTTTATTTCAGGTTTCATTTCAGGTAATTCTTCAGAGGGAGTCTCCTGATTTGGTACAGGTGAATTTAATAAATCAATTTTTATTCTTTTTAACAATACTTGATTGTACATTTTTATTTTCTCATCTTCGTCCAACTGTGATTGTAATATTTTTTTCATTTCGCGATCCAATTCGCTGAGTTTTTCGTCAGATGGAACGTGGCGTGAAACGATATGTTCGGGTACTAATATCATCTTTTTAGCATATTCCATATTTATTTATTTGTTTAACAGAGTCGTTAAAACGCTGAGAGCTGCGGGTAAAAGGAGTGGTAGTAGAAATCCTCCGTTTTGAACGATGAGGTTACGCTTCTTTTTCAAAGATACCTTTTTGTCAGAGAGTTTTCTTAAGGTATGTTTATGACGAGCTAACTTTCTCTTTTGATGTGAGGAGATTGGTATATTCCCTTTTAAAGTGTTTAAACAACACTCAGAAATGCATTTAATTGTTGTTTGGGGAATTTTTCTCAGTAGGGATTTCAACGATTTCTTAGGACAGATCAATATTAGTCTAAGTCTTTGCATATCCTCTTTCGAAGCACCCATGATATCAAATGGATACGTACAGTTTGAGTTGACTCTTTTTATTTCAATTGGTAAACACACGTTTCTTCACCCGGTAATATTTCCGTACGCAAGCGCAGGTTTTCTTCTGTTTCGGTCCTTAAGTCCACCATTAAATAGGAGTAAGGTTTTTTAGTAGCATCTTCGAATACTTCGAGAAAAAATTTTAAATTTCTGGGGTATAACTGTCTTCCTAAATGAGATATCTGACTCACATCTCGCCTAGACTTGAATAGAAACAAATAATGTGAGTTTAAGGATATTTCTCTAAATTCTTTTCCTTTATGAAATATATTCTGACTAACTGTGATAATCGATATATTCATGTGATGCGATCCTCGAGTATACAACTGAGTAATGCGCTTGTTATCTCCGCATTCAGACATCAAATCATCTAAAATGAAGAGAGTATTTTTACCCGCGTAACTACTGAAATTTTCAGGTATACCTTCTATAAAAGTGACATTAGGTATTTCGTCATATAAATACTGATATATTCCGTAAAACCAAACAATAGTATCAATTTTTGGGAAGATTAATTGCGTGTGATATTTTAAAAAATTCCTTAAAAAGTGTGTCTTTCCGCAAGAGGTAGGCCCGCAAATGAGAGCTGTAAAGGGAGCTTTTAATCTCAATGACTCCATGATGATAAATGAGAGAAAGAAATATTAACACACCACATTTATTTATCCACTTTATTATGAAATGAAAAAAGGTACATATTCACGATACAGTTTTTTCTTCACAAAGTTATACACTTGTTTATCATTTTGTATAGATTTTACTTGAAAGGAATTAACGATACATTTCATCGAATGGTTTCTGCAACGAAAATACAAGTAAAAAATACAATATTGCCCGCAGACAGCGGTCGAATCACTTTGAAGAGGTACATCATTATAAGTAACAAATTCATAGTTTTTACAATAATTGCGAATGTAGTGGTTAAAAAAGTCTGATGAATGTCCATACGAATCAAAAAATTCGACTGAATGAGGAGACTCGACATAAAAAGCTAACCAATGACTTCCTGGTTTGTTGTAAGGATCTGTATTCACGATGAATGCAGAAGGAAATCTACTTATTCGTTTTGGAATTTTATCACTCGCAAAAACACCGATGAAAATCTGTTGAGTGAATGTATCTTTATTTAATACTTCTTCGATTTGTAATGTATTCATACCGAAAAATCGCACAAAACACTTCTAGATTTTGTAATCTCGATTACGTTTTGAAATTCTGCGTAAATAAGCATCGAAATTGTTTTAGGTAGAGCTTTGGAGAATTTGAGTTCAATTCTTAAATTTCCTTGGCGAATTAAATTGAGGTAACTCCCATCACACAAGTCGGGAGTTAAATCAAAGGCGTACATAGTATATCCCTTAGAAAATTCATCACGATTTATGTAAATTCCTTTGTTGCTCGCTAATTTCTCACTTCCCAACAACAAACTGTTGTAAGAGCGAATATATTGCTCATCTTCATAATTTGGTGTCAGAGGTTTGTAGCACACTGGATTACCATCCACATACACACCAACGAAGTTTACGTCATTATGTTTGAAATTAAAAGGATTCGTAGTATAAGTACCGTTGAATGCATCATTATCTATACAGGTTAAAATCAATCGTTTCGGTAGTGGACCCAAGAAAACATTATCCTGAGAAAAGGAGAATGACCCCTTAGGGATAGAATACATTTTGCATAATACTCTATCTAGAGGATATTTTGCTGAAGTTTTTTCTAAGGCTTTTGCGTGTCCTATCAAGACTCCAGGGCTCACTTTAACTTTACGAACGAATAAAGATGCATGTTCAAACACTATTTGATAATTCCCTTTTACAGGTGATATGAGGCAAAATTCTGGTTTATTTCTTACGAACTTTAGTTTCAAGTCTACCATATTTAACATTAAACGGTCTTGATAAAAAATATCGCAATGTAAATTTCCGATCATTTCTAACACTTTCCCTTTTGCAATCATTGAAGAACGCTTTTTCAATCCTTCATTCTCTTTGAAGGGATCATTTTCTTCGAGGTGGCCAGCAGTATCTTTGTAAAAGCATTCGGAAGTTAAAAAACTTTTCTTATAATCAGAGCCGTAATTTAATAAAGTTTCAATGTAAGATCTATACGCGTAAGTATTACTAGACGAAGATATGGTGCGATCATTCAACATCACATCGATTTGAGAAAAAAGTGAATGAAAAAATAAATTACAGGTGGAAATTTTCTCATTTTCTGGTAAAGGAGCATTATCTTTCAAAATCTTTACTTTAACGTAGAGTTGGGTAGCACTCAAGTCGAAATATTCCTCCGAAGTTCCAGATATATTAAATTCTATAGGGAGATCATCACGGATGCTTGATATGGGATAGTATTCCGACCACTGTCCTTTTTCTATGGCAGTTTGTGTGGGTGGCATGAGGAATAAATCGAGTTCGGATTTAACAGAGGGTATAGAATCATTTCTTATCAATGCCATGTTAGCTAAAAATATCAGATGTGCACACTTTGCGATACTTTTTACTACTAACAGATTTTCGGTTTCTACGTTTCCTTTTATTTCCACCAACCATGGTTTTTACTTTATCTGCAGCTTTATTGGATAATATTTTAGTTGCCTCCTTTATACGTTGTTTCGAAGCAACTTTTAAATCCTTTCCTTGTATGTAATCGTTTGCAATATCCACTCCCGACCTGAGAGCCTGTCTCCCCACCGCTTTCGCGCCAGATTTGAATAAAGGTAAAACCATTCGAAACATACTTTTAAAAATTCCACCTAAACCACTTCCTCTTTGAAGAGATACACCTTTATAATAAGATAATCCATTTCCTGCTTGATTCGAGTAATAATCTTCGAAAGATTTCGTACAGCAGTGATAGTTTTGATACATTTTTTTTTTCTAGAGAAAATAATTTATTTTGAGCTTATAAAGTTTTCAAGCGAAAGTGAAGTTTCACTATCAACTTCCCTCGTTCAAATGACACGTATCGACCAGAGTGAGTTCTTATAACTATTTCGATTGACTCAATGTGTTTTCTACTCAGGGGTAAATAGTGTGGTCTATCAAATTGAGCATGCACCATTTCTCCGTCTTCTCCTTTCACTGTCAAAATTCGTAAAAGGGGTGCTACTACATCACCCACCATTTCAGGTTGTATAATATCAGTATACACATACAATAAACGCAAATCAACGTTTGGATCTGCTACGAAAGGACTTTCCATAGAAAACGTACCTGGAAGTATAATATTTTCTCCCAATATTTCGTTGTGAGGAAAACCTAAACTTTCAGCCAACCCCTTAGATAAACGCAGTGTAGCTCCGTTCGACAATTGCAGTTTAACTTTCTTTGTAAATTTATTATATCCTAGTTGTATCTTAATATTTTTTTCAAATTGACCGATAATTTCATTCACTGATTCATAAGAACCACTCGGAATAGAGTTTATTTTTTTTACCCCATTCCCTAAATCGTATTCATATGAATTTTCACCGTCAATTATATTATTCCACATTCTAGGATAAATTATTTCCACTAAACCAACCTCCCATTCACCAAAGAGTTCTAATCTTCTTGGGAGCTTTGTGTGAAAATGGGACATTACATTGTCGGGAAAAACATTCATGGAAGCATCACTCGGTAGTGTAATATAGAAACTCATTGTGTTAAATGATGTAACAGTGAGAGGCCATTCGATTTTTATAGGGCGAATAAGTCATTCGAAGGAAGCCAAGTGTTAAATTTATCAGGGTAACCTTTAAATTTAACTAAATATTGTAACTTGTTTCTATGAAAACGTTTTTTTAAAATTTTTTCTACTGGAAACGTTTTAGGGAGAACAACTCTTTGTAATTCCTGAGCATAAAATGTGCCTTTAATTTCTCCCTCCATCAAATCTTTAATTTTATACACTGGCGGTATTCTAGGTATACAATGGGTGATAGTGAATATTTCTTCGGACCAGTTATTTTCATATCCTTTCTCAAAAATCATTTTCGATTTTGCTATGCGGACATTTTCCCCAATTTTAAAAGCACATTTTTTTCTTTTGCGTAAAGGAGTATTTTCATATAAATTATCTAAAACTTGCTTCTCATTTTCCTTTGTAACTTTAGCGGGTTCCATTTTAATGCTGCGGTGATAAGTATTATTGTAACTTTCCGTCACATTTTTTAACACATCGATAAACCTGAAAGTGTTTTTTGCAGTGAAATATTTCCAAAGTTTCGTTTTTAAAGTACGATTAAACCTTTCAATAATAGAACTTTTAGTTTGATTAAATGTCGTGAAAAAGTGCACTCCTTCTTCTTTCAGATAAACTTGGAATTTTTTATTAAGAAATTCTTTACCCTGATCTGTTTGCAACTTTAAAGGTCTCCTTTCTTTAAATATTTCTTTAAACGTAGATATGATACTCTCGCTATTCTTTCGTTTCAATGGGAAAGTCCATGCATATTTGGAAAAAACATCAATGCACGTTAAGATGTAGCGATAACCATCGTTCAAACTCGTTATCGCCTTCAAATCAGCTATATCAGCTTGAAACTGTATATTTATCCCACTGACCATCACCCTATTCCGCTTAAAATTATTTCTTACGCTTTTGTGAAGAGTGTATGCATTTTGTGACGATAACCATTTTCTTATCTGTTTACGAGATACTTTTCCTTTCATCGAACGGAACAAAGCTTCCACCCCACCGAAACTCCCAGGTAGAGTGGGGTCATTATAAAAATCGCCCAATTGCATTCTTACGGAGAGAAAATAAATATAATGTAACCATCTAAAAGTATACAACAAAAATGAGAGCAATTTGAAAATGTAAAACACATTTATTTTTTGAAAAAAAAAAAAAAAAAAAAAATACACATGTAAGCAAAAATGAGTTTAAAAAAAAATTACATGTAAGTAGAAACAAATTTTACAATAAAATAATCTCAGTGGAAACATAAAAAATAATAAAATGGAAATATATATATACAAATATAGAAGATATTAATATAATACGACAGGATTGGGGTCGGATGCAACATACAAATCTTTAGCATTACTGAGCAATAAGTCTACATCAATTTTCGAAAAAAAGTTTTCATTAATATGGTGGGAAATATGGCTGTTTATGTTCACAAAGTTTTGAACCAATTCATTTAAGTTAATGCTTAAAATGGCTAAATCACCACAGCTTAAAAGCTTTTGCTCGAAATTGAAGGTTAAGCATTCATGTCCGAGTTGATTTGCATAATTTTCACTACAACCGAAACATTGGAATGTGGTGTTTACATTCGTCTCGATGAATGATTTGAGTAACTCCAGCAGTGAGGTTGTGAGTACATCGTCAACATCTGATAATTCCATAGGAGTTGGAATTAGAGGGGGAGGTCGCTTTTTCACCTCGTTTAACGCAACGTTTGGGAACATGTATTTGTATAGATGGAAAATGGCAGAGGATGTAATCTTTTTTTGTAGATCACTATCAGTCGCAAGTTTCACAAACTCTTGCTCCGATAGAGTACACATGGATTCACAAAATTTCCTGGAAAAGTCCTTTTTCTTGAAAAACCTTTGGAATGTCACATACGTTCCTATGTCAAGATCTGCTTTTGAAATATAGAGACTGTCGTTGAGAACAACAGAATCTCCAACCTTCACAGATTCTCCATAATCCTCTGACTTCTTTAAGAAAGCTATCCAAAGAGAAGGAGTGAGTGTAGTACCTTTATAAGTAGGAAACAGATTTCCATTTTCACCTTGTAGATATTCTCTCAAGTGAATAAGTACATTGCCGGAAAAATACACGACTGACACGTAGTTCAATCCACCTAGATGGTATAGGTGATTCGGTAATACGCTAGGAGTTTTCACGTCAGTAACTGGTGAAGATGCAGAAGCACTAACACTCCCCTCCATTGTAGCGAAAGAACGTTTCATCGTGGACTAAAAGGAGAGAGTAACGATTCTAAAAAGAACTTTTTGGAAATAAATGACGACTTCTAAACTACAAAGCTTTTCAAATATTCTTCGTCCAATCAGAGTTTAACACGTATGTGAACCAACAAGTTATCCTTATCGGAAAATCCTTTTAAAGAGTGACGTTATATCTTTACTAAACGCTTTTAACTTTATGTTGATGTAACCATAAATTTATCATTATTCTCAGAAACTTTTTTAATCACAAGAATCTTAACAAAAATGTTAATGCATTACACGTCACTGATAACGAGGAACCAAGAAAATCTCAATTTTTATCATACTCATTAACCATAGACACGCTATTTGAACAACTAAATACACATGTTTACCTTACTAACGAAATCTCCTCATTAATGATTCACCAATAAAATGAAAAGACTACGATCGTAAGATAAAAACAATTTATCACACGCACACACACACACTTGGAAAAATACAAATGATCACAGTATTATTAATTACTAAAATTTATCGTTACATTTCATTCACATTCCACTTTTTCTTATCCTCATCAACTCTGTTGTCAAATTTAAAAGTATCCGTTTAAAAATATAAATTTTTCTTAGCTGTACATGCATCCATAGCACACTGGTTAGCGTCACAGTCAAACTAGTGTGTTATGGAAGCATTTTGTAATGGGGAGATTGCTGGTTCGAATCCTCAAATATTTTCTTTTTTTACAAAAAATAAATGTAAAATAGTAACTACTTTACTCACTAGAGAGCAGCATGAGTGAGATACATACACTATTTTAAAATATTTTCCATTTTTACAAAATTATTGTTTATTTCATTCACTAGATGGAGTTACTGAAGACTATATGAAACTAAGAAAAAATTCTAAGTCAAGAAATTTTTTTTTTCTGAACGATAAAAATTAACTCACCGATAAAGTCAGGAAGGAGATGAACCGTCATCCCTACTCAGAGCTTATCAGTGGGGTAGAACTCTTATCCATACTGAGGAAGTGGGGTATAGCTCTCATCCTATAGACAAGAGGTCATCGATCCGAAGTGGGGTTGAACGCTCATCCCATAGAACTAGAGTAAAAGAGGACATCGACCCAAAGTGGGGTTGAACGCTCATCCCATAGTAAAAAAAGTGGGGTTGAACGCTCAATTTTCCCCTACTGACATATGACATATATGATAATCGGTCGGGGCAAGGTTGACTCAGCCTTCCATCTCTTCAGTGGATGGATTAAATGAATAGCAAGCAAGCTTGGGGACTAAACACTGGGGCTGAATTGTCACAACGAAGTTTAACTTTAAACCTAGTCTAAACCACGAAGTTTAACCAAGCTATAATTGCAGAAACGTGTTGCTAAATGAAGTAAGATATTTTTTTAGTAAAAATCATGAATGTTTGGATAGACCAATTACTTATGAAATATTGTGCTATTTTAATAAAAAGTATCGGATTCCTTATATGTTGACAGTAAATATTACTATTTACTTTATTTGATAGTATCAAACATTGATTATGTTTTTTAATGGAAGGGAGTTTCATTTATTTTTAAAATTTCTTTTCTCTTAACATATGTTTCTTGGTAGCAGTCAACAGATTTTCAAAGCACAGGCATTAAATTATCTTTTCATGATTTGTTTTCTACATTTTTCAAAAATATTACAAAACATCACTTTGTAAAATGTTCTAAATTAGAGAAGAGCAACTTCATGCATTAAATAAAAGTCACTTAAGGTTAAGCAGGTTATAGTAAATTTTAAAAACATAAATACTAGTTACCAGGAGTGGAAAAAAAATATTTTGGAAACACAAATTTCACAACCACTTTTCATTTATTTTGCTATTGGTGATGAAGTTTTAGTGTGAATTGGTCAAAAACATTTTTTATTTCAACAAGATTATTAAAAAAAGATAAATGAAAATTCTTAGTTAAAGGCAATATTTGTGTTTTTGGAATACAAAGTGGAAAGATATTTACTTAATTTCAAATTTTTGTTTGCATGTTTCTCGCACAGCTTAAATAGACTAGCAAAAGAAGAATTTTTCATGCCATTCTAAAATTTTTCTATGGCCTGCTTTTTGAACTATTTCAAATCACATTTTCTATTTTAAAATTTAACTGGGGATTCTGTGTTCGGCTAACTACCCAACCGAAACAGCTGCTCCTATACCACAGACTCCAAGGTCGAGAAACTTGAGATCTGCACGCTAGGTTTTTTCCCTCTTATATAATATATATATATATATATATATATATATATATATATATATATATATATATATATATATATATATTCATACAACTTTGTTCGCGAGAGAATCAATCGTTTCTCAGATCCAGCCCAACTTGACGGTGAAGCTGATTTTTGAGCCTTGTTAATTGTCATGGCTAAATAAACTTAAAAACTTTAGTCTCTTAAACTGAAATGGCAAGTCTGATGGAATAAAGAGAATCATAGGAATGAATAGACTGTTTCACCTTTTCTATAATTGTTAAACATCACAGCTTCGATTATGTATTTTTTATGGACTTAATTAGAAGTTTAGTTCCGTTGCAGAGCTTCGGAGCATGTAAATTTCGTAACAAAATGATAGGAGAATCAAGATCAAATGATATGGTGGCATACCAGATGGATAATTTGCTGCATTTTTGAAGTCGATGACGTAGACAAAAGATTTACGTAGTTAATTATTTCCACGGTAAGTTATAACTTCAGATGTTGCCGTATCGTTTTGGGGTGTTAGAATTGCTCTCTCGCTGAGCTAAGACATACCTTTTTCCTATATATTCCTAAAGTTAGTGTAAACTATTCCGAAAGATCTTTTGAAATCGGATATTTCAAATAACACCTGAATCATATTCATATTAACCAACTATCATTAAAAAAATCACCTGTCTATGTCATCCTTATCCTTAAGTGCACACTCAGTCACTCACCTTGGACCATAAATAAGAGAATTTCAGAAAGGCCTTGACCTCATCAGCTGGAGTGCCACGAAGTTATACTGGCTAAGTCTGTCTGAAGTTGAAAAATGGGTCGTAATTTGCACTTTTATAATTGTACACCGTACTAATACAATTGCAGGCCTGAGTCAAAATTCGGGATCGATACCAGAAATGGTAACAGGTTCAAAAACTTCAAAATATAAATGTGCTTAAATTAAATAACTGTAAATTTGAGATGCTCTACTGGCATTCCATCTTTACCTAAAGTACATTACATGCTGCCCTTTTAGTACACTTTAAAATGGCAGTTAAACAGCTCAGATGCATCAATTAGTTCACATTAAGAACTAGTTGCTTAACTAATACTACTATTTACAGATACATATTAAACGATTTTATATGGACGCATCTGCTTTTTCATTGAATAATAAGCTCAGATTTAAAATACTTTAAACTTTCTCAAATCGCGTAAATTTTATCCTTATATTTTATCGCGAAAATCGCGTAAATTTTCTCTAAACGCGTAAATTTTATTAAAATTAATTGGAGAAAGTCTTTTGATATTTTCAATCGAGAAGAGGAAAAGATCATTTTTTGGTGGTCATTTTTTTCTTCATGGTTTTAAATATTTTTTTATATTTTATTTTATGATGGGAACTGAATAAAAGTTATTTGGACTCATTAAAAATAGAAAGAAAAAAAAGAAATAGAATAACACTATTGAAGTCTACTTACGAGCATCTTTTCAACTCCAAGCATATCTCCATCAAATACTTTTAGATTTTTCATGGCTTCTGTTGCAATTAAAAAAAATAAAATTTAAGCAAATGTAAGAAAGTGTATTTTCATTATTGTAATTGCGTGATTTTTAATCATTAAATGAATGATATTTATTTAATTGCATCATTTAGTTTTAATTATTTTTGATTTTAAATCTATGTATGAGGGAATAAACAGTTTTTATGTTAACTGCGCTGCAACTATATAATTTCAACAGATAAATTTATTTAATTCAGAAAAAGATCTAGAGTTCAAAATAACTGATAATCTTTTGACACTCTGAATGAATATGATAGTTTTTGGTTCTTTGATTGAATATGTTAAGTATTCTGGAATTTAGATCTATAGATTAGGTATAATAAATATAAAAGTATATCAAGTTCTCAATTTGTAAGAAGTATAAATGACATTTTTTAAATACATTCAATTATGAAAAAATTGTTAAATCGAAAATAATTAGAGATTATAACTTTATTATACCGACAAATAACTCTTTCCATTCATTTTGTTATGATAGATTTACTATATTAAGGTTAATCAATAATCTTAGTTAATCTTCTTTCAGTTAGGATAGACTAAAAATACGAATCATTAGGCCAAATGCAAGGCAATAGGTCAAATCTGATCTACACATTAAATGCAAATCCAAACAAAGGATTAAAACCGAAGATTAAAAGATAAACTAATAATGTGTAATAACATCTCGTTGAAGATTATTGCTCTATTTTATATATATAAATATTTATTTCCATTCACTCTGTTATGGTAGAATTATAAGAAAATATTGTTTTTACAATAGCAATGTTAATCACTAATCTTAGTTAATATTCCTTCAGTTTGAAGTGACTGAAATGCAAATGCCACAAAAGCCATAGCTTAAATCCGATCAATACATTAAATGCCAATCATATCAATAGATTGAAGACGATGACCAATACATAAACTAATAATGTGTAATAACATCTCATTTGAAATGATTGTTCTATTATACCCATAAATTTTCTTTCCATTTCCTCGGATATGTTAGATTTATATAAAAAAATTTTTACTATACTATAATGTTAGTCACTAATGTTAGTTAATCTTCTTTCAGCTAGTACTGGCTGAAAATGCTAATCAATAGGTCAGATGTCACAAACAATAAGTGAAATCCGATCTATACATTAAATGCCAATTTAAACAATAAATTAAAGCCGATGTTCAATAGATAAACTAATGATGTGTAATACCATCTCACTTGAAATGATTGTTCCGTTTTATCTATAAATATTTCTTCCTATTTACCGTGTTATTAAAAAAATCCTTTTTTACCATTCTAATGTTAGTCACTATCACTAATCATAGTTAATCTTCCTTCAGTTATGACTGGCTGAAAATGCTAAACAGTAAATTAAATGCCATTCTGTTGAATTACTTGATCCAATAATTGCTAAAGTGAAAAAATTACTAGATACAGCAACGAAAAATTTAATTTTTACAGAAAAACTGTTAAAAGATAAATACAGCTTCTTTCTGTTTTTAATAGTTACCCACACGCTGCAAAAAAATTAAAAAATAAATAAATAAATTCCCTTCAAATAGTCCCAAGAAACTGAAGCGGTAAAATATTGCTTGATTTTTTGAATGGTAAGGTATAAAATTTTTACAACATTTTAAAGAATATAATTTTACATGGCAAAACACAGAATTGGTATAAAATTAGTCCAATTGTTCCTGAGAAATCAAATTTTTAAAATACGACTTTTTTGAAATTCGATTTCTCAGGAACTATTAGACCAATTTCACTCAAACTTTGTAGTTTGAATTGTTAAATTATATTCTTTAAAACTATGCAAAACATTATGTACTTTACTATTCAAAATTAAAAAAATTGTAAATATTTACTAAAAATTATTTTTTGCATGTTAACGCTTTCGACTTTCAATTCACTTAGAATTTCTCGAGATATAGAGAAATACGCAAAAGTAAAATAAAAATTATGGGGTTCAAACTTTGCATCGCTCTCCTGACCAAACTATCTGGACCATATTTCCCAGATTGCGGCTACCACCTACATTATGAGGGTCAGAAATCTGAATCCTTTCAAAAAAGGTACGTTTATTCAGAGAAAATACGTAATTTAATATATAGTCTATGTTAATTAGTTAACATATTTGATCTCACCCTTTCGAACCATTAAAAATGTGTCCTGGAACGCAAAGATCTGATAATTAGATCAAAAGTTATTCAGTGTGGTCCGTTTTTTATTTTGAACACTGTACATTTCCTTAGCATTGAAAGCCTTGTGTATTTTCTTAAACACGCATTTCAAGCTTAGCCTATTTTTTAAACACGCCTTTTATGCGGTGTCCTTTTTCTTAAACACGCATTTCAAGCTGTTTCCGAAATAAAACGATCACCGATCATTGCCTTAAGTGAGTTGCTCAGATTAATAATTTGTTGATTACATTAATACTTAAGAGAGATTTTTATACTGAAACAAAACTTACCTTTCCTCGTATTTAGATACCTTTGAAGATCATCATCGTTATGTTCTTCTGGAAACGGAAGAGCAAAAGCAGTGGTCAAAATGACTAGGAAGTAAAAGATTTGCATTGTGAACAATTGAATTGTGTATGAAACATACAACAAATTCTAATATGCAAATTCTGAAAAGTCCCTGTTTAAATACTATTTGTAATCCGATTAAAACCTGAACTTTGAGAAATACCATCTGTTTTGGAGGACTTAATTTCACAAGACTTTTTTCTTTAATTTGTCATGCAATAGTTTAAGGTCCCGGGATTAATTAGATAATCACTCTGAAAGAGGATGGCTTATCACAATAAAAGATTAGTTTTATTTACATTTTTAAATAATCACAGATCGCAACGAAAATTATTCTTTTGAATAAGCACTTTATTGTATATTTTATCTTAAAAGACCTTTGAAATATTTAAATTATTTGAATTAAGGGTTAAGTGTTTCTTTTTATCAAATAAAATATATAAGATAAAAATTATCAACCAATCAAAAAAATTAAAAATATGTCAATGTTTCGAAACTCGTTAAAAACTGTTGAATGCAGAATTAATTATTGGGGTTCTGTGAATGAAGTGAAAGTGACTATAAAAAAAAAATTGTACTAAAAGATTTTTAATTTCGCTTTCATAACACAAATCTCGAACAGTAAAATAGTATGTTCAAATCAACTCAGTGCGCAGTTACATTTTTTTTTTCATTTTTAATTCTTCTTTATTATTTTTTTGTTTAAATTTGGCAAAAACAATTCTTTTTCTTAATTGTACATCGAAACTCCATTCGAAATTTTTTATTAAATACTAAGAGCCGGCCAACGAATCTCACTCAGAGCATGATTGTTTCTCTCTGTGTGGTCCTCTATTGTGTATGATGTATGAATGTAGCCCAGCCTTTGACATAAACATTGACAAATGTTTTTTGGAAAAGAAACTTTATTGTGTTTTCATTTCGGAAATCCTTAACTTTTAATCTTGAACTTCTCGGTACACAATTTCGCAGACATATTTAAACGCAGCTCAAACACAATCTGTGTAAATTTTTTTGATGACTGAATAGACATTGAACAGCCAACCGAGTTCAATATAAACACTTTCAGATTGGTACAATGGTGTTTGGTGGAGATTGTAAGCTGCATCATACACCCGTTTCGGATTCACAAGTTCATAAATGAAATATGATTTGAAAACTAGGCTTTTTTTTCAAATTTACATGAATAATGAATGATTCATTTATATTGTGTGGAAGACAGTCTACGGTCTTGTAGGTTTGGTACGTTGACAATGTATTCTTTTTTCCCTAACTGGTGATCAGGGGCGTACACAAGGGAGGGGTTTAGAGGTTTAAACACTCAGCTTAGGGGTTGAGTTCAGCTCAGGGGTTAGGGGTTGAGCTCAGACAAAATAGCAAAAATAAAAATTTTAGTAGAAATTATGCGAGCTATTATTTTTTAAGACTATTTATTTGTATTTTCCTTATGCCTTTTTTTTTTCTCACGGTATTTCTCAGAATACTGAAAAAACATTTACTATAATAGAATTGTACTTTTGAAACCAATTTCACGTGATACTGTTACGGGCGAGCCCCGATATCACTGGTTCTTTTCTGTCCTGCGTGATAGTTTTCGAAACTGGTTGGCATACTGGAATTCTGGACGTTCTGTTGTCTTTGAGACAAATCGAGAATTTTGGACATGCGGTGAAAAATTATATAAAAGAGTAAACGGAGTACTGTGGAGTTAGTTTGTCAGACTAAGTGTCTGACAAACTAACTAGAAGTTCCAGAGATGTCAGACTAAGTGTCTGACATCTCTGCCGCATGTCTTTCGGAGCTCGTCGCGAAATCTGTTTTGTTTTGTTTTAACAAAAAGTCCATTCAATAGCCGAACCTGTCGTCGCACTATTTCGACTAGTGAAGAAATCAGTACCAATACCATTGGAGATACTGTGCTCTTTGAAGTTATTCATTCCAGCTCGAAACTTTGAGATCATAGCATAACGGATATTTCTGTGCCAATATATATATATATATATATATATATATATATATATATATATATATATATATATGGGGGGGAGACGGCATGAGTGGTCGTCTTTGAAAATAAGAGATACTGTATTTTAAACAAAACATATATTGAACGCTAAATTTACATAAAGATGGACGATAAACAAGCATATAAATAACACAAAATAAACGAGTTCGTCTTCGTCATGTTAAAAAGAAAATCATTGCTACTCCTCTCTAGAATTCATATGCGTCTCTTTTTTGGTTAGTTCCAAAACGCGCTCTCGTGTCTCTCTAAATGCGCTCTCGTGTCTTAGGGAAATTCGCACGGGGTCTAACTTGCAGCTCTGATTGGATTTCTAGCTAGATCAGCTTACAGCAGCACCACAGATCGGCCATCCTGCATTTCGGCTGGTCCTCCAGCGACTCTAAAAAGAATAAAAAAGAAAAAGCAGAACAGACTGAAAAATATAATTGATAACTGAAAAATAAATGTTTTAGGTTAATATCATCTTTCGTGAAAAAAAATTATTTCGAGTAAGAGTCAATCGGTTCAGGCACGTTCACTCTTCTGTCTTTACAAGTCTTTTGTTTCTTCTTCAACAATTCTTCCTTTTTTTTTTTCAACGTCTTTCGTCTTTTTTTCTTTAACGTCTTTCATCTTTTTTTTCTTTAACGTCTTTCGTCTTTTTTTTTTTTTTAACATCTTTCGTCTTCTTTTTCTGAAAGTCTTTCGTCTGGAACTTCTTCTACGTCTTTAAATTCTTCTACGTCTTTAAATTCTTTCGTCTTTAAATTCTTTTGTCGTCTTCTTTTACGTCTTTCGTCTTTAAATTCTTTTGTCTTCTTTTACGTCTTTCGTCTTTAAGTTCTTTCGTCTTTTAAATTCTTTAGTCTTTTAAATTCTTTCGTATTCTTTAAAAAAATCAAATTCACTTCTTTAGCAATTATTTTTCATCTTCAAAAATTACAGTGTTTATTTTTTTGTCTTGGCAAGCACTAAAATTCTTCTTGGCAACTGTTCCATGATTTAAGTTACTCCGCACACGTTGTCGAGCAGTTGGGTCCTTCGTGTTTTCCTTCTTTTACTACATCATAGGTATTTCCTCCTTTTATTTTTGTTATTTTGTAGGGGCCAAGGTATTTAGGTTTTAGCTTCAAATGAGGTCCAAATTGGGTTCTTTTGATGGCAACCAAATTTCCAATTTCGTACGATTTTGGCTACTTTCTTCTTAAATTGTAGGTCTTTTAATTTTCTTCTTGAATTTTACAAATTTGCTGCCTTGCGTCTTTTCTTAGTTCCTCTCTTTGGGCTTTAAAATGAGCTTGAAATTCAATTTCAATCATTTCTTTTAACTTTCCCAGTTCATTATTATTCATTTTTGTCCCAAAAAGTAATTCGAATGGTGTAGTGTCTATGCTTCTTTGATAGGTTGAATTTATCGCTTGTTGAACTTTATTTGTATGCTTGTACCATTCAGCTGGATTTTCTATGGATAATTTTGAAAGAATCGATATGATGGTTTGATTAATACGCTGTACTTGTCCGTCAGCTCTTGGTAAACCTGTTGTTATTAAATGATGTTTAATATTTTCCTTCGAGCAATAATCAGCAAATTCACTGGATGTAAATGTTGTACCCCTATCTGAAATTATCTGGGAAGGACTTCCAAATACAGTTTTTTGGATTTCTAATTTAGCTAAAGTTTCAGCTGATGTAGTAGTCTTCGTGGGATAAATCCACACGAACTTGGTATCGATTATCGCTAACACATATTTATAATTTTTATGGGTGCTCTCCGAAGGTCCGAGATGATCAATATGAAAAGTTTTCAAAGGCATATCTTCTTTATGCAACGGATGTAATAGTCCTTCTTTCTTTTATGATTCACCAGTATGCAATGAACACAATTTGCTATGATGTTTTTCTATTTTCTGTCTAAGTTTGGGTATGAAATAATATTCTTCGATTTCTTTTTCCGTATGTTTAATTCCTGAATATCCTTTCTCATGAGCTGTTCTTATAATTTCGATTTGCATATTTTCTGGCACAACCACCAATTCTTTGCCATTAACAAATTTATACAAAATTCCATTTCTATTACAATAATCTTCATAATTCGAAATTTTAAGTAGTTCTTTTATAGTCTTGATTCCAGTATCTTTATCATGGGCTGACCTGAGTCTTGGTAAAATATTATCGACGGTAACACAAAATACATTAATTGGAGATCGGCTAAGGGCGTCTACGTGAGCCATCTTATTTCCAGAACGATGCTCAATCATGTAGTTGAATTCTTGCAGCAAAAGTGTCCAACGAGCTACACGAGTCGACAAATCTCGTTTCGACATAGTCTTTTCAAAAGCAGCACAGTCAGTAATTATTTTGAATGGAATACCTAGCAGATAGATGCGAAATTTCTTAAGGGCTTCTACGATAGCAAGAGCTTCAAGTTCGTAGCTGGAATATTTTTTTTCAGCATCAGTCGTTTTCCTACTCATATAGTAAGTGGGGTGAAAATGTTTTTCATCAGGGGGCTTTTGCATTAAAATGGCAGCATATCTTTCTAAGCTGGCGTCTGTGTGAAATTCAGTTTCGTATTTAGGGTTATATATTGAAAGAACAGGATTTTGGGCTAACAAAGATTTCAATTGATGAAACGCTTTCTTTTCTTCAATGCTAAACTTAAACTTACGATCCTTTTTTAGCAAGTCTCTCAACGGTCTAGCTATTATAGAATAGTTTGGAATGAATTTTCTGAAGTATCCGGTTAATCCCAAAAAGCTATGAATTTTTTTCAAATTTGTTGGCTCCGCAAAGTTAAGAATTGCTTTGGTTTTTAAGGTAGATGGGAATATTTTTCCATCCTCTATCACATGACCTAAAAATTCAATGCGCTTCTTTAAGTAATGGGACTTCTTAAAATTAATATCAAGTCCGTATTCACTAGCAGTATTCAAAACCCGATTAAGTCGTTCAATACCTTCTTCAAGGAAGGAAGACAGAATAATTATGTCATCTAAATACGGTAAAACTATACCTTCATTAATCAAAGTTCGGAAAATGGTGTTTATGAATCTTTGAAATACAGCGGGAGAGTTGCATAGTCCAAAGGGAACTTTAAGAAATTGATATTGTCCTTCATGTGTCACAAATGAAGTGTATCTTCTAATATCTTTGTTTACATCAACATGTAGGAATCCGTTCTTAAGATCAATCGTACTGAAAATTTTCGAGTCTTGTAGTCTATCTAAAATGTCTTCAATTAACGGGAGGGAAAATCTATCTTTGACAATTACCTTATTTAATTTTCTATAATCTATGCAAACACGAGGAGATCCGTCTTTTTTCTTAACTATTACAACGGGACTACAATATTCGGAAGAACTAGGCTCCACTATTCCTTGTTTTAACCATTCAGCACCTTGAGCTTCAACAGTCTTTTTTTCAGAAAACGGCAATCTACGTGGCTGATGAAATATCGGTTCCTGATTTTTAACCAAAATTTTCATTTCCACATTAGTTGTCCTAAGTTTATCTGGCGCATAATCTAAAACTAATTGTTGTATCTTATTTTTTAAAACATTAGGAACACAAGGATCTATGTTAATTTCAACCTCATCAGATATAGTAAGATCGATTGGTAAAATAGACAAATAGTTTACTTCATCAAAACACGGAATTTTATTTTTAATTGTGATACCCTTTTCATTGATAATTGTTTCTCCCTACATTAAAACATTAAGGCCTATAATAGCGTCATAAGGCATCATATCATTTTCTACAACACATATTTCAGCCAAAGATTTGAAATCGTCAATTTTAATGCTTTCTTTAAAATAACCTAACTATTGATTTACCAAATCCGTTTAGAGTAGAATTAGATGGAAATAGTTCTTTAAAGTTTAATTTATTAAAAACTGATCTTCTGATTAAAGTGGCTTGACTTCCTGTATCAATCAAAGATTTCACAGTTAAGTTATCAACTATTACCATTTTAAAGTACTTTGGCTCTACATTAACATTTAAAGTAGCAACTTCCGTTTTTGCATTTGATTTTGGACATTGCGAAGCTTTGTGTCCAAACGCTTCACATTTAAAACACTTCAAACCCTTATCTTTATGTATGCAATATTTTGACATATGATTTCTTGAACCACAATTGTAACACAATTTATTATTAAAAGTTTCAACATCAGTATTATACCTTATCTTTTCATTATTATTTTCATATTTATTTTTATTTCTATTTGAAACATCTTTTCTTACATTATACCTATCATCATATTTTGCTTTTGTTCTATCATAAGAATTATATTTACTATCAAAGTCATGTTTTGTTTTGATTTTATCAAAAGCACTTTTACTCTTTGCAAAATCACTTATTATTCAATCGTAAACTTTAAGTTTCTCTTTAAATTCAGACAAATTTTTGCAGCCGTACAAAACAATTTTGTTTTCATGTTTATCGGTAATCCCCTTAATTACATAATGCATAAAAGCAGCATCGTCTATTTTTCCAAAATTACAGATCTCTTTCATCTTTAAATAATATTCTTGAGCCGATTCACAATCCTTCAATCTACGTCTACTCAAAAGATCATGCAAATCAGCAGAATTAATTTCAAAAGAAAATTCATCAATCAAAGCTTCTTTTAATTTTCGACATGAATTTATTTCCGGTACAGTTCTGACAAATAAAGAGGCGTTACCACCAAGAGATCTTTTGGCAAAAATTAATTTTTGTAAATCAGACAAATTAAATAATTTTGAAATATTTTCGAAATGTTCGATCCAATGAACAATATTTTCGTGTGATTCTGCATTATACTTAGAAATAGTACTTTCGATATCAGAATAATTAATGGCAACATTTTGAAATTCAAAATTTCTACAAGAATTATTTATATATATATATATTATGAATATATATATATATATATATATATATATATATATATATATATATATATATATATATATATATATATATATATATATATATATATATATATATATATATTATATATATATATTTGCTGCTCTTGGATCTTTAGGATGTCAAAACGCAAGAATTTAACAGTTTATAATTATTTTGAGAAAAAATCTCGGCCTTAAATTAGTGAGGTGACAGCATCTAGTACCAATGTAAGTTTTTCTGTTGAACAGAAATGTGATACTTCTGTTGAAGAAAACGCTTCTAGCATAACAAAATCTGATGAATGTGAAAGTGGCCCTAAAAGTGTTACTTCCCACCCATAAGACATTGGACTTTTTCCAGAAGATAGTACATGCGAGAATAAAAGACTGGATATACTAAAAAATGTTAAGGAACCCAATCCAGCATTTGTTTTTCCTGAAAAAGAAAAAGGAAAATTGAAATTTTAGTACAAATGGCTTTATGGTTGGAAATGGGTTATATATTCAGAGATTAAGGATGGTGCTTCTTGCGAAATTTGTGTACTTTTTGCCCCAAGTGGTGCCGGTTCTGGCACGCAACCTTTAGGTCAACTGTGCGAAATGTAAAATTTGACCACTGGAACAAAGCAGTAGAGCAGTAGAGCACTGAACACGAGAAATGTCTTTATCACAAAAAATCGATCGAAACTGCTGGGGCATTAAACGATATTTTACTTGGAAAGATGAAACCTGTGGATGAACAAGTTCACAGTGCAGCAAGCAGAAGAAAATTAGAAAATAGAAAAAACATTACTCCAATCATTGAAACCATCCTATTTTGTAGAAATCAGGGACTCGCTCTAAGAGGACATAACGATTCGAAATGAAAGAAAATTAAACAGCTATGTACAACCCGTTGGATGGAAAGATACGACTCAGTAACCGCTGTGGTGGAACTTTTCGAGCCTATCGTTGAAACTCTTCAAAAAATATCAGAATGGAAGGATAAGGAATCAGCTACTCAAGCTAATTCTTTACTGTGCACAGTATCTAATTGCCAGTTCGTAATGTCTGTTTTCCGCATTTACAAAGTTTTCACCATAACAATCCATCTTTGTAGATACCTACAAAAAACAAGCATAGATTTGATAGAGACAGTGAGTCTTGCAGAAGATATTATTAAAGAACTAAAACAAATGCGTGAAAATGCCACTGAAATATTCAGCTCTTCTTCTCTTATGCAAACAAGCTTTGGATCTTCCATACAAATGCCTAGAATAACGGGAAGACAGAAAACTTCAACTCTAACTTTTGAAACCGTGTCTATCAGTTTGGACCTTCTTTATTTGTGATATTCACCTGCATTAATATTGAAAACTATCTAGTTCGAACTGTAGATTAAAATTTCTGATTCTTAATTAAAACAATAAAAACAAAAATATCTTTCAAATGATGAAATTCTCTTTTATTCACAACTCAGGAAGTATTTATGGGAACTCTCTGGTCCCATATCTCAAAAATAAACTCACCAATTTAATGCATAACAAAATTAAAAGTTGAGAAAAGAATTCTAAAAAATTGTCAAACAGCAGCGGCAACCCAATTAATTTTAATGACGAAACCTCAAAGTTTTTTGTTTCACAAGCAAAGAAAAAAATATTAGTTCAACATTATCACTTATACTTATATTCAAAGAAGAAGAAGAATGTCTAGCTTACTTCACTCTATAAAACTGCTATAAAATTAAAAAATATGAATAGTTTGCATAGAAACTTTAACATCGTTAATGATAACTGTTCATGACTATCACTTATAATAATCTTATAGTAAATAAGAACATTAAAAATAAAAATTTTCCGCTTTTTCAAAACAGACTTCACGCAATTAACTAACAAAAAACCTAACCAAGAAAACATTTTCACTGAATGATCGGATGTAAATATTAAAATGCATTTTTTATTACATTTGTAATTTGCTATAATTAGAATTAGTTCAGTGAATCAATTATCAACTATTAGAATCTAACAATTTAAATTCCCGAGCTTTTTCCATACTTTTCTAATTTGAAAATTAACTCAAGCAAAAATATTTCGAACATTTTTCAAAAACTGGCGATTCTGCTTATGCGTTTTAGCACAAAGACATGACCCTCTAAAGCGTGAAAAACATCCCATAGGATACGAAAAAAAGTTGTTATGCATCCCATAGGATAAGAAAAAAAAAAGTTTTAATGCATCCCCTGTTACACAAAAAAAAGTTATTATGCACGTCTAACCTCTAGAAGGAGTAAAAGAAGTGTAATTCTAATAGATCGTCAAATTTTTAGGAAATTTATAATAGCAAAAAAGAAACAGAAAACCAAACTGTAAAAAGTAAGAAAATAAACAAAATTCATTTTTTTAATAGCAGGGGAAAATAAAAATAAAAATTCTGATAAGGAAAGGTTCACAAGCCAAACCCGTGGAATTCTGTGAAATTTTTCAGGTGTTCGTAGAACACCGAACTATATCAATACCTCCTAGATGGGAAGAAAGCCGAAGGACGCAAAACGATGACTCATACAGTTAGGCCCAGATTTGCTGATCACTTCTGACGATAACGGGTTTTTTTTCCTTTCGTTTCTCTTCTACAAATTCTTTACTTGCTACAAATTATTATTATTATTAATTTATTTATTTATTTATTTTTTGTCGAGATTAAATGTTCTTAAAATGTGTAAAAATGCTTAATATATTTATTTGTTTTCAGAAAGGATTAACAATAAAGCAATTCTAACAAAAATAACTGCTGTGTCAATGAAAAAAATATATTTTTAAGCATTAAATACCAGTTTTATTTTATAAATTGGAAAATTTTATCTTGCCTTTTGTTATAAAATGTATGGATTAAAAACCAAGAAATATATTTTTTAAAGGGATTTTACACATTTATTATTATTATAGTTTTGATATAAAACTAATTCTTGCTACAAATTATTATTATTATTAATTAATTTTTTTTTTTTTTTGTCGAGATTAAATGTTCTTAAAATGTGTAAAAATGCTTAATATATTTATTTGTTTTCAGAAAGGATTAACAATAAAGCAATTCTAACAAAAATAACTGCTGTGTCAATGAAAAAAATATATTTTTAAGCATTAAATACCAGTTTTATTTTATAAATTGGAAAATTTTATCTTGCCTTTTGTTATAAAATGTATGGATTAAAAACCAAGAAATATATTTTTTAAAGGGATTTTACACATTTATTATTATTATAGTTTTGATATAAAACTAAGAAAAGGGTCTAATTTTTATAATACGATACTTACATTTTTAGTAGATGATTATTTTGGATTTTAATGATTATGATTTGCATGTCATTAGAACTAGAGCATATGAAATAAAATAGAAATTGTATCTAAACAATGACATAAAATGAGCTTAGGAAAATTTAAAAAATCAAATGCAGTCTTCAAACAAGGTTTAGATAGAAAAAACAAAAAAAATACATCAAAAGCTCTAGGAGGTATTGACTATATCCACTAGAACTATATCCGAAATCTATAATATCTAATCTATCAAACTATATCCGAAAAATTAGTTGTTAATCTGCATTAGGAAGGAAGTAAAATAATATCGAAAATCTGGTTGTAGTTAACAAAATAATATTTATCAATACTCAGCGATTTTTTATTCTTATAAATAAAATAATGAATAGAAAACTCGAACACAAATTCCATACAACGAAAAAAATATTATCTGCTGTGACAATATTATTTCTAAAACACGAATGTTTTAAATTTTTTTTTCTTAAAAAAAAACAAGTTTTAAAAATAAATAATTCTACATCAAGGCTTTTCAACATTAAAATGAAATAACATCTTCTTATAATTTGATTAACTTAAAGGGGGAAAACGACAAGATTGCACAATTAAACTCAAAAATGGTCCAATCACCATTTTGTTTATGGAGAGTCTTCCCCTGGTGGGGTATTTCTTATCGTTTTTAATTAACTTTAAAAAAGATAAAAAAAACATGTTTGTGGCATTTCCAAATTGTGTTTCTAATGTGGTAATAGTTCATTTTACGTGTTCCAACTTATTATTTTTTAATAAATTGCTTTGACTTAATGCTTTGATAATAATAATGATGATAAAATTATTTTAAGAGTACTTTTAAAGTTATTAATACAAAATTTTTTATTTTAGTATTACCTGAGTATTTTACATAAAGAGAGATTAGCAAACATTCAATGATATTTTGAAACTAATTTTTTTTCTAGATTAAGAATATTTAATAGGTGGTATCAAATATAGATTTTAAGTTAGTCAAGTTTTTAAATATAGGTGTTTTTTTTAATAAAAAAACATTTTGTAAAAAGTTACCTGATGCTTTAATTACATTTTAAAGTTTCTACATATTCTTCTTCTTCTTTTAAATTGCGTTTTCAAAATTTTTTTACTGAAACTACTCGATTTGATTTTTCTTTAAAACTCTTTTTAATTTTTACAAGGATTAATCTTTTTAAAAGTGCTATTTTAAAGTTTCTTTTAAACTTTTTCTACTTTTAATTCTACTATTTCTACTTTTAATTACACTTTTAATTACACTTTTACTAAAACTACACGTTTTAATTGCCCATATTTTTTGCGTGAAATATATTGTCATTTTCATCAGTATCATTGTTGGCCCGACAAGCCAGTGTGGGCCAAAGACTTCTTCACGAGAACTTTCCAGGCTCCTCTTCTTGATACAATTGTAGTCCAATTTTTAATACAGAGAAAAAGGAAGTCATTCATCTGTTTTGAATTGTATCTGGTTTTTTGCATATTTTATATAATTCAACCATACACAATTATATTTTATAGGCAAATCTCCAAAGTTAATTTTCTTGGTTAAAGTCCTCATTTCCACAGCATATGTTAATATAGGGAGGATGAGGGACTTGTACAGAAGAATTTTTGTCTTTTTAGAAAGCACATTAGATTTAAAAAGTTTCTTAATGTCCAAAATAAGCTTTTTTTCTTCAGTTGAGTGATTTTTTAAAATTTTTCATTTCATGTACAATCTTTTTTTTTTCACCACAAATTCAAATCCATAGCTGCCAACACAGATAGGAAAAAATCCAGTAGATTTTACGAGATAATATAAATTTTATGACAATTGTTGCATAATATACTAAATATTTCATGCAGACGGAATTTTAGAGATTTTTATAGACATCAAAATAGAAAAACTAATATTTTCCACTTATGATTTCACATTAAATGAACTGGAAATGTTCTGTAATATGTTTATTCATAATTTTGAATAGTAATACGCATTTTAATTCCTCTAAGATAGCTAACTGAATTATATAAATGAGGCTCACTTTATTATTAGTGACACTTATTTAAATACTCAAGCAAGCAATAATCCGCAAAAAAATTCTATTTTAATAGGAATTTTTTAAGGAAATCCACTCAATTTTAGAGTATTTTCTAAAATGTACAAAAACCAGGAGAATTTTTGTTAAACCATTAGACCAGGAAAAACTGACAAAATCAAGTAGTCTACTGGAAAATCCAGTAGAGTTGGCAGCTATGCAAATCTAATGTTATCAAATATATAACAAATTCAAATTTTTAATCATCAATCAAATGTCATTCTTTTTTAATAAATAAAAATCCAAATATAATTAAAATTTATTGCTTACAAAGATAAATAAAATATAGTACATAGCATTTATCCGAAGGACTTTACAGCATCTTTGCGAAACCTCTTCTCTTTCTTTTTGTTGTGTGTGACTACTTTGTTTTTAAAAACAGCATCTTCACAGTCAATAGGTTCAATTATTTTTCCCATTTTTGTAATCACTTTGGGTGCCACTAAGCTCTGGAAACTACTCTGATGATTCCAGGTGTGACCAACGGGCTAGAATAACAAAGCCGCGGAGTTCAATGTTGGTAGTTGTAAACTCAAAATGGGTTGGCTGTTCAACGACGGTTTCAAAATAAAATTGCGCTTAGCAAGGTCAGCTCGTAAGAAAAAGAAGTAAAGAAGTAAAATTTAGTTTATAATGGTTCTCGCCAGGTAAGTTATTGAAAAATAGCATTTTAAAGAAGTTGAATTTAATTTATTATGGTTCTTATAAACAAAACTTTAAATATTTACTTAAAAGAAGAATTTCCATCGTAACCATGTTTATGGAGAATCTAAAAATGACAAAATGTTAAATTTAAGTGACGGTACTATTTGATTGGCTTCTAAACGCTGTTTTGGGTTTCAGGAGCAGAATAAAATTACGTAATAACTAAAGACTCATTTTAAGAAAAATTGTTAAAAAAAAGGAAACTTAATTTTTTGTTCATTTATTCAGTTTCTCTATGTTTAAAAATCGCAAATTCCGACACTATTTTAAGTGTTCTTATTTACGCTACATTTTATTCTGCTGCATAAAATCTATAATATTTAGAAACTTCAAATATCGAAGATATGTAGAAAAATTTAGGTGTACGATAGAATAAAAAAAAAATTATCATTCGACTACTAGTTCGAGGATTAAATGTTTAAAAAAATGCCATGTGGGCAGCTCTGCAGGCTACAGAAATGAAATTTGATAAAAGGGCCATTTTTATTTATAAACAACTTTACCTGTTTGCTTGTAATTACATCGTAAAAGGGTTAATGCTGCAATACTTCAAATCCAACGGCATGATGATTCGAATCCAATATTCCAGTTTGACTCCTGACTTTCATAACAAAGAGCTCTGTACCTTAATCACTATGTCATCAAGTCTCTTATATCAATAATAAATAGTGTAAGATTATGATTGTGATTCAACGCGACGAGTTTGGTATATTTCCCTTCCGTAATATAAAATCTCACTAACTTACATTGTCATTTTAAAAATCTTATCAAAATATCAATTTTTATCTTAAACTCCAAAACTCTTGTCCCCAATAAAGTTATAGTCTGTTATAACTACAATTTATAATAGTAGAAGGAATTTTCGCTAGAGTGAGCTTGTTGTTTATATATATATATATATATATATATATAATGTAAAAACAGTCATAAATTAAAACAACTAAAGGATGAAAGTAGCAGAAAATGTTGACAGTATATATATTTTTCATCACAAAATATTTCCTCCAATTTTAAAGTGGACATAAATATGGAATATTATTCAATATAAATATAAATTCAATTTCAAAGAATCTAATAATAGAAATAAATGCAATGAAAATAAATTTTTGAAGTTAACATTCAACATTTCTCGTTCAAATAAATCAGTAATAATCAAATCTTAAATTAATTTCATTTAAATATAAACTTAAATCTTTAAAAAACCAATTAATGCATATACATTTTCTTAATATGTATATATTTATAAATTCATTAAAGTATTATTACCCAGGCAACAAAATATCGATAAATAAAGAAATATTAGACGCTAATTTAAAAGTTCGATTAATTCAAATTTATACAATGTACAGTCCGCAAAAAAAAAAAAACGAATCACCCTGAATAACTTTCGTTCTAATGATCGGATTTTCATGAACTAAGTGTCAATATTAATGGTTTCTGGGGGTGACCTCAAATATGCTAATTAATTAGTGCTAACTATTAATTAAGTTACTAAATCAGACACAAAAACGTACTTTCTGTGAATAAACAAATTTTATTTTACATATTTGGATTCTTAACTTTCAAAGTATAGGGGATAGCCGCAATCTGGGAAATATAGTCCCCATAGTTTCGTCAGGAGAGCGATTCAAAGTTCGTACCCCTTAATGTTAATTTTACTTTTTACGTTTTTAGTCATATTTTTAAAACTAATAAAGCAATTTAAAGAAAATCGCACCCACTCATAAAACTCATTTACCCAAAGATAATTTCATGAAAAAAATAGTTTTTAATAATTACTGATTATTTTTTATTATATAACTAAATTGAGGATGAAAAAATTTTGAATTATAAGGTGTGAATTTTTTTATACCATATTAATCTACATATTTTTCAATTGAAAAATCTAAAGTTTCAACTGTTTTTATTTATTAGAAGCTGAGAAAAATAAAAATTAATTATTTTTAAAAAAATAATTTGGCGACAATAAAGAAATAATTAAATGGGGCGATTAATATTAAAATGCAATAACATTGAGAGGAACTTGACTTCCCGCGCGTAACGTAAAATTTCATTAATATTTTTTTCGCTAATAATCGTTTGCTAATCTTTTTATTTTTATTTCTTTCGAACTATAAATATATATATATATATATATCAATTTCTTAAATATATATTTTATAAATATTAATAAAATACGTAGTCAGCCTTTTTCATGATCTTAGAACTTCTTTACATCTTATATATTGCCTTAATCTTAAAATAAATTTGTAAATTATCTGCCTACGCTTATTTCGAAGAATTATTTTTCCAACTTTTTAATTAAGTTTTTACGCAAAATCCTATTTTTTATGCTACCACATATATTATACTAATGCTACCAATAATATAGTAATCAATCGCTTTAGTACTTTATTTTATGTTTTCCTTTAAAATAAAATTACTTTTTAAGTTATTGTTAAGTTTTTATTGAAACAAAACTTCGAATTATTACCAGCTATATCTTACTATTATAGAACCGGAAATGTACTGAATTCAGTGTCATATTTAAACCAATTTGATACTGGCTTATGAAACTCTTGATTTTGGTAAAATAGTGAACCTAATGTGATATTAGCATGTAAATCTAAGATATTAATGTGATTCTGAATCTGAAATGATACTGAAAACGTCTTTTATAAACAAGTATATCTTTTACGCTGTTAAGAAACACTGTCCAATACGGAATTAAATTATATACTAAATAAAGGAGGTTTTTGCCTTGTTATACAAAGAACTCAGTATGATACTCAATACAAAATGATACCAATATCGCACCGAAAACGGTTTTTCATGAACCGGTATATACACTGGTGTAAAAAAATTAACAGAATTTGCAGACTCGGTCAGTAATCTCTAGAATTACTGGACCTATTTTAATGAAATTTGATATGAACATACATTGATACAATACAAAACAAATAACCATTCAACAATTGTAATACACAAGTATGATCGTGCGTAACACTCGTTGGAGTCGGAAGGTTACAGCCGTTGCAGAATAAAAAAATATGTTAATAGGGGGTATGGTCCCCTCTTGCAGATATGTAAGCCTTGCAACGTGATTTCATACTTGAAATAAGGCAGTTTATCATTTCCTGTGGAAATCGGCCTGAATTGTCCTGTGGCAATTTTATACCTTCCGACTCCAACGATTGTTACGCACGATCATGCGCGTGTGTTACAATTGTTGAATGGTTATTTGTTTTGCATTGTATCAGTGCATGCACATATAAAATTTCATTAAAATAGGTCCTTTAGTTCTAGAGATATTTGACCAAGTCTACAAATTCTCTTAATTTCTAACACCAGTGTATTTTTCACTGCTAAGAATCTCTAACCAACTTACAATTGAATTTTATACATCCAATTTAAGAACAGATAAAATTGTTTTATTCATATGATTTCATTTCACTCTAATAAGAAGCATAACAAAATTAGCAATATTTAAACATCGCACTTATACATTTTGTGGACTCTTTTTAAGTCAGATTTTGTCAGCTTCTCTTTATAGATGGCATCTAAAAGAACCACTCCTTTTTTTAAAGGTACAATAACATCCAAACCATTTTTGGAAAATTCTTTGCTGTCATAAATCATGATTGAGTCGTAGTCAAACGGAGTATACAAGATTGCCAGACTTGGTGGTACTATTCTAAAGTTGTATTTTTCCTCTGTAAATAAATAAATAAATAAGATAAGTAAATAAAATAAAGAAAAAATCAGTTATTTACAAACCAGATAAAAATTTCTTAATCGAAATGTTGTCTTCGCCATTTCTAATTTACTATGAAATTGATTCTGAGAAATTTAACCCTTTGACTACTATCTGCTCTAAAATATAGCAATCACTGACGATTGATGTTTTTTTTTTTTTTTTTTTTTTTTTTTTGTAAAATATTAATTTTGTAGGGGGCGTATTAAGACATTTAAATATAGTACACAATCCAGACATTATAACTACTTTATGCAATCCAAAACTGATCCAATCATTTTGTATTTTCAACCTAAATTGTTTATTCGCCAATAGTTACGTTTTAAAATATTTTGCGCCAATGGCTCATAGCCCTCACATAAGCCCAATTTTTGAGGGGGTCAATATTAAATAACACAGTTACAATAGCTCACACATAAGCAAAGATATTACTTAAATGTGTTCCTACAAAATGATTATTTTATCTTTATTATTTAGAGTTTTCAGAAATTATGGAGTTATTTTTTTTAAACATTTCTTATATTATAAATACCTTATTTATAAATTAACTAGAGATCATTATTTAGAATTTTTGAAAGTCATGATTTTTGTTTTTTGCTTATATGCCAGTTGATTGGCTAACTAATTTTGTTAAAGACCTGAAACAAATAGTAAGATGAGTAAGTTATAAATGATTTTACTGTTTCTCCTCTCAGTAATATTATAGAAATGTTTTTTTTATTTATTCTGGGGTGAAAAATAACACTGGGAAACAAATTTTTTGTTCCATTTACGCATGTACTTGATCCTACCTAATTCAGATGTTGAGATATCAAATCTAACATAAGTTTAGTTCCGAAAGATTTTTTTTCTTCAAAATTATGTATTTAGTACATTTTTTTTTTTGTTGAATGTACAAAATTATAAAAAATATATAAATTTATATAAGTGCAAATACATTTTGTCTGCTCCTTTGAAAATAATACTTAAGGCAAAAAGAAAAAAAAAAAGAAAAAAACAAGGCCTTAACGTATTGGATTATAAAGTGAAAAGTTTTATTTTCCTTTTTCAGCCACTCCCTACGTAACAGAGAAATGGGGGCACTTGGTACATACTCGAAAGTGAATTTTAAAAACTCCTCGTTATGAACATGATCCTAAATTGTTTAAGAGCTGTAGCTTGTAGAGAGAAACCGATTGGAGATTTGAAATCAGAAACACGTAAAAATTTGGAATCTGTTCAAAAAATCCCTTAATAGAGAAACAAAAAAAAAAAATGTATGTATCTGCAAAATTTCTGCCAAATATGAAAATAGAGATTTTTGTGCTTATGAGAACGAGGGGAATAAATTTTGTCCTCGGACATATAAAACTTTTTTTTTAACTTTGCGTGTTATCTTTTTCCTCCGCTGCACTGCAGCTTTTGTGAGCCTGGCATGGACTCTCATCAACGAGTTGAGTGTACCCGGTCTTACCTGGTGAGAAGTAACTGTAATGACCAATAAGTAATTGTAGTTAAAAAACAAAAGATATTATATATATATATATATATATATATATATAAATATATATATATATAAAAGGATGTAAGGTGCAATTCAGAAAGGAGTCTTACCTTCTTCTACATTCTCTAGGTGGATCTTAACATATTGATCTCTGTCATACCTGCTGTGTTCATGAAAGAGTCCAATTGCATGCCCAAGTTCATGGAGAATCGTTCCAACATCTTCGCATCCATCTGTAAGTGTAAAGGCTTGAGGTTGATCTTCGCGGTCCTGTTTTCCAACCTGAGAGCTACATCTACATTTAAAGGGGGGGAATGTATGCTCAGGCTCAACAATCCGTTAAAAAGTTTTTTTTTTAATTCTCGACATGGCTTGAAATGCGTGTTTACAAAAATGGACAAAACTTAAAATGCGTGCTTACGAAAATAGGCTTTAGGTAAAAAGGCGCATTTTCAGTTTAGTTTTCAATCCAAATTTAATTTGCTTGCTTATTGTTCTTTACTTATATAAACTCTTAGCAAATTCATTACTCTAAAGTCTTGGATTTCTGGGTCGAAGTGATTAAGTATATAACAGGTGTAACTTTTTGGGTTCCATGAAGTGAATTTCAAAACTCTAAAATCCCAGAACGTAAATTTATAATTACTGTTGAAAATTTAAAGTACCAGTGGCTGCTGACTTTTAAATTCTTAACAAAAAAGGATTAAATTTATAAAATATACCAAGTGTTTACAAAAGGAAGGCATCACTTTATAAATTTACTTAGATTCATTAGTTTTTTTCTTTAAAAAAAGAAAGAAAAAATCCTCATAAAAAAAAATTTGAAAAAAGGAATCAAACGATATGTCCATTTTCGCATTTCGAACTACGTCCAGATTTAAAATCTTACCAACAAACTATTTAAATGAATAGGAAGCCCTACATCCTGTTCACTCCTCTCACCAACCAACTAGAGTTACTTCTTATTCATCATTGTTTATTTAATAGATAATAGATAAGAGTCATTAATAGATAAACAGTTATTATTTCTAAATAAGCAAATCAACAAAGGAGAATAAAAGAACACGAAAAAACACTTGAAATTGCGATAATTTTGGAACATTTGAAATTTTAAAAAACACTCCTGCAAAGTTAAAAAATAAAAAAGGTTTTTCAGCAAGTCAAATTTCAACTCTGTAGTTGTATTTCTGTGGACTGCACAAAAGCCTGCATTGTATTTTTTCTTACAAGTTTAATATTTAATATATTGCTATTGAAAAAAAAATCTTAATTTTGCGCCTTGGCATTTTACGTAAATTTCATGTAAACAAACGAAATATTAAATAAATTATTGATTATTGATTGGATACAAACATAAAATTATTATTGCTTTTAAAAAAAAATCTTAATTTTCGGAACCCCTGTTATCCTTGCATGGAACTCCATTTGGGAACCGTGGCTCTAGAGATATGCATTTCGAAACTTTAGAGATATATCTTTTAAACACGATGTTATCTATTGTTTTATGTGTTGAGATGTATTATGAAAACTTACAATAGATATAATGAATTTTTTTAAATTTTGTACGTATTGTTAAAAGGCTAGAGTATTCCACATAAAAAAGAAAATTTCTAAGTATGTTTTTTCTTCTTTTTTTTTCCAGCTGTAGAAACTTGGCGAAAAAGAATTAAAAATTCTAGAAAGCTAGAAATAATTTTTAAACAATTTATAAAAAGCAAAAAGGGAAAAATAATCTGATAAATATCTCTATATAGAGAGCCGCGTTGTTCAGGGAGTTCCCTTGTCTTCTGGACTGGGTTCAAAATTACAAGGCTATGGAGTTGAACATAAGTAACCGTAAACCCATTAAATAAGGTCGGCTGTTCAACGACGGTTATAAAAAAAAATCTCTACATAATGTAAAAACATAGTGATCTTAAATATGGTTTCCTAATTTAATGCACCCATTTCGCCACTGAACCATTCTGCAACATCCTCAACATAAAATTAATAAGTCATAAAAGTGCTGTTTTCCTAAACATTATTTTTGTATCCCTAACTTAAAGGTACTCGTAATGTTAGTTTTCCTCATTAGTATTTCTTTCTATTATTACCTTTACGTATTTGATTTTTTTTTTTCTTAGATTAAGAATTTAAAGCTAAAAAATTTTTCTTTATTATAACGTAATTCTATGATATTACCTCATGACGCTGCATTTTAAGATAAACTTATTTAAATGAGCGCAATAACATTATTAACCGTTTTGTAATTATTATTTTTTGGTGCAAATTACATTAATTTACTATTAATAATTGTGATTAAATAGATTCGTTAAATGAATAAGAACTTAACGGTCAGCTTCATGCACAATGCAATGCAAATTATATTAAATCTGATTAAATTGATTTGATTGATTGATTGATTGATTGATGAATTAATTGACTGATTAAATATATCAGCCTGTTTGTGAAACAATAATATGAAATAACGGTTGTGAAATTAACAAATTTGTTATAACAATATGCACTTTTAATTTTAAATGTAATTTTAAAAAATATTACCGAGAAAAATTATTTATGTTCATTAATAGATCTGAGTAGAATCATAAGGGGAATGGACTTGGAAAGTGAAGGCAAAAAGCATAAGGCAATAGAGTTTTTTTTTGTACATATATTTTCATAACTGCAATATTTCATCTATAGGGGAGAGTAGGGTCAATTGTAACATTTTTTACTTAACTATTTTTAACAAACAAAAAATCCAATATATTAGGAAGCTTCGCCCCCTGCTCGCCAACCCACGGAACTGCTTTCGCAGTTCATTTCGGATTGCTTCTTAATTTCAATGCTTGCCTTGCTCGCTCATTGGATAGGTTCTTAACGTCTAGCTTTTGTATACTTTTTTGAATACTGAAGTTCCGAAAACTTTTCACTGTAGAAAATTCTAAACTTGTACATTTCAATATTAATTTGAAATTGCAAACAGTTCACATATTTTTCTTAATCACACTATTCTAAATTTCAGTTGTTGAGAAAAGTAACTGTTGTAAGTTTTGTTTTAAAGTCTTTCCCACCAGAGTGTTAAAGCCATGTGTCATAAAACAATATGAAATAGTAGTCTGAAAAGTAGAGAGAGAGAGAGAGAGAAAGTTTCTTTAAAAACACAATTGTTAATTTGGGCATTTGGCGATACAACACTTATAGAATAGAAGGATTTGTTACGTCAAGCGCTCAGGTATCTTAATTTTGATCTAGTTGCGCTTCTATGTCATTTTGATTTATGTTGCTAAGTTCACTTTTAAAAAATTCTGTGGCTGGCAACAGCATTTTTATTTTTTAAGTTGTTTATTTTTATTTCTTTTAGAATTCGTTCTTTTTTCAGCGAAATGCTTTTTAACCTGACAGAATTCTTTGCCGACTGTTTTCACTATAAATGAAGAAAATAAAGTAAATATTTAAGTGTTGTGTAAAGAATCTTATTTAGTTGTACAAAGTACTTCAGCCAAAATTTGGGAGTCACGTAAGAGAATTATATATATTAGATCAGAAACACGTCATTAAAAGGCAGAATGCTTTGGTGTTTTCAAAACGTAAACAAAACAAAGCAAACGTTGCCACCGGCGGAAAAGAAATACAGCAAAAATTTGGGAGCCACGTAAGAGAATTATATATATTAGATTATTAGTATTAATTGACAGACGAGTAAAGTAGACTATCCTCTACTAGAAAAAAAATACTTTATTTTAAATGTTACTATATTAGTTATTAACAATTTTTGACAGTCGTGCACTTGTTACAATTGGTCCCGCTTACGGGGTCAATTGTAACAGTTCATAAATTCAACTAAAACATAGTTAATTATACATATTATCATAGTTGTGATATATTGTTTTATTGATCAAAATAGTAGTGATATTTTAGGAGTAAAAATAATAATCAGCAGAGACCTAAAGGGTTAAACTTTAAAGGGTTAAAAATTTTAATTTATGCTGTGAAAGGTGACAAATAAAATAATGCCCATGCAACATAATATAAAGGATATAGGAAATTATTGGTGGTTCTTAAAGAGTTAAGTACTGGTTTGTAAACATAAGATTATTTATTTTCAGCTGTTACATTCGTCCCTTTACTTATTGTTACAATCGTCCCTTTACTTATTGTTACAATCGTCCCCAAGACGCCATTTCAACTTCATTTGTTAAAAACAATGCTAGTTAATTAACAAAACTAATCTTTTTTTTTTTTGAAATGTTAAAGGTGACCGCTTACATATTCGGTTAATAATTTTTATTTGTTTAAACAAAATTACTTTCTTACAATATTCTAATACCAAAAAAAGTACTTACGTAGCGGGAAAATATCTTTTGTGATGTAACTCTTTCAAAAGTACATAAAAATGGTTGCCAGCAGGGGTGTGCATGTAGATTTATTAAATACACCTTGTGCACTACCTAGGAACGAAATCTAGAACCCGACACTCGAAATTTTTGCTCTGTTACAATCGTACCCTGTTACAATTGACCCCACTCTCCCCTACTTATGTGAATATTTTCAACTATCGTAGAAAAAGTTGTTTTATGCCAAGAAACAACAGTTACTACGAAGCAATCATCGGAGTTGGTGAAGAGCAATGAACAGGGGGCAGAGCCCCTTAGTATATATTTACGCAGTTCCGTTAAATATCCAAATGTAATCCTTTTCAGAACTTCTCGGAACAAACTTTAAACAGGTGTGTTTTTGATAATATTCAAAGGCGGCAAGAAGGTGTCTTCGCTTTTTGGCTGAAAGAGTGAAATGATATCAATAGAGATATAAAAAATGAATAAAATAAAATTTAACATACATAAATAAGTTTTTAAGCAATTACTCCGATGCACCGACTTCAAAGAATATAAATGGCCTTGTTTATGTGCCGTATACGCCCTCATACGGCATAAGACTGAGACGTATTTAAACCGATTCATTTAAGTATTGTAAATATAATTAAAATATTTCCAAAACCATTTCAAAATTAAAATACATTCCTTAGTTTCAGGCTACATCAAAAGTAGAAGCAGATAATATCAAAAAGGACGTCCTGAACCGTCAAAAATAAGTTTTTTTATTCAGTGAAAGTACTTTTTTGTGTCTTTCTTCTTAACTTTAAATAACATCTGCACTAATATTTTAATATATTTGAGGTCACCCTCTCGAGCCATTAAGATAGAGTCTTAGTTCGTGAAAATCCGATCATTAATTCAAGAGTTATTCTGTTCAGGGACTTTACATAATCCCTTCATTCTTTTCTAGAAATACGTACAGGCTTTGTGTAATCATTCTTTAAGAAGAAAGTGAACTCCTATAAATACACACATTGCGTAGAGTTTTAGACCCAAGTTAATATTTCCGAGTTTGAAACAAGAACACCAATTAAACTTGTTTAATGAATAGCTTAAAAGTGCCATATATAATTACAAAAAAGGTTGACTTTTGGAGGTAAAACTTTGGGGTGCTTCCCCTCCCATCTCCCTTCCTCCCTGAGTAACAAATAAAATTAAAGAATATTATTTTTTTACTGTGTTCATTTATGCTGGTAATCTAAACCAAGTTAACTGTTATTTTTCATGTAACGTAATACTTTAATATTAAACAAAAGTAAGTTATAAAAAATAACACTGAATAAAAACTAATAGTTACAATTAAAGTCCTTGTCAATATAATACGGTATAACAGCATTAGGCCACCTGTAACTTTTTTGTCGTCTAGCATTTCTGTCTTCTTCCTGAAAATTGAAATGGTGTACTTATGCATATATTATGAACTTACATTTCAGAGAAATACTTATCGTAAATTGTTTAAGTACAGATGCTTTGATCCAAAATTATAAGACGATTTTGAAAGTGCTAAATTTTTCCCTTCGTACCGCGTGGTTACGCAGGGCTAAAGAGAATAGAAGGGCTAGTTCATTACGCTCTTAAATCTGAATCTACGATTTCCCTCCTGATGACGTCACTGAGTACACAGTTCTCGGAGATCGCTAGCAAAGATATTATGATAACTTTGTATCTTTCTCTCTGTAAAAATAAGTTAGACTTTTTCTGGTTATTAGCTTTCAAACTTTACATAATTTCCGTACATACATAACATAGCATAACTTTACATGATTTCCGGTCTTTTAGAAGTAACGGGGTGGTTTCTATTTAGATGGTGAATTTTTATAAAAGTTCTTAACGATAGAATAAACGTATTGCTGTGTTATTAACTGTGTCATTTCGTTTGCAACGTTTAATCCATTCTTTACATAATTTTTCATTTACTTTAGGGAACATGTGGAAAATTATATTTTTTCCTTTTGTGTTTCTATTTTTGTAAGTTGCAATTGCACAAACTGGCATTTCATAAGTAATTTTAAATTTTTGTAATTCACTTCACAAAACTGAGATCATTATTGGAAACAAAGAATGTCTTGGAATATATCATAAAAAGGAATGCTCCAATATTAGTTAAAGCTAGTTAGACCAAAAGCTTCGTTCTTGGAGTAAAAGAACGCAAGCTTTGCTCTACAGTGACGTCACTGGCGAAAGTCGGAGGTTTGGCGCGGCGAGAGTTTCTTCAAAGGAGTGAACTAGCCCTTCTATTCTCTTTAGCCCTGGTGGTTATGACTCAATTAAGAATCTTTTGCCTAAAAAAATTCCTATTATAAATAGCGAAACATCTGACATATGACATATATGATAATCGGTCGGGGCAAGGTTGACTCAGCCTTCCATCTCTTCAGTGGATGGATTAAATGAATAGCAAGCAAGCTTGGGGACTAAACACTGGGGCTGAATTGTCACAACGAAGTTTAACTTTAAACCTAGTCTAAACCACGAAGTTTAACCAAGCTATAATTGCAGAAACGTGTTGCTAAATGAAGTAAGATATTTTTTTAGTAAAAATCATGAATGTTTGGATAGACCAATTACTTATGTAATATTGTGCTATTTTAATAAAAAGTATCGGATTCCTTATATGTTGACAGTAAATATTACTATTTACTTTATTTGATAGTATCAAACATTGATTATGTTTTTTAATGGAAGGGAGTTTCATTTATTTTTAAAATTTCTTTTCTCTTAACATATGTTTCTTGGTAGCAGTCAACAGATTTTCAAAGCACAGGCATTAAATTATCTTTTCATGATTTGTTTTCTACATTTTTCAAAAATATTACAAAACATCACTTTGTAAAATGTTCTAAATTAGAGAAGAGCAACTTCATGCATTAAATAAAAGTCACTTAAGGTTAAGCAGGTTATAGTAAATTTTAAAAACATAAATACTAGTTACCAGGAGTGGAAAAAAATTATTTTGGAAATACAAATTTCACAACCACTTTTCATTTATTTTGCTAATGGTGATGAAGTTTTAGTGTGAATTGGTCAAAAACATTTTTTATTTTAACAAGATTATTAAAAAAAGATAAGTGAAAATTCTTAGTTAAAGGCAATATTTGTGTTTTTGGAATACAAAGTGGAAAGATATTTACTTAATTTCAAATTTTTGTTTGCATGTTTCTCGCACAGCTTAAATAGACTGGAAGAAGAAGAATTTTTCATGCCATTCCAAAATTTTTCTATGGCCTGCTTTTTGAACTATTTCAAATCACATTTTCAATTTTAAAATTTAACTGGGGATTCTGTGTTCGGCTAACTACCCAACCGAAACAGCTGCTCCTATACCACAGATTCCAAGGTCGAGAAACTTGAGATCTGCACGCTAAGTTTTTTCCCTCATATATGATATATATATATATATATATATATATATATATATATATATATATATATATATATATATATATATATATATATATATATATATATATATATATATATATATATATATATATATATATATATATATATATATATATATATATATATATTCATACAACTTTGTTCGCGAGAGAATCAATCGTTTCTCAGATCCACCCCAACTTGACGGTGAAGCTGATTTTTGAGCCTTGTTAATTGTCATGGCTAAATAAACTTAAAAACTTTATTCTCTTAAACTGAAATGGCAAGTCTGATGGAATAAAGAGAATCATAGGAATGAATAGACTGTTTCACCTTTTCTATAATTGTTAAATATCACAGCTTCGATTATGTATTTTTTATGGACTTAATTAGAAGTTTAGTTCCGTTGCAGAGCTTCGGAGCATGTAAATTTCGTAACAAAATGATAGGAGAATCAAAATCAAATGATATGGTGGCATACCAGATGGATAATTTGCTGCATTTTCGAAGTCGATGACGTAGACAAAAGATTTACGTAGTTAATTATTTCCACGGTAAGTTATAACTTCAGATGTTGCCGTATCGTTTTGGGGTGTTAGAATTGCTCTCTCGCTGAGCTAAGACATACCTTTTTCCTATATATTCTTAAAGTTAGTGTAAACTATTCCGAAAGATCTTTTTAAATCGGATATTTCAAATAACACCTGAATCATATTCATATTAACCAACTATCATTAAAAAAATCACCTGTCTATGTCATCCTTATCCTTAAGTGCACACTCAGTCACTCACCTTGGACCATAAATTAGAGAATTTCAGAAAGGCCTTGACCTCATTAGCTGGAGTGCCACGAAGTTATACTGGCTAAGTCTGTCTGAAGTTGAAAAATGGGTCGTAATTTGCACTTTTATAATTGTACACCGTACTAATACAATTGCAGGCCTGAGTCAAAATTCGGGATCGATACTAGAAGTGGTAACAGGTTCATAAACTTCAAAATATAAATGTGCTTAAATTAAATAACTGTAAATTTGAGATGCTCTACTGGCATTCCATCTTTACCTAAAGTACATTACATGCTGCCCTTTTAGTACACTTGAAAATGGCAGTTAAACAGCTCAGATGCATCAATTAGTTCACATTAAGAGCTAGTTGCTCAACTAATACTACTATTTACAGATACATATTAAACGATTTTATATGGACGCATCTGCTTTTTCATTGAATAATAAGCTCAGATTTAAAATACTTTAAACTTTCTCAAATCGCGTAAATTTTATCCTTATATTTTATCGCGAAAATCGCGTAAATTTTCTCTAATCGCGTAAATTTTATTAAAATAAATTGGAGAAAGTCTTTTGATATTTTCAATCGAGAAGGGGAAAAAAACATTTTTTGGTGGTCATTTTTTTCTTCATAGTTTTAAATATTTTTTTATATTTTATTTTATGATGGGAACTGAATAAAAGTTATTTGGACTCATTAAAAATAGAAAAAAAAAAGAAATAGTATAACACTATTGAAGTCTTCTTACGAGCATCTTTTCAACTCCAAGCATATCTCCATCAAATACTTTTAGATTTTTCATGGCTTCTGTTGCAATTAAAAAAATAAAATTTAAGCAAATGTAAGAAAGTGTATGTTTATTATTGTAATTGCGTGATTTTTAATCATTAAATGAATGATATTTATTTAATTGCATCATTTAGTTTTAATTATTTTTTATTTTAAATTTATGTATGAGGGAATAAACAGTTGTTATGTTAACTGCGCTGTAACTATATAATTTCAACAGATAAATTTATTTAATTCAGAAAAAGATCTAGAGTTCAAAATAACTCATAATCTTTTGACACTCTGAATGAATATGATAGTTTTTGGTTCTTTGATTGAATATGTTAAGTATTCTAGAATTTAGATCTTTAGATTAGGTATAATAAATATAAAAGTATATCAAGTTCTCAATTTGTAAGAAGTATAAATGACATTTTTTAAATACATTCAATTATGAAAAAATTGTTAAATCGAAAATAATTAGAGATTATAACTTTATTATACCGACAAATAACTCTTTCCATTCATTTTGTTATGATAGATTTACTATATTAAGGTTAATCAATAATCTTAGTTAATCTTCTTTCAGTTAGGATAGACTAAAAATACGAATCATTAGGCCAAATGCAAGGCAATAGGTCAAATCTGATCTACACATTAAATGCAAATCCAAACAAAGGATTAAAACCGAAGATTAAAATATAAACTAATAATGTGTAATAACATCTCGTTGAAGATTATTGCTCTATTTTATATACATAAATATTTCTTTCCATTCACTCTGTTATGGTAGAATTATAAGAAAATATTGTTTTTACAATAGCAATGTTAATCACTAATCTTAGTTAATATTCCTTCAGTTTGAAGTGACTGAAATGCAAATGCCACAAGCCGTAGCTTAAATCCGATCAATACATTAAATGCCAATCATATCAATATATTGAAGACGATGACCAATACATAAACTAATAATGTGTAATAACATCTCATTTGAAATGATTGTTCTATTATACCCATAAATTTTCTTTCCATTTCCTCGGATATGTTAGATTTATATAAAAAAAATTTACTATACTATAATGTTAGTCACTAATGTTAGTTAATCTTCTTTCAGCTAGTACTGGCTGAAAATGCTAATCAATAGGTCAGATGTCACAAACAATAAGTGAAATCCGATCTATACATTAGATGCCAATTTAAACAATAAATTAAAGCCTATGGTCAATAGATAAACTAATGATGTGTAATACCATCTCACTTGAAATGATTGTTCCGTTTTATCTATAAATATTTCTTCCTATTTACCGTGTTATTAAAAAAAATCCTTTTTTACCATTCACTATCACTAATCATAGTTAATCTTCCTTCAGTTATGACTGGCTGAAAATGTTAAACAGTAAATTAAATGCCATTCTGTTGAATTACTTGAACCAATAATTGCTAAAGTGAAAAAATTACTAGATACAAAAAAGAAAAATTTAATTTTTACAGAAAAACTGTTAAAAGATAAATACAGCTTCTTTCTGTTTTTAATAGTTACCCACACGCTGCAAAAAAAAATAAAAAATAAATAAATAAATTCCCTTCAAATAGTCCCAAGAAACTGAAGCGGTAAAATATTGCTTGATTTTTTGAATGGTAAGATATAAAATTTTTACATCATTTTAAAGAATATAATTTTACATGGCAAAACACAAAATTGGTATAAAATTGGTCCAATTGTTTCTGAGAAATCAAATTTTTAAAATACGACTTTTTTGAAATTCGATTTCTCAGGAACTATTAGACCAATTTCACTCAAACTTTATAGTTTGAATTGTTAAATTATATTCTTTAAAACTATGCAAAAAATTATGTACCCTACTATTCAAAATTAAAAAATGGTAAATATTTACTAAAAATTTTTTTTTGCATGTTAACGCTTTCGACTTCACAAGAATTTTTTGAGATATAGAGAAATACGCTAAAGTAAAATTAACATTATGGGGTCCAAACTTTGCATCGCTCTCCTGACCAAACTATTTGGACCATATTTCCCAGATTGCGGCTACCACCTACATTATGAGGGTCAGAAATCTGAATCCTTTCAAAAAAGGTACGTTTATTCAGAGAAAGTGCGTAATTTAATATATAGTCTATGTTAATAAGTTAACATATTTGATCTCACCCTTTCGAACCATTAAAAATGTGTCCTGGAACGCAAAGATCTGATAATTAGATCAAAAATTATTCAGTGTGGTCCGTTTTTTATTTTGAGCACTTTACATTTCCTTAGCATTGAAAGCCTTGTGTATTTTCTTAAACACGCATTTCAAGCTTAGCCTATTTTTTAAACACGCCTTTTATGCGGTGTCCTTTTTCTTAAACACGCATTTCAAGCTGTTTCCGAAATAAAACGATCACCGATCATTGCCTTAAGTGAGTTGCTCAGATTAATAATTTGTTGATTACATTAATACTTAAGAGAGATTTTTATACTGAAACAAAACTTACCTTTCCTCGTATTTAGATACCTTTGAAGATCATCATCGTTATGTTCTTCTGGAAACGGAAGAGCAAAAGCAGTGGTCAAAATGACTAGGAAGTAAAAGATTTGCATTGTGAACAATTGAATTGTGTATGAAACCATACAACAAATTCTAATATGCAAATTCTGAAAAGTCCCTGTTTAAATACTATTTGTAATCCGATTAAAACCTGAACTTTGAGAAGTAGCATCTGTTTTGGAGGACTTAATTTCACAAGACTTTTTTCTTTAATTTGTTTGAGGTCCCGGGATTAATGAGATAATCACTCTGAAAGAGGATGGCTTATCACAATAAGAGATTAGTTTTATTTACATTTTTAAATAATCACTGATCGCAACGAAAATTATTCTTTTGAATAAGCACTTTATTGTATGATATTTTATCTTAAAAGACCTTTGAAATATTTAAATTATTTGAATTAAGGGTTAAGTGTTTCTTTTTATCAAATAAAATATATAAGATAAAAATTATCAACCAATCAAAAAAATTAAAAATATGTCAATGTTTCGAAACTCGTTGAAAACTGTTCAATGCAGATTTAATTATTGGGGTTCTGTGAATGAAGTGAAAGTGACTATAAAAAAAAATTGTACTAAAAGATTTTTAATTTCGCTTTCATAACACAAATCTCGAACAGTAAAATAGTATGTTCAAATCAACTCAGTGCGCAGTTACATTTTTTTTTTTTCATTTTTAATTCTTCTTTATTATTTTTTTGTTTAAATTTGGCAAAAACAATTCTTTTTCTTAACTGTACATCGAAATTCCATTCGAAATTTTTTATTAAATACTAAGAGCCGGCCAACGAATCTCACTCAGAGCATGATTGTTTCTCTCTGTGTGGTCCTCTATTGTGTATGATGTATGAATGTAGCCCAGCCTTTGACATAAACATTGACAAATGTTTTTTGGAAAAGAAACTTTATTGTGTTTTCATTTCGGAAATCCTTAACTTTTAATCTTGAACTTCTCGGTACACAATTTCGCAGACATATTTAAACGCAACTCAAACACAATCTGTGTAAATTCTTTTGATGACTGAATAGACATTGAACAGCCAACCGAGTTCAATATAAACACTTTCAGATTGGTACAATGGTGTTTGGTGGAGATTGTAAGCTGCATCATACACCCGTTTCGGATTCACAAGTTCATAAATGAAATATGATTTGAAAGCTAGGCTTTTTATTAATTTTACATGAATAATGAATGATTCATTTATATTGTGTGGAAGACAGTCTACGGTCTTGTAGGTTTGGTACGTTGACAATGTATTCTTTTATCCCTAACTGGTGATCAGGGGCGTACACAAGGGAGGGATTTAGGGGTTTAAACACCCCCTTGTGCTCAGACAAAATAGCAAAAATAAAAATTTTAGTAGAAATTATGCGAGCTATTATTTTTTAAGACTATTTATTTGTATTTTCCTTATGCCTATTTTTTTTCTCACGGTATTTCTCAGAATACTGAAAAAACATTTACTATAATAGAATTGTACTTTTGAAACCAATTTCACGTGATACTGTTACGCGCGAGCCCCGATATCACTGGTTCCTTTCTGTCCTGCCAGTCGTGATAGTTTTCGAAACTGGTTGGCATACTGGAATTCTAGACGTTCTGTTGTCTTTGAGACAAATCGAGAATTTTGGACATGCGGTGAAAAATTATATAAAAGAGTAAACGGAGTACTGTGGAGTTAGTTTGTCAGACTAAGTGTCTGACAAACTAACTAGAAGTTCCAGAGATGTCAGACTAAGTGTCTGACATCTCTGCCGCATGTCTTTCGGAGCTCGTCGCGAAATCTGTTTTGTTTTGTTTTAACAAAAAGTCCATTCAATAGCCGAACCTGTCGTCGCACTATTTCGACTAGTGAAGAAATCAGTAACAATACCATTGGAGATACTGTGCTCGTTGAAGTTATTCATTCCAGCTCGAAACTTTGAGATCGTAGCATAGCGGATATTTCTGTGCCAATATATATATATATATATATACATATATATATATATATATATATATATATATATATATATATATATATATATATATATATATATATATATATATATATATATATATATATATATATATATATATATATATATATATATATATATATATATGGGGGGGAGACGGCATGAGTGGTCGTCTTTGAAAATAAGAGATACTGTATTTTAAACAAAACATATATTGAACGCTAAATTTACATAAAGATGGACGATAAACAAGCATATAAATAACACAAAATAAACTAGTTCGTCTTCGTCATGTTAAAAAGAAAATCATTGCTACTCCTCTCTAGAATTCATATGCGTCTCTTTTTTGGTTAGTTCCAAAACGCGCTCTCGTGTCTCTCTAAATGCGCTCTCGTGTCTTAGGGAAATTCGCACGGGGTCTAACTTGCAGCTCTGATTGGATTTCTAGCTAGATCAGCTTACAGCGGCACCACAGATCGGCCATCCTGCATTTCGGCTGGTCCTCCAGCGACTCTAAAAAGAATAAAAAAGAAAAAGCAGAACAGACTGAAAAATATAATTGATAACTGAAAAATAAATGTTTTAGGTTAATATCATCTTTCATGAAAAAAAAATATTTCGAGTAAGAGTCAATCGGTTCAGGCACGTTCACTCTTCTGTCTTTACAAGTCTTTTGTTTCTTCTTCAACAATTCTTCCTTTTTTTTTCAACGTCTTTCGTCTTTTTTTCTTTAACGTCTTTCATCATTTTTTTCTTTAACGTCTTTCGTCTTTTTTTTCTTTAACATTTTTCGTCTTCTTTTTCTGAACGTCTTTCGTCTGGAACTTCTTCTACGTCTTTAAATTCTTCTACGTCTTTAAATTCTTTCGTCTTTAAATTCTTTTGTCGTCTTCTTTTACGTCTTTCTTTAAATTCTTTTGTTTTCTTTTACGTCTTTCGTCTTTAAGTTCTTTCGTCTTTTAAATACTTTCGTCTTTTAAATTCTTTCGTCTTTTAAATTCTTTCGTCTTCTTTAAAAAAATCAAATTCACTTCTTTAGCAATTATTTTTCATCTTCAAAAATTACAGTCTTTATTTTTTTGTCTTGGCAAGCACTAAAATTCTTCTTGGCAACTGTTCCATGATTTAAGATACTCCGCTCACGTTGTCGAGCAGTTGGGGTCCTTCGTGTTTTCCTTCTTTTACTACATCATAGGTATTTCCTCCTTTTACTTTTGCTATTTTGTAGGGGCCAAGGTATTTAGGTTTTAGCTTCAATTGAGGTCCAAATTGGGTTCTTTTGATGGCAACCAAATTTCCAATTTCGTACGATTTTGGCTACTTCCTTCTTAAATTGTAGGTCTTTTTATTTTCTTCTTGAATTTTACAAATTTGTTGCCTTGCGTCTTTTCTTAGTTCCTCTCTTTGGGCTTTAAAATGAGCCTGGAATTCAATTTCAATCATTTCTTTTAACTTTCCCAGTTCATTATTATTCATTTTTGTCCCAAAAAGTAATTCGAATGGTGCAGTGTCTATGCTTCTTTGATAGGTTGAATTTATCGCTTGTTGAACTTTATTTGTATGCTTGTACCATTCAGCTAGATTTTCTATGGATAATTTTGAAAGAATCGATATGATGGTTTGATTAATACGCTGTACTTGTCCGTTAGCTCTTGGTAAACCTGTTGTTATTAAATGATGTTTAATATTTTCTTTCGAGCAATAATCAGCAAATTCACTGGAGGTAAATGTTGTACCCCTATCTGAAATTATCTGGGAAGGACTTCCAAATACAGTTTTTTGGATTTCTAATTTAGCTAAAGTTTCAGCTGACGTAGTAGTCTTCGTGGGATAAATCCACACGAACTTGGTAAAAGCATCTATTATCGCTAACACATATTTATAATTTTTATGGGTGCTCTCCGAAGGTCCAAGATGATCTATATGAAAAGTTTTCAAAGGCATATCTTCTTTATGCAACGGATGTAATAGTCCTTCTTTCTTTTATGATTCACCAGTATGCAATGAACACAATTTGCTATGATGTTTTCTATTTTCTGTCTAAGTTTGGGTATGAAATAATATTCTTCGATTTCTTTTTCCGTATATTTAATTCCTGAATGTCCTTTCTCATGAGCTGTTCTTATAATTTCGATTTGCATATTTTCTGGCACAACCACCAATTCTTTGCCATTAACAAATTTATACAAAATTCCATCTCTATTACAATAATCTTCATAATTCGAAATTTTAAGTAGATCTTTTATAGTCTTGATTCCAGTATCTTTATCTTGGGCTGACCTGAGTCTTGGTAAAATATTATCGCCGGTAACACAAAATACATTAATTGGAGATCGTCTAAGGGCGTCTACGTGAGCCATCTTATTTCCAGAACGATGCTCAATCATGTAGTTGAATTCTTGCAGCAAAAGTGCCCAACGAGCTACACGAGTCGACAAATCTCGTTTCGACATAGTCTTTTCAAAAGCAGCACAGTCAGTAATTATTTTGAATGGATACCTAACAGATAGATGCGAAATTTCTTAAGGGCTTCTACGATAGCAAGAGGTTCAAGTTCCTAGCTGGAATACTTTTTTTCAGCATCAGTCTTTTTCCTACTCATATAGTAAGTGGGGTGAAAATGTTTTTCATCAGGGGGTTTTTGCATTAAAATGGCAGCATATCCTTCTAAGCTGGCGTCTGTGTGCAATTCAGTTTCGTATTTAGGGTTATATATTGAAAGAACAGGATTTTGGGCTAACAAAGATTTCAATTGATGAAACGCTTTCTTTTCTTCAATGCTAAACTTAAACTTACGATCCTTTTTTAGCAGGTCACTCAACTATCTAGCTATTATAGAATAGTTTGGAATGAATTTTCTGAAGTATCCGGTTAATCCCAAAAAACTATGAATTTTTTTCAAATTTGTTGGCTCCGGAAAGTTAAGAACTGCTTTGGTTTTTAAGGTAGATGGGAATATTTTTCCATCCTCTATCACATGACCTAAAAATTCAATGCGCTTCTTTAAGAAATGGGACTTCTTAAAATTAATATCAAGTCCATATTCACTAGCAGTATTCAAAACCCGATTAAGTCGTTCAATACCCTCTTCAAGGAAGGAAGACAAAATAATTATGTCATCTAAATATGGTAAAACTATACCTTCATTAATCAAAGTTCGGAAAATGGTGTTTATGAATCTTTGAAATACAGCGGGAGAGTTGCATAGTTCAAAGGGAACTTTAAGAAATTGATATTGTCCTTCATGTGTCACAAATGAAGTGTATCTTCTACTATCTTTGTTTACATCAACATGTAGGAATCCGTTCTTAAGATCAATCGTACTGAAAATTTTCGAGTCTTGTAGTGTATCTAAAATGTCTTCAATTAACGGGAGGGGAAATCTATCTTTGACAATTACCTTATTTAATTTTCTATAATCTATGCAAACACGAGGAGATCCGTCCTTTTTCTTAACTATTACAACGGGACTACAATATTCGGAAGAACTAGGCTCCACTATTCCTTGTTTTAACCATTCAGCGACTTGAGCTTCATCAGTTTTTTTTCCAGAAAACGGCAATCTACGTGGCTGATGAAATATCGGTTCCTGATTTTAAACCAAAATGTTCATTTCCACATTAGTTGTCCTAAGTTTATCTGGCGCATAATCTAAAACTAATTGTTGTATCTTATTTATTAAAACATTAGGAACACAAGGATCTATGTTAATTTCAACCTCATCAGATAAAGTAAGATCGATTGGTAAAATAGACAAATAGTTTACTTCATCAAAACACGGAATTTTATTTTTAATTGTGATACCCTTTTCATTGATAATTGTTTCTCCCTGCATTAAAACATTAAGGCCTATAATAGCGTCATAAGGCATCATATCATTTTCTACAACACATATTTCTGCCAAAGATTTGAAATCGTCAATTTTAATGCTTTCTTTAAAATAACCTAACGGAGTCACTATTGATTTACCAAATCCGTTTAGAGTAGAATTAGATGGAAATAGTTCTTTAGAGTTTAATTTATTAAAAACTGATCTTCTGATTAAAGTGGCTTGACTTCCTGTATCAATCAAAGATTTCACAGTTAAGTTATCAACTATTACCATTTTAAAGAACTTTGGCTCTACATTAACATTTAATTTAGCAACTTCCGTTTTTGCATTTGATTTTGAACATTGCGAAGCTTTGTGTCCAAATGCTTCACATTTAAAACACTTCAAACCCTTATCTTTATGTATGCAATATTTTGAAATATGATTTCTTGAACCACAATTGTAACACAATTTATTATTAAAAGTTCCAACATCAGTATTATACCTTATCTTTTCATTATTATTTTCATATTTATTTTTATTCCTATTTGAAACATCTTTTCTTACATTATACCTATCATCATATTTTGCTTTTGTTCTATCATAAGAATTATATTTACTATCAAAGTCATGTTTTGTTTTTATTTTATCAAAAGCACTTTTACTCTTTGCAAAATTACTTTTTATTCTATCGTAAACTTTAAGTTTCTCTTTAAATTCGGACAAATTTTTGCAGCCGTACAAAACAATTTTGTTTTCATGTTTATCGGTAATCCCCTTAATTACATAATGCAAAAAAAGCAGCATCGTCTATTTTTCCAAAATTACAGATCTCTTTCATCTTTAAATAATATTCTTGAGCCGATTCACTATCCTTCATTCTACGTCTACTCGAAAGATCATGCAAATCAGCAGAATTAATTTCAAAAGAAAATTCATCAATCAAAGCTTCTTTTATTTTTCGCCATGAATTTATTTCCGGTACAGTTCTGACAAATAAAGAGGCGTTACCACCAAGAGTTCTTTTGGCAAAAATAAATTTTTGTAAATCAGACAAATTAAACAATTTTGAAATATTTTCGAAATGTTCGATCCAATGAACAATATTTTCATGTGATTCTGCATTATACTTAGAAATAGTACTTTCGATATCAGAATAATTAACGGCAACATTTTGAAATTCAAAATTTCTACAAGAATTATTTTTATATATATATATTATATATATAATATTAGAATATTATATATATAATATATATATTATATATATATATATATATATATATATATATATATATATATATATATATATATATATATATATATATATATATATATTAATTAGAAGAAAATTAGAAAATAGAAAAAACATTACTCCAATCACTCCATCCTTTTTTGTAGAAATCAGAGACTCGCTCTAAGAGGACATAACGATTCGAAATGAAAGAAAATTAAACAACTATGTGCAACCCGTTGGATGGAAAGATACGACTCAGTAACCGCTGTGGGGGAACTTTTCGAGCCTATCGTTGAAACTCTTCAAAAAATATCAGAATGGAAGGATAAGGAATCAGCTACTCAAGCTAATTCTTTACTGTGCACAGTATCTAATTGCCAGTTCGTAATGTCTGTTTTCCGCATTTACAAAGTTTTCACCATAACAATCCATCTTTGTAGATACCTACAAAAAACAAGCATAGATTTGATAGAGACAGTGAGTTGTGCAGAAGATATTATTAAAGAACCAAAATAAATAAGTGAAAATGCCACTGAAATATTCAGCTCTTCTTCTCTTATGCAAACAAGCTTTGGATCTTCCATACAAATCCCTAGAATAACGGGAAGACAGAAAACTTCAACTCTAACTTTTGAAACCGTGTCTATCAGTTTGGACCTTCTTTATTTGTGATATTCACCTGCATTAATATTGAAAACGATCTAGTTCGAACTGTAGATTAAAATTTCTGATTCTTAATTAAAACAATAAAAACAAAAATATCTTGCAAAGGATGAAATTCTCTTTTATTCACAACTCAGGAAGTATTTATGGGAACTCTCTGGTCCCATATCTCAAAAATAAACTCACCAATTTAATGCATAACAAAATTAAAAGTTGAGAAAAGAATTCTAAAAAATTGTCAAACAGCAGCGGCAACCCAATTAATTTTAATGACGAAACCTCAAAGTTTTTTGTTTCACAAGCAAAGAAAAAAATATTAGTTCAACATTATCAATTATACTTATATTCAAAGAAGAAGAAGAATGTCTATCTTACTTCACTCTATAAAACTGCTATAAAATTAAAAAATATGAATAGTTTGCATAGAAACTTTAACATCGTTAATGATAACTGTTCATGACTATCACTTATGATAATCTTATAGTAAATAAGAACATTAAACATAAAATTTTTCCGCTTTTTCAAAACAGACTTCACGCAATTAGCTAACAAAAAACCTAACCAAGAAAACATTTTCACTGAATGATCGGATGTAAATATTAAAATGCATTTTTTATTACATTTGTAATTTGCTATAATTAGAATTAGTTCAGTGAATCAATTATCAACTATTAGAATCTAACAATTTAAATTCCCGAGCTTTTTCCATACTTTTCTATTTTGAAAATTAACTCAAGCAAAAATATTTCGAACATTTTTCAAAAACTGACGATTCTGCTTATGCGTTTTAGCATAAAGACATGACCCTGTAAAGCGTGAAATGCATCCCATAGGATACGAAAAAAAGTTGTTATGCATCCCATAGGATAAGAAAAAAAAAGTTTTAATGCATCCCCTGTTACACAAAAAAAAGTTATTATGCACGTCTAACCTCTAGAAGGAGTAAAAGAAGTGTAATTCTAATAGATCGTCAAATTTTTAGGAAATTTATAATAGCAAAAAAGAAACAGAAAACCAAACTGTAAAAAGTAAGAAAATAAACAAAATTCATTTTTTTAATAGCAGGGGAAAATAAAAATAAAAATTCTGATAAGGAAAGGTTCACAAGCCAAACTCGTGGAATTCTGTGAAATTTTTCAGGTTTTCGTAGAACTTACTATATCCGAAACCTATAATATCTAATCTATCAAACTATATCCAAAAAATTAGTTGTTAATCAGCATTAGGAAGGGAGTAAAATAATATCGAAAATCTGGTTGTAGTTAACAAAATAATATTTATCAATGCTCGGCGATTTTTTATTCTTATAAATAAAATAATGAATAGAAAACTCGAACACAAATTCCATACAACGAAAAAAATATTATCTGCTGTGACAATATTATTTTTAAAACACGAATGTTTTAAATTTTTTTTTTCTTAAAAAAAAAACAAGTTTTAAAAATAAATAATTCTACATCAAGGCTTTTCAACATTAAAATGAAATAACATCTTCTTTTAATTTGTTTAACTTAAAGGGGAAAAAATGACAAGATTGCACAATTAAACTCAAAAATGGTCCAATCACCATTTTGTTTTTGGAGAGTCTTCCCCTGGTGGGGTATTTCTTATCTTTTTTAATTAACTTTAAAAAAGATAAAAAAAACATGTTTGTGGCATTTCCAAATTGTGTTTCTAATGTGGTAATAGTTCATTTTACGTGTTCCAACTTATTATTTTTTAATAAATTGCTTTGACTTAATGCTTTGATAATAATAATGATGATAAAATTATTTTAAGAGTACTTTTAAAGTCAAAATTTTTTATTTTAGTATTACCTGAGTATTTTACATAAAGAGAGATTAGCAAACATTCAATGATATTTTGAAACTAATCTTTTTTCTAGATTAAGAAGATTTAATAGGTGGTATCAAATATAGATTTTAAATTAGTCAAGTTTTTAAATATAGGTGTTTTTTTTAATAAAAAAACATTTTGTAAAAAGTTACCTGATGTTTTAATTACATTTTAAAGTTTCTACATATTCTTCTTCTTCTTTTAAATTGCGTTTTCAAAAACTTTTTACTGAAACTACTCGATTTGATTTTTCTTTAAAACTCTTTTTAATTTTTACAAGGATTAATCTTTTTAAAAGTGCTATTTTAAAGTTTCTGTTAAACTACTTTTAATTACACTTTTACTAAAACTACACGTTTTAATTGCCCATATTTTTTGCGTGAAATATATTGTCATTTTCATGAGTATCATTGTTGGCCCGACAAGCCAGTGTGGGCCAAAGACTTCTTCACGAGAACTTTCCAGACTCCTCTTAATAATACAATTGTAGTCCAATTTTTCATACAGAGAATAAGGAAGTCATTCATCTGTTTTGAATTGTATCTGGTTTTTTGCATATTTTATATAATTCAACCATACACAATTATATTTTATAGGCAAATGTCCACAGTTAATTTTCTTGGTTAAAGTCCTCATTTCCACAGCATATGTTAATATAGGTAGGATGAGGGACTTTTACAGAAGAATTTTTGTCTTTTTAGAAACCACATTAGATTTAAAAAGTTTCTTAATGTCCAAAATAAGCTTTTTTTCTTCAGTTGAGTGATTTTTTTAAATTTTTCATTTCATGTACAATCTTTTTTTTTCACCACAAATTCAAATCCATAGCTGCCAACACAGATAGGAAAAAATCCAGTAGATTTTACGAAATAATATAAATTTTATGATAATTGTTGCAAAATATACTAAATATTTCATGCATACGGAATTTTAGAGATTTTTATAGACATCAAAATAGAAAAACTAATATTTTCCACTTATGATTTCACATTAAATGAACTGGAAATGCTCTGTATTATGTTTATTCATAATTTTGAATAGTAATACGAATTTAATTCCTCTAAGACAGCTAACTGAATTATATAAATGAGGCTCACTTTATTATTAGTGACACTTATTTAAATACCCAAGCAAGCAATAATCTGCAAAAAAAATTCTATTTCAATAGGAATTTTTAAAGGAAATCCACTCAATTTTAGAGTATTTTCTAAAATGTACAAAATCCAGGAGAATTTTTGTTAAACCATTAGACCAGGAAAAACTGACAAAATCAAGTAGTCTACTGGAAAATCCAGTAGAGTTGGCAGCTATGCAAATCTAATGTTATCAAACATATAACAAATTCAAATTTTTAATCATCAATCAAATGTCATTCTTTTTTAATAAATAAAAATCCAAATATAATTAAAATTTATTGCTTACAAAGATAAATAAAATATAGTACATAGCATTTATCCGAAGGACTTTACAGCATCTTTGAGAAACCTCTTCTCTTTCTTTTTGTTGTGTGTGACTACTTTGTTTTTAAAAACAGCATCTTCACAGTCAATAGGTTCAATTATTTTTCCCATTTTTGTAATCACTTTGGGTGCCACTAAGCTCTGGAAACTACTCTGATGATTCCAGGTGTGACCAACGGGCTAGAATTACAAAGCCGCGGAGTTCAATGTTGGTAGTTGTAAACTCAAAATGGGTTAGCTGTTCAACGACGGTTTCACAATAAAATTGCGCTTAGCAAGGTCAGCTCGTAAGAAATAGAAGTAAAGAAGTAAAATTTAGTTTATAATGGTTCTCGCCAGGTAAGTTATTGAAAAATAGCATTTTAAAGAAGTAGAATTTAATTTATTATGGTTCTTATAAACAAAACTTTGAATATTTACATAAAAGAAGAATTTCCTTCGTAACCATGCTTATAGAGAATCTAAAAATAAAAAAATGTTAAATTTAAGTGGCGGTACTATTTGATTGGCTTCTAAACGCTGTTTTGGGTTTCAGGAGCAGAGTAAAATTACGTAATAACTAAAGACTCATTTTAAGAAAAATTTTTTAAAAAAAGGGTACTTAATTATTTGTTCATTTATTCATTTTCTCTATGTTTAAAAATCGCAAATTCCGACACTATTTTAAGTGTTCTTATTTACGCTAAATTTTATTCTGCTGCATAAAATCTATAATATTTAGAAACTTCAAATATCGAAGATATGTAAAACAATTTAGGTGTACGATAGAATAAAAAAAAATTATCATTCGACTACTAGTTCGAGGATTAATTGTTTAAAAAAATGCCATGTGGGCAGCTCTGCAGGCTGCAGAAATGAAATTTGATAAAAGGGCCATTTTTATTTATAAACAACCTTACCTGTTTGCTTGTAATTACATCGTAAAAGGGTTAATGCTGCAATACTTCAAATCCAACGACATGATGATTCGAATCCAATATTCCAGTTTGACTCCTGACTTTCATAACAAAGAGCTCTGTACCTTAATCACTATGTCATCAAGTCTCTTATATCAATAATAAATAGTGTAAGATTATGATTGTGATTCAACGCAACGAGTTTGGTATATTTCCCTTCCGTAATATAAAATCTCTCTAACTTACATTGTCATTTTAAAAATCTGATCAAAATATTAATTTTTATCTTAAACTCCAAAACTCTTGTCCCCAATAAAGTTATAGTCTGTTATAACTACAATTTATAATAGTAGAAGGAATTTTCTCTAGTGTGAGTTTGTCGTTATATATATATATATATATATATATATATATATATATATATATATATATATATATATATATATATATATATATATATATATATATATATATATATATATATATATATATATATATATATATATATATAATGTAAAAACAGTCATAAATTAAAACAACTAAAGGATGAAAGTAGCAGAAAAAGTTGACAGTATATATATTTTTCATCACAAAATATTTCCTCCAATTTTAAAGTGGACATAAATATGGAATATTATTCAATATAAATATAAATTAAATTTCAAAGAATCTAATAATAGAAATAAATGCAATGATAATAAATTTTTGAATTTAACATTCAACATTTCTCGTTCAAATAAATCAGTAATAATCAAATCTTAAATTAATTTCATTTAAATATAAACTTAAATCTTTAAAAAAACAATTAATGCATATACATTTTCCTAATATGTATATATTTATAAATTCATTAAAGTATTATTACCCAGGCAACAAACTATCGATAGGTAAAGAAATATTAGACGCTAATTTAGAAGTTCGATTAATTCAAATTTATACAATGTACAGTCCGCCAAAAAAAAAACGAATCACCCTGAATAACTTTCGTTCTAATGATCGGATTTTCACGAACTATGTGTCAATCTTAATGGTTCCAGGGGGTGACCTCAAATATGCTAATTAATTAGTGCTAACTATTAATTAAGTTACTAAATCAGACACAAAAACGTACTTTCTGTGAATAAACAAACTTTTTTTTACATATTTGGATTCTTAACTTCCAAAATATAGGGGGTAGCCGCAATCTGGGAAATAGAGTCCCCATAGTTTGGTCAGGAGAGCGATCCAAAGTTCGTAACCCTTAATGTTAATTTTACTTTTTACGTTTTTAGTCATATTTTTCAAACTAATAAAGCAATTCAAAGAAAATTGCACCCACTCATAAAACTCATTTACCCAAAGATAATTTCAGGAAAAAAATAATTTTTAATAATTGCTAATTATTTTTTATTATTTAATTAAATTGAGGATGAAAAAATTTTGAATTATAAGGTATGAATTTTTTTATACCATATTAATCTACATATTTTTCAATTGAAAAATCTAAAGTTTCAACTGTTTTTATTTATTAGAAGCTGAGAAAAATTAAAATTAATTATTTTTAAAAGAATAATTTGGCGACAATAAAGAAATAATTAAATGGGGCGATTAATATTAAAATGCATTAAACTTGCGAGGAACTTGACTTCCCGCGCGTAACGTAAAATTTCATTAATATATTTTTCGCTAATAATCGTTTGCTAATCTTTTTATTTTTATTTCTTTCAAACTATAAATATATATATATATATCAATTTCTTAAATATATATTTTATAAATATTAATAAAAATACGTAGTCAGCATTTTTCATGATCTTAGAACTTCTTTACATCTTATATATTGTCTTAATCTTAAAATAAATTTGTAAATTATCTGCCTACGCTTATTTCGCAGAATTATTTTTCCTACTTTTTAATTAAGTTTTGACGCAAAATCTTATTTTTTATGCTACCATATATATTATACTAATGCTACCAATAATATACTAATCAATCGTTTTAGTACTTTATTTTATGTTTTCCTTTAAAATAAAATTACTTTTTAAGTTATTGTTAAGTTTTTATTGAAACAAAACTTAGAATTATTACCAGCTATATCTTACTATTGTAGAACCGGAAATGTACTGAATTCAGTGTCATATTTAAACCAATTTGATACTGGCTTATGAAACTCTTGATTTTGGTAAAATAGTGAACGAACCTAATGTGATATTAGCATGTAAATCTAAGATATTAATGTGATTCTGAATCTGAAATGATACTGAAAACGTCTTTTATAAACAAGTATATCTTTTACGCTGTTAAGAAACACTGTCCAATACGGAATTAAATTATATACTAAATAAAGGAGGTTTTTGCCTTGTTATACAAAGAACTCAGTATGATACTCAATACAAAATGATACCAATATCGCACCGAAAACGGTTTTTCATGAACCGGTATATACACTGGTGTAAAAGAATTAACAGAATTTGCAGACTCGTTCAGTAATCTCTAGAATTACTGGACCTATTTTAATGAAATTTGATATGAACATACATTGATATGAACATACATTGATACAATACAAAACAAATAACCATTCAACAATTGTAATACACAAGTATGATCGTGCGTAACACTCGTTGGAGTCGGAAGGTTATAGCCGTTGCAGAATAAAAAAATATGTTAATAGGGGGTATGGTCCCCTCTTGCAGATATGCAAGCCTTGCAACGTGATTTCATACTTGAAATAAGGCAGTTTATCATTTCCTGTGGAAATCGGCCTGAATTGTCCTGTGGCAATTTTATACCTTCCGACTCCAACGATTGTTACGCACGATCATGCACGTGTGTTACAATTGTTGAATGGTTATTTGTTTTGCATTGTATCAGTGCATGCACATATAAAATTTCATTAAAATAGGTCCTTCAGTTTTAGAGATAATTGACCAAGTCTACAAATTCTCTTAATTTCTAACACCAGTGTATTTTTCACTGCTAAGAATCTCTAACCAACTTACAATTGAATTTTATACATCCAATTTAAGAACAGATAAAATTGTTTTATTCATATGATTTCATTTCACTCTAATAAGAAGCATAACAAAATTAGCAATATTTAAACATCGCACTTATACATTTTGTGGACTCTTTTTAAGTCAGATTTTGTCAGCTCCTCTTTATAGATGGCATCTAAAAGAACCACTCCTTTTTTTAAAGGTACAATAACATCCAAACCATTTTTGGAAAATTCTTTGCTGTCATAAATCATGATTGAGTCGTAGTCAAACGGAGTATACAAGATTGCCAGACTTGGTGGTACTATTCTAAAGTTGTATTTTTCCTCTGTATATAAATAAATAAATAAGATAAGTAAATAAAATAAACAAATAATCAGTTATTTACAAACCAGATAAAAACTTCTTAATCGATATGTTGTCTTCGCCACTTCTAAGTTATTATGAAATTGATTCTGAGAAATTTAACCCTTTGACTACTATCTGCTCTAAGATATAGCAATCACTGACGATTGATGTTTTATTTTTTTATTTTTTGTAAAATATTAATTTTGTAGGGGGCGTATTAAGACATTTCAATATAGTACACAATCCAGACATTATAACTACTTTATGCAATCCAAAACTGATCCAATCATTTTGTATTTTCAACATAAATTGTTTATTCGCCAATAGTTACGTTTTAAAATATTTTGCGCCAATGGCTCATAGCCCTCACATAAGCCCAATTTTTGAGGGGGTCAATATTAAATAACACAGTTACAATAGCTCACACATAAGCAAAGATATTACTTAAATGTGTTCCTTCAAAATGATTATTTTATCTTTCTTATTTAGAGTTTTCAGAAATTATGGAATTTTTTTTTTTTAACATTTCTTATATTATAAATACCTTATATATAAATTAACTAGAGATCATTATTTAGAATTTTTGAAAGTCATGATTTTTGTTTCTTGCTTATATGCCAGTTGATTGGCTAACTAATTTTGTTAAAGACCTGAAACAAATAGTAAGATGAGTAAGTTATAAATTATTTTACTGTTTCTCCTCTTAGTAGTATTATAGAATTGTTTTTTTTTTATTCTGGGGTGAAAAATAACACTGGGAAACAAATTTTTTGTTCCATTTACGCATGTACTTGATCCTACCTAATTCGGATGTTGAGATATCAAATCTAACATAAGTTTAGTTCCGAAAGATTTTTTTTCTTCAAAATTATGTATTTAGTTCTTTTTTTTTTTTTTTTTTTTTTTTTTGGTTGAATGTACAAAATTATAAAAAATATATAAATTTATATAAGTGCAAATACATTTTGTCTGCTCCTTTAAAAATAATACTTAAGGCAAAAAGAAAAAAAAAAAAAAAACAAGGCCTTAACGTATTGGATTATAAAGTGAAAAGTTTTATTTTCCTTTTTCAGCCACTCCCTAACGTAACAGAGAAATGGGGGCACTTGGTATATACTCGAAAGTGAATTTTATAAACTCCTCGTTATGAACATGATCTTAAATTGTTTAAGAGCTGTAGCTTGTAGAGAGAAACCGATTGGAGATTTGAAATCAGAAACACGTAAAAATTTGGAATCTGTTCAAAAAATCCCTTAATAGAGAAACAAAATAAAAAATGTATGTATCTGCAAAATTTCTGCCAAATATGAAAATAGAGATTTTTGTGTTTATGAGAACGAGGGGAATAAATTTTGTCCTCGGACACATAAAACTTTTTTTTTTAACTTTGCGTGTTATCTTCTTCCTCCGCTGCACTGCAGCTTTTGTGAGCCTGGCATGGACTCCCATCAACGAGTTGAGAGTACCCGGTCTTACCTGGTGAGAAGTAACTGTAATGACCAATAAGTAATTGTAGTTAAAAAACAAAAGATATTATATATATATATATATATATATATATATATATATATATATATATATATATATATATATATATATATATATATATATATATATATATATATATACAAAAGGATGTAAGGTGCAATTCAGAAAGGAGTCTTACCTTCTTCTACATTCTCTAGGTGGATCTTAACATATTGATCTCTGTCATACCTGCTGTGTTCATGAAAGAGTCCAATTGCATGCCCAAGTTCATGGAGAATCGTTCCAACATCTTCGCATCCATCTGTAAGTGTAAAGGCTTGAGGTTGATCTTCGCGGTCCTGTTTTCCAACCTGAGAGCTACATCTACATTTAAAGGGGGGGAATGTATGCTCAGGCTCAACAATTCGTTAAAAAGTTTTTTTTTAATTCTCGACATGGCTTGAAATGCGTGTTTACAAAAATGGACAAAACTTAAAATGCGTGCCTACGAAAATAGAATTTAGGTAAAAAGGCGCATTTTCAGTTTAGTTTTCAATCCAAATTTAATTTGCTTGCTTATTGTTCTTTACTTATATAAACTCTTAGTAAATTCATTACGCTAAAGTCTTGGATTTCTGGGTCGAAATGGATAAGTATATAACAGGTGTAACTTTTCTGGTTCCATGAAGTGAATTTCAAAACTCTAAAATCCCAGAACGTAAATTTATAACTACTGTTGAAAATTTAAAGTACCAGTGGCTGCTGACTTTTAAATTCTTAATAAAAAAGGATTAAATTTATAAAATATACCAAGTGTTTACAAAAGGAAGGCATCACTTTATAAATTTATTTAGATTCATTAGTTTTTTTCTTTAAAAAAAGAAAGAAAAAATCCTCATAAAAAAAATTTGAAAAATGGAATCAAACGATATGTCCATTTTCGCATTTCGAACTACGTCCAGATTTAAAATCTTACCAACAAACTATTTAAATGAATAGGAAGCCCTACATCCTGTTCACTCCTCTCACCAACCAACTAGAGTTACTTCTCATTCATCATTGTTTATTTAATAGATAATAGATAACAGTCATTAATAGATAAACAGTTATTATTTCTAAATAAGCAAATCAACAAAGGAGAATAAAAGAACACGAAAAAACACTTGAAATTGCGATAATTTTGGAACATTTGAAATTTTAAAAAACACTCCTGCAAAGTTAAAAAATAAAAACGGTTTTTCAGCAAGTCAAATTTCAACTCTGTAGTTGTATTTCTGTGGACTGCACAAAAGCCTGCATTGTATTTTTTATTAAAAGTTTAATATTTAATATATTGCTATTGAAAAAAAAATCTAAATTTTGCGCCTTGGCATTTTACGTAAATTTCATGTAAACAAACGAAATATTAAATAAATTATTGAATTTTGATTGGATACAAACATAAAATTATTATTGCTTTTAAAAAAAATTTTAATTTTCGGAACCCCTGTTATCCTTGCATGGAACTCCATTTGGGAACCGTGGCTCTAGAGATTCTTAGATTAAGATTAGATTAGATTTTTCTTAGATTAAGAATTTAAAGCTAAAAAATTTTTCTTTATTATAACGTAATTCTATGATATTACCTCATGACGCTGCATTTTAAGATAAACTTTTTTAAATGAGCGCAATAACATTATTAACCGTTTTGTAATTATTATTTTTTGGTGCAAATTACATTAATTTACTATTAATAATTGTGATTAAATAGATTCGTTAAATGAATAAGAACTTAACGGTCAGCTTCATGCACAATGCAGTGCAAATTATATTAAATCTGATTAAATTGATTTGATTGATTGATTGATTGATGAATTAATTGACTGATTAAATATATCAGCCTGTTTGTGAACCGATAATATGAAATAACGGTTGTGAAAATTACAAATTTGTTATAACAATATGCACTTTTAATTTTAAATGTAATTTTAAAAAATATTACCGAGAAAAATTATTTATGTTCATTAATAGATCTGAATAGAATCATAAGGGGAATGGACTTGGAAAGTGAAGGCAAAAAGCATAAGGCAATAGAGATCTTTTTAGTACATATATTTTCATAACTGCAATATTTCATCTATAGGGGAGAGTGGGGTCAATTGTAACATTTTTTACTTAACTATTTTTAACAAACAAAAAATCCAATATACTAGGAAGCTTCGCCCCCTGCTCGCCAACCCACGGAACTGCTTTCGCAGTTCATTTCGGATTGCTTCTTAATTTCAATGCTCGCTTTGCTCGCTCATTGGATACGTTCTTAACGTCTAGCTTTTGTATACTTTTTTGAATACTGAAGTTCCGAAAACTTTTCACTGTAGAAAATTCTAAACTTGTACATTTCAATATTAATTTGAAATTGCAAACAGTTCACATATTTTTCTTAATCACACTATTCTAAATTTCAGTTGTTGAGAAAAGTAACTGTTGTAAGTTTTGTTTTAAAGTCTTTCCCACCAGAGTGTTAAAGCCATGTGTCGTAAAACAATATGAAATAGTAGTCTGAAAAGTAGAGAGAGAGAGAGAGAAAGTTTCTTTAAAAACACAATTGTTAATTTGGGCATTTGGCGATACAACACTTATAGAATTGAAGGATTTGTTACGTCAAGCGCTCAGGTATCTTAATTTTGATCTAGTTGCGCTTCTATGTCATTTTGATTTATGTTGCTAAGTTCACTTTTAAAAAATTCTATGGCTGGCAACAGCATTTTTATTTTTTAAGTTGTTTATTTTTATTTCTTTTAGAATTCGTTCTTTTTTTTAGCGAAATGCTTTTTAACCTGACAGAATTCTTTGCCAACTGTTTTCTCTATAAATGAAGGAAATAAAATAAATATTTAAGTGTTGTGTAAAGAATCTTATTTAGTTGTACAAAGTACTTCAGCCAAAATTTGGGAGTCACGTAAGAGAATTATATATATTAGATCAGAAACACGTCATTAAAAGGCAGAATGCTTTGGTGTTTTCAAAACGTAAACAAAACAAAGCAAACGCTGCCACCGGCGGAAAAGAAATACAGCCAAAATTTGGGAGCCACGTAAGAGAATTATATATATTAGATTATTAGTATTAATTGACAGACGAGTAAAGTAGACTATCCTCTACTAGGAAAAAAATACCTTATTTTAAATGTTACTATATTAGTTATTAACAATTTTTGACAGTCGTGCACTTGTTACAATTGGTCCCGCTTACGGGGTCAATTGTAACAGTTCATAAATTCAACTAAAACATAGTTAATTATACATATTATAATAGTTGTGATATATTGTTTTATTGATCAAAATAGTAGTGATATTTTAGGAGTAAAAATAATAATGAGCAGAGACCTAAAGGGTTAAACTTTAAGGGGTTAAAAATTTCAATTTATGCTGTGAAAGGTGACAAATAAAATAATGCACATGCAACATAATATAAAGGATATAAGAAATTATTGGTGGTTCTTAAAGAGTTAAGTACTGGTTTGTAAACATAAGATTATTTATTTTCAGCTGTTACATTCGTCCCTTTACTTATTGTTACAATCGTCCCTTTACTTATTGTTACAATCATCCCTTTACTTATTGTTACAATCGTCCCCAAGACGCCATTTCAACTTCATTTGTTAAAAACAATGCTAGTTAATTAACAAAACTAATCTTTTTTTTTTTTTTGAAATGTTAAAGGTGACCGCTTACATATTCGGTTAATAATTTTTATTTGTTTAAACAAAATTACTTTGTTACAATATTCTAATACCAAAAAAAGTACTTACGTAGCGTGAAAATATCTTTTGTGATGTAACTCTTTCAAAAGTACATAAAAATGGTTGCCAGCAGGGGTGTGCATGTAGATTTATTAAATACACCTTGTGCGCCACCTAGGAACGAAATCTAGAACCCGACACTCGAAATTTTTGCTCTGTTACAATCGCACCCTGTTACAATTGACCCCACTCTCCCCTACTTATGTGAATATTTTCAACTATCGTAGAAAAAGTTGTTTTATGCCAAGAAACAACAGTTACTACGAAGCAATCATCGGAGTTGGTGAAGAGCAATGAACAGGGGGCTGAGCCCCTTAATATATATTTACGCAGTTCCGTTAAATATCCAAATGTAATCCTTTTCAGAACTTCTCGGAACAAACTTTAAACAGGTGTGTTTTTGATAATATTCAAAGGCGGCAAGAAGGTGTCTTCGCTTTTTGGCTGAAAGAGTGAAATGATATCAATAGAGATATAAAAAATGAATAAAATAAAATTTAACATACATAAATAAGTTTTTAAGCAATTACTCCGATGAACCGACTTCAAAGAATATAAATGGCCGTGTTTATGTGCCGTATACGCCCTCATACGGCATAAGACTGAGACGTATTTAAACCGATTCATTTAAGTATTGTAAATATAATTAAAATATTTCCAAAACCATTTCAAAATTAAAATACATTCCTTAGTTTCAGGCTACATCAAAAGTAGAAGCAGATAATATCAAAAAGGACGTCCTGAACCGTCAAAAATAAGTTTTTTTATTCAGTGAAAGTACTTTTTTGTGTCTTTCTTCTTAACTTTAAATAACATCTGCACTAATATTTTAATATATTTGAGGTCACCCTCTCGAGCCATTAAGATAGAGTCTTAGTTCGTGAAAATCCGATCATTAATTCAAGAGTTATTCTGTTCAGGGACTTTACATAATCCCTTCATTCTTTTCTAGAAATACGTACAGGCTTTGTGTAATCATTCTTTAAGAAGAAAGTGAACTCCTATAAATACACACATTGCGTAGAGTTTTAGACCCAAGTTAATATTTCCGAGTTTGAAACAAGAACACCAATTAAACTTGTTTAATGAATAGCTTAAAAGTGCCATATATAATTACAAAAAAGGTTGACTTTTGGAGGTAAAACTTTGGGGTGCTTCCCCTCCCATCTCCCTTCCTCCCTGAGTAACAAATAAAATTAAAGAATATTATTTTTTTACTGTGTTCATTTATGCTGGTAATCTAAACCAAGTTAACTGTTATTTTTCATGTAACGTAATACTTTAATATTAAACAAAAGTAAGTTATAAAAAATAACACTGAATAAAAACTAATAGTTACAATTAATGTCCTTGTCAATATAATACGGTATAACAGCATTAGGCCACCTGTAACTTTTTTGTCGTCTAGCATTTCTGTCTTCTTCCTGAAAATTGAAATGGTGTACTTATGCATATATTATGAACTTACATTTCAGAGAAATACTTATCGTAAATTGTTTAAGTACAGATGCTTTGATCCAAAATTATAAGACGATTTTGAAAGTGCTAAATTTTTCCCTTCGTACCGCGTGGTTACGCAGGGCTAAAGAGAAGAGAAGGGCTAGTTCATTACGCTCTTAAATCTGAAGCTACGATTTCCCTCCTGATGACGTCACTGAGTACACAGTTCTCGGAGATCGCTAGCAAAGATATTATGATAACTTTGTATCTTTCTCTCTGTAAAAATAAGTTCGACTTTTTCTGGTTATTAGCTTTCAAACTTTACATAATTTCCGTACATACTTAACATAGCCTAACATTACTTTACATGATTTCCGGTCTTTTTGAAGTAACGGGGTGGTTTCTATTTAGATGGTGAATTTTTATAAAAGTTCTTAACGATAGAATAAACGTATTGCTGTCTTATTAACTGTGTCATTTCGTTTGCAACGTTTAATCCATTCTTTACATAATTTTTCATTTACTTTAGGGAACACGTGGAAAATTATATTTTTTCCTTTTGTCTTTCTATTTTTGTAAGTTGCAATCGCACAAACTGGCATTTCATAAGTAATTTTAAATTTTTGTAATTCACTTCACAAAACTGAGATCATTATTGGAAACAAAGAATGTCTTGGAATATGTCATAAAAAGGAATGCTCCAATATTAGTTAAAGCTAGTTAGACCAAAAGCTTCGTTCTTGGAGTAAAAGAACGCAAGCTTTGCTCTACAGTGACGTCACTGGCGAAAGTCGGAGGTTTGGCGCGGCGAGAGTTTCTTCAAAGGAGTGAACTAGTCCTTCTATTCTCTTTAGCCCTGGTGGTTATGACTCAATTAAGAATCTTTTGCCTAAAAAAATTCCTATTATAAATAGCGAAACATCTGACATATGACATATATGATAATCGGTCGGGGCAAGGTTGACTCAGCCTTCCATCTCTTCAGTGGATGGATTAAATGAATAGCAAGCAAGCTTGGGGACTAAACACTGGGGCTGAATTGTCACAACGAAGTTTAACTTTAAACCTAGTCTAAACCACGAAGTTTAACCAAGCTATAATTGCAGAAACGTGTTGCTAAATGAAGTAAGATATTTTTTTAGTAAAAATCATGAATGTTTGGATAGACCAATTACTTATGTAATATTGTGCTATTTTAATAAAAAGTATCGGATTCCTTATATGTTGACAGTAAATATTACTATTTACTTTATTTGATAGTATCAAACATTGATTATGTTTTTTAATGGAAGGGAGTTTCATTTATTTTTAAAATTTCTTTTCTCTTAACATATGTTTCCTGGTAGCAGTCAACAGATTTTCAAAGCACAGGCATTAAATTATCTTTTCATGATTTGTTTTCTACATTTTTCAAAAATATTACAAAACATCACTTTGTAAAATGTTCTAAATTAGAGAAGAGCAACTTCATGCATTAAATAAAAGTCACTTAAGGTTAAGCAGGTTATAGTAAATTTTAAAAACATAAATACTAGTTACCAGGAGTGGAAAAAAAATTGTTTTGGAAATACAAATTTCACAACCACTTTTCATTTATTTTGCTATTGGTGATGAAGTTTTAGTGTGAATTGGTCAAAAACAGTTTTTATTTCAACAAGATTATTAAAAAAAGATAAGTGAAAATTCTTAGTTAAAGGCAATATTTGTGTTTTTGGAATACAAAGTGGAAAGATATTTACTTAATTTCAAATTTTTGTTTGCATTTTTCTCGCGCAGCTTAAATAGACTAGCAGAAGAAGAATTTTTCATGCCATTCTAAAATTTTTCTATGGCCTGCTTTTTGAACTATTTCAAATCACATTTTCACTTTTAAAATTTAACTGGGGATTCTGTGTTCGGCTAACTATCCAACCGAAACAGCTGCTCCTATACCACAGACCCCAAGGTCGAGAAACTTGAGATCTGCACGCTAGGTTTTATATATATATATATATATATATATATATATATATATTCATACAACTTTGTTCGCGAGAGAATCAATCGTTTCTCAGATCCACCCCAACTTGACGGTGAAGCTGATTTTTGAGCCTTGTTAATTGTCATGGCTAAATAAACATTACTGGAAACTTTAGTCTCTTAAACTGAAATGGCAAGTCTGATGGAATAAAGAGAATCATAGGAATGAATAGACTGTTTCACCTTTTCTATAATTGTTAAATATCACAGCTTCGATTATGTATTTTTTATGGACTTAATTAGAAGTTTAGTTCCGTTGCAGAGCTTCGGAGCATGTAAATTTCGTAACAAAATGATAGGAGAATCAAAATCAAATGATATGGTGGCATACCAGATGGATAATTTGCTGCATTTTCGAAGTCGATGACGTAGACAAAAGATTTACGTAGTTAATTATTTCCACGGTAAGTTATAACTTCAGATGTTGCCGTATCGTTTTGGGGTGTTAGAATTGCACTCTCGCTGAGCTAAGACATACCTTTTTCCCAAATATTCTTAAAGTTAGTGTAAACTATTCCGAAAGATCTTTTTAAATCGGATATTTCAAATAACACCTGAATCATATTCATATTAACCAACTATCATTAAAAAAATCACCTGTCTATGTCATCCTTATCCTTAAGTGCACACTCAGTCACTCATCTTGGACCATAAATAAGAGAATTTCAGAAAGGCCTTGACCTCATCAGCTGGAGTGCCACGAAGTTATACTGGCTAAGTCTGTCTGAAGTTGAAAAATGGGTCGTAATTTGCACTTTTATAATTGTACACCGTACTAATACAATTGCAGGCGTGAGTCAAAATTCGAGATCGATACTAGAAATGGTAACAGGTTCATAAACTTCAAAATATAAATGTGCTTAAATTAAATAACTGTAAATTTGAGATGCTCTACTGGCATTCCATCTTTACCTAAAGTACATTACATGCTGCCCTTTTAGTACACTTGAAAATGGCAGTTAAACAGCTCAGATGCATCAATTAGTTCACATTAAGATCTAGTTGCTGAACTAATACTACTATTTACAGATACATATTAAACGATTTTATATGGACGCATCTGCTTTTTCATTGAATAATAAGCTCAGATTTAAAATATTTTAAACTTTCTCAAATCGCGTAAATTTTATCCTTATATTTTATCGCGAAAATCGCGTAAATTTTCTCTAATCGCGTAAATTTTATTAAAATAAATTGGAGAAAGTCTTTTGATATTTTCAATCGAGAAGGGGAAAAGAACATTTTTTGGTGGTCATTTTTTTCTTCATGGTTTTAAATATTTTTTTATATTTTATTTTATGGTGGGAACTGAATAAAAGTTATTTGGACTCATTAAAAATAGAAAAAAAAGAAATAGAATAACACTATTGAAGTCTACTTACGAGCATCTTTTCAACTCCAAGCATATCTCCATCAAATACTTTTAGATTTTTCATGGCTTCTGTTGCAATTAAAAAAAATAAAATTTAAGCAAATGTAAGAAAGTGTATTTTCATTATTGTAATTACGTGATTTTTAATCATTAAATGAATGATATTTATTTAATTGCATCATTTAGTTTTAATTATTTTTGATTTTAAATTTATGTATGAGGGAATAAACAGTTGTTATGTTAACTGCGCTGCAACTATATAATTTCAACAGATAAATTTATTTAATTCAGAAAAAGATCTAGAGTTCAAAATAACTGATAATCTTTTGACACTCTGAATGAATATGATAGTTTATGGTACTTTGATTGAATATGTTAAGTATTCTAGAATTTAGATCTATAGGTTAGGTATAATAAATATAAAAGTATATCAAGTTCTCAATTTGTAAATGACATTTTTTAAATACATTCAATTATGAAAAAATTGTTAAATCGAAAATAATTAGAGATTATAACTTTATTATACTGACAAATAACTCTTTCCATTCATTTTGTTATGATAGATTTACTATATTAAGGTTAATCAATAATCTTAGTTAATCTTCTTTCAGTTAGGATAGACTAAAAATACGAATCATTAGGCCAAATGCAAGGCAATAGGTCAAATCTGATCTACACATTAAATGCAAATCCAAACAAAGGATTAAAACCGAAGATTAAAAGATAAACTAATAATGTGTAATAACATCTCGTTGAAGATTATTGCTCTATTTTATATACATAAATATTTCTTTCCATTCACTCTGTTATGGTAGAATTATAAGAAAATATTGTTTTTACAATAGCAATGTTAATCACTAATCTTAGTTAATATTCCTTCAGTTTGAAGTGACTGAAATGCAAATGCCACAAGCCGTAGCTTAAATCCGATCAATACATTAAATGCCAATCATATCAATAGATTGAAGACGATGACCAATACATAAACTAATAATGTGTAATAACATCTCATTTGAAATGATTGTTCTATTATACCCATAAATTTTCTTTCCATTTCCTCGGATATGTTAGATTTATATAAAAAAAATTTACTATACTATAATGTTAGTCACTAATGTTAGTTAATCTTCTTTCAGCTAGTACTGGCTGAAAATGCTAATCAATAGGTCAGATGTCACAAACAATAAGTGAAATCCGATCTATGCATTAGATGCCAATTTAAACAATAAATTAAAGCCTATGGTCAATATATAAACTAATGATGTGTAATACCATCTCACTTGAAATGATTGTTCCGTTTTATCTATAAATATTTCTTCCTATTTACCGTGTTATTAAAAAAAATCCTTTTTTACCATTCACTATCACTAATCATAGTTAATCTTCCTTCAGTTATGACTGGCTGAAAATGTTAAACAGTAAATTAAATGCCATTCTGTTGATTTACTTGAACCAATAATTGCTAAAGTGAAAAAATTACTAGATACATTAAAGAAAAATTTAATTTTTACAGAAAAACTGTTAAAAGATAAATACAGCTTCTTTCTGTTTTTAATAGTTACCCACACGCTGCAAAAAAAAAAAAAAAAAATAAATAAATAAATTCCCTTCAAATAGTCCCAAGAAACTGAAGCGGTAAAATATTGCTTGATTTTTTGAATGGTAAGGTATAAAATTTTTACATCATTTTAAAGAATATAATTTTACATGGCAAAACACAAAATTGGTATAAAATTGGTCCAATTGTTCCTGAGAAATCAAATTTTTAAAATACGACTTTTTTGAAATTCGATTTCTCAGGAACTATTAGACCAATTTCACTCAAACTTTGTAGTTTGAATTGTTAAATTATATTCTTTAAAACTATGCAAAAAATTATGTACCTTACTATCAAAATTAAAAAATGGTAAATATTTACTAAAAATTATTTTTTGCATGTTAACGCTTTCGACTTTCAATTCACTTGGAATTTTTTGAGATATAGAGAAATACGCTAAAGTAAAATTAACATTATGGGGTCCAAACTTTGCATCGCTCTCCTGACCAAACTATTTGGACCATATTTCCCAGATTGCGGCTACCACCTACATTATGAGGGTCAGAAATCTGAATCCTTTCAAAAAAGGTACGTTTATTCAGAGAAAGTGCGTAATTTAATATATAGTCTATGTTAATTAGTTAACATATTTGATCTCACCCTTTCGAACCATTAAAAATGTGTCCTGGAACGCAAAGATCTGATAATTAGATCAAAAATTATTCAGTGTGGTCCGTTTTTTATTTTGAGCACTTTACATTTCCTTAGCATTGAAAGCCTTGTGTATTTTCTTAAACACGCATTTCAAGCTTAGCCTATTTTTTAAACACGCCTTTTATGCGGTGTCCTTTTTCTTAAACACGCATTTCAAGCTGTTTCCGAAATAAAACGATCACCGATCATTGCCTTAAGTGAGTTGCTCAGATTAATAATTTGTTGATTACATTAATACTTAAGAGAGATTTTTATACTGAAACAAAACTTACCTTTCCTCGTATTTAGATACCTTTGAAGATCATCATCGTTATGTTCTTCTGGAAACGGAAGAGCAAAAGCAGTGGTCAAAATGACTAGGAAGTAAAAGATTTGCATTGTGAACAATTGAATTGTGTATGAAACCATACAACAAATTCTAATATGCAAATTCTGAAAAGTCCCTGTTTAAATACTATTTGTAATCCGATTAAAACCTGAACTTTGAGAAGTAGCATCTGTTTTGGAGGACTTAATTTCACAAGACTTTTTTCTTTAATTTGTCATGCAATGGTTTGAGGTCCCGGGATTAATGAGATAATCACTCTGAAAGAGGATGGCTTATCACAATAAAAGATTAGTTTTATTTACATTTTTAAATAATCACTGATCGCAACGAAAATTATTCTTTTAAATAAGCACTTAATTGTATGATATTTTATCTTAAAAGACCTTTGAAATATTTAAATTATTTGAATTAAGGGTTAAGTGTTTCTTTTTATCAAATAAAATATATAAGATAAAAATTATCAACCAATCAAAAAAATTAAAAATATGTCAATGTTTCGAAACTCGTTGAAAACTGTTCAATGCAGATTTAATTATTGGGGTTCTGTGAATGAAGTGAAAGTGACTATAAAAAAAAATTGTACTAAAAGATTTTTAATTTCGCTTTCATAACACAAATCTCGAACAGTAAAATAGTATGTTCAAATCAACTCAGTGCGCAGTTACATTTTTTTTTTCATTTTTAATTCTTCTTTATTATTTTTTTGTTTAAATTTGGCAAAAACAATTCTTTTTCTTAACTGTACATCGAAATTCCATTCGAAATTTTTTATTAAATACTAAGAGCCGGCCAACGAATCTCACTCAGAGCATCATTGTTTCTCTCTGTGTGGTCCTCTATTGTGTATGATGTATGAATGTAGCCCAGCCTTTGACATAAACATTGACAAATGTTTTTTGGAAAAGAAACTTTATTGTGTTTTCATTTCGGAAATCCTTAACTTTTAATCTTGAACTTCTCGGTACACAATTTCGCAGACATATTTAAACGCAGCTCAAACACTATCTGTGTAAATTCTTTTGATGACTGAATAGACATTGAACCGCCAACCGAGTTCAATATAAACACTTTCAGATTGGTACAATGGTGTTTGGTGGAGATTGTAAGCTGCATCATACACCCGTTTCGGATTCACAAGTTCATAAATGAAATATGATTTGAAAGCTAGGCTTTTTATTAATTTTACATGAATATTGAATGATTCATTTATATTGTGTGGAAGACAGTCTACGGTCTTGTAGGTTTGGTACGTTGACAATGTATTCTTTTATCCCTAACTGGTGATCAGGGGCGTACACAAGGGAGGGGTTTATGGGTTTAAACACCCCCTTGAGCTCAGACAAAACAGCAAAAATAAAAATTTTAGTAGAAATTATGCGAGCTATTATTTTTTAAGACTATTTATTTGTATTTTCCTTATGCCTACTTTTTTTCTCACGGTATTTCTCAGAATACTGAAAAAACATTTACTATAATAGAATTGTACTTTTGAAACCAATTTCACGTTACTGTTACGGGCGAGCCCCGATATCACTGGTTCCTTTCTGTCCTGCCAGTCGTGATAGTTTTCGAAACTGGTTGGCATACTGGAATTCTAGACGTTCTGTTGTCTTTGAGACAAATCGAGAATTTTGGACATGCGGTGAAAAATTATATAAAAGAGTAAACGGAGTACTGTGGAGTTAGTTTGTCAGACTAAGAGTTATCTCTGCCGCATGTCTTTCGGAGCTCGTCGCGAAATCTGTTTTGTTTTGTTTTAACAAAAAGTCCATTCAATAGCCGAACCTGTCGTCGCCACTATTTCGACTAGTGAAGAAATCAGTAACAATACCATTGGAGATACTGTGCTCGTTGAAGTTATTCATTCCAGCTCGAAACTTTGAGATCGTAGCATAGCGGATATTTCTGTGCCAATATATATATATTAATATATATATATATATATATATATATATATATATATATATATATATATATATATATATATATGTGGGGGGGACGGCATGAGTGGTCGTCTTTGAAAATAAGAGATACTGTATTTTAAACAAAACATATATTGAACGCTAAATTTACATAAAGATGGACGATAAACAAGCATATAAATAACACAAAATAAACGAGTTCGTCTTCGTGATGTTAAAAAGAAAATCATTGCTACTCCTCCCTAGAATTCATATGCGTCTCTTTTTTGGTTAGTTCCAAAACGCGCTCTCGTGTCTTTCTAAATGCGCTCCCGTGTCTTAGGGAAATTCGCACGGGGTCTAACTTGCAGCTCTGATTGGATTTCTAGCTAGATCAGCTTACAGCGGCACCACAGATCGGCCATCCTGCATTTCGGCTGGTCCTCCAGCGACTCTAAAAAGAATAAAAAAGAGAAAGCAGAACAGACTGAAAAATATAATTGATAACTGAAAAATAAATGTTTTAGGTTAATATCATCTTTCATGAAAAAAAAAATATTTCGAGTAAGAGTCAATCGGTTCAGGCACGTTCACTCTTCTGTCTTTACAAGTCTTTTGTTTCTTCTTCAACAATTCTTCCTTTTTTTTCAACCTTTTTCCTTTTTTTTTTCTTTAACGTCTTTCATCTTTTTTTTCTTTAAATTCTTTCGTCTTTAAATTCTTTTGTCTTCTTTTACGTCTTTCGTCTTTAAATTCTTTTGTCTTCTTTTACGTCTTACGTCTTTAAGTTCTTTCGTCTTTTAAATTCTTTCGTCTTTTAAATTCTTTCGTCTTCTTTAAAAAAATCAAATTCACTTCTTTAGCAATTATTTTTCATCTTCAAAAATTACAGTCTTTATTTTTTTGTCTTGGCAAGCACTAAAATTCTTCTTGGCAACTGTTCCATGATTTAAGATACTCCTCACACGTTGTCGAGCAGTTGGGTCCTTCGTGTTTTCCTTCTTTTACTACATCATAGGTATTTCCTCCTTTTACTTTTGTTATTTTGTAGGGGCCAAGGTATTTAGGTTTTAGCTTCAATTGAGGTCCAAATTGGGTTCTTTTGATGGCAACCAAATTTCCAATTTCGTACGATTTTGGCTACTTTCTTCTTAAATTGTAGATCTTTTTATTTTCTTCTTGAATTTTACAAATTTGTTGCCTTGCGTCTTTTCTTAGTTCCTCTCTTTGGGCTTTAAAATGAGCCTGAAATTCAATTTCAATCATTTCTTTTAACTTTCCCAGTTCATTATTATTCATTTTTGTCCCAAAAAGTAATTCAAATGGTGTAGTGTCTATGCTTCTTTGATAGGTTGAATTTATCGCTTGTTGAACTTTATTTGTATGCTTGTACCATTCAGCTGGATTTTCTATGGATAATTTTGAAAGAATCGATATGATGGTTTGATTAATACGCTGTACTTGTCCGTTAGCTCTTGGTAAACCTGTTCTTATTAAATGATGTTTAATATTTTCTTTCGAGCAATAATCAGCAAATTCACTGGAGGTAAATGTTGTACCCCTATCTGAAATTATCTGGGAAGGACTTCCAATTACAGTTTTTTGGATTTCTAATTTAGCTAAAGTTTCAGCTGACGTAGTAGTCTTCGTGGGATAAATCCACACGAACTTGGTAATAGCATCTATTATCTCTAACACATATTTATAATTTTTATGGGTGCTCTCCGAAGGTCCGAGATGATCAATATGAAAAGTTTTCAAAGGCATTTCTTCTTGATGCAACGGCTGTAATAGTCCTTCTTTCTTTTATGATTCACCAGTATGCAATGAACACAATTTGCTATGATGTTTTCTATTTTCTGTCTGAGCTTGGGTATGAAATAATATTCTTCGATTTCTTTTTCCGTATATTTAATTCCTGAATGTCCTTTCTCATGAGCTGTTCTTATAATTTCAATTTGCATATTTTCTGGCACAACCACCAATTCTTTGCCATTAACAAATTTATACAAAATTCCATTTCTATTACAATAATATTCATAATTCGAAATTTTAAGTAGTTCTTTTATAGTCTTGATTCCAGTATCTTTATCTTGGGCTGACCTGAGTCTTGGTAAAATATTATCGACGGTAACACAAAATACATTAATTGGAGATCGGCTAAGGGCGTCTACGTGAGCCATCTTATTTCCAGAACGATGCTCAATCATGTAGTTGAATTCTTGCAGCAAAAGTGCCCAACGAGCTACACGAGTCGACAAATCTCGTTTCGACATAGTCTTTTCAAAAGCAGCACAGTCAGTAATTATTTTGAATGGAATACCTAGCAGATAGATACGAAATTTCTTAAGGGCTTCTACGATAGCAAGAGTTTCAAGTTCGTAGCTGGAATACTTTTTTTCAGCATCAGTCGTTTTTCTACTCGTATAGTAAGTGGGGTGAAAATGTTTTTCATCAGGGGGTTTTGCATTAAAATGGCAGCATATCCTTCTAAGCTGGCGTCTGTGTGCAATTCAGTTTCGTATTTAGGGTTATATATTGAAAGAACAGGATTTTGGGCTAACAAAGATTTCAATTGATGAAACGCTTTCTTTTCTTCAATGCTAAACTTAAACTTACGATCCTTTTTTAGCAGGTCACTCAACTATCTAGCTATTATAGAATAGTTTGGAATGAATTTTCTGACGTATCCGGTTAATCCCAAAAAACTATGAATTTTTTTCAAATTTGTTGGCTCCGGAAAGTTAAGAACTGCTTTGGTTTTTAAGGTAGATGGGAATATTTTTCCATCCTCTATCACATGACCTAAAAATTCAATGCGCTTCTTTAAGAAATGGGACTTCTTAAAATTAATATCAAGTCCATATTCACTAGCAGTATTCAAAACCCGATTAAGTCGTTCAATACCCTCTTCAAGGAAGGAAGACAAAATAATTATGTCATCTAAATATGGTAAAACTATACCTTCATTAATCAAAGTTCGGAAAATGGTGTTTATGAATCTTTGAAATACAGCGGGAGAGTTGCATAGTTCAAAGGGAACTTTAAGAAATTGATATTGTCCTTCATGTATCACAAATGAAGTGTATCTTCTACTATCTTTGTTTACATCAACATGTAGGAATCCGTTCTTAAGATCAATCGTACTGAAAATTTTCGAGTCTTGTAGTGTATCTAAAATGTCTTCAATTAACGGGAGGGGAAATCTATCTTTGACAATTACCTTATTTAATTTTCTATAATCTATGCAAACACGAGGAGATCCGTCCTTTTTCTTAACTATTACAACGGGACTACAATATTCGGAAGAACTAGGCTCCACTATTCCTTGTTTTAACCATTCAGCGACTTGAGCTTCAACAGTCTTTTTTCCAGAAAACGGCAATATACGTGGCTGATGAAATATCGGTTCCTGATTTTAAACCAAAATGTTCATTTCCACATTAGTTGTCCTAAGTTTATCTGGCGCATAATCTAAAACTAATTGTTGTATCTTATTTTTTAAAACATTAGGAACACAAGGATCTATGTTAATTTCAACCTCATCAGATAAAGTAAGATCGATAGGTAAAATAGACAAATAGTTTACTTCATCAAAACACGGAATTTTATTTTTAATTGTGATACCCTTTTCATTGATAATTGTTTCTCCCTGCATTAAAACATTAAGGCCTATAATAGCGTCATAAGGCATCATATCATTTTCTACAACACATATTTCAGCCAAAGATTTGAAATCGTCAATTTTAATGCTTTCTTTAAAATAACCTAACGGAGTCACTATTGATTTACCAAATCCGTTTAGAGTAGAATTAGATGGAAATAGCTATTTAGAGTTTAATTTATTAAAAACTGATCTTCTGATTAAAGTGGCTTGACTTCCTGTATCAATCAAAGATTTCACAGTTAAGTTATCAACTATTACCATTTTAAAGAACTTTGGCTCTACATTAACATTTAAAGTAGCAACTTCCGTTTTTGCATTTGATTTTGAACATTGCGAAGCTTTGTGTCCAAACGCTTCACATTTAAAACACTTCAAACCCTTATCTTTATGTATGCAATATTTTTGAAATATGATTTCTTGAACCACAATTGTAACACAATTTATTATTAAAAGTTCCAACATCAGTATTATACCTTATCTTTTCATTATTATTTTCATATTTATTTTTATTCCTATTTGAAACATCTTTTCTTACATTATACCTATCATCATATTTTGCTTTTGTTCTATCATAAGAATTATATTTACTATCAAAGTCATGTTTTGTTTTTATTTTATCAAAAGCACTTTTACTCTTTGCAAAATCACTTTTTATTCTATCGTAAACTTTAAGTTTCTCTTTAAATTCGGAAAAATTTTTGCAGCCGTACAAAACAATTTTGCTTTCATGTTTATCGGTAATCCCCTTAATTACATAATGCATAAAAGCAGCATCGTCTATTTTTCCGAAATTACAGATCTCTTTCATCTTTAAATAATATTCTTGAGCCGATTCACAATCCTTCATTCTACGTCTACTCAAAAGATCATGCAAATCAGCAGAATTAATTTCAAAAGAAAATTCATCAATCAAAGCTTCTTTTAATTTTCGCCATGAATTTATTTCCGGTACAGTTCTGACAAATAAAGAGGCGTTTCCACCAAGAGCTCTTTTGGCAAAAATAAATTTTTGTAAATCAGACAAATTAAACAATTTTGAAATATTTTCGAAATGTTCGATCCAATGAACAATATTTTTATGTGATTCTGCATTATACTTAGAAATAGTACTTTCGATACCAGAATAATTAATGGCAACATTTTGAAATTCAAAATTTCTACAAGAATTATTTTTATATATATATATTATATATATAATATTAGAATATTATATATATAATATTAGAATATTATATATATAATATATATATTATATATATAATATATATATTATATATATATATATATATATTATATATATATATATATATATATATATATATATATATATATATATATATATATATATATATATATATATATATATATATATATATATATATATATATATATATATATATATATATATATATATATATATATATATATATATATATATATATATATATTTGCTGCTCTTGGATCTTTAGGATGTCAAAACGCAAGAATTTAACAGTTTATAATTATTTTGAGAAAAAATCTCGGCCTAAAATTAGTGAGGTGACAGCATCTAGTACCAATGTAAGTTTTTCTGTTGAACAGAAATGTGATACTTCCGTTGAAGAAAACGCTTCTAGCATAACAAGATCTGATGAATGTGAAAGTGGCCCTAAAAGTGTTACTTCCCACCCATAAGACATTGGACTTTTTTTAGAAGATAGTACATACGAGAATAAAAGACTGGATATGCTAAAAAATGTTAAGGAACCCAATCCAGCATTTGTTTTTCCTGAAAAAGAAAAAAGAAAATTGAAATTTTAGTACAAATGGCTTTATCGTTGGAAATGGCTTATATATTCAGAGATTAAGGATGGTGCTTCTTGCGAAATTTGTTTATTTTTGCCCCAAGTGGTGTCGGTTCTGGCAAGCAACCTTTAGGTCAACTGTGCGCAATGTAAAATTTGACCACTGGAAAAAAGCAGTAGAGCAGTAGAGCACTGAACACGAGAAATGTCTTTATCACAAAAAATAGATCGAAATTGCTGGGACATTAAACGATATTTTACTTGAAAAGATGAAACCTGTGGATGAACAAGTTGACAGTGCAGCAAGCAGAAGAAAATTAGAAAATAGAAAAAACATTACTCCAATCATTGAAACCATCCTATTTTGTAGAAATCAGGGACTCGCTCTAAGAGGACATAACGATTCGAAATGAAAGAAAATTAAACAGCTATGTGCAACCCGTTGGATGGAAAGATACGACTCAGTAACCGCTGTGGTGGAACTTTTCGAGCCTATCGTTGAAACTCTTCAAAAAATATCAGAATGGAAGGATAAGGAATCAGCTACTCAAGCTAATTATTTACTGTGCACAGTATCTAATTGCCAGTTCGTAATGTCTGTTTTCCGCATTTACAAAGTTTTAACCATAACAATCCATCTTTGTAGATACCTACAAAAAACAAGCATAGATTTGATAGAGACAGTGAGTCTTGCAGAAAATATTATTAAAGAACTAAAATAAATGCGTGAAAATGCCACTGAAATATTCAGCTCTTCTTCTCTTATGCAAACAAGCTTTGGATCTTCCATACAAATCCCTAGAATAACGGGAAGACAGAAAACTTCAACTCTAACTTTTGAAACCGTGTCTATCAGTTTGGACCTTCTTTATTTGTGATATTCACCTGCATTAATATTGAAAACGATCTAGTTCGAACTGTAGATTAAAATTTCTGATTCTTAATTAAAACAATAAAAACAAAAATATCTTTCAAATGATGAAATTCTCTTTTATTCACAACTCAGGAAGTATTTATGGGAACTCTCTGGTCCCATATCTCAAAAATAAACTCATCAATTTAATGCATAACAAAATTAAAAGTTGAGAAAAGAATTCTAAAAAATTGTCAAACAGCAGCGGCAACCCAATTAATTTTAATGACGAAACCTCAAAGTTTTTTGTTTCACAAGCAAAGAAAAAAATATTTGTTCAACATTATCAATTATACTTATATTCAAAGAAGAAGAAGAATGTCTATCTTACTTCACTCTATAAAACTGCTATAAAATTAAAAAATATTAATAGTTTGCATAGAAACTTTAACATCCTTAATGATAACTGTTCATGACTATCACTTATGATAATCTTATAGTAAATAAGAACATTAAACATAAAATTTTTCCGCTTTTTCAAAACAGACTTCACGCAATTAACTAACAAAAAACCTAACCAAGAAAACATTTTCACTGAATGATCGGATGTAAATATTAAAATGCATTTTTTATTACATTTGTTATAATTAGAATTAGTTCAGTGAATCAATTATCAACAATTAGAATCTAACAATTTAAATTCCCGAGCTTTTTCCATACTTTTCTAATTTGAAAATTTACTCAAGCAAAAATATTTCGAACATTTTTCAAAAACTGGCGATTCTCCTTATGCGTTTTAGCACAAAGACATGACCCTGTAAAGCGTGAAATGCATCCCATGGGATACGAAGAAAAAAAGTTGTAATGCATCCCCTGTTACACAAAAAAAAGTTATTATGCACGTCTAACCTCTAGAATGAGTAAAGGAAGTGTAGTTCTAATAGATCGTCAATTTTTTAGGAAATTTATAATAGCAAAAAAGAAACAGAAAACCAAACTATAAATAGTAAGAAAATAAACAAAATTCATTTTTTTAATAGCAGGGGAAAATTAAAATAAAAAATTCTGATAAGGAAAGGTTCACAAGCCAAACTCATGGAATTCTGTGAAATTTTTCAGGTGTTCGAAGAACTTACAGATAAACTTATATCCGAAAAATTAGCTGTTAATCTGCATTAGGAAGGGAGTAAAATAATATCGAAAATCTGGTTGTAGTTAACAAAATAATATTTATCAATGCTCGGCGATTTTTTATTCTTATAAATAAAATAATGAATAGAAAACTCGAACACAACATCCATACAACGAGGAAAATATTATCTGCTGTGACAATATTATTTTTAAAACACGAATGTTTTAAATTTTTTTTCTTAAAAAAAATCAAGTTTTAAAAATAAATAATTCTACATCAAGGCTTTTCAACACAAAAATAAAATAACATCTTCTTTTAATTTAACATAAAGGGGGGGGAATGACAAAATTGCACAATTAAACTCAAAAATGGTCCAATCACCATTTTGTTCATGGAGAGTCTTCCCCTGGTGGGGTATTTCTTATCTTTTTTAATTAACTTTAAAAAAGATAAGAAAACCATGTTTGTGGCATTTCCAAATTGTGTTTCTAATGTGGTAATAGTTCATTTTACGTGTTCCAACTAATTATTTTTTAATAAATTGCTTTGACTTAATGCTTTGATAATAATAATGATGATAAAATTATTTTAAGAGTACTTTTAAAGTTATTTATACAAAATTTTTTATTTTAGTATTACCTAAGTATTTTACATAAAGAGAGATTAGCAAACATTCAATGATATTTTGAAACTAATTTTTTTTCTAGATTAAGAATATTTAATAGGTGGTATCGAATATAGATTTTAAGTTAGTCAAGTTTTTAAATATAGGTGTTTTTTTTTAATAAAAAAACATTTTGTAAAAAGTTACCTGATGTTTTAATTACATTTTAAAGTTTCTACATATTCTTCTTCTTCTTTTAAATTGCGTTTTCAAAAACTTTTTACTGTAACTACTCGTTTTGATTTTTCTTTAAAACTCTTTTTAATTTTTACAAGGATTAATCTTTTGAAAAGTGCTATTTTAAAGTTTCTTTTAAACTACTTTTAATTACACTACACGTTTTAATTGCCCATATTTTGTGCGTGAAATATATTGTCCTTTTCATCAGTATCATTGTTGGCCCGACAAGCCAGTGTGGGCCAAAGACTTCTTCACGAGAACTTTCCAGGCTCCTCTTTCTGATACAATTGTAGTCCAATTTTTAATACAGAGAATAAGGAAGTCATTTTAAACATCGTCTGTTTTGAATTGTATCTGGTTCTTTCCATATTTTATATAATTCAACCATACACAATTAAATTTTATAGGCAAATGTCCAAAGTTAATTTTCTTGGTTAAAGTCCTCATTTCCACAGCATATGTTAATATAGGGAGGATGAGGGACTTTTACAGAAGAATTTTTGTCTTTTTAGAAACCACATTAGATTTAAAAAGTTTCTTAAGGTCCAAAATAAGCTTTTTTTCTTCAGTTGAGTGATTTTTTAAAAATTTGTTAATGTAAAATTTTTTTTTTCATCACAAATTCAAATCCATAGCTGCCAACACAGATAGTAATAAAAATCCTGTAGATTTTACGAAATAATATAAATTTTATGATAATTGTTGCAAAATATACTAAATATTTAATGCATAAGGAATTTTAGAGATTTTTATAGACATCAAAATAGAAAAACTAATATTTTCCACTTATGATTTCACATTAAATGAACTGGAAATGTTCTGTAATATGTTTATTCATAATTTTGAATAGTAATACGCATTTTAATTCCTCTAAGATAGCTAACTGAATTATATAAATGAGGCTCACTTTATTATTAGTGACACTTATTTAAATACTCAAGCAAGCAATAATCCGCAAAAAAATTCTATTTTAATAGGAATTTTTTAAGGAAATCCACTCAATTTTAGAGTATTTTCTAAAATGTACAAAAACCAGGAGAATTTTTGTTAAACCATTAGACCAGGAAAAACTGACAAAATCAAGTAGTCTACTGGAAAATCCAGTAGAGTTGGCAGCTATGCAAATCTAATGTTATCAAATATATAACAAATTCAAATTTTTAATCATCAATCAAATGTCATTCTTTTTTAATAAATAAAAATCCAAATATAATTAAAATTTATTGCTTACAAACATAAATAAAATATAGTACATAGCATTTATCCGAAGGACTTTACAGCATCTTTGCGTAACCTCTTCTCTTTCTTTTTGTTGTGTGTGACAACTTTGTTTTTAAAAACAGCATCTTCACAGTCAATAGGTTCAATTATTTTTCCCATTTTTGTAATCACTTTGGGTGCCACTAAGCTCTGGAAACTACTCTGATGATTCCAGGTGTGACCAACGGGCTAGAATTACAAAGCCGCGGAGTTCAATGTTGGTAGTTGTAAACTCAAAATGGGTTGGCTGTTCAACGACGGTTTCAAAATAAAATTGCGCTTAGCAAGGTCAGCTCGTTAAGAAAAAGAAGTAAAGAAGTAAAATTTAGTTTATAATGGTTCTCGCCAGGTAAGTTATTGAAAAATAGCACTTTAAAGAAGTTGAATTTAATTTATTATGGTTCTTATAAACAAAACTTTAAATATTTACTTAAAAGAAGAATTTCCTTCGTAACCATGTTTATGGAGAATCTAAAAATGAAAAAATGTTAAATTTAAGTAGCGGTACTATTTGATTGGCTTCTAAACGCTGTTTTGGGTTTCAGGAGCAGAATAAAATTACGTAATAACTAAAGACTCATTTTAAGAAAAATTGTAAAAAAAAAAGGGTACTTAATTTTTTGTTCATTTATTCTTTTTCTCTATGTTTAAAAATCGCAAATTCCGACACTATTTTAAGTGTTCGTATTTACGCTACATTTTATTCTGCTGCATAAAATCTATAATATTTAGAAACTTCAAATATCGAAGATATGTAGAAAAATTTAGGTGATCGAAAGAATAAAAAAAATTATCATTCGACTACTAGTTCGAGGACTAATTGTTTAAAAAAATGCCATGTGGGCAGCTCTGCAGACTGCAGAAATGAAATTTGATAAAAGGGCCATTTTTATTTATAAACAACCTTACCTGTTTGCTTGTAATTACATCGTAAAAGGGTTAATGCTGCAATACTTCAAATCCAACGGCATGATGATTCGAATCCAATATTCCAGTTTGACTCCTGACTTTCATAACAAAGAGCTCTGTACCTTAATCACTATGTCATCAAGTCTCTTATATCAATAATAAATAGTGTAAGATTATGATTGTGATTCAACGCAACGAGTTTGGTATATTTCCCTTCCGTAATATAAAATCTCACTAACTTACATTGTCATTTTAAAAATCTTATCAAAATATCAATTTTTATCTTAAACTCCAAAACTCTTGTCCCCAATAAAGTTATAGTCTGTTATAACTACAATTTATAATAGTAGAAGGAATTTTCGCTAGAGTGAGCTTGTCGTTTATATATATATATATATATGTATATATATATATATATATATATATATATATATATATATATATATATATATATATATATATATATATATATATATATATATATAGATATATATATAATGTAAAAACAGTCATAAATTAAAACAACTAAAGGATGAAAGTAGCAGAAAATGTTGACAGTATATATATTTTTCATCACAAAATATTTCCTCCAATTTTAAAGTGGACATAAATATGGAATATTATACAATATAAATATAAATTCGATTTCAAAGAATCTAATAATAGAAATAAATGCAATGAAAATAAATTTTTGAAGTTAACATTCAACATTTCTCGTTCAAATAAATCAGTACTAATCAAATCTTAAATTAATTACATTTAAATATAAACTTAAGTCTTTAAAAAAAACAATTAATGCATATACATTTTCCTAATATGTATATATTTATAAATTCATTAAAGTATTATTACCCAGGCAACAAACTATCGATAAATAAAGAAATATTAGACGCTAATTAAGAAGTTCGATTAATTCAAATTTATACAATGTACAGTCCGCAAAAAAAAAAAAACGAATCACCCTGAATAACTTTCGATCTAATGATCGGATTTTCACGAACTAAGTGTCTTGGGGGTGACCTCAAATATGCTAATTAATTAGTGCTAACTATTAATTAAGTTACTAAATCAGACACAAAAACGTACTTTCTGTGACTAAACAAATTTTTTTTTACATATTTGGATTCTTAACTTTCAAAGTATAGGGGGTTGCCGCAATCTGGGAAATATAGTCCCCATAGTTTCGTCAGGAGAGCGATCCAAAGTTCGTACCCCTTAATGTTAATTTTACTTTTTACGTTTTTAGTCATATTTTTAAAACTAATAAAGCAATTCAAAGAAAATTGCACCCACTCATAAAACTCATTTACCCAAAGATAATTTCATGAAAATAATAATTTTTAATAATTACTAATTATTTTTTATTATTTAATTAAATTGAGGATGAAAATATTTTGAATTATAAGGTATGAATTTTTTTATACCATATTAATCTACATATTTTTCAATTGAAAAATCTAAAGTTTCAACTGTTTTTATTTATTAGAAGCTGAGAAAAATTAAAATTAATTATTTTTAAAAAAATAATTTGGCGACAATAAAGAAATAATTAAATGGGGCGATTAATATTAAAATGCAATAAACTTGCGAGGAACTTGACTTCCCGCGCGTAACGTAAAATTTCATTAATATTTTTTTCGCTAATAATCGTTTGCTAATCTTTTTATTTTTATTTCTTTCAAACTATAAATATATATATATATCAATTTCTTAAATATATATTTTATAAATATTAATAAAAATACGTAGTCAGCATTTTTCATGATCTTAGAACTTCTTTACATCTTATATATTGCCTTAATCTTAAAATAAATTTGTAAATTATCTGCCTACGCTTATTTCGCAGAATTATTTTTCCTACTTTTTAATTAAGTTTTGACGCAAAATCTTATTTTTTATGCTACCATATATATTATACTAATGCTACCAATAATATACTAATCAATCGTTTTAGTACTTTATTTTATGTTTTCCTTTAAAATAAAATTACTTTTTAAGTTATTGTTAAGTTTTTATTGAAACAAAACTTAGAATTATTACCAGCTATATCTTACTATTGTAGAACCGGAAATGTACTGAATTCAGTGTCATATTTAAACCAATTTGATACTGGCTTATGAAACTCTTGATTTTGGTCAAATAGTGAACGAACCTAATGTGATATTAGCATGTAAATCTAAGATATTAATGTGATTCTGAATCTGAAATGATACTGAAAACGTCTTTTATAAAAAAGTATATCTTTTACGCTGTTAAGAAACACTGTCCAATACGGAATTAAATTATATACTAAATAAAGGAGGTTTTTGCCTTTTTATACAAAGAACTCAGTATGATACTCAATACAAAATGATACCAATATCGTACCGAAAACGGTTTTTCATGAACCGGTATATACACTGGTGTAAAAGAATTAACAGAATTTGCAGACTGGGTCAGTAATCTCTAGAATTACTGGACCTATTTTAATGAAATTTGATATGAACATACATTGATACAATACAAAACAAATAACCATTCAACAATTGTAATACACAAGTATGATCGTGCGTAACACTCGTTGGAGTCGGAAGGCTACAGCCGTTGCAGAATAAAAAAATATGTTGATAGGGGGTATGGTCCCCTCTTGCAGATATGCAAGCCTTACAACGTGATTTCATACTTGAAATAAGGTAGTTTATCATTTCCTGTGGAAATCGGCCTGAATTGTCCTGTGGCAATTTTATACCTTCCGACTCCAACGATTGTTACGCACGATCATGCACGTGTGTTACAACTGTTGAATGGTTATTTGTTTTGCATTGTATCAGTGCATGCACATATAAAATTTCATTAAAATAGGTCCTTCAGTTTTAGAGATAATTGACCAAGTCTACAAATTCTCTTAATTTCTAACACCAGTGTATTTTTCACTGCTAAGAATCTCTAACCAACTTACAATTGAATTTTATACATACAATTTAAGAAGAGATAAAATTGTTTTATTCATATGATTTCATTTCACTCTAATAAGAAGCATAACAAAATTAGCAATATTTAAACATCGCACTTATACATTTTGTGGACTCTTTTTAAGTCAGATTTTGTCAGCTCCTCTTTATAGATGGCATCTAAAAGAACCACTCCTTTTTTTAAAGGTACAATAACATCCAAACCATTTTTGGAAAATTCTTTGCTGTCATAAATCATGATTGAGTCGTAGTCAAACGGAGTATACAAGATTGCCAGACTTGGTGGTACTATTCTAAAGTTGTATTTTTCCTCTGTATATAAATAAATAAATAAGATAAGTAAATAAAATAAACAAATAATCAGTTATTTACAAACCAGATAAAAACTTCTTAATCAAAATGTTGTCTTCGCCATTTCTAAGTTATTATGAAATTGATTCTGAGAAATTTAACCCTTTGACTACTATCTGCTCTAAAATATAGCAATTACTGACGATTGATGTTTTTTTTTTTTTTTTTTTTTTTTTTTTTTTTTTTTGTAAAATATCAATTTTGTAGGGGGCGTATTAAGACATTTCAATATAGTACACAATCCAGACATTATAACTACTTTATGCAATCCAAAACTGATCCAATCATTTTGTATTTTCAACCTAATTCGGCAATAGTTACGTTTTAAAATATTTTGCGCCAATGGCTCATAGCCCTCACATAAGCCCAATTTTTGAGGGGGTCAATATTAAATAACACAGTTACAATAGCTCACACATAAGCAAAGATATTACTTAAATGTGTTCCTACAAAATGATTATTTTATCTTTATTATTTAGAGTTTTCAGAAATTATGGAATTATTTTTTTAAACATTTCTTATATTATAAATACCTTATTTATAAATTAACTAGAGATCATTATTTAGAATTTTTGAAAGTCATGATTTTTGTTTTTTGCTTATATGCCAGTTGATTGGCTAACTAATTTTGTTAAAGACCTGAAACAAATAGTAAGATGAGTAAGTTATAAATGATTTTACTGTTTCTCCTCTTAGTAATATTATAGAATTGTTTTTTTTTTTTATTCTGGGGTGAAAAATAACACTGGGAAACAAATTTTTTGTTCCATTTACGCATGTACTTGATCCTACCTAATTCGGATGTTGAGATATCAAATCTAACATAAGTTTAGTTCCGAAAGATTTTTTTTCTTCAAAATGATGTATTTAGTTCTTTTTTTTTTTTTTTTTTTTTTTTTTTGTTGAATGTACAAAATTATAAAAAATATATAAATTTATATAAGTGCAAATACATTTTGTCTGCTCCTTTGAAAATAATACTTAAGGCAAAAAAAAAAAAAAAAAAAAAAAAAAAAAAAAAAAAAAAACGAGGCCTTAACGTATTGGATTATAAAGTGAAAAGTTTTATTTTCCTTTTTCAGCCACTCCCTAACGTAACAGAGAAATGGGGGCACTTGGTATATACTCGAAAGTGAATTTTATAAACTCCTCGTTATGAACATGATCTTAAATTGTTTAAGAGCTGTAGCTTGTAGAGAGAAACCGATTGGAGATTTGAAATCAGAAACACGTAAAAATTTGGAATCTGTTCAAAAAATCCCTTAATAGAGAAACAAAAAAAAAAAATGTATGTATCTGCAAAATTTCTGCCAAATATGAAAATAGAGATTTTTGTGTTTATGAGAACGAGGGGAATAAATTTTGTCCTCGGACACATAAAACTTTTTTTTTTAACTTTGCGTGTTATCTTCTTCCTCCGCTGCACTGCAGCTTTTGTGAGCCTGGCATGGACTCCCATCAACGAGTTGAGAGTACCCGGTCTTACCTGGTGAGAAGTAACTGTAATGACCAATAAGTAATTGTAGTTAAAAAACAAAAGATATTATATATATATATATATATATATATATATATATATATATATATATATATATATATATATATATATATATATATATATATATATATATATATATATATATATACAAAAGGATGTAAGGTGCAATTCAGAAAGGAGTCTTACCTTCTTCTACATTCTCTAGGTGGATCTTAACATATTGATCTCTGTCATACCTGCTGTGTTCATGAAAGAGTCCAATTGCATGCCCAAGTTCATGGAGAATCGTTCCAACATCTTCGCATCCATCTGTAAGTGTAAAGGCTTGAGGTTGATCTTCGCGGTCCTGTTTTCCAACCTGAGAGCTACATCTACATTTAAAGGGGGGGAATGTATGCTCAGGCTCAACAATTCGTTAAAAAGTTTTTTTTTAATTCTCGACATGGCTTGAAATGCGTGTTTACAAAAATGGACAAAACTTAAAATGCGTGCCTACGAAAATAGAATTTAGGTAAAAAGGCGCATTTTCAGTTTAGTTTTCAATCCAAATTTAATTTGCTTGCTTATTGTTCTTTACTTATATAAACTCTTAGCAAATTCATTACGCTAAAGTCTTGGATTTCTGGGTGGAAATGGTATTGCAACTTCATGCATTAAGTATATAACAGGTGTAACTTTTCGGGTTCCATGAAGTGAATTTCAAAACTCTAAAATCCCAGAACGTAAATTTATAACTACTGTTGAAAATTTAAAGTACCAGTGGCTGCTGACTTTTAAATTCTTAACAAAAAAGGATTAAATTTATAAAATATACCAAGTGTTTACAAAAGGAAGGCATCATTTTATAAATTTACTTAGATTCATTAGTTTTTTTCTTTAAAAAAAGAAAGAAAAAATCCTCATAAAAAAAATTTGAAAAATGGAATCAAACGATATGTCCATTTTCGCATTTCGAACTACGTCCAGATTTAAAATCTTACCAACAAACTATTTAAATGAATAGGAAGCCCTACATCCTGTTCACTCCTCTCACCAACCAACTAGAGTTACTTCTCATTCATCATTGTTTATTTAATAGATAATAGATAACAGTCATTAATAGATAAACAGTTATTATTTCTAAATAAGCAAATCAACAAAGGAGAATAAAAGAACACGAAAAAACACTTGAAATTGCGATAATTTTGGAACATTTGAAATTTTAAAAAACACTCCTGCAAAGTTAAAAAATAAAAACGGTTTTTCAGCAAGTCAAATTTCAACTCTGTAGTTGTATTTCTGTGGACTGCACAAAAGTCTGCATTGTATTTTTTATTACAAGTTTAATATTTAATATATTGCTATTGAAAAAAAAAATCTAAATTTTGCGCCTTGGCATTTTACGTAAATTTCATGTAAACAAACGAAATATTAAATAAATTATTGATTATTGATTGGATACAAACATAAAATTATTATTGCTTTTAAAAAAAATCTTAATTTTCGGAACCCCTGTTATCCTTGCATGGAACTCCATTTGGGAACCGTGGCTCTAGAGATTCTTAGATTAAGATTAGATTAGATTTTTCTTAGATTAAGAATTTAAAGCTAAAAAATTTTTCTTTATTATAACGTAATTCTATGATATTAACGCTGCATTTTAAGATAAACTTATTTAAATGAGCGCAATAACATTATTAACCGTTTTGTAATTATTATTTTTTGGTGCAAATTACATTAATTTACTATTAATAATTGTGATTAAATAGATTCGTTAAATGAATAAGAACTTATCGGTCAGCTTCATGCACAATGCAATGCAAATTATATTAAATCTGATTAAATTGATTTGATTGATTAAATTGATTAGATTGATTGATGAATTAATTGACTGATTAAATATATCAGCCTGTTTGTGAACCGATAATATGAAATAACGGTTGTGAAAATACCAAATTTGTTATAACAATATGCACTTTTAATTTTAAATGTTATTTTAAAAAATATTACCGAGAAAAGTTATTTATGTTCATTAATAGATCTGAATAGAATCATAAGGGGAATGGACTTGGAAAGTGAAGGCAAAAAGCATAAGGCAATAGAGATCTTTTTAGTACATATATTTTCATAACTGCAATATTTCATCTATAGGGGAGAGTGGGGTCAATTGTAACATTTTTTACCTAACTATTTTTAACAAACAAAAAATCCAATATACTAGGAAGCTTCGCCCCCTTCCGAAAACTTTTCACTGTAGAAAATTCTAAACTTGTACATTTCAATATTAATTTGAAATTGCAAACAGTTCACATATTTTTCTTAATCACACTATTCTAAATTTCAGTTGTTGAGAAAAGTAACTGTTGTAAGTTTTGTTTTAAAGTCTTTCCCACCAGAGTGTTAAAGCCATGTGTCGTAAAACAATATGAAATAGTAGTCTGAAAAGTAGAGAGAGAGAGAGAGAAAGTTTCTTTAAAAACACAATTGTTAATTTGGGCATTTGGCGATACAACACTTATAGAATTGAAGGATTTGTTACGTCAAGCGCTCAGGTATCTTAATTTTGATCTAGTTGCGCTTCTATGTCATTTTGATTTATGTTGCTAAGTTCACTTTTAAAAAATTCTATGGCTGGCAACAGCATTTTTATTTTTTAAGTTGTTTATTTTTATTTCTTTTAGAATTCGTTCTTTTTTTAGCGAAATGCTTTTTAACCTGACAGAATTCTTTGCCGACTGTTTTCTCTATAAATGAAGAAAATAAAGTAAATATTTAAGTGTTGTGTAAAGAATCTTATTTAGTTGTACAAAGTACTTCAGCCAAAATTTGGGAGTCACGTAAGAGAATTATATATATTAGATCAGAAACACGTCATTAAAAGGCAGAATGCTTTGGTGTTTTCAAAACGTAAACAAAACAAAGCAAACGTTGCCACCGGCGGAAAAGAAATACAGCCAAAATTTGGGAGCCACGTAAGAGAATTATATATATTAGATTATTAGTATTAATTGACAGACGAGTAAAGTAGACTATCCTCTACTAGGAAAAAAATACCTTATTTTAAATGTTACTATATTAGTTATTAACAATTTTTGACAGTCGTGCACTTGTTACAATTGGTCCCGCTTGCGGGGTCAATTGTAACAGTTCATAAATTCAACTAAAACATAGTTAATTATACATATTATAATAGTTGTGATATATTGTTTTATTGATCAAAATAGTAGTGATATTTTAGGAGTAAAAATAATAAGGAGCAGAGACCTAAAGGGTTAAACTTTAAGGGGTTAAAAATTTTAATTTATGCTGTGAAAGGTGACAAATAAAATAATGCACATGCAACATAATATAAAGGATATAGGAAATTATTGGTGGTTCTTAAAGAGTTAAGTACTGGTTTGTAAACATAAGATTATTTATTTTCAGCTGTTACATTCGTCCCTTTACTTATTGTTACAATCGTCCCTTTACTTATTGTTACAGTCGTCCCTTTACTTATTGTTACAATCGTCCCCAAGACGCCATTTCAACTTCATTTGTTAAAAACAATGCTAGTTAATTAACAAAACTAATCTTTTTTTTTTTGAAATGTTAAAGGTGACCGCTAACATATTCGGTTAATAATTTTTATTTGTTTAAACAAAATTACTTTGTTACAATATTCTAATACCAAAAAAAGTACTTACGTAGCGTGAAAATATCTTTTGCGATGTAACTCTTTCAAAAGTACATAAAAATGGTTGCCAGCAGGGGTATGCATGTAGATTTATTAAATACACCTTGTGCGCCACCTAGGAACGAAATCTAGAACCCGACACTCGAAATTTTTGCTCTGTTACAATCGCACCCTGTTACAATTGACCCCACTCTCCCCTACTTATGTGAATATTTTCAACTATCGTAGAAAAAGTTGTTTTATGCCAAGAAACAACAGTTACTACGAAGCAATCATCGGAGTTGGTGAAGAGCAATGAACAGGGGGCTGAGCCCCTTAATATATATTTACGCAGTTCCGTTAAATATCCAAATGTAATCCTTTTCAGAACTTCTCGGAACAAACTTTAAACAGGTGTGTTTTTGATAATATTCAAAGGCGGCAAGAAGGTGTCTTCGCTTTTTGGCTGAAAGAGTGAAATGATATCAATAGAGATATAAAAAATGAATAAAATAAAATTTAACATACATAAATAAGTTTTTAAGCAATTACTCCGATGAACCGACTTCAAAGAATATAAATGGCCGTGTTTATGTGCCGTATACGCCCTCATACGGCATAAGACTGAGACGTATTTAAACCGATTCATTTAAGTATTGTAAATATAATTAAAATATTTCCAAAACCATTTCAAAATTAAAATACATTCCTTAGTTTCAGGCTACATCAAAAGTAGAAGCAGATAATATCAAAAAGGACGTCCTGAACCGTCAAAAATAAGTTTTTTTATTCAGTGAAAGTACTTTTTTGTGTCTTTCTTCTTAACTTTAAATAACATCTGCACTAATATTTTAATATATTTGAGGTCACCCTCTCGAGCCATTAAGATAGAGTCTTAGTTCGTGAAAATCCGATCATTAATTCAAGAGTTATTCTGTTCAGGGACTTTACATAATCCCTTCATTCTTTTCTAGAAATACGTACAGGCTTTGTGGAATCATTCTTTAAGAAGAAAGTGAACTCCTATAAATACACACATTGCGTAGAGTTTTAGACCCAAGTTAATATTTCCGAGTTTGAAACAAGAACACCAATTAAACTTGTTTAATGAATAGCTTAAAAGTGCCATATATAATTACAAAAAAGGTTGACTTTTGGAGGTAAAACTTTGGGGTGCTTCCCCTCCCATCTCCCTTCCTCCCTGAGTAACAAATAAAATTAAAGAATATTATTTTTTTACTGTGTTCATTTATGCTGGTAATCTAAACCAAGTTAACTGTTATTTTTCATGTAACGTAATACTTTAATATTAAACAAAAGTAAGTTATAAAAAATAACACTGAATAAAAACTAATAGTTACAATTAATGTCCTTGTCAATATAATACGGTATAACAGCATTAGGCCACCTGTAACTTTTTTGTCGTCTAGCATTTCTGTCTTCTTCCTGAAAATTGAAATGGTGTACTTATGCATATATTATGAACTTACATTTCAGAGAAATACTTATCGTAAATTGTTTAAGTACAGATGCTTTGATCCAAAATTATAAGACGATTTTGAAAGTGCTAAATTTTTCCCTTCGTACCGCGTGGTTACGCAGGGCTAAAGAGAATAGAAGGGCTAGTTCATTACGCTCTTAAATCTGAATCTACGATTTCCCTCCTGATGACGTCACTGAGTACACAGTTCTCGGAGATCGCTAGCAAAGATATTATGATAACTTTGTATCTTTCTCTCTGTAAAAATAAGTTAGACTTTTTCTGGTTATTAGCTTTCAAACTTTACATAATTTCCGTACATACATAACATAGCATAACTTTACATGATTTCCGGTCTTTTAGAAGTAACGGGGTGGTTTCTATTTAGATGGTGAATTTTTATAAAAGTTCTTAACGATAGAATAAACGTATTGCTGTTTTATTAACTGTGTCATTTCGTTTGCAACGTTTAATCCATTCTTTACATAATTTTTCATTTACTTTAGGGAACATGTGGAAAATTATATTTTTTCCTTTTGTGTTTCTATTTTTGTAAGTTGCAATTGCACAAACTGGCATTTCATAAGTAATTTTAAATTTTTGTAATTCACTTCACAAAACTGAGATCATTATTGGAAACAAAGAATGTCTTGGAATATATCATAAAAAGGAATGCTCCAATATTAGTTAAAGCTAGTTAGACCAAAAGCTTCGTTCTTGGAGTAAAAGAACGCAAGCTTTGCTCTACAGTGACGTCACTGGCGAAAGTCGGAGGTTTGGCGCGGCGAGAGTTTCTTCAAAGGAGTGAACTAGCCCTTCTATTCTCTTTAGCCCTGGTGGTTATGACTCTATTAAGAATCTTTTGCCTAAAAAAATTCCTATTATAAATAGCGAAACATCTGACATATGACATATATGATAATCGGTCGGGGCAAGGTTGACTCAGCCTTCCATCTCTTCAGTGGATGGATTAAATGAATAGCAAGCAAGCTTGGGGACTAAACACTGGGGCTGAATTGTCACAACGAAGTTTAACTTTAAACCTAGTCTAAACCACGAAGTTTAACCAAGCTATAATTGCAGAAACGTGTTGCTAAATGAAGTAAGATATTTTTTTAGTAAAAATCATGAATGTTTGGATAGACCAATTACTTATGTAATATTGTGCTATTTTAATAAAAAGTATCGGATTCCTTATATGTTGACAGTAAATATTACTATTTACTTTATTTGATAGTATCAAACATTGATTATGTTTTTTAATGGAAGGGAGTTTCATTTATTTTTAAAATTTCTTTTCTCTTAACATATGTTTCTTGGTAGCAGTCAACAGATTTTCAAAGCACAGGCATTAAATTATCTTTTCATGATTTGTTTTCTACATTTTTCAAAAATATTACAAAACATCACTTTGTAAAATGTTCTAAATTAGAGAAGAGCAACTTCATGCATTAAATAAAAGTCACTTAAGGTTAAGCAGGTTATAGTAAATTTTAAAAACATAAATACTAGTTACCAGGAGTGGAAAAAAATTATTTTGGAAATACAAATTTCACAACCACTTTTCATTTATTTTGCTAATGGTGATGAAGTTTTAGTGTGAATTGGTCAAAAACATTTTTTATTTTAACAAGATTATTAAAAAAAGATAAGTGAAAATTCTTAGTTAAAGGCAATATTTGTGTTTTTGGAATACAAAGTGGAAAGATATTTACTTAATTTCAAATTTTTGTTTGCATGTTTCTCGCACAGCTTAAATAGACTGGAAGAAGAAGAATTTTTCATGCCATTCCAAAATTTTTCTATGGCCTGCTTTTTGAACTATTTCAAATCACATTTTCAATTTTAAAATTTAACTGGGGATTCTGTGTTCGGCTAACTACCCAACCGAAACAGCTGCTCCTATACCACAGATTCCAAGGTCGAGAAACTTGAGATCTGCACGCTAAGTTTTTTCCCTCATATATGATATATATATATATATATATATATATATATATATATATATATATATATATATATATATATATATATATATATATATATATATATATATATATGTATATATATATATTATATATATATATATATATATATTATATATATATATATATATATATATATATATATATATATATATATATATATATATATATATATATATATATATATATATATATATATATATATATATATATATATATATATATATATATATATATATATATATATATATATATATATATATATATATATATATATATTCATACAACTTTGTTCGCGAGAGAATCAATCGTTTCTCAGATCCACCCCAACTTGACGGTGAAGCTGATTTTTGAGCCTTGTTAATTGTCATGGCTAAATAAACTTAAAAACTTTATTCTCTTAAACTGAAATGGCAAGTCTGATGGAATAAAGAGAATCATAGGAATGAATAGACTGTTTCACCTTTTCTATAATTGTTAAATATCACAGCTTCGATTATGTATTTTTTATGGACTTAATTAGAAGTTTAGTTCCGTTGCAGAGCTTCGGAGCATGTAAATTTCGTAACAAAATGATAGGAGAATCAAAATCAAATGATATGGTGGCATACCAGATGGATAATTTGCTGCATTTTCGATCTCGATGACGTAGACAAAAGATTTACGTAGTTAATTATTTCCACGGTAAGTTATAACTTCAGATGTTGCCGTATCGTTTTGGGGTGTTAGAATTGCTCTCTCGCTGAGCTAAGACATACCTTTTTCCTATATATTCTTAAAGTTAGTGTAAACTATTCCGAAAGATCTTTTTAAATCGGATATTTCAAATAACACCTGAATCATATTCATATTAACCAACTATCATTAAAAAAATCACCTGTCTATGTCATCCTTATCCTTAAGTGCACACTCAGTCACTCACCTTGGACCATAAATTAGAGAATTTCAGAAAGGCCTTGACCTCATTAGCTGGAGTGCCACGAAGTTATACTGGCTAAGTCTGTCTGAAGTTGAAAAATGGGTCGTAATTTGCACTTTTATAATTGTACACCGTACTAATACAATTGCAGGCCTGAGTCAAAATTCGGGATCGATACTAGAAGTGGTAACAGGTTCATAAACTTCAAAATATAAATGTGCTTAAATTAAATAACTGTAAATTTGAGATGCTCTACTGGCATTCCATCTTTACCTAAAGTACATTACATGCTGCCCTTTTAGTGCACTTGAAAATGGCAGTTAAACAGCTCAGATGCATCAATTAGTTCACATTAAGAGCTAGTTGCTCAACTAATACTACTATTTACAGATACATATTAAACGATTTTATATGGACGCATCTGCTTTTTCATTGAATAATAAGCTCAGATTTAAAATACTTTAAACTTTCTCAAATCGCGTAAATTTTATCCTTATATTTTATCGCGAAAATCGCGTAAATTTTCTTTAATCGCGTAAATTTTATTAAAATAAATTGGAGAAAGTCTTTTGATATTTTCAATCGAGAAGGGGAAAAAAACATTTTTTGGTGGTCATTTTTTTCTTCATAGTTTTAAATATTTTTTTATATTTTATTTTATGATGGGAACTGAATAAAAGTTATTTGGACTCATTAAAAATAGAAAAAAAAAGAAATAGTATAACACTATTGAAGTCTTCTTACGAGCATCTTTTCAACTCCAAGCATATCTCCATCAAATACTTTTAGATTTTTCATGGCTTCTGTTGCAATTAAAAAAATAAAATTTAAGCAAATGTAAGAAAGTGTATGTTTATTATTGTAATTGCGTGATTTTTAATCATTAAATGAATGATATTTATTTAATTGCATCATTTAGTTTTAATTATTTTTTATTTTAAATTTATGTATGAGGGAATAAACAGTTGTTATGTTAACTGCGCTGTAACTATATAATTTCAACAGATAAATTTATTTAATTCAGAAAAAGATCTAGAGTTCAAAATAACTCATAATCTTTTGACACTCTGAATGAATATGATAGTTTTTGGTTCTTTGATTGAATATGTTAAGTATTCTAGAATTTAGATCTATAGATTAGGTATAATAAATATAAAAGTATATCAAGTTCTCAATTTGTAAGAAGTATAAATGACATTTTTTAAATACATTCAATTATGAAAAAATTGTTAAATCGAAAATAATTAGAGATTATAACTTTATTATACCGACAAATAACTCTTTCCATTCATTTTGTTATGATAGATTTACTATATTAAGGTTAATCAATAATCTTAGTTAATCTTCTTTCAGTTAGGATAGACTAAAAATACGAATCATTAGGCCAAATGCAAGGCAATAGGTCAAATCTGATCTACACATTAAATGCAAATCCAAACAAAGGATTAAAACCGAAGATTAAAAGATAAACTAATAATGTGTAATAACATCTCGTTGAAGATTATTGCTCTATTTTATATACATAAATATTTCTTTCCATTCACTCTGTTATGGTAGAATTATAAGAAAATATTGTTTTTACAATAGCAATGTTAATCACTAATCTTAGTTAATATTCCTTCAGTTTGAAGTGACTGAAATGCAAATGCCACAAGCCGTAGCTTAAATCCGATGAATACATTAAATGCCAATCATATCAATATATTGAAGACGATGACCAATACATAAACTAATAATGTGTAATAACATCTCATTTGAAATGATTGTTCTATTATACCCATAAATTTTCTTTCCATTTCCTCGGATATGTTAGATTTATATAAAAAAAATTTACTATACTATAATGTTAGTCACTAATGTTAGTTAATCTTCTTTCAGCTAGTACTGGCTGAAAATGCTAATCAATAGGTCAGATGTCACAAACAATAAGTGAAATCCGATCTATACATTAGATGCCAATTTAAACAATAAATTAAAGCCTATGGTCAATAGATAAACTAATGATGTGTAATACCATCTCACTTGAAATGATTGTTCCGTTTTATCTATAAATATTTCTTCCTATTTACCGTGTTATTAAAAAAAATCCTTTTTTACCATTCACTATCACTAATCATAGTTAATCTTCCTTCAGTTATGACTGGCTGAAAATGTTAAACAGTAAATTAAATGCCATTCTGTTGAATTACTTGAACCAATAATTGCTAAAGTGAAAAAATTACTAGATACATCAAAGAAAAATTTAATTTTTACAGAAAAACTGTTAAAAGATAAATACAGCTTCTTTCTGTTTTTAATAGTTACCCACACGCTGCAAAAAAAAATAAAAAATAAATAAATAAATTCCCTTCAAATAGTCCCAAGAAACTGAAGCGGTAAAATATTGCTTGATTTTTTGAATGGTAAGATATAAAATTTTTACATCATTTTAAAGAATATAATTTTACATGGCAAAACACAAAATTGGTATAAAATTGGTCCAATTGTTTCTGAGAAATCAAATTTTTAAAATACGACTTTTTTGAAATTCGATTTCTCAGGAACTATTAGACCAATTTCACTCAAACTTTGTAGTTTGAATTGTTAAATTATATTCTTTAAAACTATGCAAAAAATTATGTACCTTACTATTCAAAATTAAAAAATGGTAAATATTTACTAAAAATTTTTTTTTGCATGTTAACGCTTTCGACTTCACAAGAATTTTTTGAGATATAGAGAAATACGCTAAAGTAAAATTAACATTATGGGGTCCAAACTTTGCATCGCTCTCCTGACCAAACTATTTGGACCATATTTCCCAGATTGCGGCTACCACCTACATTATGAGGGTCAGAAATCTGAATCCTTTCAAAAAAGGTACGTTTATTCAGAGAAAGTGCGTAATTTAATATATAGTCTATGTTAATTAGTTAACATATTTGATCTCACCCTTTCGAACCATTAAAAATGTGTCCTGGAACGCAAAGATCTGATAATTAGATCAAAAATTATTCAGTGTGGTCCGTTTTTTATTTTGAGCACTTTACATTTCCTTAGCATTGAAAGCCTTGTGTATTTTCTTAAACACGCATTTCAAGCTTAGCCTATTTTTTAAACACGCCTTTTATGCGGTGTCCTTTTTCTTAAACACGCATTTCAAGCTGTTTCCGAAATAAAACGATCACCGATCATTGCCTTAAGTGAGTTGCTCAGATTAATAATTTGTTGATTACATTAATACTTAAGAGAGATTTTTATACTGAAACAAAACTTACCTTTCCTCGTATTTAGATACCTTTGAAGATCATCATCGTTATGTTCTTCTGGAAACGGAAGAGCAAAAGCAGTGGTCAAAATGACTAGGAAGTAAAAGATTTGCATTGTGAACAATTGAATTGTGTATGAAACCATACAACAAATTCTAATATGCAAATTCTGAAAAGTCCCTGTTTAAATACTATTTGTAATCCGATTAAAACCTGAACTTTGAGAAGTAGCATCTGTTTTGGAGGACTTAATTTCACAAGACTTTTTTCTTTAATTTGTCATGCAATGGTTTGAGGTCCCGGGATTAATGAGATAATCACTCTGAAAGAGGATGGCTTATCACAATAAAAGATTAGTTTTATTTACATTTTTAAATAATCACTGATCGCAACGAAAATTATTCTTTTAAATAAGCACTTTATTGTATGATATTTTATCTTAAAAGACCTTTGAAATATTTAAATTATTTGAATTAAGGGTTAAGTGTTTCTTTTTATCAAATAAAATATATAAGATAAAAATTATCAACCAATCAAAAAAATTAAAAATATGTCAATGTTTCGAAACTCGTTGAAAACTGTTCAATGCAGATTTAATTATTGGGGTTCTGTGAATGAAGTGAAAGTGACTATAAAAAAAAATTGTACTAAAAGATTTTTAATTTCGCTTTCATAACACAAATCTCGAACAGTAAAATAGTATGTTCAAATCAACTCAGTGCGCAGTTACATTTTTTTTTTCATTTTTAATTCTTCTTTATTATTTTTTTGTTTAAATTTGGCAAAAACAATTCTTTTTCTTAACTGTACATCGAAATTCCATTCGAAATTTTTTATTAAATACTAAGAGCCGGCCAACGAATCTCACTCAGAGCATCATTGTTTCTCTCTGTGTGGTCCTCTATTGTGTATGATGTATGAATGTAGCCCAGCCTTTGACATAAACATTGACAAATGTTTTTTGGAAAAGAAACTTTATTGTGTTTTCATTTCGGAAATCCTTAACTTTTAATCTTGAACTTCTCGGTACACAATTTCGCAGACATATTTAAACGCAGCTCAAACACTATCTGTGTAAATTCTTTTGATGACTGAATAGACATTGAACCGCCAACCGAGTTCAATATAAACACTTTCAGATTGGTACAATGGTGTTTGGTGGAGATTGTAAGCTGCATCATACACCCGTTTCGGATTCACAAGTTCATAAATGAAATATGATTTGAAAGCTAGGCTTTTTATTAATTTTACATGAATATTGAATGATTCATTTATATTGTGTGGAAGACAGTCTACGGTCTGGTAGGTTTGGTACGTTGACAATGTATTCTTTTATCCCTAACTGGTGATCAGGGGCGTACACAAGGGAGGGGTTTATGGGTTTAAACACCCCCTTGAGCTCAGACAAAACAGCAAAAATAAAAATTTTAGTAGAAATTATGCGAGCTATTATTTTTTAAGACTATTTATTTGTATTTTCCTTATGCCTACTTTTTTTCTCACGGTATTTCTCAGAATACTGAAAAAACATTTACTATAATAGAATTGTACTTTTGAAACCAATTTCACGTTACTGTTACGGGCGAGCCCCGATATCACTGGTTCCTTTCTGTCCTGCCAGTCGTGATAGTTTTCGAAACTGGTTGGCATACTGGAATTCTAGACGTTCTGTTGTCTTTGAGACAAATCGAGAATTTTGGACATGCGGTGAAAAATTATATAAAAGAGTAAACGGAGTACTGTGGAGTTAGTTTGTCAGACTAAGAGTTATCTCTGCCGCATGTCTTTCGGAGCTCGTCGCGAAATCTGTTTTGTTTTGTTTTAACAAAAAGTCCATTCAATAGCCGAACCTGTCGTCGCCACTATTTCGACTAGTGAAGAAATCAGTAACAATACCATTGGAGATACTGTGCTCGTTGAAGTTATTCATTCCAGCTCGAAACTTTGAGATCGTAGCATAGCGGATATTTCTGTGCCAATATATATATATTAATATATATATATATATATATATATATATATATATATATATATATATATATATATATATATATATATATATATATATATATATATATATGGGGGGGAGACGGCATGAGTGGTCGTCTTTGAAAATAAGAGATACTGTATTTTAAACAAAACATATATTGAACGCTAAATTTACATAAAGATGGACGATAAACAAGCATATAAATAACACAAAATAAACTAGTTCGTCTTCGTCATGTTAAAAAGAAAATCATTGCTACTCCTCTCTAGAATTCATATGCGTCTCTTTTTTGGTTAGTTCCAAAACGCGCTCTCGTGTCTCTCTAAATGCGCTCTCGTGTCTTAGGGAAATTCGCACGGGGTCTAACTTGCAGCTCTGATTGGATTTCTAGCTAGATCAGCTTACAGCGGCACCACAGATCGGCCATCCTGCATTTCGGCTGGTCCTCCAGCGACTCTAAAAAGAATAAAAAAGAAAAAGCAGAACAGACTGAAAAATATAATTGATAACTGAAAAATAAATGTTTTAGGTTAATATCATCTTTCATGAAAAAAAAATATTTCGAGTAAGAGTCAATCGGTTCAGGCACGTTCACTCTTCTGTCTTTACAAGTCTTTTGTTTCTTCTTCAACAATTCTTCCTTTTTTTTTCAACGTCTTTCGTCTTTTTTTCTTTAACGTCTTTCATCATTTTTTTCTTTAACGTCTTTCGTCTTTTTTTTCTTTAACATTTTTCGTCTTCTTTTTCTGAACGTCTTTCGTCTGGAACTTCTTCTACGTCTTTAAATTCTTCTACGTCTTTAAATTCTTTCGTCTTTAAATTCTTTTGTCGTCTTCTTTTACGTCTTTCTTTAAATTCTTTTGTTTTCTTTTACGTCTTTCGTCTTTAAGTTCTTTCGTCTTTTAAATACTTTCGTCTTTTAAATTCTTTCGTCTTTTAAATTCTTTCGTCTTCTTTAAAAAAATCAAATTCACTTCTTTAGCAATTATTTTTCATCTTCAAAAATTACAGTCTTTATTTTTTTGTCTTGGCAAGCACTAAAATTCTTCTTGGCAACTGTTCCATGATTTAAGATACTCCGCTCACGTTGTCGAGCAGTTGGGGTCCTTCGTGTTTTCCTTCTTTTACTACATCATAGGTATTTCCTCCTTTTACTTTTGTTATTTTGTAGGGGCCAAGGTATTTAGGTTTTAGCTTCAATTGAGGTCCAAATTGGGTTCTTTTGATGGCAACCAAATTTCCAATTTCGTACGATTTTGGCTACTTCCTTCTTAAATTGTAGGTCTTTTTATTTTCTTCTTGAATTTTACAAATTTGTTGCCTTGCGTCTTTTCTTAGTTCCTCTCTTTGGGCTTTAAAATGAGCCTGGAATTCAATTTCAATCATTTCTTTTAACTTTCCCAGTTCATTATTATTCATTTTTGTCCCAAAAAGTAATTCGAATGGTGCAGTGTCTATGCTTCTTTGATAGGTTGAATTTATCGCTTGTTGAACTTTATTTGTATGCTTGTACCATTCAGCTAGATTTTCTATGGATAATTTTGAAAGAATCGATATGATGGTTTGATTAATACGCTGTACTTGTCCGTTAGCTCTTGGTAAACCTGTTGTTATTAAATGATGTTTAATATTTTCTTTCGAGCAATAATCAGCAAATTCACTGGAGGTAAATGTTGTACCCCTATCTGAAATTATCTGGGAAGGACTTCCAAATACAGTTTTTTGGATTTCTAATTTAGCTAAAGTTTCAGCTGACGTAGTAGTCTTCGTGGGATAAATCCACACGAACTTGGTAAAAGCATCTATTATCGCTAACACATATTTATAATTTTTATGGGTGCTCTCCGAAGGTCCAAGATGATCTATATGAAAAGTTTTCAAAGGCATATCTTCTTTATGCAACGGATGTAATAGTCCTTCTTTCTTTTATGATTCACCAGTATGCAATGAACACAATTTGCTATGATGTTTTCTATTTTCTGTCTAAGTTTGGGTATGAAATAATATTCTTCGATTTCTTTTTCCGTATATTTAATTCCTGAATGTCCTTTCTCATGAGCTGTTCTTATAATTTCGATTTGCATATTTTCTGGCACAACCACCAATTCTTTGCCATTAACAAATTTATACAAAATTCCATCTCTATTACAATAATCTTCATAATTCGAAATTTTAAGTAGATCTTTTATAGTCTTGATTCCAGTATCTTTATCTTGGGCTGACCTGAGTCTTGGTAAAATATTATCGCCGGTAACACAAAATACATTAATTGGAGATCGTCTAAGGGCGTCTACGTGAGCCATCTTATTTCCAGAACGATGCTCAATCATGTAGTTGAATTCTTGCAGCAAAAGTGCCCAACGAGCTACACGAGTCGACAAATCTCGTTTCGACATAGTCTTTTCAAAAGCAGCACAGTCAGTAATTATTTTGAATGGATACCTAACAGATAGATGCGAAATTTCTTAAGGGCTTCTACGATAGCAAGAGGTTCAAGTTCCTAGCTGGAATACTTTTTTTCAGCATCAGTCGTTTTCCTACTCATATAGTAAGTGGGGTGAAAATGTTTTTCATCAGGGGGTTTTTGCATTAAAATGGCAGCATATCCTTCTAAGCTGGCGTCTGTGTGCAATTCAGTTTCGTATTTAGGGTTATATATTGAAAGAACAGGATTTTGGGCTAACAAAGATTTCAATTGATGAAACGCTTTCTTTTCTTCAATGCTAAACTTAAACTTACGATCCTTTTTTAGCAGGTCACTCAACTATCTAGCTATTATAGAATAGTTTGGAATGAATTTTCTGAAGTATCCGGTTAATCCCAAAAAACTATGAATTTTTTTCAAATTTGTTGGCTCCGGAAAGTTAAGAACTGCTTTGGTTTTTAAGGTAGATGGGAATATTTTTCCATCCTCTATCACATGACCTAAAAATTCAATGCGCTTCTTTAAGAAATGGGACTTCTTAAAATTAATATCAAGTCCATATTCACTAGCAGTATTCAAAACCCGATTAAGTCGTTCAATACCCTCTTCAAGGAAGGAAGACAAAATAATTATGTCATCTAAATATGGTAAAACTATACCTTCATTAATCAAAGTTCGGAAAATGGTGTTTATGAATCTTTGAAATACAGCGGGAGAGTTGCATAACAGCGGGAGAGTTGCATAGTTCAAAGGGAACTTTAAGAAATTGATATTGTCCTTCATGTGTCACAAATGAAGTGTATCTTCTACTATCTTTGTTTACATCAACATGTAGGAATCCGTTCTTAAGATCAATCGTACTGAAAATTTTCGAGTCTTGTAGTGTATCTAAAATGTCTTCAATTAACGGGAGGGGAAATCTATCTTTGACAATTACCTTATTTAATTTTCTATAATCTATGCAAACACGAGGAGATCCGTCCTTTTTCTTAACTATTACAACGGGACTACAATATTCGGAAGAACTAGGCTCCATTATTCCTTGTTTTAACCATTCAGCGACTTGAGCTTCAACAGTTTTTTTTCCAGAAAACGGCAATCTACGTGGCTGATGAAATATCGGTTCCTGATTTTAAACCAAAATGTTCATTTCCACATTAGTTGTCCTAAGTTTATCTGGCGCATAATCTAAAACTAATTGTTGTATCTTATTTATTAAAACATTAGGAACACAAGGATCTATGTTAATTTCAACCTCATCAGATAAAGTAAGATCGATTGGTAAAATAGACAAATAGTTTACTTCATCAAAACACGGAATTTTATTTTTAATTGTGATACCCTTTTCATTGATAATTGTTTCTCCCTGCATTAAAACATTAAGGCCTATAATAGCGTCATAAGGCATCATATCATTTTCTACAACACATATTTCTGCCAAAGATTTGAAATCGTCAATTTTAATGCTTTCTTTAAAATAACCTAACGGAGTCACTATTGATTTACCAAATCCGTTTAGAGTAGAATTAGATGGAAATAGTTCTTTAGAGTTTAATTTATTAAAAACTGATCTTCTGATTAAAGTGGCTTGACTTCCTGTATCAATCAAAGATTTCACAGTTAAGTTATCAACTATTACCATTTTAAAGAACTTTGGCTCTACATTAACATTTAATTTAGCAACTTCCGTTTTTGCATTTGATTTTGAACATTGCGAAGCTTTGTGTCCAAATGCTTCACATTTAAAACACTTCAAACCCTTATCTTTATGTATGCAATATTTTGAAATATGATTTCTTGAACCACAATTGTAACACAATTTATTATTAAAAGTTCCAACATCAGTATTATACCTTATCTTTTCATTATTATTTTCATATTTATTTTTATTCCTATTTGAAACATCTTTTCTTACATTATACCTATCATCATATTTTGCTTTTGTTCTATCATAAGAATTATATTTACTATCAAAGTCATGTTTTGTTTTTATTTTATCAAAAGCACTTTTACTCTTTGCAAAATTACTTTTTATTCTATCGTAAACTTTAAGTTTCTCTTTAAATTCGGACAAATTTTTGCAGCCGTACAAAACAATTTTGTTTTCATGTTTATCGGTAATCCCCTTAATTACATAATGCAAAAAAAGCAGCATCGTCTATTTTTCCAAAATTACAGATCTCTTTCATCTTTAAATAATATTCTTGAGCCGATTCACAATCCTTCATTCTACGTCTACTCGAAAGATCATGCAAATCAGCAGAATTAATTTCAAAAGAAAATTCATCAATCAAAGCTTCTTTTATTTTTCGCCATGAATTTATTTCCGGTACAGTTCTGACAAATAAAGAGGCGTTACCACCAAGAGTTCTTTTGGCAAAAATAAATTTTTGTAAATCAGACAAATTAAACAATTTTGAAATATTTTCGAAATGTTCGATCCAATGAACAATATTTTCATGTGATTCTGCATTATACTTAGAAATAGTACTTTCGATATCAGAATAATTAACGGCAACATTTTGAAATTCAAAATTTCTACAAGAATTATTTTTATATATATATATTATATATATAATATTAGAATATTATATATATAATATATATATTATATATATATATATATATATATATATATATATATATATATATATATATATATATATATATATATATATATATATATATATTAATTAGAAGAAAATTAGAAAATAGAAAAAACATTACTCCAATCATTGAAACCATCCTTTTTTGTAGAAATCAGAGACTCGCTCTAAGAGGACATAACGATTCGAAATGAAAGAAAATTAAACAGCTATGTGCAACCCGTTGGATGGAAAGATACGACTCAGTAACCGCTGTGGGGGAACTTTTCGAGCCTATCGTTGAAACTCTTCAAAAAATATCAGAATGGAAGGATAAGGAATCAGCTACTCAAGCTAATTCTTTACTGTGCACAGTATCTAATTGCCAGTTCGTAATGTCTGTTTTCCGCATTTACAAAGTTTTCACCATAACAATCCATCTTTGTAGATACCTACAAAAAACAAGCATAGATTTGATAGAGACAGTGAGTCGTGCAGAAGATATTATTAAAGAACCAAAATAAATAAGTGAAAATGCCACTGAAATATTCAGCTCTTCTTCTCTTATGCAAACAAGCTTTGGATCTTCCATACAAATCCCTAGAATAACGGGAAGACAGAAAACTTCAACTCTAACTTTTGAAACCGTGTCTATCAGTTTGGACCTTCTTTATTTGTGATATTCACCTGCATTAATATTGAAAACGATCTAGTTCGAACTGTAGATTAAAATTTCTGATTCTTAATTAAAACAATAAAAACAAAAATATCTTGCAAAGGATGAAATTCTCTTTTATTCACAACTCAGGAAGTATTTATGGGAACTCTCTGGTCCCATATCTCAAAAATAAACTCACCAATTTAATGCATAACAAAATTAAAAGTTGAGAAAAGAATTCTAAAAAATTGTCAAACAGCAGCGGCAACCCAATTAATTTTAATGACGAAACCTCAAAGTTTTTTGTTTCACAAGCAAAGAAAAAAATATTAGTTCAACATTATCAATTATACTTATATTCAAAGAAGAAGAAGAATGTCTATCTTACTTCACTCTATAAAACTGCTATAAAATTAAAAAATATGAATAGTTTGCATAGAAACTTTAACATCGTTAATGATAACTGTTCATGACTATCACTTATGATAATCTTATAGTAAATAAGAACATTAAACATAAAATTTTTCCGCTTTTTCAAAACAGACTTCACGCAATTAGCTAACAAAAAACCTAACCAAGAAAACATTTTCACTGAATGATCGGATGTAAATATTAAAATGCATTTTTTATTACATTTGTAATTTGCTATAATTAGAATTAGTTCAGTGAATCAATTATCAACTATTAGAATCTAACAATTTAAATTCCCGAGCTTTTTCCATACTTTTCTATTTTGAAAATTAACTCAAGCAAAAATATTTCGAACATTTTTCAAAAACTGACGATTCTGCTTATGCGTTTTAGCATAAAGACATGACCCTGTAAAGCGTGAAATGCATCCCATAGGATACGAAAAAAAGTTGTTATGCATCCCATAGGATAAGAAAAAAAAAGTTTTAATGCATCCCCTGTTACACAAAAAAAAGTTATTATGCACGTCTAACCTCTAGAAGGAGTAAAAGAAGTGTAATTCTAATAGATCGTCAAATTTTTAGGAAATTTATAATAGCAAAAAAGAAACAGAAAACCAAACTGTAAAAAGTAAGAAAATAAACAAAATTCATTTTTTTAATAGCAGGGGAAAATAAAAATAAAAATTCTGATAAGGAAAGGTTCACAAGCCAAACTCGTGGAATTCTGTGAAATTTTTCAGGTTTTCGTAGAACTTACTATATCCGAAACCTATAATATCTAATCTATCAAACTATATCCAAAAAATTAGTTGTTAATCAGCATTAGGAAGGGAGTAAAATAATATCGAAAATCTGGTTGTAGTTAACAAAATAATATTTATCAATGCTCGGCGATTTTTTATTCTTATAAATAAAATAATGAATAGAAAACTCGAACACAAATTCCATACAACGAAAAAAATATTATCTGCTGTGACAATATTATTTTTAAAACACGAATGTTTTAAATTTTTTTTTTTCTTAAAAAAAAAACAAGTTTTAAAAATAAATAATTCTACATCAAGGCTTTTCAACATTAAAATGAAATAACATCTTCTTTTAATTTGTTTAACTTAAAGGGGAAAAAATGACAAGATTGCACAATTAAACTCAAAAATGGTCCAATCACCATTTTGTTTTTGGAGAGTCTTCCCCTGGTGGGGTATTTCTTATCTTTTTTAATTAACTTTAAAAAAGATAAAAAAAACATGTTTGTGGCATTTCCAAATTGTGTTTCTAATGTGGTAATAGTTCATTTTACGTGTTCCAACTTATTATTTTTTAATAAATTGCTTTGACTTAATGCTTTGATAATAATAATGATGATAAAATTATTTTAAGAGTACTTTTAAAGTCAAAATTTTTTATTTTAGTATTACCTGAGTATTTTACATAAAGAGAGATTAGCAAACATTCAATGATATTTTGAAACTAATCTTTTTTCTAGATTAAGAAGATTTAATAGGTGGTATCACATATAGATTTTAAATTAGTCAAGTTTTTAAATATAGGTGTTTTTTTTAATAAAAAAACATTTTGTAAAAAGTTACCTGATGTTTTAATTACATTTTAAAGTTTCTACATATTCTTCTTCTTCTTTTAAATTGCGTTTTCAAAAACTTTTTACTGAAACTACTCGATTTGATTTTTCTTTAAAACTCTTTTTAATTTTTACAAGGATTAATCTTTTTAAAAGTGCTATTTTAAAGTTTCTGTTAAACTACTTTTAATTACACTTTTACTAAAACTACACGTTTTAATTGCCCATATTTTTTGCGTGAAATATATTGTCATTTTCATGAGTATCATTGTTGGCCCGACAAGCCAGTGTGGGCCAAAGACTTCTTCACGAGAACTTTCCAGACTCCTCTTCATAATACAATTGTAGTCCAATTTTTCATACAGAGAATAAGGAAGTCATTCATCTGTTTTGAATTGTATCTGGTTTTTTGCATATTTTATATAATTCAACCATACACAATTATATTTTATAGGCAAATGTCCACAGTTAATTTTCTTGGTTAAAGTCCTCATTTCCACAGCATATGTTAATATAGGTAGGATGAGGGACTTTTACAGAAGAATTTTTGTCTTTTTAGAAACCACATTAGATTTAAAAAGTTTCTTAATGTCCAAAATAAGCTTTTTTTCTTCAGTTGAGTGATTTTTTTAAATTTTTCATTTCATGTACAATCTTTTTTTTTCACCACAAATTCAAATCCATAGCTGCCAACACAGATAGGAAAAAATCCAGTAGATTTTACGAAATAATATAAATTTTATGATAATTGTTGCAAAATATACTAAATATTTCATGCATACGGAATTTTAGAGATTTTTATAGACATCAAAATAGAAAAACTAATATTTTCCACTTATGATTTCACATTAAATGAACTGGAAATGCTCTGTATTATGTTTATTCATAATTTTGAATAGTAATACGAATTTAATTCCTCTAAGACAGCTAACTGAATTATATAAATGAGGCTCACTTTATTATTAGTGACACTTATTTAAATACCCAAGCAAGCAATAATCTGCAAAAAAAATTCTATTTCAATAGGAATTTTTAAAGGAAATCCACTCAATTTTAGAGTATTTTCTAAAATGTACAAAATCCAGGAGAATTTTTGTTAAACCATTAGACCAGGAAAAACTGACAAAATCAAGTAGTCTACTGGAAAATCCAGTAGAGTTGGCAGCTATGCAAATCTAATGTTATCAAACATATAACAAATTCAAATTTTTAATCATCAATCAAATGTCATTCTTTTTTAATAAATAAAAATCCAAATATAATTAAAATTTATTGCTTACAAAGATAAATAAAATATAGTACATAGCATTTATCCGAAGGACTTTACAGCATCTTTGAGAAACCTCTTCTCTTTCTTTTTGTTGTGTGTGACTACTTTGTTTTTAAAAACAGCATCTTCACAGTCAATAGGTTCAATTATTTTTCCCATTTTTGTAATCACTTTGGGTGCCACTAAGCTCTGGAAACTACTCTGATGATTCCAGGTGTGACCAACGGGCTAGAATTACAAAGCCGCGGAGTTCAATGTTGGTAGTTGTAAACTCAAAATGGGTTAGCTGTTCAACGACGGTTTCACAATAAAATTGCGCTTAGCAAGGTCAGCTCGTAAGAAATAGAAGTAAAGAAGTAAAATTTAGTTTATAATGGTTCTCGCCAGGTAAGTTATTGAAAAATAGCATTTTAAAGAAGTAGAATTTAATTTATTATGGTTCTTATAAACAAAACTTTGAATATTTACATAAAAGAAGAATTTCCTTCGTAACCATGCTTATAGAGAATCTAAAAATAAAAAAATGTTAAATTTAAGTGGCGGTACTATTTGATTGGCTTCTAAACGCTGTTTTGGGTTTCAGGAGCAGAGTAAAATTACGTAATAACTAAAGACTCATTTTAAGAAAAATTTTTTAAAAAAAGGGTACTTAATTATTTGTTCATTTATTCATTTTCTCTATGTTTAAAAATCGCAAATTCCGACACTATTTTAAGTGTTCTTATTTACGCTAAATTTTATTCTGCTGCATAAAATCTATAATATTTAGAAACTTCAAATATCGAAGATATGTAAAACAATTTAGGTGTACGATAGAATAAAAAAAAATTATCATTCGACTACTAGTTCGAGGATTAATTGTTTAAAAAAATGCCATGTGGGCAGCTCTGCAGGCTGCAGAAATGAAATTTGATAAAAGGGCCATTTTTATTTATAAACAACCTTACCTGTTTGCTTGTAATTACATCGTAAAAGGGTTAATGCTGCAATACTTCAAATCCAACGGCATGATGATTCGAATCCAATATTCCAGTTTGACTCCTGACTTTCATAACAAAGAGCTCTGTACCTTAATCACTATGTCATCAAGTCTCTTATATCAATAATAAATAGTGTAAGATTATGATTGTGATTCAACGCAACGAGTTTGGTATATTTCCCTTCCGTAATATAAAATCTCTCTAACTTACATTGTCATTTTAAAAATCTGATCAAAATATTAATTTTTATCTTAAACTCCAAAACTCTTGTCCCCAATAAAGTTATAGTCTGTTATAACTACAATTTATAATAGTAGAAGGAATTTTCGCTAGTGTGAGTTTGTCGTTTATATATATATATATATATATATATATATATATATATATATATATATATATATATATATATATATCTATATATATATATATATATATAATGTAAAAACAGTCATAAATTAAAACAACTAAAGGATGAAAGTAGCAGAAAAAGTTGACAGTATATATATTTTTCATCACAAAATATTTCCTCCAATTTTAAAGTGGACATAAATATGGAATATTATTCAATATAAATATAAATTAAATTTCAAAGAATCTAATAATAGAAATAAATGCAATGATAATAAATTTTTGAATTTAACATTCAACATTTCTCGTTCAAATAAATCAGTAATAATCAAATCTTAAATTAATTTCATTTAAATATAAACTTAAATCTTTAAAAAAACAATTAATGCATATACATTTTCCTAATATGTATATATTTATAAATTCATTAAAGTATTATTACCCAGGCAACAAACTATCGATAGGTAAAGAAATATTAGACGCTAATTTAGAAGTTCGATTAATTCAAATTTATACAATGTACAGTCCGCCAAAAAAAAAACGAATCACCCTGAATAACTTTCGTTCTAATGATCGGATTTTCACGAACTATGTGTCAATCTTAATGGTTCCAGGGGGTGACCTCAAATATGCTAATTAATTAGTGCTAACTATTAATTAAGTTACTAAATCAGACACAAAAACGTACTTTCTGTGAATAAACAAACTTTTTTTTACATATTTGGATTCTTAACTTCCAAAATATAGGGGGTAGCCGCAATCTGGGAAATAGAGTCCCCATAGTTTGGTCAGTAGAGCGATCCAAAGTTCGTACCCCTTAATGTTAATTTTACTTTTTACGTTTTTAGTCATATTTTTCAAACTAATAAAGCAATTCAAAGAAAATTGCACCCACTCATAAAACTCATTTACCCAAAGATAATTTCAGGAAAAAAATAATTTTTAATAATTGCTAATTATTTTTTATTATTTAATTAAATTGAGGATGAAAAAATTTTGAATTATAAGGTATGAATTTTTTTATACCATATTAATCTACATATTTTTCAATTGAAAAATCTAAAGTTTCAACTGTTTTTATTTATTAGAAGCTGAGAAAAATTAAAATTAATTATTTTTAAAAGAATAATTTGGCGACAATAAAGAAATAATTAAATGGGGCGATTAATATTAAAATGCATTAAACTTGCGAGGAACTTGACTTCCCGCGCGTAACGTAAAATTTCATTAATATATTTTTCGCTAATAATCGTTTGCTAATCTTTTTATTTTTATTTCTTTCAAACTATAAATATATATATATATATCAATTTCTTAAATATATATTTTATAAATATTAATAAAAATACGTAGTCAGCATTTTTCATGATCTTAGAACTTCTTTACATCTTATATATTGCCTTAATCTTAAAATAAATTTGTAAATTATCTGCCTACGCTTATTTCGCAGAATTATTTTTCCTACTTTTTAATTAAGTTTTGACGCAAAATCTTATTTTTTATGCTACCATATATATTATACTAATGCTACCAATAATATACTAATCAATCGTTTTAGTACTTTATTTTATGTTTTCCTTTAAAATAAAATTACTTTTTAAGTTATTGTTAAGTTTTTATTGAAACAAAACTTAGAATTATTACCAGCTATATCTTACTATTGTAGAACCGGAAATGTACTGAATTCAGTGTCATATTTAAACCAATTTGATACTGGCTTATGAAACTCTTGATTTTGGTAAAATAGTGAACGAACCTAATGTGATATTAGCATGTAAATCTAAGATATTAATGTGATTCTGAATCTGAAATGATACTGAAAACGTCTTTTATAAACAAGTATATCTTTTACGCTGTTAAGAAACACTGTCCAATACGGAATTAAATTATATACTAAATAAAGGAGGTTTTTGCCTTGTTATACAAAGAACTCAGTATGATACTCAATACAAAATGATACCAATATCGCACCGAAAACGGTTTTTCATGAACCGGTATATACACTGGTGTAAAAGAATTAACAGAATTTGCAGACTCGTTCAGTAATCTCTAGAATTACTGGACCTATTTTAATGAAATTTGATATGAACATACATTGATATGAACATACATTGATACAATACAAAACAAATAACCATTCAACAATTGTAATACACAAGTATGATCGTGCGTAACACTCGTTGGAGTCGGAAGGTTATAGCCGTTGCAGAATAAAAAAATATGTTAATAGGGGGTATGGTCCCCTCTTGCAGATATGCAAGCCTTGCAACGTGATTTCATACTTGAAATAAGGCAGTTTATCATTTCCTGTGGAAATCGGCCTGAATTGTCCTGTGGCAATTTTATACCTTCCGACTCCAACGATTGTTACGCACGATCATGCACGTGTGTTACAATTGTTGAATGGTTATTTGTTTTGCATTGTATCAGTGCATGCACATATAAAATTTCATTAAAATAGGTCCTTCAGTTTTAGAGATAATTGACCAAGTCTACAAATTCTCTTAATTTCTAACACCAGTGTATTTTTCACTGCTAAGAATCTCTAACCAACTTACAATTGAATTTTATACATCCAATTTAAGAACAGATAAAATTGTTTTATTCATATGATTTCATTTCACTCTAATAAGAAGCATAACAAAATTAGCAATATTTAAACATCGCACTTATACATTTTGTGGACTCTTTTTAAGTCAGATTTTGTCAGCTCCTCTTTATAGATGGCATCTAAAAGAACCACTCCTTTTTTTAAAGGTACAATAACATCCAAACCATTTTTGGAAAATTCTTTGCTGTCATAAATCATGATTGAGTCGTAGTCAAACGGAGTATACAAGATTGCCAGACTTGGTGGTACTATTCTAAAGTTGTATTTTTCCTCTGTATATAAATAAATAAATAAGATAAGTAAATAAAATAAACAAATAATCAGTTATTTACAAACCAGATAAAAACTTCTTAATCGAAATGTTGTCTTCGCCACTTCTAAGTTATTATGAAATTGATTCTGAGAAATTTAACCCTTTGACTACTATCTGCTCTAAGATATAGCAATCACTGACGATTGATGTTTTATTTTTTTATTTTTTGTAAAATATTAATTTTGTAGGGGGCGTATTAAGACATTTCAATATAGTACACAATCCAGACATTATAACTACTTTATGCAATCCAAAACTGATCCAATCATTTTGTATTTTCAACATAAATTGTTTATTCGCCAATAGTTACGTTTTAAAATATTTTGCGCCAATGGCTCATAGCCCTCACATAAGCCCAATTTTTGAGGGGGTCAATATTAAATAACACAGTTACAATAGCTCACACATAAGCAAAGATATTACTTAAATGTGTTCCTTCAAAATGATTATTTTATCTTTCTTATTTAGAGTTTTCAGAAATTATGGAATTTTTTTTTTTTTAACATTTCTTATATTATAAATACCTTATTTATAAATTAACTAGAGATCATTATTTAGAATTTTTGAAAGTCATGATTTTTGTTTCTTGCTTATATGCCAGTTGATTGGCTAACTAATTTTGTTAAAGACCTGAAACAAATAGTAAGATGAGTAAGTTATAAATTATTTTACTGTTTCTCCTCTTAGTAGTATTATAGAATTGTTTTTTTTTTATTCTGGGGTGAAAAATAACACTGGGAAACAAATTTTTTGTTCCATTTACGCATGTACTTGATCCTACCTAATTCGGATGTTGAGATATCAAATCTAACATAAGTTTAGTTCCGAAAGATTTTTTTTCTTCAAAATTATGTATTTAGTTCTTTTTTTTTTTTTTTTTTTTTTTTTTTGGTTGAATGTACAAAATTATAAAAAATATATAAATTTATATAAGTGCAAATACATTTTGTCTGCTCCTTTAAAAATAATACTTAAGGCAAAAAGAAAAAAAAAAAAAAAACAAGTCCTTAACGTATTGGATTATAAAGTGAAAAGTTTTATTTTCCTTTTTCAGCCACTCCCTAACGTAACAGAGAAATGGGGGCACTTGGTATATACTCGAAAGTGAATTTTATAAACTCCTCGTTATGAACATGATCTTAAATTGTTTAAGAGCTGTAGCTTGTAGAGAGAAACCGATTGGAGATTTGAAATCAGAAACACGTAAAAATTTGGAATCTGTTCAAAAAATCCCTTAATAGAGAAACAAAAAAAAAAATGTATGTATCTGCAAAATTTCTGCCAAATATGAAAATAGAGATTTTTGTGTTTATGAGAACGAGGGGAATAAATTTTGTCCTCGGACACATAAAACTTTTTTTTTTAACTTTGCGTGTTATCTTCTTCCTCCGCTGCACTGCAGCTTTTGTGAGCCTGGCATGGACTCCCATCAACGAGTTGAGAGTACCCGGTCTTACCTGGTGAGAAGTAACTGTAATGACCAATAAGTAATTGTAGTTAAAAAACAAAAGATATTATATATATATATATATATATATATATATATATATATATATATATATATATATATATATATACAAAAGGATGTAAGGTGCAATTCAGAAAGGAGTCTTACCTTCTTCTACATTCTCTAGGTGGATCTTAACATATTGATCTCTGTCATACCTGCTGTGTTCATGAAAGAGTCCAATTGCATGCCCAAGTTCATGGAGAATCGTTCCAACATCTTCGCATCCATCTGTAAGTGTAAAGGCTTGAGGTTGATCTTCGCGGTCCTGTTTTCCAACCTGAGAGCTACATCTACATTTAAAGGGGGGGAATGTATGCTCAGGCTCAACAATTCGTTAAAAAGTTTTTTTTTAATTCTCGACATGGCTTGAAATGCGTGTTTACAAAAATGGACAAAACTTAAAATGCGCGCCTACGAAAATAGAATTTAGGTAAAAAGGCGCATTTTCAGTTTAGTTTTCAATCCAAATTTAATTTGCTTGCTTATTGTTCTTTACTTATATAAACTCTTAGCAAATTCATTACGCTAAAGTCTTGGATTTCTGGGTGGAAATGGTATTGCAACTTCATGCATTAAGTATATAACAGGTGTAACTTTTCGGGTTCCATGAAGTGAATTTCAAAACTCTAAAATCCCAGAACGTAAATTTATAACTACTGTTGAAAATTTAAAGTACCAGTGGCTGCTGACTTTTAAATTCTTAATAAAAAAGGATTAAATTTATAAAATATACCAAGTGTTTACAAAAGGAAGGCATCACTTTATAAATTTATTTAGATTCATTAGTTTTTTTCTTTAAAAAAAGAAAGAAAAAATCCTCATAAAAAAAATTTGAAAAATGGAATCAAACGATATGTCCATTTTCGCATTTCGAACTACGTCCAGATTTAAAATCTTACCAACAAACTATTTAAATGAATAGGAAGCCCTACATCCTGTTCACTCCTCTCACCAACCAACTAGAGTTACTTCTCATTCATCATTGTTTATTTAATAGATAATAGATAACAGTCATTAATAGATAAACAGTTATTATTTCTAAATAAGCAAATCAACAAAGGAGAATAAAAGAACACGAAAAAACACTTGAAATTGCGATAATTTTGGAACATTTGAAATTTTAAAAAACACTCCTGCAAAGTTAAAAAATAAAAACGGTTTTTCAGCAAGTCAAATTTCAACTCTGTAGTTGTATTTCTGTGGACTGCACAAAAGCCTGCATTGTATTTTTTATTAAAAGTTTAATATTTAATATATTGCTATTGAAAAAAAAATCTAAATTTTGCGCCTTGGCATTTTACGTAAATTTCATGTAAACAAACGAAATATTAAATAAATTATTGAATTTTGATTGGATACAAACATAAAATTATTATTGCTTTTAAAAAAAATTTTAATTTTCGGAACCCCTGTTATCCTTGCATGGAACTCCATTTGGGAACCGTGGCTCTAGAGATTCTTAGATTAAGATTAGATTAGATTTTTCTTAGATTAAGAATTTAAAGCTAAAAAATTTTTCTTTATTATAACGTAATTCTATGATATTACCTCATGACGCTGCATTTTAAGATAAACTTTTTTAAATGAGCGCAATAACATTATTAACCGTTTTGTAATTATTATTTTTTGGTGCAAATTACATTAATTTACTATTAATAATTGTGATTAAATAGATTCGTTAAATGAATAAGAACTTAACGGTCAGCTTCATGCACAATGCAGTGCAAATTATATTAAATCTGATTAAATTGATTTGATTGATTGATTGATTGATGAATTAATTGACTGATTAAATATATCAGCCTGTTTGTGAACCGATAATATGAAATAACGGTTGTGAAAATTACAAATTTGTTATAACAATATGCACTTTTAATTTTAAATGTAATTTTAAAAAATATTACCGAGAAAAATTATTTATGTTCATTAATAGATCTGAATAGAATCATAAGGGGAATGGACTTGGAAAGTGAAGGCAAAAAGCATAAGGCAATAGAGATCTTTTTAGTACATATATTTTCATAACTGCAATATTTCATCTATAGGGGAGAGTGGGGTCAATTGTAACATTTTTTACTTAACTATTTTTAACAAACAAAAAATCCAATATACTAGGAAGCTTCGCCCCCTGCTCGCCAACCCACGGAACTGCTTTCGCAGTTCATTTCGGATTGCTTCTTAATTTCAATGCTCGCTTTGCTCGCTCATTGGATACGTTCTTAACGTCTAGCTTTTGTATACTTTTTTGAATACTGAAGTTCCGAAAACTTTTCACTGTAGAAAATTCTAAACTTGTACATTTCAATATTAATTTGAAATTGCAAACAGTTCACATATTTTTCTTAATCACACTATTCTAAATTTCAGTTGTTGAGAAAAGTAACTGTTGTAAGTTTTGTTTTAAAGTCTTTCCCACCAGAGTGTTAAAGCCATGTGTCGTAAAACAATATGAAATAGTAGTCTGAAAAGTAGAGAGAGAGAGAGAGAAAGTTTCTTTAAAAACACAATTGTTAATTTGGGCATTTGGCGATACAACACTTATAGAATTGAAGGATTTGTTACGTCAAGCGCTCAGGTATCTTAATTTTGATCTAGTTGCGCTTCTATGTCATTTTGATTTATGTTGCTAAGTTCACTTTTAAAAAATTCTATGGCTGGCAACAGCATTTTTATTTTTTAAGTTGTTTATTTTTATTTCTTTTAGAATTCGTTCTTTTTTTTAGCGAAATGCTTTTTAACCTGACAGAATTCTTTGCCAACTGTTTTCTCTATAAATGAAGGAAATAAAATAAATATTTAAGTGTTGTGTAAAGAATCTTATTTAGTTGTACAAAGTACTTCAGCCAAAATTTGGGAGTCACGTAAGAGAATTATATATATTAGATCAGAAACACGTCATTAAAAGGCAGAATGCTTTGGTGTTTTCAAAACGTAAACAAAACAAAGCAAACGCTGCCACCGGCGGAAAAGAAATACAGCCAAAATTTGGGAGCCACGTAAGAGAATTATATATATTAGATTATTAGTATTAATTGACAGACGAGTAAAGTAGACTATCCTCTACTAGGAAAAAAATACCTTATTTTAAATGTTACTATATTAGTTATTAACAATTTTTGACAGTCGTGCACTTGTTACAATTGGTCCCGCTTACGGGGTCAATTGTAACAGTTCATAAATTCAACTAAAACATAGTTAATTATACATATTATAATAGTTGTGATATATTGTTTTATTGATCAAAATAGTAGTGATATTTTAGGAGTAAAAATAATAATGAGCAGAGACCTAAAGGGTTAAACTTTAAGGGGTTAAAAATTTCAATTTATGCTGTGAAAGGTGACAAATAAAATAATGCACATGCAACATAATATAAAGGATATAGGAAATTATTGGTGGTTCTTAAAGAGTTAAGTACTGGTTTGTAAACATAAGATTATTTATTTTCAGCTGTTACATTCGTCCCTTTACTTATTGTTACAATCGTCCCTTTACTTATTGTTACAATCATCCCTTTACTTATTGTTACAATCGTCCCCAAGACGCCATTTCAACTTCATTTGTTAAAAACAATGCTAGTTAATTAACAAAACTAATCTTTTTTTTTTTTTTTGAAATGTTAAAGGTGACCGCTTACATATTCGGTTAATAATTTTTATTTGTTTAAACAAAATTACTTTGTTACAATATTCTAATACCAAAAAAAGTACTTACGTAGCGTGAAAATATCTTTTGTGATGTAACTCTTTCAAAAGTACATAAAAATGGTTGCCAGCAGGGGTGTGCATGTAGATTTATTAAATACACCTTGTGCGCCACCTAGGAACGAAATCTAGAACCCGACACTCGAAATTTTTGCTCTGTTACAATCGCACCCTGTTACAATTGACCCCACTCTCCCCTACTTATGTGAATATTTTCAACTATCGTAGAAAAAGTTGTTTTATGCCAAGAAACAACAGTTACTACGAAGCAATCATCGGAGTTGGTGAAGAGCAATGAACAGGGGGCTGAGCCCCTTAGTATATATTTACGCAGTTCCGTTAAATATCCAAATGTAATCCTTTTCAGAACTTCTCGGAACAAACTTTAAACAGGTGTGTTTTTGATAATATTCAAAGGCGGCAAGAAGGTGTCTTCGCTTTTTGGCTGAAAGAGTGAAATGATATCAATAGAGATATAAAAATTGAATAAAATAAAATTTAACATACATAAATAAGTTTTTAAGTAATTACTCCGATGCACCGACTTCAAAGAATATAAATGGCCGTGTTTATGTGCCGTATATGCCCTCATACGGCATAAGACTGAGACGTATTTAAACCGATTCATTTAAGTATTGTAAATATAATTAAAATATTTCCAAAACGATTTCAAAATTAAAATACATTTCTTAGTTTCAGGCTACATCAAAAGTAGAAGCAGATAATATCAAAAAGGACATCCTGAACCGTCAAAAAAAAAGTTTTTTTATTCAGTGAAAGTACTTTTTTGTGTCTTTCTTCTTAACTTTAAATAACATCTGCACTAATATTTTAATATATTTGAGGTCACCCTCTCAAGCCATTAAGGTAGAGTCTTAGTTCGTGAAAATCCGATCATTAATTCAAGAGTTATTCTTTTCAGGGAATTTACATAATCCCTTCATTCTTTTCTAGAAATACTCACAGGCTTTGTGTAATCATTCTTTAAGAAGAAAGTGAACTCCTATAAATACACACATTGCGTAGAGTTTTAGACCCAAGTTAATATTTCCGAGTTTGAAACAAGAACACCAATTAAACTTGTTTAATGAATAGCTAAAATGTGCCATATATAATTACAAAAAAGGTTGACTTTTGGAGGTAAAACTTTGGGGTGCTTCCCTTCCCATCTCCCTTCCTCCCTGAGTAACAAATAAAATTAAAGAATATTATTTTTTTACTGTGTTCATTTATGCTGGTAATCTAAACCAAGTAAACTGTTATTTTTCATGTAACGTTATACTTTAATATTAAACAAAAGTAAGTTATAAAAAATAACACTGAATAAAAACTAATAGTTACAATTAATGTCCTTGTCAATATAATACGGTATAACAGCATTAGGCCACCTGTAACTTTTTTGTCGTCTAGCATTTCTGTCTTCTTCCTGAAAATTTAAATGGTGTACTTATGCATATATTATGAACTTACATTTCAGAGAAATACTTATCGTAAATTGTTTAAGTACAGATGCTTTGATCCAAAATTATAAGACGATTTTGAAAGTGCTAAATTTTTCCCTTCGTACCGCGTGGTTACGCAGGGCTAAAGAGAATAGAAGGGCTAGTTCATTACGCTCTTAAATCTGAAGCTACGATTTCCCTCCTGATGACGTCACTGTGTACACAGTTCTCGGAGATCGCTAGCAAAGATATTATGATAACTTTGTATCTTTCTCTCTGTAAAAATAAGTTAGACTTTTTCTGGTTATTAGCTTTCAAACTTTACATAATTTCCGTACATACATAACATAGCATGACTTTACATGATTTCCGGTCTTTTTGAAGTAACGGGGTGGTTTCTATTTATATGGTGAATTTTTATAAAAGTTCTTAACGATAGAATAAACGTATTGCTCTTTTATTAACTGTGTCATTTAGTTTGCAACGTTTAATCCATTCTTTACATAATTTTTCATTTACTTTAGGGAACACGTGGAAGATTATATTTTTTCCTTTTGTGTTTCTATTTTTGTAAGTTGCAATCGCACAAACTGGCATTTCATAAGTAATTTTAAATTTTTGTAATTCACTTCACAAAACTGAGATTATTGGAAACAAAGAATGTCTTGGAATATGTCATAAAAAGGAATGCTCCAATATTAGTTAAAGCTAGTTAGACCAAAAGCTTCGTTCTTGGAGTAAAAGAACGCAAGCTTTGCTCTGCAGTGACGTCACTGGCGAAAGTCGGAGGTTTGGCGCGGCGAGTGTTTCTTCAAAGGAGTGAACTAGCCCTTCTATTCTCTTTAGCCCTGGTGGTTATGACTCAATTAAGAATCTTTTGCCTAAAAAAATTCCTATTATAAATAGCGAAACATCTGACATATGACATATATGATAATCGGTCGGGGCAAGGTTGACTCAGCCTTCCATCTCTTCAGTGGATGGATTAAATGAATAGCAAGCAAGCTTGGGGACTAAACACTGGGGCTGAATTGTCACAACGAAGTTTAACTTTAAACCTAGTCTAAACCACGAAGTTTAACCAAGCTATAATTGCAGAAACGTGTTGCTAAATGAAGTAAGATATTTTTTTAGTAAAAATCATGAATGTTTGGATAGACCAATTACTTATGAAATATTGTGCTATTTTAATAAAAAGTATCGGATTCCTTATATGTTGACAGTAAATATTACTATTTACTTTATTTGATAGTATCAAACATTGATTATGTTTTTTAATGAAAGGGAGTTTCATTTATTTTTAAAATTTCTTTTCTCTTAACATATGTTTCTTGGTAGCAGTCAACAGATTTTCAAAGCACAGGCATTAAATTATCTTTTCATGATTTGTTTTCTACATTTTTCAAAAATATTACAAAACATCACTTTGTAAAATGTTCTAAATTAGAGAAGAGCAGCTTCATGCATTAAATAAAAGTCACTTAAGGTTAAGCAGGTTATAGTAAATTTTAAAAACATAAATACTAGTTACCAGGAGTGGAAAAAAAAATTATTTTGGAAATACAAATTTCACAACCACTTTTCATTTATTTTGCTATAGGTGATGAAGTTTTAGTGTGAATTGGTCAAAAACATTTTTTATTTCAACAAGATTATTAAAAAAAGATAAGTGAAAATTCTTAGTTAAAGGCAATATTTGTGTTTTTGGAATACAAAGTGGAAAGATATTTACTTAATTTCAAATTTTTGTTTGCATTTTTCTCGCGCAGCTTAAATAGACTAGCAGAAGAAGAATTTTTCATGCCATTCTAAAATTTTTCTATGGCCTGCTTTTTGAACTATTTCAAATCACATTTTCAATTTTAAAATTTAACTGGGGATTCTGTGTTCGGCTAACTACCCAACCGAAACAGCTGCTCCTATACCACAGACTCCAAGGTCGAGAAACTTGAGATCTGCACGCTAGGTTTTTTCCCTCTTATATAATATATATATATATATATATATATATATATATATATATATATATATATATATATATATATATATATATAATATATATATATATATATATATATATATATATATATATATATATATATATATATATATATATATATATATATATATATATATATATATATATATATATATATATTCATACAACTTTGTTCGCGAGAGAATCAATCGTTTCTCAGATCCACCCCAACTTGACGGTGAAGCTGATTTTTGAGCCTTGTTAATTGTCATGGCTAAATAAACTTAAAAACTTTAGTCTCTTAAACTGAAATGGCAAGTCTGATGGAATAAAGAGAATCATAGGAATGAATAGACTGTTTCACCTTTTCTATAATTGTTAAACATCACAGCTTCGATTATGTATTTTTTATGGACTTAATTAGAAGTTTAGTTCCGTTGCAGAGCTTCGGAGCATGTAAATTTCGTAACAAAATGATAGGAGAATCAAGATCAAATGATATGGTGGCATACCAGATGGATAATTTGCTGCATTTTTGAAGTCGATGACGTAGACAAAAGATTTACGTAGTTAATTATTTCCACGGTAAGTTATAACTTTAGATGTTTCCGTATCGTTTTGGGGTGTTAGAATTGCTCTCTCGCTGAGCTAAGACATACCTTTTTCCTATATATTCTTAAAGTTAGTGTAAACTATTCCGAAAGATCTTTTTAAATCGGATATTTCAAAAAACACCTGAATCATATTCATATTTACCAACTATCATTAAAAAAGTCACCTGTCTATGTCATCCTTATCCTTAAGTGCACACTCAGTCACTCACCTTCGACCATAAATAAGAGAATTTCAGAAAGGCCTTGACCTCATCAGCTGGAGTGCCACGAAGTTATACTGGCTAAGTCTGTCTGAAGTTGAAAAATGGGTCGTAATTTGCACTTTTATAATTGTACACCGTACTAATACAATTGCAGGCCTGAGTCAAAATTCGGGATCGATACTAGAAATGGTAACAGGTTCATAAACTTCAAAATATAAATGTGCTTAAATTAAATAACTGTAAATTTGAGATGCTCTACTGGCATTCCATCTTTACCTAAAGTACATTACATGCTGCCCTTTTAGTACACTTGAAAATGGCAGTTAAACAGCTCAGATGCATCAATTAGTTCACATTAAGAACTAGTTGCTTAACTAATACTACTATTTACAGATACATATTAAACGATTTTATATGGACGCATCTGCTTTTTCATTGAATAATAAGCTCAGATTTAAAATACTTTAAACTTTCTCAAATCGCGTAAATTTTATCCTTATATTTTATCGCGAAAATCGCGTAAATTTTCTCTAATCGCGTAAATTTTATTAAAATAAATTGGAGAAAGTCTTTTGATATTTTCAATCGAGAAGGGGAAAAGAACATTTTTTGGTGGTCATTTTTTTCTTCTTGGTTTTAAATATTTTTTTATATTTTATTTTATGGTGGGAACTGAATAAAAGTTATTTGGACTCATTAAAAATAGAAAGAAAAAAAAGAAATAGAATAACACAATTGAAGTCTACTTACGAGCATCTTTTCAACTCCAAGCATATCTCCATCAAATACTTTTAGATTTTTCATGGCTTCTGTTGCAATTAAAAAAAAAAAAATTTAAGCAAATGTAAGAAAGTGTATTTTCATTATTGTAATTGCGTGATTTTTAATCATTAAATGAATGATATTTATTTAATTGCATAATTTAGTTTTAATTATTTTTGATTTTAAATTTATGTATGAGGGAATAAACAGTTTTTATGTTAACTGCGCTGCAACTATATAATTTCAACAGATAAATTTATTTAATTCAGAAAAAGATCTAGAGTTCAAAATAACTGATAATCTTTTGACACTCTGAATGAATATGATAGTTTTTGGTTCTTTGATTGAATATGTTAAGTATTCTAGAATTTAGATCTATAGATTAGGTATAATAAATATAAAAGTATATCAAGTTCTCAATTTGTAAATGACATTTTTTAAATACATTCAATTATGAAAAAATTGTTAAATCGAAAATAATTAGAGATTATAACTTTATTATACCGACAAATAACTCTTTCCATTCATTTTGTTATGATAGATTTACTATATTAAGGTTAATCAATAATCTTAGTTAATCTTCTTTCAGTTAGGATAGACTAAAAATACGAATCATTAGGTCAAATGCAAGGCAATAGGTCAAATCTGATCTACACATTAAATGCAAATCCAAACAAAGGATTAAAACCGAAGATTAAAAGATAAACTAATAATGTGTAATAACATCTCGTTGAAGATTATTGCTCTATTTTATACATATAAATATTTCTTTCCATTCACTCTGTTATGATAGAATTATAAGAAAATATTGTTTTTACAATAGCAATGTTAATCACTAATCTTAGTTAATATTCCTTCAGTTTGAAGTGACTGAAATGCAAATGCCACAAGCCATAGCTTAAATCCGATCAATACATTAAATGCCAATCATATCAATAGATTGAAGACGATGACCAATACATAACATTCTGTTGAATTACTTGATCCAATAATTGCTAAAGTGAAAAAATTGCTAGATACACAAAAGAAAAATTAAATTTTTACAGAAAAACTGTTAAAAGATAAATACAGCTTCTTTCTGTTTTTAATAGTTACCCACACGCTGCAAAAAAAATAAAAAATAAATAAATAAATTCGCTTCAAATTGTCCCAAGAAACTGAAGCGGTAAAATATTGCTTGATTTTTTGAATGGTAAGGTATACAATTTTTACATCATTTTAAAGAATATAATTTTACATAGCAAAACACAAAATTGGTATAAAATTGGTCAAATTGTTCCTGAGAAATCAAATTTTTAAAATACGACTTTTTTGAAATTCGATTTCTCAGGAACTATTAGACCAATTTCACTCAAACTTTGTAGTTTGAATTGTTAAATTATATTCTTTAAAACTATGCAAAAAATTATGTACCTTACTATTCAAAATTAAAAAATTGTAAATATTTACTAAAAATTATTTTTTGCATGTTAACGCTTTCGATTTTCAATTCACTTAGAATTTCTCGAGATATAGAGAAATACGCCAAAGTAAAATAAAAATTATGGGGTTCAAACTTTGCATCGCTCTCCTGACTAAACTATCTGGACCATATTTCCCAGATTGCGGCTATCACCTACATTATGAGGGTCAGAAATCTGAATCCTTTCAAAAAAGGTACGTTTATTCAGAGAAAGTACGTTTTGGTATCTGATTTCGTAATTTAATATATAATCTATGTTAATTAGTTAACATATTTGATCTCACCCTTTCGAACCATTAAAATTGTGTCCTGGAACGCAAAGATCTGATAATTAGACCAAAAGTTATTCAGTGTGGTCCGTTTTTTATTTTGAGCACTGTACATTTCCTTAGCATTGAAAGCCTTGTGTATTTTCTTAAACACGCATTTCAAGCTTAGCCTATTTTTTAAACACGCCTTTTATGCGGTGTCCTTTTTCTTAAACACGCATTTCAAGCTGTTTCCGAAATAAAACGATCACCGATCATTGCCTTAAGTGAGTTGCTCGCATTAATAATTTGCTGATTACATTAATGCTTAAGAGAGATTTTTATACTGAAACAAAACTTACCTTTCCTCGTATTTAGATACCTTTGAAGATCATCATCGTTATGTTCTTCTGGAAACGGAAGAGCAAAAGCAGAGGTCAAAATGACTAGGAAGTAAAAGATTTGCATTGTGAACAATTGAATTGTGTATGAAACCATACAACAAATTCTAATATGCAAATTCTGAAAAGTCCCTGTTTAAATACTATTTGTAATCCGATTAAAACCTGAACTTTGAGAAGTAGCATCTGTTTTGGAGGACTTAATTTCACAAGACTTTTTTCTTTAATTTGTCATGCAATAGTTTGACGTCCCGGGATTAATGAGATAATCACTCTGAAAGAGGATGGCTTATCACAATAAAAGATTAGTTTTATTTACATTTTTAAATAATCACTGATCGCAACGAAAATTATTCTTTTAAATAAGCACTTTATTGTATGATATTTTATCTTAAAAGACCTTTGAAATATTTAAATTATTTGAATTAAGGGTTAAGTGTTTCTTTTTATCAAATAAAATATATAAGATAAAAATTATCAACCAATCAAAAAAATTAAAAATATGTCAATGTTTCGAAACTCGTTGAAAACTGTTGAATGCAGAATTAATTATTGGGGCTCTGTGAATGAAGTGAAAGTGACTTTAAAAAAAAATTGTACTAAAAGATTTTTAATTTCGCTTTCATAACACAAATCTCGAACAGTAAAATAGTATGTTCAAATCAACTCAGTGCGCAGTTACATTTTTTTTTTCATTTTTAATTCTTCTTTATTATTTTTTTGTTTAAATTTGGCAAAAACAATTCTTTTTCTTAACAGTACATCGAAATTCCATTCGAAATTTTTTATTGAATACTAAGAGCCGGCCAACAAATCTCACTCAGAGCATGATTGTTTCTCTCTGTGTGGTCCTCTATTGTGTATGATGTGTGAATGTAGCCCAGCCTTTGACATAAACATTGACAAATGTTTTTTGGAAAAGAAACTTTATTGTGTTTTCATTTCGGAAATCCTTAACTTTTAATCTTGAACTTCTCGGTACACAATTTCGCAGACATATTTAAACGCAGCTCAAACACAATCTGTGTAAATTCTTTTGATGACTGAATAGACATTGAACAGCCAACCGAGTTCAATATAAACACTTTCAGATTGGTACAATGGTGTTTGGTGGAGATTGTAAGCTGCATCATACACCCGTTTCGGATTCACTGGTTCATAAATGAAATATGATTTGAAAGCTAGACTTTTTATTAATTTTACATGAATAATGAATGATTCATTTATATTGTGTGGAAGACAGTCTACGGTCTTGTAGGTTTGGTACGTTGGCAATGTATTCTTTTATCCCTAACTGGTGATCAGGGGCGTACACAAGGGAGGGGTTTAGGGGTTTTAACACACCCTTGAGCTCAGACAAAATAGCAAAAATAAAAATTTTAGTAGAAATTATGCGATTTATTATTTTTTAAGACTATTTATTTGTATTTTCCTTATGCCTATTTTTTTTCTCACGGTATTTCTCAGAATACTGAAAAAACATTTACTATAATAGAATTGTACTTTTGAAACCAATTTCACGTGATACTGTTACGGGCGAGCCCAGATATCACTGGTTCCTTTCTGTCCTGCCAGTCGTGATAGTTTTCGAAACTGGTTGGCATACTAGAATTCTAGACGTTCTGTTGTCTTTGAGACAAATCGAGAATTTTGGACATGCGGTGAAAAATTATATAAAAGAGTAAACGGAGAACTGTGGAGTTAGTTTGTCAGACTAAGTGTTATCTCTGCCGCATGTCTTTCGGAGCTCGTCGCGAAATCTGTTTTGTTTTGTTTTAACAAAAAGTCCATTCAATAACCGAACCTGTCGTCGCCACTATTTCGACTAGCGAAGAAATCAGTAACAATAACATTGGAGATACTGTGCTCTTTGAAGTTATTCATTCCAGCTCGAAACTTTGAGATCGTAGCATAGCGGATATTTCTGTGCCAATATATATATATATATATACATATATATAATATATATATATATATATATATATATATATATATATATATATATATATATATATATATATATATATATATATATATATATATATATATGGGGGGGAGACGGCATGAGTGGTCGTCTTTGAAAATAAGAGATACTGTATTTTAAACAAAACATATATATGGAACGCTAAATTTACATAAAGATGGACGATAAACAAGCATATAAATAACATAAAATAAACGAGTTCGTCTTCGTTATGTTAAAAAGAAAATCATTGCTACTCCTCTCTGGAATTCATATGCGTCTCTTTTTTGGTTAGTTCCAAAACGTGCTCTCGTGTCTCTCTTAAATGCGCTCTCGTGTCTTAGGGAAATTCGCACGGGGTCTAACTTGCAGCTCTGATTGGATTTCTAGCTAGATCAGCTTACAGCGGCACCACAGATCGGCCATCCTGCATTTCGGCTGGTCCTCCAGCGACTCTAAAAAGTATAAAAAAGAAAAAGCAGAACAGACTGAAAAATATAATTGATAACTGAAAAATAAATGTTTTAGGTTAATATCATCTTTCATGAAAAAAAAAAATTTCGAGTAAGAGTCAATCGGTTCAGGCACGTTCACTCTTCTGTCTTTACAAGTCTTTTGTTTCTTCTTCAACAATTCTTCCTTTTTTTTTCAACGTCTTTCGTCTTTTTTTCTTTAACGTCTTTCATCTTTTTTTTCTTTAACGTCTTTCGTCTTTTTTTTCTTTAACATCTTTCGTCTTTTTTTTCTGAACGTCTTTCGTCTGGAACTTCTTCTACGTCTTTAAATTCTTCTACGTCTTTAAATTCTTAAATTCTTTCGTCTTTAAATTCTTTTGTCTTCTTTTACGTCTTTCGTCTTTAAATTCTTTTGTCTTCTTTTACGTCTTTCGTCTTTAAGTTCTTTCGTCTTTTAAATTCTTTCGTCTTTTAAATTCTTTCGTCTTCTTTAAAAAAATCAAATTCACTTCTTTAGCAATTATTTTTCATCTTCAAAAATTACAGTCTTTATTTTTTTGTCTTGGCAAGCACTAAAATTCTTCTTGGCAACTGTTCCATGATTTAAGTTACTCCGCTCACGTTGTCGAGCAGTTGGGTCCTTCGTGTTTTCCTTCTTTTACTGCATCATAGGTATTTCCTCCTTTTACTTTTGTTATTTTGTAGGGGCCAAGGTATTTAGGTTTTAGCTTCAAATGAGGTCCAAATTGGGTTCTTTTGATGGCAACCAAATTTCCAATTTCGTACGATTTTGGCTACTTTCTTCTTAAATTGTAGGTCTTTTAATTTTCTTCTTGAATTTTACAAATTTGTTGCCTTGCGTCTTTTCTTAGTTCCTCTCTTTGGGCTTTAAAATGAGCCTGAAATTCAATTTCAATCATTTCTTTTAACTTTCCCAGTTCATTATTATTCATTTTTGTCCCAAAAAGTAATTCGAATGGTGTAGTGTCAATGCTTCTTTGATAGGTTGAATTTATCGCTTGTTGAACTTTATTTGTATGCTTGTACCATTCAGCTGGATTTTCTATGGATAATTTTGAAAGAATCGATATGATGGTTTGATTAATACGCTGTACTTGTCCGTTAGCTCTTGGTAAACCTGTTGTTATTAAATGATGTCTAATATTTTCTTTCGAGCAATAATCAGCAAATTCACTGGAGGTAAATGTTGTACCCCTATCTGAAATTATCTGGGAAGGACTTCCAAATACAGTTTTTTGGATTTCTAATTTAGCTAAAGTTTCAGCTGACGTAGTAGTCTTCGTGGGATAAATCCACACAAACTTGGTAAAAGCATCTATTATCGCTAACACATATTTATAATTTTTATGGGTGCTCTCCGAAGGTCCAAGATGATCAGTATGAAAAGTTTTCAAAGGCATATCTTCTTTATGCAACGGATGTAATAGTCCTTCTTTCTTTTATGATTCACCAGTATGCAATGAACACAATTTGCTATGATGTTTTCTATTTTCTGTCTAAGTTTGGGTATGAAATAATATTCTTCGATTTCTTTTTCCGTATATTTAATTCCTGAATGTCCTTTCTCATGAGCTGTTCTTATAATTTCGATTTGCATATTTTCTGGCACAACCACCAATTCTTTGCCATTAACAAATTTATACAAAATGCCATTTCTATTACAATAATCTTCATAATTCGAAATTTTAAGTAGTTCTTTTATAGTCTTGATTCCAGTATCTTTATCTTGGGCTGACCTGAGTCTTGGTAAAATATTATCGACGGTAACACAAAATACATTAATTGGAGATCGGCTAAGGGCGTCTACGTGAGCCATCTTATTTCCAGAACAATGCTCAATCATGTAGTTGAATTCTTGCAGCAAAAGTGCCCAACGAGCTACACGAGTCTACAAATCTCGTTTCGACATAGTCTTTTCAAAAGCAGCACAGTCAGTAATTATTTTGAATGGAATACCTAGCAGATAGATGCGAAATTTCTTAAGGGCTTCTACGATAGCAAGAGCTTCAAGTTCGTAGCTGGAATACTTTTTTTCAGCATCAGTCGTTTTCCTACTCATATAGTAAGTGGGGTGAAAATGTTTTTCATCAGGGGGCTTTTGGTTTAAAATGGCAGCATATCTTTCTAAGCTGGCTTCTGTGTGCAATTCAGTTTCGTATTTAGGGTTATATATTGAAAGAACAGGATTTTGGGCTAACAAAGATTTCAATTGATGAAACGCTTTCTTTTCTTCAATGCTAAACTTAAACTTACGATCCTTTTTTAGCAAGTCACTCAACGGTCTAGCTATTATAGAATAGTTTGGAATGAATTTTCTGAAGTATCCGGTTAATCCCAAAAAGCTATGAATTTTTTTCAAATTTGTTGGCTCCGGAAAGTTAAGAATTGCTTTGGTTTTTAAGGTAGATGGGAATATTTTTCCATCCTCTATCACATGACCTAAAAATTCAATGCGCTTCTTTAAGTAATGGGACTTCTTAAAATTAATATCAAGTCCGTATTCACTAGCAGTATTCAAAATCCGATTAAGTCGTTCAATACCTTCTTCAAGGAAGGAAGACAGAATAATTATGTCATCTAAATATGGTAAAACTATACCTTCATTAATCAAAGTTCGGAAAATGGTGTTTATGAATCTTTGAAATACAGCGGGAGAGTTGCATAGTCCAAAGGGAACTTTAAGAAATTGATATTGTCCTTCATGTGTCACAAATGAAGTGTATCTTCTACTATCTTTGTTTACATCAACATGTAGGAATCCGTTCTTAAGATCAATCGTACTGAAAATTTTCGAGTCTTGTAGTCTATCTAAAATGTCTTCAATTAACGGGAGGGGAAATCTATCTTTGACAATGAATATCGGCTAATGAAATATCGGTTCCTGATTTTTAACCAAAATGTTCATTTCCACATTAGTTGTCCTAAGTTTTTCTGACGCATAATCTAAAACTAATTGTTGTATCTTATTTTTTAAAACATTAGGAACACAAGGATCTATGTTAATTTCAACCTCATCAGATATAGTAAGATCGATTGGTAAAATAGACAAATAGTTTACTTCATCAAAACACGGAATTTTATTTTAATTGTGATACCCTTTTCATTGATAATTGTTTCTCCCTACATTAACACATTAAGGCCTATAATAGCGTCATAAGGCATCATATCATTTTCTACAACACATATTTCAGCCAAAGATATGAAATCGTCAATTTTAAGGCTTTCTTTAAAATAACCTAACGGAGTCACTATTGATTTACCAAATCCGTTTAGAGTAGAATTAGATGGAAATAGTTCTTTAGAGTTTAATTTATTAAAAACTGATCTTCTGATTAAAGTGGCTTGACTTCCTGTATCAATCAAAGATTTCACAGTTAAGTTATCAACTATTACCATTTTAAAGAACTTTGGCTCTACATTAACATTTAAAGTAGCAACTTCCGTTTTTGCATTTGATTTTGAACATTGCGAAGCTTTGTGTCCAAACGCTTCACATTTAAAACACTTCAAACCCTTATCTTTATGTATGCAATATTTTAAAATATGATTTCTTGAACCATAATTGTAACACAATTTATTATTAAAAGTTTCAACATCAGTATTATACCTTATCTTTTCATTATTATTTTCATATTTATTTTTATTCCTATTTGAAACATCTTTTCTTACATTATACCTATCATCATATTTTGCTTTTGTTCTATCATAAGAATTATATTTACTATCAAAATCGTGTTTTGTTTTGATTTTATCAAAAGCACTTTTACTCTTTGCAAAATCACTTTTTATTCTATCGTAAACTTTAAGTTTCTCTTTAAATTCAGACAAATTTTTGCAGCCGTACAAAACAATTTTGTTTTCATGTTTATCGGTAATCCCCTTAATTACATAATGCATAAAAGCAGCATCGTCTATTTTTACGAAATTACATCTTGTTCGAATGTGTTCAATCTTCAAATGTTCGATCCAATGAACAATATTTTCATGTGATTCTGCATTATACTTAGAAATAGTACTTTCGATATCAGAATAATTAATGGCTACATTTTGAAATTCAAAATTTCTACAAGAATTATTTTTATATATATATATTATATATATAATATTAGAATATTATATATATAATATATATATTATATATATATATATATATATATATATATATATATATATATATATATATATATATATATATATATATATATATATATATATATATATATATAATATATATATATATATATATATATATATATATATATATATATATATATATATATATATATATATATATATATATATATATATATATATATATATATATATATATATATTTGCTGTTCTTGGATCTTTAAGATGTCAAAACGCAAGAATTTAACAATTTATAATTATTTTGAGAAAAAATCACGGCGTAAAATTAGTGAGGTGACAGCATCTAGTACCAATGTAAGTTTTTCTGTTGAACAGGAATGTGATACTTCCGTTGAAGAAAACGCTTCTAGCATAATAAAATCTGATGAATGTGAAAGTGGCCCTAAAAGTGTTATTTCCCACCCATAAGACGTTGGACTTTTTTTAGAAGATAGTACATGCGAGAATAAAAGACTGGATATACTAAAAAATGTTAAGGAACCCAATCCAGCCTTTGTTTTTCCTGAAAAAGAAAAAAGAAAATTGAAATTTTAGTACAAATGGCTTTATGGTTGGAAATGGGTTATATATTCAGAGATTAAGGATGGTGCTTCTTGCGAAATTTGTGTACTTTTTGCCCCAAGCGGTGCCGGTTCTGGCAAGCAACCTTTAGGTCAACTGTGCGCAATGTAAAATTTGACTACTGGAAAAAAGCAGTAGAGCACTGAACACGAGAAATGTCTTTATCACAAAAAATCGATCGAAATTGCTGGGACATTAAACGATATTTTACTTGGAAAGATGAAACCTGTGGATGAACAAGTTGACAGTGCAGCAAGCAGAAGAAAATTAGAAAATAGAAAAAACATTACTCCAATCATTGAACACATCCTATTTTGTAGAAATCAGGGACTCGCTCTAAGAGGACATAACGATTCGAAATGAAAGAAAATTAAACAGCTATGTGCAACCCGTTGGATGGAAAGATACGACTCAGTAACCGCTGTGGTGGAACTTTTCGAGCCTATCGTTGAAACTCTTCAAAAAATATCAGAATGGAAGGATAAGGAATCAGCTACTCAAGCTAATTCTTTACTGTGCACAGTATCTAATTTCCAGTTCGTAATGTCTGTTTTCCGCATTTACAAAGTTTTCACCATAACAATCCATCTTTGTAGATACCTACAAAAAAAAGCATAGATTTGATAAAGACAGTGAGTCTTGCAGAAGATATTAGTAAAGAACTAAAATAAATGTGTGAAAATGCCACTGAAATATTCAGCTCTTCTTCTCTTATGCAAACAAGCTTTGGATCTTCCATACAAATCCCTAGAATAACGGGAAGACAGAAAACTTCAACTCTAACTTTTGAAACCGTGTCTATCAGTTTGGACCTTCTTTATTTGTGATATTCACCTGCATTAATATTGAAAACGAACTAGTTCGAACTGTAGATTAAAATTTATGATTCTTAATTAAAACAATAAAAACAAAAATATCTTTCAAATGATGAAATTCTCTTTTATTTACAACTCAGGAAGTATTTATGGGAACTCTCTGGTCCCATATCTCAAAAATAAACTCACCAATTTAATGCATAACAAAATTAAAAGTTGAGAAAAGAATTCTTAAAAATTGTCAAACAGCAGCGGCAACCCAATTAATTTTAATGACGAAACCTCAAAGTTTTTTGCTTCACAAGCAAAGAAAAAAATATTAGTTCAACATTATCAATTATACTTATATTCAAAGAAGAAGAAGAATGTCTATCTTACTTCACTCTATAAAACTGCTATAAAAATAAAAAATATATAAATAGTTTGCATAGAAACTTTAACATCGTTAATGATAACTGTTCATGACTATCACTTATGATAATCTTATAGTAAATAAGAACATTAAACATAAAATTTTTCCGCTTTTTCAAAACAGACTTCACGCAATTAACTAACAAAAAACCTAACCAAGAAAACATTTTCACTGAATGATCGGATGTAAATATTAAAATGCATTTTTTATTACATTTGTAATTTGCTATAATTAGAATTAGTTCAGTGAATCAATTATCAACTATTAGAATCTAACAATTTAAATTCCTGAGCTTTTTCCATACTTTTCTAATTTGAAAATTAACTCAAGCAAAAATATTTCGAACATTTTTCAAAAACTGGCGATTCTGCTTATGCGTTTTAGCATAAAGACATGACCCTGTAAAGCGTGAAATGCATCCCATAGGATACGAAAAAAAGTTGTTATGCATCCCATAGGATAAGAAAAAAAAAAGTTTTAATGCATCCCCTGTTACACAAAAAAAAGTTATTATGCACGTCTAACCTCTAGAAGGAGTAAAAGAAGTGTAATTCTAATAGATCGTCAAATTTTTAGGAAATTTATAATAGCAAAAAAGAAACAGAAAACCAAACTGTAAAAAGTAAGAAAATAAACAAAATTCATTTTTTTAATAGCAGGGGAAAATAAAAATAAAAATTCTGATAAGGAAAGGTTCACAAGCCAAACTCGTGGAATTCTGTGAAATTTTTCAGGTGTTCGTAGAACACCGAACTATATCCACTAGAACTATATCCGAAATCTATAATATCTAATCTATCAAACTATATCCGAAAAATTAGTTGTTAATCTGCATTAGGAAGGAAGTAAAATAATATCGAAAATCTGGTTGTAGTTAACAAAATAATATTTATCAATACTCAGCGATTTTTTATTCTTATAAATAAAATAATGAATAGAAAACTCGAACACAAATTCCATACAACGAAAAAAATATTATCTGCTGTGACAATATTATTTTTAAAACACGAATGTTTTAAATTTTTTTTTCTTAAAAAAAAAAACAAGTTTTAAAAATAAATAATTTTACATCAAGGCTTTTCAACATTAAAATGAAATAACATCTTTTTTTAATTTGTTTAACTTAAAGGGGAAAAAATGACAAGATTGCACAATTAAACTCAAAAATGGTCCAATCACCATTTTGTTTTTGGAGAGTCTTCCCCTGGTGGGGTATTTCTTATCTTTTTTAATTAACTTTAAAAAAGATTAAAAAAAACATGTTTGTGGCATTTCCAAATTGTGTTTCTAATGTGTTAATAGTTCATTTTACGTGTTCCAACTTATTATTTTTTAATAAATTGCTTTGACTTATTGCTTTACTAATAATAATGATGATAAAATTATTTTAAGAGTACTTTTTAAAGTTATTTATACAAAATTTTTTATTTTAGTTTTACCTGAGTATTTTACATAAAGAGAGATTAGCAAACATTCAATGATATTTTGAAACTAATTTTTTTTCTAGATTAAGAAGATTTAATAGGTGGTATCAAATATAGATTTTAAGTTAGTCATGTTTTTAAATATAGGTGTTTTTTTTAATAAAAAAACATTTTGTAAAAAGTTACCTGATGTTTTAATTACATTTTAAAGTTTCTACATATTCTTCTTCTTCTTTTAAATTGCGTTTTCAAAAACTTTTTACTGAAACTACTCGATTTGATTTTTCTTTAAAACTCTTTTTAATTTTTACAAGGATTAATCTTTTTAAAAGTGCTATTTTAAAGTTTCTTTTAAACTACTTTTAATTACACTTTTACTAAAACTACACGTTTTAATTGCCCATATTTTTTGCGTGAAATATATTGTCATTTTCATCAGTATCATTGTTGGCCCGACAAGCCAGTGTGGGCCAAAGACTTCTTCACGAGAACTTTCCAGACTCCTCTTAATGATATAATTGTAGTCCAATTTTTCATACAGAGAATAAGGAAGTCATTCATCTGTTTTGAATTGTATCTGGTTTTTTGCATATTTTATATAATTCAACCATACACAATTATATTTTATAGGCAAATGTCCACAGTTAATTTTCTTGGTTAAAGTCCTCATTTCCACAGCATATGTTAATATAGGGAGGATGAGGGACTTTTACAGAAGAATTTTTGTCTTTTTAGAAACCACATTAGATTTAAAAAGTTTCTTAAGGTCCAAAATAAGCTTTTTTTCTTCAGTTGAGTGATTTTTTAAAATTTTTTCATGTACAATTTTTTTTTCACCACAAATTCAAATCCATAGCTGCCAACACAGATAGGAAAAAATCCAGTAGATTTTACGAAATAATATAAATTTTATGATAATTGTTGCAAAATATACTAAATATTTCATGCATACGGAATTTTAGAGATTTTTATAGACATCAAAATAGAAAAACTAATATTTTAAACTTATGATTTCACATTAAATGAACTGGAAATGTTCTGTATTATGTTTATTCATAATTTTTAATAGTAATATGCATTTTAATTCCTCTAAGATAGCAAACTGAATTATATAAATGAGGCTCACTTTATTATTAGTGACACTTATTTAAATACTCAAGCAAGCAATAATCCGCAAAAAAATTCTATTTTAATAGGAATTTTTTAAGGAAATCCACTCAATTATAGAGTATTTTCTAAAATGTACAAAAACCAGGAGAATTTTTGTTAAACCATTAGACCAGGAAAAACTGACAAAATCAAGTAGTCTACTGGAAAATCCAGTAGAGTTGGCAGCTATGCAAATCTAATGTTATCAAACATATAACAAATTCAAAGATTTAATCATCAATCAAATGTCATTCTTTTTTAATAAATAAAAATCCAAATATAATTAAAATTTATTGCTTACAAACATAAATAAAATATAGTACATAGCATTTATCCGAAGGACTTTACAGCATCTTTGCGTAACCTCTTCTCTTTCTTTTTGTTGTGTGTGACTACTTTGTTTTTAAAAACAGCATCTTCACAGTCAATAGGTTCAATTATTTTTCCCATTTTTGTAATCACTTTGGGTGCCACAAAGCTCTGGAAACTACTCTGATGATTCCAGGTGTGACCAACGGGCTAGAATTACAAAGCCGCGGAGTTCAATGTTGGTAGTTGTAAACTCAAAATGGGTTAGCTGTTCAACGACGGTTTCAAAATAAAATTGCGCTTAGCAAGGTCAGCTCGTAAGAGAAAGAAGTAAAATTTAGTTTATAATGGTTCTCGCCAGGTAAGTTATTGAAAAATAGCATTTTAAAGAAGTTGAATTTAATTTATTATGGTTCTTATAAACAAAACTTTAAATATTTACTTAAAAGAAGAATTTCCTTCGTAACCATGTTTATGGAGAATCTAAAAATGTAAAAATGTTAAATTTAAGTGGCGGTACTATTTGATTGGCTTCTAAACGCTGTTTTGGGTTTCAGGAGCAGAATAAAATTACGTAATAACTAAAGACTCATTTTAAGAAAAATTGTAAAAAAAAAAAGGGTACTTAATTTTTTGTTCATTTATTCTTTTTCTCTATGTTTAAAAATCGCAAATTCCGACACTATTTTAAGTGTTCTTATTTACGCTACATTTCATTCTGCTGCATAAAATCTATAATATTTAGAAACTTCAAATATCGAAGATAGGTAGAAAAATTTAGGTGTACGATAGAATAAAAAAAATTATCATTCGACTACTAGTTCGAGGATTAATTGTTTAAAAAAATGCCATGTGGGCAGCTCTGCAGGCTGCAGAAATGAAATTCGATAAAAGGGCCATTTTTATTTATAAACAACCTTACCTGTTTGCTTGTAATTACATCGTAAAAGGGTTAATGCTGCAATACTTCAAATCCAACGCCATGATGATTCGAATCCAATATTCCAGTTTGACTCCTGACTTTCATAACAAAGAGCTCTGTACCTTAATCACTATGTCATCAAGTCTCTTATATCAATAATAAATAGTGTAAGATTATGATTGTGATTCATCGCGACGAGTTTGGTATATTTCCCTTCCGTAATATAAAATCTCACTAACTTACATTGTCATTTTAAAAATCTTATCAAAATATCAATTTTTATCTTAAACTCCAAAACTCTTGTCCCCAATAAAGTTATAGTCTGTTATAACTACAATTTATAATAGTAGAAGGAATTTTCGCTAGAGTGAGATTGTCGTTATATATATATATATATATATATATATATATATATATATATATATATATATATATATATATATATATATATATATATATATATATATATATATATATATATATATATATATATATATATATATATATATATATATATATATATATATATATATATATATATATAATGTAAAAACAGTCATAAATTAAAACAACTAAAGGATGAAAGTAGCAGAAAATGTTGACAGTATATATATTTTTCATCACAAAATATTTCCTCCAATTTTAAAGTGGACATGAATATGGAATATTATTCAATATAAATATAAATTCAATTTCAAAGAATCTAATAATAGAAATAAATGCAATGAAAATAAAATTTTGAAGTTAACATTCAACATTTCTCGTTCAAATAAATCAGTAATAATCAAATCTTAAATTAATTTCATTTAAATATAAACTTAAATCTTTAAAAAAACAATTAATGCATATACATTTTCCGAATATGTATATATTTATAAATTCATTAAAGTATTATTACCCAGGCAACAAACTATCGATAGATCAGACTATGAAATACTAATCAGACACAAAAACGTACTTTCTGTGAATAAACAAATTTTTTTTTACATATTTGGATTCTTAACTTTCAAAGTATAGGGGGTAGCCGCAATCTGGGAAATATAGTCCCCATAGTTTTGCCAGGAGAGCGATCCAAAGTTCGTACCCCTTAATATTAATTTTACTTTTTACGTTTTTAGTCATATTTTTAAAACTAATAAAGCAATTCAAAGAAAATTGCACCCACTCATAAAACTCATTTACCCAAAGATAATTTCATGAAAAAAATAATTTTTAATAATTACTAATTATTTTTTATTATTTAATTAAATAGAGGATGAAAATATTTTGAATTATAAGGTATGAATTTTTTTATACCATATTAATCTACATATTTTTCAATTGAAAAATCTAAAGTTTCAACTGTTTTTATTTATTAGAAGCTGAGATAAATTAAAATTAATTATTTTTAAAAAAACAATTTGGCGACAATAAAGAAATAATTAAATGGGGCGATTAATATTAAAATGCAATAAACTTGCGAGGAACTTGACTTCCCGCGCGTAACGTAAAATTTCATTAATATTTTTTTCGCTAATAATCGTTTGCTAATCTTTTTATTTTTATTTCTTTCAAACTATAAATATATATATATAAATCAATTTCTTAAATATATATTTTATAAATATTAATAAAAATACGTAGTCAGCATTTTTCGTGATCTTAGAACTTCTTTACATCTTATATATTGCCTTAATCTTAAAATAAATTTGTAAATTATCTGCCTACGCTTATTTCGCAGAATTATTTTTCCTACTTTTTAATTAAGTTTTGACGCAAAATATTATTTTTTATGCTACCATATATATTATACTAATGCTACCAATAATATACTAATCAATCGTTTTAGTACTTTATTTTATGTTTTCCTTTAAAATAAAATTACTTTTTAAGTTATTGTTAAGTTTTTATTGAAACAAAACTTAGAATTATTACCAGCTATATCTTACTATTGTAGAACCGGAAATGTACTGAATTCAGTGTCATATTTAAACCAATTTGATACTGGCTTATGAAACTCTTGATTTTGGTAAAATAGTGAACGAACCTAATGTGATATTAGCATGTAAATCTAAGATATTAATGTGATTCTGAATCTGAAATGATACTGAAAACGTCTTTTATAAACAAGTATATCTTTTACGCTGTTAAGAAACACTGTCCAATTCGGAATTAAATTATATACTAAATAAAGGAGGTTTTTGCCTTGTTATACAAAGAACTCAGTATGATACTCAATACAAAATGATACCAATATCGCACCGAAAACGGTTTTTCATGAACCGGTATATACACTGGTGTAAAAGAATTAACAGAATTTGCAGACTCGGTCAGTAATCTCTAGAATTACTGGACCTATTTTAATGAAATTTGATATGAACATACATTGATACAATACAAAACAAATAACCATTCAACAATTGTAATACACAAGTATAATCGTGCGTAACACTCGTTGGAGTCAGAAGGTTACAGCCGTTGCAGAATAAAAAAATATGTTGATAGGGGGTATGGTCCCCTCTTGCAGATGTGCAAGCCTTGCAACGTGATTTCATACTTGAAATAAGGCAGTTTATCATTTCCTGTGGAAATCGGCCTGAATTGTCCTGTGGCAATTTTATACCTTCCGACTCCAACGATTGTTACGCACGATCATGCACGTGTGTTACAATTGTTGAATGGTTATTTGTTTTGCATTGTATCAGTGCATGCACATATAAAATTTCATTAAAATAGGTCCTTCAGTTTTAGAGATAATTGACCAAGTCTACAAATTCTCTTAATTTCTAACACCAGTGTATTTTTCACTGCTAAGAATCTCTAACCAACTTACAATTGAATTTTATACATCCAATTTAAGAAGAGATAAAATTGTTTTATTCATATGATTTCATTTCACTCTAATAAAAAGCATAACAAAATTAGCAATATTTAAACATTGCACTTATACATTTTGTGGACTCTTTTTAAGTCAGATTTTGTCAGCTCCTCTTTATAGATGGCATCTAAAAGAACCACTCCTTTTTTTAAAGGTACAATAACATCCAAACCATTTTTGGAAAATTCTTTGCTGTCATAAATCATGATTGAGTCGTAGTCAAACGGAGTATACAAGATTGCCAGACTTGGTGGTACTATTCTAAAGTTGTATTTTTCCTCTGTATATAAATAAATAAATAAGATAAGTAAATAAAATAAACAAATAATCAGTTATTTACAAACCAGATAAAAACTTCTTAATCGAAATGTGGTCTTCGCCATTTCTAAGTTATTATGAAATTGATTCTGAGAAATTTAACCCTTTGACTACTATCTGCTCTAAGATATAGCAATCACTGACGATGATGTTTTTTTTTTTTTTTTTGTAAAATATTAATTTTGTAGGGGGCGTATTAAGACATTTCAATATACTACACAATCCAGACATGATAACTATTTTATGCAATCCAAAACTGATCCAATCATTTTGTATTTTCAACATAAATTGTTTATTCGCCAATAGTTACGTTTTAAAATATTTTGCGCCAATGGCTCATAGCCCTCACATAAGCCCAATTTTTGAGGGGGTCAATATTAAATAACGCAGTTACAATAGCTCACACATAAGCAAAGATATTACTTAAATGTGTTCCTTCAAAATGATTATTTTATCTTTCTTATTTAGAGTTTTCAGAAATTATGGAATATTTTTTTTTTTTAACATTTCTTATATTATAAATACCTTATTTATAAATTAACTAGAGATCATTATTTAGAATTTTTGAAAGTCATGATTTTTGTTTCTTGCTTATATGCCAGTTGATTGGCTAACTAATTTTGTTAAAGACCTGAAACAAATAGTAAGATGGGTAAGTTATAAATGATTTTACTGTTTCTCCTCTTAGTAATATTATAGAATTGTTTTTTTTTTATTCTGGGGTGAAAAATAACACTGGGAAACAAATTTTTTGTTCCATTTATGCATGTACTTGATCCTACCTAATTCGGATGTTGAGATATCAAATCTAACATAAGTTTAGTTCCGAAAGATTTTTTTTCTTCAAAATTATGTATTTAGTTCATTTTTTTTTTTTTTTTTTTTTTTTGGTTGAATGTACAAAATTATAAAAAATATATAAATTTATATAAGTGCAAATACATTTTGTCTGCTCCTTTAAAAATAATACTTAAGGCAAAAAGAAAAAAAAAAAAAAAAAAAACAAGGCCTTAACGTATTGGATTATAATGTGAAAAGTTTTATTTTCCTTTTTCAGCCACTCACTACGTAACAGAGAAATGGGGACACTTGGTATATACTCGAAAGTGAATTTTAAAAACTCCTCGTTATGAGCATGATCCTAAATTGTTTAAGAGCTGTAGCTTGTAGAGAGAAACCGATTGGAGATTTGAAATCAGAAACACGTAAAAATTTGGAATCTGTTCAAAAAATCCCTTAATAGAGAAACAAAAAAAAAATGTATGTATCTGCAAAATTTCTGCCAAATATGAAAATAGAGATTTTTGTGCTTATGAGAACGAGGGGAATAAATTTTGTCCTCGGACACATAAAACTTTTTTTTTTAACTTTGCGTGTTATCTTCTTCCTCCGCTGCACTGCAGCTTTTGTGAGCCTGGCATGAACTCTCATCAACGAGTTGAGTGTACCCGGTCTTACCTGGTGAGAAGTAACTGTAATAACCAATAAGTAATTGTAGTTAAAAAACAAAAGATATTATATATATATATATATATATATATATATATATATATATATATATATATAAAAGGATGTAAGGTGCAATTCAGAAAGGAGTCTTACCTTCTTCTACATTCTCTAGGTGGATCTTAACATATTGATCTCTGTCATACCTGCTGTGTTCATGAAAGAGTCCAATTGCATGCCCAAGTTCATGGAGAATCGTTCCAACATCTTCGCATCCATCTGTAAGTGTAAAGGCTTGAGGTTGATCTTCGCGGTCTTGTCTTCCAACCTGAGAGCTACATCTACATTTAAAGGGGGGGAATGTATGCTCAGGCTCAACAACTCGTTAAAAAGTTTTTTTTTAATTCTCGACATGGCTTGAAATGCGTGTTTACAAAAATGGACAAAACTTAAAATGCGTGCTTACGAAAATAGACTTTAGGTAAAAAGGCGCATTTTCAGTTTAGTTTTTAATCCAAATTTAATTTGATTGCTTATTGTTCTTTACTTATATAAACTCTTAGTAAATTCATTACGCTAAAGTCTTGGATTTCTGGGTCGAAATGGATAAGTATATAACAGGTGTAACTTTTCTGGTTCCATGAAGTGAATTTCAAAACTCTAAAATCCCAGAACGTAAATTTATAACTACTGTTGAAAATTTAAAGTACCAGTGGCTGCTGACTTTTAAATTCTTAACAAAAAAGGATTAAATTTATAAAATATACCAAGTGTTTACAAAAGGAATGCATCACTTTATAAATTTACTTAGATTCATTAGTTTTTTTCTTTAAAAAAAGAAAGAAAAAATCCTCATAAAAAAAATTTGAAAAATGGAATCAAACGATATGTCCATTTTCGCATTTCGAACTACGTCCAGATTTAAAATCTTACCAACAAACTATTTAAATGAATAGGAAGCCCTACATCCTGTTCACTCCTCTCACCAACCAACTAGAGTTACTTCTCATTCATCATTGTTTATTTAATAGATAATAGATAACAGTCATTAATAGATAAACAGTTATTATTTCTAAATAAGCAAATCAACAAAGGAGAATAAAAGAACACGAAAAAACACTTGAAATTGCGATAATTTTCGAACATTTGAAATTTTAAAAAACACTCCTGCAAAGTTAATAAATAAAAACCGCTTTTCAGCAAGTCAAATTTCAACTCTGTAGTTGTATTTCTGTGGACTGCACAAAAGCCTGCATTGTATTTTTTATTACAAGTTTAATATTTAATATATTGCTATTGAAAAAAAAAATCTAAATTTTGCGCCTTGGCATTTTACGTAAATTTCATGTAAACAAACGAAATACTAAATAAATTATTGATTATTGATTGGATACAAACATAAAATTATTATTGCTTTTACAAAAAATCTTAATTTTCGGAACCCCTGTTATCCTTGCATGGAACTCCATTTGGGAACCGTGGCTCTAAAGATATGCATTTCGAAACTTTAGAGATATATCTTTTAAACACGATGTTATCTATTGTTTTATGTGTTGAGATGTATTATGAAAACTTAAAATAGATATAATGAATTTTTTCAAATTTTGTACGTATTGTTAAAAGGCTAGAGTATTCCACATAAAAAAGAAAATTTCTAAGTATGTTTTTTTTTTTCTTTTTTCTTTTTTCCAGCTGTAGAAACTTGGCGAAAAAGAATTAAAAATTCTAGAAAGCTAGAAATAATTTTTAATCAATTTATAAAAAGCAAAAAGGGAAAAATAATCTGATAAATATCTCTATAGAGAGATCCGCGATGGCTCAAGGGATAGAGCGTTCGCCTTCCAATGAGGCGAACCGGGTTTGAATCCCAGTCGATACGAATTCCACATCCGGCTTGCACCAGCCACAGTGCTGACGTGAAATATCCTCAGTGGTAGACGGATCATGGATTAGAGTCTCCTTGCCGTCTGGCTAACCGTGAGAGGTTCTCGTGGTCTTCCTCTCCATGTAACGCAAATGCTGGTTAGCTCCATTAAAAAGTCCTCCACGAAGGCACATTTCTCCCAATACTCGATCCAGTTGTTCCCTTGTCTTCTGGATTGGGTTCAAAATTACAAGGCTATGGAGTTGAACATTAGTAACCGTAAACCCATTAAATAAGGTCGGCTGTTCAACGACGGTTATAAAAAGAAAATCTCTACATAATGTAAAAACATAGTGATCTTAAATATGGTTTCCTAATTTAATGCACCCATTCGCCAGTGAACCATTCTGCAACATCCTCAACATAAAATTAGTAAAAGTTATAAAAGTGCTGTTTTCCTAAACATTATTTTTGTATCCCTAACTTAAAGGTACTCGTAATATTAGTTTTCCTCATTAGTATTTCTTTCTATTATTACCTTTACATATTTGATTTTTTTTTCTTAGATTAAGATTTTAAAGCTAAAAAATTTTTCTTTATTATAATGTTATTCTATGATATTACCTCATGACGCTGCATTTTAAGATAAACTTATTTAAATGAGCGCAATAACATTATTAAACGTTTTGTAATTATTATTTTTTGGTGCAAATTACATTAATTTACTATTAATAATTGTGATTAAATAGATTCGTTAAATGAATAAGAACTTAACGGTCAGCTTCATGCACAATGCAATGCAAATTATATTAAATCTGATTAAATTGATTTGATTGATTAAATTGATTAGATTGATTGATGAGTTAATTGACTGATTAAATATATCAGCCTGTTTGTGAACCGATAATATGAAATAACGGTTGTGAAACTACCAAATTTGTTATAACAATATGCACTTTTAATTTTAAATGTAATTTTAAAAAATATTACCGAGAAAAATTATTTATGTTCATTAATAGATCTGAATAGAATCATAAGGGGAATGGACTTGGAAAGTGAAGGCAAAAAGCATAAGGCAATAGAGATCTTTTTAGTACATATATTTTCATAACTGCAATATTTCATCTATAGGGGAGAGTGGGGTCAATTGTAACATTTTTTACTTAACTATTCTTAACAAACAAAAAATCCATCATACTAGGAAGCTTCGCCCCCTGCTCGCCAACCCACGGAACTGCTTTCGCAGTTCATTTCGGATTGCTTCTTAATTTCAATGCTCCCTTTGCTCGCTCATTCGATACGTTCTTAACGTCTAGCTTTTGTATACTTTTTTGAATACTGAAGTTCCGAAAACTTTTCACTGTAGAAAATTCTAAACTTGTACATTTCAATATTAATTTGAAATTGCAAACAGTTCACATATTTTTCTTAATCAAACTATTCTAAATTTCAGTTGTTGAGAAAAGTAACTGTTGTAAGTTTTGTTTTAAAGTCTTTCCCACCAGAGTGTTAAAGCCATGTGTCGTAAAACAATATGAAATAGTAGCCTGAAAAGTAGAGAGAGAAAGTTTCTTTGAAAACACAATTGTTAATTTGGGCATTTGGCGATACAACACTTATAGAATTGAAGGATTTGTTACGTCAAGCGCTCAGGTATCTTAATTTTGATCTAGTTGCGCTTCTATGTCATTTTGATTTATGTTGCTAAGTTCACTTTTAAAAAATTCTATGGCTGGCAACAGCATTTTTATTTTTTAAGTTGTTTATTTTTATTTCTTTTAGAATTCGTTCTTTTTTTAACGAAATGCTTTTTAACCTGACAGAATTCTTTGCCGACTGTTTTCTCTATAAATGAAGAAAATAAAGTAAATATTTAAGTGTTGTGTAAAGAATCTTATTTAGTTGTACAAAGTACTTCAGCCAAAATTTGGGAGTCACGTAAGAGAATTATATATATTAGATCAGAAACACGTCATTAAAAGGCAGACTGCTTTGGTGTTTTCAAAACGTAAACAAAACAAAGCAAACGTTGCCACCGGCGGAAAAGAAATACAGCCAAAATTTGGGAGCCACGTAAGAAAATTATATATATTAGATTATTAGTATTAATTGACAGACGAGTAAAGTAGACTATCCTCTACTAGGAAAAAAATACCTTATTTTAAATGTTACTATATTAGTTATTAACAATTTTTGACAGTCGTGCACTTGTTACAATTGGTCCCGCTTACGGGGTCAATTGTAACAGTTCATAAATTCAACTAAAACATAGTTAATTATACATATTATAATAGTTGTGATATATTGTTTTATTGATCAAAATAGTAGTGATATTTTAGGAGTAAAAATAATAATGAGCAGAGACCTAAAGGGTTAAACTTTAAGGGGTTAAAAATTTTAATTTATGCTGTGGAAGGTGACCAATAAAATAATGCACATGCAACATAATATAAAGGATATAGGAAATTATTGGTGGTTCTTAAAGAGTTAAGTACTGGTTTGTAAACATAAGATTATTTATTTTCAGCTGTTACATTCGTCCCTTTAATTATTGTTACAATCGTCCCTTTACTTATTGTTACAATCGTCCCATTACTTATTGTTACAATCGTCCCCAAAACGCCATTTCAACTTCATTTGTTAAAAACAATGCTAATTAATTAACAAAACTAATCTTTTTTTTTTTGAAATGTTAAAGGTGACCGCTTACATATTGGGTTAATAATTTTTATTTGTTTAAACAAAATTACTTTGTTACAATATTCTAATACCAAAAAAAGTACTTACGTAGCGTGAAAATATCTTTTGTGATGTAACTCTTTCAAAAGTACATAAAAATGGTTGCCAGCAGGGGTGTGCATGTAGATTTATTAAATACACCTTGTGCGCCAGCTAGGAACGAAATCTAGAACCCGACACTCAAAATTTTTGCTCTGTTACAATCGTACCCTGTTACAATTGACCCCACTCTCCCCTACTTATGTGAATATTTTCAACTATCGTAGAAAAAGTTGTTTTATGCCAAGAAACAACAGTTACTACGAAGCAACCATCGGAGTTGGTGAAGAGTAATGAACAGGGGGCTGAGCCCCTTAGTATATATTTACGCAGTTCCGTTAAATATCCAAATGTAATCCTTTTCAGAACTTCTTGGAACAAACTTTAAACAGGTGTGTTTTTGATAATATTCAAAGGCGGCAAGAAGGTGTCTTCGCTTTTTGGCTGAAAGAGTGAAATGATATTAATAGAGATATAAAAATTGAATAAAATAAAATTTAACATACATAAATAAGTTTTTAAGCAATTACTCCGATGCACCGACTTCAAAGAATATAAATGGCCGTGTTTATGTGCCGTATACGCCCTCATACGGCATAATACTGAGACGTATTTAAACCGATTCATTTAAGTATTGTAAATATAATTAAACAAAACCATTTCAAAATTAAAATACATTCCTTAGTTTCAGGCTACATCAAAAGTAGAAGCAGATAATATCAAAAAGGACATCCTGAACCGTCAAAAAAAAGTTTTTTTATTCAGTGAAAGTACTTTTTTGTGTCTTTCTTCTTAACTTTAAATAACATCTGCACTAATATTTTAATATATTTGAGGTCACCCTCTCGAGCCATTAAGATAGAGTCTTAGTTCGTGAAAATCCGATCATTAATTCAAGAGTTATTCTGTTCAGGAACTTTACATAATCCCTTCAATCTTTTCTAGAAATACGTACAGGCTTTGTGTAATCATTCTTTAAGAAGAAAGTGAACTCCTATAAATACACACATTGCGTAGAGTTTTAGACCCAAGTTAATATTTCCGAGTTTGAAACAAGAACACCAATTAAACTTGTTTAATGAATAGCTAAAAAGTGCCATATATAATTACAAAAAAGGTTGACTTTTGGAGGTAAAACTTTGGGGTGCTTCCCCTCCCATCTCCCTTCCTCCCTGAGTAACAAATAAAATTAAAGAATATTATTTTTTTACTGTGTTCATTTATGTTGGTAATCTAAACCAAGTTAACTGTTATTTTTCATGTAACGTAATACTTTAATATTAAACAAAAGTAAGTTATAAAAAATAACACTGAATAAAAACTAATAGTTACAATTAATGTCCTTGTCAATATAATACGGTATAACAGCATTAGGCCACCTGTAACTTTTTTGTCGTCTAGCATTTCTGTCTTCTTCCTGAAAATTGAAATGGTGTACTTAAGCATATATTATGAACTTACATTTCAGAGAAATACTTATCGTAAATTGTTTAAGTACAGATGCTTTGATCCAAAATTATAAGACGATTTTGAAAGTGCTAAATTTTTCCCTTCGTACCGCGTGGTTACGCAGGGCTAAAGAGAATAGAAGGGCTAGTTCATTACGCTCTTAAATCTGAAGCTACGATTTCCCTCCTGATGACGTCACTGAGTACACAGTTCTCGGAGATCGCTAGCAAAGATATTATGATAACTTTGTATCTTTCTCTCTGTAAAAATAAATTAGACTTTTTCTGGTTATTAGCTTTCAAACTTTACATAATTTCCGTACATACATAACATAGCATAACTTTACATGATTTCCGGTCTTTTTGAAGTAACGGGGTGGTTTCTATTTAGATGGTGAATTTTTATAAAAGTTCTTAACGATAGAATAAACGTATTGCTGTTTTATTAACTGTGTCATTTCGTTTGCAACGTTTAATCCATTCTTTACATAATTTTTCATTTACTTTAGGGAACACGTGGAAAATTATATTTTTTCCTTTTGTGTTTCTATTTTTGTAAGTTGCAATCGCACAAACTGGCATTTCATAAGTAATTTTAAATTTTTGTAATTCACTTCACAAAACTGAGATCATTATTGGAAACAAAGAATGTCTTGGAATATGTCATAAAAAGGAATGCTCCAATATTAGTTAAAGCTAGTTAGACTAAAAGCTTCGTTCTTGGAGTAAAAGAACGCAAGCTTTGCTCAACAGTGACGTCACTGGCGAAAGTCGGAGGTTTGGCGCGGCGAGAGTTTCTTCAAAGGAGTGAACTAGCCCTTCTATTCTCTTTAGCCCTGGTGGTTATGACTCAATTAAGAATCTTTTGCCTAAAAAAATTCCTATTATAAATAGCGAAACATCTGACATATGACATATATGATAATCGGTCGGGGCAAGGTTGACTCAGCCTTCCATCTCTTCAGTGGATGGATTAAATGAATAGCAAGCAAGCTTGGGGACTAAACACTGGGGCTGAATTGTCACAACGAAGTTTAACTTTAAACCTAGTCTAAACCACGAAGTTTAACCAAGCTATAATTGCAGAAACGTGTTGCTAAATGAAGTAAGATATTTTTTTAGTAAAAATCATGAATGTTTGGATAGACCAATTACTTATGAAATATTGTGCTATTTTAATAAAAAGTATCGGATTCCTTATATGTTGACAGTAAATATTACTATTTACTTTATTTGATAGTATCAAACATTGATTATGTTTTTTAATGAAAGGGAGTTTCATTTATTTTTAAAATTTCTTTTCTCTTAACATATGTTTCTTGGTAGCAGTCAACAGATTTTCAAAGCACAGGCATTAAATTATCTTTTCATGATTTGTTTTCTACATTTTTCAAAAATATTACAAAACATCACTTTGTAAAATATTCTAAATTAGAGAAGAGCAACTTCATGCATTAAATAAAAGTCACTTAAGGTTAAGCAGGTTATAGTAAATTTTAAAAACATACATACTAGTTGCCAGGAGTGGAAAAAAAATTATTTTGGAAATACAAATTTCACAACCACTTTCCATTTATTTTGCTATTGGTGATGAAGTTTTAGTGTGAATTGGTCAAAAACATTTTTTATTTCAACAAGATTATTAAAAAAAGATAAGTGAAAATTCTTAGTTAAAGGCAATATTTGTGTTTTTGGAATACAAAGTGGAAAGATATTTAAATTTCAAATTTTTGTTTGCATGTTTCTCGCGCAGCTTAAATAGACTAGCAGAAGAAGAATTTTTCATGCCATTCTAAAATTTTTCTATGGCCTGCTTTTTGAACTATTTCAAATCACATTTTCAATTTTAAAATTTAACTGGGGATTCTGTGTTCGGATAACTACCCAACCGAAACAGCTGCTCCTATACCACAGACTCCAAGGTCGAGAAACTTGAGATCTGCACGCTAGGTTTTTTCCCTCTTATATAATATTTATATATATATATGTATATATATATATATATATATATATATATATATATATATATATATATATATATATATATATATATATATATATATATATATATATATATATATATTCATACAACTTTGTTCGCGAGAGAATCAATCGTTTCTCAGATCCACCCCAACTTGACGGTGAAGCTGATTTTTGAGCCTTGTTTATTGTCATGGCTAAATAAACTTAAAAACTTTAGTCTCTTAAACTGAAATGGCAAGTCTGATGGAATAAAGAGAATCATAGGAATGAAAAGACTGTTTCACCTTTTCTATAATTGTTAAATATCACAGCTTCGATTATGTATTTTTTATGGACTTAATTAGAAGTTTATTTCCGTTGCAGAGCTTCGGAGCATGTAAATTTCGTAACAAAATGATAGGAGAATCAAAATCAAATGATATAGTGGCATACCAGATGGATAATTTGCTGCATTTTCGAAGTCGATGACGTAGACAAAAGATTTACGTAGTTAATTATTTCCACGGTAAGTTATAACTTCAGATGTTGCCGTATCGTTTTGGGGTGTTAGAATTGCTCTCTCGCTGAGCTAAGACATACCTTTTCCCTATATATTCTTAAAGTTAGTGTAAACTATTCCGAAAGATCTTTTTAAATCGGATATTTCAAATAACACTAGCCTTTTACCTGAATCATATTCATATTAACCAACTATCATTAAAAAAATCACCTGTCCATGTTATCCTTATCCTTAAGTGCACACTCAGTCACTCACCTTGGACCAAAAAAAAGCGAATTTCAGACAGCTGGAAAATGGGTCGTAATTTGCACTTTTATAATTGTACACCGTACTAATACAATTGCAGGCGTGAGTCAAAATTCGGGATCGACACTAGAAATGGTAACAGGTTCATAAACTTCAAAATATAAATGTGCTTAAATTAAATAACTGTAAATTTGAGATGCTCTACTGGCATTCCATCTTTACCTAAAGTACATTACATGCTGCCCTTTTAGTACACTTGAAAATGGCAATTAAACAGCTCAGATGCATCAATTAGTTCACATTAAGAGCTAGTTGCTTAACTAATACTACTATTTACAGATACATATTAAACGATTTTATATGGACGCATCTGCTTTTTCATTGAATAATAAGCTCAGATTTAAAATACTTTAAACTTTCTCAAATCGCGTAAATTTTATCCTTATATTTTATCGCGAAAATCGCGTAAATTTTCTCTAATCGCGTAAATTTTATTAAAATAAATTGGAGAAAGTCTTTTGATATTTTCAATCGAGAAGGGGAAAAGAACATTTTTTGGTGGTCATTTTTTTCTTCATGGTTTTAAATATTTTTTTATATTTTATTTTATGGTGGGAACTGAATAAAAGTTATTTGGACTCATTAAAAATAGAAGAAGAAAAAAAAGAAATAGAATAACTTTATTGAAGTCTACTTACGAGCATCTTTTCAACTCCAAGCATATCTCCATCAAATACTTTTAGATTTTTCATGGCTTCTGTTGCAATTAAAAAAAAATAAAATTTAAGAAAATGTAAGAAAGTGTATTTTCATTATTGTAATTGCGTGATTTTTAATCATTAAATGAATGATATTTATTTAATTGCATCATTTAGTTTTAATTATTTTTGATTTTAAATGTATGTATGAGGGAATAAACAGTTTTTATGTTAACTGCGCTGTAACTATATAATTTCAACAGATAAATTTATTTAATTCAGAAAAAGATCTAGAGTTCAAAATAACTGATAATCTTTTGACACTCTGAATGACTATGATAGTTTTTGGTTCTTTGATTGAATATGTTAAGTATTCTAGAATTTAGATCTATAGATTAGGTATAATAAATATAAAAGTATATCAAGTTCTCAATTTGTAAGAAGTATAAATGACATTTTTTAAATACATTCAATTATGAAAAAATTGTTAAATCGAAAATAATTAGAGATTATAACTTTATTATACCGACAAATAACTCTTTCCATTCATTTTGTTATGATAGATTTACTATATTAAGGTTAATCAATAATCTTAGTTAATCTTCTTTCAGTTAGGATAGACTAAAAATACGAATCATTAGGTCAAATGCAAGGCAATAGGTCAAATTTGATCTACACATTAAATGCAAATCCAAACAAAGGATTAAAACCGAAGATTAAAAGATAAACTAATAATGTGTAATAACATCTCGTTGAAGATTATTGCTCTATTTAATACATATAAATATTTCTTTCCATTCACTCTGTTAAGTTAGAATTATAAGAAAATATTGTTTTTACAATAGCAATGTTAATCACTAATCTTAGTTAATATTCCTTCAGTTTGAAGTGACTGAAATGCAAATGCCACAAGCCATAGCTTAAATCCGATCAATACATTAAATGCCAATCATATCAATAGATTGAAGACGATGACCAATACATAAACTAATAATGTGTAATAACATCTCATTAGAAATGATTGTTCTATTATACCCATAAATTTTCTTTCCATTTCCTCGGATATGTTAGATTTATATAAAAAAAATTTTACTATACTATAATGTTAGTCACTAATGTTAGTTAATCTTCTTTCCGCTAGTACTGGCTGAAAATGCTAATCAATAGGTCAGATGTCACAAACAATAAGTGAAATCCTATCTATACATTAAATGCCAATTTAAACAATAAATTAAAGCCGATGTTCAATAGATAAACTAATGATGTGTAATACCATCTCACTTGAAATGATTGTTCCGTCTTATCTATAAATATTTCTTCCTATTTACCGTGTTATTAAAAAAAATCCTTTTTTACCATTCTAATGTTAGTCACTATCACTAATCATAGTTAATCTTCCTTCAGTTATGACTAGCTGAAAATGTTAAACAGTAAATTAAATGCCATTCTGTTGAATTACTTGATCCAATAATTGCTAAAGTGAAAAAATTACTAGATACAGCAAAGAAAAATTTAATTTTTACAGAAAAACTGTTAAAAGATAAATACACCTTCTTTCTGTTTTTAATAGTTACCCACACGCTGCAAAAACAATAAAAATAAATAAATAAAATATTGCTTGATTTTTTGAATTGTAAGGTATACAATTTTTACATCATTTTAAAGAATATAATTTTACATGGCAAAACACAAAATTGGTATAAATATGGTCAAATTGTTCTTGAGAAATCAAATTTTTAAAATACGACTTTTTTGAAATTCGATTTCTCAGGAACTATTAGACCAATTTCCCTCAAACTTTGTAGTTTGAATTGTTAAATTATATTCGTTAAAACTATGCAAAAAATTATGTACCTTACTATTCAAAATTAAAAAATGGTAAATATTTACTAAAAATTATTTTTTACGCTTTCGACTTTCAATTCACTTAGAATTTTTTGAGATATAGAGAAATACGCTAAAGTAAAATTAACATTATGGGGTCCAAACTTTGCATCGCTCTCCTGACCAAACTATTTGGACCATATTTCCCAGATTGCGGCTACCACCTACATTATGAGGGTCAGAAATCTGAATCCTTTCAAAAAAGGTACGTTTATTCAGAGAAAGTACGTAATTTAATATATAGTCTATGTTAATTAGTTAACATATTTGATCTCACCCTTTCGAACCATTAAAAATGTGTCCTGGAACGCAAAGATCTGATAATTAGATCAAAAGTTATTCAGTGTGGTCCGTTTTTTATTTTGAGCACTGTACATTTCCTTAGCATTGAAAGCCTTGTGTATTTTCTTAAACACGCATTTCAAGCTTAGCCTATTTTTTAAACACGCCTTTTATGCGGTGTCCTTTTTCTTAAACACGCATTTCAAGCTGTTTCCGAAATAAAACGATCACCGATCATTGCCTTAAGTGAGTTGCTCAGATTAATAATTTGTTGATTACATTAATGCTTAAGAGAGATTTTTATACTGAAACAAAACTTACCTTTCCTCGTATTTAGATACCTTTGAAGATCATCATCGTTATGTTCTTCTGGAAACGGAAGAGCAAAAGCAGTGGTCAAAATGACTAGGAAGTAAAAGATTTGAATTGTGAACAATTGAAATGTGTATGAAACCATACAACAAATTCTAATATGCAAATTCTGAAAAGTCCCTGTTTAAATACTATTTGTAATCCGATTAACATCTGTATTTTGGGAAGTAGCATCTGTTTTGGAGGACTCAATTTCAAAAGACTTTTTTTCTTGAATGTGTCATGTAATAGTTCAAGGTTCTGGGATTAATGTGATAATCACTCTCTAAGAGAATGGCTTATCACAATAAAAGATTAGTTTTATTTACATTTTTAAATATTCACTGATTGCAACAAAAAAATTATTCTTTTGAATAAACACTCGATTTTACATGCGTAGTTATTTAATCTTAAAAGACCTTTTAAATATTTAAATTATTTGTATTAAGAGTAAGTATTTTTTTTTAATCAAATAAAATATATAAGATAAAAATTATCAACCAATCAAAAAAAATAAAAAAATATGCAAATGTTTCGAAACGCGTTAAAAAAACTGTTGAATGCAGAATTAATTATTGGTGTTGTGTGAATGAAGTGAAATTGACTATGAAGAAATTTGTCCTAAGGGATTTTTAATTTCCTTTTCATAACTCAAGTTTCGAACAATAAAATAGTATATTCAAAACAACTCAGTGCGTAGTTATGTTTTTTTTTTTAATTTTATTTATAGTTTTTTTGTTTAATTTTGACAAAAACAATTCTTTTTCTAATTGTACTTAGTAAAATCGATTCGAAATTCTTTACTTAATACTAAGAGCCGGCCTTCGAATCCCGCTCAGGCCTTGATTGTTTCTCTCTGTGTGTTTTCCTCTATTGTGTGTGATGTGTGAATGTGGCCCAGCTTTTGACATAAACATTTGGAAGAGATAGTTATGACAGTGAACGGGTATCAAAGACAGTATAACGAAGGTAATGTTGCTTTGAAAATTGCATTACATTAATTTTTGAATTCTACTCGCCAAACTTCTCGGTAACAAACGTCGCCAAAACAGATTCTTCTCGCTGTACTTTCCTTCGCCAAGATGTCAACAGATGTGAATACTGTTTTGAATGCCTTGAATGTGGGACAACCAACTCATTTAACTGTTGTCCAGTTAAAACCAGACTTGCGTTTAAGATATCTTTCGCTCAATGGAAATAAAAATGACTTAATATCACGTATAGTTAATGATAATATTAAAAGAACAGCTGATGGAACTTTAAACAAACTTTTAAGCAGTCAACATATTCCTCAACGTATTCCTTCACCTCCTCTCTCGTAAAATATTCTAATATTGCGGCAATTCTCATTACATTTATGGAAACTCAAAATCAATTATTCGATAAACAAGTAAGTCAACCAAATATCATCCAAATTACATCCACTAATGATACTGCAAATTCTATTTCAATATTTAAGGGAGATGCTATTGGCAATGCTTCTGAATGGATAAAAGAAGTAGATAGAATTGCGACACTAGCTAATTGGTCTGATGATCTTAAACTTACTAATGTTATTTCTCGCCTATCTGGATCTGAAAAAAATTGGCAAATGACACGAGGTAAACTTTGTAATCTCTGGACTGCATGGAAAACTGCCCTCACTGTCAGATTAAAAAGGCGTGTTTCAATGCAAGAATATTTAGCTCATCAGAGAGCTCGTAAATTAAAAAATAATGAAAGATTAGTTGATTATATTTATTCCAGGGATGTTCTTCTTGAAAAAGCTCCGTTTACTATACCTCAAGCTGATTGAATTTCGATGATAATTTGTGATGTAACCGAAGAAAAAGCATATTGCCTTAGCTACTTAGAATTCGATTACTGTCGAAGAATTAATTGACAGAGCTGCCACACTTGATGCAATTGAAAATTTCAAAAAAGAAAATTTGTCACGCCAATCAGCTAACAATTTATTTCCAGTACCGAAATCTCAGTCAAAAACTTTTAATTCGCACTTTGAACAAAGACGTAAATATAACCCTGCTACCGACGACGTTCAAGATATTGTTGCGTTGTTCAATAAAATCAACTCCGAGCAAACAAAAAAAATACAACCCTACAGAAGAGCAGAACGTCTTTTGCAGGATGGCGGCGTGCTCGTATAGAAATGTGAATAAAATTTTGTTTTCAACCAAGAATGTGATAGTTTTCCTTTTAAGAGCAAAATGCTCATTTGATTAAACCTTTGGACGATCTAATACGGATAATCAACTAATTATTCCATAATGGTGACCTCGAACATAACATGCATAAAAATTAATTTAAATCGAAAGTAAGCTGTAGATTGTTGTTCTTAAAACATGGGAAAATTTTCTTCCAAAAGATTTTTCTACATTATACAAATTGAAAAAAATCTACATACGATTAGACCTAAAGAAGTGCTTCTAGATTGTTATTTATTTAGTCAAATTATTTTTAAACTTAAAAGGCTTTAGACAACAGTATTGTTCTAATTGTTGAGCAATGTGTTCTTAACGGTTAAAAATGTCAATTCATTTATTTTTATTCATTTTTTTAGTGAATATTTTATTTTATTAAGTAATGATGTATGTAGTTTTAATTGCAAATTTGGGATTTAATGCTTTTATTTTAATGTCATTTAAATCCTTGTAAACAAATATTTAGTAATACGTTTTTGAAGACCTTGCATAATGACCGAAGTTTCAGCTGCTCAAATTCCTGTTTACAACAGATCAGACCCTGCCTTATGGTTTGTTACGTGCGAAAGCGCATTTGCTTTAGCCAAACCTAAAGCAATTACAGAGTCTATAACGACATATAATTATGTAGTTCCGAATCTTCCTCCCGATGTAGCTTCCTTAATTCGTGATATTCTTATGAAACCCGATACAACTGACCCATACGAAAAACTAAAGGAATAGCTTATAAAGCGTTCTAGGAATTCTTCCTTGCAAGAGATTTGACAACTTTTATCGGGTGAAGAATTAGGTTCTAGAAAGCCTTCTGATTCGCCGTGCTCAATCGCTTAAGGTTCCAAATGAACTTATACTGGAATTGTTTTTACAGCTATAGTCGTCATCCGTTCAATCAATATTAGCAGCAGTTTCTGATTTAACTTTCGACAAATCTGCTGAAATTTCGGATAGAATTTTAGAAGTTACTCCGTCCCCAGTCGAAACTTTTGCTATTTCTGGTTCTAATGGACAATAAAGTGAGGTTAGAATATTTTGCGAAATCGAGAAAATAAATAAAAGGATTGATCGCCTTTTTCATTTTGAGGTGGATCACCTTTTCAAAGAAACGGCAATAATCCTCGTAATAGATCTCGATCCAATTCTCGGTATCCAAATTCAGAACATTGCTGGTATCCTCAACTTTTTGGAAAAAATAATGTAAACCCGAAAAATGCGTTCAACCTTTTGCTTGGGAGAGAAACGAAACCAGCAAAGAGTAGAGGCGACTTATTCTTTGCTGCAAATTTCACATCGCCTGTTCATTAGAGACCGAAAAGCAAATGTTTCCTATTTGGTAGACAGAGGCAGTGGTGTTTCTATTTTGTGTGCAAATAATTTTCATAAACATAACCCACCCCAACAGACACTTATTGCAGCAAATTTCTCAACAATTAACGTTTATACCCAACAAACTTTAACTTTAGATTTTGGGTTAAGAAGGCAGTTTAGTTGGTCATTTTTAGTTGCCAATGTAAATACACCAATTCTCGGGCTGATTTTCTCCATAAATTTGAATTGATGATATACCTTTGAAATAAATGTATTAGAGACTTAAAAACTAAATTAAAAACTCCTGCTCATTTGAAACAAACGGAACTGCATATTGTTAAAACAATTCCTTAAGGTAATAAATATCTTGATCTCCTAAAAGAATATCCATCTATAACAAATTTACCCGATCCCAATAAACCTGTCAAACATAATACTGTTCATTGCATAATAACTAAAGGACCTCCGGTAGCGGCGAAGCCTCGTAGGTTAGCTCCGGAAAGGCTAAAAATCGCCAAATCTGAATTCGAAAACATGATGCAGTCAGGACATATAAGACTATCTAGTAGCAACTATGTTTCACCTCTACATATGATACCTAAAAAAGGATCGTTAGACTGGAGACCAGTTAGTGATTACCGTGATTTGAATGCGCAAACAGTTAAAGACAAATATCCAATTCCTTGCATCGTTGATTTTACTGCTAATTTACGTGACTTTTAGATATTTAGTCGAATCGACCTTCTTATCACATACACGTCATGTATGTGATATGAACTCGTCAACATCGATGGATGGTCCACATTAACCAGTTGATTTGCTTAAAAAATATACTACTAAAAAATCTGGTGAAGTAAAGAAAGTATCCCGGTCAATAAACAATATTGAAGAAAAAAAAATTAATGAGAGACATGAAAAAATGAACAAAATGCTGCTAAAAGCAAAGAATGAAAAATATAATGAACAAAATGATATAACTGAATAGATAAAAAAAAACAGCATTAATCAACTAGTGCTATTCGTTTATCGAATTCTATCACAGAGAAAGTTCTGGAAGGGGAGTAATGTTGTGCAACTACCACTATAACTATTAAATACCAATTCACTCGTATGTAAGTCATGTTAATTTGAATCTTGAGATACCTTTTGATAGATGAGGGTTGACATAGTCGATATTAAAATCCCCTTAATATTACTTGCTATAGTTGCTGAGAAAAAGGTCATGCTTCTTTTATGTGCACTTTACCTCCTCCTCAACGAATTTTACCTACAGCTCAATCACGAAATTAATCACGATCCGTTCAAGAATCCAACAACAAACTGAAAACTCAGTTCCCGTCGTCTACACACTCACTTAGTTCCAGTAATAATGAACCACGCGGCGCCACCAGTTCAAATTATCCGAATTTGCGTCGCAGCACAAATCGCAACATTTCACCCACAAGATCTGAGCCTGCAAATGAAAATGATCATTTTATAAATTGTATTAAAACTCAAACAAATAAGCGCGTATTAATACCTGTTACCATTAACAATAATACAGAAATTCAAGCCCTCCGTGATCCGTGTGCAGACATTACCGTTATTCAATATTCTTGCTTTCCTATTATTTCTGTTATTCACCCATGGAAACATTGATTATCTAATGACCAAGATTGGAATTTGCTCCCAACTTCCATTTTCGCTCATTTTAGGATTTGATTAGCAACACCAAGTTCAAGCTAGATGGACTTACGATTGTAACGGTTCATCGTGTATTTCTACGCAATCTGCACTCCATCTATACAATTGTATTCATTCATCGAAACCTAGCATTAACTGCATTGCTTCCAGTGAACTCTCAGTACCATCATTAGACGACGTTGTTAAACAAGTAAACATCCTCCTCGAGTTGAACTTATTCCAAAATCTGCAGGACTGTCTGAACTTCTGCAAACTCAACTTGACGCTAAAATTGGGCAATATTCAGACATATTTTATTGTTATGATGACAATATTGGACTATGTCCGTATGTGGAATTCAAAATAGAGTTGCAATATGACAAGCCAATCCGTTATCGTCAATATCGCCTTACCGAGTCAGATAGCCAGTTTTCGAATAATCAAGTTCAAAAATGGTTGAAACAAGGAATTTGTCATCATTCTAACTCGACTAACGCCGCCCCTGCTTTCATCGTTGAGCAGCCCTTCCATGAAAGCACTCCAAGACTAGTTGTTTTAGATTTCTCACGCACTATCAACTCCATCACCAAGATTGATCCACGCCCAATCGACCAGATGGAAGATGTGATTAAACAAACAGTAAGAAAACACTTTAATTCTAAAATGGATGTAAAATCAGCAATTAACACCATTCCGGTCAGAGAATCTGACATCTACAAAACTAGTTTTGTAACGACTGACGGACATTATGAATTTCTTCGAATGCCATTTGGTGTCACTAACGGCCCATCTAAGATGTCAAGAGCAATAAAATGTCCTTACGACCACCTTACTGGACAAAATGTAAATACATACATTGACGACATTTCAACTTCACATGATAACTTTGATCGCCACCTTAAAGTTATTTACAATATTTTTCAAGCTACTCGTAAAGCTGGATTCAAGCTAAATACAGGAAAGTCATAAGCCTCATAATGTACCAAAAATTTCTCTTTTTGGTCGAATTCTTTCCCAAGATGGCGAACGCCTTATCCAGAATGGACAGCAGCAGTTGAACGTTACTCTAATCTAAAAACAATTCATGAAGTCCACAGTTTCCTTGGATTCGCCAATAAATTTAGAAAGCTCATTCGAAATTATGCTGTTGTTGCAAAACCACTCACAAATATTCTTGAAGGATTCGAAAAGAAGACAAGTAGTGCGACAATCACTTTAACTGATGGCCAACAACGAACATTCCAGACTTTGAAAACCATGATCATTACCGCTCCTATTCTGGCGTACTTCAAACAAGGACAAGGAAACTGACGCTTTTTATTTAGGGCTAGGTGCATGTTTATCTCAAGAGCAAAATGGAAAACGAATTGAATATGCATCAAGGACTTTAAACGATGCTGAAACACGCCTACCACAGCAATGAACTGGAGTGTGCTGCTGTACACTGCGCACTTACTGAAAAATTCTGTCTATATCTTATTGGTCACAAATTTCAGTTGATAACAGACAACTATACGACTGCATATACTGTTACGAAATCATCACTCAATCAGAAATTAGCTCGCTATTTAGTGGATTTTGCACAATTTGACTTTACAACTATTCATAGACCTGGAAAAGAAAATCTTATTGCCGATCATCTCTCACTTCATCAGAAATCAGCTAATTGTGTCACTGTTACTGCAAGCCGTGAATCTCAGATTTGTAAAAAACAGAACAGAGATGATTTTTGTCAGTATATTTTTCGCCTGCTCAAAGAAGATAACCCTAATAAAAAGACTTTGACAATTATATGCCATTACAAGATTGAGAACAATAATCTTGTAAGACTTAAAGACAACGGATTGAAATCTGTTGTGGTGATACCGAAATCCATGAAAGATAGACCATTAATTGCTTGCCATCATGATGTCGGACATATGGATGCCAAGAAAACCCTTCACAACTTGCAGTTGCGCTATTGGTGACCACAAATGCGAAGGGATACCCAAATATATGTTCGAAGTTGTCATAAATGCCAAATTGTTAATTATCAAACCGCCAACGCTTATGGCTTATTACAGTTATTGCCAATTCCTACAACACCATGGGAAATCGTATCTGCTGATATATATATATATATATATATATATATATATATATATATATATATATATATATATATATATATATATTTATTATATATATATATATATATATATATATATATATATATATATATATATATATATATTTATTATATATATATATATATATATATATATATATCAGCAGATACGATTTACCGTTTGGCATAGGGTGTGTCAAAGCACTATTTTTCGTTCGTAATTTATTGCCAGATCCTCAAACCTTTGAAAGCTTTTAAACTTTATTGATGTTGTTGACGTATGCCTGTTTAGGCAGAGGGGGTGAGATTGTTCTGGTTTTCCAGTGGCGCCATCTATGGCCAAGAATTCGACTTCGGCCACACCATACGTCACACCCGTTTATAGGGTGGACCCATTCATACATCCATTCATTCATCCACAGATCGTAATTTTGACCTGAATCAGAAAATGAACAATCTCCAATCTAGTACCTCCAGATGTATTGATTTGTTATGGGAACATGGAGGATTTTTGCAACTCGACAGATTTAACGTGCATCAGTCACTTTACTACACAGAGAGTCTTCGGTCGGCGGGGTTCGAACCCACGAACTATCTGACATGGGCCCAGTGCCCTACCGACCAGGCAACTTTATGGATAAGTATGAGAAATTGCATGACCAAAACACATCTTAAATTATAAAATAATTCTCTTAGTATTTCTTGAGAAATTTTTATGTAAATAAAGCCAATAACTTAAAGAACCTTTTCAATTATTGTAGGGTAGTATCTTCGTAAACAGTAGTAAATATGCTAAAACACATAAACATCATTTTAAATTTGAAAATATTTATATTATATTATATTTTAAATTTAAAAATCTTTGTCAAGACTTAGGACCGGCCATACAAAGTGTTTGACCTTCAGAGCGATAGAAAAGACTTATGCCTATTGTCATTGCTCGGCCATCGCTTCTCCATCTCATCTTTTGGATTGCATTGGTGCCTCTGTGAGGTAACTGATGAGTGATGGAGAGACTGTCTATGACTTGCTAATGCGACATGATCTTCTAGACTTCGTCTAGGGCTCTAGAGCAAGGGGATAAGCAACAACAACAACAAATTTAAAAATATTTCGTCAAATATTGTTTTTCAAATTCTGAGACTACATCAATTATTCTGTTATATCTATTGTTTCTTAAAAGCAGGTTGCTTCGATTTGCATATATAATTTTTTTTAGAAAAATGCCTCAAATTTAACGAAAATATCTTTCCCTTACAATTCCGCTACCTTCAGTACACAAAGAGAGTTTTGCAGTTTTAGCGATTTATTTTAAATTTAGACTTTATTTTTTAACTTCGTTACTGTTGTTTTATATTTATCATTACTTCTTACTGATAAAGCTTGTAATTGGTTAAGATTGACCTTAAATTTTCCCTGTCAATTTTAATGACGAAACCTCAAAGTTTTTTGTTTCATTAACGAAGTAAAAAAGTATTTGTTCAACATTCTCTTGTATATTTATATTCAAAGAACAAGAAAATGTCTCTCCGACTTTTACTGCTGTAAAAATAAAAATATATTATTAGTTTGCATAGAAATTTTAAACATGTTAATGATAACTGTTCATGACTATCACTTATGATAATCTTATAGTAAATAAGAACATTCAACATAAAATTTTTCCACTTTTCCAAAACAGACTTTACACGATTAACTAACAAAAAACCTAACCAAAAAAAAATTTCACTGATTTTTCGTATGTATACGTATTAAAATGCGTTTTTTCTTACATTTGTAATTTGCTATAATTAGAATTATTTCAGTGAATCAATTATCAACTATTAGAATGTAATAATACCTACCAAGAAACAAGCTTATAATAAAAGAATTCATAATAACTTAAGAATTTAAATTCCCAAGCTTTTTCAATACTGTTCTTATCTGAAAATTAACTGAAGCGGAAATATTTCTAACATTTTTCTAAAACTGTCGATTCTGCTTATCCGTCATAGTACAAAGACCCGTTTTTTGCAGCCCCTGTGACACACAAAAGTTTTTAAAAGTTTTTATGCAGCCCATGTGACACACAAAAAAAAAACATTTTTGTGCACCTCTAACCCTAGAATGAGTAAACATCATGTAATTCTAGATCGTCAAACTTTTGGGAAATTTATAATAACAAAAAAAAAAAAAAAAAAACAGAGAACATAACTATAAAAAGTAAAAAATTTAACAAAATTCCTTTTTTTAAAAAAATAGTAGCGGAAAATAAAAATAATTCTGATAAAGAAAGGTTCACAAGACAACCTCGTGGAATTAAATGAAATTTTCACAGGTGTTCGTAGAATTTATAGATAAACTATACCTGAAAAATAAGTTAATCTGCATTAGGAGGGGAGTAAAATATTATTGAAAATCTGGTTGTGGTTAAAAAAAAATTATTTATCAATACTCGGTGATTTTTTTTATTAAATAAAATAATGAATAGAAAACTCGCACACAACATCCATACGACGAGGAAAATATTTATCTGCTGTGGCAATATTATTTTAAAATCACTAATGTTTTAATTAATTTTTTTTTTTTAAAAATCAAGTTGGAAAAAAAAGCATTTCTACCATCAAGGCTTTACAACATAAAAATAAAATAACGTCTTCTTAATTTGTTTAACTTATAAGGGGAAAAAATGATAAAATTGCACAATTAAACTCAAAAATGGTTCAGTCACCATTTTGTACACGGAGAGTCTTCCTTTGGTGGGGTATTTATCTTTTTGAATTAACATTAAAAAAGATTTTAAAAAAAACCATGTTTGTGGCATTTCACAAATTCACAAATTGTGTTTCAAATGTAGTAATAGTTCATTTTACTTATTACTCCAACTTATTACTTTTTAATAAAGTGCTTTGACTTAATGCTTCGATAATAATAATGATGATGATAAAAGTATTTTATGAGTACTTTTAAAATAATAAATACAAAATTATTTTCTTATAATTATTTTTTTTTAATATTACCTAAGTATTTTACATAAAGGTAGATTAGCAAACATTCAATGGTATTTTGAAACTAATTTTTTTTCTAGATTAAGAAAATTTAATAGTTGGTATCAAATATAAAATTTAGGTTAGTCAAATTTTTAAATATAAGTGTTTTTTTAATAAAAAAGCATATTTTGTGAAAAGTTACCTAATGTTTTAATTACATTTTAAAGCTTCTATATATTCTTTTAAATTGCGTTTTTAAGATATTTTTACTGAAACTACTCGTTTCGATTTTTCTTTAAAACTCTTTTTAAGTTTTGCAAAGATTAATCTTTTTAAAAATGATATTTTAAAGTTTCTTTTAAACTACTCTTAAACTTTTACAAAAAGTACACGTTTCAATTGCCCATGTGAAATATATTGTCCCTTTCATCAGCATCATTGTTGGCCCGACAAGCCAATGTGGGCCAAAGACTTCCTCACGAGAACTTTCCAGGCCCCTCTTCTTGATACAATTGTAATCCAAATTTTAATACAGAGAATAAAGAAGTCATTTTAAACACCACCAGTCATTGATCTGTTTTGAATTGTATCTGGTTCTTTGCCTATTTTTTATAATTCAACCACACACTATTAGATCTTAAAAGAAATTTCCTCAAGTTAATTTTCTTGGTTCAAGTCCTCAATTCCCCAGCATATGTTAATTTAGGAAGAATGAGGTATTTGTACAGAAGAATTTTTGTCTTTTTAGAAACCACATTAGATTTAAAAAGTTTCTTAGTGTCCAAAATAAGCTTTTTTTCTTCAGTTGAGTGATTTTTTTATTTTTATATTTCAGGTACAATTTCATTTTTTACTTCAAATTCAAATCTATAGCTGCCAACACAGATAGGAAAAAATCCAGTAGATTTTACGAAATAATATAAATTTCATGATAATTGTTTCAAAATATACTAAATATTTTATGCATAGGGAATTTTAAGGATTTTTATAGTCATCAAAATAGAAAAACTAATATTTTCCTCTTATGATTTTACATTAAATGAACTTGAAACGGTCTGTATTATGTTTATTCATAATTTTGAATAGTAATAAGCATTTAATTCTTCTAAGAAAGTTAACTGAATTTTATAAATGACGCTCAATTTATTATGTATTAGTGACACTTATTTAAATATTCAAGCAAGCAATAATCAATTCTATTCCAATAGGGATTTTTAAGAAAACTCAACCAACTTTAGGGAATTACTTAAAATGTACAAAAACCAAGATAATTTTTATTAAACCAGTAGACCAGGCAGATTGTCCTATGCCACTTGTCAATACTATTTTACAGAGGGATGAGCTTTTTGTTTTCCAGTGGAGTCCAAGAATTAGACTTCTTCCACATACATACGTCACAGCCAGTTTTGCAGGGAGGTCACATTCACACAGCATCAATCCATCCACATATCGTAATTTTGACGAAAACCAGAGCACTATCAATCTCTGATCCTGTACCTCCAGAGGCATTGATTTGTTATGGGAACTTGGTAGATTTTGTGACCCCGACAGATTTAGCGGGTAACATTCAGTATTTTGTGCACGGCAAGCTCGACTTGTGGGTATCAAACTGACGACCTCTTTAACTTGGCCTACCAACCTACCAACAAGGTTGTGCAGGCCTCGCCTTTCTAAATCAGACACTTTAAAGCTCTAAATTAATACAATTTTTACTTTTTCGCCAAACCTAGACATTCCTGCCAAAAAAGGCTGCTGAATTTTAATAAAAGCACGAAATATTTCTGACAACGAGATGGATAATTTTATACAGTTATGTTTTAAGCGAGATTTTAATATTCTGGTTGTAAATAAAATTGTTTTTATCTACTTTGATGTCACAGTTTACACACTGAATTAAAATAATAGAAGCAGTTGCTTATTCTTAATTGTTTATCGAGTATGGGGCCTGGGCACTTTTTGGTATAGCCACTGACAACAGAAAGGCTCCTGCGTTTTGGCAGGCAGTGCGTCTCCTGATGAAGTGCTGTCTTGCTGACACACATGTCTTAAAATATTCTTCGTATTTCTGACTTTTAAAATTAAAATAAAACAAATTCGGTTTTAGCGCTTTTCCCTTTTGATTTATTATTTTAAATGTTATTTGCTTATTTTTTCTTCTGAATTTATGTAAATCAGTTTCATTCTTTGATTAAATAGTAGAAGCAAGCAAGATCATAATTTAAATTTTTGAAGCAAGTGTAGTTTTTTTTTTTTTTTTTTTTTTTTTTTTTTTTATCAGAATCAAGTTAATATTACAAATAGCTTGTAGCATCTAGTGCATGAACTGTGGAATTAATAAGATTGCGGGCATAAGAAATATTTATTTTTTTCATTCTTTTTGACGTATTACTTTTGACAAAACGAGAAATAGAGGGCGAAACTTCCGACATTTTGACAGAATCGAGAAGAAAGTGATTGAAGGCAAATATTTACAATTATACATTAATTGCCAGTTTCGATAATTATATAAGCTAGCCGCGATGGCTCAGGGGATAGAGCGTTCGCCTTCCAATGAGGCGAACCGGGTTCGAATCCCAGTCGATACGAATTCCGCATCTGGCTAGCACTGACCACAGTGCTGACGTGAAATATCCTCAGTGGTAGACGGATCATGGATTAGAGTCCCCTTGCCGTCAGGCTAACCGTGGGAGGTTCTCGTGGTCTTCCTTTCCATGTAACGCAAATGCGGGTTAGCTCCATCAAAAAGTCCTCCACGAAGGCAAATTTCTCCCAATACTCGATCCAGGAGTTCCCTTGTCTTCTGGATTGGGTTCAAAATTACAAGGCTACGGAGTTGAACATTAGTAGCCGTAAACCCATTAAGTTGGGTCGGCTGTTCAACGACGGTTATAAAATAAAATTATATAAGCTAAGGCCGGGATAGCCTGGTCGGTAGGGCACTGGGCCCATGTCCAAGAGGTCGTGGGTTCGATTCTCGCCGGCCGAAGACTCCCCGTGTAGTAAATGGTGACTGATGCACGTTAAATCTGTCGAGTCTCAAAGTCCTCCTCCATGTTCCCATAACAAATCAATACCTCTGGGGGTACTGATTCAGGAGTTTCCTTGTCTTCTGGATTGGTTCAAAATTACAAGGCTACGGAGTTGAACATCAGTAGTCGTAAACCCATGAAATTGGGTCGGCTGTTCAACGACGGTTATAAAATAAAATAAAATTATATAAGCTATGGGCCGGGATAGCCTGGTCGGTAGGGCGCTGGGCCCATGTCCAAGATGTCGTGGGTTCGATCCTCGCCGACCGAAGACTCCCCGTGTAGTAAATGGTGACTGATGCACGTTAAATCTGTCGAGTCTCAAAGTCCTCCATGTTCCCATAACAAATCAATACCTCTGGGGGTACTGATCCAGGAGTTTCCTTGTCTTCTGGATTGGTTCAAAATTACAAGGCTACGGAGTTGAACATTAGTAGTCGTGAACCCATGAAATTGGGTCGGCTGTTCAACGACGGTTATCCAGACGGTTAACAAGAGGTTCCTCTTGTTTGAGGATTTTTCTTTACGGCTGCCTCGCCGTAACTCTTCTTTTTGAAATTGTATCTGTTTTCATGGGCTTTGGACAAATTCAGGTACTTTTCATCATCAAAATATGTTTGTTAACTTTTTTTTCAATGTTTTTTTTTTTTGTTTTGTTTTGTTGTTTTGATGCCTCGTCTATTATGTTTAAACACTCAAACTCCTATTTTCTGAGTAACTACCATTGTTAATTTTAAGATTTCACTAAATTCTTTGAGGCCTGCTGGTGTTGCCATGAATCGCCACCAAGCCTACCTTTTTGAATCCTCTTTTTTTACTGAGAGGTTACGTGCGTGCACTTAGAGTCTACAGTATTCGCCGGATGCCCCCTGGCGGCGGCGGGACGAGGTTAAGCTTTGATCAGCAGTCGTAAGCCCATAAAATTGGGTCGGCAGTTCAACGACGGTTATAAAATAAAATGAAATTATATAAGCTAGGGCCGTGCTTGCTCAGAGGAGAGCTCATCTCCAAATGAGGTAACCCGGGTTTGAATCCCAGTCATGGCTTTTCGATGAGGAATTCGCACCCGTCCCGCACGTAAAATATCCTTAGTGGTTGACGGATCATAGGTTAGGGTTCCTTCGCATACAGGCTAACCATGAGAGGTTTCCGTGATTTTCCTCTCCTTTTAACGCAAATGCGGGTTAGTGCCATCAAAAAGTCCTCCACGGAGGCTAATTTCCTCCAATGCTCGAACCAGGAGTTCCCTTGCTCTTTGAATCGGGTTCAAAATTGCAAGGCTACGGAGTTCAGCATTGGTAGTTGTAAACTCTAAATCTGTTGGCTGTTCAACGACGGTTATAAAATAAAATTGCGCTTAGCAAGGTTAGCTTTCGCAAAGAAGTTAAGTTTAGTTTATGATGGTTCTCATAAGTTAAGCTATTGAAAAATAGCATTTTACAGAAGTTGAATTTAATTTATTATGGTTCTTATAAACGACACTCTAAATATTTGCTTATAAGAATTTACTTCGTAACCATGGTTATAGAGAATTTAGAAATGTAAAAATGATAAATTTAAATGGCTTTACTATATAATAGGCTCCTAAACGCTGTTTTGGGTTACAAGAGCAGAATATAATTACGTAATATTTAAAGACATATTTTAAGAAAAAAATGTTAAAAAAAAGGTACTTAATTTTTTGTCCAATTATTCTATTTCTCTATGTTAAAAAAAGCAAATTCCGACGCTATTTCAAATGTTCGAATTTACGCTACATTTTATTCTGCTGCATAAAATCTAAAAGATTTAGAAACTCAAAATATCGAAGACAAGTAAAACAATTTAGGTGTACGATAGAATTTAAAAAAATTATTATCCGACTATTATTTCGAGGATTAGTTGTTCGATTCTGTAGCCGCTCTGCAGGCCACAGAATCGAAACTGGATGAAAGGGCCATTTTTATTTATGATCAACAACAGTATCTTTTTGCTTGTAATTTTAGCGTAAAAGTGTAAAGGCTGCAATACTTCAAATCCAGTGGTATGATGATTCGAATCCAATACTCAAATTTGACTCCAGACTTTCATAACAAAGAGCTCTGTACCTTAATCAGTATGCCATTAAGTCTCTCATTTCAATAATAAAACTCTTGTGAAAGACTCTTGTCCCCAATAAAGTAATCGTCCATTATGACTATAATTTATAATAGTCGAAGGAATTTTTTCTATAGTGAGCCTATATATATATATATATATATATATAGTGAAACCTCCTGTTATGGACACTCTTGCAAAACGGACGCCTCTCAATACGGACATATTTTTAATTCCCCTGGAATCTTCTATGAATAAACCATTATGTATATTCTCCACAAGGCGGACACTCCCTTAACCGGCCGCGGACAGTCATTTTGACAATGAGACGTTATATTCTATCTCTTCAAACCGGACACTACTTTTTCTAAGTAAAAAAAAAAAACTATTTCTGTTTTAATTTGCAAGGAAAAAATTCATCTTTTCGCCATTTTTAAAACATGTAAATTTTTTGCCTTATCCATAACTAAAAATATTTTTAAGCTATTTCAATACTGAAGAATCAATCTTTCTCCTGTTACCTTGCCTTATCTTTGTAAAGAAAGGAGAGAAAATGATACGGCTCTTCTGAAATTATTCGGACAGCGGCATCTTTTAATCTTTTCATCTGGACCACACAGGTTATGAGACCCCTCAAGTTGAATTGACATCTTAAATGCTCTCAAGGCTTCTTTCCCATTGAAAATTTCCTTAATTTTCTAATCAATTTGAAGACTGTATTGAACACAGCTGGGGTAAAAAAGATAACAGAAATATAATCTTTGATTTGTTCACATAAATGAAACACTTATTCAGACACTTGATAACTGATTAATTGTGAATAATCAACTCCATAGGTCCTCATGACTTAACTGTGAGGTTTACTTTCAAGAAGGTATTGACCATGTTCTCTTTCAAATGATAGGTTAGTGTAACGGGATGCAAATCTAATAATTGAAATCGACTGAGGACTGAAAGCTCCTATTCAGTATCAGATGTCTGACTTGAGTATCTATGCTAATAGGAAAATTATATTCTATTATCTGCAGCTACACCTAGAATTATGTATTTATATCAAACTTCTTTATATATTATTTTTTTATCTTTCTTAAAATTTAAATAAATATCCTTGTAGATAGTTATTGTAAATTATTTCTACATCTTTGAAAATATATTAAAAACAATTAACAGTGTTAAACTTAGTTATTAGGGTACCCTTCCCGTAAGCGGACAACTCTCATAAACGGACAATTTTTTCGGTCCCTTGAGTGTCCGCTTAACGGAGGTTTTACTGTGTATATATATATATATATATATATATATATATATATATATATATATATATATATATATACAGCAAAACCTCCGTTAAGCGGACACTCAAGGGACCGAAAACATTGTCCGTTTATGAGAGTATATGCTTTCAGTTGATTTTCCAGTTATGTGCGAATCAAAATTGCCTGTTACCATGACACGCGAAATATTGTAAACAAAACAACTGTTGTTGATTGAAGCGTTACAGATTGCACTGTCACCTCACTGGAATAATTATCTTGAAAAGTGTTTCATTCTTCTGACCACATGCACTTTTTCTTTTGCTTCAAACTGATAAATATTCGCGATTTAAAGGAAAACAGTTCAAAGGAATAAACGATTCAAAGGAAAATAAAAGCAATGTTAAATACAATGCATAAATATACATAATTGATTAAATTAAAAGGGAATGAACAGTAACTTCTGAATTTCTGCAGGCGAAGTTACAATATATCTTTGTTACTTTGGTATCAAAATTTAGTTATGCAACGTTTTGTTTTTCCTTTCCCAACTAAGAGACACAAAACTACGACTAAGTTCTGCATATTGTCGCTGTACAGAGTCATCTCTCAATTATTTCTACCTCATTTGAAATCAATTATTTCTACCTTATTTGAAAATTTTTCTAATAGAAAAAATTCATTAGCAAAAAACTATAACGTTTCGTGAAGAAATTCGCAGTTTATTCGCGTATAATGACTTAAAAAACTTGATAAAAGTTATTCATTTTCGCAACAAATCGTTAGGTGTCAAATAGGTTATAGAGGTAAATTCTCTACACTTTCAGAAATAACGGCATAATTTGACAATGTGTCCTTATGTGCCCTTACTTATACTTGGAATAATTAAGATAAATGTTAAGCAACAGGAAAAGAACAATTAAATAAATTAGACATTCCGTGAGATAAAAATATTTTGCAGATGATTCCTACTTCAGTCTACGAAAAAGTGTTCGTTTCGTTTTCTTTCAGTAAATTTGGGCTGAGAGAATGCTACCTGAATAAGAGAAATCACCTGTTTCAGAGAATGTTACCCGTATGTCGTACCTCTTTAACAAAGTAAGATATAAGAGCTCTGGTGTAACCTTCCGTATAACATTAGCACTGGTAATGGGTCTAGAATAGTTTGGCTAGTAGGCACTTGGGCCACGTCCTAAAGTTCATCAGTTTGATCCCTGCACTAATTAAATTATAATCTAATTGCAGGAAGTTACCGGCTTGTTATACAAAGAATTCAGTATGATACTCAATTCGAAATGATAGGAGAACCACTATCACACCGAAAATAGTTTTCCATGAACCTTTATATATTTTTCACAGCTAAAGAAGCTTTACCCAACTTGGAATTCAATTATAAACATCCAATTTAAGAAGTAATAACAATGTTTTATTCTCATATGATTTTATTTTACATTTATGAGAAGTATACGACAATGAGTAATATTTAAACATCGCACTTATACATTTTGTTGACTCTTTTTAAGTCAGATTTTGTCAGCTTCGTTTTATAGTCGGAATCTAAAAGAACCACTCCTTCTTGTAAAGGTACCATGGTATCCTTACCATTTTTGGAAAATGATTTGCTGTCATAAATCATGATTGAGTCGTAATCAAACCTAGTATACAAGATTGCCTCAGTTGATGGTACTATTCGAAAGTTGTGTTTGTCCGCTGCAGATAATAAATAAACAAAATAAGTAAATAGAAGAAAATAAATTAATAAATGAAATAAAGTTATTTGTCAACCAGGTAAAATTTTCTTAATCGAAATTCTAAATTATTATGTAATTGATTATGAGAAATTTAACCCTTTGACGACTCTCTGCTCTAAGATAAAACAACTGCTGACGACTGAATTTTTTTTGTACAATAGTGATTTTATGGGGAGCGTATTAAGACATTATATTTCCATACATTATATCCACAATCCATACATTATATTTACTTTATGCAATCCCAAAACTGATCCAAAAATAGTACACACAAAATAGTACACAATCCATACATTGTATCTACTTTATGCAATCCCAAAACTAATCCAAAAATAGTACACACAAAATAGTACACAATCCATACATTACATCTACTTTATGCAATCCCAAAACTGATCCAAACATTTTGTATTTTCAACATAAATTATTTATTCACCAATAAATATATTTTAAAATGGTTTCCGCCAATGGACCTTACTGAGGCCCAATTTTGGAGGGGATCGAAATTAAATTACGCAGTCACAATAGTTCACTCATAAGAAAAGATATTACTTGCTCTTACATAAGAAAAGATATTATATTATTATTAAGAATGTGCTCCTGCAAAATGATTATTTTATCTTTCTTACTTAGAGTTTTCAGAAATTAAGGATTTATTTTCTTTTAAACATTTCTTATCTTTTAAATACTTTTTTCTCCAATTAACTAGAGATCATTATTTGGAAGTTTTAGGTTTTTTATTTAATAGGCTTATATACTTACAAATGCTCTTGTCAGCTCCTTAGAAAATGATACTTAAGGCAAAACAAATCAACATATATGTCCTTAACGCATTGGATCATAAACGGAACTCCCTAGGTAACAGAGAAATGGGGACACTTAGTATTTACTCGAGTGAATTTTAAAAACTCCTCGTTATGAACATGATCATAAATTGCATAAAAGCTGTAGCTTGAAGAGAGAAACCGGTTGAAGATTTGAAATCAGAAACACGAAAAAATCTGTGATTTGTTCAAAAATCTCATAACTCAGAAGAAATAAAATTCATGTATCAACAAAAATTCTACTAAATATGAAAATAGGTCTTTTTGTGCATATGAGGATGGAGCCCATAATGAATTTTGTCCTGGGACCCGTAAAACTTTTTTTTCAACCTTAGATCTTAACTTCTTCCTCCACTGCACTGAAGCTCTCGTGGGCCTAGTATAGATTCTCATCAAGGGGCTGGAGATATCCGCGGTCTTATCTGGTGAGAAATAACTGTAATGACCGATAAGTAATTGCAGTTAAAAATAAAACAAAAGATAAAGAGTTGACATAGGAATATTGTATATCAAAGCTTAACCCCGTCCCGCCCATGTGAGGGGGCATTCAGGGAATTCTGTAGACTCAAATCACGCGCAAGTGATTACTCAGGAAGAAAAAAAGAAGATTCACAAAAGTAGGATTGGTGGCAATCCATGGCAACACGTCGGAATAATGGGCATGAGTGGAAAATTAACTCCAGGGAAAACCCTGGGTGATGTAGGCTGGGCGCCTCGCGAGCAACCTCGCCAAGATTCTCTCACCAAAAGGTAGAAAAGAAAAAGTAGTTGCTCGGTAAACAGAATTTAGGGGTTTGATTGTTCAGACATACAGGAATACAGGTTTCATACAAAGAAGAATAAAAGCATTAAATAAAGGTAGCAACCATATTTTGATAGTGAAAAGTGATATATATATATATATATATATATATATATATATATATATATATATATATATATATATATATATATATATATATATATATATATATTCGGGTTGTTCGATAATTCATGTCGTTTTTTTCTTCATGTTTTTCAAAGTGAATTTTTTTATATTAACATTAAACATTAATTAATGATATATTGACCATTCTGTTGGATGACCTTTTGCCACCTTTCGGTAAGTTGAAAAATTCCACATTCGAAGAAGCTTTGGTTTTTAGAAGAGAAGAACTGGTCCAACTCATTTATTATAGCCTAATCGGAATCGAAAGTTTTACCATTCAAGTGGTTTCGAAGAGATCAAAACAAATGGTAATCCGATGGTGCTAAGTCCCAATTCAGCTCCATTAATTTTTGATGGGTTATCAAAGATGTGTGGGATCTAGCGTTATCATGATGAAACATAACTCTTTTGCGATTGGCCAGTCCAGGGAGTTTTTTCTTGATTTCTTCGTTCAATTTCGATAGTTGACGACAGTAGACATTTGAATCAATAGTTGATTCCTTGGAAGCAGCTCAAAGTAGACTGTACCCTTGCAATCCCACCACACAGAAAGCATAATCTTCTTTTGGTGTATATTGGCTTTGGGTGTCGATTGTAGGGATTCATCTTGCTTGGTCCGTGATCTTTTTCGGACAACGTTATCGTAAACAATCCATTTTTCTTCTCCCGTTATGATTCTTTTTAGAAATGGGTCGTTTTCGTTACGATTCAGCAAAGATTCGCATACGTTAATGCGTTTGGTGAGGTGGATTTCCTTTAATTCCTGAGGAACTCAAGCATCCAGTTTAATGTTTACGTAACCAAGCTGCTGTAAATGCAAGTAAACGGTTGAATTCGATATGTCGAGTTTCTCTGCTATCTCTCGAGTTGTCATACGCCGGTTAGCTTCGATTAACGCCTTTATTTTGTCGTCATCAGTAGTGGTTGGACGACCAGTATGTGGTGCATCTTGCACATTAAAATTTCCAGCACGAAAGCGAGCAAACCAACGCTGTCACTGGCGTTCAGTAAGGCAGTCCTCACCATAAACTTCACACACAATTTCTTCCGAGCTTGCTCCGCATTTTTGCCCTTTCGGAAGTAAAACAATAAAATATGACGATAATGCTCTCTTTGAGTGTCCATTTTCAACTAAATTTTTAAGCAACTTACTTTAAATTTTTAAGCTGTTTACTAATGACGCTCTAGTTTTGACTAATATAAAGTCTAAATTCTAATCTTTAAAATAGTATACAATAATATAAGCTATGCAATCACTACTACATTAAATATGCAATTCAAGTCATCTATGAGAAAAAAACGACATTAATTATATATATATATATATATATATATATATATATAGAGAGAGAGAGAGAGATAGAGAGATAGATAGATAGATAGAGATAGTTAGAGAGATAGATAAAAGAATGTAAGATGTTATTTAGAAAGGAGTCTTACTTTCCATGACATTCTCTATGTGGATTCTAAGATATTGATCTCTGTCAATCCTGCTGTGTTCATGAAAGAGTCCAATTGCATGTCCAAGTTCATGGAGAATCGCTCCAAGACGATGGCATCCATCTGCAAGTGATACGGGCTGAGGTTGATTTTTGGTTTTCTGTTTTCCAACATAAGAGGTACATCTAAATTTAAAAGAAAAAAAAATATGTAGGATCAGGCTCAACGTTTCGTTAAGAGTTTTTAAATCTCGACATAGCTCGAAATGCGTATTTGCAAAAATGGACACAAACATAAAATGCGTGCTAATGAAAATTGACTTTAGCTTAAAAAGAACATTTTCAGTTTTCAACCCAAATTTAAATTGCGTGCTTTCTATTACTTATATAAACACTTGGCAAATTCATTGTGGGATTTCGGTTTCGAAGTGGTATGTTACAGATTAACTTTTTGGGTAATGCTTTTGCATCCGGTGTTTTTACACGATGAAGTGAATTTTAAAACTCTAAACTTACAAAACGTGAATTTATAGCTACTGTTATTAATTTCTTGTACCCGTAAAAACTGCAGACTTTTATTAAAAATGAAGATTAAATTAATAAAATCTAGCAAGTGGATACAAAAGGAAAACATCACTTTATGAATGTATTTAGTTTCCTTAGTTTTTTCATTAAAAATTAGAAAGAAGAAACCGTCATAAAAAAAAAATTTGAAAAATGGAATAAAACGATTTGTCTATTTTCGTAAACACGCGTTTCGAACTACGTCGAGATTTAAAATCCCATCAACAAACTATTTAAATAAATCAGAAGCCTTACATCCACCTGTTTGAACAAACCAACTAGAGTTGTTTGCCATTCATCATATTAAAAAGCACTATTTTCTACAAAAACAGAGAATATTTTATCATAAAATGTAAAGTTTTCTCAAAATTATTTAAAAGCATTTTTTCTATATATGAATCGTTAGTATTTTTAGGAAAAAAAAGAGATAGTAGGGTAAACCAACCAGTGAAGGAACACTACCCAGTGAAGGAACATTTCAAATATATCGATTAAAAATAAGAATTTGAAAGTTTTTCTTTAGATTGATTGGTAACAATAGCTTACTGCCAAACAATAGGAAGTCACCAAGCAATGTTTTGGATTACCTGGTCAAATAGACTTCTCTGGAAATTTTTTTTAATTTGTTATTATCTCTGCAACACCTTGTTTCTTTGAAAAATTATAAGGTGTGTGTTTGTATTTATATGTTTTTGAAGTGGAACTATATGCATGTAATAGTTTTATTTTTCGCACTGTGAAAAAGAGAATTCAAAATATAGTTATTGAAGTTACGTTTTATTTTTTTTTAAGCATCATAGCATAATAAAGTACTGAGATAAGGGGGTGTTTATTCACTGGATCACCAAACGATGAAAAACCAGTGAAGGAACAAGTGTTCATTTACTGGGTTTTTTCTAAGTTAATGAAAATAAAAGATAAACTTTAACTTTTCTGTACCTTTAGTGATGTTCCGCATCAAAAGTATGTTAAAAATACGAAAAAACAACTTCTAAAAAGTGAGGAAACTGGCATGTTCCTTTACTGGGCATAGATTTCCCAGTGAATGAACAGTATGTGTTAATATGTTGACACTTTAATTTTCAATTCATGATTACAAAAAAAAAGTTAACATTTTCCAAGTATTTATATGTTATAATTTCAAGAATAGGCTTGTTTTTAAATATGCGTATGGCTTATTAATTCATAAAGAGCATTAAAAAATGACCAAAATTAAGTGTTCCTTTACTGGGTGTTCATTCACTGGTAAGAGCTGTTCCTTCACTTGGTCTTCTTACTACTTGTTATTTGAACTTCCAAAACTTTAAAACAATATTATGTAAGTTCTCTACAATTTTTTTACGTAATTTGCAATTAGTAACAAATATGTTGACACTGTCATTTAACTAAAATTACGAATTTTGGAATTAATATGCTTTTTTAAAAGGCAAGCGAAGCTTAAGTGTTACATCACTGGTTAGTTTACCCTATCTGAAAAAAATAAAATAAATAATTAAACATAGGAATACAGATTGCTTGCATCAAGTAAAAAAGATATGTAATCTTACTCGTTAACAAGACTTAAAACAATTTAATATATATACTCAAGGCAAGAATATTCAGTTATGATCTGGGAAGACATAAAATTTTCTACAACTATAAATAAACAGTCATTAATTTTAAATTAGCAAATGAACAAGAGAGAACAAAGAAACTTGAAATAGCAATAATTTTTGAACAAATTTTAACTCTGTAGTTTCATTTCTGTGGGCTGCATAAAAGTCTGCATTGTATTTTTTATTATAATATTCAATATGTTGTTACCGAAATTTTTTTCTTCTAAATTTTGCACCTTTTTCTTTTTCATTGACATTTTACGTGAACTTTATATAAGCAACCGAAATATTAAATAATTTATGGATTATTGATCGGTTAAAAATTACAAATTATTATTGCTTTAAAAAAAATTCTTTACTTTTGGAACCCTTGTTATCTTTGCATGGAACTTCATTCGGGAACCGTGGCTCTAGAGTTATACATTTATAATAATCTTCAGAGAAATTCCTTTTAAGCACGATTTTATCTATCGTTTTATGTGTTGAGGTATAAGAAAACTTAAAAAAGATATAATTAATTTTTTCAAACTTTGCACGCATTCTTTTTCAGAAAGCTTTTTTTTTTTCATGCAGTAGACATTTGGTGAAAAAGAATTAAACATTTCAGAAAGACAAGGAAAATATTTTTAAACAATTTATAAAAAGCGAAAAGGGAAAAGAAATCTGATAAATATCTCTTTATAACATCAAAATATAATGGTCTAACACAGTTTTCTATTGTTGTTGGTGCATTTTAATTAACATATGGGAATATTCAGTTTTCCCTCATTAGTTTCCTTAATTTTTGTTGTCAGCAATTAATAAAGGCAGAATAAAATTAATAAAGGTCATAAAGTGCTGTTTTCATAAAAAAAAATTTTGTCAAAAATTTAAAAGTACTTGTGATATTTATTTTTCCTCATTAGTATTCCTTTCTATTATTGCCTTTACATTTTTGATTTTTTTTCTTTAGATTAAGAGTTTAAAGCTAAAAGTTTTTTCTTTATTATAACGTAATTCTATGATATTACATTATTACGCTGCATTTTAAGATAAACTTATTTAAATCAGCGATCTAACATTATTAACCGTTTTGTAATCATTATTTTTTTGGTGAAAATTACATTAAAATATTATTAATAACTGCGATTAAATAGATTCGTTAAATGAATAGGAACTTAACGGTCAGCTTCGTGCACTTTGTAATGCAGACATAAATTATATTAAATATACCAGCCTGTTTGGTAAGCGTTAATATGAAATGACGGTTGTGAAATTACTAAATTTGTTATGAACATGCACAATAACAATATGTTTGTTATAACAATAATTTTAAATATTATTTTTAAAAAATATTACCGAGAAAATTTATTTATGTTCATTAATAGATCTAAATAGAATCATAAGGGAAGTGGACTTGGAAAGTGAAGGCACAAGCATAAGACAATAGAAATCTTTTTAGTTCATATATTTTCATAACTGCAACATTTCATACGTAATTCTGTGAATATTTTCAACAATCGTAAAAAAAAGTTGTTCTATGCCAATAAACAACAGTTACTGCGAATCAATCATCGAATTGTTGAGCGGCAGTAAAAAAGGGGCTGAGCCCGTTAGTATATATTTACCCAGATCCGTTATGTACCCGAATGTAATCCTGTTCAATAGTTCTCGGAACAAACTTCACACAGGTGTGTCCATGGTAATATTCGAAAGCGGCCAAAAGGTTTTTTCGCTTTATGTCTGTAAGAGTGAAATGACATCAATAAAAATATGAAAATTGAAAAAAATAAAACTTGACATGCATAAATAAGTTTTTAAGCAATTACTCCAATGCACCGACAAAGAATATAGTACGACTCTATATTCTTTGGCACCGACTTCAAAGAATATATAAGGCCGTATAAGAATATATAAAACCGTGTATATATGCCGTATAAGGCCTCATAAGACTGAGACGGATTTAAACCGATTCATTTAACTATTGTAAACATAATTAAAATATTTCCAAAACCATTTCAAAATTAAAATACATTCCTTCATTTCAGGCTACGTCAAAGTATTTTTATTCAGTGATTCCTAGATCAAAAAGTATTTTTATTCAGTGAAAATACGTTTTTGTGTTTGATTTCCTTAACTTAAAATAACATCTACACTAATGAATTAATATATTTGAGGTCACCCTCTTGAACCATTAAATAGAGTCAAATTTTTTAAAAATCCGATCATTAGTTCAAAAGTTATTCAGTTCAGGGACTTTACATAATCCCTTAATTATTTTCTAAAGATATGGACAGGCTTTGCGTAATCATTCTTTAAGAAAGTGAACACCTATAAATACACACATTGAATAAAATTTTAGGCCCAAGTTAAAATTTCCGAGTTAATAATAACACCAAATAAAAACTAATAGTTACCATTAATGTCCTTGCTAATAACATAAGGTACAACAGCATTAGGCCACCTGTAACTTTTTGATCGTATAACATTTCTGTCTTCTTCCTGAAAATTTAAATGCTGTACTTATGTATATATTACGAGCTTACATTTCAGAAAATACTTATTGTAAATCGTTTATGTACAGATGCTTTGATCTTAAATGATAAGAAGCTTTTGAAAAAGTTAAATTTTCCCATTCGTTACGCGTGATTATGATATATATATATATATATATATATATATATATATATATATATATATATATATATATATATATATATATATATATATATATATATATATATATATATATATATATATATATATATATATATATGGCTTAATAAACTTTACTGGAAACTTTAGTCTGTTAAACTGAAATGGCAAATCTGATGAGGTAAAGGGGAATCCTAGGAATGAATAGACTGTTTCACCTTTTCCCTAATTGTTAAATATCACAGCTTCGATTATGCATTTTTTTTTTATGGACTCAATTTGAAGTTTAGTTCTGTTGCGAAGTTTCGGAGCATTTTAATTTCGTAACAAAATGATAGGAGAATTAAAATCAATATATAGGGTGACATACCAGATGGATAATGAGTGTTGAGAAATTCTGCTGAATAATTTGCTGCATTTTCGAAGTTGATCACGAAGACAAATGATTTGCATAGTTAATTATTTATCATTTTAGGATGTTAGAATTGGTCTCTCGCTGAGCTAAGTCATACATTTTCCCCATGTATTCTGAAATTTGGGGTAAACTTATTCCGAAAGATCTTTTTAAATCGGATATATTCAGATAACACTAGCCTTTTACCTAAATCGTATTCATATTAAAAAAAATAACCAGCCTATATATCCTTATTCTAAGTGCACACTAATTAACTTACCTTGGACCATAAATAAGAGAATTTCAGACAAGCCTTGACCTCATCAGCTGGAGTGCCACGAAGTAATACTGGCTAAGTCTGTCTGTAGTTGGAAAATGGGTCGTAATTTGCAATTTTATACACCGTACTTATACAATTGCAGAAGTCTTTTAAAATTTGGGATCGATACTTTGGGAAATTTGGGAAATTGTAGCAGTTTCATAAACTTCAAAATGTGAATGTGCTTAAATTAGATTACCGTAAATTTTATATGATTTACTGGCACTTCATCTTTACCTAAAGTAACATTACATGCTGCCGTTTTAGTACACTTGAAAATTGCAGTTAAACAACTCAGATGCATCAATCATTTCACATTGAGAGCTAGTTGCAGAACTAATACTACTATTTACGAATACATTTGGAGATTTTATATAGACGCATCTGCCTTTTTATTGAATAATAAGATCAGATTTTAAATATTTTAAACTTTCTCTAATCTTTCTCATAAAAGGGAATTTTAATAAAATAAACAAGAGAAAGTCTTTTGATATTTTCAATCGATAAGGAAAAAAAAAAGGTCTTTTATTCTTCAAAGTTTTATATATTTTTTTATTTTATGGTGAGAACTGAGAAAGACTTATTTGGACTCATTAAGAATAAAAAGAAAGAAATAGAATAACACTATTGAAGTCTACTTACGAGCATTTCTTCAATTCCAAGCATATCTCCATCAAATACATCTGGATTTTTCATGGCTTCTGTTGCAAATAAAAAAATAAAATTTAAACAAAGTTATGAAAGTTTATTTTCATTATTGTATTTGCATGATTTTTAATCATTAAATGAATTAATTTATTTAATTGCATGATTGAGTTTAATTATTTTTGATTTTAACTTTGAGTATGAGGGGATAAATATTTTTTATGCTAACTTTGCTGTAACTATATTATTTCTGCAGATAAATTTATTTAATTCAGAAAAATATTCAGAGCACAAAATAACTAATAAACTTTTGACACTCTGATCGGATATGTTAGCTTTTTATTCATTGATTGAATATGTTAGGTATTCTAGAATTTTGATTTATAGATTGGATAAAATAGATATAAAAGTATACGTTACGTTAGAATTATAAGAAAATATTGTTTTTACAATATCAATGTTAATCACTAATTTTAGTTAATATTCTTTCAGATAGAGCTGACGGAAATGCAAATGCCACAAGCAATAGCTTAAATCCGATCTATACATTAAATGCCAATCCTATCAATATATTGAAGCCAATGACCAACACATAAACTAATAATGTATAATAATATCTCCTCAGAAAAGATTGTCCTATTATACCTATAATTTTTTCCCTATTTACTCGGTTATGTTAGATTTATATAAAAAAAAGTTTTTACTATATTAATGCTAGTCAATAATCGTAGTTAATCTTCCTTCAGCTAGAACTGGATGGAAATACTAATCAATAGGTCAGATGCCACAAGCAATAAGATAAATCTGATCTATACATTAAATGCCAATTTAAACAATAAATTAAAGCCGATGGTCAATAGATAAACTAATAATGTGAAATATCATCTCACTTGAAATGATTGCTCTGTTATACCTATAAATATTTCTTCCTATTTACTGTGTTATAAAAAAAATAATCCTTTTTTCCCATACTAATGTTAGTCACTATACTAATGTTAGTCACTATACTATTGTTAGTCACTATCACTAATCATAGTAAATCTTCCTTCGGTTATAACTGGCTGGAAATGTTAATCAGTAGATTAAATGCCATTCTGTTGAATTACTTGAAGCCAATAATTGCTAAACTGAAAAAATTACTAGATACTACAAACAAAAGTTAATTTTTTTTTTTTTTAAAGAAAAACTGTTAAAAGATATATACAGCTTGTTTCTGTTACACAAGCCAGCGAAATTGAAGCTTTTGAAAAATACAAGAGAAGTTATTGTTGATTTATATGTTATTTGATGTGCTGATTCCGAAAATTATCTTCTTTTTTCACCATCACGTCAGGATTTTTTGTAAAATCGATATCGATGTTCTTAGTAAAATCCAATTTGGTAAGGAACTCACTCAAACAATATTGCATGTACTATCTAGTAACTGTCGTCTTTATTCTTTTCGATCTATTTAAATTGAATCTTGAAGATAATTGGGGTAATTTTTGAGCGACCGACTAATTTTTTGTAGGTTGAAATGAATGAAAAATACTGTTGTCAAGTAACTAGAGAGAAAAACAATAAGTTCCTTGAATTTAAACTTTTTACATCAGTTTTTAGAAGAAAATAACCAACATACATCTTCCTTGATATTTAAGCTCGATATCTCTGATATCTTGATGGAACCTTTCAACGTGTTCTTCGCTGACTACTTTTTTGCTGATATTTTCGGGGGAAAAGCCCACATGTGAGTGGAGGAAAAGCATTTTCACACTCAAGCAACCCAAAATTTTTAATTTGTCCAGTAATTTCATTACAAATACTTTACAGTCAGGATCCTTGTAGTTATCCAATGATTTACTGACGATATCTTTGAAGGCAACCAAAGCCTCTTTTTCCATTGTTGCCATGAAAGTCACAGAATCTTTATCCTTCATACGTTTGTTGATATCTGAACCAACAAAGAATCCCTCTTTCGACTTAGCTTGGGGTAAACCTGGAAACTTTTTGCAAAGGTATTTGAAACAATCGTCATCTTTTGTAACAGCCTTGATCAACTGCTTCATTACACCTAATTTTATGTTTAGAGGGGGTAACAATACTTTTTTGAATTAATTAAGCTGTTTCGAATAATATTCTTGGAGCCTGGGTCAAGATTTTGTCTTTTCAGTCATTCTTTTTTTGACCCAATGGTGAGTCTTATAATGGCCGTCCCTCTCACAAATGAAACACGAGAAACTTTGTAAATCCACCTTGTTGAATAATAAGCATGAAGATAACTTTCAAATCACCGCAAATGGTCCAACTGCGGTCGATATATTTTACTTGACCAGGACGAGAGCCAGATTTTCATAGCATTCTTTTAAATTTACCAGGTGTCTAACTGGTATAGATGCATACTGGCTTCCATGATGAAGAAGAACAGCTTTGATGCTTATTTTAGATGAATATATAAACAGCCTCCACTCATCTTTATCGCAGATGATATTAAATTTGCTCATCAATCCAGGACTCATTTGATCATCAAAACAATAGACCGAGTTTTCCCCTTTGTCAAAGTACTTAACAAATTCTGTTCATCTCTTCCAGTACCAATAAAAAGATGTTATTTAGGCCAATAAGTTTTTTTCTTTCAGTCTTGAGCCTAACAATGATTCATTTACCTCTTCCGAAAAGCCCAGATCTCTGGTCAGTTATTAAGTTCAACCTGAGAAAAGGGCTGGGGTGAACCGGCTACAGATAGCTTATATTCGATATCGGAGCCTTGAACTTCTGGACTTTCTGTGTCCGAAGACTCTGAAGAGATGACTGACAATTCAGTTGGTAGCAAAGGCACAAGCACATCAGGTCTATGAGGAACGGGGTCTATGAGGAGCCTTTGATTTTTCCAGTTATACCCACGAACATGGCAGGAACGAAACTAACAATCATCAAAATGGTTCTTAAGCTCCCTCCATGTCACAGGAATTCCAAAACGTCTCCTTTCCTCGGAATCATAAGCGTAGATTATTAAGATGCTGCACACAAACTTTATTAGGATCCCCCAATTCATCCTGGTCTCCAAGTTCCATGCAAAAATACGCACTTTAAAGTTGTCTTACATAGTCTGAAATGCTTCTCGTGCGATTTTTAACAACACTATGTTTGCCGCACATGTAACAAAAGTTATCTGGGAAATTTTCACAGTTTCGAACTCGAAGCCATGTTTCACGAAACGTACAGAGAAAAGCAGACGTTAAAAATACCTCCAAAAAATGATTCCCTAATACGCTTGCTAGTGTTCCTGAGAGGTCAGTGAATCAAGATAAAAATTTTCGTGACGCTATTGGCAGAGAGATATTTTGACAGAGAGAGGGAGGGTAACATAAAGATGTCAAAAAGGGGCACTTTTGTAGATTTTACCAAAGTGAAATGCTGGTCAGAGGAGAAGAGAAGTAATTCAAAAACGAAATATTTCTTATGGTAAATTTTAATAAAAATTCTAGCAAAATTGAATTTTTCAAAAAAATGTGATGTGATGGAAAATTTTCATTATTGTTTTCCATTTCAGCACCAAAAAAATACATAAAGTTCAGCTATCAGACCCCTTGTATTTTTTTCATCGCAGGTCTGTATTATTAGTAGTTACACACGCGTTGCAAAAAAAAAAATTCCCTTTCAAATAGTCCTAAGAATTTCAAGTGGTAGAATATTGCTTGATGTTTTTTTTATTTATTTATTATTATTATATTTTTTTTAATTCTATGGTATACAATTTTTTATATCATTTTAAAGAATAAAATTTTTCATGGCAAAAAAAAAAAATATTTCTAAAAATTATTTTTGCATGGTATTATCTTTCGATAAATGAATTTTATAATTGTTAGCTAAAAACTTTCAATTCACTTAAGAAGTTCTCGAGATATTAAAAAATACTTTACACTGTACATTTCTTTAGCATTTTCGAGCTTTATGTATTTTCTTAAACACGCATTTCAAGCTTAGCCTATTTTTTAAACACGCATTTTAAGCCTTGTCCTTTTTCATAAACACACATTTCGAGCTTAGTCTATTTTTTAAACACAACTTTTACGTTGTGTCCATTTTCTCAAACACGCATTTCAAGCTCAACCTATTTTTTAAACACGCATTTTTAAGTTGTGTCCATTTTCTCAAACACGCATTTCAAGCTCAACCCATTTTATAAACAAGCATTTTTAAGTTGTGTCCATTTTCTTAAACATGCATTTCGAGCTTTTCCCAAAATAAAACGCTCGTCGATAATTTCCTTAAGTGAGTTGCTCACATTAATAGTTTATTGATTACATTAATGATTGATTGATTACATTAATGCATTTATGCTGAAACAAAACTTACCTTTCCTCGCACTATGAAACGTTTTAACTGCACCATCGTTATGTTCTTCTGGAAACGGAAGAGCAAAAGCAGTGGTCAAAATGACTAGGAAGTAAAAGACTTGCATTGTGAACAATTGAATTGTGTACGAAACCAGACTGCACATTCTGAAAAGTCCCTGTTTAAATACTATTTGTAATCCGATTAACACCTGAACTTTGAGAAGTAGCATCTGTTTTGGAGGACTTAATTTCACAAGACTTTTTTCTTTAATTTGTCATTCAATAGTTTAAGGTCCCGGGATTAATGAGATAATCACTCTGAAAGAGGATGGCTTATCACAATAAAAGATTAGTTTTATTTACATTTTTAAATAATCACTGATCGCAACGAAAAATTATTCTTTTGAATAAGCCTTTTATTTTTTGTTATATTATCTTAAAAGACGTGGTTTTTTTTATCTTAAAAGACCTTTGAAATATATAAATTATTTGAATAAAGGGTAAGTGTTTTTTTTTTTTTTTTTTTTTTTTTTTTTTTTTTTTTTTTATCAAATAAAATATATAAGATAAAAATTATCAACCAATCAAAAAATTAAAAATATGCAAATGTTTTGAAACTCGTTAAAAACTGTTGAATGCAGAATTAATTATTGGGGTTCTGTGAGTGAAGTGAAAGCTACTATGAACAAATTTGTCTTAAAAGATTTTTAATTTCGCTTTCATAACTCAAATTTCGAACAGTAAAATAGTATGTTCAAATCAAATCACTGGTAGTTACGTTTTTTTTTCTTTTTTAATTTTTATTTATTATTTTTTTGTTTAAATTTGACAAAAATAATTCTTTTTCTCAATTGTACTTGGTAAAATGCATTCGAAATTTTTTACTAAATACTAAGAGCCGGCGTTCGAATCCCGCTCATGCCATGATTGTTTCTCTCTGTGTGTTTTCCTCTATTGTGTATGATGTGTGAATGGGGCGAACCTTTGACATAAACATTCAGAAGATATGGTAAAAGATGGTTATGCCTGTGAAAGGGTATCTAAGGCAGTAAGGCGTTGGTAATGTTGCTCGTTTCTGTGACTTTGGTCACAACGAGCTCACCAGGCAACACAAAATGAGCTACACCTCCGGCATCTTCCACGGCGAAAAACAATAAAATCAGTGCCTGACATTCAAAAAAAATTAAATAAATAAAAAAAAACTTTAAAAATTTAAAATACGATTCACTACAAAATGCAGGAAATTGTGATCGCCACAATTTCGCAGAGATATTTAAATGCAGCTCAGACACATTCTGCGTAAATTCTTTTGATGACTGAATAGACATTGAACAGCCAATCGAGATCATTAACCCTTTGCTTACGGGGTACAATATTGTACCATCACATGTGGTCCAAATGTTGTACCAGCCGTAAGCAAAAGGTTAATAACACTTTCGGATTTTTACAATGGTGTTTGATGGAGATTGTAAGCTGCATCATCCACCCATTTCGGATTCACAAGTTCATACATGAAATATGATTTGAAAGCTAGGTTTTTTTTCAATTTTACATGAATAGTGAATGAATCATTTTTATTGTGTGGAAGACAGTCTACGGTCTTGTACAAGTTTTTAGGTGCGTTGACAATGAATCCTTTTATCCCTAACTGGTTATCAGCACCCAGTAGTTCTCGTATCTGCATGAAAGGGGTTGGGAGAGTCACCATTCGCTCTTTGGTAGGGTTCAATTTCTCTCAACCACTTTGATACTTTTGTGAGGGACAGGCTTCATGCTTGAGTTTGCGAACGGAATCCTTTCGTTTTTCCGTTTGTGTGTAACGCTTAAGGTATTCCCGTCTACGTTCTTTGGCTTTTCCTGCCTCGGTTAGTTTAGGCCTTGGCATCGTTTTTTTCTTGCTTCAAGTCTAACTTTTGGGACCGTGTCAATCAGTTTGGACCCTCTTTATTTGTGATATTCACCTGGATTAGTATAAAAAACGAAGCAAAGTGACGTCAAGCGCATATTCTGCATAAATTGTTTTTATTATTATTTATGAACTCTAAGTTTGTTTTTATTTCAACTTTAATCCTTACATTTTAGAATTCGCGATCGCAACGAACTATAGGGGGCGTTGTTGTATGTGCCGAATCCCTGCGATTTCCATATGAACAGTCATTCAGTTACACTGGAGACGTCTTTAATGTAGCATGTAGCATTGTAACGTTCTATCTTTATTGTGGCTGATTAAATTTAAAAAAGAAAAATGTTTGTTTTCTTTCTTATGCAAACGAAAACAAAATGGTATCACTTTTTTTTTAGAGAAGGAACATCCAGAACACATCGGAAAAATATTTGTAAATAAAGAGAAAAAAATAGGTAAATTCTTATAAGAGTTCAAACCTAATGCCTGATAAATAGTTTTGCTAAATTTAATGGTATAACATGAAAGGCCCATTTAAATTTTAACGTAAAATAAAGAATGCTTACGAAACAAAAAGAAAAAAAAGAACCATTCTTTTTTTGTCGCCATTTTTTAGTGTTACGAAAATGCGTCTTTGGGACTTGCCAAAAACAAAACAAGATGCAATTGTATTTTTTTAGGAGCGAAATATTTTATGGAGTGAAATATAACGAAAATGTACCAAAGTCCATAACATGAAACTTTATCTTAGTAAACGTCCGTTTTGGAAATGTTATTTCATTTTGAATCTTATTTATTAGAGTTCATAATGGCTATAGAATCAGGTGAGAGAAAAGTTTGTTTTGAATCTATGCTAAACTCTATATCGGCCCATTTTCCACCGAAATCCGATTGACTACTTTGATTTTAAACAAAGTGTTTCATTTTAAGATTTTTTGCAAAAATTTTAAGTGTAGATTGGCGGCACTAAAAATCTGCCAAATCTGTAGCTGTGGTTAATACGTAAGTACCGAATTTTTCTTCCATACTTTTCTGAATCATATTACTTCAAATATTAGAATATGCAATGCAAGAAGTATACATAAACACATAATTTAATACCATTTAATTTTTCAAAAAAAGTATTTTGACAACAATTTTATCAAAAAACTATAAACTAAAAAGCGTAAAATAAAGAATTCTTAGGATAAAAACGATTTTAAAAATTCCTCATTTTTCAATAAAAACTTTCGTATTGTTTTTTTTTTAAATTCTTTTAGTATTTAATCAGACGTAAAAAAAACATTTTGTAGAGAACGATCATCAAGTAAGAAAAAAAATTATTTACAAGCAAATTTTTTATTATAAAAATCGTAACGCTTACCTGATTTATAAGTCCGGAGAATTTCAAAATGATATGTTCTTTGTTTGAAAACTTTATTCTCAAATAACATATACATAGTTTATCCCTTCATTACTTTTAGGTAACATACCACACATCAAAATTTTATAATTGTAAGATCTCGATATGAATTTTAATATGTAGCTTAAAAACAGAATAGCTGAATTCTAGTTGAAATTCTTTCAAAACTAAAAAACACTTACCAAGAAAACGATAAAAAATTTATTTATAATCAGCACAAAAGATACTTTTTCAAGTAATTCGGATTATTCTTTATTGTTGTTTTCTGAATTATGTAGATACAGAAATATATACATTTCTATGAAGAAGAAGAATATTCTATAACTATTACAGTTCTGTATGGAATTCATTGGAATACATTTATTCATTGGAATGACGAAAGCAATGTTGACTTCATTTTAACTTGTAATGAATTGAAGACAGAAAAATTATTTTACCGCAATACACACATCTGTAACAGCAAGTGATCATGAAATCATGTTATGTTGTTGGTAATAGAAAGGTAAAAATTATTGAGAAATTGTTCTTCAAATGCTTGGCGTGTTCTGCTTCAATGTTTGGCATGTTCTGATTAGTTTTTTCAAGAAGTTTTACCTTTCCTTTACGGAAATTTTGCTTCCTATTTGCTGCTAAGAAAATGGCGTCCGTCATTGCCAATGGTTATGTGGGAACTAATGCCCGATATTTACAGTCTCCCGCTAGATGGCGTATCGAGTGTTGCGATCGCGAATTGCATTTTAATATTGTTCTATTATTTTATCTTGCCCATTTTTGCATCTTAAATATTTGATGCCGCATTTAAACTAAACGAGTTATGTATAAATTGTAAATAAATGTAAATAGTAATTATTTAATGTGTTTATTCTTCAAACCATTCATTACGCTTCACTGGTGACTTTCGGACGTGATTTTGACAACTCAATCGCAACCGTTGAAAAAGCTATGCCTAATACTGGAGAAACAGAGCTCGATAATCGAAGTACTTCTAAATATATTGAAGGCGTCTCAGTAAAACATCCTCCATTTTGGAATGAAACTCCAAAATTATGGTTTGCGCATATTGAAGTTCAATTTAAGAATTGTCATGTTACAAAGTACAACATCGTCGTTGCTGCCTTGGAGCAGCAAATTTTGAATACGGTAAGTGATATATTTTTGTCACCTCCCGAAGAAAATCAGTATACCGCATTAAAGGAAGCACTTATCACTCGTTTGAGTGATTCCGAAAGTGTTCAGCTAAAAAAACTCTTCTCCAAACTAGATCTTGGCGATAAGCGCCCTAGTCAATTGCTACGCGAAATGCGGAATTTGGCGATGGATAAAGTAAATGACAATGCTTTAAAACCACTTTGGTTGCAACAGTTGCCGCAGCAAGTTTAAGCCATTTTAGCTGTTAGCACTGAGGTTCTCGACAAACTGGCTGAAATGGGAGATAAAATTTTAGAAACTTGCGGCAGGTACCAGTGCGTTGGCGAATTTTCTGCCAATAGAAATCCAGAAGCGACTGGTTCAGAAAGTCTGAATTTATCAACAATATTACACAAAATTATGAACTTTCTAAAGAAGTTAGTGAGCTGCGAAGATCACGCAGTCTCTAGAAATAAGAATCATTTTAATCGCCAAAGCTCCAATTATAGGAACCGATGAAGATCTAGAGAAGGTATTTGTTGGTATCATCGACGTTTTGGTAAAAAGTCAACCAGATTCACTAAACCTTGTTCATTTGTTACTGATTTCGAAAAATCGGAAAACTAATTAGGTCATCGTTGGCGGCACACGACGATGGTAGCCAGAATTCAAGTCGCCTTTATATTTATGATCCCTCTAGTAAACGAAATTTTCTCATCGATACTGGAGCTGATGCATCTATTTTACTCGTTTCAAGAAGCTAGTTTGGTCATCAAAAAGCTAGGCTTTTTTTCAATTTTACATGATTAGTGAATGAATCACTTATATTGTGTGGAAGACAGTCTACGGTCTTGTACGTTTGGTACGTTGACAATGGATCTTTTTATCCCTAACTGGTGATCAACACCCAGTTCTCGTATTTGCATGAAAAGGGTTCGGAGAGTCACCATTTGCTCTTCGGTAGAGTTCAATTCTCTCAACCACTTTTGGTACTTTTGTGAGGGACGGGCTTCATGCTTGCGTTTGCGAACGGAATCCTTTCGTTTTCGTGTGTAACGCTTAAGGTATTCCCGTTTACGTTCTTTGGCTTTTCCAGCCTCGATAAGTTTAGGTCTTGGCATCGTTTTTTTCTTGATTCAACTCTAACTTTTGAGACCGTGTCTATCAGTTTGGACACTCTTCATTTGTGATATTCACCTGAATTAGTATTGAAAACGATCTAGTTCGAATAGTAGGTTAGAATTTCTGATTCTTAATTAGAACAATAAAAACAAATCTCTTTTATTCACAACTCAAGAAGTATTTATTAGAACTCTCTGGCCCCATATCTCAAAAATAAACTCACCAATTTAATGCATAACAAAATTAAAAGTGAAAAAAGGAATTCTAAAAAAATTATCAAACAGCAACGGCAACCCAATCAATTTTAATGACGAAACCTCAAAGTTTTTTATTTCGCAAACAAATAAAAAAATATTTGTTCAACGTTCTCTTTTATACTCATATTCAAAGAAGAAGAAAAATGTCTATCCTACTTTCACTGCTATAAAAATAAAAAATATATAAATAGTTTGCATAGAAACTTTAACATCGTTAATGATAACTGTTCATGACTATCACTTATGATTATCTTACAGTAAATAAGAACATTCAACATAAAATTTTTCCACTTTTTCAAAACACTAATAAAATGATTAACTAACAAAAAACCAAACCAAAAAAAACATTTTCACTGAATGATCGGATGTAAATATTAAAATGCATTTTTTGTTACATTTGTAATTTGCTATAATTAGAATTAGTTCAGTGAATCAATTATCAACTATTAGAATGTAATAATACCTACCTAGAAACAAGCTTATAATAAAAGAATTCGCAATACCTTAACAATTCCTGAGCTTTTTCAATACTTTTCTTCTTTGAAAGTTAACTCAGGCGAAAATATTTCGAAAATTTTTCAAAACCTGGCGATTCTGCGCTTATACGTTTTAGCACAAAGACGTGACCCTCTAAAGCGTGAAATGCGTCCCCTATTTTGAACATTTTCTCAAAACCTGGCGATTCTGTGCTTATGCGTTTTAGCACAAAGATATGACCCTCTAAAGCGTGAAATGCGTCCCCTAGGAAGAGTAAAACATTTTAATGCATCCCATAGGATACGAAAGAAAGTTGTTATGCATCCCATAGGATAAGAAAAAAAAAAAATTGTTAAGCATCCCCTGTGACAGAAAAAAAAAGTTATTATGCACGTCTAACCTCTAAAATGAGTAAAAGAAGTGTAGGAGAGAGTCGGGTAGCCCCACCCACTTAAGGAGTATTGCTTAAATTTCTGTATAATATTGAGTAATAATCAATATTTTTGTATGTTTCTATTGTTTTATCACCTAATTAAATAATGCAAAAAGAATAAACAAAAAAAACAAAAAAAAGAATAGTTTAACTTAAAAAAATAGAAATTTAAAAAATTTGACTACTGTATTCAACATATTTTCAAAACTATTGTTTACCATGTTGCCAGCTGCATAAATACTTGAAACTTTGAAAATAATGTTTTTTTAATATAACAATTAATGTCCGATGGCCCATTGACTTGAAAAAATATTCTATACATATGAAATTGACAGTGGGTGGGGGTACCCGACACTCCCCTAATTCTAATGGATCGTCAAATTTTTAGGAAATTTATAATAGCAGAAAAGAAACAGAAAACCAAACTATAAAAAGTAAGAAAATTAACAAAAGTCCTTTTTTTTTTTTTAAATAGCAGGGGAAAGTAAAAAATAATAATTCTGATAAGGAAAGGTTCACAAGCCAAACTCATGGAATTCAGTTAAAATTTTCAGGTGTTTGAAGAACTTACAGATAAACTATATCCGAAAAATTAGCTGTTAATCTGCATTAGGAAGGGAGTAAAATAATATTGAAAATCTGGTTGTAGTTAACGAAATCATATTTATCAATACTCGGCGATTTTTTATTCTCATAAATAAAATAATGAATAGAAAACTCGAACACAACATCCATACAACGAGGAAAATATTTATCTGCTCTGACAGTATTTTGGCGAGAAATCGGTTGCGTTTATTATAAGTCTGCATGTTTAGTTAAGTCTGTCGCCAAAGATAAATAAAAAGGAGAAATGCTAAATTTAAACATAACTTTAATAAAAACTTAACAACAATATTAAAAACAATCAAGAATAATCGAGCAAGTAATAACTGAAGAAAAAACGTAAAGCAGATTACGAAAAGAGAAAAAAGGTACCTCGTGATTGAATCAAGTTAGCATGTCTTATATACCAGTGAACTGATGTTTTAATAACCGTAGTGGTAGTTACGCCACAGTATTATTTTAAAACCGCTAATGTTTTAATTAATTTAAAAAAAAAAATCTAGTTTAAAAAAATGCATGTCTACCATCAAGGCTTTACAACATAAAAATAAAATAACATCTTCTTTAAATTTGTTTAATTTATAAGCAGGGGGAAATGATAAGATTGCACAATTAAACTCAAAAATGGTCCAGTCACCATATTGTTCATGGAGAGTCTTCCCCTAATGGGGTATTTCTTATCTTTTTTAATTAAGGTAAACAAAAGATAAGAAAACCATGATTGTGGCATTTCACAAATTGTGTTTTAAATGTAGTAATAGTTCATTTTACGTGTTCCAACTTATTATTTTTTAATAAAGTTCTTTGACTTAATGCTTTGATAATAATAATGATAATAAAATTACTTTAAGAGCACTTTTAAAAATATTAATACAAAATTATTTAAATAAAAACAAATTTTTAATATTACCTAAGTATTTCATATAAAGGGAGATAGATTACCAAACATTCAATATTTTGAAATAAATTTTTTTTCTAGATTAGGAAAATTTAATACTTGGCATCAAATACAGAATTTATATTTGTCAAGTTCTTAAATATAAGTGTTTTTTTAATGAAAAAACATATTTTGTGAAAAGTTACCAGATGTTTTAATTACATTTTAAAGTTTCTGTATATTCTTCGTTTAAATTGCCTTTTTAAAAATTCTTTACTGAAACTACTTATATAGATTTTTCTTTAAAACTCATTTTAATTTTTACAAAGATTAATCTTTTTACAAATGCTATCTTATAGTTTCTTTCAAACTATACTTTTACTAAAGCTACACGTTTTAATTGCCCATTTCATCAGCATCATTGTTTGCCTGACAAGCCAGTGTGGGCCTAAGACTTCTTCACAAGAAGTTTCCAGGCACCTCTTTTTGATACAATTGTAGACCAATTTTTAATACAGAGAATAAAGAAGTCATTTTAAACATCATCTGTTTTGAATTGTATCTGGTTCTTTGCATATTTTATATAATTCAACTACACACTATTAGATCTCATAGGAAAATGTACCAAGTTTAATTTTCTTAGTTAAAGTGCTCATTTCCACAGCATATGTTAATATAGGGAGGATGAGGGACTCTTACAGAAGAATTTTTGTCTTTTTAGTAACCACATTGGTTTTAAAATGTTTCTTAATGTCCAAAATAAGCTTCTTTTCTTGAGTAATTTTTTTTTATTTCAGGTACAATCTTATTTTTCACTACAATTTCTTATCCATAGCAGCCAAAACAGATAGGAAAAAATCCAGTAGATTTTTTGAAATAATATAAATTTCATGATAATTGTTGCAAAATATACTAAATATTTTATACATTGCGAATTTTAGGGATTTTTAGTGTCATCTAAATAGAAAAACTGCAAAGAAAGTTTTTCACTTATGATTTCACATTAATGAACTTGAAATGTTCTGTATTGTGTTATTCATAATTTTGAATAGTAATAAGCATTTAATTCCTTTAAGACAGCTTACTGAACTTTATAAATGAGGCTCACTTTATTATGTATTAGTGACACTTATTTAAACATTCAAGCAAGCAATAATTTGCAAAAGAATTCTATTTCAAAAGGGATTCTTTAAAATTACTCAGTTTTAGAGAATTTTTTAAAATGTACAAAAACCAGGACAATTTAATCAAACCAGTAGACCAGGAGAAACTGGCAGAATCCAGTAGAGTTGGCAGCTATGCAAATCTAATGTTATTGAAAATGCAACAGTTTCAAACTTGTAATCCTCAATCAATGTCATTCTTTTTCAATAAATAAAAATCCAAATATAATTAAAATTTATTGCTTACAAACATAAATAAAATATAGTACATAGTATTTATCAGAAGGCTCTTACAGCATTGTTGCCGACCTTTTTCTCTTTCTTTTTGTTGCGCGGGACTGCTTTGTTTTTCAAAACAATATCTTCGCAGTCAATAGGTTCAATTATTTTTCCCATTTTGGTGATCACTTTGGGTGCCACTAAGTTCTGGAAGCTACTCTGGGGATTCCAGGTGTGACCAACGGGCTGCCTGATGTAGCTCTCAAACTGATGGACGTTTGTGAAAGGGAATGGTAAGCTGTTAACCTAAGGAAAGAAAAATTTATAAATAATAGTGGAGTTAGTTTAGAGCAAAAAATTTTAATTCTGAATCATTAATACTTTTTTTAAAATCAGAACTATTCAACCGATTTCAGTCAAATTTTGTATTTCGCCATGTAAAAAATAAATTCTTTAAAATGATGTAAAAAATGTATACCTTACAATTCAAAATTTTTTAGACTTGTTAAACAAACAAAAAAAAAGAAAAATAATAAATATTTAGTAAAATTTATTTTTCGTATAGAATTATCTTTGGGTAAACGAGTCTTATAATTGTGCGCAAAAAATATCAATTCGCTTAAAAAGTTTTTGAGATATATCAAAATACACAAAAAGTAAAATTAACATTGAGTAGTCTAAGCCTTGGATCGCTCTCCGGACCAAACTATGGGGATCATATTAACCAAATTGCAGCTGCATATTTTTGGGGTCAAAAGCCCGAATGCCTTAAAAAAAAAGGTATGTTTATTCAGAGAAAGTATGTTTTGAGTACGATTTCATAACTTAAAATATCATCTAAGAATTAATTAGCATATTTAAGGTTAACCTCTAACCATTAAGATTGAGTCCTAGAATGCGAAGACCAGATCATTGGATCAAAAGTTATTCAAAGTGAACCTTCTCTTTCTTTTTCCTTTTTTTTTGTGTGTGTACTGTACATCTTGTTGCATTTGCCTACATTCAAAACTGAAACGCAGTGTCAATTAGTCTTATTTTTAAATTTATACTGAAATAAAAAGATATTATTATTTTTCAATTGCGATTATAGATGCATATTCATCACAATACAAACTTTATACCATAATACGATAATTCAAAACTATTAAAAGAGGTTCCTCAGAAATATGGATGAAAATATGCAAAATTCTATATTTAGTGATGTTATAGGTATAAGTGTAATCAAATGTTAAAAATTTTATAAAATTTACAAAATTCAAAACAATGCATATTTTTATTGAAAAGTCATAACTACACATTTTTGATACTTATCAAATAACTTTAAAATTTTACAAAAATTTACTTCAATTAACTGTAAAAAACTCAAACCTACATAAAACAAAAAAAAATTTATAGTAATTTTTTTACAGCAAATTGCTAAAAAGAGACTCAATGGTATTCTTCTGTAGTAACGGAGATAATTAAAATAGCTTGCTCATTGAAAATAAATCACATTAAAACATGAAGATTAAGTTAAAATTAACATTTTGGAGACAGTTGTGGCAACATGGAAAAACCAGACATAAAAAACTGAAAGGAGAATGGAATTGGTACAATATGTGAACTAGAATAAAAAATAATAATAATAAAAAGATAAAGGAATAGTTGTTATAAGAAAATAGAGAGTAGAATAATATCTCTTTCTAAAAAATAAAATAAGGACATTTTTTAATACTCTTTAAGTTACTTTACAGAGCTGAAAATGCAAATTCCCATTTTAACAAGATATTTTTTCTTTATTGTTTCATCTTGTAATAAAATATTATTGTATTTTTTCATATATATAAACTGTTAAACTAATGATTTAGCTAGATTAATCTATATTTATGTTTTGCTGTATGTAGCTATTTAATTGCTATATATATGTATTTTACAGTATAAATAAATGTTCGAAATAATTTTTTCAATTAATTTTTAAGAACGTTTAGTTCTAAGGGCTTATTTTGGCTATAAATTATGATCTGTTAAGTTAGAAAAGTTACAAAGTTGTATAATGAATCAACCATTGTATCAGCCAACAACAATCAAGTTATAGTGAAACTTCTTTTACTTCATTTCGAACATTTTTTTATCAGTTAGAGACGATTGATGTATGAAGCATAAAGTAAGGATTTTACCTGGTGTTCAGATGCTTTTTTGTCTTTATCTTCATTTATAATGACATTTCCTAAAGTGTTTTTCCTAGCAGGAGCAGATGGAGCTTTGATAAAGAACCTTTATGTAAGATAAAAAGAAACAATACACTTTTCAGAAAAATTATTAAATATTACACTTGAACAAATATTATCCACATAAAATAATGTAAGGAAACATTGATTCAATCAGTGATATTAAGATTAGACATAAACAATATTTAGGATTTACTTTTATTAAAATGTCTAAATTACTAAACGAGGATTATATATATTAGCTATTGGAACTCTCAGTCTAACCTAAGATCTTAGAGATAAAAGTCTGAACTGTTTTTAATGGTAATTTAAAAAAAAAAAAATAATAAAATATTGAGATATATACTAAAAGAGTAAAACTAGGCATAAAATAAAGTAAAAAAGAAAAATGTTATACCGTCTCTTTTTCCTCTTTGATTGTTCAATGTTAGGTCCACCCCAAGTCCCCCAGCCTGGCAAGAATAAATCAATTCCTTTCACTTCATTTGCTTTTTCGGTAGCTTCTTTTTCTTCTCTGAAATATTTATTTTAAAAAGTGATAAAGAAATTAAATTAAAAATATATATAGATATGATACACATTTAAAGCTTAATTTTAAACAGCATACAACACACTAATTTTTATTAATTAGAAATGAAAATTAGTGTGATGTATGCTGTTTAAAAATAAGCTTTATTAAACAGCAGACAGCAGAGAAAAAAATATTAGTGTGATGTTTGTTAGTAAACAAGTTTCTAATTAATAAAAATTAGAAACTTGGTTAGGGTTTCTAATTTTTATTAATTTGAAAAGGAAAAAAAAAAAAGGAAATACAGAAATTCTAGTCTACCTTTTTTTTCTCCCAGGCAAAGAAGTAAAGATAAGGACATCCTTAAAAAATTTTATGTGGATTTCTTTATTTTGTAACTAGGTATTTTGTTTTGTAGGAATTTTGATGCCGGAGGGTGGTCAGTAGAAACATTTTTAATAAAGGCAACTTTTTCAAAAAAAGAAAATTCCAAACTACTAAGAAAATTTATATAGACCTCTCTAAATAGATTTATGAAAAATTTAAGCATTGTACATAACGTTTTCAGTTAATAAAATTTAGGGTTTTAGCTTTTTTAACCAATAATGTAACATAAAATGTATGTTTATTTACAAACACAAAATTTATATTTGTTAATGAACATAAATTTACAGCTACAATTAGACTACTATGTAGCTAATTAGACTATTTCCAAACATTATCCGGCATAAATTTTTAAAAAAAGTCATATGAATAAACTAGAACTCTAATGAAAAGTCCAGTAACCAAATTCCATCCCCCAGAAACTTTGAACCAGCATAAAATCATCATTTCACAGATGATTTCAGATTCGCCGTGTAATAAATAAAACAAGATGTTGAAAACATGTTATTGGAATCAAATGCTTTCAATGTCTGCAATTTGGAATGTGTATTTTTGGCAAAAAAAGGGAGGATTAACTAGCAAATTTTTAATCACCATTTTTTTTAATATTATATATTTAGTCGTTTTGGGGCTGGTGATGATCATTAATTTTACCCTCTTTAACTAGGAGCCCAGTTGCAGAAATCCTGTAGCACAGCAGAAAATGCTGCAGACTATAAGAGAATCTGCAGATTATTTTTTTATCACAGACTTAAAAAATAAAAATTATCCCAGAATCTAAAGATTATATTTCCTTTAACAAACAAAATAAACCTCAATAAATAAAAATCAAACTAGCCCAAAATATTACTGAAAAATTATACTTAATTCTTGATCAATATGTTTTAGATCCTGAACAAAATTTGTTTGTTGTCTATCTGCAGATATACAAGCAAAAGAAAAGTGATGACCTTCAAAAATTATAATTGATATTCTTTACTTAACCGAAATTTTGAAAAATAAAAAATTTAAAAAGGCAAGAAAATTTTTACAAAATAAATACTTAATAAATACTTAATTTCCGAATTTATTATTTTTTTTTTAAAAAATTTCAATTCTTTCATTCATTTTAAAAGAGTATAAATATGCTGTTGACTTGAAAAAAAAAAAGAACTTAAAAAGTTTTTAGCAAATTTCAGTCCATAGTTTTTATCTATATAACATTTGCTAATTTTGCTGTACATGTTAGATTAAACCTAATTTTCAAAACTATATTCTCTGCCGGACTGTGTTAGGGTTGCAGGCAAATTTGAATGAATGGAGATTTTGTTTCAGATTAACTTTGTAAATTCTAAAGGTACAACATTTAACATTAAAAAATCACCTGAATTCAGCCATACAGTCCTCATCTCCAAAGGCTTCGCTCATGGGCATCACATCTCCCAGCACATCATCTAAATCTTCATCCCCAAGTGTGAAGCCATCAGGTGCAGCAGAATCTAAAAACTGTTCTTTTGATAGAAAATCCTTCATGTCAACATCTGTAGGCACTTTACTTGGAAGAGTACACTTTTTTGTAGAACTTTTGTTTACCTTTTAACACATAAGAGAGTAATAGTTTTAATAAATGTAAGATGCATGCCATCTGAAAAGTAATAAAATTTGCAAATAATTTTTGAAGCTGTCCATTTTTTAAGAAATTGATGTTTATTTGGTATTATTCCCAATTGTATATTAAAAGACGATTGAATATCAAAAAGATAAATCTATAAATGAAAGCAAGCAGTCCAGTAGCGTTCCCAGATGGATGTCCAAGGAAGAGCAGGGCATCAAAACAAGTGAGACAAGTCCATCTCTTTGTGGAGATCACAAAAAGGAATAAGAACCACATTGATGCAACAGATTTCATCCTAGGCCACAGAGGGACATTAAGAATCTGCTTAAGCCATGGTTTACTGGAATTGTGATTTTAGAGTTCTTTGTGGAAAGAGACTCAGAAGATGTTCTTTATTAGATATTATTAAAAGGAAGTCTGGAATCTTTGGAGAATAGAGGCTGTATCATCTCCTTATTCCACAGTGGGACAGAATCCATTGGAGAACTACTGTTATATTATTACTGGCAAACCAGTAGAGGTGATTTAATCAATTATCAATGGTTAAAGTTCTAGAGCGGTTGAAAGCATTAATTCCTTGAAGTGCAGCTTTGAATAAGATAATAATACAACTTTTAAATAAGTGTCTAGACGTGGTCGAAGTTATAACAGGGTCAGGTGTTAACAAAATCGCTCACTATGGAACCATCAATTCTTAACTATTCCTCCTTAGGGAAAAAGGTTCCAATTGATTAGAGAGCGAGAGCTTTCAAAACTGCTTCACTAGTCTCTGACTTTCATGATCAGATCAAGCGGATAGAAAATAGAAATTGATGTTAGTGAATGATTTTTAATGTAAAAATAAATTTATCAAAGAGTAAATTTTGACTATCAAAATGTTTAAATTTGTCATTAATTGCGGCTTTTGTTTTCAAAAACCAACTCAGCCTACTTTTATTCCTAAATTAAAATTTTCTAGTTTCATGAATATACTGTTACTACAGAAATTCTAACTCAAAAAATATCCTCTCTTTTTCTCAAAATTTTTTAACGTCTTTTTACTTAAGCTGAATTATTAACTTGATAAAAACATTTTAACCAAACAAATATGACTATATTTTAATCATCTTGTTTGGTGTAAATCTAATTGCTAAAAAAGCTTATTTTAAGTTTATTTTCTGACTTTAGAAGAAGTAGAATTTTTCTTTTAAAATAATCACAAAGCAAAATTAACTATTTTAATATATTTATAGAAAAATTAAAGCAGCATGCACTATACTAACTTTAAAAGAAGCAGTAACTTTTTTATAAAACAATCTGATGAATAAATAGCATTTCTACCAATAAACATACTTCATCTGGTATAACAGGTTCCTCGGGAGTTTTGTTAGAAGAATCATTTGTTTCCAAGGTTATGTTAGTGGAATTATTTGTGGCTGGTGATCTAAAAGGAAAAGAATAGCATTTTTAAGGAAAATCAAATGGTGGAATGGAAAATCAATATAACGCACAGTAAAAACAAAAATGTAAGTAAAGCAAAACAATAAGCTTGAAAAACAGTAAAATCTGTAATATTTGACTAAATTTATTAAGCATATTTTATTTTAAACTTTAAGAACACTGAAATAGAACAAAATTGCTAAAAATATTGTAATTTATAATTCAATACGTTGCATTTTTTATTGTTTTCTCTTTATTATACTCAGCAAGTAAAAAAGAAGTTTTTAATAAAAAAATATAAAAAATTAGGATGCTTACTTTTTCCAGAAAACTATATTAATTCTATATTACAAAAAGTTATTAGATATTTACAATATAAATAAAATAAAATAAAGTCTAACAAAAAGGCATACCGTTGATAAAACTATTTATTTTATTTACTGAGATGACAAGTGTAAAGCCACTAAGCTAATAGCAAGCTTCTCAATACTTAAAGATAACTGCATTAGAAGCATAAAATAAATTTTTCGAATTAGATTTATTTCAAATAAGAAAAAATATATAATGAAGCATATTATATTAATATTAGAAATTTAATTTAAGTTTCAAACTACTTTTGACAGGTATTTTTTATTTAAATTAAAATTCTAATAATTAAGCTTTTAGTTTATTAAATTAAAATTCTAATTTGTTTTAATGTTTCCTATTCTTAATAAAAGAATGATAATTCAAATAAAACATATAAATTTTTATTAATACTGTTAACTAAATGTAAACAGTGATAATAAACCAGGATATACTTTGAATATTGATTTAAAAACATAAAAATCTAATTGTTCTACTTACCAAATTTGTTTAACTAAAATTTATTTGTTAAGCTCATCATTTACTGTTTACCAATCTAAATTAAATATTGATTACTCATAATAAAACATATAAATCTTACTGTTCTAAATTTTTAATTAAGTCCTCAATGAATTCAAATTAAATATTTATATAAAGTGTATATGTAGTGAGTTATTTATTTTTACTATTAGTGTAGTGATTTATTTTTACTGAGATAGCATAAAACAGTTTACAGGTTTTCTCAACACCATAGAAACATAGATATTTGTAAATAAGTAATTGCTTAAGTGAAATCATTAAATAAACTTACTCTTCATCATCATCAGTGTTGTTTCCAAACGTCTCTTCAATCAGACCAATGTCATCCATAGATGGATTTCTTTTTGCAAAAGAATCCAAATTAGCTTGGACATTTTCTGCAATTTCAACTTTCTCCCTCAGTTGACGACCCAGTGACAAATCTTCCTTTAAGATACTGCGACACTACAATTAGAATAACTTTATAAGAAAAGAAGGAAAAAAAAAGTTTTACTACAACATTCTTTTTGAAAAAGTTTTACATTAAGGTCCATGATCTGGAAACATACATATTACGTAACATCATATTAGTATTTAAAATATTTCGACATTGAATTGCTTAGCTTTATTGACAAGGAAGGGAAGGGACTGAGCAATGCTTGTGTAAGAAAAAAATTCCCTTGTTAAGGTATACAAATAATTAAAATTTGGAAGATGGGATCACATCATGAAAAAAAAATAAAAAATTACATAACCGCATAAGACATACATACAATTTACATACATGTAGAATTATGACTTAATTTTGCTGATAAGGTTGAAAAAATATCCAAACCCACTAATAATAAGCTTAGAGAGTATTTGAATTGCCCCCTTACAGCAACAAGTTTCCCAGAAGCAGAAGTATTTCTATATTTTGTTTCACATTAATTGAATATATTGTTCTGAGTTCTATTAAAAATTACATCTGTCTCCTATGTGAAAAACAATAGACAGAGGACAAGCAAAAAGTGTATTTTATGAAAATTTCAGTTAAAAACTTATTAATGCATAGGCATGTAGAATAGGCATTTTTGCTGTACAATTAAGCATACAAAAATAGTTAGTTAAAATGTTGCATCAGAGTAAAATTTTGAAATTTCACGTGATAAACCAGAAAAAAGAAGAACCTGAATATCCAGGGGTATTTAAAAACACACTGTTAGTAGTAAGTTTATAAAATATTTAGTATACATAAAACAAATTCCATTCTTTTAAATTTAAACCAGAAGAAGCTGACAAACTCCATTAGGGTTGGCAACTGTTAATAGAGGTATAATAGATAAATATTTTATGTAACTTATAAAGCATAATAATTATAATTATTGAAAAAAAGAGGCCCGTAATCATCCAGATTCTGTAAGAAATTTTCCATGCAAAATAATGTCTTCACTGACTAAGCTTATGAATATAATTCCATTTCTCCTAATTACATTCCTGCATAACAGGCTTTTACTATGCTAGGTAGGTTAATGGGAATAAAGCGCACAAGGGGGAAACTTTTATACAATCTTACTTAAGGCTTCAAAGATAATGATTATTAAAAAAAAAATAATACCTATTTATTTAAAAAAAGGTACAGTTGGGAACCAATTATCCGGAACGATCGGGACCATCGCTATTCCGGATAACTGATTTTTCCGGTTTTCTGAATCGCTACAAAAAGACGTTTTTTTTATTGTCAAACCCAACTAAAAAAATAAATATTTAGAAATAATCTTAAAAAGAAGAAAAAACGATAAAGTAATACACTAATGATTATTTCTAAAATGATGGTATGGTAAACCTCTGTTTAAAAAGAAAGAAAAATCCTAAAATCTTACGAGGAAAAAAATTTTTTTTTTTAAACAATGGTGGGAAAATTTATGGAATTTCGTTCGGATTTTCTGGTATTCCGGTTTTTTGATTTCCGGATAAGAGGTTCTGTACTGTACAAATTAATTTATTTTCCATGTTTCCACATAAGGAATCTAATCCACATAAGGAACAGAGCAAAAAAAACTATGCATAACTAAAGTATAATACAAAGAAATAAATCAATAGAAAATACTCACATCAGGATTATATTTCGCTCTAAGTTTTTGCTGCTTTGCCCATTTTCCAGTGTTCCTATGCTTTAATGTTACTCGCTCCTAAAGTGGATTTACATAAGACTTTAATTCAATAAATTATTAAGTTAAACATACTTAGCATGAGTTTAAGCAAACTGATAATATTTTTAATAACTATTTATTTATACAATAATTGTTACAAATAACACATAAATGGAGAGGATACAGCAGTCTTGGATAAAAAGCTGAGCATTATGAAATTACATAGAACTTTAGAAACAATATTTCCAATTTACAAATAAAATATTTATAAAAACTACAATCTAAAAGAATAATTTTATTAAGTAAAATATAAGTTTAAAAAATTTATTCATAAATATATTCAACAGTTTTACTTAAAATTAAAATTGGATTTACATTTTTTAAAAACAGAACATATACATATTTTAATAACTTCAAATGCAACTAAATATAAAAAAGTTAATTGAGAATAACACCTCAGTTTAACCATTTTAACAATTCTATGAATGATAAATTGTAAATTAAATTAAAGTCATTTAAAAAAAACTATACTATAAGATCAATTCAATTTTTCAGAATACCTAATCTCTATCATACAAGATTTGATTTTGTCTCTTTAAAATAATAAATAAATTTATGACACCCAATTCTCTCTCATAAAATTTCATGAATAAAAATTTTATTCAATCAAGTTTTTTTTCTATATAATATCATACAAGAGTTATAGAAATTCTGAAACAACAAACTAGTTAGAATAGCTACGATACTTTGATCACTTTTGTGTATGGTTCCCGAGTACAATATATAAAATTTTTGAAATTTAAGAAAGGTTTATAATGGAAATCAAGCAAAAAAAAGAAAAACGGAATCTGCATATTCACCGAAAAGTGGCTTTTTTGATAACACATAGTTTAATTTAAAGCTTACATATACTAACTTACAAATGGCTGACAAAATGGAGATTGTTTGCTCAAAAGTGTTTCTATTTTAGGGATCTCAATAAGGATCGAAGCTAAAAAAAACAAATTTGAAGGCAAATTAGATTAACATTACAGCTGTTTTGATGCAATAGACAAACAGCACATTATCAATAACATAATAAAAACAAAATTATCAGTTAAGACAAACATGCTTGTCAATGGGATTGAAAGAGTTGCTATTTTGTACTACAGACAAAACTAAACCACATGAAAAAAGCAAACAAAATACTGCATAAAGGAACAGGCTATAGCTTCAGTTTGATAATAAAAAGCCTCCATATGAGTCCAAACACTGTAAGAAAATTTCTTTTTTGTGTCCAAACATTTAATGATTTATTTTATTCTGTGAAGTGCAATGGTGAAGGTTTTATTATAGAACCCAAAGCTATAGTAAGATTGTTTATATCTTTTCTTCATGTAGCCAAGTTTTTTTTATATTTAATTTAAGTTTAAAAAAAAACAAATAAGTTAATGTGGAATAAATGCCATGTAAAAAAAATTTAGTAATTAATAATATAATATTTGAAAAAATCTTACTAAAATTCTTATTTTGTCTAAATCAGCAAGCTGTTCTAAGGCTTTTGCTGCATCAGTTTTTTGCAGCTCTTCAAATTCCTTCATAACTTTTTTTAGTTTTTCTTTTTTTAATAGTCGATGATACCTGAAAAATGTATACAAAATATCAGAATTAGTTTTGTTTATTAATTATCCATTTAGAATACTAAAAGAATGCATACATTTACAGGGTAAAAATTCTTATGAAATAAAATTTTAAGTTCTGAAATTAGAGGTTCGGTAATAAGAGTTATTGAGGTACTCAATAAATATTGGTCAATACAGATGATATTTTAAACTTTATATGTAAGTATGGAAGGACAGTAATCGAGGCCTTTAAAGCTCTTGAATCTTAGCCACAAATGTGGGACTCATTAAAAATTATTATAAAAACAATTTCATGAATTTTTTACTTTTGAAAAGATTGATATTGTCATAAACTAAACTTTGGTCTAATAGTTAAAGCTAAAAGTAGAAAATCATTAACATAATAAAAATGACCAATAAATAACTCTGTGAGCTGCAGAGATGATAAGTTTCTTTCATAGTGGAAATAAAACCAGAGAACCAGAGGTAAAACTACTGTGGAAGAAATCAGTTTCTTCAAAGAAACTCTTTTTTTAAAAAAGAAATATAAAAATTATAACAATTCCTTAAACAGTTTAAAATCACAATCTAGTTTTAAAAAATAGTATTAATTTCCATATTATTTTATGTATAATTTTTAATTTGAAAAGTTTAATCCTTTTAAGAAAATTAAAATAACTGTTTGAAGTTGTTCAATATTTTACTTAAATCATATAGTAAAACCTAATGGAAGAAATAGGATAAATAAAACCTAATAAGAATATAGTAAAAACTAATTTTACAATTAATAAAAAGAATATGATAAAATCTAATTTTACAATTATTAACAACAGAATTGTTAAAATATCATAATCAAAATTTATCTATACTACTAAATTAACAAATTCCATGCAATACATATACACATTGTAAAACATTACAAATCATATGTTGAATAAATTACAACTAACATATTGATCTTTATAACCAAACTCTGCTAAGTATGAATAATAAAACTGACTCTTAAAAAAAAACATAAAAATAGTTATTTTTTTTATAAAAGTAAATGTGAAAAATGCAACTTTCTAATATATATTAAATTAAACTAGTTTATATGTAAGCACCTTTTATAATACTTATTGCTAAAATAATGCACTGGTCATGTTTATTTTCTTCTATTTTGACCAGTTTTTTCCAATTTCTTCCTCAGTCCGAAAAGAAATAGATTTCTACCAGATAATATGCCAAACTTGGTGTGTTGAGAAAATTGAAAATGAATGTGGTAAACCAAAATTGAAAATACAAAAGAAACTAATACACGAGATAGCAGCAAATTAGGCTAATTTAAAAATTTTATCAAAAGTGAATGATAAGTTTTATTTTTCATAGTAAACATAACTACAAATTTAACATCACACACATTAGTAACACATTTTGTTTGCAAACTGAAAAATAATTTTTTTTACCACAAATAATCCAAGTGCCCACTGTTTTTCCATACACACTAAGCGAAGTTTTTTTGAAAAAATAGCAAACTACCTTTTGCAGCATCTCTACAGGAATCCATTGGATTGTTGCCATTTTTATTAAATTGTCTTTAAAGTATATTAACAGTCCACTGCAACTATAAAAGCTTTTTCTTAAGTTTTCTACAAGATGATGGCAGCATCTTTTTCCTCATTCCAACAAAACAAAAATAAGCGTAGTTACCAAAACACCCGATTCACTACCATACCTTGTATAGCCTGTTTAAACTTCATGCCAGTGAAACATGGATCCTAAACAAAAATAAAGAATGTTCACTGAGATGTGATGGCTCAGGGGGAGATAAAGCACTTTCCTTCCAATGAGGTAATCCAGGTTTGAATTCAAATTATGTAAAATATCCCTTATATTAGATGGATCATGGATCATAATCCTTTCACTATCAGGCTAACAATAGGAAGTTTTTGTAGTTCTCTAATTCATGTAAAGTTAAAGTGGGTTAGTTCATTCAAAAAGTTCTCCATGAAGGTTAGTTTGTCCAATGCTTGATCCAGAAGTTCCCTTAGTCCCTGGGTTGGAATCAAAATTACAAGGCTACGGAGTTAACCCAAACGTAAGTCTAAAAATAGACTGGCAGTTCAACACCAGTTGCAAACAATGCTCAGTGAACATGTTTGAGAGAGAAATTACTCGAAAATGCTTCATGCAACTTTGATTACAGATTACTGCAGAATTTATAGGTAACCCACGTATAACCCAACTAATCTGATTAAGACTACTTGATGAAGCTCAGATGATAATCTAAATCTTGACAGAGAAATAGGTTCTTGAGTTAAAATAAAGACTAAGATGATTGGATGAAATTGAAAAAAAAAAAAAAAAAAACCCCATTGAAAATTAAAAATTGGAAGAAGCTCATGGTTCAAGGAACACAAATGGTTATTGGACTTGTAAAAAAGAAGCATTCAATGGATTACCATATTTTAGTTCTGAATTTAATTAACTATCAATAATCATCACGAAAGAAAATACAGCACAATCTCAGCACATTTAGTCCAGATTTCTGATAATTGACTTGTGTATTTTCTAATCTTTAGTAAATTTCTCTGAAATTTACTAAATTACGGTAGTATTATTTTATACATAGTCCAATTGCCTTTTAAATTGGTATTAATAGTGAAAACTACAAATTTATATGAAAATTAAATACCTTTTGCTTTTGATTTTATTTTGACGCCGAGCCTTTGCTTCTTGATAAGATATCAAAGCACGGTGTCTCATCAATTCAGCATGCCTTAATTTAGCCTATTAAAAAAGAGACATAAAATCCATAACTAGAATATAGTAAGAAAGAGGAAACTTTATTGAAAATTAATTACATTTAAAATCATATTTGAGTTACTTAAGTATTATTCATTTTGTGACTTAGGAAAGACTCAGCAGTGATTGCAAACTATGGGCTTTTAATGTTGCTAATAAAACTTTAAAAATTTTAAAGAATCTTCTATGCTTGTTAAAATAATTATCAACAAAGCCTTATACAATATCCCTAACAGAAAAATAACTTGAGCCCAAATTAGAACAACATTCACGAATCTTGACTCAATAAGGGTTCAAAGAGCAATTAATTTTCCGATATTAACACTACATAGAACCCTATATAAGACATTCTTGGACAAATATTAAAAAATCTAGACATCCCAATATTGGTCCCTCAGTGCATGTTCTTATAGGACCCATATTGAGCCAAGCATAAAATATAGTATCTCAAATAAGATTAATGTTCATACAGATTATGCTTGTTATAATACAACCCCCTTAGAGCTATCCTTTCATTATAAAGAACGATACATCAGGTCCAATTCTCTATTCCATAGACCAGCAGTTCCCAAATGGTGTTCCGCAGAACATTAAGGTTCCAAGAATTAGCATTTCTTTTTTTTTTAAAACCTGAAATACATTTGTATTTATCCAATTTGTATTTATCTAATATTATGGTTATTTTAATGAAATTATTCATGAAAAATTGCAATAAAATTGAAACAGTAATTGTTAGAAAATGTTTTCCTAATAATAATACATTGAATGAATTGCTAAATAATATGCATATATAAATTATTGCATCAGTATTTCATTTTCTCATCGAACAGTGAAATTCAAAATAAAATAACCAAATTCAAGACTAAAGATTTTTTTCTAATAGCCTTATCACAATTTATAACAGCTCTTTTTTTAAAAATTATAATTCAGCTTATTTTATTTGATTTAAACTTTAATAGCAAAAACTACAAGACTCAGCTTAGTTGGCAAAAAGACAGTCCCTGCAGACTTGCGAATTCAGCTGCCTAACATAAAACCTAATTCTAAGACTTATTCATTCACATTAAATGTTACTGAATTAATTTGAAGTTTTTGTTTTGTTTGCATATTTACACCTCTGCTAATGAATGCCTTTTAAAGTCAGAGTTCCATCAAAAGAAGTTTGATCGTTTAGGGTTCACGGCTGAAAAAAATAGGGAACCGCTGCCATAAACACAATGTCATTTTAATGCCCATTAGAACACCTACACTGAATCCTTCCATTATAGCTAGGTAAATTTAGTATTGTAGGAACTAGGCATAACGTTCTCACATTTTTGCGGGAACCAAAGACGACAGGAATACATCCAAGCCCCAGTGACAAATATATAACATAAACAAATAATTGAAGAAAAAATCCTCAACAAAAAAAGTTGGAAGGAACTCCAATTTTTATAGATAATACATTTACAAAAAAATCAAATGAGATCATTTAGGAAAAAAAAAAAAAATTTACTTCAGCAGCACTCATAGCTTGCAATGCTTTCTCTTCAGCAGCTGTCAGCTCTTTCTCAGGTTCTAACTTGTGTTCGCTTTTTTCCAGAAGTTCAGCAACAGCAATCTCAACAGGATGCTTAGTCTACAAATATTACTTTTTTAAAGACGCTATTTAAAGAATAGCACTTTTAACATGGAATTAATACAATTGAGCAGGCTCATAACGTGCTCTGTTTTAATGAACAAATCAAAAATATATAGTTAGCATAGCTCCACTCTAACATACAAGCAGATCCTCGTTTTAGTGAGCAACATTTTGAGTAAATCAAAAAAAATTTTAAAAACTACAAATAAAGTACATAAATTGACATATTATAGTTTCAATTCTATAAATAAGAACCTTCATCAATGTCTAAATGTCAAATGAAGGTAGAGAAGTAAAGAGACAAACATGTATAAAGTAGTTTAACACTGAAGCACAACAGAACAACTCTGAACAAAGAAATAACAGAAATAACAAGGGGGGATAAGAAACAGGTATGAGGGGATTTTGCAGGAACCCAAGGGGCAACAGATTAAATTAAAATGGACTTCCAAATGTTGGGAAACAGCAAGATACTCGAAAGATCATTATCTGAATTATTAGAATTTTTCAAAATATATAATGATTCCCAAAAATCAAGTTATGAAGGTAGAGAGAAGTCTTGAATGATTTTATTAGAAGAAGAATCAAACTTATTATTTGAATTGCAAATGTGTAGAGCAATAGAATGATATTCTATCTTAGGTTAATATCCTTATTTAGGATTCATCTTTCGTGTTCTTTAAGTCAAAGTTTAAGACTACATTTAGTTTATCTAATATACGCACAACTACATTGACACAAAATGGGACAAATACCCTAGCTATTAATATCAGCAATAAGCTCTTTAAGATTGGTTCTACATAGCACAAAGAATTACCCTTTCCTTTCGTTGAATATTTTGAGAACTAGAAAGAAGAAGTTGATGTCTTGGAAAATTTGAAAATATATAAGGAAGAATTTGAAATATATGTATCTGTCAACACCAAACAGATGTAAAAAATAATGAAAGCTATGGTGACAACAATCAATGCGAATAATAACAAGCTGAATTGATAATGCCTTTGCTATAGCCAATGCCTATTTTTTTCAAAGTAGGGTTGTAAAGACGATGCTTTTCGGCCAAAACATTTCAAAGCAAATCAAACAACTTTTTTTTTAATCGTATACACATAAAAATATTTATAATTTAGTTAACATAATATAATTTAGTAGTATATTCATGGACGCCCGGTGGCTGAGTGGTAGCAATCCGCGCTTCCGTACCACAGGTCCTACGTTCGATCCTCGAGCCGGGCAAGGTTGACTCAGCCTTTCATCCTTTCAGTGGGTCAATAAATAAGTACCAAGCATGCTTGGGAACTAAACACTGGGGGTTCCACGTTCGGCTGACCACATGACCGGAACATCTGCTCCTGCACCCCAGAGCCCAAGGTCAAGAAAACTGAGATAGGCACAGTAAGCCTTGGTCCTCTATGGGCTGCCGCGCCACTGAGTTTAGTTTAGTATATTTATGGCATTTTCAATAATCTGTTTTTTACCACCACATGAATTAACAAGTCCTTTTATGCTCATTATAAGTGAGTTTGACTGTATTTCAAGCAACTAACCTTTTTAGCTCAAGTAAGTAATTAAAATAACATCCCTTATATAGGATGTCAAATAATCAGGATATTTTATGAAACAGTGTACATATACCAGACTACTTTTATGAAGAACAAATGACGATTTGCTCTACTTAATTATATTAAAGGCAAATTTTTTTCATAAAATTATAACAAAATGCATTATTTTTAATTTCAGAATTACTATGTTTCTCTAGAACAGAAATCAACTCAAGTAAGAGATCCAATGTATAGAAAATTTTTATAGCATTATAAAATATAATACTAGAATCAATTAGTTAATATTTTCTCATACCAATATTTAATTAAAGTTTGCAATCAAGTTCAAGACCTCTTTAAGCAAATGATTTCAAAAATCTTGAAATGAAAACATTTTAAAAATAAACCTTAACTTATTTGTGCTAAAGTAATTTAGTGTATGAACCTCAATTCACCACTTAAAAATTTGATAAAATTAGATTTTAGTAGAGTTGATTTGGAATTGGTCAATTAAAATTGAATTATTGAACGTGATGAATAATAAAAGTGAAACTACAAAATGCCACTTTCCAAGATTTGTTACAGTTTTTACTGAAAGTAATAAACAAGCATATAGCACCAGACTTCCTCCATAAAAATTTTATAATGCAAATAGTTAATTGAGTTTCTTGTTTATAGAATAACTTCAGTTTCCAAAAGTTTAAAATAATGAATCATGTGTACTAAGGCTTTATATATGATGAATGTATATAATTAGTAGACGGCCCCCCACATTTGAATTAAATCTTGCAGCTTCAGCCAGCATTATTAACTGAAATAGAAAAATATATTAAGTTAAAAATCTATTCTTCTTAATTCTTTGAATCAATAAACACTTAGAAAAAAAATTCTTTGACTTTTCCAGGCTGAATTTATTCTGTTTCCCTAATTTTTCTAATTCCTGATTAAGAGAGTAATTTTTTTTATTTGGAAAAAATATTAAACTTATAAGTATCTCAAAACCAAATTTATTCAATTTCTCTAAATTTTTGTAAAATTTAATTATATTCCCTGCATTTCCCTGATATTTCTAGATTGATAAAATGAAACTTTTTTCCTCTTGTGTGGTCATCCTATTAAAATCACTAAGTTTTTTTCTTTACCTATTACTGTTTGAAAACTGCATTGTCTGCTAAAGAAAAAAGAAACAAAAGATCAGTTAGAAAAAAAAAGGACTTAAAATTTGTAAAAGCTTCACATTTCATTTACCCAAATTTACCAGCCAATAGTGTTTTCTATATATCTTAAGAATATTGAAAATTAAACTATTAATAATTTAATTTAATTAAATAATTAAATTATGTAAATAGGGATCCAAGAATATGAAAATAATGCCTACTTACAACAAAATTTTCAGCAGTTGCCTCGACTGATTGTAACTGAAAATCTGGTTTCTTCAATGGAAAAACTAATTGATCAGCCTATCAAGAACAGAAATTAGTTCATTACATATCAAAGATTCATGAAAAAAATAAAAAAATAAAACATACAACAGACCTGTGAAATATAACAGGTTTTTCTCCTTAATCTTTCCGAAATAAGTTTAACATTTCCCTTCTTTTTAAAAAAATTAAGGTTTTATATATATATATATAAAGTTGCAATTAATCTTTTTTTTAATGTTATTTTTTTTATCTAAATCTTCCTTAGTTATTATTCTAAACTAAACGCTTTTTTCTCCCACTTTAATATTCACATCCAGTCTTTTAATTTATTTTTGGCTTCAAGTTATGCATTATTTAACATTTTAACGATTTTCCTCTTGTAAACAGTGAGAAACATTCTTTTCCCTCAACCTATTTATTAAACCAATAGTAATAACTCAGAAATTCTTTATTCCCTAAATTAAAAAATTTTACGGATTTCCTTTGAAAGATTTCCTTTAACTTTTATTGAGAAGCACCTCAGTTTTGCGTCACTTGAATGCTAGCTCTTCATGAATAAGTCTAAATAAATAACAACTACGTGCCTGAAACCTGCTTCAGCGACAATCTGATATACATATATGAGTGTGTGTGTGTGTGTGTGTGTATATATATATACTAAAAAAATAATTCGTTACATTAGAAAAAGGTTTAATGGAAAAGCAAAGATTTTAATCATGAAATCATTTTTTTATTTTATCACTTTCTTTATGTTTTTGTATTATAAATAATTTATTCATCTTTTCCTTCAAAAACCATTTTTTAACATCTTAATAAAAACAACTGAATTAAATAAGTTTTTAAAATCCATTTCCACAAGTAAGGAATTTATCATATATTATGTCATGTCATAGAAAAAAAAATTAAAAACTCATCTGAATTTTTATATACTATTACTCAGTTATACATCAGAAAAACGTACTTCCTCAAACAAAACTTGTTATAACAAAACTCTATGATGATGGAATAGTAACGTCGCATTTTAAGAAATTTTGCATCTTCATTAGTATTTGCGACTTGGAAATTTGTTGTAACAGGACTTCTCGCAGCGTGCTATACTCAAATTGAGCTTTAGCCTAACTTAAAATTTAGTTATAAAAAAATCAATCTGTTTACATTTGTTTTAAAATAACTCTTGGTAATGATTACACATGTTGTATTTTTAATAACTTTGGAAAATAAAATTTAAAGAAAAATTAAAAACTGTCTGTTAAGAACGTAACACATTGTGTCAGGCTCATAACGGCCAGTTTTTTTAATGTTTTTTATTAATTTCTAAAACTAATAAAGCTGCAGTGAGTGTAAGCGGCAAAAAGAGTTAAAACTGCTGCACTTTTATAAAACGTTATATGCATTTAAAACTGGGTGATGATTAGAATAGGAACTAGCCACATTTTAACTATATTTAAGTTGAATAAGTTTTCAAAAAGGAAAAAAAAAAAGACATTTATAATTGTTTTTCCATATAATAAAAAAATTATCATTAAAATTTTTAAAAAATATTAATATAAACACTAAAAATATATTTAAATTTTAAAATAGCAAGTTTATATAATGTTAAGACCACTGTGTAAACATTTTTGAGATAAAAAGAACCTTAATTTGACAATTGATATAAATATGCAACAATAAAATTAATCTGATTACTACTCAGTTAACATGTAAAATAAAAAATAGGCATCAAAATTTAAGATAAAAATATAAAATTTGATACTTACTGTTCGATTTGAGTGAACCAAACTGTCCCATTTAGTGATATCTTCACATACTTTTTCATATGCTAAAGCTCTTTTTATCTAAAAGCATTAACACTAATTTTATCTTCCGTCAATTAAAAAAAATTACATTTTTAAAATGGAAAAAAAAATTATATGAAATACTTATGGGGCAACTTTAAGTAATAAATAGATATTTAATTTTACCTTTTATGAATTAACAAAATTTATTAATTTTTAAAATGAAAAAAAAATTTCAAAATACTTATAGATCAAATTTAAGAAATAAATTGACACTTTTTCTTGTATTCTTTAAAGCTTTTCTTCTTTTTTTCATAATTAAAAGCTTTAACTTTTTTTATAATAAAAAATATACTCTTTTTATAATAAAAAAATAATAATGCAGAAATTCATGAAACACATACAATGTTTGGTTAAAATTTGTACAAGTATTACATTATGTTATTGACTAGCATTACATTATTTACTATTGGAATTAAAAAACAAAATGTGTCAAGAAAAAAGTATTTGATAATGCATAAAACGTTCTGCACTTATGAAGGATTCATAAACAGTCTCACAGATCATGCCAAATACATAAACACTTGTTAAAAAAGTGAAATTAAAGTGAAAAAAAAAAGGAAGATGAACTTCTAAGTACTTTTCTCAATAGTCATAACTAGGGTTTTAGGGTTATAATCCCCATAAGTTTAAATTATCCAAAAAATAAAAATAACAAAAGCGAAAATAATGAGGAGTCCCTTATCTGTTAACTATGACGTCGAATGTTGAAGAATTTTCAAACAAACTAAAGGTAGGCAATTTATAAACACTTTCTAGTTAATTTTTTAACATTATTGCTAGTTCATTATAGTATTATACTTCTTGTTACAGTAGAAAAACTAAATAATGCAATCCCAAAAGATTAATTTTTTTACAATCCTTGAAGCAAACAAAAATTGAAAAATTTATTCACTGATCAATTTATTGATTCAAGATTTTATTTGAAAGTTCTAGACCAATTCAAATTTTTTTCCCTATAAATATTAAAATGCATGTCTGTATTTTAGAATATTTGTGTATAAAAATTATTTTAAAGAATTAATATTGAACTGTTTCAGACATATATCGCCATGTTTAGCGGTTAAGTTAAATTATGAGCCAAATGATCTATATGACACAAAATTCCATAAATCGCAAAGCCTCACGTTACAAGAATTAAAATATATAATTCAACTGTTTATATTACATTTTTCATTTCATTTATATTACATTTTTTATGGAATTTAGACAAACTGAGATTTTAGGAGTGAATCTTCTAAGTTTCTATGCTCTCATTATGCCAAATTTAATTGTAGTTACAATTGCAAAAATTAAAACATAGATCAGAATTTTTACCTTTTCTTGGTGTTTTTTATGTAAAGGTACACTAAGTTTTTTAAGTTTTTTGACATTTTGCAAATTTTTTTGAGCAACTTGACCAGTAGTCTTGAGTGAGGTCTTGACTAATTCATCAAGCTTTACTTTCTCCTTACCAACTATAAAAGATAACAAAAAGAATTAATGTATAATTTTGCAATTTTATAATTAATATAATATATAACATATTTATAATAAATAAAAAAAAAGACATTTATTAAAGAAAAAATAATCTACAGTCGAACCCTGCTATAGTGAACCGTCTTCAGACTCAGTAATGTGTCCACTATAACCGATGGTTCACTATATCCAAATTTTTTGAAGAATATTTTTTGCATAAGACAGTTGAATGATTGAAAATTGGGTTTGCAATTTTAGATAAGTTATTTAAAAAATTACTAACTAATTAACAGATAATAAAGCAAAAAAGTACTTACGTCGCTAAATATTAGTTTTAATTTCACTATTTATGGAAAAAAAAATTTTGATTTTTGATTGAACACAATTTGATTTTAAATAGAGTTCATCAATTTTCTTATCCATTTTAACAAAGCTTCTTCTACGTTTTCTCTTTCAGATCCACACAGTTTTTCGATGAAACCATATTTTTGTCGTATGCAGCAAGAATTGCACTTCGATTTTTCCAAATGTTTGAAACTGTAGATTTAGACAAGGAAAATTCCTGACACAGTGCCAATTGATTGATTCCATCTTCAATACGCTTTACAATTCTAACTTTGTCCTCAATCGAAAACGCTTTTCTCTTTAGAGAATTTGCCATTTTCACTGCTTTTGAAATAAAAATCTTGTCTCAAATAGATAATGTAAAAATATGAAGAGAGCAGCTGTAGAATGAGTTAAATTGTTCCCCTTCTTGATTGTCAAGTGGTAATTTGTAAAGAATATAGTTTGAACAGATAAGAAAATTCCAAGAATTCAGCAGGTGGCCAAGTTAACTAGTTGTAGAGCAAGCTTGGGGAGACAAAGAGATGCTTCTCAGGGAGGGGGAAGTATAAGATAAATGTTCTGTTTGACATTTATTACAGTATAGTTAAAAGTGATAAGCATAAAGGAGTGAAATATGACACATTTTATAGGAATTCATTCATTTTCAGTCGAAACACCTGCAAGTTTAAAGTCCCAACCCTGCAAGTTTAGATAGAGGACTGAAAAAGATATTTAAAGAAATGAAATTAGAGTCCACTATAACCGAGTTTCCAAGTTCTAAGCTGTTCACTATAAACATTAAAAATAACATTAGTTAAATAGGAGTACGGGTGGGACCGCTAAAGAAAGTTCACTACATTCGAGTGTTCACTATATCCCAGGTTCAATATATTCGACTGTATTAAAAAAATTTGTTGCTTAAAAAAAGTTAAGAGACGATATTTTGAAAATAGTTTGTAATTACTCTATTTAAGAAAAATTGTTGCTGCTATAACTTGTAAGATATTAGTTGTAGTTAACTAGAAAAAATTTAGTTCTCCCAATCACTGCCTTTAAGTTTATTTAGTTTTTAATGCAAGAACAATCTTTTTAGAGCAATTTTAATTTTTAACATTTAAAGACTCATATTTGAATAGCAAAATTAGCCACCCATTCTTTTGATTTGCCAAATGTGAATGAGGAAAACAAAAGTGACTTGAAACATAAAATATAAAGTTGCCAACAAAAAAGGAAAACAAAAGTAAAAAAATCGAGTATAACTGAGAGTATAACAGAAAAATAAAGATGAAAAACCAAAATAGAAAAACTATTGTGGCGCTTGTCATATCAACTTACCTTGATTCCCTGGAATCTTGTTTCATTGGACAACAAAAAGAGAATTGTGGTTCTTCTGTTAACATTATAAATTCCTAACTACCTCTCCGCGGTGAGTGGAAAAGTATTTTGACCTGATTTGTCTATCTCGGCCACACTGGTTTTTAGGCAACCTTGTGTTTTATATTTCAAATCACTTTCGTTTTCTTCACTTACAACTGTTAAGTCTTGAGAATGGATGGGCAAATATTTTGAGAGCTTAAATCATATCAACATTTATTACTATCTTCATATTCTATCTAAACCAATGAAGTTTTTAATAAGTAATTACTAAGATGAAAGATACTAAGTATTAAAAGATGCTATTAGATTTATTTGTAGTTTTTTTACCTCTGGGTATAATTGTAAAGAATTTTCCCTGCTATGTACTAGTCACAGAGAGAGAAACTTGAAACAGAGAGAGAGAACACAGAGGAAATCAGATCTTTGATCCAGTAAAGCTTGCCGCTTAACTCATAAGGTTGGCTAAATTAAAAAAATAGGGTAACTAAGGTATTGACCAAAAAATGCTAGAATTTTTTTTTTTAATTTAAAAAAAAAAGCTAGCATTATTCTCTATAATTAAAAAGTCAATCATTTGATTTCAAAACTCAATCATTTGATTTTATAGTTGCTGGTAACTCTGAATTGAGTTTTTTACTACAGTCTTAAATGGTTTATGACAGATATATTATCTATGTTGAAAATATTATGAACTATCTCCAATAAATAATACTGTGAAACTTGCTATGTTGTTCACCCCTGTATGTTGATAATCTATTAAAGTGGAATAACAATGTTGCCCAACAAGTATTCAATTAGAAGATTTTGCTGAATAATATGTAGTTCTCACAAAAAGGACTTACCTTCAGTAACATTAAATTCAGAAATATTTAAGCTAGCTTCTGATCTCTGTACAAGAATATCACTGCAAAAAAGAAAAAATATTAATTTTCATTTATATAATTAAAATAAGAATTAAATAATTTGGTAAATATTTGATGGTTTAATGATAAATAAAAACGGCAAATCTAAAATTTTATGTGTCTTAAAAATTTTAAAAATTGCATTGATATATAGTCATAAATACTATTAATCATTATTGATATTTTAAATAGCATAAAGTCAAGCATTAAATACTGATTTTTTTAGTATACGAGAATTAAACAGTGTTGCATACTTCTTATGAACACACTATGTTAATCTTATGCCTTGAAGTAGACCAAATAAAAGATCAGGACACCTTTTTACCAGGGTTGGGGTATTGAACGTCCTAAACTGGTTTTGGGCAGGACGTGTGGATTTTACTGTCTTAAACTGACTAAAACTGTCCTAAACTGTCTTAAAGTGTCCAAAACCTTGAATTTTGGTAAAAGGTAAAAATTCTATATGTGTACCCATTGTACACATAATAATTACATATCAATAAATATTTGATATTTTTTAAACAATTTACTTTAACTTATTAAAGGAATATAATATAATAGGAAAGTTTATAATTTTTGAAGTTCCACAATTCTTTGAACAACAAAAGTGAATACCTTATCCTTTAAATATAAATATGTTTTTAATTAATTCATTATAAAAATGATAAATTATGTTTTTGCATAAGGATAAATAATGCAATATTAAAAATAATAATAAATTTTTTAAAAAACTTTATTAATAAGAAATTTGTTTAAAAATTAATCTTTTCTATTTTTCACAATATTTTTGATGATAAAAAAAAAAACATCTATTTTAAAAAAAATAATAATTTTTTTAAATATAAATATATTAGTTTAAATTGGAAATACAAAATAACTGAAAAATGTATTAACAGTTTTGAAGAGCATAACATCAGTTTCAGTTACTGACAATGGTGATGTATCACCACTATGCTAAAAGAATTGAACATGAATGAAATAAAAATATTATTGAATAGTACTATAGATAAATAAACCTATTTATGACTAACCAAGCACTTAGTCCCTAATAGCTTAACCTGTGTGGCAAGGTCAAACTTCAGTTATGTGCTGTCGAATATTAAGAGAACCAATTGAACTTGATTACTGATTAATCTTCCTTTGTTTAATGTTTAAATTGAAGAGTCAAACAATATTAATAAAACATACTTTAAAAAACAAATATTCTCTAGTAGATTAAATTAGCAATATGTTATTAGTTCTATGTTTATTTTACCTTTTAAATATTGTTCAGATAAAATTGTGACATAATGTGAGTAAAAGGGTTTTGGATAGTTTAAGACGATTTTGTACAAAGGGGTTCTGGACGGTTTAAACCAGGGTTTAAACTGTGGATTAATCCATTCGGTCCTAAAACTTGCCAACCCTGCCTTTTACAAAAAAAAAATTAGGACATTTTTAGTACAGAATGCACGTACCTGGCTACCAAATAAAAACAAACAAGGAAACTTTTATGAAAGAAATATTTTATTATTTTATTTAATAATGGCAGACACTAGTTCTTCGCGATAGAAGATGCCGGAAGTGTTGCTCATTTATCGTTACCCAGTGGTCACCTGTGAACAGAGGCGAGCAACGTTGCCCACGTCACACTGCCACAAACCCGTTTATAGGGTGTGCCATATTCACTCATTCACATATCAGAAAACAACACAGAGAGAGAAACATCTATGCCTAGAGCAGGATTCGAACCTGCGGCCATTGGCTTTGCAGTCAGGCACGCTAACCACTCGGCCACCAGGCTGGATTGAAAGAAATATAAAATATATATTCTCTATAATTCTGTTTTGTTTTTTTTTAGAACGGAAAATTTTAACAGTTTTTGGCATAATTTTATTAATGGAACACTCAATAACTAATTATAATTTCAAATCAAAGCATAGAAAAAAATTTTAGTACTACTATGTTAAAAAAATAAAATAACCGAGTAAATATAATATAAAATATCAATAAGTCAGTATTCTTTCATACAAATATTAAATTAAAATTTCAAGACTTCCTCAATCAAATAATTTTTAGGTAAGATTTCAATAATATTAGAATGAAAACACAGTGCGGCTTAAAATTTTTGTTTGAAGGAAATTAAAGGCTGATCACCATTTAAAAATTATATGATTACTGAATTGTTGTTTGGGAACAATTATTTAAAAAATCACACAATTGTGAAACAAGGAAACTTTACCCTACTAGATTTGTTACTTCATTAAAATGAATGAAGTCTCAAAAAGTTTGAAGCAATGAAACCTACAAATAAAAAACCATAAACATTAGTGCAGGGTCTCTAAGCTTGAACTATCGAAGTTCCCTATTTTAAAATGCATTATTATTTAAAACAAAAAGATATTGCATTGAATATCCAAATCTTTTGATTTTTCAAATGTCCTATTACTTTTGTTTGTATTTACAGAAACAGGATGTTCTGAACACACAAAAGTCAGGAATATAAGGACCAAATATTTTTCTAACAGGACAACTACAACTCCTACTGGTGTATAATTAAAGTATTCAAGAAATGGTTACAGTGGAGTAATGATTCCCTTCACATCAGCTAAATATCTTTTCGTATTAAGATAATTCCATTTAAAAAGAATCCAATTTTATAATTTTTACTAGGTGTCGTTGTAATCTGCATGCTATAACAACAAAACAAAATATTTCCACTTCATTTATAAGAAAAATAAAATAATAAATGCACAATAAATTCCTTTATTGCCCATTTGAGATGAAAACTCTAAATTAGAACTAACAAATATATTTACAGTTATTTTTACAGTTAATTAATTCAATGTTTTAAGATACTATTAAAAAAGTTCACAGGTTTTTTGATTTTGTGAATTTTAAGGATGTTAAAGAAAATATAAACAAATAAAGTATTAAAAAAACAAAACCTGAAATGATAAGCTACAACAAGAATAAAAAATAAAACTAGAAACAAACATACTGCCTGTTATCTACTTGCAAACATCCATTTACTACAATGTATGTGCATGTGACATAACATATTTTTAAACATAGAACGGGTGATTCCATCAAAAACTTCAGAAAAGTTCTAGTTCTTTAGAAAAGTACCCAGACCCCGTAATGCTAGAAAAATATTTTATTACCCTTTAGATTTTTTACGCTTCTTATATTCAACCACAGTAGTTTCCCAATCATCTTGAGCAATAGCTACTTTTTTACTCTAAAAATAAAACAAGCAATTTTGAATTAATGTTACTATGTTGAAAATAATGGAATGAATTAGAATTTGTGTAGCAACTCATTATATAAGAATATAACATGCATTTTGATAGCTAAAAAAAAATTAAACCAATTTTCCTTAGAATTGATTCTACTACTTGAAAGTATGCCTTACACATATTTGCTAATTTAAAAAAATAAAAAATAAATAGAGTATATAAACAAGATAAAGGCAAACAATTTATCCATACCATTTCTTCTTATATAAAAAAATAAAATAAAATAAATAAATATATAAAATATGGATTTGCAATAGGTTTAAAAAATAAGCTTTAAAAAAATACGTTTTCGAAATTTTAAACTTCAAAATCACAGATTCACAGATTTTGTCATTTAAAATTACATAGTTTAAAATGTTGAAAAGCATAAATCTTTTATGTCACATTTCAAATTTTTTTCACTTATAATCAAATTATGTAAAATAATAGATAATTATTGAAAAGTATTTTTTAAACGGAATTATTTTCCATTGTACCGAAAAAAGTTTTGTGCTGCCTAATATTATGTATGTCATCAAAAGCTTGATTATAAGTTTGAGTCAAAAATATTAAGAAAAATACAAATTAAAAATTTAACCTAGAATCAAAGATGATGAGGGTAGAAAACTCTTCAAGATTATTGCTTAGTTCATGTGAAAATCTGATCATTTCAACAAAAGTTATTTCAGGATTTTATATATATATATATATATATATATATATATATATATATATATATATATATATATATATACATATATACACACATGTAAATATACACAGTCGAACTTCGATAACTCGACTTCTTATAAGTCGAATAATCCTCTAACTCGAACTTTTAATCAAGTCCCAAATTATTCCTATACTTTTACTTGTAAAAACTGTCTCGATAATTGAAGAGATTTGAAGAGAAGTTTTTTGTGATAGATTTTTCCAGATTTAGTGCAAGATAATAAAAAAAAATTATAAAAAATAATAAAAACACAATTCATGTGGAGAATGGAGTCGAGCACAAAATCAAAGTGTTAGATGCCATACGCCTGATTTCGCGCTCCTGGGAGAGTGATGTTTCTCAAGCTGTGATTGAGAACTGTTTTAAGAGCTGTGGTTTCTTCAGTGCAAGTGTAGATGACAATGAAGCGGAAGCCGACAATTGGGATCTCTTTGAAGGCATGGGTCATATGGACTGGGAACAGTTAAGAGATTTCATGTGCATCGATGGCAACAACGCAACGTCAGAACCCTTGTCTAACGAAGCAATAGTGAGTTCAATTTACGGATAACCAGAAGGAAATGAAGATGAATCTGATAGCCTCCCACCTTCAACAGACAAGCAAGCACATGATGCTGTTCACATCTTACAACAATGCCTGGAGACCAGTGAAGGTGCAGATAACACCCTATTTAACTGTGTTCAAAAATTATATGACTTTGTGAATGCCAACAACCTTAAAAAATGTAAACAATCAAAACTAACTGCTCTTTTCAAATGAGATTTATGTAGTATATACTATGTAGTGAAGCCAGATTTTATGAGTTTTAATAAAACATTGGACTCTATTATTATCTTGTTGTTTTCATATGCTCTTAAAAAATTAGAATGCATACAAATGTACATATTTTATAGCACTGTCCACTTGAGTGCCAGAGGAAAGGAGCGGGGAGGGAGGTAACTCCAATAACTCAAACTTCGGATAAGTCGAATATTTTTGGGGGTCCCCTAAGACTTGGAGTAATCGAAGTTCGACTGTATATACTTTGGGGGGGGGGGAGTCTCACTATACACAAAAGCTAAAAACATGCTAATTAAAAGAATTAATTAATATAAGCTGTTCATAATTTTATAAATTTGTGGTTATAACTGATCAAAGGAATGAGATCACAAAAAAAGGAAGAAAAACTGTAGAAAAAAACATGTAAAAGAAAAAAAAAATGTATATTCCTAAAAAATCAACAATGAAAATTAATGAATAAATAATTACATAAATTACCAAGGCAATTTAACCTACTTTTAGAATAAAATTATTTTCAGAAAGCATGAATTAAAACTTTTCAGAACATACCTTATTTTTACTTTCTACGTCAATATCTTCAACTTCCCATTCATCCTGATTATTACTGAAAAACAAAATACTAAATTACTCATCAAGAGGAGTAAAATCCATTCTAAACAGCTGAATATTTGTCTGAGTCATGATAACTCGGTGTTTAAGGCATTGAACTGTCATTATGAATAACTAGGGTTCGATTTACAGTGGCAGCATCAAGCCCAACTTCAAACTGATGGGCACTAGCTTGTCTGGGAAGTAAATGTAGCCTGAATGCAGTAATGACCACATTGCCAGAATCATGCTTTTGGTCACAAAATTGCAGAATTTAAACCTCTATGTGGAATCTTAACCTACTGCGGGAGCGCCTTACTTTACTTACGATGTTTGTATGTTCTATGAATAATCATATACATGATTCTCTTACAAATGCTCAGTTTTGACAATACACAACTGGAATGTGGTGGAGCCGCTTAACTGTTTTGTTTTCAATGTAAATATTTACCTCATATTGTGCAGATCTCTGAAGCCAAGAGCAACACACACTCTACTCTTTGTGTATGATTGAGGAAGGGAGAAACCTTTTTGCACCTTTCAATACCAGTTTTTGTTTATGCTCAGAGAAAAGATGAGGCAAATATTTATGTTTTAGTTTAAAGTTTAGTTAACAGGTAACTACTATGTCACAAATAAAAAATTGACATTATTAATTCCAAAACACAGTAGTCATTATGGGTAATCAATAAATTTTTGAAATCACTATACCAAAAAAACATGCATTAATAGAATTCCGTTACCAGAACATTTTAGTTAAGGTTTGAAGAACTAATACAACATTGGTGGTACATAACTTACCAGGGGTCTGTCCAGGCCGAATTTACTACCATTTAGTGGTACCTTCACAAATTCAACTTTAGGAAAAATGGTAGTTTCACAAAATACTTCTTCTTAAAATTTTATTTGTGTATTCCTTAAGAAACAATAAATCCATATTTTTTTGTTGATTTATTTTTCACAATTATGTCTAAATTTTCACAAAATAGGTACCTCTCAGAAAAACCTAGACAGACCCCTGCTTACATTTTCTCCTTAAAAACTAATAACTAGAATAAAAAATGCATAAAAAAACTTATAATATCTCAAAATGAAAACAATGAATATACAGCTTAACATTTTCAAAAGTATAACAGAGAATGATTTCTTAACTTACCATCTAAAAATTCTATAATATGATTACTGTATTTTTGATTGGAATCAATCAGTTTTAAAATCAAATGAAAAATGCTAATAAATAAAATATGAAATTACGAAATTCCACCCTGTAAGATTTGTTACTGCTTTTTAGGAAACTTATAAATAAGCGGTTGGCACCTGAATTCCTCACCATAAAAAGTTGATCTTGTAAAATTGTACAAAGAGTCTCTTTTTCATAAAATGACTGAATTTTCGAATGGAAATTGAAATTTTACTGATAATTGTTTAAAAACTGGCTATATGTTAGTACCATGAAAATATGTCTTAGCTAATGACTAAGTTTAGTTTCAACAATTAAATAGTGTGATTTTTATTATCATCTATAATAATAAAATGAAGAGTTTGTCTGAGCTCTTATAACTCTAACCAGAACCATTTATACTAGCTTCCTAGAATTTGGACAGCGGAGGAAAGAGGCAATTTTAGCTTCGAATCCTAAAAGTATTAATTAAGATTGTTCGAGAGGGACATCATTATAGTGGAATTTTTTCATTGATTTAAAATTTGCCATTGATAAAAATGAAACTGCAGATGAATCTGATTATTTTTTCAAATATTTTAAAGATTACATCAGTAACCTTTGCTAGCTTATTGCGCTCATTTAAAAAAAAAGTCAATTGAAGGTATTAATATATTTATTTATTTTTAAATTTGTTATGTCAGATAAACTCTATAATCAACGGGAACGTGCTAATATAGGCAGACTATGTCATTAAAGAAGCATTTTGAAAGTTATCTGAAATTACATGTTTATTTTGATTATAGTTATGTTTTAAAAAAGGGTTTATATACATTATAAAACTAAATGATTTAAAGTTAGAAGTATATGAAATAAAAATATTAGTTGTGTACTGAAAAGATAATTTAATGGAGAAACTGAACTAATTTGTTTTAGGGAGCCCTAAAAAAATGCTATACTATGATGCTTAATTAATATCGGTAATAATTACTAATTGAAGTAAAAAATAAACTATGAAAAAGCAAAATTAATAAAGTTCTTAGTAAGATTTTTTCTTGATGGAATACCAATTTAAAACTAATCACTGTCTTGGAAAACTGCCACAAACTATCCCAGAATGGGATAAACTCAAAAACCAAAGCTTATAAACACCTAAACAAGAAACAAGCCACTATTTATTTTACTTTAGTTCATTTCAAGCTAAACAATCAAACAATTTTATTTAATGATTTTGTGATTTCAGCTTTTGTCAATAGGAAGCTAAATAAAATAAATTCTTAGAACAAAAAGTGCAACTCTAGATACTAAGATTTATAAAAATATCAACAATTGAAAATATTTAAAAACCACTGTCATAAAAAAAAGATAAAAGACGATAATAAATTCACAAGCAAATATATTTTAGTAACTGAAAATTGCATAAAGGTTTTGATTGCACATTGAAGCACTCTTTTTTTTCGATAACAAAAGAAAAATTGTTATGAAAAAAGTATATGAAAAGGCAAAGATCTTATTGTATAGTTTTGGTAAAATATGAGCAAGTACCTATAGTATTACTGAATAGCAAGAGCAAGATCTAATTGTATTCATTACATCATTCAGGCACAGGTCTTTAATTTTTCTCCTTCTTTCAATTTTCAACTTTTCTTTGTTTTCAATAAGATAGAATTATTGATATTTATGTATTTTGACTAGCAAACTTGCAAATTCCTTTAGCAAATTTGTAATTTTTTCATCTGCATTTTACTGTATTCAACACTGAATTTTTAACAACTGAAAAATTTATCTTCTTCTTAAAATTTTTATCCTTACTATAATAAACTTTCAGGGCCAAACTCATGGAAAGAAAGACAGAGAATTGTCCCAGAGCCTGGTCCACTTTTCTTGCAAAAATTTTGAGTTTTTAATTAAATTTAAGAAGAAAACTGCCAAGAATTTCTTAATACCTGTAAAAAAAAACTACAACTCTTAATAAAGGCTGTTTAAAAATTCTACAAAATATGAAAATAAAACTTTTTGCACTCTTAGGAAGTAAAGAATCACATAAAATAAATTACTCGGTCTGAAGTTCCTGAAAGTTGTGTTCAGCCATGAGGTTAATACGTAATCAAGAAATAACAATATTCATTACTAAAGTTATTGAATCATTTCCACGGAACGGAACTTTTGTTGCTCGATCTAAATTTCTTTAAACAGACGCTTGATTGTTAACTTTTTGAAGCGAGTTTTCATGCAAAGTCATACGTTTTAATCAATATATTATATCTATTTACTAGGAAAAAAAGGTACAATAAAAAATACTGTCGAGGCAACATTGAACATTTTGTATTAAAATGAAAATGTTTTCAGAACATTTTAATTCAGCATAAATTCAGTAATGAAAGTAAGGAGTATCTTCACTTAAGATTTAAATTTTTTGTCTGTTTTTGAATGTCTTGGAGCAAGCTCTAAGACCTTCATGTCAGTGAACTGACACATATCACAATTATAAAAGTTTTGAAAATGTTACATAAAAATATATATCATATATTTTTATATAAAATATACAATTAAATATAAAATATACAATTATAAAAATGTTAAAAACAATACAAAATTTTGAAGTATACTTTACCGCATATTAATGAACGCTTGAATTACTCAATTAAATTAAGATACAAGTTCTAAATATTATAATTTGGATACTTAAAAAGAAGATAAAAAAGTGAACACTTGTAAATCTTTAAAAACATAACATGCGGAGAAATTTGTTTAGATTCGTAACTCAATTAAATTTGATTGAGAAAATTTCAGCATTTAACTTATAGCTTTCTACTATATAGCTCAGCACAACTTATGGAGCCATTTCCCCTTGAAAGAAAGAAATTGCGTATCGGGAGCTTGATTGGCAAATTTCTCTCACTTTCAATTCGCGATCGCAACACTCGATACGCCATCTAGCGGGAGACTGTAAATATCGGGCATTAGTTCCCACATAACCATTGCCAATGACGGACGCCACTTTCTTAGCAGCAAATAGGAAGCAAAATTTCCCTAAAGAAAAGGTAAAACTTCTTGAAAAAACTAATCAGAACATGCCAAACATTGAAGCAGAACACGCCAAGCATTTGAAGAACAACTTCTCAATAATTTTTACCTTTCTATTACCAACAACATAACATGATTTCATGATCACTTGCTGTTACAGATGTGTGTATTGCGGTAAAATAATTTTTCTGTCTTCAATTCATTACAAGTTAAAATGAAGTCAACATTGCTTTCGTCATTCCAATGAATAAATGTGTTCCAATGAATTCCATACAGAACTGTAATAGTTATAGAATATTCTTCTTCTCCATAGTATTGTATATATTTCTGTATCTACATAATTCAGAAAACAACAATAAAGAATAATCCGAATTACTTGAAAATTTCTTTTACCGAATTACTTTTGTGCTGATTATAAATAAATTTTTTACCGTTTTCTTGGTAAGTGTTTTTTAGTTTTGAAAGAATTTCAATTAGAATTCAGCTATTCTGTTTTTAAGCTACATATTAAAATTCATATCGAGATCTTACAATTATAAAATTTTGATGTGTGGTATGTTACCTAAAAGTAATGAAGGGATAAACTATGTATATATTATTTGAGAATAAAGTTTTCAAACAAAGAACATATCATTTTGGAATTCTCCGGACTTATAAATCAGGTAAGTGTTATGATTTTTATAATAAAAAATTTGCTTGTAAATAATTTTTTTTCTTACTTGATGATCGTTCTCTTCAAAATGTTTTTTTTACGTCTGATTAAATACTATAAGAACTAAAAAAAAACAATACGAAAGTTTTTATTGAAAAATGAGGAATTTTTAAAATCGTTTTTATCCTAAGAATTCTTTATTTTACGCTGTTTAGTTTATAATTTTTTGATAAAATTGTTGTCAAAATACTTTTTTTGAAAAATTAAATGGTATTAAATTATGTGTTTATGTATACTTCTTGCATATTCTAATATTTGAAGTAATATGATTCAGAAAAGTATGGAAGAAAAATTCGGTACTTACGTATTAACCACAGCTACAGATTTGGCAGATTTTTAGTGCCGCCAATCTACATTTAAAATTTTTGGAAAAAATCTTAAAATGAAACACTTTGTTTAAAATCAAAGTAGTCAATCGGATTTCGGTGGAAAATTGGCCGATATAGAGTTTAGCATAAATTCAAAACAAACTTTTATCTCACCTGATTCTATAGCAATTATGAACTCTAATAAATAAGATTCAAAATGAAATAACATTTCCTAAACGGACGTTTACTAAGATAAAGTTTCATGCTATAGACTTTGGTACATTTTCGTTATATTTCACTCCATAAAATATTTCGCTCCTAAAAAAATAAAATTGCATCTTGTTTTGTTTTTGGCAAGTCCCGAAGACGCATTTTCGTAAGACTAAAAAATGGCGACAAAAAAAGAATGGTTCTTTTTTTTCTTTTTGTCTCGTAAGCATTCTTTATTTTACGTTAAAATTTAAACGGGCCTTTCATGTTATACCATTAAATTTAGTAAAACTATTTCTCAGGCATTAGGTTTGAACTCTTATAAGAATATACCTATTTTTTTCTTTTTATTTACAAATATTTTACAGATGTGTTCTGGATGTTCCTTCTCTAAAAAAAGAGATACCTTTTTTTTTCTCGTTTGCATAAGAAAGAAAACAAACATTTTTTTTTTTTAAATTTAATCAGCCACAATAAAGATGGAACGTTACAATGCTACATGCTACATTAAAGACGTCTCCAGTGTAACTGAATGACTGTTCATATGGAAATCGCAGGGATTCGGCACATACAACAACGCCCCCTATAGTTCGTTGCGATCGCGAATTGTTTGTAAGCAGCATGAACGGTTCCTAAAGTAGAAATTAGGCTTCCATAGCAGATGCTGCAGCAAAACAGCGGATAAAGAACAAAAACAAGCTGTCATGTTCAAAATAAATAAACAAATTCTAATCTTTTTGTTGGTTATATATCTAAAAAAAAAAAGGAAAAGATAATTATTTTATAAAATGAAATACATTCCCGTCTAGCGATTTCAGAAGCTACAGAATTATGAAAAAAATTGCAACTTTCGTAACAGAGGCGTTTAAAATTTATGATAGCATACATGATTTTATATTATCAGAAGATGTAATATACATCTTGGCTTGTTAAATAGGCTTCCTAAACTCTTTCAAAAAAATATATCCTTTGAATTTAATAAAATTCTTTAGTTTTAAATATATTAATTTTTTTAAATGCTACCTTTTGTTGGTTATGCTACCTATGTGGGGTTTTACACTTATTAGCTGTAACTGAAGGGCCAAACTACTTGGGGCCCCATCTATAACATCACATCAAATAAAAAAAATAAACATCTTCTAAAATATTACATTATCATTTTTCTAACTGCATTATATTTGCGTGACGCTTATGTTAAAATAAAGATAGGCTATATTCACATAGTTTGTGTTGTATAACATTTGCAGATAAAAGTATGTTAAAAAGATGCTATTGTTTTCATACTAATGAGGAGCCATATTCATGTAAGATTTGCAATAAAATATGTAATAGCCCCTGTAAGATTTGTAATAGCCACTAAGATTGAAAAATAATTTTTTGATTAAAAACTGTCATATTTATAGAAAAGAGAAGACATTTTCATGTAATGTGTATTGTAAAACATTTACATAAATTGGTAATCTAGTTTTACTTCTTCATATTCATACTAAAGAGTGGTCATATTTGTGTAGTAAAACATTTATGGATGAAAGTTTGTTAAAAAGACACTATCATTATCTTACTAGAGAGAGGCTATATTCATGCAGGAAATGAATAGATATTCATGCATTATATCTAATAAAACATTTGCAATAAAATTTCATTTGACTAAGACACCATATTCATGTTAAATAGGAGCTGCAAATAATGCATTTGGTGTAATAAAAATTATGCTTTGAAAAATAATTTGATTAGACATACTCTTGTGTTCATTCTTAGAAAAACCTTGTTAATTGTGTGCAAAAACATTTATAGAGAGTTCATTCATTTACATGAATGTTACTGTGTCCGTACCAGTGTTTTCATTACAGAAAAAAAATGGGAGAGAATTTCTCACCCTTTCTCAAAAACAGGGTGAGATTTCAAAAGTAAAAAAACACGAATAGACTTATAAAAAAAAAATTTCTTTAATTATAATACATATTTAACATTTTCTAATTTCTAAACCATTGAATATTTTTGCTGCATCATCATATGGAAAATGTTCTATATCTACTTTTTCATCAGCTATTCTCATTAGGTTGCTCAAATGTTCATCAGTCAATCTGTTACAATATTTTGTTTTAATTCAGTTTTGGGTGCTAAATGACCTTGCAAAAGATGCTGAACTATTCAGAATCACTAATTAAATTTGTAGCATTGTGCACACACTTTCCTATCCTCTACATCTGCCAGCATAGGCTTTTCAATTATTTCTGTTATAGAATAGTGAAGTTCGTTGAAGTTATTTCCATGTTCGTACTTCTTGTTAGGTATTCCAGCATAGTTCTCACAGGCTTCAACTTTTACAAATTGCTGTAAATTGTCGGTGAGGGAGTTTGGTAATTCATTAACAGCTAAAAATAGTACTAGTAATAAAACTTTAAACGACTTATTCTAAAGGACTCATTTTTTTTTCAACACTTGTCGTAGCTGTTTTCATATCTTTTTCAAAATGGCGGAGGAAGAAATTTTTTCCAAAATTCGAGAGATTCGCGCATTTTAAAATTGATTAATAGAGTGCGCGAATTCCTCGTGTTAATAATTTTTTAATGCGAGATTCTCCCGCTGTAGTGAAAACACTGCCGTACTAAAGTGACGACTTAATCATGTAACCTTTGTAACAGGGCCGTCTTAATAGCATGCAGGGCCCCTGGGCACAAAAATATTTTAGACTCCCATAACATGCTATAATGTTTAAAAACGAACTAAAAAACTTCACATATATAAAATAAATCATTTTTAAGATAGAATTTTAACAAATTTGAACACATTTTGATTACCCCAAAAACTCAACAACAAAAAAAAGCATTTTTAAACTATGTATCATTTTTTTTTTTAAAAAAATGGAGATGCTACCCAGTTGTAATCCTCAAGTAATAAAATAATTTTCAAAATCATGGAAGTTAATTAAAATAATTACATTAAATTAAATAAGCATAAAGGTATAACAAATTAAAATAAATTCAAAAGGTATGAATTATTTTGTCAAACTGAACAGTTATTAAAACATCTTTCAATGCTCAAGTACGTAAAATTTTCATTGGAACGTAGAAAAATAGATTTCGGTTGCCTTTTTTAAATTTTCTTGTTAATAAACTATTCAAATTATTGGTGATTGCATGATAATCAATCACAATTTGTAGGGAAGAAAATGCACACTTTATATAATGGAATATATTTATTTTAAAAAATATATAAGGCAATGTTATTTATTCTTTAAACACAATTTATAAAAAGTAAGATTCTCAAGGGCCCTTTGAAATCTTGGGGCCCCCGGGCAGTGCCCATGCGTAAAGACGGTACTGCTTTGTAATGAAAAATATGCTAAGGTAATTCATTACTAATAAAGTAATTAGTGGCTTATATAGCAGCCATATTCCCAAAGGCATATTGGAGAAAGTCAAGAGGACACTCCATCGAAATCTAATAAATTTTTTATACATAGGTATTACTTTTTTTTTTTTTTTGCCTTAATCATTATTTTTTATGTGTAAGGTGTTTGATGTGTGTCAAGTTGTACCCGTTTTTTTTATTTGCTCAAAATTCAATATGGCTATTGTGACTGGGCATCATTTTTTATGATAGTACATATCTATGATTTGTAAATTAGTATCTCATATGAATTTTGAAGAAAAAAAAAATTTCTTATAAATTTTTTTATTAATATCATTTATCCATGCCATTTGTGAATGAATTTCATGCCGATAATAGCTATTTAATAAGCTCTGTTTATCCCCTTTAAGAGTTGAATTTATTATGTGTTTATTCACTGATACTAAAGCTTTTTAATGATATTATTTTCGTCAATGTTTTTAAGAAATAAAACATATCAATTTTTTTTAACCTCGCTCCTCTTACTGTCTGATTTTGTAACTTTAAATATTGTCAGCTCATTTAAAACTAATCCCTCAAACAATTTATATTAAATCCTAGTAAGTGAAAATCCAATCATTAAAACAGAAGTTAATTGAGATTTTCATTTTTTTTTTTTTTTGCATTATTCTGGAAAATGAATAAAAGAGAATGTAATTTTTTTTATTCATACAAAATTGTTTAGAAAATAATAAACTATTTACGCTATATTATTGACCTAATTGAATAAAATGTTATTTTCTCAGTAAATTTAATTTTTATAGACATGGATGTATCAAGTTTAAAATCCATCTTGGATGCCATCAGATCTTGCTGTACTTCTTGTTTTTTTTTTTTTTTTTTTTTTTTTTTTCATTTTTGTAATTTTTTTTTTCTTAATCCTTTTTTTATTATTATTATTATTATTGTTTCTACAAAGGGCTGTGCAAAAATTTGTCTAATACAGCATACAAGTACTGTAAAACCCTAAAATTTGGTTTTCATTACTTCTTAAAAATGAAATTAAAAAATTCATTGTCTAATAGAACATAGCTTCTGTGTGTTCATACTTGTTACAACATACAACTTTATAAAAAGGTTATTTTAAATTTTTTGATAAAAAAAATCCTGTATATCTTTGTTTCCTTGCTTATCGGGTATGCAAATAAGGAAAGAAAGATCTTCTAAATGAAACTGAAACATAGTGTTTAAAGTTCATATGTAAATACCTTCTCAATTATTAATGTTCTAAAATTATTTTTGTGTATTTTTCAAGGATGGCGCCAGACTTTGCCTGACAAGGGGTCAAGTCTCCCCCGATAGGGGAGGTTCAAACAAATTAATTCAAAATATTTAAATTAAAACGAATTTTATACTTTGCATTTTTTTCTATCATCATTTTTTTCAAGTGTGTTTCTAAGAATCTAAAATTACTACTACTGAAACCATGATGTGCAGATTCCTTTTAATGTAAATTAAAAATTTTCTGTTATCGATGTATTTTGTACATTGATGCTTAAAAATGACTTCTGTAATAAAGAAAAATAGTTGTAGTAAAAAAATTTCTACTCTTCTTACTCTCATAACGCAAAAATTTCAAATTTTCATGCACATTTAACAAAACATTTAAAGAACATTTTGATATGAAAAGGTTATTTTTATATGCATCGATTGGCTTTTTAATCATTTAAATGTTTTGAAAATAAAGTTATAAGTACATTTTTTTTGCATCCAGGTATTCCATTTAAAGACACCATGCCCTGTTTTGAATGAACTTCAAAATGGTTATGCCCATTAAATTGTAAAATTCGATTTTGTTTTAATTGTTACTTAGTTTAATTTTACGAACAAAAAAAGGGCTATTTTTACCAAGGGACTTGATGTAAAAAGAGATTTAAAAAATTTCTTCTTATGATTCCTTTTTCTTTTTGAAGATGCTTTTTAAAGTGAACAATCTATGTTCGGCAAAATGCTAATTTCTCCATTTGAGAAAAAGAGTGAGTCCATCGGCTTCAAATATAAAATTCAAACGATATAGCTAAATTTTGTAATGATTTTTAAATTTTCAAATTTGCGTCTGAGAATAGAAAATTAATTAACTTACATTTTTAAAAAAAACTTGCCACATATGGCTGCTGTTTGTCTGCCTTTGTTTTCGTTTCTTTGCAGAGCTGAAAGCAGACCTTCCACCAAGATTTTTGTTTCGCACTGCAGAAGCTGTTTACATATTGGCATACACTTGCAACGAACAACCTTTCACACAGTTAATTAATTATTGTTTACCACATATCAACGCAAAACATTCTTTCCTCTGCGATTTAAATTTGCTTTTGCTTTTATAGTTACAAATTTTAAGTCACATAAAATAGACTCAAAAGATTAAGGTGTTAGGGGACCAAATTTCGAAAAATACCAGTTTTTTTTAAATTTTATATCCCAGGATTTATTTGACCGATTTTGCTTAAATTTTGTATTTTGACATTTAAAATTGCATTCTTTCAAATTATGAAAAAAATGTAGACCTTACATTTCTGAAGTTTTTCAACTTTCATTAAATAAAGTAATACTAAATGTTTACTCAGAGTTATATTTTGCATGAAATTATCTTTAGGAAAATGAAGTGGAATTGATTGATATGATTGGAATTGTATGCAAAGCTTTTTCAATTCGCTTAAAAAAAAATTGAGATATATATACGCAAAAACTAAAGTTAACATTAAAGGATCCAAACTTTCAAATGCGCTCCTGAAAAAACTATTAAAACAATATTTCCAGATTGAAGCTACTATATTTTGGGAGTCAGAAATCCGAATCCGGCGAAAAAAGGTATGTTTAATTAGAGAAAGTCTGTTTTTATATCTAATTTCCTAACTTAGAATATCGTTTGCACAAATTAATTAGTATATTTGACGTCACCCTCTCAAACCATTAAGAATGCATCCTTAAACAATAAGATCCGAACTTTAGATCAAAAGTTATTCCGGTTGGACCATTTTTTTTTTTTTTTTTCTGTGCACTGTACATTCATTTAAAGTATATGTCAAAATTGCTGATAATAGCAAAATATTTTTTCATTTTTACATAGAAAGGTAATTTAGCTGGTGGTTATCCACATATAAATGTTTTGATAACTATAAGGATTATGATTGGAAGAGGAAAATAAGGTGAAATGATGTTCACTTTCAATATTAATATCAGATATAAATAAATAAAAACGTCTTTCATTTTGTCCTCTTTCGTTAAAATCAATAATAGAAAATGCGTTTTCCTCAAACGAATTTTTGCCTTTACTGCGGAAAGTTAATATTTTATAATTTGATTTTTAACTGGTAATAAACAAAGAATTTTTGTATCTGAAATGTTAATGTTTTGAAGGTATCGGACATCTCGCAATATGAATCTCGATATATCAAGCTTTCACTGTACTTTAATTCGCAAAAATACGAAAGGAAATTTTGGTTTAAAGAATAAAATATTTGCACCTATGGAAAGTGTATTAAAATTATACTAAACTAGTTTTGATAAATGTTGCAAAAAATTTCCAAGAAAAAACAAATTGCAATCTTTATTTTTTATTTTAATTGAGAAATTTTTTAATGCGTTTTTTTTTTTAAAGTTTTAAAACCTATTAAATTGAATCTGTATTAATTGTCAATCTACTAATGAAAAAGAGAGGGAAGGGAAATAAACCTTGCAATGTATGTACATTTACAAAACAAAAATGAGTTAATTCTAACTGATTAAATGAGAATATTTTTAATTTCATACAAAATTTTTGCTAAATAAATAAATAGAATTTACATTTTACCAAAAATAAGTAAATAAATAATAACAAAAAAATTAAATAGGATTAATTTATTGCAAGTAACTTAAGGTATTTACTTTATTTTAGTACTGGTATTAATTCATGCAGATAATTTTTGCTTTTAATACTAAAACCCGTAGTTTCGCTATTTTGAACCAAACTTAGAGTACAAGAGAACTTCTTGGTAAGGTTTTACGACAAATTCACTTTTATGGATAACATCAGAATTGAAACAAGCTCACATTTGCTTTACATTTGTAAAAAAAAAATTTTTTTAAAAAACATGAAAATACTCGAGGGCAAGATTATTTTCACACATGATTCCTCTACCAATGGAGGTATTGTATGTCGGAAGTGTTTTGGATGCAAACCGAGAGCAGTGTATGAATTAACATGGTAATTCGAACCCAAGTCTTATCAATAGGAATTGAATTCACTCATTACATAAGCCATATCGGCTCTAGAATATTAATTATTTAAGTTGTAAGAAACAATGGAAAATTTAATATGCAGCATTATAAATTTCGTTATAATGTAAACGCGTATATATGTCGATTAAAGGAGTTGCTGTGCAGTTTTGCCGTTCCTCCATCTCACAATTTTCGAGAAAGCGGTATCTATAATAATACAAAAAACAAACAAATAAATAGATTAAATTCGGCGCGATAGAATAGATTCTTATTTTTTTCAGTTTTTTTTAAAAACATTTTCTCGACGAGAGCAGAGTTTACAATTGTGATTTGTATGTCCATTTTGTTAATCCTAACTTTTTATTATATTAAAAGAAAATTATGTCTTTTCATGATTAGAAAAACTATTTCTGATTTAATAGCCCATGCAGTTTAATTACTGTAGTACTTTATTGTAATTTAAAAGACAACTTGGTAGTTATTACAAGTCTATTTTAACTCATATATCAGCAATTATAATTGAATTTATTAGCATATATAAATATACACACTATTTAAGAGCAAAGTAAAAAAAAATTGACAGAACAAACTTAATTCTTCACTACTTCCAAGTAATTTAAAAACTGATTCTTTACATTGAACTGTGTGACGTTTAACAAAATACTTTTCTGTATTGAATGCGTAGAAAGTGTACATGCATTATAGCTATAGTCAATCTCAAAAAGTGTGGTAACGTTAGGACAGTCTTCTCGATAGTTCGAGGGGTACGATGGGGTAAGAGTTAGGACAGTCTTCCCCTATCCCTCAGGGGTGTTGAATAACTTTCCATATGGACACAAACAAAAGATGTGTCCTTCAGAATTTTCTGAGGAAAAGTGAACAGGAAGTTGGTGATAAATTGCAAATAAAAAGAACACATTTTCATCTTTAAGTTTATTTTTTTAAGAATGTAATTAAATTTCTTTTCAAGATAACAGCGTTTTCCAGATGACATTTAAATTCGTCCCGATAGGGGGGCAATTGCCCCCTCTGACCCCCTACTGGCGCCGCCCTTTGTATTTTTAAACCATTTTATTTCAAACTTAAAATTTTGGCTTACAAATTTGTATGGCTTGATATGATGTAATAAAAATTTATGCCTTATAATTCAGAAATATAACATAAATTATTCATGTAACTAATTATAAAAATTAATCACTATAGAAATCTCAAATTGAAATTATGAAACTCAGATTGAAATTATCTGTGGACAAACCATTTGGTCAGCAAGTACAAAAAAAATTAAACTAAACAATACAGCCATTTAAAAAAACACAACATTTAATTACATTGGTATTTTTGTACAACAAATGATCAGTAATAAATAACACATTAATTACTATGTCAAAACACATTTGATTAAAACTGTTATAAAATCCAAAATTATGCATTAATTAGAATTTGATATATAATTTCATTTGCTAAAATCATTAATTACAAAGAATGACAAACGGTGATATTTACAATATAACACAATTCAATATAATCATATGTGAAAAATATATACATAGTGTAAAGGTCATGAAATAATATACAAAATATGATATCATTGAAAGTGACATAGTTTACCGGTATATGTTAACAAATGAACTTTATTTAGGGCCTTACAACCAGTTGAAACCAGTTCCTAAAAATGTTCAAGACTAATACAGAGGAGAGTGTTTCATAATAACCAACCTGCTTTAATATATATTTTTAGAATCATTATATGTATATTCATTAAGGGATGATAATTAGAAGGAGGAGGAAAATAAAAATACTATTGAAATTTTATGAACTGAGGAATTAAATAATAATTTGTGGCTCTTTATATCTATGTTTTTTTACATCATTTTTGACCAGAACTCAAAAACATTTATTAAAAGTGACCACTACAGAACACTCTGTGGAAATAAAAATGTTATTATGAGAAAAATCCTTAAGTTTCATCAGGAAATCAAACTGGTTTTATTATGTTCCGTTCTGCTTTTTTCTCAGATATTAACACTGTTCTTTTTTTCTTACTTATATTAATATGCAGCTCCTTACTGCAAATACTTTTTTTTAATTAAATTTTTGGCAAGGATACCAAAAAATATATATTTCAAGAAAAGTAAACAAAACAAGGATGGTGATTACAGAACACCCTGCATATTTTAAAAAGAATAAAGATGTCTGAACTTGATAAACTTTATAGTTTTATGTAAACAAAAAGACATTTTGAAATAAGTTATGTATGGTTCAGAGTGGTTTCAGTTAAGATTTATCAGATATAAAACTAGTCAACAAGATAATGTTTTTGAAAAATAACTAAATCAATTCTTGTTAATTAATGAAACTCTTGTTCTCAATGCTACATCTCAATTTATATTCACATCATATTAATACCAATCTACTAATCACACAAAGTATTGCAGAAGCAATACTACTAGAGTTTTTTTTCTTCAGTATTTAAAACTTTGTAAATGTTATATAAAACTGGAGTAAAATTTATTGAAAATAACAATAAATTTTATATAATTTTTAAATTTCGTCCTCTGATTATTTGCACTCAAATCAAAAAAAGTAATGTATTGGATTATTAGGATTCTGCATTTTTAAAATTGCTTAAATAAAATTGAATATTAACCCACTGATGGTTCTACACGTAAAAAGTCGTATTTTAACCGCATAGCAAAACTAGTTTTTATATCGCTGGATCAAAACTAAAACGACACATCTGCAAACGTATTATGCCTGCAGATGTGTCGTTTTAGTTTTGAACCAGCGATATGTTATTAGATAGGGAAATAATGTATCGGGCAGAAACATTCTCCCAATCTTGTCCTTTTGCTAAACCACCAGTGGTTTAAGTAAAACAATCTTTATTCAAAATTGCATCTCTCTTAAAACTGAGAACTTAAAAAATAAAACAAAAATCTAAAATAGATTGAATTGAGTAAATTACAATAAAAACAAATCCTTTAATTTATGCAGCTAAAATCTAGATGTGATTGGCAAGTTAGTTAAAAACATTTTACAAAAAAATTAATTAAAAATATTCTAATGACATTGCTACTATGCATGTTTTAACTGAACACTGATATTTTCTGCAATTATACATGATTTTGTAATGATTCATGTCCTCAAAATGATGAGAAATTATATTTTATAATAATGTCTAATACTTATTAAAACAAGACAACTTTTGTTATCAGTTTTAGAATTGGCATAAGGTGACCCTAATGCCCAATTGGTCTATATTACATTTATTTTAAGATTTTATGAAACAAAATTTTTTTTTGAGGGGGGGGGAGCTAAAAGCTATATCTGTTAGAGAGATTGTTCAGTATAAGTAAAAAGAAAAACGATCAAGGAAAGAGATCAGTGCTGTTTTGCCAGACAACAATCCTCTAATATTTAGACAGTTTATACCAAAGAAAAGCATGCCTCCTAGTAACTGAGGGTACTTATTGGTTATAGAGACCATGTTTACTGCTTATTGAGTTGCTGCCAACATAAACATTGTATACCCTATAATGGATAGATGTCAAAAATTTATCATTATGAGTCTTTGTAAATGAGTCATTTATCGAGACTCACAATAATATATTCAATAATTATAGTTATGTACAATATTCGCTATATTATCTTTTTGATATATTATCATACCCCACAATTATAGTTATCAATAATAATCGGAATATTTTTGTTTTCGATAAGTATTATCTAATAATCATGATAATGTCATATTTGATACACCTATGTGTATTATTGCTTGCCAGTTTCCTGTGTAAAATCGAACCTTGTGTTGTTCCTTGTTCATAAACTTGGCTTCATAGTCCTTATAACTGATACTACTTAAACTGAGATATGTAAATTCTTAATAAGTATTTAATTGAATTTTTTCCAACTTTTAGATGCCAGGCAATGTATCTTTACTATGAAACCCCTCAACCTCTCTAGGCTACAGAGTTTTCTTTGGTAAAAATTTGCTGACAGCAGAGATTTTTTCCTTAATCAATGAGCAATGAAGTGAAAGTTTTGCTAACTATAAAAATGTGAGTAATATTATTTTTGAAGTACTTCAGTAGATTTTTAATATGAGATTCAAAGATAGTATGTTTGGTAAAGCAATCATTTTTTCTATAAAAGTTGAGATTCAAGTAGAATCTGTAAAAGTATTTAAATTATACAATCCTAAGAGAAATGATAAGCGAGAATTCATACTCCGCAAATGGACAAATGATTAAACCAGTTAGTACCGTAATATGCTTGAATCCTCTCTTGACTTAGAAGTGTAAGTGACTGAGTTGCAGATTTAATTTATCCAAATCCAATAAATATTAAAAGTATTTTTTAAAATTAAAAAAATCTAAATTTAATCTTTCTTTGAAAAATGAAATGATTACTTGGATTTAGGTAAAATAATTTATCTAATTTAGTTTAGGTAGTTAATATAACAGAATGATAGCACAGAGGCTTTTATAACTACTGAAGAAGCAGTGAAAATGTACATTCCAATGAGAAACATTCAATTTGACATTAGGGTTTTCAGTTTTTTATATATTTTTAAAATCCTTACTGAGTTTGTAAAAAAATTTTATTTTTGGCAACCTGCAAAGGATTATCATTTGTTATTGTAGAAATTTTGAAATTGAATGTTCTAATTTTTTTTACTCTTCAGTTTAATATGAGCTTTTACTATAAAAAGTTTAAATTTTTCATTCAAAATCTGCTCAGGTTAAACCATTTTCCTGGAATTACATATAGAGCTTTTACAAATCGTTCTCTTTCATAAATTGATATGCATGCCCTTTCTCTCTCTGGGACTTGAAATATTCTAGACAGGAAATGAATTCAATTACTGCTCAATCATTACATCTACAACACTAAAACTCCAGAATTTTTAAACAACTTCAAAAACCATACCACCTATCAACCTTGTCATACTCTCTGTTGGGATAGTATTTTATGATTGATTCATGGATGTGATCATGGTTCTACTCAACTTCTTACTGGTCTTTTAAAGATTACTACTTGTTGGTCTGTTGAGTGAGCAGTTGAAGCAGTGTGTCATGGTCCATGTCATTGAGTGTGACGAGATCGATTCCCAGGGCATTGGCGACGCTGCTCATGTCCAATCCGAATGACTTGAGAAGTTCAATGAAGTCGAGTTCTTCTCCTGTAAAGGGATCATGAAGTCTTGGGCAGGCTCTGTTGCACTGTGGCCAGGTGCACTCGTCCACAAGCCAGTGGTAGCAAAGGTCCTCGTGCAATGTCCACCGGTGCCGGACTCTGAGGTCTTCCGGAAAGAGAGAGCGTTTGTCATGGCTCCTTGCTGAACAAAGATTGGTATAGAAATGTTTTTGCAGATGGGAAATAGGAAGAAGAGATAACACAGGAAAAGGACTTCCATCATTGCTGCTCAACTAATACTCATTATTGTCTATTGCTTTTACTATTGCATTATTACTTTTTGATAGTAACTGTAATGGTTCAGTAGCCAAGACACTGAACTTGTTTGTGAAGAACTGGAGTTTGATCCTCAGTGGTAACTAGAAGCCCATACCACTTCTGATCAATGGGTACCAGCTTGTAGATCAAGGCAATCGGTGCACAATGCTGATCCCGTAGCCACTGTCATGCCATAATTACAAAATTTTAGAGCCATAACTTCCCTAGTCCCCCTTATCCACAATTGTCTATTGTCAGAAAATTTTTATACTTTTTTGATAGTTTTAGTGCATGCTGAATTTAAAGAAGTGTATCTTGTTAGAAATAGTTTTAAATATATATTTTTTGTAATAAAAATAATCATTAAAATTTAAGCTAACAAAAGAATAAATAATTTATTCAAAAATAACTTTGCATGACTAATCTATTTTGTACTAAACAAGTTTTTAAGAGAATATTAATTTTTAAGTATTTTTCCTTTTATAGCCAGAACTCTCTATTGAAGCCATTTTAAGTCAAATTTAGTATTATTATATCACGAATCTAAAAAATTGCTAAAAATTTTTCTTTGCCCTATAGTTTGTGTGATCTTTCATTATTCAAATTAGATCTTACAATTTGCGAACTACAGCTCAGCTTCCTTTGTTTTTTATATTTGGTTTTTATCTTTTCATTCAAAACAGTTTTCATTATTTATGGTACTAGAAATCTATCTTAAGATAGTTTTTATGGATAAAAATTACACGCTAGATCAGCGGTTCCCAATTTTTTTCGAATATGGGATCCTAACTGATCAAAGTTTCCTGTGTTAACCTTCTTTCAACTAAACCTTGACTTTATAAATGAAGTACATAAAGACAATTGCGAACCTATTAACCAATAATAGACCACTTTATTTTGAAAATATTTAAGTAATGAAATTTTTTCATTGTTTTATCATTAATGATCTCAAATTAGATCTTATGTTTACTCTTTAAATTCACTGCCCTAGAGCTGTATCTAGTCTAGACATGAATTATTTTTGGGTGTATATACGTACATATACTGAAAACGAATTAAATAAACTGAAATATGATTTTTATTTGAAATTAAAACTAAAAAGAACTACTACAAGTATTGAAATCAATTAGTAGAAATGCATATTTATTTATTAAAGAATGTGTTTATTTTATTTTGATTTGAAAAACTCTACAGGAAATTTTAAGGCAATTTTTTTTATAAATGTATGTATTTTTCACAATGCCTTAAATATATTCTTATTAGAAAAATTTTATTTTTCTTTAAAAAAAATTTCATATCTTTTTCATTGATATTTTAATTTAAATAATTTCATAATGAAAATATTAAATGAATAATGTATTATTGGTTGGATTTAAAATTAATGAAAGGTACTTAAAATCATTACTGATTCATAAAAAGACTAACACTTGGAAACCTTTTAATTTTTCCATGGAACATCATTTTGGAAGCGTTGCCCTAAGTTATTTGCAACAGAGGTAAATCAAAATGATCCAATGATATAAAATTTCTACAATTTTTGATAGAATTTAATAAATTAGATATTTTATTAAACTCTATTTGACAATAGGAAGTAGGTAGAAAAATCAGAGATTGTAGTATGTATATTCTAATTGCCGTTAATATTTATCCAAGTTATGAAATGAAGCTATTTTATATTTTTATTCCAATTAAAATTTAAGAAATAGCTACAAGATATCAATAATATATTTTTTCCTTTACAACCCTGATTAGGTTCATTTATTTTTCAGATATCCTAATAATTTTTTTCTGGTGATGCATATGATGGAAGCCTTGGGAGAAATTAAGCACAAAAAATATTAGACATGAGGTCAATTGAAACAGAGTGCTAACAAATACAAACTGAATGACTTTTTTTTAGAATATGGATTAGACATGTATCAAGTCCTAAAATTTTACCAGGTCTGGGTACCCAGCAAAGACTGAATCTTTTATCTGACCAGTTTAAGGAACATGGTAAAAATTGAATTTATTACATGGCTGGGTAGTTGACTGGATTACAACATTTATGCAAAGCAATAAAATAATCATATAATTTTCTATTATTATACGAGATATAGTTCTAAGGAAAATTATTATGTGCCTAAAAATAAAAAAAATAATTTTTTTTTTTATCATTTATAAATTTTTTTAATCCAAGTTTTCAAAAAGTTTCTAAAACAAATTTTGTGTGACGTTTAGAATGATTAATGTAAAACTTTTTCTTGGAGTGAAGACATCTGCTAATATAATTAATTAATTTTATATTTGATTTGCATGAACTTTCAATAGCATTCATTAATTTAGTTTCCATTAAACAAAGCTATTTTAAAAATATTTTAATAAAACGACAGTAGATAAAATTTAAAAAAAATTAAAAACAACAGGCTTTAATTTTTAATCATCCGATAACTGTAAACGTTATTTAGATTCAATGAGATTTACCTTAGTACAATTTCTTAAACTTATCGATATTCAGTGAGAAATTTCATCTTATAACAATCGTTGCACGGAAGAATTTAATTTTTTAGCAAGCTCAAACTTTTCCTTTTTCTTATTTTGTTGAGTCAAAACTAACATTAATAAAAATGTTTTTAATTTTTTTTTTAAATTTCTATTAAAATAATTTTCTTTATTCCATGATTTATTTACATAAATAAACTAATCCTATTTTTTAACTGGGACAGCTTTCATAAAAAAAAAAAAAAAAAAACAGCAATAAAATGAGATAGAAGGGAATGAAATCTTTTTTATAGGAAAGGAGTGTTGTCATGTTATTAAAAAAAAAAACTAATAATAAATTGTAATTTAAATTAAAAAGATAAAATATAATTTAGGAAAACCTATCAAAGAGATGTTTCAAAGATAATAAGGATATTAAGGAATATATTTAGTTCACTGTAACTATCTTTAACTCTGAACTTATACATTTAATGATATGAGGGTAAGGTAAATCATTGTATAATATAATACTTAACTATTTCTCAGAAAAAATCTTTCCTATACAATAAGCATACATTTTTAAAACTTTTTAAAGCAAAATTTGAATCACACATTTTTTTTTTTAATCATTTCCAAAATAAAATAAAAAAATAATCGGATTAAAAGTAATCCCATAATAAATAAAATATTGAGTTTCAAATTATTATAAAATATATATGATTATTATTTAATAGTGAATATTCTTTTAAAAGTTGTTTTTCAAAAAGGGTTCTTAATGTTAAAAAATGAATCATTGTTTCCCTCTGAAATATTAACCTCATGTCTTACATTACAAGCACTGTGAAAGCTATGTAGGAAAAGGAACACAAGAAGCAAGATTTAATATAGTGAGCATATAATTTATAAAAATAAATGATTAATATATATATATATATATATATATATATATATATATATATATATATATATATATATATATATATATATATATATATATATATATATAAGCTAAAAAATTTCAAAACATAAAAAGTTGCATTTTTATGTTTTGAAATTTTTTCAGCACATTGAAACTTTATGGTTCACTCTAGGTCTCCCTGAACTAACTTTTTTTACATTTTAAATTACTTATATAAATTAAAAAGAATTTTAAATGAAGGGTTTCGTCAGTGGTGTATCATCCTCTAAAGTTGCAATAACTCAGTAAATATTTTTCTAAAAGGTGTTTAAATTATGATTTAACATATTTACATACTAAAATTTAATATAATAAAAATTTTAGAATAGATTTTTTAGTTGTATATACAGCAATTAAACCCTGTGAGAGCCTAAAATTTATTTTTTTTCTTCATTACTTACTCATAATATCGTGATATTTTATTGAGCCCACCTGAACGTTTTAGTTTTAAGATCAGAAACAGCCGACTTTTAGTTTGGCAGGTTTGGGTGCCTATGTACATAATTTCATTGAATTTGCAAGTGATATTATCGAAACCCCGGGTTCCTTTAAAACCGCCTGTTTCATATTAATATTTTTTTATCAGCATTTAGAGTCAACATAATATTTTTTTAGCTTTTCTCTACGGTGTATATTTAAGGCAAGATATTTTAAAAATACTTACATTCTTTTCGGCTATTTTTCTTTCTCTTTTTATTTCTATTTTGACGTTTTCTTTTTCTTTCTTTCCTCCTCTGTTTTCTTTTTTCTTCTTTGTCAACTACAGACTCAATTGAATCTGTGTCTTCCCGACTTTCGGTTGAGTTATTTTCTAGCTTTTTTCGGCTGATGCGAAGGCTTGCTGTTGGCATATCGCCTACCATACTGCTTGGGCTGGGAAAAATATAAAGTATCAAACTCTGGTTAATGTATATTGTATGTAATTAAAAAAAAATCTAAAGTTTAGGTACTGTAAATAAGCGAAATTAATTTAAATTATTTTAGTTTATTGTTGTTGTAATACTATAAATTCTTTATTTTTAAAAAATGAATGATCTTTCATTGTCAATACTTTGCCTGCCAGTTTATAGAATCACTGGTGTCTTGTAACAATACTGGGTTAGATTATTTTCAACTTTTGCTCAACTACTTATAAGACCATTTTTTCTAGTAAAGTTATGTTAAAATATTTTTTAGATTTCTGTTGTTTTATAAAAAAGAAATTCATTCAGCTGATTTATTAAAGTTAACTTCAGACTTTTTCAGACTTTGTTTTTTTATGGTGGGATTTTAAAAAAATTTCTTACTGTAAAGAATAGGCCATAAACTGGAAATTATGTGCTAATAAACAACCAAATTTATAAATTCTACTATCTATCTATTTATGACTACAAATAAACTCAATGAACAAATGGATAAGAATCGGCTATAAACTGGAAATTATGTGCTAATAAGCAACCAAATTTATAAAGTCTACTATCTATCTATTTATGACTACAAATAAACTCAATGAATGGATAACACACAAGAGAGATGAGCTCTTTTCTTGACCTCATGCTGTTTACCATTACCCACACTTATACAAACAAAGCCCTTTTATTATTTTCTATATTTCCTGAAGAGGCCCAAAACAAATATGGGAAAATAGCTCCCATTCACTTTTGAAAATTAAAAAAGTTGGTGGGAAGTATACTTCCCACGACCTTAAAAAGGATTACATCAGGGGCGCCCATATGTTTGAATTTAGGGGGGGGGCTCATGAAAGAAAACGACAAATAGCTTAATGAATTAAAAAATTTATGAAAGGTAATTTTATCTATTTAAATATTTTAAACTTAATTAGCTGAATAACTAATTAATTCATATTAATTTCACTTTTAATTATACATCATTAATCAAATACGCATATGTTTCATTAGGCACATATTTTCTAGGGGAGGGGGGGATTACATGGATTAATATTTTTTTACCGCTATAGGAAGAGAGGTTTTGTATTTGTTAGAACATGTACAGCTCCGGTTCAGGCATTTAATGGAGAAAAGCTTGTTTTCTCAAAAGTGTTTTCTTTATATCTATCCAAATTATTAAGTTACAGAGGTTTTCTTTCACATTTAGTAATATAAAGGAATTGATAAAGAGAAAAAATTTTAATGTCTATAATTTTGATTTTATTAATGCTAAAGTTGAATTCAAAAAGTTTGACTAATTAAACGACATGAATTTGCTTTAATAAATTCTATGGCGTATTTAAACTTGTAACGTGCTAAGAAACGGAAAATATTAGCCAATTTCATATGAGAAGTAGACATTTTGTTACAATGGTCAGAACTAATGAGCTGCTGGAATTAGTAAAGAAACTACAGTCGTTACTATTTTTTTTCATTATTTGTAGTGTGTTTCTTTTTGAAAAAAAATTAGTGTAGTGAGTAGTGCAATACGAAAAACTCCTCTTTGTAGTGATTCCTGACAACTGCTTTTAATATTAGTTTTATAAAGAAGCAAGATTAAAACGCCACTAATTTTTCGAATCTGATTGATGCAAATCTTATGTGAGTTCCTCAGCAGACTGAGTGAGAATGTCTCTGATATACTTTCACTTAATTTTTTTCTCAATTAAGTTATCTTAAGTTTTAAACACTTAACAAAATTACACATATTTGATAATTGTCTAGCATTTTTGGAAACAAATATTTGCTTTTAAGAAAGGTATAAAAAGTTGAAGGCTGTAAAAAAAAAAAAAATCATAAAAAATAAAACAGCTTATTTATTATTCTCAACCATTTTTTTTTAACACATTTTTTATTCAATATTCAACTTTTTTTAACTTTGAATTTAAGTTTAAATTGAGTCCTCTAGCAAAATTCATTCCAAGAGAGTAGTTAAATAGTAACTATGTAGACAGATTTTTTAATGTAATAAGTTTTTTTTAATATGTGACTATGAAGTGACAAAAGTAGTTGGTAATTAATACATTTAAAAAAAAATATGTTTGTAGTTAGCTACACTTACAGCAAATATTTAACTACAAAAAAATTTTAAAAATTCAGTTTTTAAAACCACTTAGCAACTCAGCCATTTATTGGAACCAAAACGTTGCATTAACTGATTATGTAAGAAGTTACGTTAACTAGCAGACAGTGAATATTATTTTTTTTTTATTGCTAGTTGTTTCAGACTTATTAAGTTTTGAAATTGGTAGTTATTTATTGCAGTAATTAAGTCTTATATATTTTATAAATATACCTTGTAGAATCGATTGATTCTTTGACGGGATCATATAGGTGATGGTGAGGATGATGGTGGTGATGATTGTGTTCATGAGTCTGCAGCTCCCAACATCGAAGAGCCTGAGGCAAAGACACTTTGTTGATCTTCACATGCCTCCAATCCCTAGGAAGTAATTTTTAATTCTATAATTTTATCACAATGATTGTTTTTTATATTATTATTATATTATTGCTATGTAATTAAAGATTTTTTTTAAGTCATCACTGATATTTGAGACACTTGGTAAAACCAGATTCATACAGCATTGAAAAAAATAGTTCTACTTTGTTTAATTTTAATAAATTTGTGAAAAATTCAGCTTTATCAAGAAGCTGTTTACAAAATATATTTTCCTGATATATTTTACCGCTTCAGTTTCTTGAAATTATATTGAAGACTTAGCACATTAAGGAAAATAATCTCATATTTTACAGCCAACAACAATGTAGAAAGTGCCAAAAGAAAAGAAAAAAAAAACGGACCACTCTGAATAACTTTTAAACTAATGATCGGATCTTCACGTTCTGGGACTCATTCTCAATGGTTTGAGGGGGTGACCTCAAATATGTTAATTAATAAGTGCCGAGGATATTTTAAGTTACGGTATGACCGCAACTTAAAATACGGCAACCCAAAATATGTAAAAATTATTTGATCAAAAATTATTCAAGGTGGTTTTTTTTTTTTCATACTGTACATGAAAATTCAAATGTTATTCAGCATGTTCTTAAACAAAAATCTTCATTTATCTAACATTGCATTATTACATCCTTAGGAGTATGAAAAGAGGTATTTACTTGTTGGATAGCACTGTGTGAGATATGCAAGCAGGAGCAAACACTGCACTGAAATAAAGAAGAAATGGTTTTAAATTCAAATATATACATTAAATGAATTTATTGAATCAAAGCCAAAATACAAAAAAGCATTGATAAAGTATTAATAAGTTATGTCAGTGATGGCATGCATACAAAAAGTGGCAAACGTTTTTTTTTCTAATCAATTAATTAAAGGTAATTTCTGATCAATTTATACAAATTATTTCCTGTGATTAATTGCATCAAAGAATAAGCCTATAAATTGGTCTGCCAGGACAAATATTAAGCCTGTATATTGTTTGCATAGAATATTCTTCAAAATTATTGAGTACTTAAAATTAATTATATTAAAGAGCAAATTTTTTGTTGCATTTAGATAAATATTTGATCTTGTCTATTTCAGATGTGGGAATTTCAAATCTGAAATTAGCTTCAAAAGCTACAGATTTTATTTAAAAATGGCATTTTTAGTCAATATTTTTTCGAAATGTGTAAGTTTATAGTTATAGTGTGTTATATCTATTAGTTAGTGCGTAGTTATATCTATAAGGTGGTGACATGAAGGTTGCAACAAACTTCTAGGGGAGTAAGGGCACATCGTCAGAATTAAAAGTGATAGAGACCCATGTCATCAAACATGGCTAGAGGTGCTTTCCTGTACTGTTCAGAAGTATATAAAGAAACGGTTCATAATAAGAAAGCACCCCTAGCGGCGTATGCCAACATTCCTGAGTATAGGTTCCTATACAGTTTTAATTCTGTTGTTGTGCCCTATCTCCCCTAGACGTTTGTCGCAACATTTACGTGACCCTATGTTATATATAATGTTTTTAAACTTGTACATTTAAACAAAAAACAGACTAAAATTATCATTTTAAAAGTGATTATGTAGCTTGGAGAGAAAAACTGATAGCAGATTTGAAATCAGCGATACAAAAGTATCTGAGATCAGTTAAAATATCACAAGCAACAGAAAACAAAAAAATTTGCTCCCCAATGTTATTCGTTGACTTCAAAGTTTTGGTTTTAAATTTTTTTTACTAAGAATGCAAATTACTATTCATCTTCAAAGCAAATTACTAATCGTCTTCATCATGCCATTCTAAACATATTCATAAATAAACAACAATTTTACTTTAATAGATGTTAATTGAATTTTATACTTGTTAAATATATCAACTGTAACAAAAATCAAAATTTTTGGTTGATATTTAAAAAATATGAAAAATTTGCATTTATTGTGCCCAAACAAAGACACATAAAGTTATATTTAATTGCTATAAGAACACCCTGCATGTACATTGTTATTTTTAATGTTAAAAAAATTAAAACTTACGAAACATTATCTAGAGATGTCCTAATGTCAATTCCCATTTTGTGGATGTAATCCCATTGTGATTTTGACACTGGAGCACCAACATTATCGGCCGTCATCTGAGCTTCGTCAAATAACCATTGGAACACAAACACTGGACCTATAGTGTCACGTGCATAATTAGACATTATACAGAAGCAATTTGAAACATTATCAAAAATATGTATGTAAAACAAAATTTTATACATATAAGCAAAAGCAAGATTATGTATATATAAACAAAAAAAATTTTTTTTTGTTACCAAATGCTTTAGCACAAAGTTTGACAAACAAAAAATGGTTTTTTTAAGTTTTTCTCCAAAAATTGAAGAAAAACTTTTTTTTTTTTTTGTCACATTAACTCATTATACTCTTTCTTGGCCACTTGCAAAATTAAAGTGCTTTACTACAAACAAATAGCCATATCATATACTGCATTGTTATTTCATTTGCCATAGCAACTCCTTTTTTGCAAAAATTATTTATAATTTCACCTTTTTGTTAGGAAACTTTTCCCTGCTGTAGTTAAAGCACGGAGTTGTCATTGTGGTAATCTATAGGGTTCCTACCCTGCTTTATTTTGATAGTTATCATCTTATCTAGTAGGTAAAAGTGGACCATGTTGATAACATTTGCTATCATCATATGCCATTATTTATTTCAAAATTGTGGATCTTTAACTGCAATAGCCTCACCCCTTAGCCAACAAACTGGCTGTAGCTGAGAGTGCTTTACTTTTTATAGATAAGATATATCCATGCTATGATCTGAAGTTATATAAATTTCTCTAACAACTGTTTTAAAAACATTATCAAATATGAATATCATTAAATTTTTTTTAATTAAATTTTTGGTGACTTTTGAGTCATTTTTTAAGTGATTCATTTGCGAGTTTCTAACATTATCTAAACAAATATTTCTTTAGAAAACAAGGTAATAAAGCTTTTATTGTTTGGAAGTTTGCATGCTAAGTTTCACAATAAGAAAAAATCTTAAAATTGCTAACTTTTTCTTCCTTGCGACAGACACTGAACTACTCCTTCTTCGCCTCAGAAGATGCCAGAAGTGTTGCTCATTTAACGTTATCCGGAAGGCACCAATCACTGAGGCGAGTAACATTAATCATGTCACACTGCCTAATGGTACTAAATTGCTAATTAAAATACAAATAAATTACTGCCAATCTTACTTTGTAAAGTTGCATAAATTCTATATCCAAAGTAACACCTCCAATTATCAATTTGTGTATATTGCATTTGGCATCTTTTGGGTACTTGGCCATCCCACATTCTGTAATAAAAATAAATTTAAATTAGCAAAAAATATTTTGTAGACCATTCAAGGTGTTCTGTAATCAACGCTCTTAACATATATTTTTGGGTTATTTGATAAATATAAAGTTTATTAACAAATATAGTAGACATAGAGGCTCCAAAAAAATATTTAAAGGAAAAAAGTTAAATTCATTCATATCGAAAGCGTGATTACAATCATCAAAACTTAATGTAAGAAACTTGAAATTGCGTGCTTAATAGGGGGTGAAGAGCCATTGTCAAAACTGGAAAATTATTTTACTGTTTTGAACACTATATTGGTAATGATGATTCACCAAATTTTGGTGAGTTTTTGTCTTTTCTCAACTAAATAGAAAATTGCGAAACATTTATATGCATGTAGGCGTGTATTTTTACACAGATTCTAAATATATAAATGGAGAGTAATATGAAGGGAAACTCTATCAAGATAAGGAACATATCATAAATATATACACTATATACAGCACAAGGTAAAAAGCGAATATCTTAAATAACTTTAGATCTAATGATCAGATTTTTACCTATTAGGGCTCAATCTTAATGGATTGAAAGCCTAACCTAAAATAAGCTAATTAATTTGCGTAGTAGATATTTTAAGCTACAAAATCAAATGTAAAAACGTACTTTCTCTGAATAAGTATAACTTTTTTTCCACAGATTTGTAATCTTGACCCGCAATGTATGGAGGGGGTTGCCTCAGTTTGGAAAACATGATCCCAAAATTTTAGTCAGGAGACCAGTCAAAAGTTAGGTTTACTTTTTTGTGTATTTCACTGTATCCCTAAAAAGTCTTATGAGAAACAAAAAAATTTCTGCTCAGAATTATAAAAATTCATTTATCCGAGAAAATTCCAGGTAAAAAATAATTTTCTTAATTAATTATTATTTTGATAATTATATTTATTATTTTTTGTAATTTAATAATGATAAAAAAATTCTTGAATTGTAACTGAATACAAATTTTTACATCATTGACTTAAATAGCAAAACACAAAATTTTAATATAATTGGTTGAATAGTTTCCGAGTAATAAAATTTCAAGTAAGTCATATTTTTTATTTCTCTGGAGCAATTTAACCGAGTGGTTATTTTTGTTGGCATACTTTCAATGCAGGAGATATTTATGACTCATCATCATCATAGTTGGCCAGACAGCCCAATGTGGGCCAATGCCTTCCTCTGAAGATTTCTCCATAACGACTTCTGATTTATCTTTTATCTCTAATTCTTTTCATTAATTACGAGAATATCAGACTCCACCTAGTCAACCATCGCGGCCTTCCCCGCTTTCTTGTTCCAGTGGGTCTAAAAAGCAGTATCTTTTTTATTATATTGTCATCACTCATTAGAATCACGTAGACCATCCAATTCATTCTATTTATTTTTATGTATTTAATAATATTGAGTTGTTTATAAATCTGGTACAGTTCAAAGTTAAATCTCCTTCTCTAGTTATTGTTTTCATTTACACCACCAAGTATACTCCGCAAAATGTTTATCTCAAGCATTGCGATACAACTTTCCTCCAGTTTCGTCATTGCCCAAGATTCAGAAGCATATGTCAAGACTGGCCTGACAAGAGTTTTGTAGATTAAGAACTTTGTTTTAATCTTCTAAGCCCATAGACAGCCCTATTTGCCAAATAGAGTGAGGTTTTTTTTTTTTTTTTCTTTTTCAGGAGTCATTCTGTTGTCAATAGCAATAATTGATCCTAAGTAAGTAAAACTCCTTACTGTTTTAAATCTATAAGAATCTGTTTTAAGATAAGGGTTTGAGACTTTGTTTCTTGAGAATAACATATATTTTGTTTTCTCTACATTTATGACTAAGCCCATTTGCCTTGCAGCCACTTCAAGGGCAAGAAATGCCTCTTTCAGGGCAGGAAGAGAACGAGCAATTACATCATCAGCATATGCAAGTAGTTGTACTGACTGTACTCATTCTAATAAATTTATTTATTAAAAATAATAATAAAGTTGAGTAACTTAATTTCTGAAAGCTTCTCTTGATGGCTGCTCACATTTCAAAGCAAATTATTTTAATAATTCAACATAATTTACATGTTTTTGTTGTTATTTCCATTGACATACTTTCAATGCAGAAGATATTTAAGACTCTATTCAATAAAGTTATTTAATAAAAGAACTAAATTATAAAGTAAAGTAAACTAATTACTTAGAGCCTCTCTTGATGGCTTCTACAGGAGCACATGTTTGAGGATCCATGCATTCTTGTGGCTCATAAGGTTCATTGTCCAAGAACCATCCGGAGTCCACCAGACCCCGAACCTCTATTTTGGACTTGATGCTTTTCAGGAAATCTGACACTCTGTCAAGATTGAGTAAAACACCTGTCCCACCAGCACTGACAAAAGAAGGAAAAAACATTTACTAGACAATTAACACATGCAGTTGCACTGAAATTTTATAGTATTTACTATATACTCAAAAAAATTTTAAGCTAGAAAAACAAAGTTTTATCCTAATAAAACATTTTAATTCTGTTACTTTAAAAATGGATCTGTAAGACTAATGCTTTATCTATAAATATAGTTCACCAAGAGAAATTCAAAACACATAACACGACATTTTAAATTTGAGAAATTTTTTTCCAATGAAATTTGTCACTATGATGGGGTTGATTCCATTGCTCTCACTTTGCTTCCATCTGTAGCATAGCAATTAAAAATGGCCGATATTGAAACCGATAAGCAAATCATGCTATTCTCTAGACATTGGAGTTTCATTATATTCTTTAGAGGCCAGATTTTTTAATAGCAGATGGACTCTGAAGAGTTTTTTTGCTTTCTTCCCTTGAATAAAATTGTAATCCCGAGTGGTAATGCTTGGAAAAAAATTTCAGTGGAGAAAGTTTCCAGTGAAAAAGTAGTAAATTCCGGTAAAGTTATGAAATATTCAGATTCTGTCGGAATAAATGGCAGCTGTGATACATATACTGACTTTGGAAACGGTCAAATATCTCGAGAAGTATAGATCAGATTGAAAAGTGTAACTAGACAGACAATCTGACACTTTCAATATATTTTAAAACCTATTTAATGATACAAAACTTGATCTTTCCGCCCCTACCCCTGAGAGTGGGGTGGAGGGCAACTTAGAAATCTGAAATATGAACCCCTATTTTTTATTGCAGATTCGGATCTTCCAGAAAAAAATAACCCTATTTTAGTTCTAAGTTTATGCATTTTGCTTCACAGATTGGGCTGTAATTGAGAAAAATTAAATAGGGTACAAGCTGTTTAAAATCCTAAATCTCGAGACCGGAAGGATGAAATAGACATGGCGGAGAAAAAAATTATCGGTTTTTTCCAATACGTATATATTTTATTTACTTCATTTTCAATAGAGAATATCATTTATTTTATTTTCAATGGCGAATCTTGAGACCCATCAGACTAAGAAAATAAAAATAGATACATAAAAAAATCTTATGGATTTTTATTTTCTTGAAAAAATACCGAAATATTTTTGGTTTTATTTATTTAATTTTCAACCTTATGAACATCAAATTACTATTTTAAACAATTTGTACCAATTTTAATTTTCTCAGCTACAGCGCCAGTTGTGAAGCAAAATGCATAAACCTACTATAGGATTACTCTTTTCTGGAGAATCCTATTCTGCAGTACAAAATAGAGGTTCATGCTTAAGATTTCAAACTTGCCCCTACTTCCGGGGGTTTGGGGGGAAAATCGAGTTTGGTATCATTAGATGGCCTTTAAAAATAATAAATATGGTTATTTTCACTTTTTCGATCTGATGTATATTTCTTGAGATTTTTAACCATTTCCATATTATTTTTATGCACTGTTTACATAGTGACAACAAATAACAAGGTGAAATCTTATTGAAACATCAGTTCCGTTCCGGGCTCGGGGTTTATTTGAGCAACGATTGGATATTTACAAGTTACATCATTTTAAGTAAATTGTAGCAGTCGTCGATTTAGAAGCCAATCAGGGTCCACACACAGACGTGACGTCACTTACAGGTATCCAATTGAATCTGGTTTATATCACCTAATTTGGCATAATTACTTGAGTTCTTCTCGAGTTGCAACGTACTGCAGTGGACTGATCGTTAAGACACGGTTCCCAGCAGATCACCGAAGTCAAGCATCACTGACTGCGGTCAGCGTGCGGGTGGGTGACCACTTGGATCAGTCTGCGTAGGAACCGAGGGTGTGCGGTATTGGTCCTTGTTAAACTGTTCTACCGTAAAGTGCTCAACTTCGCGCGCAAGTCGTCGGGCTACTGAAGCAGGGGTGCCATCCCCTCTGCAGAGGATCAAAATTGTGATGGCATGTCTTCGGATCATCCTGAGGGATGTTTCCCAGACCGTCGCCAATAGCCCATTGTGCAGCTCTAGTGCGACGTAACTGAACTACAACAACATCTCGAGTTGCAACCTCACAGGATTTTTAAAATCAATATTTTTAATACGACATTATTACGACTAGCGAATTTCCGCATCTTCCCTCTGTCTTAAAATTGATTAAGCTAATTTTTTTCATCTCGAGTTAAAAAAATTGTCTCGATGTCGGTGTTTTCCGTTTTTTCATTTTTGTGTTTATACACTTCAAAGGTGTTCATCACCCTGGTATATTGCATTGCTACGGCATTTCATGTTAGAAAATAAACAAAGTAAGGGTTACCTGCTTCCAGCAAGAAGTAACATGTCCGAAGAAAACAGTCCTTGAGTCAATAAATCTTTTACAACTTCAAGAACTATCAAGGATCCCAGAAAAGAAAACTCTCCTAAAAAAAGAGAAAAAATTATGATCGATTTTATTTGTCGAGTTTTGTAAAACGAATTCATTGTTGTTTAATAAGAATCTATTTTAATATATTAATTGGAAAATCTATAGTACATTTCTTTGTTTTTATGACTGAATCGTATTTCTTGAAAATATGCAAACAAAAATTATTTTTAGAAATTTTTTAACAGTAATTTTAAAAAAATGCATTTTAGAGCAAACTTTGGAACAATATCACTTTACCTTTTTTGGTTGAATAGTATGCACCGCTCCAAGAATCACTTGAACAATAAGGCAAAAAACTGAAAGAAAATTAATAGTTTCAGCCATATCCCTAAATATTTTAAAGATATTTAGAAATATCAGTAGAGAGATTTATGCAAGTAAAACCATTGAAAAAAAAATTTTACAATATTAAATTCATTCATCAATTTTTTTCTCTCCACTATATAACAATAATTCCAATAAAAATTATATTACCGCAATTTACTTTTTACTCTAAATAACTTTTCAGCATTATCCGAATCGGTAACTATTTTATGCGAGATGTTCACAAATTCTACAGACGAATTCAAAATGGAGGAATAATATATTCAATAGAATAAAAATTTACCATAGAACATGCCGTTTAAAACCGTTTAAATCGTTGAAAACACTTTGTTCCTTTTTGTTATAGGTCTTTCCTCAATTGCAAAGTGTGCCGGGCGGAGTGCAGCGAAGTAGTTTTATGCATGATGATGCCCCATACATATTATGCCCTTTAAACAAAGAATATATAATGTGAGAAGAAGTCTAGCTTCTCCGATAGGTAGCAGGGGCCAGCAAGGTCCCTCTGTATGACAAGAATGCGGAATCAACTCGATGAAATGATCCAAAGAACTAGATTTGGCGCGAGACACCGATTGCAAGGCTTCTGCCTTCGCCGGATCTCGATCGAATTGCCCTCGCCACGGCAAACATCAAAAGCACACATTATCATCTTCTAACCCGTCTGAGAAATGCTTTTACGTCGATGCAGACTGTATAATGACGTCAATGAACAGCACTTCGAACAACATTTTTAATAATTAATTAAATAAATCTTTTTTGTTGCAGCGAAGTTCGTAGTATCTTTTGCAGCTGTTTTAAAACGTGATGCCGAAACTTGCATGGGTTATTCGATATTTCCCCACTCTCAACATGATTTAAGAGACTATGTTCTATGGTAAAGTTATCAATTTCTTGATGCACTGAATTTGTTGATCAAATTTTGAAATATCCTGTATTAAATTATCTATCAAAAATATTTAATCACATAGTTTTATTGAATTTGAGAATAAAAGCAAATGCAGAATTTCTAAACGTTATGAAATGCTGTTTTATATATTCTAACCTGGCCAAGATTCTAACAAAAGCGAAGCTTTTATTTCGCATCTTTAACGATAAGTACTATTCTAAGTTTATTCGCGAAAATTAAATAAAGATAGTTAAAGCCATTTTTTACATTCCACACACTCCTGACGGTACAATTAATTAAAGTTGGAAAGAGACTTGTTAAGAAGACGCTATACTGCGGTAGAAGCCCTTCACGGCGAATTCTCTTTTACCCACATAAGTAATTTAATGTATAGAAAAATGAGTTCAGGAAAACCATGAAATTTCGAAGGCTGAAAAAATATTTTCAAAAATACCAAAACGCAAACAAATTATGGCAGGATTACGCAATGCGAAGTATTTCAAGTTTTTTTTTTTTTTTTTGTACTAAGTATTATTTTCATAATTTATAATGAATTACATCATCGGGCTTACTAATGTTTTTGTTAACTAATGTTCATCTCCGTAACCTTGTAATTTTGAACCTATCAAGTATGGAGAGAAATTTGCCTTTGTGGAGTACTTTTTGATAGAACAAACCGGGAGGAGAAAATTAAATAAATTGCAAATATGACAACAATAAATGTGATAAAAATAATAAAATGGTTTTTGCTGTCAGTAGTAATTGACTAATTAAGTAAAAAGCTAGTCGGTTATATGTGATATTCGTCAGTTAAGATTTACATTTTAAAATTCCAATGAAGATGAGACAGAATTTGCCATAAAAAGTTTCTCCCTCGGTATAACATCCTTTGGCTTGCTTAAAAAAAAATTTTCCTAAAAAAAAAAGTTTTTTTAGAGTTTTATACAATCACAAATAATCACTTACATTTGATTGGCATCCCACCAATAAGGATTCTCTTCAGGATCAGGGGACATAATACCACCAACTGCAATACATTAAATTAAATAAAAGTGCTAAATGAAGCGATTAATAAAAACAATATAAAGCTTTAATGCCTAAACTTGATTTTTTTTCCCTCTAAAATTTAAAAATTCTTTAATATTCCTTAGATAGAATGTGCATATTTGAAATAGGGCGAAAAAGTTGTGGGCGTCGAATGTGCGACCTTATTATATCTCTCCAATCTGCTTGTCTTATATATACAAAGAAAAATAATAATAATAGCAATAAAGAAAAAACCACTTCATAACTTTAATTAGAAACTTATTTATCAAAATTATTTTAATTTTTAAAAAAATAGATATAATAAAAAATACAAAGTTAGAGAATGTCAAAAAATTTAAATCTTTTGATTTTAAAAAAAAAGTGTTTAAAAAGTAAATAGGTTTATTCAAAATATAAGTAGAACAAAAGAAATTGATCATGTAATTCATACATGGAAAAAAATTAAAAATTTGCTGAAAATAAAATTTGTTTTATATAGCGAAGGTGATGCATGCAAAACGAATGTTTTTTTTTTTTTTTTCTTTTTCGTTTTATTTTATATCATAAACATGCATAGATTTTATATAGATAAGAGACAAAAAACGGATAAAAATATTTCAAAGAAGAAAAAAAATAAAAATTGAAACATAATAAAGTTTATAAATCTTAAATTCTCAATTTTTTATTAAAATTTTCTCTCTTCTTTCATTCTTTATATCTCTATTATATATATATATATATGTACTGATTAAAAACTTCATTTTTGTTAATGTAAAGTGTTAGTGAAGATTCATATTAGTTCTATATGGTTTTCATTTGCGAACTAATTCAATAATTATTTATTTTATTATTTATTTATATATTCTTTGATTAGTCAGAAGCCAAATAGATTCAAAAATACGTTGATGTTTCTAATGATACTTGAACAAGCCAAGCGCTACAGCCATTGGCCTTTTGCGAATTAAGTCAGGATGGTGCGTCTTTCGTTTGACAAGAGAGCAACGTAAAGGGTAGAAGTACGTCTTAGCTCAGAACCCCACGGATAGATAGCAGCAGCACTCAATAAGGGGACACTTCCTCAATTTAGACACAGATCTGAAGGAGAAAGAAATTTTCTCGAGATTCCTGTACCCATGATACATCTCAGCTACCTACCACAGGACTTTCGGTTCCACAGATTTCACGAGCACATATGCGTTCGGTGGATCTTAAAGGAATTGAGAATCGGACCGAAGCCCGATTGTCTAACCACTAGGTTACCGGCCCACAAAATATTGATAAACAGTGTTCATTAAAAGATACTATATTCTTATGTAATAATATCGCTGGATTTCATTTGTACATTAGAATTTAAAATGAAAGGAAATAAGTCATATCGATGGCCTTACTGTCTTACCACTCCTTGTATCTGGCCACAGTGAAGAGGACATTAGATTTCTACTTCTTGTCCATCTGTTGTTGCAGCTCTTTTCATCGAAACAGTACCATCCACCTAATTGACACAATATCAGTTTCATGAAAGAATACTTATATTTTAAGAGTTTTGTTTTATTTATTACCAAAGGCTTGAGGTTTAATTCCAGACATACTGGTTTATGAGTATTTTCGCATGGTGCAAGGCTTAAATATGAGGTAATTGGAATGCCTCAACTTTTGATTTAGTCATCGGATTTTTTACTCACATACAATCTTAATGCTTTTAGAGGACGCTATACCTTGTAAGGAACCCTTCATCGCAAATTCTTTTTCACATCTATATGTAGTTTAAAGTATACAAAAAGAAAAACTACTGTAAAGCCAGTGTTCGGATGACGAGCACTTCAAATAGTGATCGCGACTTTTTTCGCAGTTTGTAGTGTAATGTGCTACTTAAAAAAATAAAAATAGTGTTGTGAGTAATGCGATAAAAAAAGAGTTTGAAGCGATTCCCGGCAACTACTTTTAACGTTTATTTAACGTCTTTTCTAAACGAAAAACACGGCTTCAACGCAACTAATTTTACAAATTTGATGGGTACAAATCTCCGCTGGTCCGTTAATAGATGCAATGAAAATGACTCTTTGGCTATAGCTGAGCGTTAACAGAAATTAAGTATTTTAAAATCACATATAACTAATATTTAAATTAGCCGTTATGAAAAATCACTTATAATTAATCACTTATGTCACACTTTCACATGCAAATACATACTCGTGAAACATTGATGTTATTTAAAAAGAAGAGAACGTATTTTTGACGTACTTAATTTCTTTGAGTTAATAAAAGAGAATTAAAAAGTTTAAAAATTGCAAGTATTTGATAATTTCTCATTTCTTAAATTAAATATTCGCTGTCGAAAAATGCATAAAAAGTTAAAGGGCAAATGAACAAATTCAAAAAAAAAATAAATAAATAAAAGTTTGGAATAAAAATATAAAAAAAACTGGCTCATATAAAGATGAATAAATATTTCTAAATTATTCCCTTATATTTTATACAAGCCTGTTTTTTTTTTTTTTTTTTTTTCAAAACCATTTTGAACATAGATGTTATATATATATATATATATATATATATATATATATATATTATATATATATATATATTATATATATTATATATATATATATATATATATATATATATATATATATATATATATATATATATATATATATATATATATATATATATATATATATATATATATATATATATATATATATATATATATATTCAGCATTCTTCAATTTTAAATTTTCTAATACCATTGAAGGTGAAACAGAATTTGCCATGACAAGTTACACTTGTAGTAAAGTGTCCTCTTAAAGTAAAAAAATTAAACAAGTAAATTATTTTGTACAGATTAAAATTGATTAATCTGATTAAAATACTATTTTTTTGACGAATTCAGATTTTTCATTTTCTTAATGCAATCTAAAAAGCAAAATTCAGTCAAGAGAATGATTGAAAGTTCATGCCCCTTAAGGTTTATTTTATTTTATGCATATTTCATAATATCTTTGCTCAGAAATATAAAACTCATTCATCTGAAGATACTTATGCAAAGAAATACAAAAGTTTATTCTTTTCTTTTTTTTTTTTCCTTTTAGTAATTTTTATTATTGTTTAATTTTCTAATGCTTGAAAGAATTTTGAGCTGTTATGAATAAAAAATTCAACGTCATTTTAAACTATTATAATATTTTAAAATCTTTTTTTTAAATATTCGATATTACTACAATATCTAAATAATAACATCCAAAATTTAATTGAAATTAACCGATTGAAAATGTCTAAGAAATTAAACTTCAAAAAAAAAAATGTACTTTTAAATTTACAGTTCTCTTGAGCTTCTCAGCCGATACCACCGAATAAATAATCTCGTTTAGGTTTCTTCTACTTCTCACAGCCTTTGGAATTTTTATTCATTGAACAATTTTTACAGCAGTTTACAACAAACAGTAAAAAAACTCTCGAAAATTCGACGTTTGGTCACTCTCACAATCTTATAGTTAGTAAATGGATAAGTAGTATTAGATAATTTCTAGTTTTAGGGCATGAAATTACCTTCTAAGAAAATAATCCATCTTTTGCTGCTTCTGGACTCTCGAATGTAATATCTAAAAATTATAGAAAAATAAAATTTAGTTGTTTCAAAAATTATTGCTGTATAATAAAATGAAAAGGTACTCTCTCTTAAGTTCACAGCAATGTAAAGAAGTTAATTTGATGATGTGTACATTTATTTTACTTCCAATCAATAAAGAGCACTAACTGTAAATAAATAAAGGGATTTTTTTTCCTTTATTTGTTTTGATATGCCTGATCTCACAATAATTTCCTTGACTCAAAACTATTCTCTAAAAATTGAAATTAAAACTTCTTGAGTTACATAACTCAATTAAAATTTCCACTATACTAAATGCATACCTGCCAACTTTCAAACCTTTCGAGGATGATTTTCCCCAAAGGCAGTAAAATGGAATTTAAATTACAATTTTAGGCAGAAACATACGCTGTATTTTGGGGAGGTTTATGTGGATTACAACAATAGTATTACATATTAATATATATGCTTAATATTTTTAAAAATAGTGGTGGTCAAAAAGATTATAAATTAAGTTTACAAAAATGCAAGGAATACATAGAAAGCATACATTTTACTACCACTTACAATGTAGAAATAAAATCTTCCGCCAAATGCGGAAGAGTTGGCAGGTATTGTTAATTAGAGATATTTTGCACAAATATATATATATATATATATATATATATATATATATATATATATATATATATATATATATATATATATATATATATACATATATATATATATATACATACATATATATATATACATATATATATATATATACATACATATATATATATATAACGTCGTTGCCGAGTGGAAGGATTAAAACAGGTCTTAGGCCGAGAAGGAGGGTGCAAAATTTATTTATTAATTATAAGACAGGAGCAGTCATGGGAGTAAGAACGAAAAGTTGCGCTCCTCGGTGTTATGTTATGTTAGGGAAAATCTTGCAAAGTAAATCCGTGAAATGTTTCAATTTAGGGAAATCTTAGAAATTACTATTGGTTAATTAAATAGATCACGCCATTCCCACGAAGCTTAAAGGGAGAAATATCTTTATTTAAATTTATGCATAGTTGGGCCAAAAATAGATTTAGAAACAGGATGTGGCTTTTTAAAAGTAGGATAAAGTGTTTCGATTTGAAATTAATTAGTAATAAGTTAGAAGTTGTTTTATAACGAAGAAACTAACATAAAAAGATTAATAGAAGCTTTTAATGTTACACACACACACACATATATATATATATATATATATATATATATATATATATATATATATATATATATATATATATATATATATATATATATATATATATATATATATATATATATATATATTCTTACTAAAATCATAAGTTTCAATCATCAACCGGATATTAAATCATTAAATTGCAAAACAAAATTAATTTTGATAAGGCATTTGAAACTGACTAGTGGGCGTTGTTTTCGAATACCCTGTATTTATTAATCTATTACGCAAATCGATGGCATTTCGAACCCATTTTACCACAGTCATTTTAGGAGTGCGAGGTCCTTCACACTAGTTCATCGATGATATTCGCAAAAAGAAAAAAAAAACTAAACATAATAGAGAGCTAAACACTCTTAAACAACACACTGCTTATTTGCACAAAACAGAGAAAGAAAGAAAAAAAAAATTAAGTTGTAATAACACGGATTGTTCTTTGTTCTCGAAAAAAAAAAAAAGAAAAGTACTCCACAAAAACACTTCGTTGCCAGTGTCAATGTTATCACCGATTAGGACTTAAGAAGAAGAAAAAATTTTATAAAAATAAAATAAAAACAAAACTCGTAAGTGGAAATTACTATAGTCAATGAATGTGTAAAGAAAAAAAAAAAAGGAGCAGAAAATAAAAAGGTCCGAACAGTTGAAAGTTTCTTTTTTTTTCTTCCTCTCTCTCCATGTAATACGGGCCATTTTTCTATTTGGCCGAGGCCTGCCGGTACCACAAAAGGCCTCTTCAAAGGATCCGCCGAACTCTCATGCCCATCAAAAAACCTGTTTTCATTTATTTATTTATATACATTTTTTATACGAAATGTATTTTTTTCCTTCTTACACTTTTTCGCGTCGTTGTTGTTAAGGGAAGGGTGAGGGGTAGTGGTGACGGGGCGGAAGGGAGGATATCAGTTCCTCCCGGCACACTCCCGATCGTGAGCTTTGATGTATGCCGACATGAGCGGCCGGCCGGGGATTGGTCGGCAAGCTGCAGTTCCTTATGATTAGGTCGATTGCTCGCATTTTGGATTTTACCGAGTGCATCTAATCATATTATAACTAAAACATCAAGGTATAAAAATACTATAAACAGTGCATGATTTAACATAAGGTCTGAGAGGCCTACAATAAAATTTATTTGTGAGAATAAGGGGACCCCCACATTTCTGAGGGTCCCCTTATTGTCACAAATAAATTTTATCTAAATTTTTCCTTAATTGTCCATTAGAAGAATGAATTAACAAGCATTGTAATAAATATAAGCTCAAATTTACTAATATATCGTAATTTACTCATGTTATAAAGAATTTAAAGTCACTTCATATATATATAATGGTCATGGTTATAGTTATTCAAAGATTGCAAGAAAAATATAAATTAAAAAAGTATAAATAATAGTGTTCTGTTTCTTTGATATAAAAAAAACGATTTAACCCAGACTGCGGCCCCTCTAAAGAAAGTTGTTCTGAAATTTCTTTTTCAGAAATTATAATTATTATTGTTATTAACTTATTTGATAAAAATTATCTTTTACGGTCTCATTTAAACAGGAAACGGATTTTACTTCCTCCTAACATACGGCAGCAACTCATTTAGAAACTACTTATTTTTGAATATTTTATTTATTTCATTTTATTCAATGAATAGTTTTTGTGTTGAACCTAATAAGTAAATTTTAAAGTTATAAATAATTTTAAACTTTGGTAAAATATTACAAATTCTCTCGGTAGATTAAAAATTAATATCGCGGCAGCGGGAACTCCAGATTATAATAGCAGCTGTAGATTAACAGAGCATCCGCAGATTACTTTTTATCTCAGATTAAGAAAAATGGGGAAATAAAACATGTCTAAGATTATTTTTTTATCAAAATTATAAGGCTTATAGGTGAGAAAATACTGCACAAAAAAAAAAAAAAAATAAATAAACTTTTCTATCTTTTTTTATTTATTTTTTTTTTCCAATATCATTGCTCGTTAAAATTAAGTTTAGGGATTATTTTATGTATATTTTTCAAATTGTATGTATAGTTTTTAAATATCCCTTTCAAATTTTGTGACATATCTATTAGATTAAGCTGAATTTTTACAACATAATCTCTATACTATTGCATCGGGGTCGCAGTCAAATTTGGACTTAGTGCAGCAGATTTATTCCGTAAATTCTGTTACCGGATAAATACTTAAAACCATGATTGAAAATATGGTTACTTGGTTACATAAAATATTTCAAAGATTTAAATAAAACACAAATTTAAAAATAATAATAATGCTTTGTTGCTGGACTCATTAGTGATTACGGCCCCATTTTTAAGCCGCAGCAACCTATGGAGAATTATTTGAAAGTAATTTCTTTCTGTATTTAACAAAATAATTAATATTTTTGAATGTTTTTTGTTGCATTTTATTCAGTAAAATGTGTTTTATTAAACCTAGCTATCGTATATAAAATTTTAATATTATATTTATTTTTAAAATTCAAACTTTGAAAAATTTTACAAAGAAAGACCATCCATAATGTTGTTGGAGGTATAGTGAAATTTAATACTTTCGTGACAAAGGGGAAGAGGGGGTCAAAAATATTGAAAAAGAATATGTCATTTATGGTCCCCCCCCCCCTATGCATACTAACATTTTTTTTTAATTTATTAACAAGGTTTAAAAAGACACTTTTCTTTAGATAAAATATAGTGAAAATATTATTTAGTTACTTAATAAATAACGAAATTGCCTTGTTATAAATTTTGTAGTTTAAGATGAAGAAAGCAAAATCTCTTATCTGTCTGAGCGAAACTTGAGCAATATGCCTAATCTTACGAATTTCATCAATGTCGGTAAGTATAAAAAAGGGTTGAATGTAGCCTTTTATAAAGTTTATAAAGACCTTTTACGCTACGTCCAATTACACAACATAATTTTGATTCCAGTCAGACAACGTGAACAGCGCCTGAACTGATGACCCCCTTTTCTTTAAACTTTCAAACCACTCCATACAGCAAAAATAGATACAACAGTTTTGTTTTAACAGCAACAATTTTTTTTTTAGCGAAATCTGACGTATCTTAATTAGATTCCTTGATAGAAAAATATTTTGTTAAAAAATATTTTCTGGAGACAAAATTTTGTGAAAAAGAATCATAGAACCAAAACACTAAAAAAAAAAATAATAATAATAATACTTTTAAGATCACAATAGAAAACTGACACACAAAATGTTGTTGATTTGTTGTTCTTTTTAAAATATTATACAAATTTAACAACCCATTCCAATCAGGTCGTTGAACCCAAATTTAATGTATTTATTCAAACGTAACTATATATTTCTTTTAACAAAATTTGTTTACATTCAAGGATTAAATTGAAGTATGCGAAAATTAATTTAAATTGAAGTATGCGAAAATTAATTTTTTAATTTTATATATATATTTTTTTGAATTATTTATCTCCTACAATTATTAATCTTATCATATATTATGTATCAATTAGCAATATTCTCTCAGGGTATTGATCTTATAATAAGTTCAAAATATTAAAAAATGATTAAAAATTTCATTATTAAAAAAAAAAATTATAATTTTTTTTTTTTTTAAATCACTTTTTTAAAAAAAAAAACTTTTTTTATCTGATTATCTTATTGGTATAGTTATATCATATCAGTTTATCTGATTATCATATCAGCTATAAGTGTAATTATTGGTATAAGAAATTTTTTAAAGCTTATATACGAGTAGGAAATAAAATTGTTAAAAAGTATGAAGTGTAAGAAATGATCTCTCCCGCTAACTTCAAACTAACCCTTGCGTATTAACTAATTTAAATACAATATTATCCGATTTTTTTTCCGATGCTTTATTGCTTATTTTTCCCGGCCTCTTTTTCCAGTGTCGTTTTCCTATTACATTGAAACCTGCAAAGTTGACCACCCTTGTAAGTTGGGCACCTACATAAGTTGACCTCAATTATCAAGAACGGAATTTTTCCTATTTAATATAAAGAAGCAAAACCTTTTTAACTTGACCACCTGTCTATCTTGTATGTTGACCACTGAAATAAGTCAATTTTGTCTAGGAGTATTATGAAATTCTATTCTAAAACCCTTATAAATTGCCCAGAAAAAAAAAAAAATGCAGAAAATGTTCTGTCATTTTGCAATGCATGTTAAAATTTCACTTGTTTGGTGAAATAGTAAAAAGCTAATCTAAACCCTTTTGTGAGTTGACCATCTGGGGAAACTGTAGAGGGGCAGCTTTTGACCATTTCTTTCATTCATTCATTGAAAACAGGTGTGTTAGTTGAAGAGTGCAGTAGTGAGCAGATAGGTATGTAAGTGTAGTAATAACAGAATAAATTTTAAAGAGTTCAAATAATTTTGTTTTGTTAAAGTTTTCAAATTACATGTCTTCGTGTTCTGATATTTTTGAAATTATTTTTATTAAACACTTCACATGCATAACTAACGAAATAATTTTTTAAAAAAGTTAGTTAAATATTAGAATTATGTATATGTAACAAATTGAAATTCATTCAGGTTTAAACACATTTCTTAAGATATTCATTTGGTTATTTGCTAAATAAAATTTTTAAGTCAAGTAAAAAAAAATTAAATATATAGTAACAATGACCCACCCCCTCTATAAATTGACCACTTGTCTAAGTTGACTACTAAAACAAAGCACTACAAGAGGTCAACTTACACAAGTTTTACTCTACGAGGAAGAATACCGATGGTCAAGCATGACGGAAGCTGATTTTTTTAAAAGTTAGACTTAGCTTACTTCCCTTACCTCAGAACAAGTTGTTACAATTGCTGTTATCAGTAAATAAAATTCTAAAATATTCGGGAAGTAAGAAAATTAATTTTAAATGGAAGTGACTCAAAATACACAAAAACAAATAATAAAATTCATTAACATAAAAATTCACGTTAAAACTTTTCAAAATCCACAGGTCTCTTTGTTTTGCTCTTCCTCTTACGTCATCAATGTGTGCATTACTTTCAAATTTTTTTGTAAACTAATACCGAAAAATTCATTTCTTTTATAAAAATTGAACTGTTTTGGTCCGCAATCACTTTTCATATATATCATCAAAATGAATCAATTCTCTCTTCTTTGAATTTAGATTTGTTAGCACTGCATTTACATAAAGAAAGGGGAATTAGTTGCGTAAAAACTTAGATTTCTTTGAGAACTCCATCTTTTTCGAACATAATAAAGATATAATAAAATAATAACTCTACCGAAAGAGTTTTTAAAAAGTATCCTTTCTAAAAGTATCCTTTCTGTGCTAAAAGTTTTAAATTCATTTATAAAGTTCTCGAGATGTAACGAAATACGCAAAAAGTAAAATTAACATTAAGAGTTCTAAACTTTGGAACTCTCTCTTGACCAAACTATTGGTACTATATTTCTCAGATTGCGACTACCCTCTATATTTTGGGAGGAGAGAAATCCGAATCTGTCTGGGAAAAAAGGTATATTTATTCAGAGAAAGCAAGTTTTTGTGTCCGATTTCGTAACTCAAAATATCGTCTGCACTTATTAATTACGATATTTGAAATCACCACCTCGATCTATTAAGATTGAGTCCTAGAACGTAAAGATCCGAACATTAGGTCAAAAGTTATTCAGGGTGGGCCCTTTTTTTTTTTGGTGCACTTTATACATAACAAATTATACAGAAAATTCACACTTAATTTAGAATTGCTATTAAAAGTTTGTTTCCGCAAACTTCAAATTAAACTTTGTATTTTGTATAATTTTTAATAAAGTGCCTAATTGCAGTCGAATAAACATTTAATTACATAAATTAGTGTTCAACGCCCCGAATCAAATCAGAAATTAAATTAGTATATAGTTAATTGCTGTGTCTTTTTCCGAGCGTTCTTTTAATTTTTTTTCTTGGGCTCTTTTCTCGGTTTTCTTTTCTCAGTGCTATTTCGTGCGGGACACTTTTTTCCCTGATTCAATATGCTCCATGAGGAAAAAAAGAAAGAAAAACCGCTTCATTTAGTTCAATAAGGAGGTATACTTTTTTAATTAAAATCTTTTGGTCAATTCGTCTATGATTCGACACAGAAATGCATCTTCATCGTTATGTTATCTGCAAATTCGTTTCCCTGCATTACACACCTTCTCCTTTTTTTTTCAGAATGGAAGAAAAACTTCTCTACAGATATGAGAGGATGTTGAACCGCAGGGATGCATACCATACGTTTTAGGGAAGAATTTAGAGGCACGTGTCCAACTTTCACGGAACATTATTTTCCACGACCACTAGAATTTATCAAATGAACAAGGCTAAGATGCTGGCGAAATAAAAATTCTTAAAAAATATCCTTCATGCAAAAGCAGAATCTCGAAAAACAATCAAAATTTACCTTAAAATAAAAAATGTATTCAATTTCTTTGGAAAACTTTTCACTCAATATTATTAAAAATGGTGTTATTCCCTATCGGATATTATTTATAATTATCCAATTTGCAAAGTGAATTAAAATTTGGGTTTCATAAAATAATTTATTTAATAAGAAAATTTTATTTATTTATTTTTTTTTTCCGGCTGTTAACTCGGTGATATTTTTGTTAAAGAAAATTAAAAAAAATAAAAAATAAAACAACAAATACGCTGTTTCTTTTTTAAGTGATTTACATCCACCAAACCATGCTATCATGTTTTACCTTAAGAGCACTTGTCATTGCAAACAATGCCTAAATAAAGTGTAGTAATTCTCAGATTTCCTACATCGCCTAAAAAGCATTTATAATTGTATTCGATGCCTAAATAAAGTGTATAAAAATTCTCATTCTTCATACTTTTTCTAATAAGTATTTGTTTGAATAATTTTACGAGTTTTCGACTTAAATGTAAAGAAATATATATATATATATATATATATATATATATATATATATATATATATATATATATATATATATATATATATATATATATATATATTTCTTTATATTTGGGTCGATTATTTTATTTATTTTTTTTGACTGAGTGTGAGAAACAGATTATCGACAATGAACGTTTCGCCTAGGCTGAAATTACTTCTAGCAAAAACTCCTACAGCATATTGACTCTATACTGTATTTAGCTGTACCAGGGGGCTTTTAAAATATACATTGACAAAATGCGTTAAAACAAAACAGTTTAAATGTTTTCGCAGTATAATATAAAATCAAATTGAAATGCTCGACCAAGTTCAGTACCATCAATCCCTTCAGGACAGTGATCGTGCGATTCTCCCTTCACTGTCCACAGAATCATATTTGAAACCAGTCTTTCTGACTCTAGCGGCCCAAGATAATACTGACGTGATTTTAATTTTTTTTTATCTCGTATTACATCGCGTATTAGTACGTATAAGTATTATTTAATACGTATACTCAAGAGAGTATGGGCCTGGGGAAGAAGTTAAACCCTTTCTCCTGTCGGGAAGAGATTCAAGTGAGATGTTACATTCAGTTCCAGCAAGATAACTATAGCAATGCTTTTTAGAGATAATGGTATTTCGTAGTGCTTTTCATAGCAGTATTAAAATTCAGTATGGTATCATTTAATTGAGAATCCACTGTAAACATTTTTCAAAACAATAAATGAAACTTTAAATTTAATTCTTCAAGGAATAAGAATTAAAAAGTATTGGCCGATAATGTGTAATAATTAAACAAAAGAAATGATGGCAGATGTTTCGCACTTTTTTCGCACACCCCCTCCCCCAATTATTAAAAGAAACAAAAAAAAAGTCTTAGTTTTGTTTCACAATAAGTAAAACTACATACGAAAAATTAATAAATATAACCCTGAATAACCTTTTTTTCCAATGATCGGATTTTCACGAACCAGAAGTCAAACTTATTATCGCTAAAAGTATAGACTTCAAATATGCTAATTAATTAGAACTAAATTAAGTTCCGAATAAATTTGAAGTTTTGATCATAAGAATATGGAAAAATATGGTACCGAAATCTGTGAAAAATATGGCACCAATAATTTAGCCAGGAGAACTTTTAGGTTTCCTAATGTTAATTTCACTTTTTGCGTATTTTGTCGTATTACAGGTACAAGAAAGCAATTTGAAACCTTTTTGCTCACAATTATTGAATTCCTTTAAATAAAAGATTTAGAAATTATTATTTTTATTATTAAACTTAATAAAAGTCGAAAGCATTTTCATTTGTAGGGTATACAAATTCTTACTTCATAATTCCTTCATAAATTTTAAAATGACATAATTTTAAAATGACAAAATTTAAAAAATTATGTAATTTTTAAAAGAAGAATTATAAAATTTAAAAACAATTGGGCGAATACTTTCTGAGCGATATTATTTCTAAGAAATCTTATATTTAATTTTTCCTCTTTCAATAGCTATTCGGTTGATTTCATTTAAATTTTGTCATTTAAAATTAAGTACTTTGGAAAGGTAAAAAAAAAATTTTACTATTTTTAAAAAACTTTTTTTACTATTATTAAATCAATTGCAAAAATATAATATTTAATATAATTATTTTCTGAATGAAATTAATTTTAGACAAGTGAGTTTTATAATTGTGTGCAAAAAATTTTCGGTTTACTTAAAAAGTTTCTGGGATATTGCGAGATATGCAATAAGTGAATTTAACATTAAATAATGCTCTCAAGTTTTGTCTGCTCTTACAATATTGGCACCATATTTTTTAGATTTTGGCTATTCCCGGTGTTTTGATTTTTGAAAATTCAAATTGGTGGGAGAAAAGGATGCTTTTTCATGGAAAGTATCTGTTCGCAACATAATTAATTAACACTAATTAATCAGTTTTTTTAAGACTGGCACTAAGTACGTGAAAACCCACTCATGTAAGTGAAAGATATTTAACGTGATATTTTTATTTATTTGCTTTTTTATTCATTTATTTTTTATTATTATTAGCTCACTGTACTTAATTGCCTTCTTTTGATCAGAGAGTACCAAGATTAACAAGACAAAAAAAAAAAAAGTATATAAACAAATAAAGAGAATTTCGGAAGAAAATCGGGCTGTTCAATTCGGGCTGTTGTGCCGGAATTTAATGCAATTAAATACCTATTCGAATCAAATTAGATGACGGCGTGAATTCTACTGGGCGATTAAATTTATATAATAGATTATGAGATGCTTTTTTTAGTTGCTTTTTTCTGGGCTTTTTCTTCCAGAACTTTTTCTCCGAGCTTTTTTTCTTCTGTGATTCCGCCATAAAAATCTTTACTTGGTTTTTAAGACGATCAGGTGACTAGTTTTTTTTTTTTTTTCTCGAAATTTTATTATTTTCTCATTTTAGACCAGTTCCAGCAATTTGTTGCATACGAAAATAATAACGAGAAAACTGGAATCGTTTTAAAAGTTTCATATTCTTCCTTGGAAAGATTAATCACTCGCTAACTAAGTTGTTCAGATCTTTTCCGATCGCTGTGTGATCCAAGTAATTTTTCTAACTGAAAGTGCATTAGAATTTTAGATTTTTAAAAAAAAAAAAAAAAAAAAAAAAAAGTTTAATTTTAGGAAAATTTATATACGTATAAAGTGCTTAAAAGAATATAGTATTAAGCTACATTTTTTTCCAAAGATAACATTTTCCAGTAGTGGGTTTCTAAGTATTTTTTTTGAATAGATATTTATTGGGTTTCCCGAATATTATTATGTAATAACACAATCACAGAAACATATTATTCTTTTAACCATTTACGCCCTCGGGAAAAATGTGCCGTAGCTTCTAATATTCGCAGCGAAAATTCAATTTAGTTTTAAATCTCCAGAATGAGAAATCACCGCAACAAAAAGAAAATAAATAAATGAAATCAAAATTTGTTTCAGAAATTTGTAGAGAGTCCCTCCGTAACGAACGGTCTTATTACTTAATGCAAGCCGCTCAGCGTGCGCTAATCTCGCATTGAGGCCCTAATCGAGACCCGCAATCTCTCGTCACTCGTCGGCAAGCTGATAAATAAATAAGCCGCCTTTTCGGCAAGCCGATTAATTTGTAATTACGCGGCTGCAGTCGCCACCCTAGCTTCCGATCATCGCCCATTCATGTAAAAAACGAGAAGAGAGAAGGGGGAGGGGGTCTGATGGATTCCTTCATCCCCCTTTTTATAATTTCTTTCTTTTTTTCACCTTCAAAAAAATAAAATGTTTTATAGCAACCTAGAAATAAGATAAGGAAAAAGGGGGATCAGAGCCTAATTACATGTCAGTGAATAATGAGCTGTGTTGTCTCTTTATCGGCGAAAAGATTCGAATCGGTCGTATAACAAGCACATTCAGAACCAATATTTAAATATTTCGATTTTCATTTATCCCCACTCAACAAAAACTATTACCATGGAAAGTTCTATCATGAATATAATTAATTTTAACTTGTTTTCACAATTGGAGATAATATGATTATAGATGTATGTGCCGAAACAAGATCATCACACTAACACCAACTTTTAAGCCGATCTTATGAACTAGTATCGGTTAAAGTTGAGTTTTGAATATAATAAATTTTAATTTGTTATTACAATAGGTGATATATATGATTATAGATGTATGTGCCGAAACAAGATCATCACACTAACACCAACTTTTAAGCCGATCTTATGAACTAGTATCGGTTAAAGTTGAGTTTTGAATATAATAAATTTTAATTTGTTATTACAATAGGTGATATATATGATTATAGATGTATGTGCCGAAACAAGATCATCACACTAACACCAACTTTTAAGCCGATCTTATGAACTAGTATCGGTTAAAGTTGAGTTTTGAATATAATAAATTTTAATTTGTTATTACAATAGGTGATATATATGATTATAGATGTATGTGCCGAAACAAGATCATCACACTAACACCAACTTTTAAGCCGATCTTATGAACTAGTATCGGTTAAAGTTGAGTTTTGAATATAATAAATTTTAATTTGTTATTACAATAGGTGATATATATGATTATAGATGTATGTGCCGAAACAAGATCATCACACTAACACCAACTTTTAAGCCGATCTTATGAACAAGTATCGGTTAAAGTTGAGTTTTGAATATAATAAATTTTAATTTGTTATTACAATAGGTGATATATATGATTATAAATGTATGTGCCGAAACAAGATCATCACACTAACACCAACTTTTAAGCCGATCTTATGAACTTGTATCGGTTAAAGTTGAGTTTTGAATATAATAAATTTTAATTTGTTATTACAATAGGTGATATATATGATTATAAATGTATGTGCCGAAACAAGATCATCACACTAACACCAACTTTTAAGCCGATCTTATGAACTAGTATCGGTTAAAGTTGAGTTTTGAATATAATAAATTTTAATTTGTTATTACAATAGGTGATATATATGATTATAGATGTATGTGCCGAAACAAGATCATCACACTAACACCAACTTTTAAGCCGATCTTATGAACTAGTATCGGTTAAAGTTGAGTTTTGAATATAATAAATTTTAATTTGTTATTACAATAGGTGATATATATGATTATAGATGTATGTGCCGAAACAAGATCATCACACTAACACCAACTTTTAAGCCGATCTTATGAACTAGTATCGGTTAAAGTTGAGTTTTGAATATAATAAATTTTAATTTGTTATTACAATAGGTGATATATATGATTATAGATGTATGTGCCGAAACAAGATCATCACACTAACACCAACTTTTAAGCCGATCTTATGAACAAGTATCGGTTAAAGTTGAGTTTTGAATATAATAAATTTTAATTTGTTATTACAATAGGTGATATATATGATTATAAATGTATGTGCCGAAACAAGATCATCACACTAACACCAACTTTTAAGCCGATCTTATGAACTTGTATCGGTTAAAGTTGAGTTTTGAATATAATAAATTTTAATTTGTTTTTATAATTGGTGATATGATTATAGATATATGTGCCCAAACAAGATCACCACACTAACATCAACGTTTAAATCGATCTTATGAACTAGCATCGGTGAAAGTTGAGTTTTGAATATAATCAATTTTAATTTGTTCTTACAGTTGGTAATAATATGATTATAGATATATGTGCCGAAGCGAAATCACCACACTAACATCACTTTCTAAATCGATTCTATGAGTTAGCAATCAAATTTACCTAAAATTTGTAACCCAAGAAAACTATTTTATAATAGCGCTATTTCAATATCGTTTTAAAATTTTCGTTTTAAATTTTTTTTCTTCTTTGTCCTTCTCTTTTAGGAAAAAATTGATACGATTAAAATATTAATGATGACTGTACTAAAATTCATTTTATGTAATAGGTAACAAAAGTTTTTACTATCATTTGAGTTTGACTGCGATAATTGTAAAATTGTAGCACTGGTATAAAATCTAGGTTTTACATATGTTTGGACGAAAATGTAAGTAGATGATTTCTTTTTCTTCATAAACGAGTATTTAAGTTATTGTTAATAAATGTGTTAAGTATAGTAATTAATCGTTCCAAAATAACTGATCAACTTTCTCACGACTACTTTCACTTGCCCTTTTATTAGTCCAGTGATTTTGCTGGTAGAAGGGGAAAAAAGAGTAAAGATAAAATAGAAGACCAAAAAAGAACCGGAAAAAATCCGAGAAAAAGCACCAGAGAAAAACACTAGAAAATCACTGCTTAGGAAATATTACTAAATTTGATAAATTTTGTTTAAATATTGAATTTCTCTGTGATCTCTTTATTTAATTTCAATTGATCTCTTTAAATAATTTAAATGCCTGTACAGTGCGCAAAATAAAAAATGGGCCACCTTGAATTTTGTTGTAATTATTGGATCTTTACGGTCTAGGACTCAATCATAATGGTTCAAAGGTGTGATTTTGAATATGCTAATTAATCAGTGCTAATTAATTCAATTATGCTATTTAATTAACATGAAAAAACTTCTAGTATTTATTAACAACTATTTAAGAAGAATCTTACGTATCAAGTAGTTTCACAAAATTTGTAATGCAGAAATCCTCCTTAGAAAAGCAAAACAGAAACCGATTGATCTGGAAATTTTAAAAAAACGTAAATGGAAATGGGTTTGTCATGTTCTACATAAACCTGAAATATTTAAAGTAAAACAGGTTTTAATTTGGAACCATCAGGACTATAGAAAAAGAGGTGGACCTGAAAATACTTGAGGCAGGACGATTGTAAGCGAGTTGAAAACAATAGGAAAGACATGGAAAGAGGCAAACTATCTGGCCACAAATAGAGTGAGATGGTAAGCTATGATAGAAGCCATATGCTCCAATTTGGAGTGAAAAGAAATGTGAGTATATGAGCACTACAAATAAACGCCAATTAGACAGCCAAAAAAAAAAATTTTTTTTTGGAGGGGCACACTATTTCTACATGAATTTTCTTCTTTTTTACACCCTAAAATGGCAAGAAAAAATCGTGAACATGAAATTGTTTCTTTGTGACATATTTTAAATGTGACATACTCTTTCTGACATACTCAGATAAATCAGAGCCATTTGTTAAGATTAAAAGATTTTTACATAAATATAATGTTATTATAATGTCTCTCTAAAATGTATTTATAGAGATTTCATACTATAAAATTATATTTTAGTATAAAAAACAAAAATAAAAAAAATTAATCAAAGTTCGTAAATTCAAAAAATCGGGAAAAAATTAAAATTGGTATTTTGTCATTTAAAGTATGTCACAAAGAAAAAAATTTCAATGTTCGATATTTTTTCTTCCTCTTTTAGGGTGTAAAAAAGAAGAAAATTCATGTAGAAATAGCGTGCCCCCCCCCCCAAAAAAAAAATTATTAATTTTTTTTTTGGTCGCCGAATTTGCGTTTATTTGTAGAATTGCTCATATGAGCAATTCTTCAAATAAACGCTAATTTTTATACTAAAATATAATCTTATAGTATGAAATCTCTATAAATACATTTAAGAGTGGCATTATAATAATATTATATTTATGTAAAAATCGTTTTATCTGAATAAATGGCTCAGATTTATCTGAATATGTCAAAAAGAGTATGTCACATTTAAAATATGTCACAAAGAAAAAATTTCATGTTCACGATTTTTTGTTACCTTTTTAGGGTGTAAAAAAGAAGAAAATTCATGTAGAAATAGTGTGCCCCTCAAAAAAATTTTTTTTATTTTTGGCCGCCTAATTAGCTCTTATTTGTAGAATTGCTCATATGTGTGTGAATTAATTAGTGCAAATGATATTTTAAGTTACGAAATTAGTCACGAAAACGTACTTTCTCTAAATAAACATACCTTTTTTGACCCATTCGGACTTCTGACTCCCAAAATAAAGGGGGTAGCCGCAATATGGAAAATATGGTCCCCATAGTTTTATCAGGAGAGTGAAGTTTGGCCGCTATAATGTTAATTTTATATTTTGCGTATTTCGCCATAACTCGAAAACTTTTTAAGCGAATTGAAAATTTTTTGGCACACAATTCTAAAATTCGTTTATCCAAAGATAATTCAATGGAAAAAATAACTTTTAATACGCATCTGTTATTTTTTTATTATTAATTTTAATGTTAGTCGAAAAATTTTTGAATTGTTAAGTATAACATTTTTGCATCATTTCAAAGAATCTAATTTTATATGGAAAAATACGCAATTTGAGAAAAATCGGACGAATAGTTTCTGAGAAATCAAATTTTAATGAAGTCGCATATTTAAAATTCCATTTTTTTCGGGAATTATTCGACAGATTTTGCCATGTAAAAATAAATTCTTTAAAATGATGTAAAAAAAATTTATACATTACGAGTCAGAATTTTTTCGGCTATTATTAAATAAAATAATTAAAAATAATAAAAAATCACTAAAAGTTATTTTACCACGTTTATATCAAGTTGCCTTCGTGTATGTCTGTTCGGGTGGAATTTTGTTATCGATTTTAAACTAACTTCCCGACTAGCTACAGACTTCAAATTTGTCACATAGTTCAGAATTGGATGACTATGCATGAAAATGAAGAGAAAAAAGACATACAAAGTAAAATAAAATTAAAATTAAAGAAAAATTTTTATTTTCGCGATTGTCTTTAGCTGTCGATTCGATTATTTCAAATTAGTGTCAGTTGACCACATGTCAGTTGAAAAGTTTTGTGTACAGTGAGTGAAAAAATTGAGATTTTGGAAGTGAGTACAAAAAATAAAAATAAAAATAATATTTTTAAAAACCACGTTTTTGTAGTGGAGAATAATAATTAAAAAACAAAAATTTGAAAAACGAAAAACGCGGGGCGAATGAAATGCATAACAGTACATATGCACATACATATACACATTTTCTTACTCATACACATGCACAACCACATACACATATACATCCACATACACATGCATATACACAAACGTATTCCACATACACATCTACATTCAGATACAATTACAGATATACATACACATATTCTCATGAGCACACATACTGTTACTGCTATGTATTTCATGCGGCCCACGTCTTTCGCTTTTCAAATTTTTGTCTTTTAATTGTTATTCTCCACTACAAAAACATTGCTTTTAAAAATATTATTTTAATTTTTATTTTTTTTACTTTAAATTTTCTTTGGATAAACAAATTTTATAATTGTAAGCAAAACATATTTTTTTTTATTTGCTTAAAAAGTTCTCGCGAGATCGCCAAATACTCAAAAATAAAATTAACATTAAGGGGAGGAAACTTTGGATCACTCTCCTAACTATACTATTGGGACTATATTTTCCAGATTGCGGCCACCCCCTATATTTTTGGAGTTAGAAATCCGAATCCGTCGAAAAAAGGTATGTTTATTCAGAGAAAGAACGTTTTTTGTATCTGATTTAGTAACTTAAAATATCGTCCACACTAACTGATAATTAAGTTACCCTTTCGAACCTTTAAGATTGAGTCCTAAACATAAAGATCCGATCATTAGATCAAAAGTTCTATTCAGGGCGGACCCTTTTTGATTTTACACACTGCACAATGGATAATTTTTACGAAAATAATATTTTAACACATTTTAATAATAATTATTCAAAATAGTAATCAAAAAAAATTTAGGAAATTTAATTATTGAGAAATGTTTGTCGAAGAATCTTAAGAAAAAAGTATCTTTGGAGTGGATACGAATATTGCACTGATCGTTTTGCAATTTTCTAAAAATTTTCTTAACAGAATTTACTAGATATTGAAAGGAAGATTTTGGAAGAAGAAAAAAAGAAAGGTTAAATCTTATTTTAAGGAGAGTTATATACAAAAAAGTTCTATCTTCGGCAAAATGTAATAAGTGGTAATAAGTGGCACTAAAAAAAGGAAAAAAAAATCCTTAAAAATGCAGACAATTTTATCTAAAAAAAAGTGGGGGAAATTCCATAAGATTGGCACATTATAATTTCTATAAATCGAGCCCACGGCTTCAAAAATAAGGAATTGAGGACCCGTTTTCTAAAAAAATCCATGTAAAGTAAATAAAACCTATGAGTAAAATGTAAGCAACAATACCAAGCTTCATTTCTAATAGCAAGTTGTAAAATGTTAAATATTTAATTAAGTTTACAGCAATAATTATGTAATTTTTGTACAGTGCGCAAAAAAGTGAACATCTTGAGTAACTTTTTTATCTAATGATCGAATTTTTACGTTCTAGACTTAATCTGAATAGTTCGAGGGTATAACCTTAAATTTGCTAATTAGTGCAGGTGATATTTTAGGGTATTAAATCATACACAATGTACTTTCTCTGAATAAACACATCTTTTTATGACGGAGTCGAATTTTTGATCCTCAAAACTGCGAACTTTAAAATATGGTCTTTAATAGTTTGGTCAAGAGAATGGTGGGAAGTAAGGATCACTTAATGTTAATTTAACTTGTTTTGTATTTAACCATACTTTTGCAAATATTTAAGGTAATCAAGTAATTTTTACAGGATAAATGACGTTTATGCAAATAAAATTATAGAATAAAGTTTTATAATTATTTATTCTATTTTTCCATTTATGTCTTATTATTTATTTTAATAATAGTAAAAAAAAAAATTGAATTATATGCAAATTTTTCATTATTTTAAAGTATGTAGTTCACTATAAGTAAGAACATAATATGGATACAATATCGGTTGAAAATACAATCGATAAAAGATACAATATCAACCGAATAGTTTTCGTGAAATAAAATTCCATAAAGGCACATGACTTTAGGAATAATAGTTTTAAAATAAATTACCCATTTAAAGTAAGTCAGCCGAAAATTGATAAAATAAAATTACCCGAAAGATTAACGCAACAGAAGTTTGTTAAAATAAATCTCCCATTAGGAAAATGCAACAAAAATATTTTTGAAAAAATAACCCATTAGGAGTAAAACCAGAAATAAGTTAAAATAAATCACCCATTAGGATAATACAACAGAAATGTTAAATTAAAATTGCCCATTAGGAGGTAAACTATACAAGTGTTAAATAAAAATACCAATTCGAGGTGATACAGCAGAAATATGTTAAAATAAATTACCCATTAGAATACAGCTAAGACACGTAAAGACTAACTTACAGCTAAGAATAACTTACCCTGCCGGGGATCCGTCATTACAGGTTACTGTTTTATTGGAGAGCATAACCTTCCTCATGGCCGGTGCCTTGCTGGTACGACACTCGTGCAGTTCATGCACCAATTGCCGGATAAGATCTAAACCTGGATTACTGATCCTCGATAGACTCTGGGAGTTGAGGAGCACCTTCAGTTCCGGGAGACGACTGCCGGATGTCTGTGAGCTCTGGGTGGAAGAAGTACGGGCGAAGAAGGAGAATAAGACCAGAGGAAAATACCAGGGCATGACATACATCACTGAAAGACTATGGTTTATGAATTACTCAATTTGAACATGGTAACAGGATTTCTTTTTTTCAATGATATAAGGTATAACAATTATTATAAGAAACGTTTTAAAAAAAAAATGTTATTAGCAATCTTTCTAATAACATTTTAACTCCTAAAGGTGACAGTATTTTACGTAACAATTATTTTAAATCAGTAGACTTAGGAATTGGGTACTTGGAACACGAAAAGAAGTGAAGTGGTTATGCATAATCATGTGATTTAAATCTGGTTTAATTTTATGCCAAAAAGTGAGATCACGCGTGTTGTTCAAACCTAATTGGCTTCTGAATCGAAAAATGCCACGATTTGCCTACGATGACGTCACTTGCAAGTATCCAATTGTGTCTGTAACAAAAATAATAAGCTATTTCCATTGTTATGAGATTAATATGTTATATGAGGCTGGTACGGAAAATATAACAGCCAATGAGCATTAAAGTATTGATAATAGTAATTCTTCATGAAATAAACGAGTATTTTGTGTCAGAGCATTTCAAATCTGCTGGTAGAACCATGAATTGTGCTTGTTATGAAAATAGCGCGTTACTTCTATAAATTTGTTATAGTATAATCTGTAATTATTAAAATAGATTACACCACTATTATTTTAATTATAAATCTTTTCCATTAATTATTTTTATTTTTTCAAATTTGTACAATCATTTAGATTTTTTCGATGATTTATCGGGCAAAGTAAGAATGAAATTTTGGATTTAAGAGAACAACTTGAATAACAATCCATAAACGCTTAAGTTTTTTTTTTTTCGATACTTGTGACAAGTAGATAATATAGTATGATGAGTAGAGACTATAAAGGCAAGTTCGCTAGCATGGAGCAAAAATGCCAAATTCTAATTTACCTGGGTCATCGACTTTACTAATGATATAAGCATAGTTTACTTAGTTAATATTATAAATATGGTTTATTACATAATAATAAGGATACCGATTTAAGCAAAGCTCATTCATTGCATTAAAGGTCAGACTGAATGAATTAGATAGTACATCTAATTCATTCAGTCTGAAAAACCGTCAAACTCAGAAAAACCGTCGCCAACGCCTAGTCCCTATAAGCGATAAGTACATGGTTATTCCATGGTTTCGATTACTCTGAATGTTTTTGATGGTTTTTCTTTCCTGTTTCCTCTGCAAGGGCCCTAAAAATATGGAAACCACTGAATTTAAGAGCCGTACTTAGTTCATAAATTATAACAAATATAAAACAAAAGTTTCGATTCTTTAGTTATAAAAATAAGAGCTGTGGTGGCTCAAGAGATAGAGCACTCGCTTCCAAATGAGGTGACCCGGGTTCGACTCCCTGGTCAATACGGATTCCACACCCACCATAATCCTGACGTAAAAATCCACAGAGGTAGGCGGATTATGGGTTAAAGTTCCCCAGCCATTAAGTTAAATGTGAGAGGTTTGCGTGGTTTTTCTCTCCATGTAACGTAATGCGAGTTAGTTTCATCAAAACCTAATCAACATAGGCAAATTTCTCCCTCTACTTGATCCAGGAGTTCCACTTGTCTTATGGATTAGGATAAAAATTACAAGGCTACGGAGTTGAACAATGGTAGCCGTATACTCAGAATTGGGTCAGCTGTTCAACGACGGTTATAAAATAATAATAAATAAAAAAAGAAACACGGAATCTCTGGGGATAAAACGTTCGTCGCCCACTAAGGTAACACAGGTTCGAATCCCAACGGTGGTTGGCCGATATGCATACTGTTCCCAGCTTGCACCGACCAGAGTACTGACGTAAAATATTCTCAGCAATGGTCGGATCATGGTAAGAATACCCTTGCCTACAAGCTAACCGTGGTAGGTTTCGTGGTTTTTCTCTCCATGTAACATAAACACGATTTAGTTCCAGCAAAAAGAAAGTCCTGCACGAAGACTAGTTTATCCCATTGCTTGATCGAGAAGTTCGCTTGTCTTCTGGGTTGGGTACAAAATTACAAGGCTATAGGGTTGAACACTTAAGAGTCATTAACTCAACATATACAACTAAATCATCATCATACTAAACAATATCATACTAAAACAACTCATACAACTGCAATACTCATAATCGGGAATAAAAAAATTTAAAAAAAAATAACTTGACTGTACGTAAAGCGTAATTTTTTGTAGATCCCCGGATCAAATTATAAAAACTCTAAAATTACAAACTTATCGTGAATATATCTCTTATCTCTTGAAATATATCTCTTGAACTGTGATAATACTTTTAAAATTAAAGGGGATAAAATTACGTAAAAAAATATTTATTAGAGAAACAATGGCAAAAAAAAAAAAAATTAAGAGTCGGTAATAAAATTAAGCATTCGTTCGAAACCCGTCCAATAAGTGCTGAACTAGGAAGTAAAATAAAACAAGTAAGCACTTTTTTTTTTCTTTTGCCTTTCTGTCTTAGCTAGAAAAGCATACAACTGCAAATACTTCAAATTCAGCGTAGAGAGAAAAACAAAATAAATGTTTCTTAAATGTTAAGCGAAGTAAAAACAATTTAGAATCTAACTCTGTTTCAAGCTGTTTTTAAGTTCTATTGAGGCGTTGCTGTGCAGGTAAAATAAGCCAGACCGGTAAGCTGTTTAATTTGCAGCGCACTTATTTATTTATTTATCAACGCGGGTAATAAATAAATAAATAAACCTGTTTATAAAAAAGTTCAACATAAAAATATTTTTAAAATATGAAACCAAGCACATTTAAATTTATATATTAAAAACATGAAACACTAAAGAATCTAGAATCCGTACTAATGAAGTAGTAGTCTGTTATAACGACTATCCACAATAGCAGATGGAATTATCGTTATAACGAGCTTGAAGCTATGAGCAATTACATATATTTAACATTAAAATAGCAATAAAAATTAGTGTGATAGTATACAAAAGTTTTTAACGTCATTGATAAAAATGAATGTTGATTTCAATAGTTGTACTCTGTTACAAGTTAAGAAAAAATCATCATCCCTATGGAGAGAGCCTGTTTGCATCAAGTGCAATTTAAATAGATGCTACGCTTCCAGCGCGGAAGAATATCAACTTCCTCAACTCTTGAAACGATGTTGCAGCAAGCCTTCTTTTTGTTCTCGATCTTGAATCGTGTGAAATATGTAAAACAAAAATTTCTAGTATAATAGATTAACAAATAATATGAATTAATAAAAATGATATCTAAAAATCGTAACAAACATGCGCTTTTTTGTTCGCATTCAAAGAAACTGATAAAGGAATAATAAATATTGTTTCTTGCAGACGATTTTCTTCTACAGCGAAACAAAAATAAAAATTCTTTTTCTCGCATTTGATTTGTTAAGGGCATGTCAGCATGAGACATGCTTTTTTAGTGGTCCAATGAAATCGACTGCAACGTCATATACTTGTTGCTTTTTTAATAATTCTATGATATGTATCTTAAAAGATATCACGAATTAAATTTCTGTCCAACGAGTTTAACCTTTAAAAACTCTTATATTGTTTTGAAAGCATATATGACTATGTTTCGAAATAAAACAGAACTATATGCAGTCGCAGATTACTTAAATCCTATGCCACAATGGTATTTTCTTAAACTGAACGGTAGATATTTAACTAACAAATAGGAGATTCCTACCAGGAATCCTGAAAAAATTAAAAGATCTTTTTTTATTTCGTGAGAAAGATAATTCAGCTAGAGCTTGCCAACATATTAACAAAAAGTATTAAGATTGGAAGAAGAAAATAATAAGATGAAATGATGCTCGCTTTACACTTTTTTGTATTTATTGGGTATAAATAATAATGTCGTTCAATTTGTCCTTCTTTGCATACTTTGGCTAATTTAAACAGCAGAAAAATATATAGCAGAAGGCTAGTAGTTTTTAATTCATTATAAATATACAATTTTTGTAACTTCAAATGCTCGTAATGGCAGACTTCTCGTAATATGCCGTAGTCGTTATATCGAGATTTTACAGTTTGGGAAAAAGACACAAATTACAAAAACACACACTCGAATAATTTAACCCATAAACACTCTGCGGTCTTATGTCTACTCTCTCAGCCACCAATTTTTTTTTTTTTTTCCTCTTTTCTAGTCGTTGATATGCGTTCAGCCACCACAGCAATAAACTATATCCATCTTTTAGTACTATTAACAATACTATAGTAGTGAACAATGCTATTGATATGTTTTTAACCCTTTGATGCAGAAATTTCATTAATTATTTTTTCATACTTTGTTCATTATTTTGTTAATTTAAGTCAAAATAAATGAAAAATATTATATTTAGCATTTTAATAATTTTTGGTTAAGAAATAAAGCATCGGATGCCTGTGTCCCCTTTTGATTTAAAGATAAAAAAATTTTAAACATGGCATACTTAAAAACAATAATTTTTCTAATTTGCACTTATTTGCAGTTATGTAGATCTAAGAGAAACAGTAAATCATCATTGAATTTTCTTACAATCACAAAATCAATGATTGAAAAATTTTTGAATATGAATTAAAAAAAAACTACTACTACATTTTATTTATTTATTTATTTATTTATTTTGGATTTTATATACTTTTTTACTACTTTTTCAGGTTTTATATTTTAAAACAAATGTAATTCCGAGAATCTAACAGATTCTTTTAATAACTATTAGACTGTTTCTATAGTTAAAATATACCAAAATATTTTTTTATTTTTAATTAGAGAATAAAAAAGAATATATATAAAACACCGATGTCCCATCTCCGCTAAAGGGTTAAATGTATATAAAATTTAAAATATTATTGTACAAATTTTGTTCAAGTGTAATTTAAAAAAAAATAAATATTAACTTTTATCTTTATTAAGTGTATTCGTTAGACGTAAACTAATTTCTATCAGCACAGCAAGTAACGCTTTAACTCTACACGACCGTAAAGAGTAAATTTATCACGGTGTGATTATTACGTTTTTTTTTTTTTTTTTTTTTTGGGGGGGGGGGGGTAACAGACAACAAACTGAATAAAAATTTGTATGTAGATAATGTTTTTTATAACTCCCTTTTTAAAAACATTTTATAAATCAATTTGGTATTACACTTTTTTCAAAGGCATCCAATTTTTATTCTTTTGTATTTTTCCATATAGGTACCATAAAAGTTTCAGGAACTGCAAATCCAGAAAACTGTTCAAAACATAGAAACATCTCATTGCCTATGTGAAAATCATGGTCTATCATTATATTCCCCCTTGCCCTTTAATTTAGCTGTGCGACTTCCTTTACACAATTGCTGATGACACAGTTGAACCAATGTATTACAGTTAAGTCAATGACAAAAAAAAAAAAAAAAAAAAAAAAAAAAAATAAGAAAAAAAGAAAAAGAAAAAAAAAAAGAAACGAATATATAGAAATATAACTGGATCCCGTCAAAATTTTAACAAGGTTATTTGGTGCATTTTTTTTTTTTTTTTTTTTTTTTCAGATTCAGGTGACATTTTAGCTACAATTGAAACAATAACGTAAAAATATTCTAGCAACGATTGAATAAATTACATATAAATAACCATTTTCTCCCCTTATTAAAATGAAATTATTTGAGTTTTTTTTTTTTTTTTTTCGAATACATTTTCTATGCGATGGAATCAATGAAGCAAAATATTAAATACATCTGAATCACTGACGTAACAAATCGAATGTAACTGAATCAATTACGTAAAAAAAAATATACAATTGAATCAACGACGCAAAAAGTAACCGAATTCACTCAAAATTTAAAAAGATACCTAAGGAGTTTTTTGATTCTGGTGACTTATTGCAATTTAATCAATGACATATAACAATCGAATAAAATTGAATTAATGATGTAAAAATTGAACTAAGAGAACAATAAGTTCCTACCTTTTTATATACAACACACAACTGCTGAGAATATTCAAGAAATCTAAATAAAATTCGGACAAACACGACGTTCCAAATCTCTACAATATCATCCAACCACTTTCTCTGTCTCCAAAAAAATGTTCGTTTCTTCGACTGGGTGCACCCTTTGGGGGGTTGACTGGGTGTGTCAGGTGCCGGTCAGTTAGTCAATGATGCGGAACAAAGTCAGTCAAATCAAGATAAACGACTGCGGATGGAAACATAAATTTTGTCTGCTTTGTAGCTGGAAGGTATAGGTGAAGAAAGCACCCTCCCAGGTAGGGTGGAGAAATGTCTGCACCTTGAAAAATTGTTAAAATTCCCCCCAGTATTTGTTCAATTGCATCGTATAATGAAGAGCTACTGTATGGAAGAAGTCAGAAAGCTCCCACTTCGAAGAAGTCAGCAGCCTTTACCTGACTGAATTATCGATATCGGAATAATTATCAATTTTGAATTCAACACCAAAATAAATTGAGCTAATTAATTGTAATTTGCTAGAGGTTGAAGTAATATTTGAGAAGACAATCACTAATTAAATCTTTTAATAGTATTTTTTTTTTCCAAATTGCATATGTAGACTTAAATTAGAAAGTTTTCTTAAATGTTTGTAAATATTTTTGACTTATCGCAAGATTAACTTTGAGAGAATATTTTTAATTGATCTATTATAAATAATAATACTATTAAATGTATTATATGCCACTGGGTACTTGCAACTCGAAAAGAAATGAAATAATTATGCCTAACCATGAGATTTAAATTAAATTTATTTGGACACGTGTAAGCAACGTCACGCGGGGGTGTCGAACCTGATTCGTTTCTGAATTGACAAATAACACAATACAAATATCTATGATAACGTCACTTGCATGTATCCAGTTAAACAAAAATATATAATATTGAAAGTTCATTTTCAAAAACTTCAAATAAAACTTTGAATTTTATTATTATTAGTATTATTTTGAAGGAAAAAAAAGAAGCATTGAATTACATTAAATAAAATTAGTCATTAAATCCATGTTGTTTCATTGTTAAAGCAGTGCTTTTATTTGATGCTTTCTTTTTCAACTCCCTTTTTTGTGGTGCGTTCTTTGTTACTTTTTCTTTCAGATTCCGTGATTTCTACATATCGATGTTCTTTATCAAATTTAAATTATAAAAAAAAATTCATGGAAACTTCTGCTGAAATTCGGGGTTCAATACATTCAAAATATAGTTAAAAACATGTGAAGAAATAAATGGATTGGTAAATATATAAGTGCTTTTATTTATTGGGTGATCAATAAATTTATTTAGACAAGCAAACTCTTTTTTTAAATAGCTGTTCCATTGATGGCTGGCTTCCTCTGGAAGCTCCATGAAAATTATCCCTTTGAAGTATGTAAGAAGGGGAAAAGTAAACTTAAAGAGGATTTGTGCTCATAACACCTGGGGACAGAAGCACCCTGCCGTTTCATGAAGGTTGAGATGTTTAATGAGACCACCTAGGGTGTATGTGTGCATACAATGAGAGCTAAACGGGTGTAAAGAGATGGCTTAAACATTCCACAAAGAGATTCCTAAGGAGGACTCTTAAAAAGAGCCATTCTTCTTTTTAACCCAAAATGCAATACAATTTTCAGTAAAATACATTTAACAAGTGGTCCCATGGTCTTACAAGATATATATGTCTGATATAAATCAATGGGAAACGGTTGCGAATAGAAAGTTTTAAGGGGTGGGGAGTTTAAAGAGAACGTTTTAATTTATTGAAATGTTTTTTTTTAATAAATAATAACAAGTAGTTCTTAGTATAGTTAAACAGAAAATATTTATTAATGTTTGTAGTTTTATGTATCTTTCGAAAGACTGAATCTAAAAAAATAATAAAAAATAATAATAAATAATTGAAAAATAATTTTTAAAAAATAAAACGTTTCAAAGGAAATGCCTCACATTATTAATATCAACAGTCTTTTAATACTTTAAAATTTTCAAAGTGGCCTCTTATTTTGAAAAAGTGCCCGCTGTTAAAAACTGGCCAGTGGAGAGTGGTACATAATTTCCTAATTTAGCCCGATGGGAGAGGACAAACTTCAGATCACCATCTCGGCCATAATTTTAATTTAGACAAATATAGTACGTTTTGTTTATAACTGCAGCAGAAAATTTTGGATTGGAAAAGCATACTTATGAAATTTCGGTAACTTAAAATTTTATGTTACTTCCGTAAATGTCATAGGTTTTTCCTTCCCAATTCCACAGGTGTGATTATACAGAAAGGATTTTTTTTTTTTAATACCCCTTTCATATTCCTGTCACAGGTGGTGGTGGATTCTACCTATAAGGGTATGTATCCATATTGTAATTAAAAACTTATTTTTTCTTAAAAATCATAACCGACTATTTAAGGTCACTTTTCCTACGCTAATTTATAAATCGCATAATACATAAATTTGCTTAACTTCGCATGTTTTTGACCTAATTTAATGCAGTAAAATTTTAAATACATATACGCGTATGTGTATAAAAGTAAATAGTCCCGTGTTAAACGGGGGACTTGATAACTCTTTCGATTCTTGTCTGATTTAACTAAAAATGTAACAGCTGGAGTGTATGTCTCTAATGTAATTACCGCAGATCGTAGATTTTCCTTAAATTTATTTGCAAAACAAAATAGCGCTGTATTGAAGTAAAAACGCCCCGAAAGTTAGAACTTTATATTTAATTATTCACGAACAATAGAAGAAAAAAATGGTTGGAACAATAGAATTTTTTTTCTAGTCACATGTTTGCTATTACGGAATGGGAATTAAAGGAAGGAATTATCGAGTTAATAGTTTAAATACGAGTCTATCTAATGCAGTCCCTGGCTAAATTATTAGACGCACTGAAAGATTCTATGTAAAATCTTAATCATCAGGTGATGCTCTACAACTTTACTGTTTTTACGCGGCTGAAACCGGTTTACACCTGCTTCCATTCGTGTACTAATTGGTTATCATTGTAATGCAATACGTTAAAAATAAATGCAAATGGGAAGAATATAAAAAAACTCCTATGTAAAAACCCATTACATTTATGTTTAAATGTAAGAGTATTGCATATAAACTCGTGCAAAACATGCAATTATTAAAACACTACAATGCATCTAATAATTTGGTGTAATTATTTTAATATGCTAATATAAAATACCTGATATATTAAATATTCTATATTTATATAATATATCGTCTAATTTATCCAATTGTCGAATTTATATTATATATCGTCTAATTTCACCAATCTATACAGGAACGTAAACAAGTGCAAACCAGTTTCAGTCGCGTAAAAAAAATAAAGCTGTATATAGTATCACCTGATAATTAAGATTTTACACAAGACTCTTATAGTGCGTCGAATAATTTGGCCAGGCTGTACATGCTGTGAGTTATTACAAAATACATAAAAACAGTAATAAAGTTATAAATAAGATAATTTTATGCAACAATTTAATTAGTTGGAAGAATTGTCGGAAGGAAGCTTCATAAACTTCAACGATAATCCTAGTTTCATATTCTAAAAAGATATATCGAATAAAGGGTTATGGAATGATTCTGCTGTTTAATTAATAATTTCAATGAATTAAGAATTTTAACAACTAACTAATGAATGACTTTAAGAAAAATTAAAACTAAAAAAAAATAGCTGAAAGGTTGATGAAAAAAAAAATTATGAAGCGATGAAAAAAAAATTAAAAACTCCGATGATGATCTTTCATTAATTGAATAATTCTTCAATTTAATCAATAATTAAATGAATTAATAAGTTTTATATTAACTTTTATTAAACTGCATTATTTAAATAATAAATAATATTAAGAAAATAGTTTTAAGGAACAAAAAAACACCTAAAAATATAAAAAAGTAGATCAAAGGAAGTTTTAAAAACTCCAATGATAAACTAGTTTCATATTCTAAAGTGTATTACGGATAGAATAATTTAAAGAAGGAATTATTAAAGGATTGGGGGATGAAGGTATTATTAAATGAATAATTCTTCTATTTAACCTATAACTAAATGAATTACGAAACATTAATAATTTATTAAGAATTGTAACAATTAGTTCATAAATAAACTTAATAAAACAATTTTGTAAGGGGGGAAAAAACATTGGGTATTTAAAGAATTGATGAAAAAATTGCTTTTAAAAACTCCAATGAAAATCTAATTTTATATTCCAAATAGCAATACTGGCTGAATTGAAAGAAATTTGAATGATTAGTCAATAAATAAAAATCAGTCAAAATAAATTAGTCATTAATAATTTTAAATTAATAAGTCATTAATAATTAATAAATAAAAAAATTCTCCACCCTAATCATTTATCAATAATTTAAATCGTTAATTCAAGAATAAATTTAAAAACTAATGATAATCTAGTTACACATTCCAAAGAGATGAAATGCGTAAATGGAAAATAAAGTGCATTATAAATTAAATACTTCTTCGAATTAATAACTAAACGAACTATATAACATTATAACTTATTATGAAATGTAACAAACTAATAAGTAAACTAGATGAAATATCTTTGCCTAATTATCTACTTATCTTTTTATTAATCCTACGATTATCATTGTAGGATTAATAAAAGAAAAATATTTTGAAAACTTCAATGATAATCTATAATTTCACGAAAATGGAGACATAAGAGAGAGAAAGGAGGATTGAATAATTCTTCTGGTGTGTTGTTGTTGACGTATGTCATTAAGGCAGAGGGGGTGCGATTGTTCTTGTTTTTCAGTGGCGCCATCTATGGCCAAGAATTCGACTTCTGCCACACCATACGTCGCACCTGTTTATAAGACGGACCCATTCATACATCCATTCATTCATCCACAGATCGTAATTTTGACCTGAATCAGAGAACGATCGATCTCCAATCCAGTACCCCCAGAGGTTTCGATTTGTTATGGGAACTTGGAGGACTTTGCGACTCAACAGAATTTAACGTGCATCATTCACCAACTACACGGGGAGTCCTTGGCCGGCGCGGTTCGAACCCTCGAACTCTCGGACATGGGCCCAGTGCTATCCCCGCCAATTCTTCTGTTAAATCAACCAATAAATGAACTTTTAAATGTCTATAATATAGCAAGAATTTTAACAAACTGTTGAATAAGATTGATATAATATATTTTAATAGAAAAAATCGGACAAATTCGACGAATTGGTAAAAGAAAGTTTTAAAAAATCCTATGATAATCTATGATAATTCTTGATTTATATTCCAATGAGATAAAGAGATAAGAGGGGGAAGTGTGAATTGTTAATCATATTTGTTAAATCGAATAATTGTTTTGTTTAATCAATAATTAAATGAAATTTTAAATACTTATAAACTATTTGGAGCTGCAATACTTAATTAATGATCAAATTGTATAGAGCATTTTGTTTAAAAGAAGAAAAAAAAATCCATGAAATTTGAAGAATTAATGAAATAAAACTTTATAAAAATTCAATGAGAATCCAGTTTAAAATTTTAAGGAAATGGAGATATAAGACGGAGAACGGAGGATTATTGATTGAATAATTCCTCCGTTTAATCAATAAGTAATTGAAATTTTAAATAGTTATAATATTTTAATAAATTTCTAAATAAGATTAATACGATAAATTTTAATAGAAAAAAATAAAAGAAATTTGAAGAATTAATGAAAAAAAGTTTTAAAAATTCTTATGAAAATCTAGAATCATATTCCTATGAGATAAAGAGATAACAGGAGAAAATGCGAACTCTTAATCGAAAAATTATGTTTAATCAATAATTAATGATGATGAAACTTAAAATATTTCCTTAAAAAGAGAGAAAAAATCTGCGAAAGTCGAAGAATTAATGAAAGAAAACTTTATAAAAACTTCAATGAGATTTTAGTTTCATATTCTAAAGAGATAAGCAGAAAAGGAGGGGGAAATATAAATAACTAATTGAGTAATTCTTCTATTTAATAATAATTAAATGAAACTTCAAATACTTAAAATATTAAGAACTGAAACAGTTAACTAATAATCAAACTTTACTCAATATTTTCTTAAAAAGAAAATAATAATTATTATCTAAGAATTGATGAAAGAAAGCTTTATATAATTTCAATGAGAATATAATTTCAAATTTCAAAGAGATAAGAAGAATATAGGGGGGAAATGTGTGTTATTTATTGATTAATTTTTAAATTTTATAATGAAAGGAACTTTATAATGAAATAAAGCTTACAGAAACTCTTATGAGAATATAAATTCTAAAATTGAAAGATAAAAAATAGGGGCACATAGAGGGAAAAATGCATTAGATAATATAAATTGAATAATGATTTTATTTAATAATTTAACGAACTTTTAAATACTTATAACTTTTTAAGAACTGCAACAGTTAACTAATCATACTTTATTGAAAAATCTAAGAAATTCGAAGAATGGATGAAAGAAAACTTCTTAAATCTCCAATAAGAATGTAGTTTCATATTCCAAGGAGATGGAGAGATAAGTGAGGGAGGAGTAGAAGGAGAAATCTTGTTGATGATGATCATCAATGAAGTAGAGAGAGAGAGAGAGGGGTGAGAGAGGGAATAATCCTAAATGAAAAGCCGCATGATGAGATTCTTTCGATGATTGTACATCGTTGTCACGTGAAAACGCAGGTAGTTTAGCTTGATGGATGAGAGAACCCCTCCCACGCTTCCCCCCAGTCGAATGTTCCTCCCCATCAAACGATCCCGACTCAGCATCATGGTTTTGGAACTATGCAACACCCCCCTTTAATTACGCGCGCGCACCGCCAACACAGCTGCTCACAATCTGACATTTGATTTTTCCTACTTCCATATTACTTTTTTTTTTCTCTATTTATTTTTATATATATTTTTTCCGTAAGTATTATTGTTATGAGCCCGCAAATTATTAATATGTTGCCTGCTTCTTTTTTATTGTTTCAGTTTTCGAGTTCTTTCTCTTACGGGGATGAGTTCTTAAATTATTCCTAATGATGTTTGTGGTTTGGGAGAAGAATTCACCTCCCTCGATGGCCGATTGAATAGTTCTTTCCTCATAGGAATTGTGGTTTCGTGAGGTAAGAAAAGGGAATTCAGTTCGCTAAACTGTTTTGGGATTTGCGGTCGTAACTTTGAAAATACGCTATCACTAATGATGCCAACGATTATGAGAGAAAGAATTAAAAGTATTTTCTTTTTTAACAGACGATATTTTATGTTAATTTTACATCAAACAATTTTATAAGAATTTAATTTTTTTTAACTCGAGAAGAAATGAAGTGATCATACCTAATCATGTGATTTAATTAGATACCTGAAAATGACGTCGCGTGTGTGTGCCGAACCTGATCGGCTTATGAATCGACAAATGCTACGACTTACCTACGTTGACGTCACTCGGAAGTATTTGATTACAATATTTTAGTTTATTGCAGACCAGGATTACGTTGTACTCCACAGCTTCTACACACAAAACTGAGTTTTCCTATTTTTTTAGAATTAAATTAAACATGAGTAATCATTTCGAATGTTTTAGTTATTAAAATTTATTTTATTTAAACTAAATAGTTAGATAGGAATATTTTATTAATTCCGACTTGCAAGACCCTTAGGTAATTCCTAGGCATTTTAGTTCAAGTTACGAATATTTTTCATTTGACTGAAAATGTTCAAGCAGTAAACTATGTAACAAGGAATTTTTTTTTTTTTTTTTTTTTAAAAAAAGCCTTGTTGAAAATGTTAATGAAAAATTTCAGTTAAGTTTGAATATTTTATATAAAAATATAGTAAACAAAAATTTACGCCTTGCAACAACTATTAAAACAATAAAGCACTCATTAGTTCTTGACGTATAATCTATATATTTATACTTCTTTTATGTGGCACCATAAACTCGAGTATTTCTGTATCTTTAGATAACACTATAATTTTTATTAATTTTGTTAGATTATATTCTTAAGTAATAGTTTATACTAGGAGGCTTCGCCCCCTGCTCGCTGGCGCTCACCAACCCCCGGAACTGCTTTCGCAGTTCATTTCGGATTGCTTCGCAATCCAATGCTTGCTTTGCTCGCTCATTGGATACGTTCTTAACGTCTAGCTTTTGTATACTTTTTTGAATACTGAAGTTCCGAAAACTTTTCACTGTAGAAAATTCTAAACCTGTACATTTCAATATCAATTTGAAATTGCAATTGTTAATTTGGGCATTTGGCGATACAAACACTTATAGAATTGAAGGATTTGTTACGTCAAGCGCTAAGGTATCAAAATTTTGATTTATGTTGCTAAGTTAACTTTCAAAAAATTCTATGGCTGGCAACAGCATTTTTATTTTTTAAGTTGTTTATTTTTATTTTTGCCGCAGCTGAATTGAACAACCTGATAATGCTCACTCTGGTTATTGTTTCCGTTTTTAAAAGCGCTATATGTTGAGCCACCTCAGCTAGATTTGGCATGTGACATTTTTAGATACAATCATTGGTCGATTTTCTAACGTTGCCATTCGGGAAGTTGTAATAAGGCTTTTTTTTTTTTTGGTGCCGTGTAAGAGAAATATATATATAGATAGTGTTGAATAATTAGTTATAGGTTTTTCAATTAGAATAATTTTTTATTTTTATAAAAATAAAAGCTTAGTTACGGAGATATTATTTATATTTATTTTATATCCTTTCTAAAATTGCTGTAGAAATTTTTAACACAAACAGTGCTATAGTACCGCATACTTTAATAACAATTATTTATGACTGAGCTTGCTCTTTTTTTGTAAATTATACAATATTAGGTCGGCTTTTCAACAACGGTTATAAAAATATTATAGTACAATACTCAAGTTAGGGCTCCAGAGATGCTTGAGGAAGTAGTACAGTACGTTATGGAGCATTCGGATAGGTTTTCGATCTTGTCTCACAGAGATGTAAATAATTTTATTACTTCCGCTGTCTGCTATGCTAAAATTTCCCGAATTCATATTTTCCTTGATTTGTGTATTTTGTGGCCTGCCGGACAGATTTTAAATTATTACTAAAGATCTGTATATAAAAAACTTCAACACTTAAGCGGTCATTTCTTGAAAATTGTTAAAATTGAAATCAAAGTACTTCTGCTCGGGCATCTGTTAAACGGCGAAAGAAATTTGCTAATATATTTTTTTTAAAACTAATTAAGGTGTAAGGCTTGGAAGAGGGGTTGAAGAATTTAAATACAATTGTGCTGTGCATTCGGCTTGGTTGCCATTAAAGTTTATATGTTGTGCAAGATAATTTTTATAGGCGATTTGGAAATTATACGACATTAAGTCATACGCGAGCTGTTAAAATGAATATCTCAAAAAAGACCCCTTTTTCGACAACAAAAATTACTAAAAAAGCACTTAAAGCTACAATAAATTTCGAACAAATTTGAAATTCGAAAAAAAATTTCATCAAGTTTGTAATTGAAAATGGTCATTTCAGCAAGTTAAATTTTCAATTCTGTAGTTATTTTTCAGCGGGCGAACATGGTTTCTTCACTACAAGTTTAGCAATTAATAATTCTCACACTAATAGATGAATATTAAAAAATTTTTATTCCATCGAGCTCCAAGCACATTTTGGAGCAGACCATTGTAATCTCAAGTTTCGCGCAGCACAGCAAATAGTAACGTAGAGCAAAACAAATGAGAATAAATTCAGGAATAAAAAGCACTTAACTATGCTATAATTTAAAAAAAAAATCGGAATTTCAAAAAAAAAAAAAAAGTGTTAGTGTTAAGTTCATAAACAAAAATGATCCTTTTAGCGTGTCGATTTTCAACTCTGTAGTTGCATTGCTGCCGCCTGTAGAGCGTCCCGCATTGTATTTTTTCCCACAAATTTAATAATGAATAATTCTTGAATGAAGACTCCTAAAAGAGGTAGAGAACCTTACGATATTTTAATATTGTGAGAAATCAATAAATAGCGTTAAAAAAAGAAGGATAATAAAGTTTTGGACGAATCAAATTTCACTGAATATTTTACATCCGATATATTTGTCTCTTAATAATATTTGGGTGTGAAGGATATAATTCTTATAGATAATTCTTTTAGATAAGATAATTCTTATAGATAAGAAAATTCTTATAGAGTTTTTAAAAATTTGCTAAGCTCAATTTTTAACAAATCTAGTACTTTTACTATTAAAATTTTGATTATTATCGTCAGTTTGAGTAATGCTGATAATATCTGAATAATACGGACCCATAGTTTATTTCGAGCCATGCTTCATTTCACGAGCCTTAAGTTGAGCGAAATGTTAAATCGTGATTCGAATAACTAGAATAAACTTACTTTAGAGATTAAGTTTCACAGGTTCAAACCACTGACTAGTTGGAAGCCTTAGTTCGATTCCCAAATAATAATTTGCACCTCCGAACAAATCACTAACTGGTGATTTAAATGAGTGATTCTAATCACTAAAGTCATAAAGTCATGATTACTTAAGTGATAAAGAATGCAATTATTCGTTTTGACGTACTCACGTCTGAAGTAATGAAATATTACTAGCATAATTTATCTGGTAATTAACAATAACAACAAACTCTTAAGGAAACAATATTTTATGTTATGATCAGACTGTTGTGAAGATCAAATTGTGTTTTTCCAACAAGATAGTGCTACTATGCACATTTGACAAAAACAGAAAATTTTCAAGAAGATTTCGTGAATATTTAATTGAAAATATGTTAGGAAAGCGACCAAAGCTGATCTTTATGAATAAAATATACACAAACTAACATTTAAGCAAGGTAAAACAAAAATGTTATCAAATCTAATAAATTCCCACTGAAGAAGGCAGGGCATAAAACATTAAAACTTGTTTCATTGCCTTAGGAAATTGAAAAGTGATCATTGGAAACACCTTCAAGTTTAACAAACAATGACACTGGTTTAGTTGTTTTTGATCTCAACTTGTTCTCTAGTGATTTCACAAATTTCGATAGTTTTTTTTTACTCTTCCTCGCATTAATATTAATGTGCAATCCCTAATGTGTATACATAGTTAAATTAATTTCTGACTAGCGCTCAAAAATATCTATTAAGGCCGATAATTAAAGAATACCAAGTGTAAAATTAATACGAAGTTTGATTAAAAAATTTATTTAAATTCTTTATGTCGACAACAATTTTATTGATTTTTTTTTCGGATTTCGTATTTCGACATTAATTTAGTAACTGGTAATAGATTTCTTTAAAAATAAATTATGCTTTCAACACAAAGAACAAAATTATATTACCTCTTTCTGTTAGAACTAAAAAAAATTTTATACTCTCATTTCTCATGAAAAACCTGTTTAAATATAGTTAGTATGTTATTAAGGATAATAACCAAGCAACTAATATATTGAATTAGCTTTTAAACGACTGATATCTCAAATTGTATTCGAATAGACAAAAAGTAAATAAAAGTTTTAAAAGGAAAAGAATAAAACAACTTCTAAAAATTATAGCATTTATCAAATCGTTTGCTTTAAAAAAATCAAAGAAAAGGTAAAGATTTAAATTAGAAAACGATTATGAAATCCCTCATTTATCGAATTTTTTTACCTGAAATATTTAGTTCCTTTTCTATTTTTGCTTAAAATGTATAATTAAAGTAAAAGCTATAAATGCTTTGATGTTTTGTTAAAGATTGACTGCAAATTATTCTACAATATAAAACTAAAGTATATTAAAATTCAGGGGAAAACATGCAAAACTGTGGAAGTTAATTTTACTCTACTTTTTATAGGAAATTAGAATGCTGACTTTCCTTTATTTTAAGAGTCTTCCTTTGTTTTCCTTTATTTTTTTAAGACGCAGCAAACATTAAAGTATTATTTAAAGTAGTATATAAAGAATTTTTTTTTTCAAAACAATTTTTTTTTTCGCTAAAATTGTTTTTACATTTCTCAAACTTGAAAAGTAATTTTAAGATATCTTTATATAAAAACTGAATTCAAAGTTTTATTTTACTCTAAGGCATATATTTTTTAATTCACTTTTAGCATATTTTTTTTAAAACTTTTCTTTTCATCTTTTTTTAAGCTATCATTCTATCAAAGTCAGATTTTTGAAATAATTTTAAGTTTTTCCATTTTAGTTTTTTTTTTTTTTTTTTTGATAGAACACCTTAAAATTTTTATTTATTTCATTTAAACTATAATATGACACAAAAAGAAAATAATTTATATTTTCTTAAATGGTTCCTAACTTTATGATTATTTTTTGTGCAATTTACGGAAGATCAGAACGGGGAAGAGATGAAGATGCTTACCTCCTTGTGAAAATTCCAATTAGAGAGAAGAGAACGAAAGGAGGGGATTTTGATGGAGAATTTTCATGTCTTCCCCTTTTCGATTGAGAGAGGTGTTCTGATTCTGATGGTTTCTTCTCTCCTTACCTCTCAGGGTGTGCAGGGTTGCCACTCTTTCTGTGGCGGCGGCTGCCAATTAGATCCCATTTTCCTCAATGGCGCTCCTTTTGAAAGCGTCCTTTTCACTTCAACTTGAGTAATTGTTCCCAAACCTTTGGAGAAAAAAAAGTGTTTCATCTTTCTTTCGAAAGGAAAAAAAAAAAAAAAAAAGGCTTCCATTATCGGAAATAAAAGCTGCTCGTTAAGTTGAATGGATGATCACCCTGCGGACAGAGTAAAAAGAAATTGAAAAAATCGACAGGAAGAATGTAAAAATTATTCTCTTTCTTTTTCTTAATTCTTTAAAAATTTACTTGTTGAATTTACACTGCTTGACAACTGCTAAGCAACTTTACGATGCTCAATTTAGGGGAACCTAACATAATAATTTCCTAACATTTGGTAAATTGCGCGTCAAATTAGTAAATTGTAATGAAATTTGGAAATAGTAATAAAATTAGTAAAGTGTAACGAATGTAAATAACTTGTTCCAAAATTAGTAATCGGAAATTAGTTTATTATGATAAAAATAGTCAATTGGTAATAGTAAATCAAAATTTTAAAAAATCAATTATAAATAAATTCTAATAAAAATAGTCAAATGTAGCTAGTAAATTATATTGTAAAAGTTCTTGTAACCCCCTCCCTTCCCCTTGTCACAACTTCACAAGCGCCCTCCTCCCCCTCACAAGCCCCTAACTAGTCCTAAAACTAGTACATCATGTCTAAGATAATCCGAAATAATTTACATTGAGCCTACTTCGGATAATTGAACTGTTTGGAGTACTGAGGTAACATAGATTTTTATTATTTTCATTCATATATTCCGACAATTGAGCTCTTTTTTTTTTTTTTTTTTTTTTTTTTTTTTTTTTTTTAACTACTATATAGCATTGTACTATATGGCATTTGAATGTAATATCATTATTTAATAAATGTTTTTTTTTGGTCAAAAAGTTACTTATAAAAATATTTTATTGATATTTCCTTTATTTCATTTGAATAAACAATTTTTATAAAGCAGATTGTAATTCGGAATCCTTAACTGGATACATTTATTTATTTTTTCATATTTTGTTAGTCTTTTTCTCTGTTTCGTCCCCACTTCGGAACTATATTTTTCTTCCAATAATCGCAAATAATAAAAAAAAAACTCTCGCAAAAAAACAAAGATAAAAATTTTTTTTTAAACTAATTAACAAAGCTAAATTTGACATTGACTGAAAAGAACTTTAAATACTTTCCATACTTTTATAACAATTATATTAGACACATAGTAATAATATAAATAATGTATCAGTTAGTTAACCGTAGTCTCTCAGATGGTAAACCTTTTGAAAAGTTAACAAAATCATAACAGAAATATTAACAAAAATTATAAATCATTCCAATTAAATAAAAATTTTAAAAAATAATTAGTCCAAAAAGCATTATTTGTATATTATTATTATATCACTATACTGTAAGTGTAATCATAAAAATTTAGAGCAATTTTGGTATTGCTTAAGAATATTAGTCATTTTACCAAATAGTGTGCAAAGTTCCTTTTTCTAAACTTTAAATTAAACCTCATGTATAAATTGAATTTTTAAAAAATATCAAATTTCTCCTGAATAAATATTTAATTACTCTAATAATTACATTGCCCGAGGTGTATCGGTTTTAAAATTCATATAATCATTATCGAGGTGGATTTTTTTTTTCTTTTTTCGATATTTTCCCTTCGGTTATTTTATTTTACGTTGCGCATTTTCCGGTCCATCAAACTCAACCACGCTATTAATAACGGGGGGGGGGGGGGGGAAGACGGCTTAAATAATTAAAATTATAGTAGGCACCGGTGTTTTGTTTTATTTTTTTTATTATTTTTTTTAGCGGTACCAAAGCTATCAGAATTAGCCAAATGGAAAAACATTTATTTGTTACTCATAGAAAATGATGCGTTAAATTTAGTCATGCAATTCAAAACGTGATTTTTTGTTAATTTTAAGCTTCATGCAAAGCTTTATTGTGGCAATATGTTGTTAAAATTGAAAAACAAAAAAATAAAACACTAATTAAGGAAAACACTTCTAAATAAACTTGGGTTAACTGGGGTAAGTATTGAGATTTAAAAGATTCAAATAATCAAGGTTCTACTGTAATTGTTATGGAATTATTAAATTGTAACTTACTTGTTGAATTTTTAAAGTAGCGTGTAAAATTTTTATATATAGTATTTTATTCTAGATTCTGTATTTTGATGATCCATAAAATTGCCCTTAAAAATAGCGAAAAATGCCTCTAAAAGCATCAAAAAATGTTCTTAAAATGAAAGGGAGAAAAAAATCTCATAATTCTACAATAGTTCATTTATTTTCCAAAATTTCCTATAACATACCATGGTATCAAAGAACGATGAACTGAAATGTAATTTTATTCAAGTTAAGAATCAATATAAATATAAATACAAAAATAATAAAAAATTAAAGAAGAAAAGAAAAGTGTTTTGATGCACGTACGCTTATTAACTTCAATTTCATGACAAAGAGACAAAGAGATTTCTTCGATTTTTCAGACATGCCATCAAAAATTTTCTGTCTTAAACTACAAAGAAACTGGATTTTTCCAGGTTTTTTCTTGTAAAAGGCATATTTCCTGGAGAAAAGTTTGATTATAAAATGCGGATTGGTGGTCAGCACCTCAAACAACACAAATGTATAAAATAAAAAAATAAAAAATCTCCAGCCAATATTTCCAGGTAGAATAGGATTCATGAATAAGATTTTGCATGCTTTCTTATATTTTGGGAATGGACAATTACAGTCATTTTTTTTTAAAAATGTTAATGTATTCAGAATCCCTCAAAACTCCCAGAAAATATTTTATTACTTTCCTAAAAGTGCTATTTATTAAGTTATTTTTAAGCAAAAAACGTTCGTTTTAATCCGAAACGGGGAGTCAGGTGATTATCCACGAACCACGAACTGGCGTCACACGTGCCCATCTGCCGTTCATTTACAATCGCTAACCTGTGAAAGCCAATATGTTCTTGCTTTCGTTTGAATGTTCGTAATAAAATCCAATTAATTTAGATGATAAATAACTAAGTGAGAACAGAGATATGTATAATAAATTGTTCCCTCTTGTAGATTAATGAAAATGTGGGTTTAATATAATGTAATTTTCCAGTTCTGAGTATTTAAAATTTTTTAGTTCAGTAAAAAGGGTGTTAGAATGAGTTATTTAAGCCTGGTATTACTTATTAAAATGATGCGTTATAAATGCAACATAATTTTATTCTTTCATTTTTTTAACCATACTATCATCAAAATTTTGAAGTATATTTCAAATTCATTTAATAGAATTATTTTCATGTTAAATTAAAGAAATGTTGAATCAATTTTTTTTTTTTTTTTTTTAATCTAGAATAGTTTTAGATTTTAAAAATGTATGTAAGCTATTGATTATTGATTTCAATTGACTTTTTTTTTCCTAGCTGGAATTCAATGCTCCAATGCAGGTAATTATCTTCAGTATAGCAGTAACCTCTTAAAAAAAATTTGTGATCCCAGCAAAATTTTTAATTCGTTAAAAAGAAAGGAAGTTAAAAGAAGAAAAAATATATATATTCATTCCAGTAAATTTTATTAATTACGTTCATCACGTTACGTCATAAGAGTATTGAAATCAAGCTATGCATTTATTTAATTATACATTATAGAAACAGGAATTACATTTTATAAATACATATAAAAATAATTTTTCGCCATAGCAAAGGTCCTATTTACTCAAAGAATAAAAATATTGAGAAAAATATTAACATTATTGCAAATTTTTTAATTAAATTATAATAACTAGGAGGCTTTGTCCCCTGCTCGCTGGCGCTCACCAACCCCCAGAACTGCTTTCGCAGTCCATTTCGGATTGCTTCGCAATCCAATGCTCGCTTTGCTCGCTCATTGGATACGTTCTTAACGTCTAGCTTTTGTATACTTTTTTGAATACTGAAGTTCCGAAAACATTTCACTGTAGAAAATTCTAAACCTGTACATTTCAATATTAATTTGAAATTGCACTTGTTAATTTGGGCATTTGGCGATACAACACTTATAGAATTGAAGGATTTGTTACGTCAAGCGCTCAGGTATCATAATTTTGAAATATGTTGCTAAGTTAACTTTCAAAAAATTCTATGGCTGGCAACGGCATTTTTATTTTTTAAGTTGTTTATTTTTATTTTTGCCGCAGCTGAATTTAATAACCTGATAATGCTCACCCTGGTTATTGTTTCCGTTTTTAAAAGCGCTATATGTTGAGCCACCTCAGCTAGATTTGACATGTGACATTTCTAGATGCAATCATTGGTCGATTTTCTAACGTTGCCACCGGCAGAATAGAAATACAGCCTAAATTTGGGAGCCACGTAAGAGAATTATATATAATAGAATAGATAAAGAACGAGCGTTAGAATTTCTTTTCATTTTGCATAAGTTTTTCTTTTTATTCTTTAGCTTCAGTGAAACAAAAACGTATAGGTTAATGATATTCACTGAAATTATGTGGATAAATTAAATAACAGTAAGTAAAATTTTAAGAATAAGTACATAGATTATGGTGATGATGATGGGCAAATATATTTCAATGGACTAGATTCTAGAAAGGGTTGATTCGTTTTCGGCGATACCCAATGCTTAACCTGAGATTTTTTCAACTATTTTAATTACATTTTTTTCAAAATTGAAAATAAATAATGTATTAATTTTTTAATTTTAGAATTCTCCATTGCAAGCACTGACAAATAGTTTGCAAAAATAAGGAAAGAAATTAAAAATAACCTTACTTTATTAGCACTATATTGCAGAAACAGGATTTAAAATTTATAAATTAAAAAACATGAAAAAATTCTTACTGTAGCGAAATTTCTATTTACTCAAAGAATAATAGATTTACTCGGTATTTAAATATTTAATGCATAGTAGAGAAAAAAGAAGAAGAAGAAGACATTAACTGCATTAGTAAATAAAAATTACTTAAAAATTCTTCAACTCTAGATCAATTATATATAAAAAATTAAAAAAAAGGAAGAAAAAAAAGAGCAAAATTAAATTACCTTACTTAAATTTTTGAACATTAGCACAAAGATTGTAATGATGATGGATTGATATTTTTCAGTGAACTAGATTAATGAAAATACTGATTTGTTTTAAGGAAACTGCATAAAATCATCCAACCTATATCTATATCTTTGCTATTTCTATCCAATATGCAATTAGTTTTAATCAAGTAATTAGGCTGTAATAGAACATTATTTTAACTTAAAAATAAGTGGAATAAAATAATATTTTCTGAGTTTACTCTGATTTCAGTTTAAAAGAAATGTTAATTGCTTAATTCGCTGTGAAGAGCTGCATAATCATTTCTTCAGATATTTTAGTGATAAATAAACAATTTGAAGTTTTAAAAATCTTTCTTTTATTTTTCACACACCATGGAAACCGTAAATTTAATTCACAAAATTTTTACTACTAATTTAAAAAGGATGTTCATATGCTATAAGTGATATCAAAACTAAAAGAGCATCTAAATAGCCTTAGCGGATGGAGTAGGCACGTTTCCATTCGGCACATGTGACGTCATAACCAATCAGGGATAGATTTTGATTGCATCACTTAGGGAAGCCTTTTTGGGCCATTTAAATGCTTAATATTTAAATACAGAAACATTTGAGGGGGGGGGGAACAATAAGATTTATGGTTTCAGGAGACAATATCTAAAAAATTAGGATTCAAAATAAAAAATAATTAATAATTAAAATAAAAAAATTAAGAGATGCTGTAATAGTCCATTGATTAATCCTATGTGTTTAAATATTTTTGAAAACACTGGCAACACTCTTGTTTATTTGCTTTTAGTTCTTTTTATCTTGCTATGTAAACTTACTCTTTTTTTTTTTTTTTTCAGAAACAGATTTACAAAGAAACGAAGTAACATTTACAAGTACTCATACAACTCATTGTTAATTTCATTCTTTATCATTGAAATTGACCTCTTGTTTCTCATTATGCTATAATACATTGTAGAACATTTATCTTTCGAGTCGGTATTTAAGAGGAACAAGTGTAAATAACAGTTCACAGCAGGTCGGCAAAGATCACAGAATTTTAGCTGTCGACATTGTGGAGTGCATTAGGGCTACCGACGAACACAAACGATTCATCATGGCGACACACTTCGCTTCGCTTGTCACACGACACTTGAAAAAAAAAAAAAAATTTTTTTTTCTCCATTAGTAGCTTTTGTTCTTTTTCTTTTCTTTTTTTTCTTCTTCTTTCTTTAACTGTTGTTGCCACTTTCACTTAAAAGTGTTTGAAAAAAAGCTCTTTTCCTGAACCGAGACTGAGGACAATCTCAGTCATTCAAACGTACCGCAACAGAAACTTTTGTTCTTCGTATTTTGTTTCGAATTCTTCTTTTTCCAGAATCTTTGAGTGATACCTACCTCTAAGGATGCTACCCAATAAAATGTTCTTTCTCCCGGTGCAAATCAATTCTTTTTATTTTATTTATTTATTTTTTTCGAGATGAAGTAACATTCAGCATTTGCTTAGACATGCCGCATGCCGAACGTTGGAAAAGACGATTTACAAGAAGATTTTCTGATTCATGAGAGGGGAAAAAGATGATACAGATTTCCCACTTACTTTTTTCCAGTCGAAACTTTTATTTAAATCTTCAGTTTCGTATTTTTAAGGTTGTTTTTTCGAAGATTCTGTTGTCGCATGAAATGATACTTTTTAGCGAATAATATGCTGTTTTTCATAGCTATTGTGAGTTTGTAACAATTACTCGTGGTTTTTCAACTTAGCCTACCTTTATCAAATCTAGCCTACTTTTAGCCAGAGCCCCTATACTAATTCTGAATATGGCGCAAAACTTCATTATATAGTAACGCCACAGTTTTGAGAAAATGAAAAGCGTTTGTGGTCTAATTTTTTAATATTTAAAAACTTACTCCAATGATGCGTTATCTGAGATCATAAAAATTTTCAAAAAATAGGAATAACGCATTAATTTGGATAATTTTCCTTTTGGTGGGAAAATGTCGCCAAATTGTCAACTTTTTTTTAAAAAAAAGATTAATAACTTTTCATAGATTGAATTTATTTTATTGTTCTAAAGCCTAGAACGGACATGTTGGTCCGTTCATGGCAAGCTGGCATATATAGATTGAAATTATAGCTTTGTTTCAAGTGTAAGGTATTTAAACTGTGGCCTTTTTATTTTCCTTAGCGAAAGTGTTTCGAAAAATTATGAAAGCAGATTTAGCCGGTACACACCAGTACACGTGTGCAGGTTCCTTAGAGGACGCTACAGTGCGGGACAAATTGTTCATTGGAAAGTCTCTTTCACCTCCATTGGTATTTTAATATTTAAAGTTTAGAGAATAGTGAGTACAAAAAACCTAGAGTAAACTATAAAGTTTCAGAAGGTAAGAAATTGTTTTCAAAATATCAAAATGCAAACAAATTATGGAAGGATTAGTTACGTACACGTTTACAATTTACGTTTACAACTACGTAATCATGAGTAATAACGCCATAATTTGTTTGCATTTTTATCAAAATGCAAACAAATTATGGAAGGATTACTTCCCAACTACGTAATCATGAGTAATAACGCCATAATTTGTTTGCATTTTGATGTTTAAGGAAAACATTTTCAGCATTTGAAACATTTTCAACATTTTTACTGTAAGTTTGCCTGAACACACTTTTTAAACTATTCATGTTGGAGTGAGATAATTTGCCATGGAAGATATCTATCGTTATAAAGCGTCCTTTTAGAATGTCCAAAATTTGAAACTGGTATTTAAAAATCTGCAATTTATGAGAAAAATCCAGATCAAATGTATTTGAAGTGGACAATCTTTAAATGTAAAAGTAGCTATTATATATATATATATATATATATATATATATATATATATATATATATATATATATATATATATATATATATATATATATATATATATATATATATATATATATTTAGCAAAGGATTCCATACCCGGAAACGTCATCATACGCCCCCAGGTGGTGCTGTACAGGAGAATACCGAAGAGGAAAATGAAGATTGCCTCATTCGAAGCGGTAAGCAGCATACGAAGAGCAAGAGCATGGAATGTTATACGAACGGAGAGCTTTGGCATGCACTTAGTGCATGGAATAGCTGAGGGTAATGGACGAGCCATTGTATGCATTTATCGAGAGTGCTTTCCAGGCAGACAGCAACCACACCACAGTTTGTTTGCACAACGGGTCATTAAGAAGTGGCAAGACAAGTGAGAGCAGGCCACGATCGATTCGCTGGGTCGTTTGGATGCCTTGGAGAGTAATCCAATGATCAGCAAACGTGCTATGAGCTATGCTAAGAATGTCTCTTATTAGTGTCCAGCGTGTTTTGAACGTCGAGTCCTTCTACGCCTTTCGTCTTCGAAAGGTTCAGTTACTGTTCCCCGATGAAAGAAGTTAATTATTGAGAATTATATTTTATTCAAAAATTACATGAAATTTTATCCTTACGTCAAATAATTAATTCAAAAGGGCTTTATTTCTGCATTCCGTAAATAAAGTTAATAATTATTAACAGTGGTTTGTTACAAATAAAACATTTTACATACAAATTTTCGTATATCCTTTTGTCTCCGTTCTAACAGTATGAGAGAGCCGAATTAAAAATGCCGACAATACAGTGTTGAACATTTAAAGAATGGCGTTATTTCTTCACCAGGAAATAGTACTTTACCTATGCGTCGTCTTGGTAACAAAACTATGTCAAATGATTCAATGAAACCTTTCAAGCTTAAGGAGAATCTAATATAGAACCCATAGTGACAAAAAAGATAAAGATTTAACTATTTTTCAAATAGTCAAAGAAAAATATTTAAAACCACCGTCACTGCAAGGGACAACATCTAAACGAGGTGACGATAGACTGCATGTTTCTTATAACATTTCTTTATTAATTGCGAAGTCCGGAAAGCCTCACACTATTGGTGAAGAAATTATTTTTCCAGCTGTAAGTGAGGTAATACGCACCGTGTTGCACAAACCAGCTTTCGACATTGTAAAAAGAATTTCACTGAATAAGAATAATCTACAAAGAAATATTGACAAAATGTGCATGGAAAATTCTTTACGTGAGTGCTTAAAAACATGTAAATTTTCTATACAGTTTAACGAGTCTACTTTGCCAAGAAGCGAAGCTTTTACTTTTAGATTTTGAAATATTTGTAAAGAAGAAAAATTTTGCCATGAATTGTTAGTTTCTAAATGTTTGAAAGCCGATACGAAAGGTGAAACGCTATTTAATAAATTAAGAGCTACATCCCTGACTAATATTATTTCTGTAGCTACTGACGGTGCTCTGGCGATGGTAGGAAGATACCGAGGCTTTCAGCCAACTTAAAACAAGCTGTACCAAATGTATTTTCAGTGCATTTGCCAAATTCAACGAAACTTATTTGAAACTACAAGGTGACCAATTCAATTTAACCAAAACTAAAAGCGTAAAATCTGCGTTTGTCGCAAAACTTCTTCTGTACAAACAAAACTTGGGAAGAGGAGAATGTTCTCAGTTTCCAAATCTTTCGAAATTACAAAGAAAAGATGAAAAAAAAAAAATTTCTAACTGTCAACACTTAACTGCTCTTCATGTCGACATGAACTAAAGATTTAAAAACATTCTTCACTTGGATATTCCTGATCGGATGCTGAACTCTTTTCCGCGTGGACAAACTCAGACCAATGTTTGAACCAAGATACCACGATTTGTTGTTACAAAAACAAATCCCAATTTTATATCTTGCATTATAGGTTATTGTAAAGAAGCCCTATAACTACGATTTTGACGTGGTTGGGTTCGTTGTGGAATTATTATAAAACCTTTTCCTCTGCGGGGGAGCTTGTTTGTTTCCGACGGCACAAGTTTCTACAAAGTATCTTCTTGTGAGACAGTATTTTTCTTAGCAATTTCAGGATCAGATTGTAAACTTTTTTGACGCTCCTCAGCAGATTTTATCCTATCAAAGCAATACCTGTAGAGGTGGCGCTGCTTTACAGTCTTTCAAAAGAAACTATTCTGCTAACCAGTCTCAGCTTGAAGAGGGGTTGTTAAAAATTTTAAAGTGCCATAAAACTGGGGTTTAATTAAAGTGCCATAAAATCGGGGTTTAATTAAAGTGCCTTAAAATTGGGGTTTAATTAAAGTGCCTAGTAATGAAAAGGAAAAAAATACAATCATGAATATAATTATTAAATCACTGGTCCTATTACAACTTAATTCTTATCAACAGTTGACTGTATTACTTAATACATGACATTATGTTTAATTAAATTTTCGAATGTAGATTTAGGAAAATTAAAATATAAATGTGGCAATAAATCCCAGTTTTAGTGTATTTCTGAAGTTTAAGTTTGATTTTTTTTAAGTGTTTTCTTTCCGGATTATAAAATTATATTACATTATTTTTTTCCAGCTAGACACGAAACAAGAAGCTACTTGAGAAAAATTAAAAATGTGCTGATTCAGCTCTTTAAACATAAATAATTAACTTTATTATAAGAAAACTAACGTTTTTGCAAAACATTAACTGTCTGTCTGGTATATAATGACATAAATAACTCGACAGAATAGCCAAATATCATATTTTTAGAACTATTTTTTTATCTTAACAATACATATGATTACTCAGCACTTTCTGCAAATATTAGATATTTTGAATTGTTAAAATTAATTTTAAAAGTAAAAGCAAAGAATACATACGTTTCTTTCTGGTAAATTGTGACTCTCAACCGATCGGAGAATGTTAAAAAGTTTTCCAATAGAATAAATAATTTCTGTAATAAATAGAAAAGAAATTAGCTAATTATAAGCTGCTAGTTTTTACTTATATTAAGGAGAACTTATTACTACTTAATACTTACTTATACTACAGGGAAAATATAGGTTGTCAAATAAAGGTAGAGAAAAGATATTCTCAACAAATTTTAAAAGTGTCCGCTCTCTTTCTTCATGAACGTGTACATTGAGGTTACAATTCGACCCCCTAAACCGTACATAATTATTGAATTTGTCGAATGTTCTGAAGGTGTGGTTCTTTTAACAATATATCTGACCAAGAGTGAAAATAATAAAAAGGAATATATAGACTTGTGTGTGTATATATAAGTAGATAGTCTTTTTTTTTTTCTCTCTCTCTCTTTTTGTGGTAAAAACCACAAATGGAATTTTTAAGATAAGCATTTTGTTGAAACTAGGATCTTCCAGTACATCATTGTTGAGATTAGGGACTGTTTTCCTCCTTTTGGGGAATACAGCACCTAATCCAGCAAAAACTTCCCTAAAAACACCGTAGTCTTAAACAGAATAACGACGACTGTGTCAATTTTTTTTAAAATTTTGTTTTCATACAAAGTGTACAATACTAAAGTCAAAGTTTCAGATTGAAATTTTTTCTTTAACAAAAAGTGTCAATTTTTCATCACTGGTTTTTTCATATTTTTATCTTTCATGTTTTTGAATATGTGCATTTTGAAAATGCTTGTATCGTGATAAAAGAGTTTATTTGAATTGTGCTATTGTGAGGAATAACTTTATTGTGATTTTTAAACAAAGGACTTTGAATTGATAAAACTGAAGTCACAAAAACTATTAAAAATGAAAATCAAACTTTTAAGTTTGCTGGTAGCACTGCTACAAATTTTTTTTCTTCGAACACTTTAATTATGTTATTATTTTCAACGTGTGTACAAATGTCTATTTTTTATAAGTCATATTACTTTATATCTTGTTAAAATTACAAATTTGATTCTTTTTATTTTAACTGTACTTCTATCACATGAAAAGTTTTGCCAAAGGATAATTTTTAAAATTTTTAGATATTAGTTAAAATTTTTCGGTGAAGGGGAATGTAACATGAAAATCTTCAATTAATATTTTTATGTTATTTCTTTTCTGTAAATCCTTTCTTCAATTTTTTATTCTAATCGAAACACTTTCTCACACTTTTAAATTCACATCCTGTCCTTAAATCTATTTTTGGATCAACCATGCATTAATAAAAAGTAAGACATTTTTCCCTTTACTCTTTGTGGGAATCATGCGACCTACTTAATAAACAAATTGTAATTACTAAAATTTTCCTCCTTCCCTAAATCGAAACATTTTACGGATTTTCTTTGCAAGATTTTCCCTAAAGGCGCACCGAACGCAACAGCGATGCGAAACAAGATTTTTCTCCTCTGTCCCCGCATGCGACAACAAACCTGTTTCCTGGCTAGCGTATGCGCACTTTTCTTCTGTATCTAGTTTTTGTTTCATAGCTCATTTTATCGTTATTTTTTGTATTTATAAAATTATTTTATATATATATGTATTATTTTTTATACTTATATTTTTTTAAATATTTATATTACTTTATGATTTCACCACCGTGACGAATGAAGACGTGTGTACAGCTTTTCAGAGACGGGTGCACAAATGAGCCTGGCTTGCTGTGAATTGATGCCGGTATTGGGGCCAAGGAAAGCATAGTGTCTCTAAGGTAGTCGAGGAAGTCTGACGGATGAGGATCGATGGTACTTGATGGAGATAAGAATTCAGCTGGCAGGCGTAGTGTCATGCCATAGACTAACTCTGCTGATGTACGCTTTAAATCCTCCTTGAATGAAGAACGCAGTCCGAGGAGCACCAATGGAAGAGATTCAGTCCATCTTTGCTTACCATGGCACATTATAGACTGCTTTAAGGAACGATGAAGCCTTTCCACTATTCCATTTTCCATTGCTAACAGATGATAGGCTGTCGTTCTAATGTGCCTTATACCCAGAAGCTTAGTCAAGGTAGAGAAAAGGGTACACTGGAATTGTCGTCCTTGATCGGTGGTGATGATCGAAGGCACACCAAAGCATGACACCCATTGTGACACAAATGCACGTGCCACAGTCTCAGCTATAATATCCGGGATAGGAATAGCTTCTGTCCACCTCGTGAAGTGGTCAATGCAAGTGAGGAGATACAGGAAACCTTCAGAAGATGGCAGAGGACCCACCAGATCAATGTGAACGTGATCGAGTCGCCTAGGTGGTTGGACAAAAGGTTGTACCGGACTACAAGTGTACTACATGTTGTTTGCTATGTTAATAGCTTTTAGTTGCAACGAAATTGCGGAATTATTTAAGGTGTTAAGAAGGTCAGGATCTGATTGTTGGGCTTCTGCTAGATTCTCGAAAGTTCATGTTTTAATCTCATCTATTCGAGACAAAGCATCGGCAACGACGTTCTCAGTACCAGAAACATGACGAATGTCTGTGCAAAATTGGGAGTTGAAGTCAAAGTGCCTGAGCTGTCGCAGAGAACAAGAATCTGAATTTTTGAAAAATGCAAGCGTTAATGGACGATGATCAGTGAACGTAATCAATTTTTGTCCTTCGAGCTGGTGTCGAAAATATTTAATGGACAAGTAGATTACTAGGAGTTCCCTATCATACGTGCTGTATTTTATTTCCGCTGCACTCAGATCGATCAATCTCCGATTCAATATCCTTAGAAGCATAATTAGCTATGAGAACATAGAGGACTTTGTGAACGACATATATAACGTGCACCAGTCACCATTTATTACCCGGGCAGTCTTCGGCCGGCTGGTTTCGAACTCCCGTTCTCAGGAATCATCCCTTCAGTGGGTCAATGAAGGAGTACCAAGCATGCTTGGGACTAAACACTGGGGGTTCCGCGTTCGGCTGACCACCTGACCGGAACATCTGCTCCTGCATCCAGAGCCCAAGGTCAAGAGAACTGAGATGGTCAGAGTAGGCCTTGGCCTTCAATGGGCTGTCGCGCCACTGAGTTTAGCTTTTTTAGTTAGCAAATACCCGCTGGTATTTTCATATGCTACAGCAGAATTTCCAGGATACGAACTTGTGCCTTTAGAATCTGCAGCCTTCAGAACACGAGGCTGCGGTTATTTGGTTGTTCGAAGGGATTCAAGATTCTAGGTTCTTTTTCTGCAGATCTACATATGTATAAATATAGGTCCGTTTATAGTTCATTATATTGTAACATCTAAAATACTAGTTTAATAAAATTAAAAGGATCTTTTGAGACTGAACTTAAAAAGAATTATATCTTATCTGCAGATAGGCTTATCTGGTTTATGAGAACATTAAATAATCTCTTTCACATACTTAACTTAGCTCTTCGCGTATATTTTAAGTTTCATTGAATAGCGATGAAATCTTTATTTATAAAATGAGTCCATACAGAGCAATAAAATATTTAAGATCTAGCCGAATTCCCATTAAAATCAAGAACTATATTGAGATATTAATTCATCTCCATCTGGTCTTAAGATCTTACCGCTCCGCTTCTAGAAAAAACGGTCTGAATATTATAGATCACATGACATGAACGAAATATTGTATGGAACACTTAAAAACAGGGCACTTATCTTTTGGAAATGGAAGTATAAAGTTGTATCCCGGAGCTCTGCTCCATGCCATGTATATAAATTGTAAATAGATTTCTTTATTCTTTTCCTCAATAAAAGCCTAGAAAAATTAGTATATTAGTATATATATATATATATATATATATATATATATATATATATATATATATATATATATATATATATATATATATATATATATATATATATATATATATATATATATATATATATATATATATATATATATATATATATATATATATATATATACATATATATATATATATATGTCGTGCTACTCTCTCTCTCTCTACTTCATCATAACTTTCGAGCCGAGTCTTCACGGTTTCATTTCTAAAATATAAGTGTAAATAGATTTCTTTATTCTTTTCATCAATAAAACTCTAGAAAAATTAGTATGTTGTCCTCCTTATAAAAAAGGATATAAAAAAATGACTGCAAACGCTACAGACTGCTATTTTAATCTATTATGATTAAATAAAACTCGGCTCGAAAGTTATGATGAAGTAGAGAGAGAGAGAGTAGCACGACATATATATATATATATATATATATATATATATATATATATATATATATATATATATATATATATATATATATCGGGTTGTTCGGAAAGTAATTTCGTTTTTCCGTCAGAGGATTTAATTGTATTTTTTCGAACCCAACTTCACACTTAAGCCGCATTATCATTATATGTTTTGAGAGCTGATATAGCAGGACTTGTGTGTGAAAAAGTTCAATTAATTCTACGCAGTAGTTTTTGGTTGGTGCTGTTTTAAATATGGAGAGCAATTAGCAGCATTTTCGTCATATTTTACCTTTTTACTATAGAAAATGCAAAAATGCTGTTCATGCCAAAAAAGAAATTAACCGATGAGTATGGACAAGAAGTGTTGACAGTACATCAGTACCAGAACTAATTTTCAAAATTTCGATCCGGCAATTTTGCTGTCGAAAATACACCACGTTCTGGAAGGCCGGTCGAAGCTGATAAAGACACGGTGAAGGCATTAGTTGATGCAAATCGGCGAATAACAACACGTGAGATCGGTGAGAGGTTAAATTGATCGAATTCAACTGCTTATGACCACTTGAAAGACTTGGGATTAACCTCGTAGCTCGATATATGGGTTCCCCATGTTCTCACGGAGAGAAATTTGTGTCGTCGCGTTGACGTCTGTGGTTCGCTTCTCAAACGTCACGAAAATGATCAATTTTTGAAGCGCTTCATTACTGGGTACGAAAAATGGGTTGTCCACAACAATGTCAAACGCAAGAGATCATAGAGCAAAAAAGATGAACCAGCTCAAAGCATTTCGAAAGTCAATATCCATCACAAAAATGGTGATACTATCTGTTTGGTGGGATTTTAATGGAATAGTTTTTTTTAGCTTTTACCTGATAACACAACAGTTAATTCGGAAGTCTATTGTCGTCAGCTGGGCAAACTGAATGATGCACTTCAACAAAAAAGGCCAGAATTAATCAACAGAAAAGGTATAGTGTTCCACCAAGATAATGCGAGACCCCATACAAGTTTGGTCACTCACCAAAAGCTTTTACAGCTTGAATGGGATACACTGCCACATCCACCATATTCTTCAGATCTGGCACCTTCGGATTATTACTTGTTCCGGTCACTGCAAAATTTTTTAGACTGTAAAACCTTTACTTCAAATGAAGAGGTCAAAAATCACCTGGATCAGTTTTTTGCCCGCAAAGACCAAACATTTTACGAGCGTGGAATCATGCTAGTACCAGAAAAATGGCAAAAGGTGTTGGACCAGAATGGCCAATATATAATTTAATAAAATATTTATTCATTATACGAAAATTGTCTTTCATTTTCTAACCAAAAAGCGAAATTACTTTCGGAACAACCCAATATATATAGGTTCTATCATAAGAACTTAGCTTAACCCTAGATTCATAAACATCCCTAGGCACAGAGCCCTTTTTATATTTTTAGGGACCCTGGGCCTGTCATTATCTGGGGGCCCTTTATGAGTAAATTTGGAGAATAATTTTCAAAAATTATTTTAAGAGTAAAAAACATATAAATTAATTATAAAAGCTTATATACATTATTTTTATCGAAAATTTAAGGTAACAATATTTTTCGCGCTTTTTGAGTGGCGAATCTTCTATCACATCATCAAAATCAATCTCCTGTAAGACATACATTTCGCTTTGCTGCTCGAAATCTGTAAGACTTAGAAACATCAAATTATGAAGGGGTTAGAAAATATGCAAGGAGTTAGAAAGAATATTTTCATCAGTGGAAAGAGCGTTTTATTGCTCTTTTGGTTAGAAAAGTGAAAAGTAACAATTATTTTATATTTGTAAACACTTTGATTAGATTTTGAAAAGCATCCAACAATGCAAAAAAGAGAAATATATATATTATGGGCTTCAGAGGGCCCCAGCTCTGAATAAAACTTTAAAAAAAGAAGAAAAAAGTGGGGTCTGGGGGCCCTCTTAAATTATAAATGATAAATGAGTTATAATTATAAAAAAAAACAATTAATGCAATGAGATTTTAGACTTTTCGGGGGCCCCATCAGAATTCGGAGCCCATTTTGTTATTCCTAATTTTTTCATTATAAAAAAAAAGTGTCTTTTCATGATTGAGGTCCTCTTTATTGTAGTTCATAAGACAACTTGGTAGTCATTACAAGTCTATTTTAATATTTTAAATCATATATGAGCAATTGTAGTTGAATTTATTAGCACATATAAATATAGACACTATTTAAGAGCAAATTTTTTAAAAAAAGAAAAAAGATTGACAGAACAACTCAGTTCTTCCCTACTGGCAAATAATTTAAAAATCGAATTCTTCACATTAAACGGTGTGAAGTAACAAATTACTTTTCTTTATTGAATGCGGAGAAAGTGTACATACATGCATTATAGTCAGTCTCAAAAAAGTGTGGCAAAGTGAGTTCGACTGAGTAGGAGCTAGGACAGTCTTTTTGTCTCCTCCTATACCTCTAGGGTGTTGAATAATTTTCCATATGGACACAAGCAAAAGACTTGTCCCTCTGAATTTACAAAATAAATAAAGTGTTACAAAATAAATAAATAAATAAGACAGCTAGATTTATTTTTAAGAATGTAATTACATTTCTTTTGAAGACAGTAGCGTTTTCCCAACAACATTTAAATTCGTCCCGATAGGGGAGCAAACGATGACCTACAGAGGGGCAATTGCCCCCTCTGACCCCCTACAGGCACCGCCCTTGGTGATCTATTTGTTTGACAGGATTTAAGATTATACGCCATTTCTCTGAATTTGTAAAGGGAATACAAATAGGTCCCCTTGTGAAACCTCTAATTCGTCTATAAATATGTTGCATGCTCTAGTGGTGAGGTTGTATTTAACAAAATATCTGACGAAGATGAAAAATTATAGGTTTACATTCGGGAAATAAATTGGCCTTCATATATATTCAGGGATCGCAAGAAATCCTTGGTAGTGTTTTTCAGAATTCGGTCTCGTTTCCTATAAAGGCAAAGTTTAAAATATATCATTGAAAAACTTTCTTTTTTTGAAAAAAAAAAAAAAAAAAAAAAAAAGGTTTCGAATTGAATAGAATAATTCCATTGGCGATCGAAATGGGCTGCAGGTGGCGTAGAGCAGAACTCTCTATCTATGGCAATACTTCACATACTTTCCCCATTAGCGTGTTGAAAGTCATAGAGGAAGGAAGTACGTTAGTTTCTCTCTTGATTTTCCTATAGATTAAAATCTTTTAAGTTGAAAAACTGTATGGAACTGAAAACTTTATTAAACATAGTTCTAAAGATAAGTATCACGGAAATTTTAAAAATTATTTTTATTAAATAAAAAGGAAAACTATTAAGGATTTAACGGAAAACTATTAACGGTCTCTCCCCAGATTGCGTATTCGAGTGTTGTGATCGCCAATAATAAAAAAACGCCAATAATAGACGCGATAAAAGAAATTATTTTTTTTAAAAGAAATTATTAAATTATATATAAACTATAAAATTATATATATATTCAATCGATATTAATAGAAACAAACAAACAAAAACAAGAAAATTTTCAATAAATAAAACATTATTTTAAACTATATAATTAAAACTTCTTTTCCTTTTAAAAATGGTTGTTAATTTAATGATGGGGCTAAGGATTGCAGCGTAGTAAGATCCACTCCTTAAGTTTTATATATCCGTAATTGAACAGCCGATCCAATTTCGAGTTTACAACTTCTTATGTTCAACTCCGTAGCCTTGTAATTTCGAACCAATCCAGAAGGCAAAGAAACTCCTGGATCAGTACCCCTAGAGGTATTGATTTGTTATGGGAACATGGAGGACTTTGCGATTCGTCAGATTTCGCGCGCATTAGTCACCATTTACTACACGGGGAGTCTTCGGCCGACGGAGTTCGAACCCACGAACTCTTGGACATGGGCCAAGGGCCATACCAACCAGGCTATCCCGGCCCTACTCCTTAAGTTGAGAAAAATGTTCTAGTAATAAAAACAGGTCTGCAATATAAACATATTACATTTTTGTTTTACAATATAAACATTAGAAAATTTACGTCGAAATAAAAATTTCAGAATTCGTGATAGCAACGCTTGAATACGCCATCTGGGAGGAAGACCAGATCCATGTTTTGACCCTTCCCCTGTCTCTGTTGTATAGGAATGTACTACGATATTTTCTCCTTTCTTAGTATTTTTTGTACTTAACTGTCAAAAATATTGCTTAAAAATTCCATGACTCCTTCCTTTAAAGCTAAGGGCGAAATATTTTTCAGTTCCAAACAGTTTCACCGCAGAAAGTTTTGTAATCTATTTCAAATTAAAGAGTGAAACCAACGCACTTCTTTCTCCTATAAATCTCCACACGCTAATGAAAGCAAGCAAAGTGTGGCCATATGTAAGGAGTTTGCTCCACAATCCCTGTAACACATTTCGATAGCCAATAGTGTCAGAGAAAATGGATGGACATGTAAACAAAAACAAATATCTGGCTCCATAACTTCACGATTTCTGGTTAGATAGTTTACAGCTACTTACTGAACTCAAATCTACTGCATTTCATAATTAATGACATAAAGTAATTTTGGAGAGTTTAGAGTGAAAATTTGTTTTAGTTATTTGTAGATGCATATATGGTTAAAAGGTGACATGGTTGCTATATTTAGAACAAACTCGCTTTTTTGACAGTCCTAAGTTTCTTTCTTTTGACATTTTTATTACTTTATGTTCTTATTGCAAGTAGTGCACCGTGCATACATAAGTTTTAGTGTTTAGTTAGAGTAGTGAGATAAAGTTATTTCAAAAAATCTTTTAGATTTAAATTTCGAAGTTAATATATTGTTGACAAGGTAATATGTGTTTTTTAGCCTCTCAAATCACGCGTTTACTATATTTTCACCATTTATGTTTATTATTATGTAACTGCATGTACCGTCTTCAACATTAAAAGTTTTTTCATTATTTACTAAGTTCACTGTTAACAGATTGAACACGTTGAGTCAGATGGCCTTCAAAGACTCCCCGTTACAGCAATCAGGAAATATGGGCGCTAAAGAACTTGCAGTGCTTCCCAAATGTGAAAAACACCATCCATAAGTACACGTGATTAACGTAATTATTTCAAGTTTTACATAATTATTTAAAATGGGTTTGGTGCTTCGGCGCTTGAAGGTGTCCTAAACAGTTATTTTAAGGATCATTTTCACCTAATGAGCTTATTGTTCCTCAAATCTCCATCGGGGAATATGAAACTCGCCCATCAGGTTTCCTTATACTTCAGAATTCTTCTTAGATTGAAGTTTTGAAAATAAAATTAAAAAATATAATTTTTCAGCGGACTGATATTTTTTGCTATCTAGTGGTGCAGAGTTCTTCTAAATAGTTTCCTTTATCGACGCTAGAGTTTTAATAAGCTGCCAGTACCTTTAGTTAGAATATAACTTAAAATGGGGTAGTCTGATTTCTTCACTTCTTTTTTGTAAAGTTACAAGAAGAAGATGAGTTTAGTTAAATAAGTCAACCAATCATTTGTACGTTTTTTCCAGGTTTTTTCTCTTGGCTTCATTTGATTTCTTATTCACGTGTGAATTCTTGCAAGCTTTTAGTTTATTATAAATCCTTTTCCAATGGTAAAGATTTCATAATTTATTAAAAAATTTGAATAAGACAACGAAGTGTCAGTTAAATTATTATACATGGTGTTGTAAATTTCTAATGTCTAATTATTTTGTTTATTAAGTTATAAACAATTATTTTGACTTGCATTGCTACAATTTTTGACAAAGTTATTTTAAGAATATATTTTTGAATGATACAGTTCTCATATATTTAAATTATGAAATAGATTTAAAGTTAAAAACATATTTTGTTAATTATAAATATATTATATTTCTTTGTTATTGTTCCTTTTTTTAATTGTTTATTAATAATTTATCTATTATAGTTTATACATTAATGCAATTTTTTTTATTAAAATTGATCAGTTATAAAAAAGATAGACCTGTTCATTTAAAATGTTACTAAAAGAGCATTTTGTGACTTATGTTTTTGAAGGTTTAGTCTTGCTTTGGTTCAGTTGACTGATTTTTATTTATACTTACCTTACCTTAGACTTATTTTTTACGCAAATAAAGGGGTATTTCTACTTAGTGACTATACCTGTTAGAAACCAACTGCCTTCACCAAGGGCCTAATATTTCTTAAGTGCCATTTGCTTTCTGAAATCTATGTAGTTTTATATATTTCAAGAATGTTCACTTTTGTCTTTAATATTTCCCCAAGGTTTTCTTTGTGTAATTTATTACATATAAAATTATGTGTAAAGTATATAATGTTAGAAGCATCAAAAACTAAATTGTAATGTAAAAATATGTAGTGGTTTGCCAAGGGTTGCCAGTGTTTTCATCATAGAAAAAAAATGGGTGAGAATTTCTCACCCTTTCTTAAAAACAGGTTGAGATTTCAAAAAGTTAAGAGTGATTTCTTAAAATTAAAAAACACAAATAGAATCTGAAAAAAAATCATTTCTTTAATTATAGTACATTTTTAACATCTTCTATTTCTTAAAGCATTGAATATTTTTTCTGCATCATCATAGAAAATTTTGTCTTTACAAGGTATGTCCATCTTTCATTAGTGCATAAGAAATTTGAACATCTTAAATGAAGAAACCTTACCTATGGTAAACACGTCATTGCAGAGAAATGTGTTATGGAAGGGGTTCCGTGGTTCGCAGGGGTAGTGTTCTGTTCGAAAAGGTTCTGAACAATACTGGTAAATAGGGAAACTAGAGAATGGGACAGATGTTGAAAATAATGAAAGATCCAGGAAGAAATGTTAAACGGATTTTATTCTGAATGGCGTAATGCGAAGCTTTTTCCAATATGTGAGAAGTTCGAGAATTTTGAAATTGATTCATGGAATGCGCTAAATTCTCGCGCTAATAAAATTTTAATGCAAGAAAAGAATCAAATATGCGAGATTCTCGCGGTCTCGCGCTGTAGTATAAAAACTGGTTGCTCTGAGTGATATCCCTAGAGTTGTTGACCTTCTATGATGTTTTTTTCTCCCTCCAGCCACCACCCAATCATTGCCAGAATTTTGCTATTTATTTTCTCTGGTACTGTTACAGATATCTACCCTAAGTAAAATGACACCAACAAATCAAGTAACAAAAATCTAATTTTAATTTAATGGTTCCTGTCAAATTTCAAGACAGAACTTTCATTTTTATCAATTAACCAGCCTTGCAGGGCACAAAAAAACAGCCTGTCCTCCGCGGTAAAAAATCCCCATAGGACAACGCATTTCTCGAAACCAGCATCTTTATGGACGGCCATTTTCCTGTTAATGTTCGTGATAAATTTAAAATTTTTGTCTTTCAAGAGTCTAGGGCCTCTCTTCTAAAATGAGTTTCTAATCTAGAGATCCCGTTAATTCCTTCGTCAGACCAAATGTACATGCTCACGTAATCGGTAAACAAAATAAAAGTTGCTCTGAGCATTTAAGGTCATAACATCATTTTGTCATAACATGATGCAGAGAGAATTAAATGTATAGAAATGGTAGAAACTGGTTATTTTATCATGATTATGTAAAGTCTTTGAAAATGTCTTTGCATTTTGTTGATTTTATGGTTATAAATTAAGAACTTCAAACAATCAAAGATAATTTTGAGTGTAACTGCATCATAATTGTTTTTTTAAATTTTTATCGTGATTAGAAATATTTTTTGAGTGCTTAAATGGTGCTTATTTTTTGTTGAAAAATCTGATAGCATACCCTGAATTTCATCTCTCTAAATTTAAATTATGAGCAAGCTTTTTACATTTCCTTGGTAAAACTGCTGCTAAATCATCCTTTAACTCTCCCTCCCCTGTAGAGGAGATAAAGGTCCCTATTACTGACCAATAAGAAGGTTCTTGATGAACAGAATATTAAATAATAATAATAATAAATAAAAGAAGCAGAATAGAAAAAGATATCATTAAATAAGGTAAAAATAATTTACACATAAGCAGTTTATTATTTTCTTATTTTAATTTCAAAACAATTCGAATTGCAAAGTTAAAATTGCATTTTTGAATTCGTGATTGCCATTTCGTAAATTTTTTTTTTCAAATGGCTATTTTTTTCCTAAATAGATATATTTGCCACAACAATCCTTTTTTATTGAAGAAAGTATACAGTCAGTTCAATCCTGAAAGAAGTGAGCACAACAATGTTATTCTGATTTTGAATGAAATCAACATAACAATTTTGTTTTCCTTAAGTGACTCATTATCGCTTTTTATAAAATGTAATATTGAAATAACACTTTTTAATATTGAAATTATATTATAATTCTAAATGATTGAGTTAAATTAATGTATTTTTACTTTTTAGGTCATCAATAATGAAGTTTATGATCACCCAATTAAGGTAAAAATAATGTATTTCATTTTTAGTATTAATGTTACTTTTGAAAATAATGCATTATTCAGAAAATTTAATAAAATTATACTTCTAGTGTTCATAACAGATCATAAGATTAACTCATTATAAAATTAAAACCTTGTAAAAAAACAATCTTTAATTTTCTTATGATTGCAAACAACTTTAATAACTCTCTATTGTTATTAAAAAATGAATTTTTAATTTTTTTACGATCGACATACAAAACCGTAATGCTCGGATTGAAATAGATTTGAGTTTCCTGGATAAAATTTTGTTTGCAGTAATATGCAATACTCTGCAATCAGTTCAGCTGCAGTTTGATTCAAATCAAGACATCCTGTATATTTGAAATGAGTTTAGATTATTAGAAAGTACAAATCTCTTAGAATTATTGTATTGTTATTGAAACAGGATTATAATCAATCAGCTATGAAGGTTCTTCAGTTTAATCATGTCAGATGCGAAAATTTATATAAATAAATATTGAAAGTCTTTAATTTTCTGACATACGAACTTGATTTTGGTGTAATTACATTCAGTGTTTAAGGGAAGAAAAAAAATGTCTATTTAGTTAAGGCTTTTTTCTTTGTGATCCCTTATCAGTAAATTAGAGATAGCTGAAGCTCATCTTGGGGAAATCACAATTTTTAAAATCATTTCTAGCTATCTAATGAATATTTTTGTATTTAGTTACTTTGAAACTGATCTATTATACTTTTATTTTTAAATAAAAATTTCAAAAGACGTTATTTTCCACATTTAGGAATCTGAATCTTAGTTACTTTTAGATTTTCAATAAAATTTGTGAAAAGAAGTTGTGAATTATAATATAATTTTAAAGTTATTTTCCGTTAAAAGAATAAGCCTATTTGTTAACCATTCAAAGACTCTCATGAATTGAGTGAAACAAACTGTTGTCGAAATGTTTGAATAGTTTTTGTTGACTTAAATATTTTTGTTTTCAGGAGGAAGATGAAGATATTAAACCGGTGCTTATGAGTTTAGTGGTTCCAATGCTGCATCCTATAGAAGATTTTCATTTTAGACATAAGTTTTCATATAAAAGGGTTTTTAAAATGTGATTTCAGATTAGAGTCTAGCCTTTGGCCTGTTGTACAGCTCACTTCATTCCTCAAATGAACTGTTTTATAAATGTATCAAATGAATCTCTAAAATGGAGCCACCATCTACTGGACAGAATTGAATTTTTTTCTCTTGAAAATTATATGAGCTGACATTAAAGACTGACTGCTGTTATGTATATATGTAAATATTACTAAGTCAACGGTTTTGTTATTAAGTGAATTCACTAAAGACAGTCTTACAAATTAATTTTATATTTGTTTGGCTTAAACTATGTGTTTGATACTTTTATTTATGACTTTGCTTAGAGCTTATAATTTGCTTCTGTATTTTTTTTTAAATTGTGTTTATATTGTGATAGCTTAGGCCCTCTAATTTTTTTTTCTTCTTCATGTGAACTAAGACTGTTTCCTTATGTTATGATATAATGCATTCTTTGAAAAGCAGCTTGATTGGAATCTAACATTTATTAAGTTTTTAATTTTAATAACACGAAGTTGGTTACTGTATTGTGATATTTAACTCTTTGAGTTTTAGTTCGAATTCAAATGTAAAAATTTTGCCAATAATAAAAATTTTTCCCTTCTGTTTTTTGTTATTCTTAAGTAGGTACTCCCGATAGTTTCAGAAACATGTGCAGGTGTAAGCTATTCATAAACATTTGTCCAACAATCTAGGAAGGTACTTTCAAGTTCATCTCACTACCTAGTTCATTTAATAGGTTATAATGTCTATGTATTTTTTGCAGTTGGGAAGAATGTGCATGGGCCTAGGATTAAGGTTATTGAGCAAGAAATAATTTGATATGTTTGGTAAGGGCAAAATATTTTTTCCTTGATATCCTGTTATCTTATGTAGCTGAAAAATTAAAAGCAGTTTTTTTAATTTACCTAGTTTAGGGTTAAAGGAAATTAATCAGTGATCATACCTGGCAAGGTTTCCTATTAAATTTGCTATCTAATCTGGCTTCAAAATCATGATAAATGTATTGAGTTAGGATTGTTTTTTTTGTTTTTTTTTTTTTTTTTACAGTGCAGAAATTCTCTAATATACACCAGTCCCACAGGCAGCAGTTGTGTGTGTGTGACCAATTTATTTAGCCTGCAACGAGACTGAGGGCGCACAGTCTCCTTTAAGGGTGTCTTGGAATGAGATTCTACTTTCCACGTTCCCCATGTTAACCTATGGAGAATTATGATTCTTAACCTACTCTTTATTTAGTCACTAATTAATATTTTGGAATTTTTTTTTGCTTCATTTTATGCTTTGAAATTTCCACAATTAAGCTTCCTTACAAAATTTTTAGTTTGAAGATTTTAAGTATTTTTAAAACTAACGTGTTCTTTAAAAGACTGAAATTTGGGAGATAAGCTTTAATTACAAGTTTATTTTTAGCATTTTTGGAAAAAATTTTTAGATAGATTGAAAGCTTAAGCAATTCTCTTTTAACTTAAGATTAATATTTTAATTCTAGGTTTTGTAGAGATTACGTAAATCATAAATTAGTTTCAATATTTCTAATCATAATACTCAAAATTTCCTTCCCATTCTAAAACCCTTTTCAACAGGATTACCCACAGCGAAAATGACCCTTTGCACCGCAGGAGGTTGAAGCCAGCTTTCACTGTGATTTATGACTCTCCCCACCACCTTTTTCTTGTGTGGATCCGCATGTATTTCTGTTTTTATTTCATGTTTAGAATTTGCCAAGGAACGTTTGTTATAGATTTTCCTAGATTGCTAATATGGGAAACTGTAAAATTAAAAAAAGGTTGTATTTACAGATAAAGTGACTTGGTATGAAATATCAAGATTCCAATCTTTGGATTTAAGATTTATAGAAAATTATTATGACCGTTTAAATATGAATGTTGCATCTAGATATCAAAAATTTTCAATGGACCTTATAAGAAAATTTCAAGATTATACAATATCAAGATATTGATTGATAAAGATTTTGTAATAGAATTTGTTTCTAAAATAGATTTCTGTCTTTTAATAAAAAATAAAAACAATATATTACCAGAAGAATTTTATAATTCACACAAAGAAAAGATAGTTTGTATACTTCTTGTTGAAATTTGTCATAATACATGAGTACCTCTATATGAATCATTAAAATAATTTTAAAAAAAATTTCTAAATAAAAAGAAGTTAAAAATAATGGAGTTTTCAAAGAGATACTTAAATTATTTGGAAGTTGGGGAATATCATATAAAGAGTTTGAATAACTCTAGATATGAAATAACGATGAAACTAATTGTAGACGATAAAGAAACAGAATTAGTTTAAAAAAATGATTGTTTAACTAAAGAAACTAGACATGAAATTATTAAGTACGTTGTAAAAGGTGATCCTATCCCGTATACTTATCTCAATTATCATGGGATCGTTGATGGTAGATATGATTTTGAATTTTTTTATTATGATTATGATAATTGTTTTGAAAAATATTTTTATTAATATGTCAAATAAAAACTATTTTTCTAATATAAAAATAAGAATTTTTATTAATTAAAATATGTTGATTTTATCTAATATTCCATATAAAAATGCTAAATATCCGCCTATTTTACATTTTATTAATATAAATTATTGTATATATTACGATTATGAATTACAAAGATATTAATATAAAAATAAGAATTTTATTAATTAAAATATGCTGATTTTATCTAATATTCCATATAAAAATGCTAAATATCCGTCTATTTTAGATTTTATTAATATAAAAATAAGAATTTTATTAATTAAAATATGCTGATTTTATCTAATATTCCATATAAAAATGCTAAATATCCGTCTATTTTAAATATTACGATTATGAATTGGAAAATTTAGGGGGTAGTATATAGGATAGGCTAAAGTGTCCTGTAGCCCCCCCCCCTCCTATATACTACTGTTATAAGAATTGGGAAGGACCTCAATGGAAGCAAACATTGTTCAAGGTTTCCTTCAAAGCATGACATTATTAGAGACGGTGACAGTAATGTGTACAAAAAAGTTTTGGAAGATAACCCATATGGTACCTTCGACATTAAAAAAATTGAATGTCGGAACCGCCTCTTAAAAAATTTCTGTAACAAATTGAAAGAGATAGCAAGAAATACAAAATTAGGACATGCCGCAGGTCGCACATTGCAATTGCTAGACAAAAGAATTCTTAGATTAAGAAATGCAATTGTAAAGGCGTCAGAGCATAGAAAATATCAGCTAAATGCACAAGCTGATCTAATAAAGGACATTTTTCTTTTTGAAAACTGAAAAATATCTGTGGGATAATTTGTTTTCTAAACAATAAAGGAAAGATTTTTATTTGCATGGTTCTCTTATTTTTTTAAAAATGTAAAAAATAAAATTTTATATAACTTGAAAATAACATTGATAACTAATAAATATTACGCTTTACTTAGAATTGTAGAAAAAACACAAAGCACATATAAGCTTAATCTTCTTAGAATTTAAGCTAAAAAACATTGAAATATCTAAATTTAAAAAAACGAAAAAAGGTAACAGTGAATAGTAGAACCAGGTTTGGAAATTAAAACACTACGCATGTAACAGTTTTGAATAAAATTTAACGAGTGAATAATGAAGCGAAAGAAATATCTCTAAATTTTTTTATTAAAATTTTTAATTTTACATTAATTTAATTGATAAGATTTCACGAAGTTTATTTTATTTGTTATAAGAATGAAAACTGTTTATTACTTTAAAAAAAAAGACATTATTTCATTCATCAGAAGAATAAGAAATTCCTGCTTTTACTTAGTCCTTTTCTGAAGTAAGGCATGACCGCCATGTTCAGACCTCCCAAACAGTGTCAAATGGGGGTGTTCACGACTTACTAACTGTACTAATTACTACTTGGGGGAAAGAAAAACACCTGGTTATATTTGACCGAGTGTCTCATCGAAGTTTTTCCTGACTCCAAGACACCCTTAAGTCCTCATTTTTATATGGAAAATGGTGTCTCCGGGGAATAATGATGTCACCGTCCGCGTTCGAAGGCTGCGAGGTTGGTTCCCTTTCCTTTCGACGGAATTAAAAATGCGGTAACCGTATTCTTTGAGAATTCTTAGATTGAAGTTTTAAAAAATAAAATTTTTCAGCGGACACATATTTCTAAAATTTTATAAATAAATGGAACTTTTGCTAAAATTTTTCTGCTATCATTTTACTATCTAGTGGTGCAGAACTCTTCTAAATAGTTTCCTTTACGACGCTAGAGTTTTCATAAGCTGCCAGTACTTTTAGTTAGAATACAACTTAAAATGCAGTAGTTTGATTTCTTCACTTCCTTTCTTTAAAGTTGCAAGAAGAAGATGAGTTTAGTGACTTTTAAATCAGTCAGCCAATCATTTGTACGTTTTTGTTCTCTTGGCTCCATTTGATTTCTGCGTTGCAAAGAATATACTCGTGTGAGTCAACTTTATTTATTTCTTGGAAGTTTTTTTTTAAAATTTAAGAAGCCTTTAGCGAAGGTAAAGATTTCAAAATGTTATTTCATAATTTATTAAAAATATTTGAATTAGACAGCGAAGTGACAGTTTAATTATTGTACTTGGTGTTGTCACCTACTAATATCTTATTGCCTACTATTTAATTAAGGCTTATTTAATTATTTTGTTTATTAAGTTATAAACAATTATTTTGACTTACATTGCTGCAAATTTTGGCAAAGTTATTGTAAGAATATATTTATGAAAAGTGTTCATTTTAACGTGACCCTTATAATTATGATAGTTATATAAAAAATGTTTGAATGATACCGTTCTCTTATATTTAAACTATGAAATAAATTTAAAGTTAATATCATATTTTGGTAATTGTAAATATATTGTATTTCTTAATTATTGTCCTTTTTTAGGTAACCATGTATACTCAAAGTAGACTAAAAAATTTCAAGAATAAGGGCAGAGACACTGAGGTAAAAAAATGAATATATTAATGAAATAAATATTTTATGTTAAGTTTATTGTTTACTTTTAGTAATTTATCTATTACAGATTTATACATGAAATCAATTTTTTTTACTAAAATTTATCAGTTATAAAAAGATACCTGATTAATCAAGAATGTTATTACAAGAGCATTTTGTGACTTATATTTTGCATTTGTGAGCATTTTGTGACTTATATTGAAGGTTTAGTCTCGCTTTGGTGCAGTTGACTGATTTTTATTTGTACTTACCTTACCTTAGTCTTATATTTTTATATAAACAAAGGGGTATTTCTACTTAGTAACTGTACCTGTTTGCAAGTAACTATTCTTGTTTGCACCAACTGCTTTCACCAAGGGTCCAACTATTTCTTAAGGGCCATTTGCTTGCCTATGTAGTTTTATATATAAAAAGTTAATAGTACAAAGGTATAGTTTTATACATTTCAAGAATGTTCGTCTCTTTAATATTTTCCTAAGGTTTTCTTTGTGTGGAATTTATTACATGTAAAGTTAGAAGCATCAAAAACTAAATTGTAAAGTAAAAATATGAAGTGGTTTCCCTTTATATTATTAGAGTGGGTCTCTGTGCTATCCCCAGAGTTGGTACCCTTCTGTGATGTTTTTTTTTCCCTTCTGCCACCACCTAGTTTTTGCCAAGATTTTGCTATTGTCTCTGGTGCTGTTACGGAAATCTACCCTAAGTTAACTATGACACCAAGTCAAGTAACAAAAATTTAATTTTAATTAAATGGTTCATGTCTGGTATCTTTGATGCTGGGTAAATTAAAATAGTATTCTATTTTATATTTTAGTAAAAAAGAACTCGAATGGTTATAGCTAATGTTTTTTTTTTTTTTTTAATATCTTAATTCTTATTCAAGAGTGCCACTCGGAAAAAAATTTCAAGACAGAACTTTCATTTTTGTCAATTATCAAATTTATCAATTAATTATTTTATCAAAATTATTGTGTGAATTAGCAAAATATTTCAAAAATTTACATTGCTCATTGCATGGGAATGGCCCACATATTATACCAATAATTCGAAATAATTTTTCATAAGAAAAAACTTTTATTTTTCATTCAACTTGTTTATTTTTCTCTGCTAGGAAATCTAAAATAATAGCTAACTCCATATCTTTTTACTCTGATCGCTTAATTGCACCATTTAACTTTTCCTTGTAGCTATTCAGACTTCTTATTTTTCACTTCATCATCCTTAATGTATAGTCCTAAAAGTACAGATTCCAAATATTTTGAGGAAAAATGCTAACCCAGAAGATTCAGATTTAACAGTCAGTGTTATCATTACAGCGCGAGACCGTGAAAATCTCGCATATTTGATTCTTTTCTCGCATTAAAAAATGTGCGGGAATTTCACACATTCCATTAAATGAATTTCAAAATTCCCGAATTTCTCACATTTTGGAAAAAAGCTTTGCATTACGCCATTTAAAGTAAAATTCGTTTCACTTTTCTTCTTGGATCTTTCATTATTTTCAACATTTGCCTCATTATCTAGTTTCCCTATTTACCAGTATTGTTCAGAACCTTTTTGAACAACAGAACACTACCCCTCTGAACCATGGAACCCCTTCCATAATACTTTTCTCTGCAACGACAAATTTTTTTTTGCACTAATGTAAGATAGACAAATACCTTGTAAAGGTAAAATTTTCTATTAAGCAGAAAAAATATTCAATGCTTTAAAAAATAGATGTTAAAAATGTAATATAATTAAAGAAATGAATTTTTTTTTTTCAATTCTATTTGTGTTTTTTAATTTTAAGAAATCTCACTTAACTTTTTGAAATCTCACCCTGTTTTTAAGAAAGGGTGAGAAATTCTCACCCATTTTTTTTCTATGATGAAAACACTGACAGTACAAACTTTGTTTATACAAATAGATGCAGAAGTTCAGTCAATCACATTCCCTGATTTTGTTGTAATACCATTCATGATGAATAGTTAAGGTTTTGTAATAATTATAAAAAAATCTTCATAAGAAGTTAAAATAAAAGTTTATTTGCCAGAAAAGATTAAGAATGTTTTTTAAAGGAGAAATTTTTTTTTTTGGAGATTTAATTTACGTAATAAATGATGGTACTTTTCCATTATACTGACGCCAAATCTTGCCAAGCAGACTTTTTGTGCTGCGCCGGAACAAATCACATGAAGCAGAGTTTATTGGCCACTACCCACAGCATATACATAAAGTTAATAATTCGTTAAACACAGTTAATAAATGGTTAAAATATTTTATTTTGAAGACAAACATTTTAACATCGCTTAAAAATGTTTCAAATGGGTGCTCCGTTTACCTTCGCCACATAAATTCCACAAGATAAGTTTCGAGATGAGGGTGTGCCATTCCTCTGTGTTTCTTATTTCGCCATTTCGTGGTGTCCCACATTCTCTATTTTTTGTGCGTTAGTTCCAGTTTCTGGATCGACAAAATTGCAATTGTAATCACTTTTAAATGTTCTAAACTTTCATCTTCCAGCTTACTAGTGCAGTTTTATTTCCCTGAATCGGAATATATTAGTTTCTTTTTTGATATTTTTCTTCATTAAAGTGTTCATGGATCGGTTTGGCATTCCCACAAGAAATTGCCTGCATTGCTTTTTCGCTTCGTAAACAAACTTTTGTCCACTTCGATGATCATGCCAAGTCCTCCTTTTTTCCATTGTTCATGCTAATTCTTCACTCCATCAATAAATAAACGACTCATAAAGCTCATTATCAATGATTGAAACCTTTACAGATGCTTTTTCAGCGGCAAGATGAAAGGTTGCAGTGCCATTGAATTTCATCTCCAATATACAATTTAATTTTGTGATTCTTATCACAAGTTTCGATTTAAACTAAAACGCCTTTCTCTCGAAAGAATCTAGTCTTTTCCCGTTGCTCCGATGTTTCAGAAACACAGGTTCTTCTCTTTTTGCATGCTTGAGATGTTGATCAACTTCTTCCTCTGTTTTGGGCAAATCCCAAATTATCGTTGCATTTTGCGTTAATTTTTTGTATTAAGAAAAAATTGTGACCAATAAAAAAAAAATATTCGCAATTAACTTTGAAAATGTGGAGGCAAAAGGTTACCAGCAGCGATATTCCGTGGTGACTTTATCGCCTGCGCCGGTATAATGGAAAAGTATCTAAATGATAAATAAATATTAATTTCAGGATGGAACTCAGTCCTGATCTTTTTGCAAAACTCGTTTCAGTTCTCAAGACTAAAAAAGTTAATCCCCAGCCTGCTTTTTTTTAAACATGCGATTCAATTTCTTTTTCTGGCTCTTTTTAGAAGTAGGATAATTTATATCATTGTGAACCCGATTGTTTAGTTTTTTATATGTTAACATTTTGTATGGATCATTTTCCATTGCACAGCAAAATGTTAGAATTTTGGACTCTCGTATTAAGATTTTCGCATATTCCAAGTTTCTTAATTCCACTCTATTTGATGACAATGTTAGCAAACTTTGACTTGATTATTAATAGGTTGAAATAATCTTTATTCTAATCTTACATTACTCAAATCTAATGAAATTCTGAACAAGTGTTAGGGGAGAGTCGGGTAGGAGTATTGCTTATATTTCTGTATAATATTGAGTAATAATCAATATTTTTGTATGTTTCTATTGTTTTATCATCTAATTAAATAATGCAAAAAGAATAAACCAAACAAAGAATAGTTTAACTTAAAAAAGTAGAAATTTAAAAAATTTGCCTAATGTATTCAACATATTTTCAAAACTATTGTTTACCATGTTACCAGCTGCATAAATACTTGAAACATTGAAAATAATCTTTTTTTAATATAACAATTAATGTCCGATGGCCCATTGACTTGAAAAAATATTCTATACATATGAAATTGACAGTGGGCGGGGGTGCCCGACACTCCCCTATGTGTTATATTTGTTTAAAAACCATAATCTATTTTGATTCATACTGAAAATAAAATTTTAGAGTTAGTATCACTACTAACAGTCTTTATTTGTAGACTATGCGACGGAGAAGAACTGAAGTTAATGTAGAGCTTAGGAAGCAGAAAAAAGACGAGAGTCTGTCTAAAAGACGTAATGTTGAAGATGAGTTTGAAGATGACCCTGCAAGCCCGTTGTCACCGCAGAATAAGGTAAACCCAAGTCTTTATAACATGAAGTTTCATTTTTATTTCTTAACATTTAAAGTACATTCTGAATTTTTTCCAAAAGGAAATGTATTTCTTTTCCAAATTTTTTGTTATGCTTTGTAAGAAATACAACTGAAATTTCCACCTTGGATAATATTTTAAAACTGTTACTTAAGCAAATGTAAGTTAACAAAAGAATTTATAATACTTTATATAACCAGGAGAGTATTAAGATTTTACTCACATCCATCACTCTCCAAATGAAAAGTATAAAATGAAATTAAAACAAGTTTAATAACAAATTTATTTGAGTAATGCTTATTTTTAAATTTTTCTTTGTCTTCTCTGTATTGATTTGACAATATGTCATCTTAAATAATAGATTCATTTAACAATTTTATTTATCTATTTTTTGCTTTTCTTTCAGTACAATCAAAATTACTATATTTTTTTCAGACTTTTTTCTTTTTGCAGAAAATTGCAAAAACAAGAAGTTTTTATGTATGCACAATATATGGTTTTGGTTGAATGCTAATTTTAGATTTTTATAATTATGAATAAATTGTTCATAAAATTTAATGTAGAATGTTTGAACAAACCTTTGCTAATTATTAGACTTTGTTTTTCTTAACTTTTTCATGAATAAACAGTAATTGGAAAATGAGATGTTTTAAAAAATTTCTTTCAGGAATTTAGATTATTTATTTATTTATTTATTTTTGCTCTTGTACTGCCTAAGAAATAATTTGACACATATGATCAGTCTCTCCCACAAATCTTGCTGATCATAGAGGTCATCACTCAAAAAATAGTTTTTCTCCCTCGATTACTGTGGTGGGTGTTAAGGTGTCCACACACCGAACGCAACAGCGATACGAAACACGATTTTTCTCCTCTGTTGCAGTGTGTCTGTTGCAAGTACCTTCACACCGACATCAAACCTGTTTCCTGCGCATTTTTCTTCTGTATCTAATTTTTGTTTCATAACTCATTTTATCGTTGTTTTTTGTATTTCTAAAATTATTTTACGTATATGTATTCTTTTTTATATTTATATTACTTTATGATTTCAGTACAAGATTCTTCATAAATTGCCGAAATAAACTTTGCGTCACATTTTTACAAATATTGTATCAATAGTTTAAACAAAATTATTTATTTATTTTTTATAATTTTGTTTACTAATTTTTAATACTTAACTAATCTTTTTATGGGAAAAAATGCATTTTTTTCTGTATAATTTTTTCCGGCTATAACACGTATTTTTGTTTTGTTAAATGAACTAAATTGCTGGAATATTAAATAATTCAAATAAAAAAAGTTTGGAAAAATGAAAAACAGAAATGATTTTACTATCTAAAGTCTTGTTAGGAAAAATATTTTTTTTCAGAACATTGTTGATAACAATATTTTGAATATTACAAATATATCAACTTTGCAATTAACATTTTACATAGAAGTTAATAAAAGGATTTTATTTCTATATGCAAATGCTTCAACATAGTTTTTTCTAACATTCGTAAGTTGATAGGAATTTATATTTCACTCTACGGAATTTCCGATGGGAGCCAATTACACAACATTTTAAAATGGGAACCTTTTATTATTTAGTGATCCTTTATAATATGACCATGAGATACTTCTTTATGAAAAGTACAAGAATGTGTGAGTGTTTTTCTTTTTTCATTTATGTTTTACTGTTGCATAAAATTATATTTTCCAAAAATAGTAAAAAAAAAAAAATTTAAAAAAAAGGATTACATCACGTTTTAAATATGCTAGATTTCCTTTTCCTGCTGAATGGTACTGTCGCATTAAGCCAGTCATAGTCAGTCTGACAGAGCCACTGGCAATTATATTTAATAACACTCCAAATAAAAATTCCTGGAAGATTGGTTATGGTACCTCAACTATCAACGATAGACACATGAAACCTATAGCATAACAGAAAAATATAAAAAAAAATTTATTAGTAATTTCTGTTCTTCAATCTGGTCCATCCTTATCTTCCTTGATTTTTTAAACTCCCGAAAGTTTCTCAGAGCAATAAAATAAAATTATTATTTTTGTTTCTATGAAAATATTTACATAGGAAAAAAGGAGTTTTTTTTTCACCATTTCTATATATGCCCAATTTTATCTGATAATGATGAACAATACAGAGTCTTAGCATACTTCCATAGAATAACCAATTTACACTAAAAAAAATATAGCTTTTTTTTTCTTTAAAAATGTTTTAATTTTTAAGCTAAAGATCGATCTGATTTCATGCAAATAAAAATTTAAGCGTTTCTGTTTATGAAGTTAATTATGAAAAGAAAATTTAAAGACCCGGTTTTGTGCACCATGGCCGTATTTATAAAGTTTTATATAATCAAAATTTCGTAAGAAATTTTCAAACTTTTCATTCAAAATGTTAGTTGTTTTTAATAATTGCCCATTGATGGTCCCTTCATTAACCAAGAGTAGAATTGAATTGAAATAACTTTTGTTGCAATTAATAAAAGTTTCAACTAATTAAAAAATTTTGCCTTTTTCACTTTAGCGTTTGCTTTGCATTTCTTTATGAAACATAATTTTTTGAAAATCTTTTCTAATAAAACAAATGTTTTAATTTTTAATAATAACTACTTTTTAATAGCAAATAAAAAATAAAATTTGCTCTTCTAGAAAATATATAATTAAATGAAAAATAATTAATTGAAAAATACTGCATACTAATCTTTTAGCAACGCTGAATAGCCGCCACCTTTTCCTTATTTCGCTGAACATTTTATTTTTATTTTTTAATGATTCAAGAGTAACGCTTTAATTTTTTATTCATGGTTTAATAAAATCACTTTAAAGTTATCTTAACCAGTATAAAAAGAATTAATTTAAACAGCTTAATATTTATTTGAATGTCAAGTTATGTTCTCGCAAAATTCATGAATGATCCTCTGTCTAATTGACTAATAGTTATTTTGCTAACGCTCGAGAATATCTGCAAAGAAGAGCAAAAAAAAAAAAAAGAGCATGCATTTAAATACATATTCTGTTCACTTGCACATGAAAAATTACAAATGTGTAAAATGGACTAATTGAAGAAAAAATTTATTCTATTATTTTTTCGCAATGAATTCAAAATACTTTTAGAGAATTAAATATAGAAAAGTATCTATTCAATTCATTTTTCATAATTAGCAAAACTCACTAAAATAGCTTAAACCTACGTAAGATTAGCAGATCAATTCCACTTAATAATTTTAAAATTTTATCTTAGGAATATATGAAGTTTGAAACACTAAAACAAGACCTATCAATATATATTTTTAATCAATGTTTTTAAAAATCTATATTATTTTATATATATCTAATAAAAATTTCAACTAAAATTTATATAAATAAGAACATTTAAAATACAATTTTGTAATAAAAATATCTTTTAATGTATGACAAAAAAATCTTTCAAAATATTTAATATAAACATAAGTCACTATGTTCTGAATGATGGTAACATTAAAATTCTACGTGATTTCATCGTATTTTCCCTTTGAGATTAGCAATATATATGAATCTGAATGAATCTATGAGTCTGCAACAGCGACGAAAATTGAACCTCATTCAATTCTTGAAACCAGTGCGACGGCGATCGCTGGTTGTTGCAACAGAGGGAGGATGAAAGAAGTGCGCATGCGTAAAGCCATTGCAACATGCGATTTGTTGTTGTTGCAGTCGGTATGAAGACTCCTTTAGAAAGAAAAACAGAATTTTTATCCTCATGATTAAGTTAATTCAATGTTTCATATTTTTTCGTTATTTTTTTTATGGTTACTTTAATTCTTATTGGGCTATATTTACTTTTTACCTAGTTGTCTTGCTTATGAAGTATTTATTATTTGATTACTTTACTGTCACTCAGTTTATATACTAATTTGAATTTTGCATTAGTTTCTTAATAGTTTAATTTTATAATCAAAGTTATTGTGGGAGAAAGTAAGCAATTTTTCTTATCTGTTTATTTACTGTGTACCTAGTTTGATGGAAGCTTGGTACTTGATTATTGCCTGTTTATTTTTATCATTTGCCTAACCTAGTGAATATTTTAACTTGATTAGATGAAATTAAATAGTAATGAATTAAATATTAACGTTATTTATTACTGAATGTAGTTAGTTTTGATCTTTGTTTTACTCTTTTTTTTTTATTATTTCTTATTACTGGCTGAGGTCACTGGTCATAATTACTGTATTTCAAATATAACAAGAATATTGAATTTTTATCCTACCAGCAATAAAGCTAAGTTTTGATCATTTTTCATTAATGATAAATTTATGTACAAAAAGTGTTAATGATTTTTTAAAAAAGTAAGCCACCTAATATTTGGTATTCTGTAGATTTTTTTTGGACAGAATATTTTGTTCAGCCAAATCGCTATTCGTTACAACTCTATTATCAAATAAGCATTATGTGTGTGCATATAAAGAATATCTCTTATTAGCTTTGGTAAATATCATATAAGAATTTTAGGTTTAGTTCTGTCTTATTTCTAAAGTGATTGTTAGTTACATTTTTATTTTTTCTAGTCAAAATGTTTTCTTTTCATATAAATATTTAAAGAAGGAATTAGTGTTATAAATTGGAACCTGCTTCAGGCAAAAAGAGACTTAGTAATTTATAAGTTTTTGGTTCAAAGTATCCAAATTTTCCAAAATCTAATGAAATCACTATTCAAAAATATTAATTAAAAGTTAGGAGAGTTTAAACAATATACATACAATTAAGGCATTTAGTCAGCCTTTTATATATTAATCATAATATTGATAATTATCTATTAATCAATGATATAGAACTTGGCTGATGGTGAATTTTTCTTAAAGTTTATTTTATTTTCATAGACTGTTGGAATGTCTATAGAAGAAATAGTTCAAGGCATTTGTAGTCAGGATGCTCATCAACAATTGATTGCTGCTCAGAATGCCAGAAAAATACTTTCCAGGGAGCGTTGTCCACCTATTGATGCTATGATTGCTACAGGAGTTGTTCCCATACTCGTACAATTTCTTTTACGTCATGATAAGTAAGTCACATTTTAAAAAGTTAAATTTCAAACTATAAATTTTCTGTGTTAGATTTTTTTTTATAGGTATTACTTTTCTATTCTCTTTAGTATACAAAATTAATGTCATTATAATCCTGTTTTATTTAAGTTTTTTAAATTAAACCAGTGTTCTCCTTAAGCGTTTTTAGAAGGGCCTGTCTTCCCCATGACCCCTATTAATGCTCTTTCTTTGCAGCCATTCTTTAAAAACACGACCTTTTTATTCCATTTTTGATAAAAAATTAACTGTCAAAATATTTACACTAAAAAAATTTCTGTTCATAGGTTTAATTCTGATTATTACAAATATTTACTATGTTAGGGTTATTCTTAACTGGTCAAATTTTTATAACTTTCTATTTTTTATAAAGGGGTATTTTGGAAAATTTTTAAATACCTTTTTTTAAAAAAAAAAAAATGCAACGTTAAATTATTATTATCTTATAATTTTCAAGGGGATATTTTCGTATTGTGATCTGTCACGCTAACTACAATCGCCAAGGTTCTAAATCTATTTTAAACTTGAAATTTATTTTTAACAGAGTGTGTAGATGTTTGCCTGGAGATTGCGAGTTATAACTTTCGAGTTGGTTCCTTGTCTATGATGTTTTTTTAGTTTCTTGCTAGTTTCACCTCGGAAGTTGCAAAGACTTGACGTTTATTCTGCCATAGACCATGATATTGAAATCTCCATTTTCAGTTTAAATTATTGAAAAAAGCTTTCAAGTTTATCAATAAATTTTTAATTTTTTTTTTTTTTTTTTTTTTAAATTTATGAATGTCTTTGATTTATAAACTGCAAATTTTTCTCTTAGATAATGAGTGAAAATCACTTTTTGAACTATGCACATGAAATAATATAAGAAGGTAACTTAAGAATTGTTGAGAATCAAATTCAGTCATTACATGATATACACGTATTTTGATAAATTTTTAATGTGGTAAGTGCCCTTTCAAAACTCAAACGTGCCCTTTTCTGTGAGAAAGCACTTTGCCCTTTTTTTATTCCTTGGGAGAACTTCAAAGAAAAGTTCAAAATTCTGTTCTCACTAATTTGAAACCAGATATTAATCATGATTCTATTGCTGTTGTCAATACAGTAGGTAATTACTATTACTAATTTTTCTTTGTTTTTTTTAGTATTATTAGGCTGATCTTTTTCTGTAAAAGAAGACAACAATTTTGAAATTAATTGAAGTGATTTTGAAAAGAATAATTATTGTAAATACATTGTTTTTAAGATTCTATTTGTGAAATTACATTAGTTCTTGGTGTGTAATCAACTCCCATACTTTTCAAATGTTTAAAAATGCCTTTGGAGTTTTCAGAAAACTTAACTTTTAAAGTTTTATGTAATTTTTAATATGTAGTTGTTAAATATAAGTTGAATTGTGAAAGTTATTTTAAATAGTGGTTTTAGCACAAAAAAATAATTGATATCCTATCAGTTCTTAATTTTTAACCATAATCTTCAAAACATTTTATTTTAATATTACAAATATATTTCTGAATTTGAAAAGAAAGAAACTTAATATTGCATTGCAAATATAGATATATTTGAATGGTGTATTTACATTACTTTAAAGCATGTTCATGTAATGCAATTGTTTCAAATATGGTGCATAGTGTTTTCAAAAAGTGTTTATTTTTGTTTTTTAAAAATCTTTAAATATCCTTTTTTTAATGGGTGTTTTTACAAAGAGGTTAATTTTCCCTTTTAAAAAATTAAATTTTTTTCTTTACCCTGCATCTGCATTTCCAAAGAACAAAATAAAGAAATGCAAGTTGGAAGAAACTGATCAGTCAATCTTGACAGCTGTGCAAGTGCTTTGTCCCCACATTTCCCTCTCCTGTTTGACCATAAATTATGTGGCATGTGGCCACACCCTGTTGAAATTGAAACTACCAAGTGGTGTACAAAATGAATTCTATCCCTTTTGCTTTTTTTTTTTTTTTTTTTTTTTAAATTTGATTTATTTATATTTTTATTTGTTATTAACTGTTACTTTTTTTTTTTTTTTAAATTGTTAACTTGTTTTTTTTATTTTTTTATCCTTATTAGTTGTTTGCTTTTTTTTTGTAGTTATTAATTGTTAGTTTCTCAGCATTCATTTTTACTTTTTTATTTTGCGAGGTGAGCATCTTTTGTTAAAACAAAATGTTATGTAAAGAAAAAATGAGAACAATGATCTCGCGCCTCCGAAGAAACGATTATTTCTTTTTCAGAGGATTCTGATTATTTCATCTTGGATAATTTCTTCTTTGAATTATTTCTCCTTGATTATATTATATAGATTATTATTTTAATTAATGAAATTTAAGGTGGGAGAGTTTTAAATCCACCCTATCATAATCTACAATTGGAACTTAGCTAAATGTATTGTTTTTTTTTTTTTTTTTTTTTTAGATTAACAGCATAATTGAATTATCGTAATATATGGGCGCCGTATTGGAATTTCTGGAAGAGATCCGAAATTCGGCCAATTCCGAAATACGGAATTTCGTCAGTCCCGTGAGTGCCGGATTTCGGGTCCTATACTGTATTTTTGAGTGTTTAAAAGGTGCTTATTTTTTGTTGAAAGATTTGGCTATGCACTCTGAAGTTTTATTTATATAGGACTTAAGGGTCTTACTAAACATATAATTTTGTATAAAGAAACTTTGAAATATAATACTTGTCTACACATGTTAACAAGTTATATTTTTATTAATAGTCTCATAAGTGTTAGAAATTTCTCTCTTTTTTTCAACAAACTAATTTGTCTATTGAATCAAGTTTCAATCAGTAGATTTCACTATTAAATTAACTATTAATATCTTATTTGTTTTCTGGATTCATAAGAGTCACTTTGAATTGTGCAATTCACTTTGTATTAGAAAAACATTAAAAAAGAAATTTTTTCAATTTTTGAAGGAAATTTAGTTTTTAATTTTATTAATATTTTTTTATGTACTTCCAATTTAAAAAGTAAGCAATAATTGACTTTCATGCATAGGGTAAATAAATTTACAGATAGATCGTTATAGTGAACATGTAACACTGTCTGTTTGCGAAGACGTAACTGTTTCTGGATCAGATGCCTCTGAACTAAACCTAACATTTGGCATGTCAACCAGCTTTTACTGCTATACTGGTTTCTGATAGCTGTTCGTAGCTCTAAACAATATCAGTATTAAAAAATATATAAGTTAATACATCAGATTGTTATTTTTAAGAATTTGCATTTAGTCTTAGTTTTCAATCCTTTAATTTTTTTAGTGTCCCCTTACAATTTGAAGCTTGTTGGGCACTAACAAATATAGCATCTGGCAATTCTGCCCAAACAAGAACTGTTGTTGAAGCAGGGGCTGTCCCTATTTTTACAAGTTTGTTATCTTCTCCACATGCTAATGTTGCAGAGCAAGCTGTATGGGCCTTAGGAAACATTGCAGGTAAGTTAATATTGTCAACTTTGAAGGTCAATTATAATTACTATTTAGAGATTAAGTTGTGGCGAATTAATATTGTGTGTGATCGTGATTACATAGTTATATCAGATTTATGGAATGTAAAGAAATTAAATTCTGTGTTGAAACCTTTGTTTCTAAAAGGAACTCGCCAAAAAAATTTTTTAAAGAAGTATAAGAATTTGAGCTGTATTTTTCTGTTTGCCACTGATTGTGTATCTTTAAGAAAGTGAACACTTTATAAAAAATATTTGAAACCATAATAAAAAACTATGATATAGTTCCAATTTTTTTTTATTTAATTAATAATAAACTGCTATTTTTTAGAAAGCTAGAAATTATTATTTTTTAAAAATTTTTTATTCATTAAAAATATTCTGGAATTGGAGGACAATGAAGTAAGTTTCTTATAAATTTTCAAAACATATTATACTGATACTACGTTTACTGGTTATTTTGAAAGCTTTGTGTGGCAAAATATGTTAATTACAAATGAAAATGATTAATAAATTTATATATATAATATAAGCATCATGTTTATGTGAATATCAGTTTCAGTAACTATGTAAATTAGACATAATGAGCTATAAGCTGTGTTACATTTAATTCTAGACTGTTTCTGCAGAAACTGTTAGGATCCATATTCTGAGTTATTAGGGATATCTTGCAAATATATGTTAGTGTCCGTATGTAGGATTACATGTAATTGTTGCCTCAGTTTTGGTGAAATGTGCATATGCCCATGAAAAAATATTAAACTTACGTAAAGGAAAATAGATTTCAAATGAGACATGTATTCCACTTGTATCAGCTCCCTCTTTTTTTCCCTAAGTTTTCATTCGTGCATAGTATTTTTTTCCGCACATTTTTGTCCCGGAGTACTGCCACTTTATAGAAACGAAACTTCCATAATAGCTGAAGCTAAAATTAAGTAACTACTAAGGTTAAAACAAAAGTATGAAATATGTTATCTTAAAAGTAATTCTGATATTATAAACGTATGGAAGTATTGTTCACTTGAAAAAGAATTTCTAACAAGTAGCAATTTTGTTGGAAATTCTGATGTGTACAAGAGAATTATTTTATTAGTTGGATTTATTTAACTCTTCATCTAATTTGGCTAAATTTAGATCAAAAGAATTTTTAATTTGATATTACAGCATGGAAATTTCAAATCGTACATTTGAGTAATTTCTTTTCAGCAAGCTATGTATATATTGTTGTAAATCTGTGTTTGGATATTTTTTTAATTGTAGTTTATGCAGAATTTATACCTGCCAAGTCTCCTGTTTTTTAAAGAAGACTCTTGGTATTTTACGTCGATCTCCTGTTTACCTGTATATTCTCAAATTTCTCCGTATTTGTTGAAGAAATTAAATAAAAATTTGGTATTAAAACATCCGCTAATGGCAAAAATACTTCTTATTCCTCAACAGATGGCTCTATTGCCATTGCTGCAGTATGTTGTGTTTTTATAGTTTAAGTAATTATAAATAATGATTTTAAAAAAATGTTAACTACATTAAGATTTATACATATTTTTTACTTCGCTAAATGCAAGTGCTTATTATTTCCAGTTTTAAATTTCTCTTTTTGACTTTACATGATAATGCACGATACCCTATTATGCATAATGTATCCTGAAAAATTTCGTTAGTAAAATCTCCATTATCTTATTTTTCCAATGTTGGTAGGTATGGGAATCTATTTTCTAATGTTTTTATAAAATTTTAATATTATTCAGACATGCAGATTTGAATCACTCGTTTGAGTGATCAATTTTTTATGTACTCTATTTATGTTGATACGATCATAAATCCATGGCATGTTGTCGTTTCATTCTCTATTCATCATTCCATATATTTTACATTAATAATAATTTTTTAAAAAAAGTACTTGAAAATAATAGAATGAGAAAGCTGTATTAAAAGGACATGGGTTGCATATAATATTTCACTACTGATGGTTTTATTAATAAAATATTAACTACTTTTTTCATTTATTTTAACTAATAGAACTTTAAGTTTAATGATATCAGAGTATATAGTTTTAAAACAATATTTAGTCATCCATATTTTTATTTTTTTTAAATTTTAATAATTCTAATATTTCTGTTTTGTTTGTTTACAAAACATCCCATTTTCTATGAATATTAATGCAGTTCTTAAAATCTTTTTGAATAATGGAAAGATTCAGATTTTTGTTCTCATATTTTATTTTTATTAATAGTTCATCCAGAATTTTACTCAACACCAAGGCTGAGAAGCACATTTACTATTTTCATTTAGAAATTATTGAAACCCCAACTTTAAAATATTTGAGAGTAGAAGTTATGAACTCTATTACAAGAAGTATTTCCATTTTTTTATGCTTTTGATTGTAACAAGCATAATGTGTCTTTAATATGATAAAAGTTTCTGTGGCTTATATTTTAATTCGTTCATTACATACATTTAACTAATTTTAAGAGTATGCAGATAGATTTGGTGGTACTGTTTTTAATATTAATTAATTTGCTCATATCAATTTATTTTTATAAATATTTTTGAAGGAAGGCTCTGATATTTAAACATTAAAAAATTATGTAAAGTTTGTTTAAAGATGTGTATTCCCATTAGTATGCACATTCCCATTAGTATTTCAAAATTTGTGAGTTTTTTTTTCTTTTATTCCTATTCAAAAACTAAAACTATTTATTAAAATTATTATTTTTTTTAAGGATCATTTGTTGGTTTAAGCTGTTTGAACCAAATTTGCTTAACCTTTTGCTTTTACAACATGTTTTGCTGGTACAGCATGAAGACCACATGTGATATACAACTTGGTATACTGTAAGCAAAGGGTTAAACCAGCCATCCTTGATTAAGTGTTCTGAAAAATAATTTTAACATATTTTTAAAAGTGCCTATATTTTAATAAATTTTATTTTAAGGTATTATAATTTAGAATTATTGTATTATAATTTATTTAATAAAATGGCAAATGCTTTCAATGTTAGCCTTTTTGTTTTTCTCCTCTCAAAAAAAAGTAAATTCAGCCGTTGGAAAAAAAAAAAAAAGTACAGTATTTTCTATTATCAAAAAGATGTTTGAGTTTTTTATAGATTTGAAATAAGTCTTTGTTAGCACGTTTGTTGATTTAATTAATCTTAATATTTTAAGGTGATGGTCCTGAATTAAGAGACTTGGTTATTAGAAATAACATTATACCTCCACTCCAAGCACTACTGACGCCAGACATTTCAGTAAGCATAGAAATAAGGGCTTTTTTTTTATTTAACATTGACATTAATGTGTTTACACATTACACATTGACATTAATGTGTTATGTGTTAGTGTGTTTAATGTGTTTCTTATTTTAGCCCCTGTTTCGACGCAATATTACATGGACCTTGTCTAATCTTTGCCGTAATAAAAATCCACCTCCTCCATTTGACGCTATCAAAATGGTCCTGCCAACTTTTGCTGAACTGATAAATCACAGTGGTAAGATTTTAATACCAAATGATTTCTTAATTATTCATAAAATTTTAATTGCAATTTAATTTTTGTCTTTTTATGCTTAACACATTTGTTTTCTTTCTATCTTTTTAGCTTATAAATACTTAAGTGTTATATTTTATATTAATACTATGTTTCTGATTTAGAATTTATCTTTCTTTTTTCTTTTAAATTTTACCAATATTAAAGCAAAATGCACTATTAAATGAAGCATGTCATATTTTATTAAATATTAGATTGCTCTCTCTATAGGTTCTTAAAAATTCTATAGGAGTTAATAAATTATTTGTAGGGCTTCTCAAAAAGTGCTTATTTTTTATTCTTGATTCTTAATTTTTTTTAAAGTTTTTTCAATTTTTGATATTTTGTTAGTGTTTAGCAACAAAAATCCTGTTTTAAGGTTGTTTTCAATAAAGATCTTTTTTTCAATAGGCTAGAGTAGGTTTTTCCTGATTTGCATAATATCATATAATTTTAGCTGCCAACTGTTCGATTAAGTTGTATGTCCTCAAATGTTTTAAGCCATGCTTTCTATTTTTAGCCTTATGCCAAGAAGGTCAATGTTTTGATTTTTCAGTATTCTAGCACCTTTTCCCTCTGTATACTGATTTTCTTTCAGTCCAGAGTGAGTAATGATATTTTCCAACAAATATTTGTAGAATTCTGCGTATCTCAAGACTTGGTTCACTGACTTCCCCTGATCAAAAATTTATAATTCTACGAAATTTTGAAACTTTTAACTTATTCTGTTAACGAGGCCTTTACATATATATAATTCTTGCTCCAATTTTATTCTTTTTGTTTGATGTATTTTCGCCATTTCAAATGTATGGAACTGCATCTAAATCTGCTAATATCGTAATTTTTATTTACTAGATTTTAATATCAATCATTGATTTGTGTGATTTAAAATATATGTGTTGCGGCTCATATGCATGCAATTTAAATTTCCAATGCGGTGATAAATATTTATTGTAAAAAGAAAACTGACTTATTAAATTGCAGACATCGTTTTAAACTACAGTCGATTCACGTCTACCTCGATTTCACGAATTTTTCGATATCTCGAAGAAAAAAAAATTCCCTTCAAATTTCCTATACACTTAATGTTAAGAAAAACTTGATTTCACGAATTTTTTTTTCTATTCCCTCGATAACTTGAATTTTTTTTCCATAAATAGTATAGATTTTTTTTTTTTTTGAAAATAAAAAAATATTCTAAAAAAAAATCAAAAATTTTAAGAATAGAAGACCAATTCTCATAATGATAAACTTTTTTTAAAAAAAACAGTAACACATTGAAATCACTTCTCTTACCCCCCCCCCCAAGTAGAAATTATTGTTTTATTGTTTCCTTATCTCTTTTCTGTCAGTTGTCATTGCAATTCAATGACCATCTATGCTCTCTTTGTCCTTTTATTCTGCAAGGTTATTTCTTGGGGGGTGGTCTTAAGAAAACTGGAAATGACAGCATGAACAAGAATCAAAAGGGTGGGTGGCTTCCAAGAACACTGTAAAATTTCTTAACATTGTAACAAGGGGTGAAAGATGCCTGTGAATGCATGCCTGTTTTGTTCGACCAAGCGACCCCCTAAAAAGTTTCCTTTCTTGGTTATTAACAAATTAGAGCACTTAGACGTTGGATCTTTGGTGAGTCATTTGTTTAAAATGGCTAGCAAGCGAAAATTAAACACGCTTTCCATAGAAATAAAGAAGAAAATCATTGACGAAGTTGAAAAAAAATTTTAATAGAAAAAGGAAATCGCACAGGTATTTGGGATTCCAAGCAGTACGCTCTCGACAATTTTAAAAAATAATGCAGTTATCTTAGAAAAGTTCGAGGATGGCCTAGGCAAGCGAAAGAAGTTAAAAAACTGTGAATTTCCCGATATGGAGAAGGGCCTTATGATGTGGATTACACAATGTAGAAGTCAAAACATCCCTCTAGATAGACTTATAATCAAAGAAAAAGCTGAATCTTTCGCAAAAGAATTAGGCCACTTAAATTTCAAAGGCAATTATGGATGGTTTGAAAATTTTAAATAACGTAACAACATTACATTTTTGAAAATGTGTGGCGAAAGTGCTTGCGTAGACGAAGAAACTTGTGAAGAATTTAGGAAGAAAATATGCTTGATTGTGAAGGATTACGACGAAAAAGACGTTTTAATTGCGGATGAAACTGGACTTTTTTTTAAATGCACCCCAGATAAAACTATACATGTAAAGGGTGAAGCATGTCATGGAGGCAAAAGAAGTAAAGAGCGTTTAACTTTATTGTTTTGTGCAAATATGAATAGAACAGAAAAGTTAAAACCGTTGAAGATAGGGAAATCGAAAAAACCAAGATATTTCAGCGGCATAAAATCATTTCCTTTAGAATATGAAGCTAATCGAAAAACTTGGATGACATCAAACCTTTTTGAAAGATGGCTTAAAAATTTAAATAAGAAAATGAAAACAGAAAAACGAAAAATTGTGTACGGGGCACAATACCATACCTAAAATGGAAAACGTAAAAATTGAATTATCCCCCCAAGCACTACCTCAAAACTTCAACCACTTGATCAGGGCATCATCCAAAGTTTTAAAGTAAAGTATCATCATCAAGTGGTTTAAAAAATGTTGTCCGAAATGGAAGATGGGGTTTTTCCATCCGGTGTTAGTGTTCTACAAGCTATGCGAATGGCTAACAAGGCATGGAATGATGTGTCTTCCTCTACGATAATGAATGGCTTCAAGAAGGCTGGATTCATTAAAGATCACGAAAGTAGTCAAACAATCAATATCGTTAATTCTGCTGAAAACTACACCGAAAATGATTGGGACAGATTGACCGGACTCATGAATCTTGATGACATGGAATTTCATGACTTTGTAAACGTAGATGATGCAGTAACAGTGTGTGGTCAGTGGGATGACAATGATATCATCGCTCAAACGAAAGCTTCTTGTGAACTATCAGGAGAAGAGGATGAGGAAATCGAAGATTTGCCGCATCGAAGATTTACCGCCCAATGTTACTAACCAACAAGCACTTTCTGCAGTGCACACTGTAAGGAGATTTATTGAGAGGCAGCCGAATATGACAGAGGAGACATTTAAATCTATAGTCCATTTAGAAAGTGTTATAGACAAACTTTCTTACACATCTCTAAAGCAAACAACAATTGAATCTTTTTTAAAAAGCGTTTTTACAATAAATATGGAATAATAAATAAGGTATGTAAGGAGCATTTTTCTTTATTCTACCATCGATAACATGCGGTTTTCGATAATTTGAATTTTCGGTATCTCGAATTTTTTCTCCTCTCCCTTCAAGTTCGAGATATCGAGGTTTGACTGTATTAAAAAAAGATTTTAATTCGTAGAAAGGCTGTACAACCATTTTAAAAACTTAAGTTTATTGAAAAGAAGATAAAACCATAAACACAAAAACAAACTACACTCAACAAATTGAGCATCGCTCTACCAAGAGCAGCACCTAACTGTAAAACGATTAAACCTACTTCCTCCAACCTGTGACGCTACGGGAAGTTTCAAATCTTCCTCAAGAAAGTGACATAGCACAAGGAAAAACACTGCCCATCTTTTCTTTTTTTTTTTACATTTTGGAGTATATTTTACAACGATATTTACTTGTTTTAAAACCCAATATCTATTCGTATTCACGCAAGTTTGAAATCCAGTATCGCGATTTGTATTCATACATTTTTAAAATCCAAAATTGCTATTCGTATTCATGTTGTTGTAATATCGAATGCAGATTTTTGTATTTCTACATGACTAACTGCACGATTCACATTTACACAAGTTAAGACTTCAATATTGCAATATCGTAATTCATAGTTTCTTGATTTTTAATATCAAATATCTTGACTTTTGTAAATTTTTTTATGGTTAGCTACTACAAAGTTGTGATTCTTACTTAGTAATTATATTAAAAGTGTTACTTCAGAAAATTTTGTTAAGTACGAAGCGTGTGGTTTATAAAGTGATATCTTGATATGGACTTAGCACAGAAAAGTTTCAGGTATTTTCACTCTGTGTCACCTCTAATAGGCTTATTATGCTTTGTGTTTCTATTTTTGTTTTTAGCAGGTTAGCAGCTATGTATAATATAATGTTTTAGTGATATTCTTTTATCTCTCATTTACCTTTGTATATATTATATTTAGATCAAGAAGTGGTCACAGACTCTCTCTGGGCTATATCATACCTGACTGATGGCTGCAATGAGAAGATTCAGGAAGTAATCAACGTTGGTGTTGTTCCACGCCTTTGTGAACTTCTAGAGATGAGAGAAGTTTCTATTATCACACCAGCACTCAGAGCAGTTGGAAATATTGTGACTGGAGATGATGAGCAAACTCAAACAGTGATCAATGCGGGTGCTCTTCAGACATTAAGGTTCTTGCTTAGACATCCTAAAAGTAATATTGTGAAGGTGGGTGACAATCTCTTTTAATTGTTGCAATTGACTATATTTATACCTGTGAAGTCTTCTCTTTTTTAACAAAGACTTCAGTGTTTTATGACTATCCCCTATTTACCCGTATTTTTGTAAAAAATTTTAAAAACTTTGTTTGGTGATTAATATTTGCTAGAAGGCAAAAGTACTTATTGCTTAACAGATAGGACTATTTCCAGTACTGCAGTTCATGCAGACCAAACCGTATGTGAGACTGCTGCTGTGAGTCTTTTATTCAGCAAGTCGTTTTTTCTCCGATAACTAAATTCCTTATTTACCTACGGGATCTGGCAATAACTTTGTTTGTTTGCGTTTTTAACAACCATCAAAATAAGAATGTATTTCTGTTTTCATAATCATTTTGATTGTCAATTAATCAACTGGAAATTGAGCTATTAAAAAAAAAAAAAAAAAAAAAGAAGGAAAGAAAGAAAAACAGCACAAAATTATAGCGGATGTCATGTTAGATGTTCTATGCATTCCGAGTAGCAACGCTTAGTGTAAGAGAATTTTCTCTAAAGTTTTAAAAAAAAAAAAAATTATTCACTCTGAATTTCGCTCATTACTTTCTTATGAATAGCTTGCTTTTAATGAAAAATAATTTCTCTGGTAACTGTTATGATCAGAACTTTGTTAAAAATGTCCTATGCTAAGCCAAATCAGCTATTTATGTTCAAAATATGAATACTTAAATATTCTGCAAAATAAAGCTAATTACCTAGAACAATGAAAGATTTTGTTGAGTGTTTATATTATAAGTAGTTATAAATAATGGTTTAAAAGAATGTTTTTTGGATTAAACCGTTTAATTTTTATGGACATAACTTTACTGGATTCATTAAAATTGTTTCATTAACAACAAAAAACAGAGTTCTCATTAAAACAATAGAAAATAAATTATATATTTAAATTCTTAAGGTGAAAACTTGTAAAATAAAATATAGAATTTTTATCGAAAGATTGTTGATTAGAAACTGTTGATAAAATTTCCTGTGCTTTTTAAATTTTTTTTTTTAGGAAGCCTGTTGGACTGTTTCTAATATCACTGCAGGTACGCCTACTCAAATCCAGGCTGTTATTGATAATGGACTTATGGGTCTTGTCATTGATGTTCTTAATGAGGTATGTAATTCTGAAGCTTAATTAAAAGACATATTTATTGAAATTCCCTTCATGCATATGTTAAATTTTTATGCAATAAATATCAGTTTCCTTTTAATATTTATTTTTAATAACTTTGCTGCCAGCAAGTGACTTTAGCTGGTGCCCTTATTGATGCTGGCAAGCTTTTTGTTGAATTCTTTTTTTTTTTTTTTTTTTAATGTCTACAACTTCTAGCTCTTGGAAACAGAATTTTAAAATTTTATTTTAGTTCTTTGATCATTTCATAAATTTAGGTTAAAAATAAATTACAATTTGTATTAGCTCAATATGCTACTCTTACATTGCCATTGAATGTAATGCTAATATGTACAAAGAAAACATTACACACAATTATGTGCATCAGTAGTTTGCAGAGGTGTAGGTTTACTTGGCGAAATTAAAATTTAAATTGCAAATTTGAGTTCTCACTTTTTAATGAGCTCAATTTGCGCAGATTCCATTGTGAATCTATTTTATGATGCATGAATTTCGAATTTTAGTAATAACTCTTCAGTAAATATATATATATATATATTTAAATCAATTATTGATAAAAGGTAAATTTTTTTAAGAAAGTATGTTTTTTTTTTAATAAAATTTTTTTTTTCTGAATTCTATCTAGTATTTAAAATTATTTAATTTTCTGCAAATATACTAATTTTTTTATATCAAAATGTAGTGCTAGAACACTAACAATTATTTAAAAATTATCATATTGACCATCAACTTGACTAAATGGATCATGGTATATTACAATGAAGTCATTTAATAAAATTTTAGTAATATTGAAAAAATTTTGTTCTTCCCTAGGCAACTATTTTCCCAATTTTAGGGGACTATTTTCATGCTTTAGGCTACTAGAAGCAACTATTTTGTCCACTTTCTTCTGTGGCAACCCTCGTTTATGGCAGCAAGAACGTTCGCTATATGCGCTGAAAAATTTGTTTTGGATCGTTTTCGTTGTACAGTGAAGTGAAGTCAACATCAACTTCGAATCTGAGTTTGTTTTTAAATATATAATGGTGGCAAAAAAAGTTAATAAGAAATACTTAATTTCTTTCAACCAAGCTTATTCGGAAGAATTTCCTGGAGTTATTGCTTCTCTGAAAAAAGATTGAATTGTGCCTTCTGCACGTTTTAATTTCTTAAAATTTTTGATCATCAATCTAAAATATTTTTTTTTAAAAATGAAATTTCTAATTTTCCATTTAAAGAAAGGTATTGATTTAGTTACCGTAACTTTTGTTTATTATATTTTTTAAAAATAACACATAGTTTAGCCTATTTCTCTTTAAATAAAAAATAACTAGCTTGAATCAATTTATAAATTAGCTAAATAAATTTACTTACTGTTGTTGCTATTCAGTATTATAGATATTAATATTGACAGTTGTTTAATTTTGATATATAATTTTAACAATATGTACAATTACTTTAATTTTTTTTTTAAACTTTTGTGTCTTATTTTGCATTGTTGAGTGATCATTTCTCTCTTCCTTTCAAAAGCCTCCTCTTTTTTTCATTTTCCCAGGTTGACAAACCTGGTTATGTATAATTTTGATACTACTAAGCAAGATATCTTAGATTTGAAGAAAATAAATTTTTAATTGATTTTTTATTGATTAAAACTAGATTTGAATAATTGGTTTGAAAATTGTATTTTATATATCATAAAATATACTGCTCAAGCAAAGTATTTATCAATTGAGAAATTTCTAATACAAATATAATAAGTCTAATACAAATATATTAGTAGTCTGGTAACAGATTTAAAGGCTTTACACCGTTTTATTATGCCACAAAATTTTACGCTCTTAGGTTTCCTCTATTGACTAGAGTGTACCCCTTTCACCTCTATGCGCAACGATAATGTGCATTAATGCATTTTACAAATCTTATTAGAACTTTAAATTCTTACCATTATATTGTTAAGTGTTGGCTTTATAAATGTTAATTTATTTACATTCCAAGAATTTTTTAAAGGATGTATTTTTTCTTACTTTCAGGGTGATTATAAAAGCCAAAAGGAAGCCATCTGGGCTGTTTGTAATTTCACATCAGGTGGTACAATAGAACAGATAATATTTTTGGTCAGAGCTGGTGTCATCCCACCTGTTTGTAACCTTCTTGCTGTTAAGGATTCAAAAATTCTAACTGTAGCTTTGGATGCCATAGCTAATATTCTAAATGTATGAAATATTTAGTTTATTTTGATTCATTACTTATTTTCATTTTCAGTGCCTACAAAACAAAAGTGTCTGTTACAATTATATGTTTTTAATTTAAGATTCTCAAATGCAATGTTTAAAATGAAGAATTAAGTTTTATGCACTGTGATTGGTTATTTTACATAAAATAAATATTACAGTCCATAATTCTAACTGGGAATGATTATTTAATTGAGATTGTTTGGATTATCATGATGAGATAGCACAAAAATCTTAAGAGAAAAGTTTTTAAAACCTAGTTTTGATTAGGATTTTTATTGCCTTATCATACTCTGGAAACAAGATTTTTTTTTTTGTTTTTGCTTGTCCAGATTAATGTTTAAAAAATATTTCATTTTATTGTTGTTGATCATATGACCACTCTTAAGTTTGTTAAGTTGAGGTTTTATTTATAGGTCAGTATCGCAATCTGATTGTTGTGATACTGTTCTACAGGATTGTGGACTAATTAAGATTTCTGTGTGGTTTGATGACAGAGCTTTTTATCTTCGAAAAATTTTGTCTCTTATTTATTAATTTGTTTTGACAAAGGGAAAATTTATTAGTTTTAAAATTACTCAGTTTGTACCTAATACTAGTACTTTTGAATGTTTATTTTGCTTGATTTGTGGTTTTATGGGTCCTACTCTTTTAATAAAAAATAAACACTTATCTAGTAGTCTATAATTTTATAAGCAAATTTTAATTAACAATTTTATATCAAAGTGGTGAATTGAAAGACGGTACATGTGTTTATTTGTTGAAAAAATAATTTGGCTGCAATGCTAATTGCCCCCCCCTCCAAAATTTGTTATTGAAATTAGGGGTGATTCTTTTTGTTGTAATGGTGCCCTTCCCTGTTTCATAAAAAGATAAGTAAAAAAAAAGTTTGACTAACTTATGTAAGTGTGATTCTAAATTGAGTCTTTAAAAGCACACAGCGATGTCCATATTCACACAATTGAAAACTACACTTGATTAGTTTGTGTTTACATGATTTAAAAGTACATATAGCTTCAAGAAAATGAAATTTGCACATTTAGATAAGTATTTACACAAATTTTGAAGAATTTACACATCAGCATTTGTTATTAAAACATTGATATTATTTGGATAAATTCTTCTTTTTCCCCCTCAAGTTTCTGGTATTTTTTCAATTATTTAAAATGTTTTTAAAACATGACATTTTTGGATTTCTATTTTCAGCTTTTTTCTATCTATTTACGAGACTTCTTTTTGAAATATTTTTTTCAGTAATCTTGTTGTATGTTTGATTTCATTAATTATAAAGAATGTTTCATTAAACTAACTTAAAATAGAGTTGTACTAAGTATTTAGTTTCCAATTTCTCATATGTAATAAAAAGATTATTTACATTAGAATTCAAAATAAGTGTTATAATACCTTATATAAAACCAACAAATCTATAAAAGTATATTTTAATTTTTTATGCCACTAATATAAAATTTTAATGCAGCAGATTCTGGCACTTGTGCTTATAAATTCTTACAATTCAATTGTATTCTTACAATATGTGTAAATATTTTGGGTATGCATTGTAGAATATTTTTTTTTTTTTTACATTAATTTCTTGAAAGACATTTTTAATTCTATGTTTTTCTCTATTGATTGGGGAAAATAACTTAATTCTCCACTAATTTAAGATATTTTAATCTCAGTTTGTATAAAGACAAAAAAAAAATCTGAAATCTTCTGAAAGATGTAAGCTTAAGGATTGATGAATCTTTGGTAAAAGTTTACAAGTTTCAGTTATATTGTTTATATTTTATGTATGTTCGCTGTGTTTTTTTTTCCCTCTTTCAAATCATTAAACTAGCATAACAGCAAAACTATTTTAATCATTGTGAGGCATTTGATCAGAAGAGTCCTAATGTTTTAATAAGAAATATCTTATTCTAATTTATATATATTTTTTAAAAAATACATTCAATTCCTTCTTAATGTCAGGAAATAGATTATAGATTTAAAATATTAAACATCCACCATATGTTTTTATTTTACTTTTAGTTCAAGTTATTCTACATTCTGTTTTAAACTTTGTAGAAGGCTTTTTTGAAAGTTAAAAAAATTCTAGAAAAAAATTTATCTAATATTATATCTAGTTGTCTGCTTTGTAAAAGCTTTATTACCTGTACTTGCCAATTAGTTTTTACAATATAATGAGACCTGCAATTTGCTTGAGGTGAGAAGTGTATGAAAACAAAATGCTCATTTTTATAATTGTTTTAAATTAATACTTTGAAAATGAAAAATTTCTAAAAGATTTTCCTTTTCGTCAGGCTGCTACAAAAGTAGGTGCAACAGAAAGTGTCTGCTGCTTTATTGAACAATGTGGTGGCTTGGACAGAATTGAAAATTTACAACACCATGAGAACCCAGAAGTGTATAAATCAGCATTTACGATTATAGACTCTTACTTTACAGGAGAGGTAAAACTTTGAAACTTTTATTATCTAGTCATAAATGGGTGAACCAAAATCCATGCGATTTGAATTAAATACTTAGGTTTTTTTTTCTTCTTTTCAATTATGTATATTTGTTTTGTTGTATCATTAAGTATATAGAGTAAGGGTATGCATTAACCCTGTGGCAGAATTTTTTTTAGCTATCTGCGACAAAATTCTCTAGCACTAATATATCTTACTAATTTAAAGTAACAAAAGCGCTGTGTTTACAGAAAAAAGCTATAGATAATTTTTTTTAATTGAACATGTAATTTTTATTCTGATATTATAGGTAACATTTTCGCATTTTGTTGGGAGGGGGGATGCAGAGATTATTTCTTTAGTCTTTTATAACTAATTATCACAATTAAAAAAGATTAAAAATCATTAAATCCATAGTAGTACTTAGCAAAAAAAAAAGATTGACGACAAAATAACGCGAATCTGACACCTCAAATGTGTGTTTCGTTTCTTGAATAGGCTGTTGTACAAAAATATCGTATTTAAAAACTATGGAGAAATCAATAGCGATAACTGATAAAATTCGACAGAATTATTGCCTTAAAAAGTAGATTCTCAAATGCACGATTCGAATTTTCCATGTTTATTGGGATATTTATAAAATCCACGTGATAATCTATATCAACAACTGACGAAAATACAACTGAAACAATACATCAATTTTCGATGCTAGCAGCGTATATTGACTGCATCGAAAAGTGATTATTTAAATGCATGCTTCAAATATAACGGGTAAATTTCTGTCATTAAATAAAGGTATATATATATTTTTTTTTCAAAAGAAATCTCTCTGCAAGAATAATGTTCTGCGACAACGTCGCTGCCATTCTGCCACGGGATGTATGAATGAAATAGCACATGGTGCAAATGATTCCATGGTTTTGCTGACACATGCTCTTAAATCAAAATTTTCAATAAACATTATAAATATTAAAATTGTTTGAGAAAAATTTTTATTTAAATTAAATGTTAAATGAAAAATATAGTAAAGAATTTTGGTAGCAATCTTGGAGACCCTGTGGAAATAACTTAAACGCATGTTAAGGTAAAAAAATATTTCTTTTAACATATACCTTTTTTTTTTTTTTTTTTTTTGCTTCTATGGCTGAAGTTCCTGAAGAGACCTACTGTTTTCAAAGAACTCAAAAAGCCCACATAAATTTTTAAAATTCATCATAACATGTTTTATAAACAAACGAATTCCAGACAACTAAAATTGAATACAACTGAAATATACAACTGAATAACTGAACATTGATTTACTAAATATTGAAATAGAAAAGATTTTTAAAAAAGAGTAAATGTTAACGTTTTTGTTAAATTTAATATCTTAAAAAAATTTTCATTAAAGTTTTTTTTCTAAAAATCATTTCATATTAAAAGAAGTAATCTTAGCCAAGTTACTTACAAGCTAATTCCTATGTCACAAAAAAAGACTCAAATTGAATAAAGTTGGAAATCGTTAATTATTGTTTATGTCCAATGTGAAAACTTAGTTTGCCTTTTCTTCTGAGATGAGCTTAAGTTATCAAAAAAAGAAAAAAATATATATATATTACTAAATATAATAATATATTACTAATTATATAATAAGGTATATATTACTAAATATATTATATATTAATATTACTAATATATATAATAAGGTATATATTACTAAATATATATATTTTTTTTTTGCTGACTCAAATTATACCAAAACAAAGCAAACAGAAAAACAGTAATAGTTAAAAAGTTTGTTATAAATACTTATGCAATTTACACATCAGCAAATTGAGTGTTTACAAAAAAATAATTAAACTAAAACAAAGTCTAAGACACTCATTGTTAAAAAAAACATGTACAAGAACAATTTGTGTATTTATACCTATTTAAGAGTTAGGCTTAGCCATCTAAATAAGTGGAGCATTATGTATTTTTTCGGCTGAATTCAGTAAAATCAAAAGTTGACAGAACTAATAGTAAGTTATAAAGGTTTTAAGCATATAGTTAATAAACAGTTGTATTTTCAATGCTTGAAACTCGTTATTTTTAAACTATTACTACTGTAAACTTGGTTTTCTTCCCTTTTTTAATGTAAATAAAAATATACGAAGGACTTCTTTAAATGTAATCATTTCTGATGTGAAAATTTATATAAACAAATATCGAATTCAATAGTTTTTGTTTAATAGAATATTTTTGTTTTCAGGAGGAAGAAGATGAAGATATTAAACCAGAAGTAGATGAAACTGGTGCTTATGAGTTCAGTGGTCCCAATGCTGCACCCAATGGAGGATTTTCATTTTAATAATTAGTTTTCATATAAAAAGGTTTTTAAAATGTGATTTCAGATTAGAGTCTAGCCTTTGCCTGTTGTACAGCTCACATCATTCCTCAAACGAACTGTTTTATAAATGTATCGAATGAATCTCTAAAATGGAGCCGCCGTCTGCTGGGCAGAATTGAATTTTTTCTCTTGAAAATTGTATGAGCTGACATTAAAGACTGACTGCTGTTATGTATATACGTAAATATATATAAGTCAACGGTTTTGTTATTTAAGTGAATTCACTAATGACAGTCTTAAGAATTAATTTTATATTTGTTTGATTGGCTTAAACTATGTTTCGATACTTTTATTTATGAATTTGCTTAAAGCTTATAATTCTGCTTCTGTATTCTTTTTTAAAATTGTGTTTATATTGTGATAGCTTAGGCCCTCTAATTTTTTTTTCTTCTTCATGTGAACTAAGACTGTTTCCTTATGTTATGATATAAGGCATTCTTTGAAAAGCAGCTTGATTGGAATCTAACATTTAATAAGTTTTTAAATTTTAATAACATGAAGTTGGTTACTGTATTGTGATATTTAACTCTTTGAGTTTTAGTTCGAATTCAAATGTAAAAATTTTGCCAATAATAAAAACTTAAATTTTTCCCTTCTGTTTTTTGTTATTCTTAAGTAGGTACTCCCGATAGTTTCAGAAACATATGCAGGTGTAAGCTATTCATAAACATTTGTCCAACAATCTAGGAAGGTACTTAAAAGTTCATCTCACTACCTCGTTCATTTAATTGGTTACAATGTTAACGTATTTTTTGCAGTTGGTGGGAAGAATGTGCATGGGCCTAGGATTAAGGTTATTGAGCAAGATTTAATTTGATGTGTTTGGTAAGGGTAAAATATTTTTTCCTTAGAGATCCCGTTACCTTATGTAACTGAAAAATTAAAAGCAGTTTTTTAAATTACCCAGTTTAGGGCTGATGGAAAATGATCAGTTATCATACCTGTAAAATTTGCTCTCTAATCTACACCAGTCCCACAGTGAGTTAGTTGTGAGACACTTTTCCAACGGGCAGCAGTTGAGTGTTTGTGACCACTTTATTTAGCCTGTAACAGGACAGGGGGTGCATAATATCAGTCTCTTTTAAGCTGTTCTACACTTAAGTGCTCTACTTCATGATCAGGTCGTCTGGAGTCCACCTAGGCAGGGGAGCGTGTTTACAGTGCATTCTCAAGACTTGCTTCCCTGGCTTTTGACAATGGCCTATGTTTTAAAAAAAATAAAAAATTTCAAAAAGTAAATTTGAAAAAAAAAAAAAAAAAAAAAGACGATGAAACAATTTTAAAGGAGCTTTTTATTTGATCTTATACTTAAAATTATGAGAAATAAAACATTTAAAGGTGCATTTTTAGATAAAATTTATTAAAAAAAAAATGGTAGAATTTAAAATCACTAAAATTTAACCAGTTTAGAATATAATCCTAACAAAGCAAGTATTTGTTATAGTCCAGTGTTTTAAGAGCAAATATGAAGGGGAAACTTAACTTCTTGTTCTATCTTACGCTTATGTGCTTAAATTTAGGCTAATACTTATTGGTCATTTTTTAGATTTTAACTATTTTTCAATGTCTTGAAAAAAGAAGAAAAAAAAAGCTTCTAAAGAAATCACAATTCTGGTTAACAATCTGATCTAATATTATGTCTTTGAAAAATTTAGAGTTCTTAAAATAAAATAAAATTTTATGTGAATATTTCTGCCAGGGGCCAAATATCTGTGAATTTTAACTATATAGCAAGACAATATAAAATAAAGTCTTACTAAAATGAAGGTACTAATGAAAAAGTTATTAAACCTTGCTAGTGATAGAAGAGCAGCCTAACTGACAAAGCAGATGTGGATAGGTATGTTTAGATAACCTCTTAAGCATATCCTGCATCACAAGATAGCATAGACCTCAGCCTAAAAAACAGTGGCTTCACTGCCAGGAGGAAAGTAGAGATCGGTACCATCGTAGGAGCAGTAGATTCCTGCCCCTGACTTAAGACGATAATTAAGTCACCGAGATGTGAGCCATTCCACTCTAGTAGGAAAATTGATTTTGAAAAGCATATCTTGGAGACATTCACATGTAATCACTTGACATAGTTAAAGAAGGAATATCTGACACCTGCGAAACGAGGTGACCCCATGACAAGTGCTTGAAAAATTCCTTCCGATGAACCAAGGTACGCAAGACATTTTATACATGTCTGAGCTGCTGCTTCAATTTGCAGTTTAAGGGGAGAAGCCAAGGTGAGCTCTTGAGCAGCTGTAGGTAGAGGTATAGTCCCAAGACAGCCTGTTCAGACCATTCTTTGCATTCTGTTAAGACTAAACCTGATGGAATACATGTTAGTTCTAGACCACCAGATAATAGCGCCATATGTGACAATAGGACTAATAATCATTGAGTACATCCAGTTAACTATCTTGGGGCCTTAACCTCAGGTTTTACCAATTGCATTTCTGCAATACCAGACTGTATTCTTGGCCCTACAGACACAGTATTCTAGATAACTCCAATTATATTTGGAGACAAAGAGAACCCTGTTGCCCGTTGAAGGCCACAGAACTTAGAAGGGTATGATGTAAGGTTTTCTTTAAAAAGCGTTTCTGATAGCAGCTTGATTGGAATCTTTCTGACATTTAATAAGTTTAAATTCTAATAACATGAAGTTGGTTAATGCATAGTGATATTTAACATGGTGCATAGCGTTTTTAAAAAGTGCTTATTTTCGTTATTTAAAATCCCTTTAAGGTGCTTGTTTCATTGGGAGTTCTTAAAAAGTGCTTAATTTTCCCTTTTCTAAAGAGATTTTTTTCGTTACGATGTTGATTTTCGCCACGTGTTATGCAAAAGCGCGCTTTTCACATTGCTCTATTCAACGTTTTCACAATTCATTTCGGCGTACCGTTGGTCCATAGCATATGAAAGCACCAATTATTTGATGAAATACTTGCAAGTCCGTAAGGGCTTTTACTGAGCTGGACTCGGTGAGATCATTGCCTTCTCGTGTGCAACTCTGCTGCATTTTGCAAGATATTCTCAATTTCATTTTTCACCCTCTGATATAGAAACAAAAAAATCTCGCAATAATTTTTTCAGGGTGGCCACCCGCATGGTAAAACTTGAATTATCAAGGAATTTTTTACACTGGAAAAAACCAGGGAAATTTGGATAAAAACCTGAAAAATCAGGGAATTTTAAGGAAAAGCTTGAACTTTTTTCTTATGTATTTTTTTTTTTTTTTAATTTCACTAATTTAAATTATTTCATCCATTATACCCACATTTTTTAAACGAAAATTTATCTCCAAACAGTGTCATCAGCTTAACTAGACTTTGCTTGCATCAAAATTTGCTCCATTATAACCCTGTTTAACTAGAATGGCACATAAAATTTTCCCATGGTTGCTAAGCAAATGTAGAAACCTTTGATCTCTATGGAGAATGTGCTAGGAAAGACAAAGATTGTGTTGGACGTGAAAGAAGGGATATTTGCTTATGTTTTAAAATTGTCTTTGGGCTGAATCCATTTATGGCTACGTTTGTTCTGATGTTTTCATGGTAATTTTTTCTATTTTGAAAAAATGAGTCAAAATGTTTTTGTATTTTTAACTTAATAAATTTCTCCAAAAATTAGTTGGTTATAATGTAATAATAGATTTTATATCCCACTCTCTTTCAAAGAAATCTGTAAATTATTTTTTCTCAGCAAACCAACCAATCACACATTTTTTTACAATCACTAACAGCAATGTTTGTCGACAAATTGTTGCATTAATGCTCATTTTTTCTATTTCATTTTAATCTTTTATAAAATATTTTAATTTTAAAAAAGGTTTTTTTTAGAACTAATATTTAATTTTACTGTTTAGTTGGTAAATATTAAATTGGCTTGCATTCCAGAGATATTTCCAAAACTATCCCTCCTTTTACCCTAAAAAATTGACAAAAAAACTAAGGAATATATAGGAAACATTAAATGATGTATAAACATAAAATATAAATTTTTTTTATTCATATGTGTTTAGTCGGAAGAAGGAAAATGAAACGTAGTGTTTTGGTTATGCGCTGTTCAAGATTCTAGTTGTTAAAACAAAAACAATTAACTATACTGAATTAAAAAACTGTTTAGATTGGATTTCTTTAAAAGCAAAATATTTGCCCTGCCTTAAAACAAACTTCAATAACAACCACATAGAAATCTGGGAATATAAATTGGAGATTGACAATTTTGTTAACTTATATTTTGAAATCAAAGAGGACAATATTGCAATGGAAATACAAAGGAGAATCATTATAGCCACTAGATGTTTTAATGGAATTCAAAAATATATAATCTAATGTAATTCATAGAAAAACAAGTTTTATTGTATAAATATCTTTTAAAATCAATTTTAACATACGCTTGTGAAGCCTGAACCAAGTCTCCTACAGATGAGGGTATGTTGGGTACTTTTGAGAGAAAAGTCTAGAGCAGTATTTTTCGAGGTATACAAAAAAATGGTGTGTGGTTTAGAACAAATTAAGAGCTTTATCACATATAAATAACCCAACATTATTAACTTCATTAAACGACAAAAAAAAAAAAAAAAACTGAGCAGGCCACTTTATCAGAATGAATGAAGACCATACCACAAAAGAGAGCGTTTAATGTCAGATCAATTGGCACGCAAAAAAAAAGGTAGAACGAATTTGAGATGGACAGAAGGTCTAGAAAAGAAAAAAAACTTTTGGTCTTAAAAACTAGAAAATGCTTACAGGAAAAAGGTTTGCTTTAAAAAACTTCTCAAGAAGGCAAAAGTCCACCCTGGGCTGTCAAGCCATTGATTATCGAATAACTCAATAATGTTTTATGGGTTTTTTTTTTGTAGCTTGTAATGCATGAAATAAAAATAACTCATAACATTTCTATATACAAAGTTTATTTCAAGAACATACACAAAATTCTGCAATTTAAAGACATAAAAATCACTTCATAAGCTCCATGTGAGAGAACTCTCCTTATGCTTCAACCATGCTACTATTATGAATAACTGCTACAAACTGACAAAACTTATAAGAATACATTTTATTTGTTAAAAGGTATTTCATTTAGCAAAAGACTTCAGAAACAACCAACCATATGTTCGAAAAAATTACAAACTCAAATTTCTTCAGGGTTAAAATATTAGAAATTAAAAAAAAAAAAAATTCTTACCATGAAATTTCTAAAAAAAATTGAAGTTACAGACGTAACACTTAGTGTCATGGATGTAACCTATCTACTTCAGTTACAAATCAATAATTTTAATTAAAAAAAATAAATATTAAAAATGGCATTCGTTAGTCATAAATATATTTGAGAGAGATAAAACTACTAGTATATAAACTTTTGTCCTTTTTAATTATCCCAAAATTCAATTCAAATTCCATATCATTTACACTTTTGTATATTTACAAGGTAAATATTTTCAGTTAAAGTGTTTTACTTAGAACTTTATAATATTCTTTAAAAGAAATTGCATTTTAAATATTTACAACATTATTTGATGTCAGGACTAGAAATTAATGGTGGTTAGTTGTTCCAAAATGAGACTCTGATCACTGTAAAATATTTAACAGTGGTCCTTCAGACCAGCATATTTCATCATAATAGCGCAATTACATAAACTCTAAATTTTTAATATCAATTTATTTTATTAACGAAAAATAACAGACAGGTAAATGGACCAGGGAAAATGTGTGTAGACTAATGATATCTTGTAGTCACTGGTCCCTGAGGCTAGTGATTAAGTTTTCTTATTTTTAACCTTTTTTCTTAGTATGTCATTAGTTCTAAAATCTTTAATAAATTACCAAATTTGTCTTCAAATAAATGTAAGAAAAATATTTCTTATAATATTGTTTGTAAAAATAGTGGTATTTTTAAGATATAATATAAAAAGTTTAAAACTAATTTAATTTACTAAAATATTTTAAAGTGCTTAAAACCTTATAGAAATTTCTATTTCTTGAACATTGGTACATAATAACAGAACAACAGCTTTACGTTGGAGAAGGCAAAATTCAGATACGAGATAAAATGATATGTAGCTACTCATCAGGTGGATTACAGAGAGAAATAATGCAGGAAAAAAAAAAAAAAAAAACGCACTGGACAAATGACAAAGTTACACAGCAGATACATACATTATAAGAGGTATTTATTCTTATGCCATGTGACAATTTATTTACAAATCTGAAAAAATAAATTTAATTTTTTATTAAGTCAATATTTTTTCAGATACAGCACATTTTAAACAATGATAGAAATATTTGATTAAAAAAAATACTAGCTGAGCCTATTACTGATTCAAAGGATCTGACTAGCCTATCACAAATTTAACTTTTTAGATTTCTTCTTATTATAAAATTCTTTATGTCATGGCAAATGAAGTAATATTTAATACAACATTAATTACTTCTTATATAATTACAAACATGATCAAAAAACAAACTTTTCACTTCTTTGCGTAACTATGTGTTTTATAAAACAAAAAGTTCAAAAAGTATTGTTTCACTCAAAAATTTATTAATAAAATGCTTTCTTGTTTATCACATATGTTCAGAAAATCATTAAGACTATTTATTCTTAATTATAATTCATTCTCCTTCATAATCTTTTATTTATTTATGGTTTCCATTTTGAAAAAGTTAATCCATTATTTATCATATAATGTTACATCCGCAACACCAAACGTTACTTCCATAACAAATTAGTTTGCATTTTTTATAATTATAAAAGTTATTTTTTTAAAGAACTAGAATGTTTTTGAATTGCATAATCCCCTAAATATATATTAAAAAACTTTTTTTTTTTTTTTTAAATTTTGGAATAAATCATTGAAATAGGAAAATTAACTGCCTACTATGCTGTGCAATTTTGATATTCGTAAGTTACAACATCCGTAAAAGTAGGTTTTTATGTTTAAAAAAAATTTTAATTCTGGAAGATAAGAAAGAAAGTTTTAGAACAAATAGACGGGACCCCAAGAAATATATTGAAGCTATTTTATGATTTTTAATTAAGTTATAAGCATTAAAAAGTTGACAAATGCAATGTCCTTAACAGTTGCCCCAAAGTAAGACTGGTCCAACCAATATGTAAATAAGAAATTATATATTTTCAGAAGCAAGCAATAACAAATAAATTATTATATAAAATAAAACCAATGCAAAAATTAAAAAAATAATTAGCAAAAATGTTGGAGATGTAACATAATTTAAATGATATAGCAGATTCTATAAAGTATATGCTACAGATAACAACTGACAAAAGAAATTTTTCATCATTAGCAAAAATGAGAAAGAGTAAAAACAAGAATTTATTCCCCCACGACATTTTAATGTATAATTTTTACCCTAAATACTGTCTAAATATGATTATTCATATTAACAAGACTATGTTGAGTTAAATTACTTTTGATGGAAAAATGTTACACATTAGACAACAATAGGGTTTTATGCTAGTATGAAGTTTATAATGTTTATCCAAGTTTTCCTTCTGCAAAAATCTTTTTTTGCATATATTGCAAGGATAAGGTAATTCAGTTGAATGGACAACTCTGTGTCTCATTAAATTTCTGTGTTGCGTAAAACCTTTATTGCACACTACACAAGAATAAGTTTTTTCTCTAATATGAATAAGATTATGTCTATCCAAATACTGCTTTTGAGCAAATCTTTTATCACATACATTACAAGAGAATACTTCTTTTTTATCCTCAGAATGATCAGACATATGTTTGGCTAAACGAAATTTTATAGCAAATCTTTTATTACATAAATTACATGAAAATGGTTTGGTATGAATCATACGATGACTGTACAAATTGTTTCCAGTTGTGAACCTTTTTTCACATATACTACAAGAGTAAGGTTTTTCTTCAGAATGACGACGACTGTGTTTTCTTAAATATGCCTTTACAGCGAAACTTTTATTACATATCTTACATGAATATAGCTTCTGTCCAGTATGAATTATATTATGATCCCTGAGAGTAGACATTGAAGTAAATTTTTTATGACATGTATTACAAGAATATGGTTTTTCTCCTGCATGAACCTTCAAATGAAGGTTCATATAGGTCTTGGTTACAAATTTTTTATCACATATATTACAAGAATATGGTTTCTCTCCCTTATGAATTTTCAAATGAAGATTCAGACAGCCCTTACTTACAAACCTTTTATTACATATGCAGCACAAATAAGGCTTCTCTCCAGTATGGATTCTGTAATGTATGTCCAGGCTGCTCTTCGTTGAAAACTTTTTATCACATATATTACAAGAATAAGGATTTTCTCCAGTGTGAATACGAGAATGTACTGTTACATATTGCTTGTAGGGAAATTTTTTATCACATATATTGCATGAATAAGGCTTTTCTTTACTGTGAACTACAGAATGCTGAAGTAATCTACTTTTTTTAGGAAAGGATTTATGACAGATGTCACATGAAATTGACTTTTTTGCATACATTGATGCAAATACAAAATATTTTCAGTAATTTTCTTTATCTGCAGAAGCAACGCTGAATATTGTTCCTTCCTTTAAACTTAATAATTTATAAATATAACAGATATATTTCCTTTTTTTAATCTGATTAGGTTAGCTTCTGACTAAGTTATTACAGAGAAATTTTTTTTAATGCACAACAAATTCAAGAGCTTAAAATATGTATACTTGCAATATGACTTAAATATTAAGATGATATTTTTTCTAAACCAACAAAAAATTACCAAAAATAAAAATTCATCCAAAAATGAATAAACAATGCAATTCGATTAAAATAATTTTTTTTTCTTTTGCTTAAAATTTAACAGAGGTTTTATAAACGGAAATACTTAAATTTATCAATTTATGAAATAGAAATGTACTAGTGTACAAGCAGTAGTGTTTATCTTAAGTAACAATTTTAGAACTATACATGGATAATAAACATCTGCTTGCAGCTTTTTTATTAGTCATTTTATCATAAAGTGACAGAAATGGCCTAGGGGCACGGGCAGGGTTGCCATACGTAGCACTTTCTGTAGTATTCTTCTACTGTAGTATTTTTTCACCAAAAAATAGGGGGTCCCGCATTGGACTGATCGTTAAGACACGGTTCCCAGCAGATCACCGAAGTCAAGCATCACTAGATGCGGTCAGTGTGCGGTAGGGTGACTACTTGGATTAGTCTGCGTAGGGACCGATGGTGTGCGGTATTAGTCCTCGTTAAACTGTTCTGCCGTAAAGTGCTTGACTTCGCGTGCAGGTCGTCGGGCTACTGAAGCGGGGTGTCATCCCCTCTTCAGAGGATCAAAATTGTGATGGCATGTCTTCGGATCATCCTCGGGGATGCTTTCCCAGACCGTCACCAATAGCCCATTGTGCAGCTCTAGTGTGACGTAAATGAACTACAACAACAACAACCAAAAAATAGGGATGTGGTATTTTTCGTAGTATTTATTTTTTTAAAGTAGTGTTTTTATTACTATTATCAATTTCTTAATTCGAGATCGCAACGAACTATTGGCGATCAAAATGGGCTGCAGGTGGCGTAGAGCAGAACTCTCTACCTATGGCAACATTTCCCATGCTTTCTCCATTAGCTTGTGGAAAGTCATAGAGGAAGGAACTACGTTAGGTTCTCTCTTGATATTAATATAGATTAAAATCTTTTAAGTTGGAAAACTATATGGAACTGAAAACTGCATTAAACATAGTTCCAAAGAAAAATATCACAGAAATTTTAAAAAATATTTTTATGAACTAAAACTTAAAAATATTAAGAAAAGGGAAAATATCGTAGTACATTCCTATAGAACTGAAAAAAGGAGGAGATGGAAGGGAGAAGGGGTAAAGACATGAAACCGGTGTCACCCCAGATGGCGTATTCGAGTGCGACGATCGCCAATAAGGGTCGTTGTTGTATGAGACGAACACCTGCAATTTCTATATGAACAGTCAGTCAGTTGCTCTGGGCACGTCTTTAATGTAGCTTGCAATGTTCTTTCTTTATTGTGACTTATTAAAATTGAAAAAGAAAATGTTTGATATTCTTTCTTATGCAAACGAAAACAAAATGGTATCTCTTTTTTTTAGAGAAGGAACATCCAAAACACATCGGAAAAATATATTTGTAAATAAACAGAAAAAAAAAATGTATCTTCTTATTACAGTTAAAACTTAATGCCTGAGAAAATAGTTTAACTAAATTTAATGTTATAACATGAAAGCCCTATTTAAACTTTACATTCCATAGTTTTAAGAATCATGTTACTTCAAACATTAAAATAGTCAAAAAGTATGCATAAGCCTCATAATTTTATACAATTTAATTTTGCAAAAAAAGTTTTTTGACAATTTTTATCAAAAAGTTTTAATAAAAATCATAATTTAGAAACTAAAAAACGTGAAATAATCTAAAAATTCCTAACATTAAAATAAAAACTTTCATGCTTTTTGCTTTTGTTTTTAATATCATTTTCATTTGTTTTTCAAATCATAAAACCATTCGATAGAAAACTATCATCAAATAAGAGAAAAAATTATAATTTTTTTTTATTTTATAAATTATAACACTTACCAGCTTTGCAAATCCGTAGAATTAAAAATGATATGTTCTTCGATTTTTGACACTAGTCTTTAGTGCTACGAAAATGCGTCTTTGGGATTTGCCAAAAATAGAACAAGATGAAATTTTTATTTTTCATTTTACCATAAAAAAAATAATAAAATAAAATAAAAAAATAAAAAACGAAAATGCATCAATTTTCATGACATGAAACTTTATAACGGTAAACGTACGTCTTGGAAATGTAATTTCAGTTGGAATCTTATTTATTAGAGTTTATATGACGACAGCATCAGGTGGAAAAAAATAGAGATTGTTTTAAACATTATAGATAGATTGTTATAGTAGAGATGTTAAATTCTATATCGGCCCATTTTCCACCAAAATCCGATAAACTACTTTGATTTTAAATAAAGTGTTTTGAATATTGATAGTGTTTTGATTTATGATTGTGTTTATAAAGATTTTTAAGTGTTGATTTATAAAGTGTTTTATTTTATGATTTGCGAGAAAAATTTTAGGTGTAGATTGGCGGCACTTAAAAACCACCAAATATGTAGTTGCGGTGGCGTTAATACGTAAGTACCGAATTTTTATTCCATACTTTTCAAAATCATATTACTTCAAACATTAGAATATGCAAAGGGTATACATAAACACATGATGTTATACCATTTAATTTTGTGAAAAAAGTATTTTGACGACAATTTTTAATAAAAAAATTTTAAACTAAAAAACGTCAAATAAAGAATTCTTAGGATAAAAAATAAACGATTTTAAAAATTCTTCATATTGAAACAAAAAACTTTCATCTTGTTCCTATTTTTATTCTTATAGTTCTTAATTAGACATAAAAAAGCATTCTGTAGAGAACTATCATTAAATAAGAAACAAAAAATTATTTAAAAGCAAATTTTTTATTATAAAAATCATAACACTTACCTGATTTATAAATCCGGAGAATTAACATAGAGATAGATAACATACCACACACCAAAATTTTAGAATTTTAATATGTAGCTTAAAAACAGAATAGCTGAATTCTAGTTGAAATTCTTTCAAAACTAAAATACACTTACCAAGAAAACGATAAAAATTTATTAATAATCAGCACAAAAGATACTTTCAAGTAATTAGGAGGATTCTTTACTGTTGTTTTCAGAATTATATAGATACAGAAATATATACTATATCTTATAAAGAATATTCTATAACTATTGCAGTTCTGTACGTTCTGAATTCACATGTATTTGTTACCGGCATTGTATAGAATGGCTAAAATTATCCGGCAAAGTATGAAATGATTTATATTTCACACATTGCCTAGGCATTCTAGAGAATGCAAAATGAGAAACCGGCAAAGTATAAAATACATCTCAGATTCCTCAAAATGTCATTCAAAATTGACAAATTCAAAACGTCATCCGATTTGATATTAATTAATTCGTGGATATAGTTATATTTATTCGATATTTTAATACTTACTGACGATAAACTACATTTATTCGATATTTTAATACTTACTGACGATAGATTAGAAGAAACATCAGTGTTTGGAGTATTGGGCAAATGTATACCGTGCAATGTCATGTGACCTTAAAAAAAATATCAGTGTAGGGTATACCGGGCAAATGTATACCGTGCAATGGCACTGACCCTTAAAAAATATCAGGGTAGGGTATACCTGGCAAATGTATACCAGGAAGTGGCACTGAACCTTAAAAAAACATCAGTGTAGGGTATACCGGGCAATGGCACTTGACCTTAAAAAAACATCAGTGTAGGATATACCGGGCAAATGTATACCGGGCAGTGGCACTAGACCTAGTATATATTTCGGACATTTACCAAAGGCCTAGTCATACTAGATCTAGTTAAGTGCCATTACCCGGTATACAATTGCCCGGTATATCCTACACTGATGTTCTTTTTTAGGTCAAGATCCATTGTCCGGCATACATTTGACCGGTATACTCTACACTGATGTTTTTTTAAGGTTCAGCGCCACTTCCCGGTATACATTTGACCGGTATACCCTACACTGATGTTTTTTAAGGTCAAGTGCCACTGCCCGGTATACATTTGCCCGATATACCCTACACTGATGTTTTTTTAAGGTCAAGTGCCACTGCCCGGTATACATTTGCACGGTATGCCCTACACTGATATTTTTTTAAGGTCAAGTGCCATTGCCCGGTATATATTTGCCCGATACTCCAAACACTGACGTTTCTTCTAATCTATCTTCAGTAAGTATTAAAATATCGAATAAATGTAATCTATCGTCATTCATCGTACGTACAGGTATCCACATACCGGGTGGTACGGTGAGACGACAATTTTTTAATATTTGTTTTATTAAAAAGGTTATTTGCTAATATTGCCCATTTTGCTTTCTTTTTTAATTTAAAAATATAAATCTTCTAATTTAAAAAATATAAAATGTTTTAAATTAAAATTTAAAAAATTTAATTTTTTACTTTGTCTCAAATGAAATCAAGAAAATATCGGACAATGGCTGGAACATCGCAGCCACTCTGGCCGTAACATATATATATATATATATATATATATATATAAATAGGGGAAAAAAAGAAAAATAAAAATAACAAAAAACCGGGAGAAAAAAAGGACAAAATTTTTTTTTTAAAAATCCGGAAAATAAAGATATAATCTTTTCATCTACCCACACGATTATATCCGCAATATTAGAATGCACTCTTTTTTGCGGATATAATCGTGTGGGCTGGTGAAAAGATAATATCTTTTATTTTCCGGATTTTTGTAAAAAAAAAATTTTGTCCTTTTTTTTCTCTCCCAGTTTTTGTTATTTTTAATTTTTTATTATTTTTATTTCCCCCCCTTTTTTCATTGTTTCGTAATTTTTTCCTTATTTTATCTACATTTTGAACTTATTTTATGAGTTCTATTTACTTGCATGCGCAATGAATAAAACTTATTGTTTTTCTTAATTTTCCTCGTGTTTTTTGTATTTATTTATTTAATATATATATATATATATATATATATATATATATATATATATATATATATATAGAGAGAGAGAGAGAGAGAGAGAGAGAGTAAATTTTATTTGCATTTTTATTTTATTGTTAAAGGTCATTTCATTCTGACAAATATTTAGGTTACACGTTTTTCTGTTTTTCTTAAATAAAATGCTTAAATAAAATACATGTTTTTCTAAAATAATTCTTAATTATGTAGGATTTGCAAATAGCATCCTTATGTATAAATTCCGAAACTGACTTTTGCAAACATGTTTTTTCCCCAAGCTCTTCGATTGCGATCAGTTACTTATTTATCACCAAATATGGTTACTAAAGTTTCTTTGTCTTATTTCTATATTTAAAAACTTATTTTACTATTCTCACCATCACTACCGACATCTGATACGATAGCGTCATTTTAAGTAGAGTTCGTAAGGTCCTTAATAAGTTAAAAATGTGGGGGCGAAACTTAAAAGATGTATTTTATTATGTTTATATTCACCACAACATTCAATATTTAATTTCAGAAATTTAATTTTAAATTTAATGATAACTTTATAATTACGATCGATAATGATACCACAGTGTTCTTAATTTATTAAGGACTAGATTCTTGACTTTTTAAATGAAAGGTCAAATTAAAAAAAAAAAAATTTAAAAAAAAAGTTTCAAATCTTTGAAAAAATTGAAATTCATCACAAGTTGGAGTCAATTTTACTTAGAGTTTATTGTTGTATTTTGCAGTTGTAGATTACTTAGAGATTTTCTAATTTTAATTAGAATTTTACTAGTTTTAATTGTTGAATTAGAGAAAATAATGAAATCCCTCTACCCTTAACTATTTCCAGCATTTATGCAAACAAATCCTTTCATTGGTATTTTTTTATTTTCTGAAATTATTAGAAGATGGTCGCAGAAATTATAGATGAAAAAATAACTTAGCAACAATATTTAAAAATTAATGCTGTTGGTAGGAACTATTCAACCCACCGCTTTATATAAGGTAAAAATGATTAATAAAAAAATTTTCTGAAACTTAAATGCATATGTGGTAGATAACTCTTTTAAGTTTTACTGAGTCCAATTAATAATTTAACTTTTTGATTAATAAGTCAGTTACATTCCTTGGTTAAATAATCTGTGGCTTAATTAATAGAAAACTATAAATAGAATCAAAATGCTTGAATTCTTTCCTATAGGATTTAAGTGAATACATTTTAAGCATTTTGAACATTACAAATATTGTAAAGCATAAATTAGCTGAATGCCATAAAGTTTCTCCTTTTTAAATGCAAAAATTATATGAAACAAACAAATATTTTGTAAATTTATATTTTGTTCATTTAATTTTTATGTATTCTTTCCTATCAGTTTTTTTATTTCAGTTGCTTTGCAGCAGTTTCTTTTTACAAAAACTAATCAATTTTATCATCGAATTTTAAATTGAGGGGGAGGGGAAGTATTTAGAGGTTAAACTAACTCAGAAATTGTGCTAAATTATTTTTTTATGATTCACCGAAGTATTGTTAAGAGATTAGAGATTCGCTCTTTGAAAAAATGAGATTAAATTTTTAAAAATGTTAATTTCTTGAAGTATGTTGATGTATGTAAATTGTAAAAATTTATAAAACATGCCAATATTTTGACTCAAACAAAAACATATTACAGCGGATCATAGAGTTTAAATAGCAAGGTTAGAGAATTCAGAAAGAAAAAAAAAAATGTTGAAAGATAATAATTCATAATTATTTAGTTTTTGGCTGCTTACTAGGGTCTTCGTTTTTGCTTCATCAACGGAAAACTAATTGCCAATGGGAAAATTATATAAATAACCATTTAAAAAATACACATGCTTTATAACATTTGTAAAATAACAAGTATTTTTCCGAATTAGAATTTTTAAAGAAGTTAGCTGCCTTCTAATATAGGAGTTTACTCCTGAAACTACTGATCATGCATAAAATATCCTACTACCCTACACCTGAGCTCAAGAATTTGCACTTCATATGATTTCCGAATGATACTAAGTAGACTTGGTTTCCAGTAAAACGAATGGATATTATTTACGTACTCATTTCGTTAGTTTATTAAAAATATAATTTAAGAAATTAAAGAAAAAGAAAATTTAGATTTATAATACCACAAATTAAACAAGAGTTACACTTGTTACAGTTTTTAACTCTGACATTCTTTTCATGAGATAACTTCTTTTGCCGACGATTTTGTCAGTTTTTTAAAATTAATTAAAGTCAGCTTACGCATTCTTGTAATTTTTGTAATTGTGCATTGAAACAATTAATTATCAATGAATTATTAATATTCTTGTTTCCTTATTACGAAATATTAGATCCAAATTTGCATTCATTATTTCTTCAAAACGTGCATTAAAACTATTATTATAGGTTATTTAAGTAGAAAAATCCAAATGTTAGAAAAAGAACAATTTTTGAGATGATGATTCAAAATCAATACTCGTTTTTCGAATCTTTTTACAATTTTTTATTTCAGTAGTTGTTTAACGAAAGAAGGCATATCAAACATTTTCCTGATATAGCAATATTTTTTTGAACTGTGCAAAAGGTGAGAAATAATATAAACAACTTTTTAAGCAGATATTTTCAACTTTTTAAAAGAAAAGAGTAACTTTCTTTAAGTTAGCAGGCAAGAATAACTTTGAACGTCAAAATAAAATTTTATGTCCATAGTTTTTTTTTTTTTTTTTTGTTCATTTAAAAAAATTAAAAAAAAATAATCTCTTGTATGTTTTTGCTGTGCTTACATGCGCATTTACTTTTCATTACTCAAATAAATAGTAAAAAATAAAAATAATAAAATTAGTAATTTATTTTCATTTTTCGTAAACAATAGTATTCTTAGTAAATAGTCAGCTGTTCTGCATCGAATGATATTGTGTGTGATCAGTAGAATTTTTTTAATTTCTTAACAAGATTTAATTCTCAAATAACTGGCAATAATTCTAAGTTTTCTTTCAAAAAGAACTTAGCAATAATTTAAAAAGTAATTTTATTTTAAAGGAAAACATAAATTAAAATACTAAAACGATTGATTAGTATATTATTGGAAAATAGTATAGGTAGTAGCATCAAAAATAAGATTTTGCTTTAAAATTTATTTAAAAAGTTGAAATAATTCTGCGAAACAAGCGCAGACAGATAATTTTAAAATTTATTTTAAGATTAAGGCGATATATAAGATGTAAAGAAGTTTTAAGATCATTAAAATTGCTTACTACGTATTTTTATTAATATTTATAAAATATCAATAAAAATAAAATATTTATAAAATTCAAGAAATTGAGAAATATATTATTCCAAATCTATGCATACGTATGTATATTATTGACATTGTTTCACTTATTTAAAATCAAGATCAAAGAATAAAAAATAATCACACTAAGTAAGCACAATCTTGTGTATAATCATATTCTATCAGAAGCAAGCACGCATTTATAAAACTGGACATTCGTTGAATAAAGTGTTTTATTCAAATTTCTTTACTAAATTGCAAATAAATTTTTAGACGACTTAAAAAGAAACACCGTATTTTATAGTTTTAAAAAAATAAAAAGAAAAAGATTAGCAAACGATTACTAGCGAAAAAAATATGAATGAAATTTTACCCTATGCGCGCGAAGTAAAGTTTCTCGCAAGTTTACCACATTTTAATATTAATCGCCCCATTTAATTATTTCTTTATTGTCGCCAAATTATTTTTTTAAAAATAATTAATTTTAATTTTTCTCAGTTTCTAATAAATAAAAACAGTTTAAACTTTAGATTTTTCTATTGAAAAATATGTAGATTAATATGGTATAAAAAAATCCATACCTTCTAATTCAACATTTTTTCATCCTCAATTTAATTAAATAAAAAAAAATAGTTAATAATTATTAAAAATTAATTTCTCCTGAAATTATCTTTGGGTAAATGAGTTTTATGACTGGGTGCAATTTGCTTTGAATTGCTTTATTAGTTTTAATAATATGACTAAAAACATAAAAAGTGAAACTAACATTTAAGGGGTACGAACTTTGGATCGCTCTCCTGACCAAACTATGGGGACCATATTTCCCAGATTGCGGCTACCCCCTATATTTTGAAGGTTAAGAATCCAAATATGTAAAAAAAAAATATATGTTTATTCAGAGAAAGTACGTTTTTGTGTCTGATTTCGTAACTTAATTAATAGTTAGCACTAATTAATTAGCATATTTGAGGTCACCCCCAGGAACCATTATCTTATTAATCTTAAGATTGACACTTAGTTCCTGAAAATTCGATCATTAGAACGAAAGTTATTCAGGGTAATTCGTTTTTTTTTTTTTTTTTTTTTTGCGGACTGTATTAAAAATACAGTCCGCAAAGTCTTGTCCTTGATTTTCATATGGATGGTGTTTTCAGTAGAAATGTAAATAATTACAATCTCGAGCTGTATGCCTGCTCTAGTTCCGGTTAGAAAGTTTGCAGCTGCTTACTACATGTTATTCTGTGAGGCGATATTTTCAAACGAATAATTTTGTTTTCTATAAAAGAAATAAATTAAATAATTTCTGAGCTGAAATCTGCTGTATTTCATAAGATATTAATGTTATTATGTAATTTCGGGGAGTTTGAAGTGAAAATTTGTTTTAGTTATTTAGAGATATATTGTTAAAAAATCTGATATGGTTGCTAGCCTAGAGTCTTCTAAAAGTGACAGACAATCCTTCCACCTGATTGGGCTAATTTATCAACCAGGCAAAATTTTGTTGCAAATACATCCGATAAGCTTGGTCTTGCTCCGGTCTAGTTAAACCTCCGCAAAACCACGTTTAAGCAATGCAGCCTAGTTTTTCGTTTAGACCGGGTTTACGTAAACCGCGGAACTGAGGTTTAAACTACCGAGTTTAGACTGCGTTCTGACAATTCAGCCTATAGAACTGAAAACTATATTAAACATAGTTCTAAAGAAAAGCATCATGGAAATTTAAAAAAAAATATTTTTATGAAATGAAAAGGGAAAATATCGTAGTACATTCCTATACAAGAAAAGAGGAGGTCTAGTCTAGTCTAGTCTTTTCGGTTGTTTGGGGTGCCTGAGGCCGGTAAAGAGGAGGAGTACAGTACATTCCTATAAATAAAAAGAGGGGGAGGGGAGAAGGGCTAAAGTCATGAAACTAGTCTCTCCCCAGATGGCGTATTCGAGCGTTGCGATCACCAATATAAAGTTAAAGTATTTAAATTACAGCAGATTTTAAGTTGTTAACCTGCAACTTTATTTAAAATATTATATATTTATTACTTTGTTGATCGAAAATAACTTTAATTATCTTTGACAGTTATATGTTTAAAGTTACTATTTTTTTAAAATTTAGTTTCCTTTTATTTTTTATAATAGTTATTTTCAAATAAATATTACAATGTGACGTTTACAAAAACTATAGAATCAAATATGAGCTAATCTCCAAATGCTTATAACTCTTTGAAGGTGTTTTTTGAATTGATTAAAAACTCCATTTAAAAAGAATTAGATCATTTTCAAAAAACGTTTCACGATTCAAATGTAGGAATGGAATTATTAATAAAAATTAAATAAAATATGAATAAAAGGAAAATAATATATGAAAAGAAATAGTCTACAAAATTGAAATATACTAAAAGCCCTGAAGACACCAAAAATTTTGCACAAAATTAGAGGGCATATCAAGAATGTGTGCACCCTCCATCCACTGATAGAAAGGCACCTCTAAAATTCTAGAAAATTTTCCAGTGAGACATAACCAGAATTATAACCAGATCCAAACAAACAAGTTGTCTTCTCCTACACCCTATATAAAATAAAGTAGATATGCCATTCTGTCCCATCTCGTAGCTATAGATAAAACAGAGTATTTTGAGGCTGTGAACATTTTCTTATCGTAAAAAAGGAATTGGCTAACTTTGTAGGCATACCACACGTGTACTGGGTATTGTCCAAAGTATTGTTTCCTTGAGAGGGAAGGAAAAAAAATTTATATTTTTGAACAAAGAGGTTCATATCGATGTCATAAAGATGATTTTTTAAAAAGTAAAAAAAAATTTTAAACTATTTTTTTAACCCCTTATAGATGGGTTAATTTTAAAGAAAAGGGTCATAAAAGAGTCTATTTTATAATACATGTATTTGATCAGTGCTCACATCTAGTCTAAAATTAACTATCTATCTACAATCACCTTAAAAATATCCTGTTACTGCCATCTGGTGTGTAAAGTGAGAAATAAAATGTTTTCCAGGCAAAAGAAATGAATTAGTTTTACTCTTATTGGCACATTACTACTGAACACTCCAGCCCAGAAATTTCACGGGTGCAAGAAATAGAGGGCGAAACCTCAACCCCTCATTTTCACGGGAGCAAGAAGGAAGGGGGTTAATGAGTAGTTTGAGAAAATATTAAAAATTGTCCTTTACAATAGGGGTGTTTGTACCCCCTTAATCCCTCCCTTATATGCATCCCTGAACACAAGTACCAAATGGACATGTTTTGTTTTAAATTTTTACGGGTGCATTTGGTTTTTGTTTCAGTTCTTTTGTTAGGTTAAATTTCAGATATTGCAAGAATAAAGTTATGTAAGTAATTCTTCATTTAATTTCAGTACAAAAAGTAGAAGAAATTCATGGCAGTAAGCAATTTGGTTATTTTTAAATTATTGTCTTCAGTATTACAAAAAATGACAATTTAAAAATTCAAACAATATTGTAATTTCGAATAAATGATTTATAGCTATATTTCAGAATATATATTTTTTAAGTTAAAGTTTCCACTCAATTCAAATGAAAATATAACTTTACAACTATATATTGCAGTTTTTATTCTATGTACAATTTCCAAATATTAATAATGTATGATAACTGTAAAATTATAAAAATCTAGAGTAAAATGAGAGATGACTAGAGTAATGACTTTTATAAAACTTGTTTTATGAACTAATAAATTAAATTGAGATTTTATTAAATACACTTAAATTTAAAAATTTATCAGAAAACTCATTTTATAAAGAGAAGAAAAAAAATTACCAATAAAAGTTTAGCTACTCAATTATGTTTCTTACTTAAATTTGAAATAGTAATTTATAAAAGATAGTTGGACACAAAATATAATTTAGAGAGGGAAAAATTGATGGTAGCAGAATTTGGTATAGTAATTTTACTTAGTATTTCTGTTTTGCTTAGTAAATAATGCCTGTTTTTTATGATTCTATATTTTTAAAATACACATAAAAAAATATTTTAACAAAAAGAAAATATGAAATAATAATTTAAAGTTATTTCAATCTATATTTTAATTAATGCTGTATTATTTATAAGTGTCTTGCTATGCTTGAAGCTTTACTTAGGTCATATAAATGATACAGTATTTTATTTTCTTGATAATTAAATCGTTAGTAGTTATACCTTATGCAACTCATTTCTCATTTTTACTCTTTTTCATGACGGCATTAGTTTAAAATACTATTTTATTTGGGAAAATATATCATCTTAAATATTTCATGCAAATTATAATTTGTAACGTATGGGTAAAAAATGTGCATTTCCTAAAATTAGTTGATTATAGGGTTGTAAATTGTATATTGCTAAATGACATTAAATGTGCATTAAAAAATGTGCATTTCCTAAAATTAGTTGATTATAGGGTTGTAAATTGTATATTGCTAAATGACATTAAATAAAAACGAAGGAGAAAGTATTTTTTAATTTTTTTTAAAAAATCTATTGCCTTTAATTGAAAGTAATTAAGCTATTATAAAGTATGAACACAAAAACATTTTGAACTCTATTAATTAATATATTCTCAATAAATAATAAAAAAAATATATTCATTTTCTTTCCATAAACATGCCTACATGTTGAAAAAGAATAAATAAAAATTTTGAATATGCTTATACATTGCTATATATTTCAACTTAAAAAATGAATAAAAATTTAAATGTCAGTTGTTATTCAATTTACTTAATTAAATGGTTATGTATTTTTTTCATGAAAAATGTAAGGTAATATATTTTTTCAATAAAAAACTATTTGAAAATAATGGAATGGTGATAAGAATTAAAAATGTCAAATGGGATGCATACATACACATAAAGTAGTAAAGTGAAGGGCATGTTTTAGTACTTAATAATAAATAAAGCATAAACTACTTTATTGAGTTTTATTTTATCACACTGAAGCTAAGTATAATTAGCAGTAAACTCATTAAGTATAATATTTTCAATAAATTTTGAATATTATTTAATGTTTATTAATATCACTAAGCATTGAAACTTGACAATATTAGAATCATTAATATAAATATACTGCATATATCAGACAATTAAAGTTTATTTACACTGATAACTGTAAAAATTATAAGAATAAACAGAAAAATAAAAAAAATATTCAGAAAAATAAAATATAAATCCAGAAAAGTATATCATTCTCATTTTTGCTTTTAAATGCAGCAAACATAATGTATTATTTAAAAAGAAACTTTTGATCTAAACTCTTTCTATAATTGTATATATTTTTTTAAATAATTTTAAAAACTATCAGAACATGGAGCTGGTGATGCTGTGTATTATTTTAAGACTTTTTATTAAATAATTATATTTTGACAAAAGAGCAATAATATGTAAAAATTTAAAAATTTCATATTACAATTGTTTATTTAAAGTAATACAGTCATTAAACTCAAGATTAAAAAGATTTATACGAGAAAAGTTACTATTTCTTTATTCAGTTACATTTAAAATAAAAGTATTTATATAAATAATAGAAAATTTTTAAAAATGCTTTTGTTTCTTTTTTCTATACTGAAAATCAATGGAGAGGACGCTGAGCCTATTACAGATTCAAAGGATCTGACTAGCCTATCACAGATTTAACTTTTTAGATTTCTTCTTATTATAAAATTCTTTATGTCATGGCAAATGAAGTAATATTTCATACAACATTAATTACTTCTTATATAATCACAAACATGATCAAAAAACAAACTTTTCACTTCTTTGCGTAATTATGTGTTTTATAAAACAAAAAGTTCAAAAAGTAATTGTTTCACTCAAAAATTTATTAATAAAATGCTTTCTTGTTTATCACATATTTTCAGAAAATCATTAAGACTATTTATTCTTAATTATAAGTCATTCTCCTTCATAATATTTTATTTATTTATGGTTTCCATTTTGAAAAAGTTAATCCATTATTTATCATATAATGTTACATCCGCAACACCAAACGTTACTTCCATAACAAATTAGTTTGCATTTTTTATAATTATAAAAGTTATTTTTTTAAAAAACTAGAATGTTTTTGAATTGCATAATCTCCTAAATATATATTAAAAAACTTTTCTTTTTTTTTTTTAAATTTTGGAATAAATCATTGAAATAGGAAAATTAACTGCCTACTATGCTGTGCAATTTTGATATTTGTAAGTTACAACATCCGTAAAAGTAGGTTTTTATGTTTAAAAAAAATTTTAATTCTGGAAGATAAGAAAGAAAGTTTTAGAACAAATAGACGGGACCCCAAGAAATATATTAAATCTATTTTATGATTTTTAATTAAGTTATAAGCATTAAAAAGTTGACAAATGTAATGTCCTTAACAGTTGCCTAATTGCTCCAAAGTAAGACTGGTCCAACCAATATGTAAATAAGAAATTATATATTTTCAGAAGCAAGCAATAACAAATAAATTATTATATAAAATAAAACCAATGCAAAAATTAAAAAAATAATTAGCAAAAATGTTGGAGATGTAACATAAATTAAATGATATAGCAGATTCTATAAAGTATATACTAGGTACAGATAACAACTGACAAAAGAAATTTTTCATCATTAGCAAAAATGAGAAAGAGTAAAAACAAGAATTTATTCCCCCACGACATTTTAATGTATAATTTTTACCCTAAATACTGTCTAAATATGATTATTCATATTAACAAGACTATGTTGAGTTAAATTACTTTTGATGGAAAAATGTTACACATTAGACAACAATAGGGTTTTATGCTAGTATGAAGTTTATAATGTTTATCCAAGTTTTCCTTCTGCAAAAATCTTTTTTTGCATATATTGCAAGGATAAGGTAATTCAGTTGAATGGACAACTCTGTGTCTCATTAAATTTCTGTGTTGCGTAAAACCTTTATTGCACACTACACAAGAAAAAGTTTTTTCTCTAATATGAATAAGATTATGTCTATCCAAATACTGCTTTTGAGCAAATCTTTTATCACATACATTACAAGAGAATACTTCTTTTTTATCCTCAGAATGATCAGACATATGTTTGGCTAAACGAAATTTTATAGCAAATCTTTTATTACATAAATTACATGAAAATGGTTTGGTATGAATCATACGATGACTGTACAAATTGTTTCCAGTTGTGAACCTTTTTTCACATATACTACAAGAGTAAGGTTTTTCTTCAGAATGACGACGACTGTGTTTTCTTAAATATGCCTTTACAGCGAAACTTTTATTACATATCTTACATGAATATAGCTTCTGTCCAGTATGAATTATATTATGATCCCTGAGAGTAGACATTGAAGTAAATTTTTTATGACATGTATTACAAGAATATGGTTTTTCTCCTGCATGAACCTTCAAATGAAGGTTCATATAGCTCTTGGTTATAAATTTTTTATCACATATATTACAAGAATATGGTTTTTCTCCTGCATGAACTCTCAAATGAAGGTTCATATAGGTCTTGGTTACAAATTTTTTATCACATATATTACAAGAATATGGTTTCTCTCCCTTATGAATTTTCAAATGAAGATTCAGACAGCTCTTACTTACAAACCTTTTATTACATATGCAGCACAAATAAGGCTTCTCTCCAGTATGGATTCTGTAATGTATGTCCAGGCTGCTCTTCGTTGAAAACTTTTTATCACATATATTACAAGAATAAGGATTTTCTCCAGTGTGAATACGAGAATGTACTGTTACATATTGCTTGTAGGGAAATTTTTTATCACATATATTGCATGAATAAGGCTTTTCTTTACTGTGAACTACAGAATGCTGAAGTAATCTACTTTTTTTAGTAAAGGATTTATGACAGATGTCACATGAAATTGACTTTTTTGCATACATTGATGCAAATACAAAATATTTTCAGTAATTTTCTTTATCTGCAGAAGCAACGCTGAATATTGTTCCTTCCTTTAAACTTAATAATTTATAAATATAACAGATATATTTCCTTTTTTTAATCTGATTAGGTTAGCTTCTGACTAAGTTATTACAGAGAAATTTTTTTTAATGCACAACAAATACAAGAGCTTAAAATATATATACTTGCAATATGACTTAAATATTAAGATGATATTTTTTCTAAACCAACAAAGAATTACCAAAAATAAAAATTCAACCAAAAATGAATAAACAATGCAATTCGATTAAAATAATTTTTTTTTCTTTTGCTTAAAATTTAACAGAAGTTTTATAAACGGAAATACTTAAATTTATCAATTTATGAAATAGAAATGTACTAGTGTACAAGCAGTAGTATTTATCTTAAGTAACAATTTTAGAACTATACATGGATAATAAACATCTGCTTGCAGCTTTTTTATTAGTCATTTTATCGTAAAGTGACAGAAATGGCCTAGGGGTACGGGCAGGGTTGCCATACGTAGCACTTTCTGTAGTATTCTTCTACTGTAGTATTTTTTCACCAAAAAATAAGGGGTCCCGCATTGGACTGATCGTTAAGACACGGTTTCCAGCAGATCACCGAAGTCAAGCATCACTAGATGCGGTAGGGTGACCACTTGGATTAGTCTGCGTAGGGACCGATGGTGTGCAGTGTTAGTCCTCGTTAAACTGTTCTGCCGTAAAGTGCTCGACTTCGCGTGCAGGTCGTCGGGCTACCGAAGCGGGGGTGTCATCCCCTCTTCAGAGGATCAAAATTGTGATGGCATGTCTTCGGATCATCCTCGGGGATGTTTTCCTAGACCGTCGCCAATAGCCCATTGTGCAGCTCTAGTGTGACGTAAATGAACTACAACAACAACAACCAAAAAATTGGGATGTGGTATTTTTCGTAGTATTTATTTTTTCAAAGTAGTGTTTTTGTTACTATTATCAATTTATTAATTCGAGATCGCAACGAACTATTGGCGATCGAAATAGGCTGCAGGTGGCGTAGAGCAGAACTCTCTACCTATGGCAGCATATCCCATGCTTTCTCCATTAGCGTGTGGAAAGTCATAGAGGAAGGAACTACGTTAGGTTCTCTCTTGATATTAATATAGATTAAAATCTTTTAAGTTGGAAAACTATATGGAACTGAAAACTGCATTAAACATAGTTCCAAAGAAAAGTATCACGGAAATTTTAAAAAATATTTTTATGAAATAAAACTTAAAAATATTAAGAAAAGGGAAAATATCGTAGTACATTCCTATACAACTGAAAAAAGGAGAAGGAAGGGACAAGGGCTAAAGACATGAAACCGGTGTCACCCCAGATGGCGTATTCGAGTGCGGCGATCGCCAATAAGGGTCGTTGTTGTATGAGACGAACACCTGCGATTTCTATATGAACAGTCAGTCAGTTGCTCTGGGGACGTCTTTAATGTAGCTTGCAATGTTCTTTCTTTATTGTGACTTATTAAAATTAAAAAAGAAAAGTGTTTGATATTCTTTCTTATGCAAACGAAAACAAAATGGTATCTCTTTTTTTTAGAGAAGGAACATGTGTTCCTTCTCTAAAAAAAGAGAAGGAACACATGTTCCTCTCGCGTCGAAAATATCGTAGTGCATTCCTATACAAGAAAAGAGGAGTACAGTACATTCCTATAAATAAAAAGAGAAGGAGAGGGAGGGGAGAAGGGCTAAAGTCATGAAACTAGTCTCTCCCCAGATGGCGTATTCGAGTGCAACTTTGTTTAAAATATTATATATTTATTACTTTGTTGATCGAAAATAAACTCATTTTATAAAGATAAGAAAAAAAAATTACTAATAAAAGTTTAGCTAGGCAATTATGTTTCTTACTTAAATTTGAAATAGTAATTTATAAAAGATAGTTGAACACAAAATATAATTTAGAGAGGGAAAAATTGATGTTAGCAGAATTTGGTATAGTAATTTTACTTAGTATTTCTGTTTTGCTTAGTAAATAATGCATGTAATGACATTTTAAAACTATTTTTCTACCTTTTACTTCTTCATAACAATATGCTTTTTAAGATTCTATATTTTCAAAATACACATAAAAAAATATTTTAACAAAAAGAAAATACGAAATAATAATTAAGTATTTCTGTTTTGCTTAGTAAATAATGCATGTAATGACATTTTAAAACTATTTTTCTACCTTTTACTTCTTCATAACAATATGCTTTTTAAGATTCTATATTTTCAAAATACACATAAAAAAATATTTTAACAAAAAGAAAATACGAAATAATAATTTAAAGTTATTTCAATCTATATTTTAATTAATGCTGTATTATTTATAAGTGTCTTGCTATGCTTGAAGCTTTACTTAGTTCATATAAATGATACAGTATTTTATTTTATTGATAATTAAATCGTAGATGATAATTAGTACTTATACCTTATGCAACTCATTTCTCATTTTTACTCTTTTTCATGATGGCATTAGTTTAAAATACTATTTTATTTGGGAAAATATATCATCTTAAATATTTCATGCAAATTATAATTTGTAACGTATGGGTAAAAAATGTGCATTTCCTAAAATTAGTTGATTGTAGGGTTGTAAATTGTATATTGCTAAATGACATTAAATAACAACGATGGAAAAAGTATTTTCTTATTTTTTAAAAAAAATCTATTGCCTTTAATTGAAAGTAATTAAGCTATTATAAAGTAAGAACAAGAAAACATTTTGAATTCTATTAATTAATATATTCTCAATAAATAATAAAAAAATATCCATTTTCTTTCCATTTCCATAATTTTGAATATGCTTATACATTGCTATATATTTCAACTTAAAAAATGAATAAAAATTTAACAATAAAATGTTATACTAGTAATGTTAAGAAAGAGTTCACCTTTGTTTGACAGAAAATAGAAAAATGACACACTTAAGCATTATTTAATGTCAGTTGTTATTCAATTTACTTAATTAAATGGTTATGTATTTTTTTCATGAAAAATGTAAGGTAATATATTTTTTCAATAAAAAACTATTTGAAAATAATGGAATGGTGATAAGAATTAAAAATGTCAAATGGGATGCATACATACACATAAAGTAGTAAAGTGAAGGGCATGTTTTAGTACTTAATAATAAATAAAGCATAAACTACTTTACTGAGTTTTATTTTATCACACTGAAGCTAAGTATAATTAGCAGTAAACTCATTGAGTATAATATTTTCAATAAATTTTGAATATTATTTAATGTTTTTTAATATCACTAAGCATTGAAACTTGACAATATTAGAATCATTAATATAAATATACAGCATATATCAGACAATTAAAGTTTATTTACACTGATAACTGTAAAAATTATAAGAATAAACAGAAAAATGAAATAGAAATTCAGAAAAATAAAATATAAATCCAGAAAAGTATATCATTCCCATTTTTGCTTTTAAATGCAGCAAACATAATGTATTATTTAAAAAGAAACTTTTGATCTAAACTCTTTCTATAATTGTATATATTTTTTTAAATAATTTTAAAAACTATCAGAACATGGAGCTGGTGATTCTGTGTATTATTTTAAGACTTTTTATTAAATAATTATATTTTGACAAAAGAGCAATAATATGTAAAAATTTAAAAATTTCATATCACACATGTTTATTTAAAGTAATACAGTCATTAAACTCAAGATTAAAAAGATTTATACGAGAAAAGTTACTATTTTTTTTATTCAGTTACATTTAAAATAAAAGTATTTATATAAATAATAGAAAATTTTTAAAAATGCTTTTGTTTCTTTTTTCTATACTGAAAATCAATGGAGAGGACACTCCAGTCATATGCTGCTAATACAACATTTGGATATAATTTTTATTTTATTTAAATGGTACAGGGAGGTAAAAAGTAATGTAAATACATATTTAAAATCTTCATTCTTTTTCAATTTCATACCAGTATTTCAGGAACATAAATGAATTTTTTTTTGAAAGTACTAAATAATAATTGAAAAAGTTTTTAAGGATTCTTTTAATAAATTAGTTACTTTATATATACACACACAGACAGTTGTTTTTATTTACAAAAATGAAAATGTACATACAGATTACTTTTTAGAGTCCAATTTTTACTCCCCCTCCAATCAATTGAATATGATGTTTATTCATATAAGCAAAACTTTGTTAGTTCACATTACTTTTAAAGGAAAAATGTTACACAGTAAGCAACAAGGTTTTATGTTAGTATGAAGTCTATAATGTTTGTCTAAGCTTTCCTTCTGCAAAAATCTTTTTTTGCATATATTACAAGGATAAGGTAATTCAGTTGAATGGACAACTCTGTGTCGAATTAAATTTCTATACTGGGTAAAACCTTTATTGCACACTATACAAGAATAAGTTTTTTCTCCAATATGAAGAAGATTATGTCTATCTAAATGCTGCTTTTGAGCAAAACTTTTATCACATACATTACAAGAAAATGCCTTTTTTTTATCCTCAGAATGATCAGACATATGCTTAATGAAGCGTGATTTAACAGCAAATCTTTTATTACATAAATTACAAGACAATGGTCTGGTATGAATCCTACGATGGGTGTTCAGCATTTCCACTTTTTTAAACCTTTTATTACATAAACTACAAGAGTAAGGTCTTTCTTCAGAATGAGAAAGGATGTGTTTCCTTAAATATGCCTTTACGGCAAAACTTTTATTACATATCTTGCATGGATATGGCTTCTGTCCAGTATGAATTAAATAATGATCCTTGAGAGTTGACTGTGAACTAATTTTTTTATGACATATATTACAAGAATATGGTTTCTCTCCTGCATGAAATCTCAAATGAAGGTTCAGATAGCTCTTACTTGCAAACTTTTTATCACATATATTACAAGAATATGGTTTCTCTCCCGCATGAATTCTCAAATGAAGATTCAGATAGCTCTTACATACAAACCTTTTATTACATATGCAGCACAAATAAGGCTTCTCTCCAGTATGGAGTCTGTAATGTATGTCCAGGCTGTTCTTTGTTGAAAACTTTTTATCACATATATTACAATAAGGATTTTCTCCAGTGTGAATACGAGAATGAATTGTTAAATATTGCTTGTAAGGAAATTTTTTATCACATATATTGCATGAATAAGGCTTTTCTTTACTGTGAACTACAGAATGCTGAAGCAATCTACTTTTTTTGGGAAAGGATTTATGACAGATGTCACACGAAATTGACTTTTTTTCAGACATGGATGCAAGTATATATTTCAATTAGTTTTTCAACAGAAACAACACTGGATATATGAACTTTAAGGAACAACTCTTCAGAGGCAATAAATAAGAAATGAATATGATAGATTCTTAATAAAAGGTTTAGAAAAAAAATACAAGAATTTAAAAAATGGGCACGAACAGGATGATTTTAAAAGATATAAAAATGTCACTTAAACAAACAATTAATTACCATATAAAGAAGCTTCAAGTTATAATGGATAACACAATATCAATAAAATTCTTCACAATTTTAACTTGCAGAATTACCAAGTATAAGATTCCACATGTGTAACACCAAAAAATATAATTTTCTGTTACTTAAACATCAAACAGGCCTCATATGCAAGCGCCTGGCTTAGTTAGAAAGTATGCAAAAAATTACAAAAGTGAAACAAATACAAGAATTTTTAAAATTGAAAATTCAAAGGATGACTTAAATTGAATGGTTATTATAACAATGTTCCATAAACCAACAGAGAATTACCGTAAATAAAAGCTTCAAGTATAATACAATGTCCATAAAATAAATTTTTTATACATTTATTTTAGATAAATGTCATTACTTATTTTGCGCAATAAAATTCAACTTAAGTAACAGGAAAAAAGTAATTTTTTGTCTCTTAGATTTTTTTGAGACATTAAACTAAAATATTTCAAGTGTAAATTGATTAAATCGTAATATGATTGTAAATTAATACTTTTTTGAAAAAGTTAAATATTCTTTGCGAATAATTTGTTATTAATAAAAAAAATGTTTATATTATTATTATTATTAATAGAAAATGTATTGCCAAACGGATCAACAAAAATGAAGGATAGGAAAATCAATTTTAAACTATACTTAGGCAATGAGTGCTTGCTTACAGCTTTGCTTTTCTGAAAACAGTGAAAATAAAGCTTTAGTTTCATTTATGACGTTTATCCTAGTTTCAGATTAACTGTACCCTTAATTCTATAACTTTTGACAGGTTCCTGGAAAAATTGAAAATCAGAGTTGAGTTTGTCAACAGAACATTATACTTGCCACGCTTCCTCAATATCCGCCTTCTCTCATATAATGTGGGTGTTATCAAATTCATTTTAGCTATCGTGTTTAAACTTGAAAGAATATGAAGTTTATTTACTTGTTATTGTGAGAAAATCTAAAAATTTCGTCGATATGCTGTAAGTCAATTCTTATAATTTTTTTAAAAAAGTTTCTCTTAAAAAATTAATAAGCTTTCTTTTTAGAATGATTCTCGAAATTCATGTGTGAACAATAGATATTAACCTTTTCTTACATCATTTAATTTTTTTTCCATTTCAAAGTTAGGAGAATATGTGATTACTATTTTTATTTATATATTTATTTTTTCATCGCGCAGTCTCTTATGAGTTTTGTTTATCCTTTAGTACAAGTTACAATTTACTTGAGTAAACATTAATAGAATGTCTTTCTCATTAATGAAATTTTAAGCCTTGAGTGCAATATTTTTTGAAATGATTTTGAACATGTAGTTCGGTAAAAGTTAGCAATCTGGTATCCATTTCATTTTCGCGATTTTTTATATTCTTTCAGAAAAAATAACAGTGAGATTTTCTAATAGGGAGGATTACTCTATCTTGATCTGCAACTGAATAATCGCAAAGCCATGACAACTTCCATCGAAATAATAGGAAATTCAAGAATTTATTTAAAATTAAAGCTCCAGGTCACAGTAGATATTTTAAGGGGCAACTTATTCCATTACGTATATATATAACCTTTATTTCCATTAAGTTAGAACTTGTCTTATGTTAAAAGCGTTTAATATTTGTCTGATAATAATTTAAAAAGTTTGTGCTTTTTATAATCTACATTGACCTGCATGTTAAAAAAAAACTTCAACATAAAGCTTTTTATAGGGAAAATCGAATTGGAAAAAGTAGTAATTAGCAATAATTGCTAAATTTTTTTTTATTCTTCTCTATTTTTCCTACTTTTTTGAATTTTATTTTCTCGTTGACAGATATTTTTTAAATTTCTTATAAAAAATAAATATAATAGCTATACTTGTGCCAGCAGAATGAAAATGCTCCTATTTTTTTATAAAAAATGTCTGATAAAATTTTAGAAAAAATAGCTTTTTATCAAGATGTATAAATTGCATTAATTATGGTTAGTGGCTTATTCAAAGCTAAATTTTTGTCTAAAGTATTCAGACAGATTTATAATAAAAAATTAAATATAAATGTGTCCAGTTTTTACAATTTTCAAATTAAGAATTGCTTTTCAAAAAGTTTTCTTTCTTGTAAGTGTTGTAACTGGAATCTTGAAATAAAATAATCAGGTCTTCACTTTTTATTTTATTTATTCGTTTATCATTCGACTTAATCTAACGACTGTAAATGTTGCTTAATATTCATTTTAAATTTTATTCTTTTGTGTCTAGCATTGAATTGTCGAGTGCAGCTCTTATAATTTTTAAACCTATCCAACTAAAACATCATTGATTAGGTTTTTAATTTTTAAATAAAAATATTAAATTTTGGTCATCTAGTGAATTAGTTTAAATTTGCTGAATCTTGTTTAACATCATTGTTCAATGATAATTGTAAAAATATTAGATGTAATTAAATCAACTAAAATTAGCTCATATTTGTGGTGGATAGATTTCTGTATATGTACTTGTGCTAAAATAATGGCTCATTTCTTAACAAAACTGGGCAGGGGCACTGAAATAATAGAATCTAAAACGTTAGCAGTAAAAGTAAAAATTAAAAAGTTTAAATTTAAAGCTAGTAAAGACAAAAGGTACAAAGATAATAGTAGATTCAAAAGATTCAAAATTGAGTTGTCTTATTACAACTTCCACGTGGATATTTTCATATCCCACCAGTTTGTGTAAACTACATTCATTAAGGCACCAAAATTTCTTGTATTAGCAAAAATTATTAAAAAATATGCAATGGCTTGCCAAAGGATGAGTCCGTAAATTTTTTTTAAAGTTCCTCTGTCATTACCTAATTGTAGCTAAACCTTTGTAATTGATTTGACACCAGTAATGATGCAGAAATTTTCTCCTTATCAAAATTGCATTTAAAAATTTTTGTAATTTTTTTAAAAAAACAGTTTGCCCTTTTACCTTTATATATATATATATATATATATATATATATATATATATATATATATATATATATGGGCAATTCCATGAAAGTGTCAACTTTTAAGTAAAAATTTTTTTTTTATGAATTGCATATTTTGATTTCAAAAATAGTCGAAGTTTATATATTCTTGTTTTATTTTTGATAATTTTAAGTTTTTTGAATCTGCCAGTATTCTAAAGTAATCACATAGCTGACAGGTGAATTGTTCACATTTGAGCTGAAATTGTTTTCTTGAAAAACACTTGTAAAATAAAAGAAATGCATCTTTCTTTTGCAATATTTTGATAAAATTATGCATATAGTGCCATATTAAAGCATTTAAAAAGTAGTCTTTAAGTTAATTTAAGTTTCATAGGTACATAAAATAAAAGTAACTTTTTTTGTGTCATTCCGTCACATGTTTTAGTACTATTTTTTAAATAAAAACTGCATTTTAAAATGAAAATGTATATATTTTGGAATATAAAGCAGATGTGGCATAACAATCAATGCGAGATTATAAAATTTTATGCACGTGATTATTAACTTCCAATAATTAGTGTGACAGAATGACAAATCTTCTGTGATGGAATGACAAAACGAGTCCTTGAAAAGCTTATTCAAAAATTAAAGAACTATTTCTTTTTCAATTAACCTAATGGCTAAAACAGCTGTTGAAAGACAGGAACAAGATCCCCATGATATGATGAAAGAAAAAAAAAAAAAGACAGAGAAAGGAAGGCAGAGGCGAAAACCTCCTCGACAAAAGCTGAACTTAAAAAAATTTAGATGTGTAAATGCTGTTGTGCAGAGATTGTATAACCAAAGATAAAATCAAATTCTACCAACATCTTCACATACAAATAATTTAAATTTCCCATACAAATGCAGACAGAGTCTTGGTAAAGCTGTGAAAAATTTGTGCACTCATTTCCAAAATCACCAATAAAGGAAGAAAAAAATTCAATCTTTACGTGAGAAGTATTTAACATCAAACTCAAAAGAAAATAATTTAAGAGAAAAATACAGTCAATGAGCTGTTTATTTTGGTTAAAAAAATTTACTGTCAAGATGATATTAGTTACATGCCCTTAGGTATGAGGGATCCAGTCATACAAACTCCAATAGAGTAACGAGGAGTGCAGAAGCAATACATGCTTATGGTATTAAAAGAGGCTTTTCATTTGTTTAAAGAAGCATATAATGATATAAAGTGTATCTTATCTCATTTTTGTTCTTATTTTCATTTTTGGTGGGTGTATTTCATAAATACCTCACAACACATGCACTTGTAAATACCACTTAAATGTGATTTTGTTCTAAAAAGCCAAACAAGACGTTGGCTGCTTTAAAACGACACCTAATATGCAAAAAATTTTTATGATTTCATAAAGTCAAAGCAACAAATCATTGAAGTTTTGTTTTTGTTCAGCTGGTCACTTGTTACAGCAGCATTTCAGAGGACAAAAGACGTGCACTAGATTCATGTAGATGAGATCAAAATTATGAGTTATCGTCAGGAGTCTAAATTATGAGCTTATAAGTTATAATCGAAATTAGAATGTTTTTAACCATAACCAAAATTAAGTGTATGATTTGAAAGAAAGACACTTTTTTGAAGAGGAAATGGAAAACATGACAGAGGAGTATGGGGTCAGCTCTTTAATCATTGTCCCATATTGCAGAAAAAAGGAATATGTGGCGAAAATTACTTTGATAGCCAAAGACTATTTAGATGTTATTAAGTTCTAAGATGGGACGAAAATTAATTTATGAGAAAAAAGATAGATGTGTCATTGGAAAGTTAGATATAAAACATCTTAAGAGACAACCTAATTTTAAAATTGTTGAAAATTTTACTAATTCTGTTTATTGGTTATATACGTATTAATCCTGCTTATCTGTTGCATTCTGTTTATCACTTAAAAATTATTAAAACACTTTTTAAATGAAGACTTTTTTCTATTCAACTTTTTGTCATTCTGTCACAGCACATTTATGTTAATAACTGCTAGCCAACCACGAGTTAATTTTCCAAATTCACATTTTACATTGCTTACACATTATACTAAAAGTAAAATATAGTTCAGAAAAGTAATAGCTGCAAAATTCACAGAAACTAGCACCTCTAAGCAGCGTGTCAAAAGCTTGGTTGCCAAAATGTCGTTCTGTCACACAAATAAAAAGTTCATAAAATTAAAAAAAAAAAAAAAAAAATAGAAAATCCTTTTTTTTTAGTTTATGAATCGCATTAAGCCAATATTAATAATTTGCATGAGAAGAAACTATGTTTATTTGAAATTAGATGCATCGAAGGTTCGATTACTTATTATTTTGCAAGTTGAAATGTCATTCTGTCACACATGGAATTGCCCATATTTTAAAGTAGAATTCTGTAAATTTTATATTAATAAAATAGTTTAAGCTTTGTTATGATAATGAAGTTTTATAATTCAATTGTTAATATACTTTATTTTCCCTATTTAACGAAAAAAGATAATATCGATGTTTGTTTTGGCCACGGCTCCAAAAAGTACAAACACATACCTGCAATTGATATTTACAAAAGGAAAGTTTCAAAACCAAAACTGTGCACGGGGAGAACAAGGAAAACCTGGAAAATACAGGGAATTTAAAAATCATCTTTTTTTCTTTACAAACTAGGGAAATACAAGGAATTTTGTTTCTTATTTTTGTCTTTTAAAAATGGTGACCACTCAAAGCGTAATCTATGGGATATTTAACCATGATATTTCATCTATACTAAACTATTTAGTTTATTATGGCATCATTTAAGTATGTTTAGCTGTTTTTCCAGCAATTAAAGCTATTAAATATATTAAGCCCAATATAGCTTACACAAGAGCACAGTAATTGTTGTTTCCTCTTAATATATTGTATATAATATGTTCAGGGAAAACACGGAATTTTTTTTCTCCAGATTTGAGCGGTATTTCTCCAAAGTATTTCGATAATAAAACCAATTTGTTTTACTTGATAACCGACATTGAACAGCTGACCCGATTTTGACTTTATAACTACTCTGTTGCCTTAGAATTTTAAGTTCAGCCTAGATAACTAGGGAACTCTTGGACGAAGCATTAGGACAAACTAACCTTGGTGGTGTATTTTTTGATGGAAGCGACCAACATTTGTGTTACTTGGTAAGAAAAACCTCCCTTGGAAATGGAATTTAATTCATGAACATTCTGCCACTGAGGATATTGTGCTCTGGCTGCATACCCTGCTTGAGTCACCAAAACTCTACAGCAAAGATATTCATTTCGGATTTTCAGATTTCAGATTTTCATTTCATTTTCAGATTTTCATTTTGGATTTTCAGATTTTCATTTTGGAAAAAAAAAAAAAAAAAAAAAAAAAAATTGTTCTATTTTGATGTTTTGAAATAATCTTGTTTCTTTTCATTCTTTGTAGGCCTAATAAGAATAACTTGAATAAACCTCTATCTGTGCCAGATGAAAATAACAGTAATGAAATTATTGACTATCACCTTGAAACTGTAGATTTTCCAGACAGCCCTAATCATCATTCATTGTTAGAAATCAAAGAGCTGGAGGTAAGGATTGATAAAAGTTTGACTAGAAATTATCACTTGTACTGGATTTAAATTACTACTAGCGCAAATGATTGTGTGGCAGTAACAGTTTATTATTAGTCATAATTATGTAGTGCTACCTGTTTTTCTTTTTCCCTTGAAATGCAAAAGGATAAACTTTTTCCAGGGAGAGGACAGAACAAAAAAAAAAAAAAAAAGAAATGTGGGTGTGATATTTGGAGCAAAATGTGGTTAGAAATTATAGCCTGTGTTATCTTGCTACCGTATATTTTTTATGTAGGTTTCTGTTTGGCTGCTAAAAATGCAAAAATATGTTATTAAAATTTGTCATTTCTTCAAAATATTTTAAGTTTTGCTTAATTTTATTAGACTTCTGTTCTTTTTCTTTGCCAGCGCAACAGCCCTTTGCAGGCCTTGGTTATCTCAACAGCTGACAAACACTAGAGCATCCTATCCATGACAACTCCCTTCCAATTTCTAATCTTTGGGTTTTCATTTTATTTTCGATGTCGTTCAGCCATCTTGCAGGGTTTCTGCCTCTGGGACGTGATCCCTCGGTCTTCTAAAGGGTGACTATTCTCATGGCATTATTTCCAGGGCTTCTCCATAGATGGTCCAGCCATCTCTGTCTATTACTGTTGATTATTTGTAATTTAGGGCTGTTTATAGAGTCGGTAGAACTCAGTTATATCTGGTTTGTCAGCATTCTCTTTCTGGAATTGTGCCAAAGATTGCTCTGAGGATCTTTCTTCCAATGTGTCCAGTAACCGCTGTTTATCTGAATTTAGGGTCCAAGTTTTGTTTCCATAAAGCAGCACAGGAAGTATGAGTGTCTTATAGAGATTTAACTTTGTTTTTCGTCCGAGAAGACTTGATCTTAGTTGTCTCCTCAGTCCAAAGAAACGCTTATTAGCCATTTTGACTCTATTGTTGATTTCTGCTTTAAGTATGTTTCGATTGTTTACAACAGTGCCAAGGTATTTGAATTTGTTAATCCTTACAAAGGTACAACCATTAATACATAAAGGGGCGCTGTAATTTACAGCAGAGGACAAAAATTCTATGAATTTCATCTTATCTTAGTTAATAGAAAGGCCATATTTGTGGCAGCAGCTTCGAGATTTGAAAAGCCTCTTTGACATCCCTTTCTGACCTTCTTAGACTTCTGTTGCAAATCTTAAAATGTATTGTTTCAAATTAAAATGCAGCACTACAGTTTTTTCCCATCCTTGAAAACTTATTAAATTGGTCATCTTCAATGACTTTAAGTTGGATACAAAACAGGAGAACACTGGAATCCTATTTGTCTGGGAAATTTCATAGAATTTAATTATGTTAAAAAATTTTGAGAAACTACTAAATTTGAGTTCAGAAAATAAATCGAAATACAGTGTAACGTCCCATATCCAGACGTCCTTTTTCCGGAAGAGTCGATTTCCCGGACACTTTATAACAATCAAAATAAACAAGCGTTTCTTCACCTTAAAGAAAAAAAAAAAGAGATCTTTTGACAGGTTTTTCCTTTTTTAGCTTCTAGTGATTTATGCATTGAACCCATAAATCAACAGAAGATCTACCACGACCATACCATTAGTGACGCTCCTCCTTTGGAATGCAGGAAGGGGGAGGGGAGAGATTTGTTTTCAAAGGAGCACAACTGAGTCCTCTCCACCTCTTCTTTCATATGCAGCTGGTTACTAAAAGAGGCATTTCCTGGAACCTTTTTATTAGAGTGTTAGGGGAAGAAGAAATACTTTGAAAACGTGTAAACACAACAAATGTTAAAGTAGAGGGGGAATCCCCTTTAGTCACAAAAGAAAAAATAAAGAGAACCCTATCAGCATGCTATGCCTTTATGCTTGATTGATAGCCACTGGTGGGAGAGAAAATAAGAATTTGTCACTGCCCCGCCTTCAACTTGAATGAGAAATAAGGAGGAAATGAATTTTTTTCTCCACCTACCCACCTTAGTGAATGACAGGAATTTCCCCTTCTTGCTTGAATCGTTCTAGTTCAAAATGGCGGAGAGAACAATTAATATTTTTCGTTTTCTATATTTATTTTTATAATAGCAATAATTATTTATTTTCTTATATTTTGTTTTTGATTGATTAGATATCATTATAATACTAAAACATTATTGCCCGAAAAATAATGTTTAATTTTTTGCTTCTTAGATTCAGATCATTTTAAGCTTTGTTTACCTTGGGGGTCTATTATACGGAAAAATCGAATATCCGGACTTTGGGAAGTCCCGCCGATTCCGGATACGCGACTTTCCACTGTATTTTTAAATTCTGATTTTGCTTAACTTTACCTCAGATTTAGTACCTTAAACTATGTATCTGGGTGCATAGTGTTTTTAAAAAGTGCTTAAAGATGCTTATTTTCGATTTTCGTTTTTTAAAAGCCTTTAAAGGTGCTTTTTTCATTGGGTGTTTTTAAAAAGTGGTTAATTTTCCCTTTTTCAAAATGAGATTTTTCCTTTACCATGCTGATTTTTGCTAGGATTTATGCAGAAAGACACAGTTCACATCGTTCTATTCAACGTTTTCACAATTAATTCAATCCCAATCTATTTCGGCATATTGTCATTCTGTAGCATATGAAAATGCCATTCGTTTTACATGTTTCAAAATTTCATGATTTTTGAAAATTGTGAAATACAATGCCAATTTTTTTTTGACATGACAGTTAAAACAAGATAAAACAGTCAATTAGCAAAAACTTTCCAACCCTGCCTAATTATATTTTTTCCAAGTGCCTAAAAGTGTTTTTTGAGTGTTTGAAAAGTTCTTAAAAGGTGTTTATTTTTTGTTGAATAATTTGGCTACGCAACCTGATGTATGTATATAAAAAGAACTATGTATGTAAGTATGTACTATGTAAAATTTTATCAATTTCAAAAATCATTTTAGCTAAAATTGGATTTAACATTTATTATTAGAAAATATTGAACTATCACGATCAGTTCATGCTAACTGATAACAAATGTTATTAATGATGTCTAAAAAGTATTCTTGCTGTTACCTTTGATGTGATATGTGGCGTAACTACCACTACGAAAATTAAACATCAATTCACTGGTATATAAAACATGCTAACTTGAATCAATCACGAGGTACCTTTTGATAGATGAAGGTTGGCATGGTCGTTAACTCCGCCCCCCACATTGGTGACCTCCGGGCGTGATTTGATCACCCAGTAACGCCCACTTTGATCTGGTAACGCCTACTTTGATGGATAGTCCACATTGAACAGATGGCTTGCTATTTGTGACTGCATTATCCACCTCCTCACGCTGTTGCTACTCAGTTTCGTCTCGATTAAACACAACGTCTGCCTGCATACACTCGACTGCTAATGGCAACACAGGAGTGACTACTACTGTGAAGTTAATACACCTCTCACATTCAGCACTCAAAACTCCGGTGACCTTAATTCCAGCTCTCCCGGTCTGTTACAAGTACAGCAACTAGTGGTATCTGTTCATCGAATTCTATCCCTGATAAAATTCTGGTGGGGGAGTATTATGGCGTAACTACCACTACGAAAATTAAACATCAATTCACTGGTATATAAGACATGCTAACTTGAATCAATCACGACATACCTTTTGATAGATGAAGGTTGGCATGGTCGTTAACGCCGCCCCCACAGATATTTTTTTTAGCAGCAACATAAATTAAAATATGTGTGTGCTCCTTATTATATTTCTTTTCTGTCAGTTACCATAATTACCATTTAATGTAAAGTCTTGGTATAGCTTATTCTTGTAATAATGCTTGATTTCCATCTTTGATAACAATTAAAAATGTTAAATTATTTATTTTATGAACATTAATCGGACATAACTGAAAAATTTATTCTAAAATTCATTCCATCAGTTAAAAAAAATTAAGAAATTCAATATAATCAATCCTGAAAAGTTGAAATATTTTTTCTGAGTGTTTGTGACTAACCATAACAGAATAGTATACCAACCTGGAGTTAATCTAATGAACCCTAGAGTAGATCTTCTGTTCATGCGGATGTGTCATTTAAAAAAAAAGGCAGCAATTAAGAAATTTTTTATTTTATTTAAAAGTAACTCTCTATATTGGTCCTGTCTCACAGTGGACTGACCATAAGACTTTTCTCCTAATAAATCACTGAAGTGAAGCATAACTGGCTGCAGTCTAAATTTGTGATAGCCTGTCTTTGTATCAACTTCAGAGATGTTTCCCAGATCATCACCAATAGTCTTATCATGCAGCTCTAATGCGTTCTAAATAAACTACTACACTGTATTGTTCATTTTGATCTCTCAGATTGTTTTTACTGGAATTTCATATTATGTACCTATAATGCAGCCAAATCAAATTTTCCTTTCATGCTTTTAAAGACTTTCAAAAGTTAGGAAAAGTCCCAAAAGTTAAGTAAGCTGGCATAATTATTTTAGGAATTAGTACAGTGCATACCTCCAAAAAAATAAAAAACAGACCACCCTGACTCTGATCTTCGTTCTTAATGAATTGATGGGGTAACTTCAAATATCTTAAGTTTTGTACACACTATTATAGGGGTAGCTGCCACCTGGGGAAATCTTAGATCAGAAGAGTGATCCAAAGTTTAGACACCTTAATGTTAATTTTACTTTTTGCATTTTTCGTCATATCTCGAGAAATTTTAAAGAAAATTGAAATTTTTTTGCACACAATTCTAAAATTCATTTATCCAAAGAATATTCCATGCAGAAATTAAATGTTAGTAAATATCTTTTCATTATTTTGCAAAAAATAGTCTAAAATTTTTGAATTGAGAGTATACCATTTAGCATAATTTTAGCGAATGTAATTTTGTGTAGCAAAATACAAAATATGAGCGAAATCTATTGAATAGTTAATGGGAAATTGAATTTCAAAAATGTTAGATATTTGAAATTCGATTTCTCTGGAACTATTCGACAGATTTTGCTCAAATTTTGTACTTTGCTATATAAAATTACATTCTTAAAAATGATACAAAAATTGTATACCGTACAATTCAAAATTTTCAGACAATTCTTAAATGAAATAATAAATATTTACTAAATATTTTTTGTGTGCATAGAATTTTCTTTGGATAAATGAATTTTATAATTATGTGTAAAAATTTTTCAATTCACTTAAAAAGTTTTCGAGATATGTTAAAATACGCAAAAATTGAAATTGCTTTGGAGCGCTCTCTTGACAATATTATTGGGACTATATTCCCCAGATTGCGGCTACCTTGTATGTATTGGGGGTCAGAAACCATCGAAAAAAAGGTATGTTTATTCAGTGAAAGTACGTTTTTGAGGCTGATTTCTTAACTTAAAATATTGTCTGCACTAATTAGTTAGCGTATTTGAGGTCACCCCCTTGAACCATCAAGAATGAGTTATAGAAGGTAAAGATCCAATCATTAAATGAAAAGTTATTCAAGATGGTCTTTTTTAAAAATTTTTTTTTTACCTCTTGATGTTAATTTGCGGTCAAAATTTCCACTGTAGGTATTCTGTGTTAAGCTTTGAAAAATATTTGTCATGTATCAATATTGGTGAAATTCGAAATGGTGAGTTTTGAATCATGTAGAATTTATAATGAATTATGTTTTATTTGCAAAATGTTATAATTTTCAGGTTAATAATGAACAATATGAAGAAATTGGTCAAGAGTCGTTTAATTCATTAGGGCGAAGAAAAATAAATGTCACCCAATCGCCCCTTCCTGAGAAACCTGCTTCATGTGATGGAGATAAAATGTGTGATGAAATTGATGAGCAAGATATCGATATTGGTATAGGTATGCAATTTGTACTTTTTCCCCCTTGAAAATTTTTTTTCTTTCTAATCAAGGATAGGTATTATGGGGGGATATAATCAAGTTTCTTCAGTGGAAAAAGTTTCCCTGAATGGATTCCCACCTTAGTTGATTAATAATTTCTGGGAATGACAATTTTTTTGTTTGTTGATTTCCAGGTTGTATATCTAGGTATTTTTTAAAGGTGTGTTTTTTATTCAGCTGTTTAAAGTGTTCAAAAGAAAAGTTTTATTCGTAACAAAAAAAGTCTAAATCATAAAACTCTCAGATAAGGAACAAAAGCAAAAATGTTGCACTTTGTTATTGAAATATATAAATTAAAACAATTGATTTTTGTTGTTTTTCTGTTTAATTTTTTTTAAACAAAACTTACGGATTTAGCAAGCAGCTGGATTTAACCAACATTTTTCAGTTTTCCTAGTTTCTCATTATATACAGCATTGTTATTTCTTGAGCAGCTTTAGAGCAACGATAGTATCAAATCAGATTGAAATAAACTAAGTAGTTTAATAAGTAACTAGGTATCTCTGGTGATGAACTGGCCCTTTTTCAAATATGTAGAATTACAAGTAAATCGAGGCCGAAGATAAAGCCAATTTGTAAACAATAAATTAATACAATATGAGTCCATTTTAAGAATAATTTATAGTAACAGATGGAATCGCTGTTATGTTGAGCTTGTTATTATAAAGACCACTAATAAAATAGCATAAAAAAAGTAAAATGAAGTGCAGTAGCTGTTTTTAATGTCATTGATCGCACTTAATGTTAATTTCAATTGTGAGCTGTCAAAAGGTTATAATATATGTGATCATTTAAAAGAGCCTTTTAAAGTGAAAACCGTTTTTTTTTTTAAAAATAGCAGAATTTTTTTTTTTTTTTTTTGTGTAAGGATCTTGGCTAGTCGCCACTCACAGGTTTGCTTGTTGTAAGCATAACAAAGGTGACATTAAAGGTAAGAAGGAAATAAAATGACATAATGTTTATTTTCTCTTTTTTGAATTATTAATAGAAATAAATGAAAAGTATCCTATTTTGTCTTCTATAAAATTGCTCAATTAAATGCAGAAAAATATTTTCCCTCCAAATGAATTTAGTGTAATAGCAGAAAATTAGTAATTTTAAGTAGTTGTAAATCTACGATTTTTGTATTTTTAAAATTAGAATTTTAGCAGTGATATGAAAATTTCGATCAATATGCTGAATTCGTTACATTGAGCTTCTACTGTACTTTATACAGTTTAAATTTATAATTGCAAGTATTGAATTCTACTTTATTTTTAGACTCCATGTCAATGGATGGAAGTCGTAAAAAGATAGCCATTATCCCTGCTATCTTGGAAGATGATCAGCGTAGCCTATCGTCACTTAGCAGTAGAAGTAATAACGACTATTACTCTCCTTCTGATGATGTCATTCTGGATGAAGATGAGAGGGAAACTCTTGATGAAATTGATGGATGTAAATTTCTTTAAAGACGTTTTATTTAGTTTTATTAGTTGAGATTTAGTTTTAGATTTTGTGCCATAAAACTTGACATGTAATTCACCATTCTAAAGATATTGAAAAAATTGGTTTTTATCATTTGAATTTTTATTATTAAGGCTGTTATTCAGGAGCTGTTTTCCTATGAAACAATGCTGTTTAGTGGATACTATGTTATTTTTATAACTGCTGTGTTTTGGTTACAGTCAACCATGATTGTTAGGTTAAGTTTCGTCCCTCTTTATATAATTTTCTTTGCTGGCCATGAAGATGCTATATATCAATAAAAGAAAAGAGTTTTGGGACAAAGTGTAATTGGTCTGTATTTTTTATGTTCAAACCCTTGTTCCCCTGCTGCTTGGCTTGGACAATGCAACCCATCAACAATGTTATTTTAATACTATTTTTTATGCAAGTTTATTCCAAAAATTAAAAAAACAAGATCATATCTATGAAAAATATATATTATTTTTATAGTTTATATATTGTATCCATTTTTAATTTTTTAATAAATGCTTGAACTGCCTTTGTCCATGGTTTGGTTAAAGAAAATTTTTTAAAAATAAAATTTAATTAAAAAAAATTTATGACTTTAAATTAGTATTTTAGAATTTTATTTTATATTTCCCACATTGCTCTAAAGTATGGTGGAATTAGTTTGTTAAATTTTCATATTCTAGGCAGGAAAATTTCCCCTTTCAATATTTGTTTGGCATTGACCATTTGACAGCATATTTTTCTTAAAGTAAATTTTTTGTAAATATTTTACCCTTTTTAACGCTTTATAAAAATTGTATTGTTTTTTATCTAACTCATATTGATATTTTCATATTGATTTATAGTTAGTTGCATTTGTTTTGATTTTTTTACTGTGCTTTTTTACTCATCCTTTTTTTTTTCTTCATAAATATTTTTGTTAGATCTGTGAAAATGTTTGTTCTTAAAAGTTTCAGATTCTTCGTTTGGTAGTGATAGGATACCAGAGATGTCTGCTGCTGAAGAACTTGAGGAAGAACGTAGCTGGAAATCATGTGTAGTGAATGGGGAGGATAGGAAGATAGACATGAAAGTCATAGAGCCATATCGGAAAGTTTTATCACATGGAGGTAAAAGCTTTTTTTTTTCTCATTATTTCTTACGCAAAAGTCATATTTCTTAAAAACTAAGAAATAATAACTATAATTATGTTATACTATTAGTGTTGTGTATAATTTATTATCAGATATTCTTAGTACCACATATTCTAAGATAACTAAGTAGCCTATTGTCAATGTTATTATTGCTTAATTTGAAGTAATCAATGTAATGTTCCATCAATTTTTGCTTAATCAAAACTATGAAGAAAAAAAAAGTTTAACACAGGAGCACAATCAGTTGCAAACATTGGGTTGGTGTTGTTAGCAATAAAAAATATGGAAATTTTAGGAAATTATTTTAAGTAGTTTTTTTAGGTAAACAAAATCCTGATCCCCATGGCAAAATTGCGGAAACATTGTCACAGAGCATTAAAATTTTTGCAGACAGATTTTTCATTTGGGGAGAGAAAAATTTTAGTTTTCCTTTCTGCTTAATTTTTCCTAGATGTTTTTCTGCAAAGCTATTTTTTAACGATGTCTTTCTTGCACATCAGAGAGGGAAGAAATAATCATAATTTTTCTTTTCTCATTTAAAGTAATTAAATTAAAAGAAAATTTTTAATCACTGACTTCAGCTAGAATTTGAAATTAATAATATATAATAAAATAGCTGTAGAAATCAGTTTTGATCAGTTTTTTTTGGCAATTACTGTATGAACTTTCACTTGGTTTTTTAAAATTCCAATGTCTTTCATTACTTAGTTATTATTATTGATATTTTCGTGATTTGTTTTTAAAATAAAATATTGATATTATTACAACACGCAAAATTTAAATTGCGCATGCAAAAAATCACTCTTTGTTACACTCGTTTCGTGCTGATATTGTTAATCCATGCGGCATTTCAAACGTTTGTTTAGCTACAAATTTTCCCTTTTTTTAGAGATTAAACTAATTTTTATTATACAATTTTATTACACGGGAAACTGAAATTTCGCGTTTGATTATTTACTTTTAATGTGAAGATTTTATTGTTTTTCAAAAGATTTTGCTAGTGTTTCTCATTTTTTACATAGTTCTTAAAATTCCGTTATTTCTCGGTTGATACAATTTTAACAAATGAAATTCGAATCATGCATTTAAATCACTTTTTCCAAGTGGTGTTTCAATTGTATTTTCAGCAGTTATTCATATTTTATCAGAGTTTTTAAATATTTCGGTATATTTTAGACAATAAACAAAATTCAAATCGCTCAGTTGAATATTTACATTTTGACGTAATGGTTCACTTGATTTTTTCTATCTATTTTTTGCCGGTAATTGTTATTAATTTCCACATAGTTTTTAAAATCCCATATTTTTAATACAATATTATTTATTATAACAACCGAATTTCAAAACATTTCTTTGAGTATCTTTGTTTTTTAAAGAGTCCTATTCGCGTGATTTCATCTTCAATCTTTATTTTGGAAGTTACTGCCACAGGTTTTGCGATTTTTAATTTATGTGCAAATTTCAATTTATTATAATTTAAACTATTTACCAATTTTAATTAGTTTAATAATTTACAAAATTCGAAAGAGGAAATAATTAGTACTGAAAGGAATAAAGTTATATTTAGAAACAGTTCTGTTTTTATAAAGAAACACATTTATTTCACAACAGCAAATACAGCAACGAAATTAAAGTACCCGTAACGGTTTAGTAATAATATAGCAAAAATAGTTAATAATAATATAGCAAAAACCTGTAACAGGTTAGTATAAACTTCAAATTCCAAAACCGAAAACTATCTTTTAAAAAATCAACAACTCTCTGTTGTTCTAAAAATTGTCTCTTGCTTTTGTTTTTAATTTATCTCTTGATATGTTTTGTTTATTATATTTATGGTTTTGGTAACGAGGTATTATTAAATATTTTTAGAATTTATATTTATAGTACGTTTTTCCACCCATAAAATGCGAGAATATCACGTAATATTAGAATTTATAAAAATATTACTTTTAAAATTACATTTAAAATGCAAATACAAAACAATACAAATTACAATAACATTTACGATTAAAAAAATTTTATAAATTTTTTTTCTATACTTTCTTCTGTAAGCACAAAATTTTTTGTTGCTTTAAATTAGTAATTGTTATAATTAACATATTATAGTAATTGTTATAATTTATATACTGCAGAAATATATTAGCTCTAGGGAATTTTGTCGCAGAAAGCCCAAAAAAATTCTGCCACAGGGATCCTAACTATAAAGTAGCTCAAAGTTATTATTTTATATATTAATATTTATTATATTTTTTTATGGTTTTACATATTTTTTTAATTATCTTTATTATAGGTTATGAAGAATCTTCGTGTAATGCCATTATCCTTTTTTCTGCTTGCCATCTTCCAGAAAGAAGCCGTAAAGATTATAATTATGTGATGGATAACTTGTTTTTGTGAGTACAATATACTTTCGGTCTTTAGTTTATCTCAGTTTTTGAGCTATTAATGTCCAGCCACAGAAAGTGGTCTCTATGAAAAATGCCAGAGTAAAAAAGTAGATAATGCATATTTGTTTGTTCCAAGTGTATATTTCTTTCTACTAGAAGAGTTCAGGCTCACTTTGGAAGCCCAAGTCAAAAGAATTTCAATCAGAGCCTGAGATATACATCAGATGAAGACCGAATTCTGATGCTCTCATCGCTCTGTCTTTTTTTTATTAAGCAAGAAAATTGATAATTAAAACTTTTTTATTAATAACCTGTAAATCAAAAACTTGAAGTGTTGATGAAGTGTGAAGTGAGAGAAGTGTTGATGTGAAAATGTGAACAGTGGCGAACATACAAGTTTTTTTTATACTGTTTTTCATTATGTCCTTCTGTCAAAAAATTACATCCAATACTTGGTGTAGTAGTGACAAGAACTCCAAGATGATTAAAACAAAAATTTTAAAAAAGAAACTCAAAATCCTAAGCTAAATAATATATGACAATAACAACCATACATCTTAAGAACACATCTTAATAAACAATAACACAATAACAATAACAAGAACACACAATAACATCTTAAGAAAATACAAGAAATAAAACAACCCAATGACAAAAGCATTTAATAGAAATGCAGGTCACTATAATTTAACATTTTTTATACTTAATAATTGAATCAAATGTTTAAAAGTAGTAGAAAAGTTTATTAAATTTATTTTTTATGAATCTAAGCCAATTTTTTTCCCTTCTGCTATTGAGCCAAATAGAGTCCGAGGTTGGACTGAGCCTGTTTTTTCTCTATTACTTACTACTTTAATTTTTAAAAAAGCTCAATTAGTGGATTTCAGAACCAAATATGTATATTTATATTATTAATACATTATGATAGACAGGTATGTTGTTTTTGTAAAGTAAACCATAACAGATGAGCAGCTACTACTTCCTTTGTTTTTTGAAAAACGCACTGATCTTTTAAATGTGTTAATCTATTGATTTGACTCCATAAACTCCTAAGATATGATTAGAGCTGCAAGTTTATTGTTACAGAAATTTTCATCAGAGTTTTTGTGAATTATCAATGTTTTCTGATGTTCTTGATTTCCTTTTATATGATACAATTTAACTGAAAATTATTTCAAATAAGAGTTTTATTTTGTTTGTTTTTAACTTACAGAACTCCTAAATTTTTACTTACTTTTGAACTTTTTTAAATCTTCAAAGTTCATAATATATAACTGACAATATTATTTAGTCTAGACCAATAACAAAACTATTTCTAGCCAAATACCGTTGAGAAAGGTGGTCTTTCTATGTCTTAAATGATAGATCAATAAGAATACCTATATATAAGAAGTGCTGTAAGAATACAAAAGGAAGAAATAGCTCGTTAACTAGAAAAGTAACAAACTATTGCACTCAGCAATGAAATTTCTAATTCCTTTCTGTTGAAAAACTTAGAGATGCTTGCAAACAAATATTTGAGTAACAGAATATGGCATGAAAAATATTAAATGTATTTTGATTCTTTCAGATATGTGGTAGTTACTTTGGATGAGTTAATTGCTGAAGACTATGTTCTTATTTATCTTCATGGGGCCACCGACAGCAATAACATGCCTAGTTTTAGTTGGCTGAAGAGATGTTATCAAATGATTGATCGAAGGTATTGATGTTTACAATTAAAACTTAGCAATTTACTTAAATTTTTAGTTTTGCAAATGGAAGTAGGCTTAACAATTTTAGGAGAGTCAGCAGGAAAATAAGCTACCCATGGCCCTTAAAAAAAGAAGAAAAATTTTCTGCAAAGATTTATTGTAAACTTTAGATTCCACCTGAATTGACAACCGTATCATACCCTAAGAAACATTTTGTAATTGAGCATCGTAATAGTCTGCCATCTAGGAAATAAGCTGGGAAATGTGGTGTTACATATGCTGCAAGTCATTGTTTATGGAAAGTGATGCTAGGAGAGGAATTTCTTCCAGTTTAAGAGCAAATGGAAATTACTGAGAGCAAAGTTGGAAATATTGTTGAAGGTCAAATAATGAAATATGCCTTCAAGTGAAACTTCCACTCCATATATTTTAAGGAATTCACTGTATGCGGGGGAGCATTGCATTGGAGCAACATACCTGTTCTTGCCCCCTGAAGAAATTCCTGTTCAGGCTTCCCTTTCCCACAGACAGCTATAACATGTTAGCATTTTTATGTGGTAGGATTAAAACTTCTCTCTCTTTCCTCTCTTTTATCAAAAAATACAAAAATTTTACTCTATAAAACATTACTTAGGCCAATACTTACCTATGGCTCTGAGACCTGGAACCTAACTCAAGCTGGTGAAAATAAAATTGCCATTTTTGAGGGCCATCCTTGGTGGGATAAAAATAAATAGTTCCTGGAGAAGACTATATAACACTGAACTGCATAAAATCTACAGAGAGCCAGATATTGTGAAATTCATAAAAATAAATTGAATGAACTTGGCAGCTCACATTTTCAGAAGGAATGATGACTCAAATTTAAAGAAAATCCTATTACACAAACCCCTAACAAACAGCAAAAGAGGTAGACCCAGGCTGGGATGGCTGGATTTAGTTGAGACTGATTTCCTTAATCTAAAGGAGAAAAACTGGCGAACAAGTGTCAAAAGTAGAGAGTGGATTCGAATTCAAAGGAAGGCACTGGCCCACCCTGGGCTGTCTAGCCAGATATGATGATGAGGATTAAAACTTATCCCAGGATAGGACAAATGTTGCAATTCTCAAGCAAGTCGCTTTATATCGATATTTGGGGAGTCCAAATATGTTTACAATTTTTGACCACACACATATATGATTTTCGATCTTGATATATTTGGGGGGAGCACTACAGACATCTCAAACCCCCCACAGCTATGCCTGGGCAATTATGTTGATTGTTATGTTATGAAGTATCTGAAATATTGCTGTATCCATTCAGGGGTCTGTCCAAGCCAAATTTACTACCGTTTAGCGGTACCTTCACAAATTTCAACTTTAGGAAAAATGGTAGTTTCACAAAATGCTTTTTCTTAAAATTTTATTTTTGTGTCTCGTAAGAAACGATAAATCCATATTTTTGTGTTGAATTTTTTATATAATTTTTAATTTTCACAAATTATGTCTAAATTTTCACAAAATAGGTACCTCTCAGAAAAACCTAGACAGACCCCTGCCATTGTAATAAGTCTTACAAGTTAATTATAATTTGTTTCTTTTTATAACCTCTGGGTAACTTATTTTTTGAATGACCTATGTACTTTGTTTGGGTTGATTAATAACACCTGGTTTATGGAAAATTCATGCTCTTTGTCTTTTGTAGCAAAGGTGACAGTTAACTTTGATACATTAGAGACAATAACTAAATAGTTAAATGTTAAAAAATCCTTTTTTTTTTGTTGCCATAGCTCCATTTTTTACTCTTGTCCCTTTTTCTTAAATAATTTACTTAGTTTATTGAAAGAAAAAAAAGTTTAACCCATTCACTTTAAGTAATTTTGAGTTTGTGTTTATAAGGATGCCTTAATCTTTTATTTTTTTATTTATATTTATATATTTTTTTATTTATATTTATATATTTTTTTATTTAAAATTATGATATCTTCTATTTTTATTACAATAATATTTTTATATTACTTTGTATTGAATTATAAGGAGTGTCCCAATTAATATGATCTGATTTTTAAACTATGGACAATTTTGTTTACTGTAATACATGATAAAAATAACTCTTATGAGAACAACTAAGACAATAAAAATATCTCGCTGTTTTTTTTTTCTCAAAAACCTCTTACAATCTTCCTTTTTAAAAGTTCTATGATTGTCTGTTTCTGTTTTACATCATTTTCAGAAACTGGGAGAAATCTCAAACTTGTGTCTTAAGCAGTTATTGCAGTTTCAGTTGTCTATTTGCTAAGGCCTTCAGGTCATGAAAATGTTAATGTTTGCTGATAATTTATTCTACTTGTAACAAATGCTGTGATAAGAGATAAAAAAAATTAAATCTATTACTTTATATAAGTAAATTATAATGCACGTAAAAAATAGATTGAAAATTTTATAAATACTAATTTTTTTAAATAATTTTTTTGTTCAGGTTGAGAAAAAACTTGAAGAAACTCTATTTGGTGCATCCAACCTTTTGGTTAAAAACACTTGTCCTTATGACCCGCCCATTTATAAGGTATGTCATAATTTATATTATTTCATGAAGTGATCATATAAACTGTATAACTTACATGCTTCTTACTTCATTTCAAATGCATAACCCATAACCAACTGGCTAAAAGCTGCGTATGTAACTTTATAGTTTGGCATATTAGTCTGATCTATTGACAGAGATATAAAAAATAACTATCAGATTATATCTTCTATGGTTGTGCTCTGCAGTAGCATCTTACTAGTCTAGAATTTTAGCAGTTCTTGTAAAATTTAGTTATTTTTATGAATTTGTACCAGGGTTGGGGTTTTGGACAGGACACGTGGGTTTTACTGTCTTAAACTGGGTAAAACTGTCCTAAACTGGGTTAAACTGGTTCAAAGTGTCCAAAACCTCGAACTTTGGTAAAAGATAAAAATTCTATACGTGTAACCATTGTACCCGTAATAATTACATGTATCAATAAATATTTGATATTTTTTATACAATTTACTTTAACTTTTATTAAAGGAAAATAATATAATAGAAAAAGGTATATAATTTTTGAAGCTCCACAATTCATTGAACAGCAAAAGTGAATACCTAATCCTTTAAATATAAATATGCTTTTAATACTGATAAATAATGTTTTTGCATAAGGATAAATAATGCAATATTAAAAAATATTTAAAAAAAAATACTAAATTTGTTTAAAAATTAACCTTTTATTTTTCACAATATTTTTTTAAATTGTTTTTTTATAATTTCTGCATCACAGGATGATAAAGATCTATATAAAAAAAAATGTTTTTAAATATAAATATATTAGTTTAAATTGGAAATACAAAATAACTGAAAAATGTATTAACAGTTTTGAAGGGCATAACATCAGTTTCAATTACTGACACTGGTGATGCATCACCACTACGCTAAAAGAATTGAACACAAATGAAATAAAAGTATTCTTGAATAGTACTATAGATAAATAAACCTGTTTATGACTAACCAAACACTTAGTTCCTAATAGCTTAACCTGTATGACAAGGTCAAACTTCAGTTATGTACTATTGAATGACAGGATCAATTGAACTTGATTACTGATTAATCTTCCTTTGTTTAATGTTTAAATTGAAGAGTCAAACAATATTAATAAAACATTATACTTTTAAAAACAAATATTTTCTAGTTGATTTAATTATTAATATGTTATTAGTTCTATGTTTATTTTACCATTTAAATATTGTTCAGATAAAATTGTGACATAATTTGAGGAGAAAGGGTTTTGGACAGTTTAAGACAGTTTTGGACAGGACAGTTTAAACCGTGGATTAATCCATTCTGTCCTAAACCTTGCCAACCCTGGTTTGTACTGAACTATGACGAAACGAAAAATTTTTCTAGTCTGAGCTTATAAATTTTTACTATTCTACTAGTCTAGAATTTTAGCAGTTCTTGTAAAATGTAATTTTTTTTGAGTTTGTACTAATGAACTATGAAAGAAAGAAAATCTTTTTTGCATAATATTTTTAGAATGCATTGTAAAACAGGTAATGCTAACACAAAGTGCAATAATAAAAAAGGAATGAATGTTAGTAAAAAAAATTTTCATTCCATTTTCTAATAAGAACTATTAAAATTGTGTTTTATGATAATTTTATTTTTCTCTAAATAAAGTTTTGTTAAAAGAAAACTAAAAAACAACTGCTATCTTGCAAAAAAATAGATCTCCCACAGGGATAAAGCATTTTTAATACAGGATTTAATATCCTGAGTTCAAGTTAAAATGGGATTCTGAATGTATCTTATTTAAAAGTGCTCTGTAATATGTGTATCCCTCAATATAATTTAAGGATCCCAGTTAAAAGATGTGTATATTAGATTTTTATGAATTAATATTTAAGCAGGCCAGAGAGATACATTTTATCAAAGCTTGACAAATCAGTAAAGAGAGGCTAGATAAAAACAACTTTAAATCCAGCTTGATCACCTGAAGAATTTAAAAGAATATTATAAATACTTTCTAATTTCATGCGGCAATCAACATTGAACATTTTCAAACGACTTTACTAAATATAAGTGAATGAAATATAAATGAATTGTCATAAAATTATGAAGTAATATTGTATATTTATTAAATGATATTCATACATGTTTGTATTTATTTTAGTGCCAAATTCAGCCGAAAATTGAAGTTTGTGTACAGTTTAAAAGAATTATCAACATATGTGACACTGCAACATGCCAGTATACCCGATAAAGTCAAAATGTAAGTTATCCTTTTTCATTTATAATGCATGTAGTGTTATTTATATTTATAAGTGTATAAAATTAGGAATCTTTATTTTTTAAAATTATTAATTTAAGTAGAGTAACTTCTCTTACTTAAATAAGTAAATCTTAATCAGCCATTAATTGCCCGATCATCATCTGTTGCTCATAATAATAGTTCTTAAAACTCAGCATATTTAGTTGAGCCCTTGTTATTTTTGTTTGCAATTTTTTTGTGAGTGTGTAATAAAATACTAACATACTTATGTTCTAATCAGATTTGACCATGATTTATATCCCGTTGAGAGCTTTCACCAACACTGGTATGTTTTTGCATGTTTTCTTACTACATGCATGTTGTTGCATAGAGTTGAGCTCATGTGAAGTGTATTTTGTTGCTTTTGTGTGTTGCATGTCTTAAGCTTGTGTGGAATCTGTTTTGCTAAATTTGTTATTGGCATATTTCACTAACTTTTTCTGTGTATTAATCATTGCTTTCATTTTTATCCTGATTCTATTTGTTTTAAGGTTAATTGCTAAATGATTGTTGCTAACTTTATTTAACAGAACTACTTGAGTACTACTAAACTGCTTCTTAAAAATATATTTACTGCATGGTTTTTTTGTGTGTTTTAACAGATTTTATAATTGTTTAATTTTATTATTGGTATTTTCAATATTTAAAAACAGTATTTATTGATGAAAAATTTTCTTAGCCTTAATGAATCTTGAATGGTTGAATAATATCAATGATTCTTTTTAAAACAATAGCGGAAGCAATGAGTTTTTCAATGAAAAAGTTATGTTTAGAGTACTGCTGGTTGCTTCACTCTGAGTGAGTGAAGAAAATGACTAAAACTTTTTATCAGTTTATTATATTTACTGTTACTTGAATAATATTTGAACGATGAATATAATTAAATCAGCATTAGAAAAATATATCTAAAAAAGTATAAAACATAAATAAGAACATAAAAAAATCTAAAATTACTAAAAAGAAAATACAGTTTAAAGGCTTTTTAAAAAAATTTTTCCTGCCCTTCAATTTTTAAGTGTTTCTTTAGTCTTTGAGACTTATAACATCTTAAACAACTTACCACTATCAGCTTAGTATGCTAGTAAAAATATGACAAATAGTCACATGTTTCATAAATATATGATAAATTTTCTTATTTTTCAAGTTTTGCAAATTTAAATGCAGGCCCTTTAGTATTGTTCCATTTATTTCAAAACCACCCCATATAAATATTTGAGACCATAAACATACCTTGACCAGTGTTGACTCTAAATGACAAAGTCAATTTTTAGGCGTTTGAGTTTTTCAGTGGCACCTTTCTATTGAATGGTTTGGAATTTTAACAAAATGAAAGTTATAATATGTCAAAGTTTCCTTTTTGCTAACCTAAATAATTGTAAAAATTTCGGTTTGATGCTTGGGAAAATTATAACTTGTCAGTCAGAGCTTGAGATGTGTTGATTTTTGTTCTTCAAATCACTGGAAAAACTGCCATTGATAAGATAAGTGTTACTTGTTTTATTTTAGAAATTAAGAGAAGCAATTTATCAGTGAGATTTCAAATCTAATAGTGCAAGAGTTCATGAATTTTGGAAGAATCCAAAGATCCTCTAAAATTCATGCAATGTTGCATATAAATATAATTCCCTTTTATTTGCCTTAGAAGAGTTTTTTAAAAAGGTGAAAAAAGAAAAAAAAACTAAATTTTACCCATTAAACTCATGCATATTTTGGTCAGTAAACACAACTGTTTCAAACACTGGCCACCAGAATGTTACATATATCTCTTGTGAACAACAACTAGAGATTTTTTCTCATGACTCACCTATGAAGTAAGTTTGCAAAGACTATTTGAAAGCTCAAACTATGTGAAATAGAAAAAAAGTCCTGATTTGAGGTAGAAAATTTTTTTGGAAAATCATTTAGTCTTATAAAATTAAAAATTGAAACAGTCTTCAAACTAATCTTTAAAAAAAAATAATAATGCTAATATTTTTTAGAAAACGTACTAAATGAATAGCATTTAAAGAATTAACTGAAATGTGCATAATGTTATTAAAAAGTGATACGGAAAAGAATCTTAAAGTTCACAATGCATGAAGCTTATTGAATTTGTAGTAGAGTTTTATTCTTAAAAAATGGTTTCATAGAGATCATAAATTACCCTGCTTGTGGAGCATGAGAAATCTTTTAAGAAACATCTTGGTGCTTGCTGCATTATGCAACTGGTCTATGTGGTAGGCAACTCGCGTATAAGATAGGCACTTGTAAAATCACCTGAACGAGATCTCTTATTTTTAAAGTAATGGACAAAACGATTCAGGAATAGAAATGAAAAATTTTTGACGTATCTAATAGTATTTATCAAAATAAATAAAAAATTTTTTGATGTGTTTTTTGAAGTACATATTTTTCTATATTGAATTGTGCTTTGAAAAAGATGTTACAGTGTAGGATGTTACTATAGCATCCTCTTCAAATGGTATGCTGTGCACTGAACCATAAACTAATTTGTAGTCGAGCTTGAGGATGTTTATAACTTCGTTGGCAAAAACAGATTTTAAAACAAATAAGGTGGTGAACTGGAAAAATCTTAAGACAAAGAAAACTACATGCAGAAATGTTCCATAGATTGCTATTGATGATTGTGCACTGAAAATGATGCTCTAGTGTAGAATCGGATAATTTAGTTTTTACTGTTTCTTCTATCAATGTTTTAATTCTAATTAGTTGTTTGCAACTTATGTAGTGGTTTTTAGAATTTATGCATCTTCAACTACCAAAGTATTTATTTATCTTTTTATTGTATATAATTTTAAAGTTATTAAATTAAAAAAAAAATTTTTTTTTTGAATTTTTTCTTGTATTTTTTAGATTCGATTTTGAGAGAATATTTCCTGGATGTGCAAATGAATGTCGTAGCATGTACAGTGTTGTCTACAAGGCATACATTGAATCACTCACTATCCACTGAACTTGAGTGTTGAGTTTTTTTAAAATTCATAATTGGTGTTTGAATGCGTCCATCTTCAACTCTGATGTTCTCTAAGTGTGATGTTTAACACAAGAATTAGGTCTTCTATGCATCATGAAAATATATATAGTCACTGTTGTGGTGAATGTTGAGAATATTAATATTTGTTATTCAAAGTTGCTCTATGATAGTAATTTATTTGATAGTTAAGCTTTTGTTTATTAGTACTTATAGGTTTTATTAATAGTTATAAGCAGTAGGGTGGTTCGAAAGTACCTTAAATCTTTTCTAAATGGGGCAGAAAAGTTGCCAATCAGTACAATTAAGAAGTATTTACTATCTGCTTTGGTTTATTTTGCTACCCCAATCTACTAAGAATTCGGAATATTAGCCTGCAATGCTTAAAATTCAAAATAAATAAATAAAAAAAAATAATAATAAATAAATGAAACAGATTTTGTTAATTGACTTAAAACCTAATGAACCAATTCTTATGTATTGAGGAGGCAGAATTAAATTTTTCAAATTCTAAAATTTTGTACCGTTACTTTTGTTAAAAAATAATTTTAAAGTGCTACAAGCCAATAAACGAAATCTGTGATTTTTCTTAATTTTTTCAGACAATTGCCACTTTTCTGCAAATCTATCTAAATCTGAGTTACGTTTTTTCCCGCCTTCCATTTATTTTTTTATTTATTAAAACGACTAAATTGACTCTAAATAAAATGATCTGAAAAATAAAAAATCTGATGTGTTGAACTAGGGGACCAGCAACAAATGTACAAAAAGGAATTGAAATATTTTATCTATCCTATACTATTTGTTTTGAAAATTTGCGACTTCTTGAATAATGTTAAAGGAAATTAGATTAAATTTCTTTTGATGACATTTCATAAGCTAAAATTTAGTCTAAAGTATTGTTAACATATTTTTGTTATTAATGTTTAGGTGCTTTTGAAATTAGTGAGACACTTTAATTTAAAATCTTAAGTTAATAAATATGTAACCAAATTATAGTTTTAGGCAAAATTATACTTCATCAGATTGGCTCTTAGTGAGAAATGATTTCAATTGAAAGTTCAATAAATAACAAAGAACTAACAAAAAAGCCTAACTTAAACTAAATGATTGAGTATGTTTGTAAAAAATATTTTTAAATATAATTAATTTTATTAAATAGATAATGATTCCTTTAATTTTTAATTATAGTTCATTTTGTAGTTAATATTGTTTGATTTATAATTTGACAAACATGTTTCTGGAAATTATGTTACTGCACTAACTTCAGATGTTTGTTTCAAAATAGCATTGGCGTGTCGGAGTCCTATTGAGGCAGTTGTTATTAGACCTTGCATACTTCTTAATGTGGATAGTTAACTTTTCTGCTTTATGGCTAAAAGATTTAAAATGCTTTTTTTTTTTACCCCTGGCTTATCAGTAGCATTTATTAGTACGCATTTAATTCTTTTATGAGCTGCAGAGTGTTAGATGGTTTCAGTGCTTAAAATTTTATTGATCTCAAGTATGTTGATAACATTCCTAAAAATTTTAATAAAAATGTTTTTATTTCTATTTTGTAGTTTTAGGTTTTTATATATTTTGTTTGTGTACATAAGTAAAATTTTATATAAATCTTGATGGATTCTATGTTATATCGTATGCTTTTTTTTTATACCTATTTACAAGATTTATTCTATTGCCATTAATGTTGCTCAGGCAACAACGTTTCAAATTTTTATTCCACATCAGGGAATTCAAATTTTCATTGCATTTTAGCTATGCCAAAAGTAGCTGGTCCAGTTTCTTTGGTTTAAAAGAAACCAGCCTATATGGAAACAAAAGCTGGCTTTTACTGAAACAATATTTTTTCTTCTAAAACTGAGTGAAATTGTTATTACATATTGTTTGGAGAAGTACTATTTCACGTTTGGAAATATAACTTTTAATTTGGGAATGGTTTCAAGTAATAATTTTACTGGAAATTAAATTCGTTGGAAACTCTAAATTCATAGAAATCGAACTTATAGTGCTGTTGTACAAAATAAAGAAACATTTGATTGTTTACTTATATTGAATTTTCATGTTGATTAAGACAATTCAGTTTTCTCTTTTAAAAGACATCTGATTCATAATTTATGATAAAATTTATTAAAGATTTCACTAAACAGTCAGGAATAGATTAAATGCGGATATTTGAAAGTGAATAATAAAATAAAAAAGCATACTTTTTTTTTATAAAAATTAAAAACCAGTTGCCTTAACTTTTTTTTTCAGTAAAAGGCGGTTTTTTTCCAACTCTGTTCAAAGCCATTTAATTTCAATGTATTGCAAGCATTGAATAGCCAATCCCTATATTAAATGTGGGGCATTTAATGTTTCTACTAAGTACATTTTCAATTGGGAACCCTATCCATAAGATAAGGGTACCTCTGTGTCAAATATCACAAAGTCAAATGTTGCCAGAGTTAACATTAAAATTTTTATATGAGCCAGCATTTAGGAAAAAAGTTAACTTTTTGACCTAACTTCTGTTTTTGCTTTTATACTGCTTTTATGCAATGGTTATTTAAAAGGATTCTATAATATTTCAGCCTCTCTTAAAACATTCATATAAATGCACTTTGCTAAGTTATACTTTTATTATCCTAATATAATCTATATTTGTATTATTATTAAGCTATTGCTTTTTTTTAATATTTTGCAGTAGTAACAAAAGATAGATTGTAACAAAGATAGATCTATAATGTAAGATTTAAAAAAAAATGTACTAATATAATGTACTAATAGAACAGTTTTGTTTGAAATATATATATCAGAGCCCACGCTTAGCATTCGTCCAATCGCTAAATGCAATAAAATCGTAAATTAGGCAAATATAAATGGGTTTTGGCGAATGATTTTTTCCACTGAAAAGAAAAATATATATTATCCTCCAAAATCACGTCAAAATGTCAAAATGAATTTTTCTAAAAAATTAGTATTTTTAATTAGATTACAGTTATTTTCAGTAGATGCATTGCTTAACCAATTAGAATTTGGTCTGAAACAAAATACTGTAAAATAGGCTAATTTAGTGACTATAATCCTTGGCGCAGGTCCTGTATATATATATATATATATATATATATATATATATATATATATATATATATATATATATATAATTTTGTTAGCAGTTGGAAATGTTTGTTATTAAATGAAAATATTTCATAATGTTTATTAAAAAAAGAATCATTTTAACTTTAAATTTGTGCATTATTTGAAAGCTGCTTTAAATTGCATTGAGTATTTTATTTGACTTTTGGGTTTATATATTAAGTATGGGTAATTTATTATATATAGTACACAGTGTTTCTGCTTGCACCTTATAGCATATTGAATGGGCTGAAAATTGCAGAGTAGATGCAAGAAAAAAGGAAATTATGTATTCTTGGGGCATGTAATTCTCTATCCTCAAAGAAAAAAAAAGGAATATACTGGGGCAGCAGATTTAGTAGGGAAAATTAAATTTTTCAAAATTTTTTCCCCCCTCTATATTAATAGCAGAAAGAGAAAATAGACATTTTGAATTGAACTGATATAGAAATTTTGGTTTTAATTCTTCAGTTAAATTTTTTATTGCTGATTCAATTACTAACCTCATTTTATCTTAAATATTTTTTGTGCAATTTTAAAACAGATTAATATTTTACCTGGGGACAGGCTTTTAGTAAAAAAATAACCCAGGTACTTGAAAGTCCTGTTCCAAGATTGGTATCACTAGCCTGTGCCATGTGTTAAATAACTTTATATTTCAACAATCATAAAGAATAAGAACAAAATTTTTATATAATAAAGTTCTAACCTTATAAACCATAGATGTATTTGTTTCTAATTCATCTTTATTTTCTGAGATAAATACCAATGTGATTTTTTGCATTAAATCTTTCTTAAAATTAAATGCAAAATCGTTTCTTTCTCAATTTTGGAATTTAATTACAATAAATTTAAAATGTATATTTCTGAAAATTTTACAATTTCTTCATGAATATTATCTTGGTTTTATATGTTAGAATGTTCCAACCTGCCATACTTTGCGTTTGTAGCGTCTATTGGTTTTACTTTATTCTCACTGTAAAGAAAAGGTTTCACAATGGCACCTCTCTTTAATAAGATGCATGTAAATTTAACTAATCTAGTTTTTTTTTTGGACCGATGTTACCCACCTAGTACTTCATTCAGAAGTACACAACTTTTTAATATTTAAACAGCATATACTGTAATATGTTGAATTGTGCTTAAAACATATCAAAATTATAATTTCTTACTTATAACTGTTACATTTGACAATCACTATTTATTTTACTTAACAAAATCAATTTTATGAATAATTATCTTATTTTACAGGGTTTTTCAAAAAGCCATCAATAGTTCCAATGTTGCTTAAGAGTTAAATATGTTTTAATGAAGAACTTCTATTCTTAAATGAATTATATAGCTCTGTGTTTATTGTATTTTTTAATTTTACTTTTTATTGAAATTTTTTTTATATAAAATATGTAATTATACAAATTGATCCAACCATATGGGAAATAGAGCATATGTTTCAGAAAATAACTAGCTTATTGTTTGTTAAATTTTGAATCGGTGCTTTTTTAAAAACTTATTTCAAACTTTTTATTTTGTTTTATATTTTATAACAGTCATTGAACAGTCGACCGAATTTGAGTTTATGACTACCAATGTTTAATTCCGTAGCCTTGCAACTTTGCAATCCAGAAGACAAATTAACTCCAGATTCAAGTATTGGGAGAAATTTTGCCTAATGGAACTAACCTGCATTTGTATTATATTGAAAGCAAAACCAGGAAAACCTCCCACGGTTAGTCTGAAAGCAGGGGGACTCGAACCCATGATTAGGATCATGTGGACGCAGTTAGGATTACCCACTCGTTCCGTGTCATAAAATTCGCCCGTTTATTTTTTTTCCTGCCAAAATTCTAGAAAAAAAAAGTTTCTGATAGGGATAAAAAGAAAATAATAAAATGAATAATAATAATAAAAAAATAAATTTATTTCTCAAACTATTGATCTGTAGAGATGTCCGTGTCAGAGGCACATAGATGATTCAAAAAATTTTTGTCACACTGTTCCTATTGGACGCTTCATATTCCTACCCCAATAGAAATTTATTCCTATTTGGATTATTTGATCATTTTACCCTGAATAGTGGTTTCCCTGGATTTTACCCTAAACATTGCAGAGGAACCTTCAAATATAGCCCCATACAATTGCCAAATGTATGAGTCCTAAGGATGTAATACTGTTAGTTTAAATATTCCTGAAAGTTTCCATTAAGGCAATGCTAATTAGAGAGCATAATTTTAGTACTATTAAACCACTGCATTTTTATAATTCAAAAGAAAAATCGTTTTGTATTACAAAAACATTTACCAATATTTAAATTTTTTAAACGTTTCTTTTTTTTTTTTTTATGAAATTAGGAGTAGTTTAGTCTGGTGACTTTGTTAGTGTAAGTAGACCTGAATATTTAATAAATTGTTTTTAAATAGGAATTTATTTTTATTTACTTGTTCTATTTGATCATTGACATAATCATGAAATCACAGTGGAGTGTGTAATCATACTTTTTATTCTTTTTAATTTCTTTTTTTTTAGATAATTTTTCTCTTTAGAGCTAACAAAAATATTTTTCTGAACAATGTAGAAAAAATACTGTTTTATGATTACGGCTGCTTCACATAATTAAATCTTAGATATATAAATCTGAGAAAATTTTTTTTAAAAACATTTTAAGGAGGGAATATGTGTAATGGGTCTGAGTAGATGATTTTTAATTCAGTATTTTAAATTATTTATGCACGTTGGAGTGTAAGTGTATCTTTGCAAATCAAAAAATAAATTTGTCACTAAAACTATTGTACACTAACCATTTGTGAACCGCAATTGATGTGAACACCTTCTGTTTTTTAATACCTAATCTTAAAAATATCTGAAAACTGCCTACCTAACAGATAGTGCTTGATTATAAGTCAGTCTGCATGTTTTAAATTAGCTACAATTATTACCATGCTTGGAGCTACAATTATTGCCCGATTGGCCAGCAAAGTGTTAAATAGGAGAGATAAATTCTTTTTGAAACTCCAAAAAAATAATTATTTTATTTATAGAACATAGTCACTGAACTGAAAATCTCTACAAAATGTCTGCATTTTTGACAAAAACTTTTAGTTTTTGAATAAATAATTAGAAATTGATATTGAAATTTTTTTTATTAGTTCTTCCACCGCAGTTTAAAAAGAAAAAAAAAAAATTCCAATGAAGTTTTGTTTAATTAGTTCCATTTTGAGAAATTTAGTTTTCTTCAAAACTCATTTATAACAGCATTGAGTGCTGATTTGTTTATGCAGGCTTTTTTTGATTAATTGACTGTACATTTTTAAACTTTTGTAAATATTTTTTGACAGTTGATCTATTTTTTTTTCATCAATAAGCGAAAATCTATTTATTTTTATCTTAACACACATTCCTTTCACCCTTGATGTAAGTTTCTGTGATAATCATGAAAATAATTATGAATAAATATTATCTCTCTCCCATGAATATTTAATGATTATTTTCTGAATTTTATTTCTGAATCATTTCAGAATCATATGAGCTGTAAATAACTAAAAATAGTTTAACATATTTATCCATCCAAAATATGCTGTCCAGAAATATTGATGCATACCCTCCAATTCAATTATTTGATTTAATGCACTGTTAAATATTCTACACGCATTTCATTTAATGCACTTTGTATCACACATTTCTGTTATGAAAAAATAAAGTTGTGTATTCAAAACAAATTTGATTGCTTTTTTTACGGGATAATTGGTAGTTTAGATTTGTTTTTTAAATAACCTTTGGGGGGTCAGGGGGGCACATTAAAAAAAAACGGTGACAATATGATTTGGTTGCAGGCCACGTCTGAAATTTTATTATTTCTTGCTACATTTGATTTAAACAAGTAGAAAGGTGAAGAAAATAATGAAGTTGTGATTTACTTTGAGTATGGGTTGCAGTGCTATTCATTTAGTTTTCCTTACTGAATTTGCCAATATTATAGAATATAAACTTTATGCTAAATGATTAAAATAATCCCTAGTGGCCTGCTGATCCCTCAGTGCTATGATAGTGATATTTTTTAATCATTAAATTTAAGAGGAAATATTGTCAGTTTCTTATGTTTAACTTTTTGAATTTTTTTTTTAATATAAAAAACTGGTTGTTACGTACATAACATATTGTGTTGCGTTCATAACACAGTTACTATTTTTTTTTTTTTTTAAAAATTAAAAGACGTTATTAAAAATTTGAGTATATGCTAATAACACCACGAGTACTTTTTACAAAAATCATTAGTACTGCTGGATTATAAAACTGAATTTTGCTTTTCAAGTCTGAAAGAAAGAAGTTCATAAATGGTGTTAATTGCCTTTCAGCGAGAGTAAGATTGGCAAAGGTAGCAGACAAATGTTTCTGGCCAAGTCTTTTGTGTTTACATGTGCAGGCAAGGTATCTATTAGAGCAACAGAGAATTTACCCTTGTTATGCTACCGGTTGAGTAAATTAGTGCCATGGAAGCCCAGTCGTTAGAGCGTTGTTTCGGAAGGGCCGGGATTCGATTCTCGTAGTTGCTGAAACCCACAGAGTACGTGCGATATGCGTGCTCTTATAATCTATGAAATTGAAAGTCCAATGGGTACAGAGATCTGGAAAAAAATTTTCCTTTCAGATCTATACCTCAATTATGAAAGTGGCTTCACTGTTGAATAGTGCTGCCATCTATCCCGAATATTCTGAACTAAGTAGCTCTTGAGGGTGCTCCTTCCTGAATTAATTCGCGAGATCAATGGCTAATGAATAAGGCCCGGATTTTGATGACATTTGCATTTTTGGACATTTTTTGTCCTTTAGAGCATTTTTTTAGATTTATGGGGCATTTTTTTGTTAATTTTTTCCAATTTTTATTATTTTTTGGGACATTTTTACTACATAAAATGCAAGATTTGTCTTATAATTTGTCTTGATTCAGAAGATGCTGCATCAATTAAGATAGCGCAAAACGTGTTGGTCTCTGATAAAATCGAAGGAAACTTACATTTATAGGTCTAACTTTGCTATTGTGTCCTCGACAATTACAAGCTTCGAGAAACAAGAATTAGAACTTTGCGATGCAATAAATAATATTGACGTATCAAGTGTTGCAAAAACCAAGGGGAAAAATAGCACAGAGAGTAGCGTCTAAATTGAACGAAGTTTAGGAGAAGAACACCGGCTTCCAAACAATGAAGAAAATCTCTAGGATATTAACAGGACAAGCAACATCTTTTCAAATTGAAGAATTGTCAGTAAGTGAGACCGTCTTTTTCAAGTACGCACCAATAACATCAGTAGACGTTGCGAGAAGCTTCTCCAGGTATAAAAATTTACTTTCAGACAAGAGACGCTCGTTTACATTTCAAAATATCAAAAATCATTTAATAATCCAATGTAATTCTGATATTTAGTAATATTATGAGATGGAAGTTGTTAAGTTTCTATACAAAATGAAAATGTTTTGGAGTCAATACATTTTCCTTTTTTTGTTATTTTTGGATATAAAACATATTTTTCAAACTTTAATGAACGTAGAACAAGTATTGCATTGCTTTATATTTTTTGAAATGACTCATAATAATTTTAAAGAGTAGAACATTGTTTTAGTTCAATATTTTTACTTTATTTAAGTCATGTCATAAGGCATTTTAAGCGCAATTTTCGCATTTTTAAGGTCATTTTTTGCACTTTTTAAGGTCATTTTTTGCACTTTTTAAGGTCATCAGTTGAGATTTTTTTAGGTCATCAAAATCCGGACTCAACTAATGAACTTAGGCTTGTTCAAGTGTCGTTAGAAACAACGTGAGTAAATTATTTATAGTTGAGGTGACGGTAGACTCTCCTAAATTAAGGGCTTCTTTTAGATTTTCGAATAAAAGAAAAAAAAAATGACCACAGTAAAATCTATTGCTGGAAAGTCTTTCAAATGCAAGATAAGAGCTTCCCTGGCTGGAAAAATTGTATGCTATCAGTTTTAACAAATGCTGATGGAAGGAAGTAAAATTTTATGGGTTAATCCAGGGTGGCAGTATATTCAAAATATAAGTTAAACGTAATTTGTAACACAAGTAAACGTAATTGTAATAACCGGACTATCAGAAGTTGAGGGTTAAGAATCATTGTTAACCAGCACAAGCTGCCTACTCTTTAGACATTTTTATCCCTCTCTGAATCACGCTTATGGCACTTTGTTATACATATTAAGTTTGTGCCAGACTAAATGAACATCACCTACCCAAGTCATTTAAGTTTATTTATTTAATAAAGTAAAGAAAACGAAATCAACAAAAACTAGATTTAATTGGAAGTTCATAACTTTATTCGTAATATTTATTGTACATCGCAATGTTGGACAATAAAATGTTGTGGTAGAGTCGTTGCGAATTGTGAGGTTTACTTTAAGCTCTTAAACGCATCAATACTGGTATCAGTATCGATATTTAAAATTATGCACAGTTGCAACTAGGACATGGTTTGGTGGAATAGTCTACCCTGCAACTTCCGCAGTTTGGTGGACTACACTGTATTCCTCCAGGTTGAGGAGGTGGGATGTTGCAATCGCAATATGGACATCCTCCGTTGTTGGGATATGACAGAATGCAATTTGTTTCGCATTTCGGCATGGAACATCCTTGACCATCTAGAAAGTAAATTTTAAACAATGAACATTTACTTATCAGCTGATACATTGAAATTTGAAACAATGTACGATGGGTACCAACTCATTTCAAGAATCTTTGATGCTATGCCTCTAAATGTTTATTTTTTCGTTTATACCGTTAACTGTTGTTCTCTCCCTATGTATTCTTTGGTGGTGCGCTAAATGCGCGGTTGTACAGTTTAACAAGGGCGATACCATGCACTCTCGTCTTTTCGCAGGCTGTTCAGTACTAAGTTCACCACTAAGATAGTGTTGACCATATGCACCTTTAGTTTTGCAAAGCGTATTAACTTTTTTCAAATATTCTAAACATATAACATTTCATAAAAATAATCAAATTTTCTTTTTATTTATTATGCAATCCCCAAATTAGAATAACAAGTCTTATTTTGAGACAATTGCAACAATCCTCTTAAAATAATAAGCATTATTTAGTCAAAACACAAATTATTTTTTTAAACGACTCATTCTAATTCTGTAGCTTTAATATCAGAAATATATAAAATTTACTGAACAACCGAAATTTTCACTCAGAAATAAGCGTTAAAATAATTATAAAATAAAAAATGCAATGAATTACTTTTGACTGATGTAACTAGAATGCAATCTATTTCATTCAAAAGTATAACTTAAAGCATGCTAATTAGTTGTTACTAACATCTCTATTAATAAGCATCTTCCCTCAGAGTTAATTTAATCATCTTTATTTAGTTTTCACAAATTAACTGATTATTGATATTTACTTTATTAATTGGCAATCTTTTTGAACTTATCTATCTATACATCTATACATAATAATAAACGCGGCTGTGTGTGTGCCTGTAATCACAATATATCGCCCCAGAAGCCTCGCCCAGGCATGAAACTCGGCACATAATTGTGTTTTGACATAATGAAGAAGTATTTTTTTTCTTTTTCAAAAATTTGGATTAGTTTTTTAGTTATCAGTCATCTTGTAAGAAAATCTATGCTTTTTCGTCTTCAAAGAGCCATATTCAAAAAACTATTAAAAAATGCATATACTTTTCTCCACTCTTATAAATGTGTGCTAATGCGAACCTTACAATTGAAATATTAATTTTCGACAACTTAAACCAATAATATACGAAGGAATTAATAATTTAATTGTAAGGTTCGCATTAGTTTACATTTATCAAAGTGGAGAAAAGTTTAACTTTTGTATTAAAAATGTGGCAACATATTCGATACGTAAATAGAACGCTGTAGTAAGTCAATTTTCGTTAACTCTCCATTTTAATAAGCATATCTTAAGGAAATACACAAAAAGAAATAATTTTGTAACATTTAGAGATCCTGTGAGAGTTAAGCGCGCCTATCTTGGCGAGTTGTGGCCGTTTGGCGATGAGATGTTGAGTTGGATCCAGAAAGTGAAAATGAGAACACTGCTTTTGAACGTTCTCTCGCTCGAGATTTTTATTTTATACGATATTTCATGTGTTGTCTGAATGTTGTGTTTGTGTGTGTTGTGGAAATGAGAAGATATAATAAATAATAGATTTCCAATCCTGGAATACTTATTTGCCACACATTACAACGCTTCGCTTTGATATATTTGTCGCTGTTCATAATTGTTATAATAAGTTTTTCTTCTTTCCACGCTCTATTTTTTTTCTTAAGCGAAGACGATAATTTTTGTAGCGATATAGAAATAGATACCATAAAAAATTATATAGAAATAGAAATTGATACCATAAAAAATTAATTCGTTTTCGTGTTCTTTTCATGTATTTAGCATTTTAGTTTTTTTTTCTTCTTAAGCGTTGTAGCTATATAATATATAAAATAGGAATTTAATTGTTTTTGAAGGAACGATCACACTTACCTTGGATCTCTTTGGTTTTAATATTCTTTAATTTAAGTTTTTATTAAAGGTAATTAGTTATTTTCAGAAAGTTTCAGTTTGCAGGTAAGCACTTAGATTTTAATATTGAAGTTTCATGATTTGCTTTCATAGTAATTGTTGTTCTAAAGCATTCGTTGACTTCTTAAAAACCCGATTACTGACATGGCAGAACCGCCTTCCAAAAAATTTTGTATTTTGTCAAAGAAAAAGATATTAAGAGATTCTCAAAGAAGAAGGGCCCAAGAAACGTCTGTGGAACGTCAAAGAAGGATGGAACATGACCGAATTTCGACAAGCAATTCTAGAGCCCAAGAAGTATCAGAGAAACGTCAAAGAAGATTAGAAGAGGATCGTGTCTCAACTAGCAGTGCTAGGGCCCGAGAAACACCTGAGGAACGTCAAAGAAGATTGGAAGAGGATCATGTTTCAACTAGCAGTGTTAGGGTCTGAGGAACATCAAAGAAGATTAAAGAGGTTCGTGTCTCAATTAGCAGTGCTAGGGTCCGAGAAACACCTGAGGAACGTCAAAGAAGATTGGAAGAGGTTCGTGTCTCTACTAGCAGTGCTAGGGCCCAAGAAACATCTGAAGAACGCGGAAGAAGATTGGAAAATAATCGTGTCTCAACCAGAAATGCAAGGACCCGAGAAACATCCCAGGAACGTCGAAGAAGGCTAGAAGAAAATCGTGCTTCAACATCCCAAGCTTGATTGGATTTGTGGCAAGACAAGGAAAACTCTGGCGGGCAGCTGGCCGCCTTAAGCGGCTAGTTTTAAATAAAATGATCTGGATGGAAGAGAGAAGTCTAGAATCTTTTGAGAATTTTCTGACAAAAGTACATCAGTACAATTCTGAAATTGTAAGATTCAGCAAGTAATTTGGTATTAACACGTGTACCTGATTTTAGAAACTTAACTTAGTTTTTACATAATTTACGTTGAAAAAAAACTGAACTTTCAGCGTCTTTCAAATCAATTTCCGGAGGTTAAATAACAAACATCAGTATTACCTATTCAAAACTGCCGACTGTGTATTTTATTTCTTTAAATGCTTGAAGAAAAACCTGAAGAATTTTTTAAAACTTCCAAGTGCTATTTTAAATGTTGTTGTCGTCGTTTAACAAGTGCAGAAAGGTTAGAGTACATATAGAGTAGTATATAAACATCGTTCTACGAGTAAAAGAAGTTCAGTTCCTTTAAGTAGAAGTTTGATTAGAGCTAGAAAATTAAATGATTGTCGGAAGTTATAAAACTATATAAAGAAAGAAAAATTATATTTTAAGAAGAAAGAAAATTATATATTTGACATTTTTGGTGTAAAATTGGAATCCACTCACTGTAAATGAAAGTTAATATTCAGCTTGTGAAAAATTTTAAAGGTAAGTTTTTTACCATTCAAAATTGCTTCTTGAATCAACCAAAAATTGCTGATTTTTCTAATTCAAATTTATTTGAAATACGAGATAGGCAATATAGACAATATAAATGCTGCTAATTATTGAATTTAAGTCGTAAAAAAATACTGCTTTAAGAGTATGCTTAGAAAATGCATCAGTACATTTAAATTAAGTTTAAATATTGACATATATGTATCTTGTATAACAAAGTAAAATAAATATTAAAAATTATGTTTTTCAAGTCTACTCAAAGGGGGGGGGGATAATTAAATTTTTTGTGAGACCATAAATGGAAAACGTAGGGTGCTTCACTTTCGAAAAATGTGGGTGAATGCAAGTTTGTTAAACAAGTAATGTAGCTTTACGTCTGGCAAAAATAAGACAAAATAAAAGGTCTGACAGAAATCTCTAGAGTCAACTGGGAAAATTTAATTTTTAAAATTTTATTTTATCATTTCTTTCATTTTAGTTCCGAGGTAGTTATGCAGCTGTTCTTTTAAAAAGTATTTAATATTATAATTAATTTTTATAATACAGTAGGATACAAGGGATTCAAGCAATAGAAAAATGCTCGCTAACTCCTGTCGCTCAATAAATCCGAATTTTTCGTTTGGCATATTTTAATTATTTATTAAAAAATTCATTTCACCTTCATCTAAGAGTTTTAGAATATCGACTTTTTCTTTCACGGATTGAAAAAAAAAAAAAAAAAAAAAAAAGTCTCTTCCGACATTTTAAACAGCTGAACAAAAAAGCACGCTTTCTAGAAATGGCAAGGGCTAGGAATCAGCTTTTCTTACAAGTATTCTGAAACCGTAAATGCTCTGGAAATTTCACAATAATTACGAGCGAAAGTAATTTTAATAATTTTAAGCAATAGTTTATGGGGCGGGTTTTTTTCTTCGCAATTTTTGATACTATTTCATGCTTCTAAAAAAGTGAGAAAAAAAAAAAAAATCGCTCGCCATAAGAGTACATTCTCATACATTTCTATCTTATTATACCAAACGAAACATTCCATCTCGCACATTAAATGCGAAATATCGTGAAATCCGGGCTCGTTATGAATGGTTTCTACTGTAAGAGTTTTAAAAACTAATTATGAGTAGCGAACGTAACGTAACTAAACTTATCACATTTACTATTATATCACCGTCGTTGAGCAGTCGATTCAATTTTTGAGCTTACGACTACCAATGTTAAATTCCGTAGCCTTGTAATTTTGAACCCAATCCAGGAGACAATGGAACTCCTGGCTCAAGTATTGGGATAAATTTGCCTTCGGGGAGGACTTTTTGATAGAACTAATCCACATTTGCGTTGCAAGAGGAAGAAAACCTCGAAAGCATCCTACGATTAGCCTGACGGCAGAGGGACTTTAACCCATGATCAGAATCAGGTGGACGTAATAAGTATTACCTACTGGTTCCGCGTCATAAAGTTCGTCCGTTTAATTTTTTCTGACAAAATTCAAGAAAAAAAAAGTTTCTAATAGGGATAAAAAAATTTACGGCCATCATATTTCTCCCAAAAATTTATTTCTCCAACAAACCGATGATTCGTCTACCACTAATGATATTTTCCGTCAGCACTGTGACTGTGGTCGGTGTAAGCCAGAGGCGGAATTCGTTTCGACCATCCATCACATTCGAATCCGGTTCACCTTATTGGGAGGCAAGTGCTCTATCCGCTGAGCTACTACGGATCTATCACATTTATAAGAGAAAATTAATTAAAAAAACCTTAAATATTTATTAATTTATTTATTGCACGAATTTAATTGCTAATTAGCAATGCCCCGCAATACCGTAATTTGGGCATTATCTCGCGATTTGTTTGGATCAATTTTTGAAAAGTCCTCATACTCAGAAATTATAAATCAGTCCTTTAAAATTCCTCTCGGAGTTATACCGATCCCGGTAAAGATAACGAATACCGTTTGTATACACACGAAAATTATAATTTACTTACGGGCAAGTCCCACAACTGCAACGATCACCAGGAAGAAAATAAAACGATTCATATTCTTTTCAGGATATAAACTGAGCGAAGATGCATACCACCAGCAGTATTTATTGCTTAAGATGACGTAGACTTTATTTTGACCGCCACGTGCTATCAATAATATTTCCGAGGTCTCTTCTTACAAACGTCATTTTGGAAGTTTCCTCCTAAAGAATACTTCATTTTAACGCCTCATTGTGCAAACAAAAATTCCGACATTCTGCGACAATATGAATGGGGGAAGATCACGAAATGTCAATCCAATATTGTACATGAGTTTTTATGGCACGGATATGTCTTTTTCAGATGAAACTATTGTGAAGAATTTCATGCATGCTAGTTATGAAGATAAAATTAGAAACCTCGTAATATTGTTATAACATATTTTTTTACTTACTGCGTACTTTAAGTGTAATGAAGTAAAAGTTATGTCATGAATGTCGACTGCATATTATGTTTGAATTTTATTCTAACGCACTTTCGAATAAATCTCTTTATTTTTTCTCCTAACAGCCTACTTAAAGTGCATTTTTTATATTTTTATCGAAGAAGATTTAAATTAACTTCTAAATGTTAAACAATAGTACATTTTGAGTAATACTATATATATTAATATATATATATATATATATATATATATATATATATATATATATATATATATATATATATATATATATATATATATATATATATATATATATATATATTTTATATATATATATATATATATATATATATTTTATATATATATATATCGATTGCCTTTCTCGAATAAATCTTTTGATATATTGTAATGACCCAGTTCATCCAATTTTATATTCTCATATTTTACTTCACAATATTTAAAAATATATCACAGTACTTCACAATAACTATAAAAACTAAATGAACTTTTATTCATTAATAATCAATTTTTTAAGCAAATTCTTAAAGTTGAAAAATGAGAAAGTTACTTTGAAGTACTTCAATTTAAAATGATGTGTGTTTAAAAAATATGTTTCATGATTTTACGCTACTAGTTATAAAAATAAACTTTAAAAAAAAAAAAAAATCAATTTAAGATTGTTATTACATATTTTTGGTACTTCCTCTTGAAAATAATGATGTTAAGTTATATCATAATTGTCGTCAGCATATTATGTAATGTATTTTATTCGAATCCACTTATGAATAAATCTTTAGTTACATCGTTCCTCTCGTCTTACTTTATATTTAAATTTTTTTCATTAGAAAGGTATAAAAAAAAAAAAAATTAAACGTTACACTTGCTTTTATTATTCCTATAAAATTATTAACTAAATGAACTTTAACTTATTAATAATACTTTTTTAAAGTAAAATCTTTATGAAAATAATTAATTTATTTGTAAGCATTATTTTTAATATATAAAATCGCTTGCTAATATAGTTATAAAAAAATTCATTTTATGTCTTTATGCTAATCAATTTTTAGAAACAACGTATTATATAACATATTCTTTACTTTTTGCTAATTTTGAGAATAATGAAGCAAAGTTACGAAATGATTATCTTCAGCATATAATGCAAGAATTTCCTTATTAAATTAACTTTTAAAAATACACAGTATTTTAGCTATTTCTATAAAATAACTAAATGAATTTTAAAACAAAGTCTTGAAATAAATTTTTTTTTGAAGTATTACAATTTATAAAATCATTTGTTTAAAGAAATCATTATATCATTTTATTTCATCTAATTTGAAGAAAAAATTAAAAATGACGTAACATTGATAGTATAAAATATCTTAAATTTGTGCATATTCTTAGAATGATTAAGCAAAGTTATAATTCTGCCCGCATATTATGTAAAAATGTAAATATATTTAGTTGAATGAACTTGCGAATCAAACACTTGATATATGAACTAATTTTATATTCGCAATTTTTCCTGAAAAATAAATTTAAGACTGGGTGACAACCCGCTCTTTAAGGGGAAAAAAAAAAGAACAAATAATCAAGAAATTGGATTTAATCAACACTATAAACTCATGCACAATATTGAAAGGAAAATACCGACATTACAGATAAAGCTATCATAATTCAAAATTTTTGTTTATCTATTTATCATTATTTATTGCTCTTCTTGTTGACTTTACGTTATTAGATTAAGCAAAGCATGTTTTTAGAAGTGCATCTCATCGAAATAAAGATTGATTATATTCAGAATCATTTTATATGATGTTATTGCTCGTGATCAACTCATGATAGTTAAAATTTACTCATGATAGTTAAAATTGACCACAATCAAGCTATTTTTTCCTGTACTTGCCATTTTCGAATTGATATAAAAAAACCACAATCACAATACTTAGATATATATTAAATAAGTACTAATATTAGTACACTTGTTTAATATTAAAATAGCACCGATTATCAAAAATACCAGTTTTATTAATTAACAAGATTAATCGAGCATCAATGTAGATTTCTTACGGTTTCTCAAAAAAAACCTTTTCTTCATCAATTTTGCTCTTCGTTTGCATATATTTTTGTTTCATTTTCATTAAAATTTTTGAAATTATGATTTTAATTACTTAGTTTTATAGAAACGGGTTTCAAAAGTGTAACTATAAACAAAATATGTACTGTTTATAGTTAATTTTAGAATCGAGTAAAAAATAATATTTTGCTGGCTGCGGGGAGCCCGATTTCCGGCGAAAATTGAATTTTTTACTCAGAACCTTCAGAGAAAAAAGTTTTACTTATCCAGCCGAGACCGGTTCGGGGTAGCATTAAAAATCATATAATTTTATATCGAACAAATATTTTACAAGATATAGATCTAGGGGTTGTGGTGGCTCAGGGGATAAAGCGGTCGCCTCGAGGTGACCCGGGATTAATAGCCATGCCTTGGCTGGTCGATGCGAATTCCGCACCAGGCTCGCACCGACCACTGATGTAAAATGTCCTGATTGGTAAACGAATAATGGGTTATCCGATAACTAAAAACGTTCAATAATATCTTACTTGGTTTTAAATTTTTTTTTATAATCGGTGAAAATTCTTATCATAAAATTAACATATCGGTTCTGAGCTGCCCTTAATGTGGTAGCATTTTTTAGGTCATAAACTTAAACCATTGAGATCTAGAATGTGAAAATCCGATCATTAGATCAAAAGTTATTCAAGATGTTCGATTCAATTATGCTTGTACTAAATAAATAAATAAAATAATCCCCATAAAATTTTATTTGTGATTCAAATATCAATGGAGCTAATGATACAACGGGAACTTAACGGCGAATTCCTCACAAAAGTGCACACATAAATTTAGATGCAATGCATAAAAGTTTTATTTAGTAAATCAGACATTGTTACACAATTTATGGATTGTGATCCTACATATATATATTTTTAAAAAGTTGTATACTTAAAAATTTATGTCTTTGAATATTTTTTTATCATTTGTTTTACCTTTTGGCATTTGCTGTACGCAACACAATAAAGCAAGCTCGTTGGAGAAAAAAAAAAAAAGATTTTTTTTTTCTGAACTAAGACTTAATAACTTTTAAAACTTAAGATTTTTTAATAATTGATTTTCAAGTACTTTTTAAGAAATGTGTTTCTGTTGAGTAGCAACAGTGTGTCAAACATTTCTGTACTGACATACGCAAGATCTGCAGTTGAAACTTTTTTTTTTTTTTTAATCAAAATTAAGCCATGGAACTGCATTTTAAGTCAATTAATCAATCATAGTCATAGTCAATTAGTTTCCTTATTCTTTATGTGAAATTAAACAAACCTTTTATTTAAGATATAATAATTTAAGTTTCATAAGAATAGCTCGTGATGGAAAAGACAGCTGTCCCGCATATTTCTCAATAACTAAATGAAATATTATGTTTTCAAATTTTATTTTTAAGCATTAATTTATCATTCCAATTGTTAGAATTGAAAAAAAATTATGCAGTTTTTTCAAGAAAACAAGATTTTTTTTCTCGAAGAATACATTTTTGCTCCTTATGTGACAATACAAAGGAAAATTTGATGAAAAACTGAAAATTGGCCAACATCTTTGTTTAATTTAATTTTATAAATATGTAATACGTAAAGGTAATATTTATATCTACTTTGTATACTATATTTTATTCAGAGCATCGATTTTAAATCCTCACGAAGTAATAGTTTGATTTTTTTTTGGGGGGGTTAATAATTTCAAATTCTTGGGTTACTGTTTTGTTATATTTTCATCAAAAGGAAGACGTGAAATTGTAATTACTCAATGTATATTCGGTTCTTTACAATAGATATACCACATGAAGCAAGAAAGAAATTCTGATCTTTCTAAATTTTTAGAATGAAGAGAATGAAATTTCATGACTCAAACTGTCAGAAGAAGAAACGAATGAATAAAAAGATAGAGGAATAAAGAAAATATGAACATGACAAAAAGAAAATTTAACGCTTTTTCGAAGTGAAAAAAAGAAAAAGAAGAATCAAATTACTCATAGATGACACACGTATGCCTAACTAAAGCATGTCTAATTCAATTCTGAGATATTAAACTGCATATGCAGCTTGGGGAAGAAATAACAATTTAAACCATCGGCTCCCAATTTTTTTCGAATATGGAACCCTAAATGATCGAACTTTTTGGCGGATCATAAAAAAAACTTTATTGATAGAAATTCATTGGCAGCAGGGAATATACTAAGCAAAATAATAATAATAATAATAAATACCAGTTTATTTTAAAACTATTTGTTGTTGTTTTTAATGTCACTTGTCAATATCAGCAAGCATTCTTGGTGAAACCAAGCGAATTTAAGGCTGAGGTTGCGTTTCTTGTTTTTTTTTAGTGGCGAAATCTATGACCAATAATACGACGTCAGCCACACATATCTCACAAATCGTTTATAGGGCGGACCCATTCATACATCCATTCATTCATCCACAGATCGTAATTTTGGTCTGAACCAGAGAACGATCAATCTCCGATTCAGTACCGCAGAAGCATAATCTGTTATGGGAACATGAAGGACTTTATGACCAGATAGATTTAACGCGCACCAGTCACTATTTATTACCAACCAGGCTATCCCAGATCTTTGAAACTATTTAACACGTAGAAGTAAATATGAACTTTTTTCTTGGTGTATGCATGTGCCGAAAATGATTAAAATGGGCTGAATTATGTTTTTTTTATAAAAAAGTTATAAACGATGAGAATAGTTATCAGAAAATCTTTATTCTTAAATTTAGTTATTTTATTTTTATTTGAAAAACTCAAATGAGGAATACTTATGAAATTTTTATAAATGTAAGTTCTTTTTATAATTTATTGAATATACTGTTATTGAAAAAAAGAATATGTATTTTAAACTTTGCTGCTTTTCTTCATTCGCATTTTACATAAAGCAGTTAATATAAACAAGAGAAATATTAAAAAAATCATGGATCATTGATTGGATGTAAATATTATTATTTAGGTAAAAACTATCCTATTTCTCGGAATTCGTGCCATCGTACCACGAAACTCTGGTTCCGTGGAACACCTTTTTGGAACAACTGATTTCGAGCACAACCACAAGCAAAATGTTAGACGATTTATCATCAATGATGAAACATGCAAGCATGAAAAATGTTCGACACGCCTAACTTGAAAAAGATAGACGCCGCAGAAATAAGAACAATTCCAACAGATTTTGCCATGTAATTCCCTCTGGAAAAGTCTACAGCTCTGCTATGCACAGTAACTATTCTTCTTATTTTTTTTTAAAACAAACGAAATTTCGAAAGATATTAAAGCCAAATATACATACATTATGTATTTATACATTCTGTATGATTCAGATTTTAAAAGTGCTTACTTGAAATGCACAACGAAAAAATGAAGTTATCATGAATCGATCTACTTTGATCGAAATCTAAATGCAAATTCATCGAGGAATTAATGTATTTATTGAGATATATTGCTATGTCATACAGAGAAAGATCATGTTGATGGATATATAAAAAAACCTCGTTCGAGTAGAAATGAACAGACGAAAAGAACTCGTCATTCAGTTGAAAAAAGATTTTACGGAATCAGCATATACTAATGTGAAAAAAAAAAAAAAACAAAACTTTTGAAAAGAATGGAATAAATTAGATGAAATAAATACTAGGCAGAATAAATGAGAAATAAATTAAAATAGCAAGTGTAGAGGAACAAAATTAACTGTTCTCGAAATAAAACAATAGATTATATGAGGAGAAGAAAAGAACATTTATTGTGATTTCATTACCAATGGAACAATACCGAATTACTAATGATTACTAAAAGTTATGCTTAATATATGAATAATGTAGAAAGACGGTAATTCTTTGTTTGATTTCAATTATTCAAGAAAAATAATCCGTATAAAAAGTTCATCAATGATACAAATATCAATGAAGCAAAGGGTACAACTAGAACTTAAAAATAGGTGAATTCGTCACGACTGTACCATACATGAAACATAGCAGATAGTAAAAACGATTTCCGTATTAATAACTGGGTACTTGCACTTCAAGAAGAAGATCATGATACCCACACATATGACCTATGACGTCAGGATCGTTTATAAGCAAAATGGCGTGTTAAAGTTGAACTAAGTTTCTCCACGTAAATTATGGTAATTAACGTGAAGTTAATTAAATACAGGGCAGTATTACACATCGAATTTATTAAAATACAATTCTTTCTCTTCTACGTCTTTTACTTAACTTAGATTTATTATTCGTTTATTTATTTTATTGTAACCGTAATGTATTTTTGTTTTGTGTACCAGACAACTTCGATGCGTAATTAGTTTGTTTCTTGTCTGTCTTTGTGTTAAGTAAAAAATATATAGTGAAGGAATTGAAATCTTTGTAAAAGTTTCATTGTGTAAGAATATAGAATGTATCATTTAAGAGAATTGATGCTTGACGGCCTTAGCTCACTCGAAATAGAATGGAAAGAACAGTTTCTAATATAAACAAATGCCTCGGTTCAACTATATAATTGGGTGCGTGCACTTCAAGAAGCAAAGAAGACCTCCCATACTCACACATGTGACCTATGACGTCAGCGTCATCTAATCTTTATCAGCAAAATGGCGCATTAAAGTTGAGCTAAGTTTCTTTAAATAAGTTAGAATTAATTATAAGTTAATTAAATACAGAGTCGTATTGCACATCGAATTAGTTAAAATATAACTCTCGTCTATAGTGCGGCCTTAAGAAGAACTCCTCCAGACATCTGTCTCGCGTCGTGGCGGGTACCATGGTTACGAGGGAAAGTCACTTCGAATAGGGGTGTGGGGTAAATAGTTTTGTCTTGATCTCTGCATAGGTCAGCCTGAGTAAACCAGTCGACACCTCAATTTCATCCCCATTAGAAATCTGCTCTTGCTTGTTACCATAGCAGTAGACAGCCCCAGACTTTTAGGGGGGAGGAGTTTTCCTCAAAGTCTTTCTCTGTTACTTAGCTTAGATTTATTATCTGTTTATGTATTTTATTGTAACCGTGATATATTTTTGGTTTTGTGAACCTTTCAACTTCAATGCATTGTTTGCAGTTTGTTTATGTTGATTGGTTTGTTATGTTGCGTTAAGTCTCTGTGTAAATATTGAAAGAATTGAAATCTTCAAGAAAGAATCTTTGTGAAAGAAATTAGAATGTACCACTTCAGAGAATTGATACTTAATGGGCTTGGCTTACTCGAAATAGAATGGAAAGAACAGTTGCTAACGCAAACAAATGCCGCGTTTCAACAACCAATCAGGATTAGATACCCACACTATGTCACTTGCAGGTATCCCATTGTAATTCTGGGAGAAAACTTTTCGTTTAATATTTCATTGAATTATAGAATCGAAATTTAATTTTGCCTCCTTAACTTAATTACCTTGAAAAATAATTTTAATGCAGATACAATTTGAAAAATAGTTAATCTTTACTTGTAAATAGAATACGAGTCTCAAGATTATGTGATTTTCTCTCTTTTTCCCTCCCCGTTACCATGGTATCCATAAATTTTGCTTTTTCCACACGCCAGTAGGTCATTACAATAATATTACTATAAAAATATATAAATACTCATTATAGATACTCCTTTACTGCCGTGTGGATAAAATAAGTAGCGTTTCTGCCTGTCACATCGTTACCAAGGCAACGAATGTAGAAAATGCCACCTTAAGGTATCCGAACACGTTCGGAGGACTTTTTTAAAAATATTAAGTTTCAGAACACTTTAATTATGTTTTTATATTTATTATATGTAAAAACTAATAATAAATAAGAGAAATTAGACATTTATATTATAATTTGTTTTTAAAAGCTAAATAACAAGAAAAAATTGATGTTTTTTTCATAAAACTTGGGAAAGGATATACTTCACCAAAATTATTGTATTAAAAAAGTGTTATTATCGAAATAAAGAGCAGAATTTTGTCTAGTGATTTGACTACAATCATAAAAATATTTGAAAAATTTTATAGAAAATCGAAAACTTTTTATGAGATTTTTGTCAAATTTTTTACGTCATATTTCACATTTTAGACCAATAATAAAAAACTATTAAATATTTTTAAACAATTGTAGCACAAGCACTAGAGAACATTATACATAATACACATAAAAAATTTTATTGAAATATATCAACAACTTTTTTAATAATGAATTTTTAAAGTTACTATTTTTGCGTGAAATTACATTCTGAGAAAAGGGCATTTAAAGTATAAATTATATCATTTCTATTTTAAAAATCTATTTTAAAAATGCTATTCTCATGAAACTTCTTTTTTCGTCCATTATTTCGATTTCTTGGATTACCCATATTGCAAAGTACTTAAACATAAAATTTCGAAAAGAAATTCAATTACGTTTCATTAAAATGTAGCCAAAATAATATTAGAATATTCGAAGAACGCTGCTTGTAAACAAATCCACAAGAGAGTGAGAATGTTGCCAATTTTAACCCAAAAACTACTAATATAAATGATAAATTGTGAGGCTCATTTCTAGCAACATTAAAATAATAATTATTTAAAAGAAAGAAAGATAATTATCCCAAAATAAAGATAAATATAACTGTTTTTGTCCCACTTCCGGTTTCGGAATGCTATTTTCGGTTTCATGTTTTAATCATCGACTAATATTCTTTTAATCATAACTTTTCTTCTAATTGACGCACAATTAAAATTTAAACTGTTTTAAAAACTAGAATAAACGGAGATTCGTAATATAAAATTAAAAAAAAATTGTCATTTTTAGCTAAAATTCATTTTTTCAACGTGTACGGATACCTTAAGACGCCATTTTTTAAGTACAAGGAGTTTAGCGGGACATAGTTTGATTTACTTATGTGTCCCACACGTGATGAATTTGAAAAATAATATAACGATATTACAATGACTTATAACATTACTAAAACTACTGCATAGAATATGCAAAATCTTACATTTGCAAATACGGTAATTATATAAATGATACAAAAAATTGTAAAAATAATTAGAATATCGCTCGAAATTCGCGATCGCAACGAACTATATGGGGCGTTGTTGTATGTGCCGAATCCCTGCGATTTCAATATGAACAGTCATTCAGTTACACTGGAGACGTCTTTAATGTAGCATTGTAACGTTCCATCTTTATTGTGGCTGATTAAATTTAAAAAAGAAAAATGTTTGTTTTCTTTCTTATGCAAACGAGAACAAAATGGTATCTCTTTTTTTTAAGAGAAGGAACATCCAGAACACATCGGAAAAATATTTGTAAATAAAGAGAAAAAAATAGGTATATTCTTATAAGAGTTCAAACCTAATGCCTGAGAAATAGTTTTACTAAATTTAATGGTATAACATGAAAAGCCCATTTAAATTTTAACGTAAAATAAAGAATGCTTACGAAACAAAAAAGAACCATTCTTTTTTTGTCGCCATTTTTTAGTGTTACGAAAATTCGTCTTTGGGACTTGCCAAAAACAAAACAAGATGCAATTTTATTTTTTTAGGAGCGAAATATTTTATGGAGTGAAATATAACGAAAATGTACCAATGTCCATAACATGAAACTTTATCTTAGTAAACGTCCGTTTTGGAAATGTTATTTCATTTTGAATCTTATTTATTAGAGTTCATAATGGCTATAGAATCAGGTGAGAGAAAAGTTTGTTTTGAATCTATGCTAATCTCTATATCGGCCCATTTTCCACCGAAATCAGATTGACTACTTTGATTTTAAACAAAGTGTTTCATTTTAAGATTTTTTCCAAAAAGTTTAAGTGTAGATTGGCGGCGCTTAAAAATCTGCCAAATCTGTAGCTGTGGTTAATACGTAAGTACCGAATTTTTCTTCCATACTTTTCTGAATCATATTACTTCAAATATTAGAATATGCAAGGAGTATACATAAACACATAATTTAATACCATTTAATTTTTCAAAAAAGTTATTTTGACAACAATTTTATCAAAAAATTATAAACTAAAAAACGTAAAATAAAGAATTCTTAGGATAAAAACGATTTTAAAAATTTCTCATTTTTCAATAAAAACTTTCGTATTGTTTCTTTTTTTTATAATTCTTATAGTATTTAATCAGACGTAAAAAAACCATTCTGTAGAGAACTATCATCAAGTAAGAAAAAAAATTTTTTACAAGCAAATTTTTTTTTATAAAAATCATAACACTTACCTGATTTATAAGTCCGGAGAATTCCAAAATGATATGTTCTTTGTTTGAAAACTTTATTCTCAAATAATATACACATAATTTATCCCTTCATTACTTTTAGGTAACATACCACACATCAAAATTTTATAATTGTAAGATCTCGATATGAATTTTAATATGTAGCTTAAAAACAGAATAGCTGAATTCTAGTTGAAATTCTTTCAAAACTAAAAAACACTTACCAAGAAAACGATAAAAAATTTATTTATAATCAGCACAAAAGATACTTTTTCAAGTAATTCGGATTATTCTTTATTGTTGTTTTCTGAATTATGTAGATACAGAAATATATACTATTCTAAGAAGAATATTCTATAACTATTACAGTTCTGTATGGAATTCCTTGGAACACATTTATTCATTGGAATGACGAAAGCAATGTTGACTTCATTTTAACTTGTAATGAATTGAAGACAGAAAAATTATTTTACCGCAATACACACATCTGTAACAGCAAGCAGTACCGTCTTTACGCATGGGAACACCTGGGCAGTGCCCGGGGGCCCCAGGCACTCAATGGGCCCTGGAGAATCTTACTTTTTATAAATTGTGTTTAAGGAATAAACAACATTGCCTTATATATTTTTTAAAATAAATATGTTCTATTATATAAAGAGTGCATTTTTTTTCTACAAATAGTGATTGATTATCTTGCATTCAATAATAATTTGAATAGTTTATGAAAAAGGAAACCGAAATCTATTTTTCTAAAATTTCAGGTACTTGGGCATTGAAAGATGTTTTAATAACTGTTCAGTTTGACAAATAAGTCATAACTTTTGAATTTATTTTATTGTTATTCGCGATCGCAACGAACTATAGGGGGCGTTGTTGTATGTGCCGAATCCCTGCGATTTCCATATGAACAGTCATTCAGTTACACTGGAGACGTCTTTAATGTAGCATGTAGCATTGTAACGTTCCATCTTTATTATGGCTGATTAAATTTAAAAAAGAAAAATGCTTGTTTTCTTTCTTATGCAAACGAAAACAAAATGGTATCTCCTTTTTTTTTAGAGAAGGAACATCCAGAACACATCGGAAAAATATTTGTAAATAAAGAGAAAAAAATAGGTATATTCTTATAAAAGTTCAAACCTAATGCCTGAGAAATAGTTTTACTAAATTTAATGGTATAACATGAAAGGCCCATTTAAATTTTAATGTAAAATAAAGAATGCATACGAAACAAAAAAAGAACTATTCTTTTTTTGTCGCCATTTTTAGTGTTACGAAAATGCGTCTTTGGGACTTGCCAAAAACAAAACAAGATGCATTATTTTTTTAAGAGCGAAATATTTTATAGAGTGAAATATAACGAAAATGTACCAATGTCCATAACATGAAACTTTATCTTAGTAAAAGTCCGTTTTGGAAATGTTATTTCATTTTGAATCTTATTTATTAGAGTTCATAATGGCTATAGAATCAGGTGAGAGAAAAGTTTATTTTGAATCTATGCTAAACTCTATATCGGCCCATTTTCCACCTTAATCCGATTGACTACTTTGATTTTAAACAAAGTGTTTCATTTTAAGATTTTTTCCAAAAATTTTAAGAGTAGATTGGCGGCACTAAAAATCTGTAGCTGTGGTTAATACGTAAGTACCGAATTTTTCTTCCATACTTTTCTGAATCATATTACTTCAAATATTAGAATATGCAAGAAGTATACATAAACACATAATTTAATACCATTTAATTTTTCAAAAAAAGTATTTTGACAACAATTTTATCAAAAAAATGTAACCAAAAAAACGTAAAATAAAGAATTCTTAGGATAAAAACGATTTTAAAATTTCCTCATTTTTCAATAAAAACTTTCGTTTTGTTTCTTTTTTTAAATTCTTATAGTATTTAATCAGACGTAAAAAAACCATTTTGTAGAGAACGATCATCAAGTAAGAAAAAAAATTATTTACAAGCAAATTTTTTATTATAAAAATCATAACACTTACCTGATTTATAAGCCCGGAGAATTCCAAAATGATATGTTCTTTGTTTGAAAACTTTTTTCTCAAATAATATATACATAGTTTATCCCTTCATTACTTTTAGGTAACATACCACACATCAAAATTTTATAATTGTAAGATCTTGATATGAATTTTAATATGGAGCTTAAAAACAGAATAGCTGTATTCTAGTTGAAATTCTTTCAAAACTAAAAAACACTTACCAAGAAAACGATAAAAAATTTATTTATAATCAGCACAAAAGATACTTTTTCAAGTAATTCGGATTATTCTTTATTGTTGTTTTCTGAATTATGTAGATACAGAAATATATACTATTCTATGAAGAAGAATATTCTATAACTATTACAGTTCTGTATGGAATTCATTGGAACACATTTATTCATTGGAATGACGAAAGCAATGTTGATTTCATTTTAACTTGTAATGAATTGAAGACAGAAAAATTATTTTACCGCAATACACACATCTGTAACAGCAAGTGATCATGAAATCATGTTATGTTGTAGGTAATAGAAAGGTAAAAAATATTGAGAAGTTGTTATTCAAATGCTTGGCGTGTTCTGCTTCAATGTTTGGCATGTTCTGATTAGTTTTTTCAAGAAGTTTTACCTTTTCTTTAGGGAAATTTTGCTTCTTTTTTTATGCTAAGAAAATGGCGTCTGTCATTGCCAATGGTTATGTGGGAACTAATGCACGATATTTACAGTCTCCCGCTAGATGGCGTATCGAGTGTTGCGATCGCGAATACCTTTATGTTTATTTAATTTAATTTAATTATTTTATTTAACTTTTGTGATTTTGAAAATTTTTTTATTATTTGAAGATTACAACTGGTTAGCATATTAATTTTTTTTTCAAATTATACATAGTTTAAAAATGCTTTTTTTTAGTTTTTGGGGTAATCAAAATGAGTTTAAACTTGTTAAAATTATTGCATCATATCTTAAAAATGACTTATTTTATATATGTGAAGTTTTTTAGTTCGTTTTTAAACATTATGATATGTTACAGGGGTCCAAAATATTTTTGTGCCCGGTGGTCCTGCATGCTATTAAGACGGCCCTGACAGCAAGTGATCATGAAATCATTTTATGTTGTTGGTAATAGAAAGGTAAAAATTATTGAGAAGTTGTTCTTCAAATGCTTGGCATGTTCTGCTTCAATGTTTGGCATGTTCTGGTAAGTTTTTTCCAAGTTCTTCTACCTTTTCCTGAGGGAAATTTTGCTTCTAAGAAAATGGCGTCCGTCATTGCCAAAGGTTATGAGGGAACTAATGGTTACAGGCTCTCGCTAGAGGGCGTATCGACCGTTGCGATCGCGAATATTATATATTATTTACATAATTATGGACAGGAATATGATTGATTTAAGAATGGTATCGGAATTATATTAGATGATGACATATCACGATATTAACATTAGGATTTAAAATGGAACGAAATTTTCTTTGGGTATTAACATTAAATTAGTCATTGAATAGAGAAAAGCAATCACTGATTTCAAAGTAATAAAGAAAAAAAAACAATCAAAATTAAGGCAGTAAATAGAATCAACGGTAATTAAATTAAAGGAAACGTCATAGTTTACGGAAAGTGGTAGTACAAAACCATAGTGGAATAGCAATTCCACGATGAATCCTATGATAAAATATATATATATATATATATATATATATATATATATATATCAGGGCTACATCCCTGATATCTTGGTTGTATTTAGCTCAAATAATTCAGTCGTGAACCAAATAATCCTTTACAAGTTTTATTTAAGGGTAGGCTGGTGACTATAACAGTTCGCATCCATTCTCCACACTGGAGGGGGTGGACAGGACTCGGAATAATTCCGGTACAGCTTACATTGGCAATCTTACACAGCAAAAGTCATGCAATAACTATCATTCTTGCATTATATACTACAACAAAATGAGGTAAAAAGGCCCAGTGGTTGCATACCTTGTATCCTTACGCATCATCGATAATCATTTAATACTTCCTAATATGGAAGTGAAAGAGGGAGAGATTTTAAAAATAACTCTTCCTAACTACATAAATCTAATTATAATTCATTGGTATGTTTTCAACCTTGAAGTTGAAGTCCCAAAATAGAATATCTGTACACTTATTCTTTAACAAAGGCATTTTATGAAAACGAAAGAGTTTTAATCCTTTTATTAATACAAAAGTATTTTTATAATTTTTGTATTACATATATATATATATATATATATATATATATATATATATATATATATATATATATATATATGCATGCATGCATGCTCACAATATAACAAAATGAACTCACCTCATTTGGGAGAAATAAAACAACCAGCACATAAGTGATGACAACTAAAATGGTTTGTTCACAATTCTTTTAATTTTAATTTTATTAATTACATTAGACTGATAATTATACCAAAGTAAATACATATTTTTGACAATTATTTTTATAAAGGCATGCCTAAATTTAATTAGAAGTGAAATGGCTGACAAGAATTTGCAATTAAGCGTTTGAATTTGCAATGAATAAAATTTAGAATTTGCAATAAAGCGTAATACATAAAAAAAGATACAAGAGTAAGTGTGATAAGAAGATAAATACAAGAGTAATACTTAAGTTGAAAGGATCTACAATTTTTTAAAAAAATTCAAAGGTGTAAAGAGGTAGATATACGAGGACGTTTAAATTACTGAATTTTAAACAATTCAAGGATTTGTATTATTTTTCAAAGCCAAATTTTGGCGATTTTGTAATTTCTATGACATCCTAGTCTAAAATACGGCAAGACATCAAAAGCGAGTCAAGAGGGTATTTCTCCCCCTATGGAAATTTAATATCAGACCGCAGGTGCAATTACCATTGTCCAGTAAAGAAGAGCGAATAGAAAGTTAAGATTCTTTTCGAAAAGAAAATGAAACTTTTAGCCAGACAAAATATATTCAGTATATTTAAGTTTAAATTGAGAAAAAAATCCTTTAATTTAAAAATCAATTGAAAATTTCTCATAGAATAAATTCAAACAGTTATAGAATTATTGGTAATTAAAGTTTTAAAAATTAAAAGACAATATTTAATTAAAGGAGTCACAAGAAAAGGAGTCAACATTATACAGAGTGTAACTGAGACAATTATTTTTTTTTTCAATAGCTGAATTTTTCTATTTAAATATGCACTTTCTATTTATTATGCACTTAATATGGAGTAGCTTTTAAAATATTAAAAATTAGAGCACGAGTACTTTTCATTATCTTGTCCTTCATCATTAGCTTAAAGAGAGCTGGTTAATAGTAATTAATCTACGAGTCATGAATAAATGTTGCAAACTCAAAACTGTTAAATAAATACCATATTATTTGCTAAAAAGCGTTATTTTAAAGCGTTTTCGCTTAAAGTCCTTAAAAATCGTTAGGAGTGTCTTCGTTTAACAGTCTGAAAATAGTTTCTTCAAGCAACGGCAATAAAAAACAAGAATGAAATAAGGAATTAACTTTTTTGATAACTTCTCTGAGCTACATCAACTTTGTAACCAGCTGTATTTATCATTGATATCCGTGATGCATTCCATAATTAAGTATTTAATTTCTAACTGTTACTCACAGAAGACATATTTCTAAATCGTGACATGTTTTCACGAAATTAAATTTTCAAAATCACATTTAAATAAATAAAACATAAATGCTGACTCGACTGTGTAAATATCAATGTCAACAACGTTCAGTAAGTTGGAGTGGGAACATAGCACGATATTGCATTTCAACATGATAATGAAATTGTCCAGAATAAGAATTTGTTATGAATTTATGTAGAGACGTTTAGACGTTTATATATATATATATATATATATATATATATAACGTTGGGCCCTAATTTAATTTGTTTCTTTCAACTTAGCTGTGGGGCACACCTTGATATAGGAAATTTTTTTTTAGTTAGAGTGAAAATATTTTTAAAAAAATTACTGGGGAGAGCATTTACTTTCCTTCATCTAAAAGAAGGGCGTAATAATAAAAAAGTTAAGTATTCCCCAATTAACCCCATAGTTATATTTATTCAGAATATTTTATAACTGTCGTTGAACAGCCGACCCAATTTTTTGGGTTTACGACTACTAATGTTAAACTTCGTAGCCTTGTAATTTTGAACCTATCTAGAAAACAAGGGAACTCCTGGATCTAGTATTTGGAAAAATTTTGCCTTCGTGAAGGACTTTGTGATGGAACTAACCCACATTTGCAACACATGGAGGGGAAAACCGTGAAAATCTCACACGGTTAGCCTGACAGCAGCGGGACTCAATCCTATGATCCGTCAACCTTTGAGGCTATTTTATGTCAGCACTGTGGTCGGTGCAAGTCGGATGCGAAATTTGTATCGGCCAGCCATTGCTGGGATTCAAACCCGGTTCACATTATTGGAAGACAAACGCTCTATCCCATCAGCCACTATGGCACTTATACAGAATACTTGTAAAAGACGAAGTGAAAATAGTCCATTAAGGGTCACACCACTGACCAATACAAATTACAAAAAAACGAAATTAAATACTGCTGAATGAAATATTATTCAGAAAGGAAGAGATTAAAAACTTGGAATTCTGTTAGAATGCTGGCTTGAATGCATGTCTAATAATTATTTTTTCTCTCCTCCCAGTTTAATCCAGCGAACAAGCTGGTTTCTAAGTCTCCATCGTGCCTTTCTCCATATTAATGTTTGATTGTGATTGCATTCTTTCCTTATCTCTCAAATAATAATTTGCCACACCAATTTGATCAATACATTTCTGACTTAATTCTTAACAAGAATTTTAAAAATCGTATATGTTAACAGTGGTGATTACAGAATATTAATGTTTATTTTTGATTGCATTCTTTCCTTGTCTCTCAAATAATAATTTGCCACACCAATTTGATGTATATGTTAACAGTGGAGATTACAAAATATTAATGTTTAATTTTGATTTCATTCTTTTCTTATCTCTCAAATAATAATTTACCAAACTAATTTGATCAATACATATCTGACTTAATTCTTAACAAGAATTCTAAAAATCGTATATGTTAACGGTGGTTATTACAGATTATTAGTGTTTAATTTTGATTGCATTCTTTCCTTATCTCTCAAATAATAATTTGCCACACTAATTGGATCAAAACATTTTTGACTAAATTCTTAACAGGGATTCTAAAAATCGTATATGTTAACAGTGGTTATTACAGATCATTAGTGTTTAATTTTGTTTGCATTCTTTCCTTATCTCTCAAATAATAATTTGCCACACCAATTTGATCAATACATTTCTGACTAAATTCTTAACAGGGATTCTAAAAATCGTATATGTTAACAGTGGTTATTACAGATTATTAGTGTTTAATTTTGATTGCATTCTTTCCTTATCTCTCAAATAATAATTTGCCACACTAATTGGATCAATACATTTCTGACTAAATTCTTAACAGGGATTCTAAAAATCGTATATGTTAACAGTGGTTATTACAGATTATTAGTGTTTAATTTTGTTTGCATTCTTTCCGTATCTCTCAAATAATAATTTGCCACACCAATTTGATCAATACATTTCTGACTAAATTCTTAACAGGGATTCTAAAAATCGTATATGTTAACAGTGGTTATTACAGATTATTAGTGTTTAATTTTGTTTGCATTCTTTCCTTATCTCTCAAATAATAATTTGCCACACCAATTTGATCAATACATTTCTGACTAAATTATTAACAGGGATTCTAAAAATCGTATATGTTAACAGTGGTTATTACAGATTATTAGTGTTTAATTTTGATTGCATTCTTTCCTTATCTCTCAAATAATAATTTGCCACACCAATTGGATCAATACATTTCTGACAAAATTCTTAACAGGGATTCTAAAAATCGTATATGCTAACAGTGGTTATTACAGATTATTAGTGTTTAATTTTGTTTGCATTCTTTCCTTATCTCTCAAATAATAATTTGCCACATTTTATTTGATCAATACATTTCTGACTAAATTCTTAACAGGGATTCTAAAAATCGTATATGTTAACAGTGGTTATTACAGATTATTAGTGTTTAATTTTGATTGCATTCTTTCCTTATCTCTCAAATAATAATTTGCCACACTAATTGGATCAATACATTTCTGACTAAATTCTTAACAGGGTTTCTAAAAATCGTATATGTTAACAGTGGTTATTACAGATTATTAGTGTTTAATTTTGTTTGCATTCTTTCCTTATCTCTCAAATAATAATTTGCCACACCAATTTGATCAATACATTTCTGACTAAATTCTTAACAGGGATTCTAAAAATCGTATATGTTAACAGTGGTTATTACAGATTATTAGTGTTTAATTTTGATTGCATTCTTTCCTTATCTCTCAAATAATAATTTGCCACACTAATTGGATCAATACATTTCTGACTAAATTCTTAACAGGGATTCTAAAAATCGTATATGTTAACAGTGGTTATTACAAATTATTAGTGTTTAATTTTGTTTGCATTCCTTCCTTATCTCTCAAATAATAATTTGCCACACCAATTTGATCAATACATTTCTGACTAAATTCTTAACAGGGATTCTAAAAATCGTATATGTTAACAGTGGTTATTACAGATTATTAGTGTTTAATTTTGATTGCATTCTTTCCTTATCTCTCAAATAATAATTCGCCACACTAATTGGATCAATACATTTCTGACTAAATTCTTAACAGGGATTCTAAAAATCGTATATGTTAAGAGTGGTTATTACAGATTATTAGTGTTTAATTTTGTTTGCATTCTTTCCTTATCTCTCAAATAATAATTTGCCACACCAATTTGATCAATACATTTCTGACTAAATTCTTAACAGGGATTCTAAAAATCGTATATGTTAACAGTGGTTATTACAGATTATTAGTGTTTAATTTTGATTGCATTCTTTCCTTATCTCTCAAATAATAATTTGCCACACCAATTTTATCCATACATTTTTGATTTAATTTTTAACAAGGATTCTAGAAATCGTGTATGTTTACGGAGGTGATTACAGAATTTTAATGTTTGATCTTGATTGCATTCTTTCCTTATCTCTCAAATAATATTTTGCCACACCAATTTTATCTATACATTTTTGATTTAATTTTTAGCAGGGATTCTAAAAATATATGCTAACAGTGGTGATTACAGAATATCCTGTATCAACTATTATCGATATAATGTGATTGTAAATCGAGTTAATGGTATTTTTGAAATAAAATATAAAATCATTGCCATAAAACCAAGAAAGAGTGGTCAGAATAAAACTAAATTATATTACGTAAGTGTAATAAGTAAATAATTAATAAATCAATTTTATTGCAGAGGAAAAAAAAACAAATGAACGCAGGTTTCAGTACCCTCTTGGGCCACCTCTAACGTGAATGCAGGATGGGATACGGCATACAAGTTTTACAGGATGTCCTACGGCATCGCACCAATGCAAGTACAGGATGGACATCCCAAAAAGAAAGTCATTTAACAATGTGGTGGTTCACATTTTCCTTTATATCCACTGTCTGAGCTGAGCTGGCCACCTAGAATATAATTAATAACGAAAGTGCATATGACAAATGATTTAAAAATGTACACACTGATATTTAAAATAAGGATACTTTCTAAATAACTTAGGGTGGGTTCACAATAAGCGTTAACGTCAGATAACTGTTCTGCACAAACACTCTCAGCTGGATTTTATCATATAAAGTTTACGAACATCTACAAAACGAACATCGAACATCTTGCAAAAATTTTTCTGAATCCTCAGCCCTGCATTTTAAGTTTTAATTCTGCCTATGTTCAGATGAATTTCTTTGTAAGTCAAATAAAGATTAAAACGTTGACTCAATAACTTTTCATCACCGGTTCCCTATTCTGTTTTCATGTGATTTATTAAGCAAAATGAACAGTGTCGTACATAAACTTCAGTGGGCTTCCTGCTAAGTGTTTTCAATCGTTGACTCAATCGTAGACAGATTCAGAAGTGTGTCCAATCGAAAATTTGCCACAAAAAATTACTAACTATAAAACAATAACACTACTTGAAGAGATATTCGACTATATAATAATTGATTTTATTTTAACTTGAGATAAAATCTTTAAGAAAACGATGAAAAAGCGAAATTTGGAAAAGGTACTCAGTGTTAATTTTTTCATAGCACTTACCACTTTAAAATGAAATTGATCTAACTAATACAGGAATATACCACACTGTCCTACAATAATTATATTTAAAGTTTAATCAAGAGTTATTATTATTAATAAATTCAGTTGAAAAAGTATTTTAATATTTAATAAAACATTTCTGTTGTAACTTATAGTGTTATTTTTTCAGGAGCGTGGGCCCTCAAACCTGATTTGCTCTCCGCTCCGTTGGCATTTCGAGGGTATTATTTAAGCCACTGGAAATACTTGGAATTAGGATACATGAAATATTTTTTGAGATTGCGTAAATAAATAATCAAAAAATAAAATTTTTTTCGCTTCTGAAGAATATTAAAATACCGAATGAAAGGAAACTATTACTTTCTGTTTTTTAATCTGGTAAATTAATGAAAAAAATATCGATTTTTGATTACGAAGTATCAGAAAAACCAACAGAAGAATCATTATAGCTGATATTCACAGACTATTGCTACTAATGCAGCAACAACGATGAACAGCAAGGGTAAGGAATTCATCTTTGTGTGTTTTAAGTTACTTTCATTTCTGAAATAGTCTAGTCAGCTCTATTTATTGGAAGCAATTTTAAGTACTATTTTATGGCATAATTTCAAATTATCGTAAAATATAGTTCCAAATAGGAAAATGTTATTACTAAGTAAGTTCTCTTCAACTTTTTGAACCAACTGAATAGATCATAAATTATTTTATTACAACGGAAATTTAAATAAAACTGAACTCAATTTTAAGCCTATTAAAAATCATGTATAGTTTTATTAATCTAATGCGACAATATATGTAGTTTACTAAAAATAACTAAAAAGAATAGTCCTAAACTTTGAACAATTCGTAATTGAAGTAGTTGTCACGTTATTTATATTGAAGAATACCTCTTTTAATTAGGTACGTAATATCGAAAAAAAAAAAAAAAAATCCTTAAATGAAATTTTTTTTTTCTCCGAACAATCTTAGAATAATTGATGTATTTGAAAAATCCAGTGAAAAAGATTAAAAAAGGAAATAATGATTCGATTGACAATAATGGTATAAATTATGAAAAGATTATCAGAAATTTGAAAATCCTTTAAATTTATGCTATGAAAAACTTAAAAATTATTTTACCTAAATGAATACAACATAATGAAAGAAGTATGAAAAATATGTTTTATAAATTTCTGAAAAACTTGAACACATTTCTAAAATACAAGCTTAAAAGTTTTACTGCTAAAAATTTAAATAGGCTAATAGATTTTGTGTCTAAAACATATAATTATTGTAATTTTATGTAATAACATTTTGAAAATAAATGTTCGAAAAAAATATTTAAACTATGGAATACAGAATGTGAAACACAGAATGTGAGATGTAATAAATGAAACGCTATTTTACCTATAATGACGGTAATTTTGCAATATATAACAGTTCAAATTTGAAACGGTTTTCATATCTGATTTTTTTAAAAATATTTCTACAAAAATCGATATAAATGCTATGATTTATATCTGACAACAATCAATCTTCTGCTCTAACGATTTTTAAGACAGATTTGCAATTTTATATACATATTCTTTTTTTGATGCTTTTGACATCAAGTCTAGCGTGAGCTAATAAAACGAAGATAACGCGTCAGAGAAACATATAAAAATCTAAATGGCAAGTGTATAAATCATACAGTTTTTGCGTTGCAAAAAAATTTAATGTAAGCGAAAAAGTAAAAATAACGTTTAAATAAAAGCACTTAAAATTACAATAGCTTTCGGAGAAATTTATATTTTTTTAAAAAATAAAATTTGCTAAATTTTTAAACAAAAATTTCCCTTTCAGTATTTCAAATTCCAGCTCTGTAGTTGTATTTCTGCGGCCTACAGAGCGACCAGCTTGGGCTTTATTTCTCTTTACTTATTAATAATTAAGGAGAAAATTCTTAATAATTCTTAATAATCAAGGGAATAATTCTTAATAATTTTCGAACTAGTTATCGAATATTAATTTTTTTTTCATTCCATCGTGTTCCCTGTTTATTTTTATATCCACCATCATAGTAAGTTCTTTATTTTGCTCACTGTTCATAAAAAGTGACTGTAGAAGAACCTAGATCAAACCACGAAGTTTTAAATACTGAAATGGAATTTTCGAAAGATCAAAATTAAAGGAAATAATGAGAGGATGACTCTGGGTTACGCTTTAGGAAAGTTGCCTTCCAATAATTTGTTTGCATTCCGATGTTTTGAAACTTATCTTACATCAATCTTTAACTCCATGGCTTACTCTAAATTTGCCTAAATTCACTTTTTTTTAATATAATTAAAGTTTGAAATTAGGTAGAGAGATGAAAGAGAATTTGTGATGAAAAATTTCTCCCTGGGAATAGCGTGCTCTTAAAGTGACTCCATGTAAAAAAAAAAAAAAAAAAAAAAAAAAAAGAAAATCATGGATTCAGATCCTTCTTATATTTTTCCTGAAACCTTTTCTATTTTTTTCCTATAAACGCGCGTCCTATATTTTTCCTTGAGCTGCGATGACCCAGGGATAGAGCGCTCGCCTCCTAATGAGGTGAAATGGATTTGAATCCCAGCGACAGCTGGTCGATACGAATTATTCAACCAGCTTGCTTTGATCACAGTGGTGACATAAAATATCCTCAGTGGTAGACAATTGTGTTAGAGTCTCTTTTCCGTCACTCTATAACCGTGAGAGGCTTTAGTGGTTTTCCTTTCCATGTAACGCAAATGCGGGTTCTATCAAAAAGTTCACTACGAAGGTAAATTTCTTCCACTACTTGACCCATCAGTTCCCATGTCATCTGGATTGTGTTCAAAATTCCAAGTATACTGATTTGAACTTTGGTAATAGTAAACTCAAAATTAGGTCGTCTGTTCAACGATTGTGTCTTGTTCTTCCATTTGTGTCTTCTAGAAACAGAGTCTGCTCACTTCCTTTGCGATTTTCTCCCTTTCAACGTAATTTGCTATCCCATACTCTGCGGTAAGTTTTCATCTCGTCTTTGGTGCCTTTCATCATCCCTCTAAATTCATAGGTTACCATTTAGAACACCCTGTTTACACGGTGTTGCTTAACCCTTTCCTTACGGTGTATCATATAGTACCATCACATGTGGTCCATATGCTGTACCAGCCGTAAGCAAAAGGTTAATCACCCCGAAAGCAAGTAAATACCACTTTTAATTACTATGAACCAAAAACAAAGTAAAAGTTTATGTCGATGTATCAGGAATATTATATTTGAGGGAGAAAGAACAGATAGGCTTATTTAAATTTAGCGAATCACTAGTGAAGAAGGCTATCTGATTAACATCAAAACCAGTTGAATTGGATAGTTAACTTTGTAGTTGTTTTTATTTATAACAGTAAAAAAGGTCATCGCTTTTATTATATATTTATAAAATCACTGTCAATAACGAAATAAATATGCATTAATATACGTTATATTACGTCAAATTAATATTTGAGTGAGAAAATACAGAAATTTTGCCGAATCTAGTCATTCACAAGTGCAGTGGGAGGGTTGAATAATATTCAAATAAAGTTTTAAATGCTTGATGAAATTCGGAGACGTTTCTATTCATTGCAATATTGCCAATATCATCTTTCAAAAATAAAGCTAAAAATGTGCGTCCATTAAAGATCGCAAGGAATTATTTGAGCTATGGGGAAAAGAAAAAATGATTAAAAATTCGCTCAACACGGCTTTACTGTAATAAAGTGGCATATCATATAAGCCGTTGAATTATTTAGATGTAGTATTGAGTAAACATTTTACAAATCGAATTTACTAAACCAGGAAACTTACATTAAAAGACTACAGCTGAAAAATATTTACCCTCAGTCTGTAGCATCTTTAGATCCCAAATTTATTTCGTGACAATCCCATCTGTTCAAATAATCCAATCTATTCAATTATAGTACTCAAATAATAATTTTCCTTAGATCAACACAGAAGAAGTAAAATCCTTTTAATTTCCTTTTAATATCCTTTTACTATGCTTTTAATCCTTTTAATATAATACCCTTAAATACTATACTCCGGTGCGAGTTAAGAAAAGACCATTGCGGTATAGGATTTCAGTAATTATCCGCGACTGCACATAGTTCCGCTTTATTTAGTTGCCAACATATAAAAATATGCTTTCAAAACAATTAAAAAACTTTTTAGAGTTAAGCATGAAACCAGATATAAATTTAATTCGTGCTATCTTTTATGCTATATATATCACAGAATTATTAAAAAAAAGCTGTAGTTTCGAAGTCTTACTGGAATCAGAGACTTGGCGGCATATTTCGATAAATGAGAACATTTGTTCTAGAAAAGAATAAACTATATGAAATTGCAAGAGCAATGGATTTGATTGAACCACTAAAAATGGTGATTATGCCGCAACAAATCGAATGCGAGATAAGGAACGTTTACTCAGTTTCGTGGTAGAAAAAAATAGCCTGCAAGAAACAATATTTATTATTCTTCTATCAGTTTCTTTAAATTCGAATAGAAAGATCTATATTTGTTACGCTTTATAGATAAAATTTTTATTAATTGATAAATGATTATTCAATAAGTTTTGTTTTCCTCATTTCACATAATTTAAGAAAGCAAGCAAAAAGAAATGTAGTTTCAATAGTTGGAGATGTTGATATACGTTGGCGCTGGGAGTTAGGCATCCATTTGGCATACACTTAAATGCAGACTCCCTCTATAGGGATAATGATTTTCTCTTAAATTGGCAACAGAGTATTACCACTGAATCAGTTAAATTAGACTGTCATTAAAAATTTTATTTACGCATTTACACTTAATATACACATATGAACTTTATTTCAGCTCTGAAGTGCTAAACGAACTAAAATTTTTGCTCGCCGCTATTTACACCAAAAAAAAAAAAAAAAAAAAAAAATCTATATTCAAAATGTTATCCGATGTAGTGCAGAAAACCTCTAGGTGACTAAAACCATAAATGAATAAATGAATGTAGAAAATGAAAAATCGAAATGCGTTTATTGTTAAAAAACACACCACTGATATTAGTTACAATTTTATTCGCCTGACAGTAAAAGTTAAAAAAAAAAAAAAAAAGCAGAAAATTAAAACATCAGATGATTTTTAAAATAACTTTTTCTTATCTACGGGCATTATTAGTTCGTGTTTTAAGAGAAGCTCTTAGGCTTAACTAGGTGTATATTGCTATTATTAGCCCTCCCACTTTTGCTTTAATGTGAGCACAGTTATTAATTTGTTTTAAAAAAATGTTTTGCACTATAATTTTGAAACTGAGGCAGGGTGGCTGTGAAAATTGAGCTCTCAGCTCCCATTGAGGTACTCCGGGTTCGAATCCAAGCTATGGCTGGTCGATGCGAATTCCACTCCCGGCTTGCACTGACCATGTTATTGACATAAAATATTCTCATTGGTGAGAGTACCCTTGCCGTCACGTGAGTAGTGGGAGGTTTTCGTGGCTTTTACAAGGCTACGGAGTTGAACATTGGCAATCGTAAAATCAAAAATTGGATCGGTTGTTCTCCCACGGTCATGAATTAAAAAAAAATTGAATTCAAACTGCTTTATTAATTTTGCAAATTATCTTTGCTTTGCTCCGATATCTCATTTGAGTTTATGAGATATATTTGTTTTCAGATGAATATGCATTAGAAGTTTGTTTCCGTAAGCTTCTAATTCAGGGGTTTCCAACTTACATGAAGCCGGGGGCCAGAATTAAAAACACAAATCAAATGGCGGGCCGCAACTTTATCAAAATTTTATATAGGTCTCTTTTATGGACATTAAATATTACTGTCAGATTTTTACCAAGTTGTACAAAACAAAAGAATATTGAATTACAAATTAAAATAAGAAGTAGATTTTTTAAAATATTTAATTGCATATTAAAAAAATTCGGGCTACAATAGCTTTAATGTGCACTTATGTATTAAACAACTAATGTGCAACAGATAAGATATAAAACTTTAAAAATGTTGGTATTAAACTTACATAGTAGCACACAAAATGTTCAATGTGAAAATTGAGATTTGTCTGATGCAACCACCAGCGAATAGATATTTACATTTAAAATTTACAACTGCGTGTGTAATTATTTTCGTCCAAAATGAGTAGTTTCAAAAAGTTTAATTGGAGAATTTCTTCGAGAAAATTTCTGATACGCACATGCTAAATTATATTTACAAAATACAAAAAAAAAAAAAAAAAAAAAAAAATGAAATGAAAAAGAGCAACATAGTCGATTATTTTTTTATTTGAATAAATATATTTTCTTGGGTGCAAAACCAGGGAAAATTTATTTTTGTACCGTTGGTATGTTGAATTTCACAGAAACGAAGAAATTATGTTTTTATTAACGAGAAAAGTATTTTAAACCCATATAGATTTTTTACGAAAATAGTCCGCAAAAAATTACAACTAATATATTTTAATTCGCGGGCCACAAAGAAAGGCTTCGCGGGCCAGATGCGGCCCTCGGGCCTCCAGTTGGAAACCACTGTTCTAATTGAACTTGGCATATTAATAAGTTTTTTTTAAAAAGCATCTATTTACTTTCGAATAAATATTTATTTATATTGAATTCATGTTTAACAGCGCCTGAATCAAATTAGTCATTAGATTCATGTACTTGATAAAGTTGCGCTTTTTACCGTTTTTTTTTTTTCAATGTTCTTTTTCCTTGCTTTTTCTTCAACTTTTTTCCCCCAGAGCTTTCACAAAGAAATTCACAAACTCTTAGTTTTCTGTAGCGAAAATGTGTAATTGTTGTTTTCAGTTCGAGAAAATTTAATTAAAAGTAATAAAATTTGCACAAGATTTCATTAAAATTATCAAAAAACACTATTCATTTATAATAAATGAAATTTAAATAGTTTTCTATCAAAATTACTAAACTTTAACAGTTTTCTATGAAAATTAGACGGAGTTCTATGAAAATTAATTTTTGTCAATATCTTAAAAACCTGACTCAATAGGGCAAAACGGTTATCAAATTTGATATCAGCATGATAAAACACATTATAAAGGGTAAACATCATTCCCGATATCTATAGGTTGTGTATCAGTGTAATTTATAATTTAAGTAATTGTTACAATCTTATTTGAGCAATATTTTTGTTCATATACTTTTAAATATTTGCTTAAATAATAGTCATAAGATCGAAATATTTTTTTTACTCCATTTTATTAATATGCAGTACCTGACTTTTAACCAACCAGATTCATAATAAAAAAATTCTACATCAATTCCGACTTCTTCAACATTTAAATTGGCGTAAAATCATCGATAATGCTTCTAAGTCCTCGATTGGTTTACATGGTTTTCTCAGTTCTTCTAACTAGTTCGACGAAACATAGACTCATAATTGTTCGAATGTTACTAATTTAGCTTATGATAACTACTTATTCAAATAATTGCCATAATATTAATTTGAGTAATATTTTTGTTAACAAAGCTGCAAGTATTTGTCTCAATAATTATCTTAAGAGCAAAATCTTTTTTTTTTCTCTTTTAATCGACAGAACTTAACTTTTAACTAACCGTTTGTGGGACAACTCCGAATCCTGAAACATTTGCTTTGAATCTAAGGACAAATTTTTACCCTTTCAATCCTCGTGGAACATATATGTCCCCTCAGACGTTCCAAGTAGAGTGCTGGGCTAAATGGATCCTATTTTAACATCAGATATGCGCATTACAATCTGCTGAACTCTTCTCCTTTTATTTGGATCGTAGTAAAACTGTCATGACGGCATAGCTTTGAAGAAATACCATGTTTGTTAAGATTTGTGCATTATTTCGTGAGGAAAATAACTGAAATAGAGCGAAGAAAAAAGTTAGTTTCTAAAAAAGTGAGTTATATAAGTATTATTTATATTCTCTTGTGTTGTTTTCAATAATAATTTGCATGATTTATCGTTTCATTTGTTTTACATTAATACTTTCAACGCATTATTATGAAACATTTTACTGTTTAAAATGTAAAAATATTAATACGCATTTGAGTAATAGTTAAAAAAAACTTTGTTCTTTGAGATATTGTTTCAACAGTTAATTCAGTTTTTGAAAATTTCAGTTTGGTATCGCTGGCGTTATTTATATCAGTTATTAAAGTTATATCTATTTTTTATATGCTCTTTGATGCCATATTAAAATTATTGGTTTATTTATATGTTTCCACAATAGATAAATAAGCTAATGAGGTGTACAGTGATCAAAAACACTCTTTTTTTGAGTTAAAAAAATGTCGGAAATTTCGAAGACCAAAAGGAAAAGCTCGGTTTATAACCATTTTTGACATAAATAATGGATAGATCATGCTCTATTGAATTTATAGGATTACTATGTTTTAAGTGTGAAATTAGTTTTTCCTGAGTGTTATCATGCAGTGAAATTGGGTCATAGTGCGGAAAAACCTTTTTTTTTTTCGGGAGTAAAATCGATTTTTCTTTGAATCTATTCTTATACTCATAAAGAGTTCTTTTTCGTGGTCTTAATTTAGTTAATTATAAATAACTATATTAAACATTATAAATATCAATATTTTACTTAATAAATATTTGTAACATTGCTGAAAATGTATAATTTTATCGAAAGATTATAAATCTTGGGAAAGAAAATAAATAGTTGTGATGTCAAAATTTTTGTAGACAGGTCTCTTGAGTCTGAGTTATTAGTGAAGGGAATTAAGTCATAGCCAATGGAAGAAAATATAGGAAATTTAATTTGATATTAACTCTCTGACTGGATTATTTCATTTTCATATTTTTCATCTATCGACTTATGAAAAATACCGGTCACTTCAATAAATGATAAATAATTTTTCTCTTTATTCATCAGAGTCATTTATTTGTTATTGTTATTATTATAATAATAATGAAGTAAAAAAGCAAGGTAAATGAGGATAATTTTGCCCTAACTCCCAGCTAATTTGAAAGATCCTCTCTCTTTAAGAAAGCAAGATCATTTCGATTGAAAATTATGTTATCAAATAAATTCTTTTTATTTTATAAATTAGTAAGATTTCTTAAAAAATTATAAACTATATTAATTATTTAAAAATAATCATACAGAATTTTTAAATGAATTTTCTAAATAATATATAATTGTTTAAATTATTGCTTTAAAAATATTTTATGTGTTAACGGAACTCTAAAATTAAAACACATTTCTTAGCAAAATTATCTCATAAACTCTTAGTTAGAATCTAATATGCGTTCTAAATTTCTAACAATATTTTTCGTCAACTTCCCTTATGTCTTTTTAAAATAGTTCCAAAAAAGCGAAAACTCCGAAATATTTCAGTTAATATGTTTCAGTTGAAAATGATTGACATAAAACAATCGGGTTGATTTCTTTTATTTTGCAGTAAATTTCATGAAAAGTAAGCAATTTATTGAAACTGCGTAGCAAATATGATAATTTTTTCTTCTTCTTCTTTTACATTTTTTTAAAAATATAGTCATTCACAAAAATTTAGCTCTAATCTTATAAAAAGTTACAAAACTGGGATATTAAAAGAATTTCTAGAACCTATAACTAAAGGTTGAACTGTGTGTAGAATGAGAGAAAGAAACATGTAAATTACCACCAAAGGAAAATGGTTTTGTAAAAAAAGTTAAAAATAGCGTTTATGATTTCAATACATTATATACATTAGAATAGAAAATACATCAATATTATAAATTATATATTTATAAGTATGATATTTGAAATATTTATGTATCCTTAAGTATGAATGAATATCCTTGCGTAGTAAATGTATATATATTTTTCTTCGGAAATGCAGATATTTATTTAAAATCACGTAAGGACATTTTTTTTAAACTGCAGAAAATATAATCAAAATTTTAAAATTTTAATAACTTTATATATAACATGAACTTAAAACAGAACCTAAAAAAAAAACTATTTATTTGAGTTTATGTAAAATATATTGCTTTGATATTTTATTTCAATTTGATTCAATTTACTTAAAAGAGCGCTTTTCGATTCTGATTATTCCATATTTTTTATATACAATTGAAAATATTCTTTAAATTATACTTGTAATAAAGAAATTAATTTATATATAAAAAAAAAAAAAAACTTACAACTAGAACAAAAAAATTTGTACAAAAAATAGCAACATTGAAACGGACTAAAGAAATAAGAAAACGGCAGACAAACAAAAAAAGAACCCAAACTTGAAATAGATGTTTGAAGGTAGGTGGGAAATGCAAAGAGACTTTTCTCCCCTTAACTTTAAAAGGTGAGACCTCCTGTACTGACTAAAACAATAAAACACATCCCCCTGTAACTTGATCCTCTGTTTTAAATGTGGAGGAGATTCCTTCCCCTATTCTTAAGCAGAAAGTGTCACATGCCCACCAGCGGACGCCAAGATCAGATGTGACAACTGCTGTCACAGCCCCTTGGAAAAGGTTAACAACAATGTGCCATTTAATTTAAAATATGGATGTCACCCTGATTTATTCAACCTAAAAGTATTTGGTTGTGATCCATTTATGCTCGTGCCACCATCACAAAGAAAGAAATTGGATGATAAATCCCGTAAAATGTTATTCATTGGATATTGCCTAATGAATTCTGTTATAAAACGCATAACAATATCGCGAAACGTGAAATTCAATGAAGGTAAAGTGATCTATGAAAAAAATGTTCACAACAATTCAGATTCTAGTGTTACAGAAAAAGAAAGTGATCATTCCGAGGTTGATGACCCATCCTCCACGGATAACGAAGAAGATGATGACACCCCTAGAGAAGAAACTGTTCGTAAATCCAACCGGGATAAAAGACCTCCGGTGAGATCAAACCTGAGACATTCGCAATGTTCCTTCTTTGCAACACGTTGAACTATGATGACCTCGCATCCCTCCCCCTACAAGAAAAAAGCTGTGGCAGGGAGGAGCTATGGACGAGGAAATGGAAAGCATGAAAATAAACAAAGTTTGCGAATTAACCAAACTTCCACTCGGAAAAAAAAAAAAAAAAAACTGTAAACTGTAAGTGGGTGATACGAAAGAAAAAGGAGGGTAAGTACAAGAAAAGGCTTATTGCCTTGGGTTACATGCAGAAGGAATATATAGATTACAAAGAAGCATTTTCTCCTGTTGTAAGTTTATCTGGATTACGTATATTGCTTGTTATTACTTTAAATGAGAATATGAATTTTTATACACTAGATGTTAAATGTGCATTCTTAAATGGTGAGTTAAATGAAACTATTTATATGGAACAACCGAAAGGTTATAATGATAACAGTAATAAGATATGTAAGCTTAATAAGAGTTTGTATGGCTTAAAACAATCTCCACGACAGTGGTTTAAAAGATTTCTTGATTTTATTCTAAAATTAAATTTCAAACAATTTGTTAATGAACCGTGCATATTTGAGAGAAATTCTAATAATGGGAGAATTTTGATAGCTTTATATGTAGATGATCTTTTAATTGCAGGATCAAATGATGCTGAAGTAAACACAATTATTTCATTAATATCTAATGAATTTAGAATATCTAAATCAGGAAAAATGTCTGAATTCTTAGGTATTCATATTGAATCAACTTCTAATGGAATGTTGTTAAATCAAGAATCATCTATAGTAAAATTGCTAGATAAATTTAACATGTCTGAGTGCAAACCTTGCTCTCTACCAATTGAACCCAAATCTATATCTGCTAGTTTTATGAAAAGAGATAATTTTGCAGGTCCATATCGAGAATTAATTGGTTCTTTATTATACTTAGCATATGTTTCTAGACCTGATATTTTATTTGCAGTTAATTGTCTTAGTCAAATTCAGGAAAACCCTACTGATGTAGCTTGGTGTGCTTTAAAGAAAGTGTTGAGATATTTGAAAGGAACTCAAGCTTTTAAAATTGAGTATAAAAGAAACATTACAAAGAAATCAAATATATCCATGTATGTTGATGCAGATTGGGTTTCAAATCCTAAAGATAGAAAATATATAACTGGTTATGTAATTATGTATTGCAATGATCCTATTTTGTGGCGTTGTAATAAACAAAATTGTATAGCACTTTCTTCAACAGAGGCAGAAGTGCTTGCTTTATGCAAAGGTGTTCAAGATTTGTTACGCTAAGAAACTTTATAAAGGAAATTATTAAGGTTGATAATATTATCATTTTCGAAGATAATCAATCTTGTATTAAATGTGTAACCAATGAAAATTCGCATGGCAGGCTAAAACATACCGATATCAAATTGAAATGCATTCGAAATGCTATCCCTGAGAATGATATTAAAGTTAATTATACATCAACTAATTTTCAGATTGCTGATATGTTAACAAAATCTTTGCCTAGAGTAAGACTGTCAGAAATTTTGCCTCTTTATAATGTTATATATTAATTGTATTTATGTATTGTGCGATTAAGGGCGGGTGTTGAGGAAAAACTGAAATCGCACTTATTTGAAGCAGCTTTCTTATACGTCCGCATGTTATTAGAATATTCTGATTGGCCGTTAAGTTTGAGCCCAAGAAGGCTATAAATACAAGTAACTCTGTTTATCTGATGTTCTTTTCTATTTTTCCTATCCCAGTGTACGTTTCAACTGTGTAACTCTCTGTGTAATGTTGTAATTAACATGTATTTCTTCGATCTTTGAATTTCATTACAACAACAATAACTAACAATGTGCATGATAAAATATTTCACTACATTGGAAATGGAAATAAAACTAATTAAAATTTTTTAACTATTACAAAGCATGCATAATTATATTATTATAATTTGAATATATTGATAGTCCACTAAAATAGTAAAAAAAATATGCCTAATCTTTAAAAAAACTTGTAATAGAAGAAATTGTAACTTCTTCTGTTGCGAAATGCACTTTTATTAAATATTAAGCAGAATCCTAAAACGAAAAATGGTTGTTTAAGTGGATTTCCTCGCCTGATTTTTTGTTTGAATACTAACTTTGTTTGAATACTACAAATATTCACCCAGTGTGTGTATTAGTTGTAAAGTTTTGACAAGATTTCAAAAAATATAAATTACGGTTTATGGTACAACCTCTAGATCAGAGGTCGCCAAAGTAGTCTATATAGACCCACAGGGGTCTATTTAACAAAAGCGGGGGTCGATCTGAGCCAAGGGGTCGAATGGGGGTCGAACCGAATTGGAAGCGTCTATTGTGGGTCGAAGAAAAAACAGTTCTTAATATGCAAATCACAAATACTTAATTAAGTACGTAAAATTTCCTAATTTTTTATAATTGACTTAATATCAGTTTCTTTATAGAACATAAATTAATACACTTATATTTATTCGGATGAAACAAGTATTTACGTACCAGCGCGCAGTGGCGAACTCTGCACTTCTGGTTTATAAGTCATATGCATATGTGTGCTTGTCCAAATGACACGTGTGACGAGCATTGACGTTACAAACGAAAATATCATACGCAGTTTCAGCTATCTTTTCAAACTGTGAACAGTGTTGAATATTTGCAGTGTCATTATTAAAACTTTTATAGTTTTGGATAATTAGTTATTTTTTCGATAAATCCATTCGTTTAGTTCAGATATCACTTTTAATTATCAATACATGTAAAAAAGAAGGTAGGCATTAGTAATACGGATTAGTACAGCCCGAGACAAAACTATAGCACACTTTGTATTTTTCTTATGAAAATTAAAAATTTTTTGAAAATATTATTATTTTAATCTGATGAGTGTCTTTAACTTCCACGCAAATTCAATCTGAGCTAAGAACAGAAATAAATTAAATGTGGAGTTTCGAAGGGATTTAAGACTAAACCAATTTTGAACCCAATGTAGCGAACCTTGCAAAAAAAACATCAGGCACACCCATTTCATTGATTAAGAAGCAATAAATCTTTAGTTACTTGTTATTTAATAAATACTAAGGTATTTAAATTTCAACATTAATATATTTTCAATAAAACTATTGTTACACAATGTACTATTACTTCAATAAATGTTTAAAATCATAAAAAAAATGTACAAACACAGTATCTAATAGAATTTTATTTTATTTAACAGAAAATTACTTTTATCGGGGTCGATGGAGATTTCGAAAAATTACATAGGGGTCGCCAATCAAAAAAAATTTGGCGACCCAGGCTCTTGATAGATATTGAATAGTTTAGGAGAATATTTATTCAAATAATAAATGCCAATTTTTTGATTTATTCCTTTTACCCGTTGACTTTCTGCTGTGTTTGTTCATTTTACGTGATAAAATAGAAAGAATATAGTAATTTATTTGAAATCCTCTCTTCTCACATTTTTAACAATTCAATTTCATATGAAATATTTCAGCGATTAATAAAAGTCAAGGAAATAATTGCAAATATTTTTCAACAGGTATTAAATTCAAAGCTTCTTGAATAAAGGCAAAATTTAAAAGTAATTTTAGTGCCGTGTTAAACTTTGTCCAGAAGACGGGGGGAAATACAAATAAAAGCTGTTCAACTAATAGATAAGATTGTTTTTGGCAATTTTGAGCAACTTCCATATTTTCTGCTGAAATAAGAAAACCACTGTCCCTCTAACATGCCTACGTAAATAAGAGGCTCGAAATATAGGCTGTACCATAATAGTTCAAAATAAATGAAACCAAATACTGTTTTTATATAAAGGCATCTATAGAGAATTATAGGCTCAACAATTTGACACAACTGAAAATTCCATATTTTAACTTTACAAAGTTGTCCAGGCACCAGGGCAAAAGGTCGAATCAATATGAAGCAAGCTACAAGTACATACTCATTCTTAGCAGGTCAAAGTAAAAAAACAAACAAAAAGCTGTTTTTTTATTGAGCATTAATACAAAAATGTTTTAGAATAATAGGTTTAAAAATTGGAAAAAAAAAACTCAGAAATTCTCTACTGTACCCCTGCAAGTTTATTAACGCCAATAAGGTGAATCAATAAGAAAAAAAAATGGTAGTATAAGTTGACATTTCAAAGCTAGTAAATCCAATTGTTGTTTTTATATTTATTGGAATGATATTACAATGTACATACTATTGGAAAAACTTTAATAAAGATTGATTTTGGTACAAAAGAGTGTTAAATAATAAGAAAGGAAAATGGTGCCGTGGCTACAAGTTCCAGTATCTTCTTTGCAAAACTGTAAGTGCATTTTGGACAAGAAAATACATTCAGAAATCTAAATCTAAAACATCTGAAGCTGAATCAAATAGGTTGCCATTGCCTGGCGGTGGAGATGCCTGACTGTCTGTAAAGCAAAATATATTTAATAAAATTGTAGAGCGAAAATGTTAACAACAAATAAATAAATAAACAAGCTCAATATGTTTCTAGTTCATTCAATAATAACTTTTTCATAATATTTCGGAACATAAGAAGCGAGGCATATTTAATTAATGCCGAATATAATGAGGAATGAGACAAATATAAAAAAAAATTCTTTTTTCTTAAATTGCATTTTAAAAAGTAAATTTCTAATTTTAACCTGTATAATGAACAAAAAAGAGAGGGGTTAATGCTTGCCGTCCAAACTCGGAGTCCCTTGGATATCCTTTATTGGGTAACTAAATGGCAGACATTAGTTACCCAATAATGTTAGGCAGACATTAGTTACCCAATAGTAATGATGAGTCATGGAAAAGCTTGTGGTACGGCATCATCCGTCGTACTGGTTAATAAGGGATGCTTTCAGGATTTAGGCGTAGGTTCCTGTTCGAAAAGTATGCTACCACCCCAGTAGCCCATGGTAAGCCGTTTGGTGAGCCCAGTGCTAATACGGCTGCTTTGCAGCTTACTGCTAGTTATTCTGCTGAGGAGAGGTTCAAAAGCACAGTTTTTATCCTGTTGTAGTCTCTGGCCTTGGCCAGCGACACTCAGAGGACAGTATGCCTTGCGTCGCTGGACATCTAAAGCCTGAGAAGGAAGTTTAAGAAAAAGTGGAAAACCGCTGAAAGTAAAGGTGGAGCTAAGAGGCATAGGACTTCGCACGCAGCCCCCTCCCTCAGTGTGCCGACCCAAATTGACAACTTGGTTTTCTTTCGCTCATGCTATCAGATCCACCAAATATGCTATTGTCAAGACGGCCTTTCCTTCGGACAAGCGTACTTTGGGGGAATCTGATGTGATTCTCAGGAGGATCTTGGAGCTGACTGACGCCATCCCCTTTTGCCATTTTATAACTTTTTTGTCCTTCTGCAAAGGCTGCAAAAATTCTTTCAAAAGGGTATAGTTGCAGTCTTAATGTTATCCGTCTTGCAAACGAAAAAATACAGGGAGTCAGGGCAGGAGGCTCTTGGGGAATTATTTGGAGCTCACTTTCCTGGGTCTCGTCCTGTAGAGAATGAATATCGTTACAATAATTCCTGGACTGTTTGCAGTAAGAATGACTGTGAGGTTCCAGGTATGGATGATATCATGCCTGTAATGCTTATGAAGGAGGTTGACATATTAGCCCCTATTCTGTGCATCATTTTTCAACTTTTCCTTTGTGTTTTCTCAGTATTTTTGTCTGTAAGTTGTTTCGTTTGTCTGTCTATGTCCTTGACCCAGATCGCTGTTTCGAATCTCCTATAATTTCAGAACCATTATGGCTGTGGCTCTAAAATGTGGACATAGACTGCAAGAAGTAATTTTAGCCCAAATATAAAAAATGTTTAAAAAACAATTTAACATGTTTGTTCGGAAAAGATCTGTGAAACGTGATCGTTTTTTGCATCGGCTTAATATTATTCATAGTTACATATAAAACTGTAAACGATTCTGTTTTTATTGCACGTTCTTTAATGTTTGAGAATTTTTTACAAGCTCAATGATGAACGCGAATGGCTGGTGAATCGGTGCTATGTCACTCAATTAGTATTCCTAAAGTTGTCTGAAGACATTTGTTTATTTTCTTACTAGTTGTAATTTTGAAACATGTTCCCCTGCAACTTAATACATTAAAATCAATGGTTGTTGAAATAATAAAAAATAAGTTATTAATTAAAGAACAATATCAACAGAAAAAGCTACTAATTCATTACGGGGAACTATAATCAAATAATTTATTATTGACGGCAATTATGCATATTTAGTTTCGCTGATAATTAGTACTACTGGTATTATGATAATTGGTGCGGTTTCGCATAGGTACGAGATATGTTAATATAGATGTTACTGAGGTGAACCCGGTTCGAATCCCAGAGATAGCTGGTCGATACGAATTCCGTATCCAGCGTGAAACGATCATAGTGCTCATGCAAAATATCGTCACTGGTAGACGAATCGTGGGTAAGAGTCTCCGTGCTATCAAGCTATCAGGTTTTCCTCTCCATGTAACGCAAATGCGGGTTAGATCCATTAAAAAGTACACCACGAAAGCAAATTTCTCCCAATACTTTATTCACGAGTTCTTTTGTCTTCTGGATTGGGTTCAAAATTATATGGCTACGGAGTTTAACATACCAAACCTAAAGTCGTGAACCCAAAAAATTAGGTTGGCTGTTCAACGACGGTTATAAAATAAAATAAAATAAAATATACATGTTACCGTATTATGGTAATAGGTTTTGCACGGTCCATCTAAAGAGGTAAGTACCGAGGCAAATTGCTTGATAGTGGCTATCATGAGATGGCCTTGAAACACTGCATCATGCCAAATGATACATATTACTGTTAATACTTATTATCATGAGATGAACTTTGAAAAATGTGTTATGATTAATCTAATAACGTAAAGCCATTGACAAAATAAAAAAAGAAGAATAAAAACGATGGAAACTATTTATTTTTATTAATTGTGCCTGTATATGTTTTTCAGTTTTGTGCATGATTTCATATTTTTTGTTAGAGCTGAGGTGAGGGTTGAGGTGAGGGTTGAAATATCTGAATCTTGACTCTAATTCCGATCTATAATCAAAGAAAATTTCCGAATTCCGAAAATTTTTTTAATTGCCTCGATTTGATCTTTCATCATACTTTTGTAACTAACTTAATTAACATACTATTCATTTAACTGATAATTTACTTGCTATTCCAATGTTATGATACCAATAAAAAAAAACCCTCTATCTTTAGTTTCTTTCTACTTTATCTATCTACTCTTTTCATAAGATAATAAAAAAGTAAATTCATATAAGCTTTTCTCTTTGGTTATACTCGTATGAAACACAGATGCATCTGACCTCATACCGAATTTTGCTGTCAGTACCAAATTTTCAAAGTTTAAATTGCTATTAAAAGTAAAGGACAATTCTTTTAAAGATGTATGAAGATGTAGAGAAGGGATGAAATAAATATATGAAACAAAATAATTTTGAAAAATTTAGAAAACAACAACTTAATCGGGGCTTTACACAAAAATGTAAGGAATTAAATATATAGCGCTACCCATAAAAATTGAGTTAATATAGTCTAAGTTTAATTTTCTAGACATTTGTTTCGTTTTATATGAATTTTATTTTAAAAATTTTTTATTAACTTTTTAACGACAACCGATGAAGTGTTGTTGTTTTACTAAAAACAATAATAACCTAAATTTTTATTGTAATTGAAATTAGAAATCAGCGGATTTGAGAATGACAATAAAACAAAAAAGAGTACAAATATTTAAAAGTAAACATCATGAACACGACATTTCCATACGAGTACAAACTTGGCTTTCCTCAACCAATCAAAAAAAGTAATTTTTATTTAAAGCAATAAATAAAAATAACTAGAAAAATTATATTACGGTAAATTATTTGAATTTTTACACATCATTTATGAATTTGTTATCTTTCAAGCTACATATTTTTACGAAAAAATCGCATATTCTACCTTTATTTGACGAGTTGCTGGGTGGCGCAGTTGGTTTGTCGTCGGCCTTCTGAGCCCAAGTCTGCGGGTTCGATCCCCGGCCAAGACACAGGATTTTCGGGATGCAGAAAATCCTCAGCGGCCATGTCGAACGATTATGCGGCATGTAAAAGATCACTGGAGTGCCTTATTGGCTCTTGGCATTTCCGGCAAAAATTAAATTCCTAGTACACTTTAGCATCCAAATAGAGTCTCGGTGCTGCCATCTAGAGTGGCAGTAACTAGATTAACATGGCCAACGGTATCTCAGCCATTGTGGTGGTCCTGAAAGAGTGGATACCATTTTTGGAGAACGCACTAGGTCTGCTCATCGGGAAGACTGATTGTCCAGCTCATAGGAAATAATAAAAAAACCTTTATTCAAAGTTTCTATCTTTGAAAGATCTTAGTCTCAAGTTGAATAGGAATAAATAATTTTAAAAAAAATTAAAAATAAAAATAACAATTTTTCTCTGGTTTTGCACGAAAAAGAAAGGAAAGAACCGAGTTGACTTGATAATCTTAGTAAATTTTCCAGGTATTTTATTCATTTTATATAAAGTGATCTTAAAATTTTTTGCAAGAATTTCGTATAACATTTTGAACGAAAGCAGATATTATTATTGTTGTTCGGTAAACTACCGACTTTTAGCATTTTATGCTATGTCAAAAAAAACCACTCATTCGTTTTCTTTAAAAGTTTTACAGAAATTCTTGCAGCAAGTTTCAGGAAAAACTATACATAATGTACATAATATAAGAATAATCAACTGAGACTATATCAATTCAATTTTTTTTTAAAATTCTTTTATTTCATGCTTTTTCATCTTAAGATTCATCAAGCTTTTAAAAAACTTGCTCCTTATTTTCTTCAATAATTTCAAACCTTTCTAAGTTTGATGCAGGCAATAGAACAAGATACGGATTCAGATGAATTTGTATTATTAAATAAAATATTAATTAAGCTACGTTATGAAATAGATGATAAAAGAGGATATCTTTACTACTAATACTTTCCTGGCATTAGTTGGAAATTTTAAATGTGTATAGCTCGAAATCAATGAAGGTGCTTTCGAACGTTTCCGTCACAAACAATAAACCTAAAATGTTTCCATTTAAAAAAATAAAAAAAAACTATTTATTACCCTTGCAGAAGACTTTATGTTATTTGATTAGGAATAACACATTTTTAGAAGTTCGTGGCCTTTCTGAGAGGAATTTATAGCTTATACTTACAGGCGCATCCTAATACAGCAACAATGACCAAGAGCAATACTAAGTACTTCATATTCTGCGAGTCTTCAGTAGATTTCTGATTGCAAAAGAAATCAGATCATCTCTTTTTATGTGTTTCGATGATAATGGAAGCTATTTTAAAAAATCAATTTCGAATTATCAGATAGGCTATGATGTATTTTGGAATCGTGTCATCTTTATTAGGATTTTCAATTCTTTAATAACGAATACTTTTCTATTAAGTCTCACTGTATCAATAAAAAATTAATTTACATTATCGGAACTGTTTACAATACAAAATAGAATTCCAGTCTGTTTTGAAAGGTTAACGTAGATTAAGCAGTCTTCGTGACTTTTGCATTTTTATGTAATAAATTTGAACAGCGTAAGAATCCTTCAAAAGTTTTCACACAGAAGACCATCTTTGAAATTTTTTATTTTATTTTGGAACTATACAAAAACAGGGCATTTGGAAAGTTTTAAGGAATAGTAAAAGTGGCATGCGGATGTGTGAGAATTCCTAAGGAAAATTTCCTGATTAGAAGGCCCTGATAAAAGGAATGTAGTAATGGAATCTGTAGAGGGAAAAAAACAATTTGATTACTGTGAAAATTGTACCAAGCACAACTTCTGAAACACTGAATTGTCCAAAACACAAACCTCTATGAAATCTGGCGGATCATTAGTGAAGAAGACAAGCTCAAAATCAAAGTCAGTTTGTTTGGATTCTGAAATTCTGAGAAGTTTCTATTTTTAACAAATGTACAAATCTTTTAGAATCTTTAGCAAGAATTTTAGAGTACTTGTATAAGAGTTCGCCCATAGAAGGTCCTAGCGCGATATTCAAGCTAGGAAAAAATAGCAAAAAATTTACATCGAAATCTGACTAATTTAGATTAAGAAATACGTTCTTTAAAGAATCAAAATCTTTTTGATTTTTTTAAGAAAGCTAACAGATGTATCTAATAGTTGCCTTTTACCACCCCATACTTTTTTGTAGTGTTGAAAAAAACGAAACCGACATTTAGTTTAAACATAAATTCTTTCTATATTTAGACATGTTTTTTCTACTACCAAAAAGAAAGCACTAAACCATGTTTTTCTAGGATAATATTTCTTTTATCATTATTATTCTATTCATTGATAAATTTAGGTTAGTTCTTCAAAGTGATTAAAAATTGTGTATGAAAATTTTCAGACTGGCCCACTCTTATGCTACTTACAATGAATGGCGTTAGTTAAATTGTAATCAAATTTATGCCAATATATTTTTTTAATGCTGTTTTTTATATCGGGTTTCGATAACTGATGAACAACATCTTAAGACACTGGATAACAAATTTTACCGTAATTCCCAGTTTATTATCCATGGCGGAATATAATCCGCAAATTCCGCTCTCTGCTCAAAATAAGTATAAATTTCAGAAAAGTGTTCCGCATCACCGCAAAATCTGAGGAATACATGTAAATAACAAAAGTACATAAGCCTCTCACACCGCTAGAACCTGCGTCATATGTGAGCGAAACTACTTCATATGTGAGCCAATGTGTAACGGTAGGGGAATGGGCGAACAGACACGTGATCATGCTCAAGGGTCATTTATACCACAAGCGAAAAAATCGCCCCCGGAACTCTGAGACGAGAATGATAACTTTATTGGAGAGTTTTTTGTGAGGATATTTTAAAAAGAGTAGAAATTTCAGAACATTATTCCGCGCCACCGCAAAATCTGCGGATTACATTTAAATAACAAAAATATACCACCAATATTAATAAATAACAAAATTAATTTTGTTATTTAACAATTTTGTTTTATAACAAAAATATACCAACAATAAAAATTACCAATTTAGTTAAAAAATTACGTTTTGTTTTAGTTAAATTTTATCACCTTAAAAATAAAATTCATTTTAATTTTGTGAAAGTACTCTATTACTCCTGGTTTTATTCTTTAATTAATTATGGTGCAATAATATATGGTGGTGAATATAAAACTAATCTACTTCGTTTAATCTCAGTTCAGAATAAATGCTTCAAGATTATTAATTTTCTAAATATAAATAATTCAAGCATAACTACTACCAATATATATACAAGTAGTAATCTATTACCTTTTCGCCATAATGTATTTTTTCGTATTTTACTTTATTTACACAACAATAAATTAATATGCAAATTAAAAACCAATGTGTCTGAAAGGAGACCAACTGAAATATATGAGATTCCCCACTTAACAAAAGAAATTTCATGAAAACAGGTTTTTTACTTAGCACCTAAATTATATAATAATTTACCATTTCAGTTGCAAAACATCCAAATTTATTCTTCTTTTAAGCGTGCTTTATTTCAATTTTTGATAAACATCGACGATTTAGATCTTTATTTTTCACTTTAAAGGAAGCATTTGAATTTTTATACCAGTCTTGTGCCAATTCAAGTAATTTTCTTTTGTTACCTTTGTTATTTATATATTTATATATATATATATATATATATATATATATATATATATATATATATATATATATATATATATAAACAAGCCCCTCACACTGGCAGAATCTGCGTCATATCTGAGGGAAATTACGTGATATATAAGTCAATAAGCGTCGGTAGGGGAATGGGCGAATAAACACGAGATCATATTCCAGGGGCATTCATACCAGATACGAAAAAAATAGCGTACGGGAATTCTGAGATGAGAACTTAATTGGAGAGTATTTCGCGAGGAAATATATTCCACCAATAAGGTCCTTGTTCTCCTCATTGAATTCGCGTACGCGTGTTTTTTTGCATCTTGTGTGAATTGTCCCCTACACTTTTATGATTGGTGAAAGTCGATGGGAAACTCGCGATGTCTGTTCTCGGGAAAATAATTTCACCGGATTATCTGTGACATCATCTCAAAAGATAATCCACGGATTATACACAGGAACTCGCGACCTTGAGAAAAAAAAATTCTTCATTAAAATTTCTTAAAGAATTACTTCAGATGCTTATTTTCGTCTTCCGTATTAATATAAAGGTGCATATTCGATGCTCTGTAACCTCAGGGCTAGTTTATTCCGCTCTTAGAGCTGAGGCTATGATTTCTTTCCTCGTGACGTCAATGTGTACACAGACCTCGGAGATCGCTAGCAAAGATATTATGATAACTTTGCATCTTTCTCTCTGTAAAAATAAGTTATTAGATTGAATGGTTATTAGATTTCAAACTTTACATAATTGACACATTATTTCCGTTCAGAAACATTGTTCAAAAAACTTTCTTGGCCATTATATTAAAAAAATTCCATTTTAAACTTTTAAAAATATTTTACTAGTTGGCGAAAATGACACTATAAATACTTTATTTTAAAAAGTTCAGTTTCAACTTTAATTATTAAGAAAAGCATATATCGCTTTTCTATCTACATAATCTTTGATAACTATAAGTTGGGTTAAATTCCGAATCCCTGATTTTAAAATATGCCGTTAATAGCAATTTGTTCATACTTAATCATTAGGAAACATCAATCTTGAACGCTAATTACTGTAACAAAAAAATAATTTAGGTTCATAATGATATTTGAAATTTTACATTTGTTTACAGATATTTAATTTTAAGAGAACATAATTAAAAAAAATCATAAATATTTAGAATAACTACATTAAAAAATATGTTATGAAATTAGGAGAATTTTAACTATATACTATATATTTTATTTATACTTTTTACCTACGCTTTAATTTTCTTTGACTTTATCCATTTTAAATTTTTGGCCTGCCTTTCTTTTTGAAGTAACGAGGCGGTTTCTATTTAGATGGTGAATTTTTATAAAAGTTCTTAACGATAGAAAAAACGTATAGCTGTTTTATATTAACTGTGTCATTTCGTTTGCAATTCGCTGAATCCATTCTTTACATAGTTGTTCGTTTACTTTACGGAACACGTGGAAAATTAAATGTTTTCCTTTTGTGTTTCTATCAGAATTTTTGCAAGTTGCAATCGCGCAAATTGACATTTCATCAATAGTTTTAAATTTTTGTAAATTCACTGCTATAAAGTGAGGAAAATCATTTTATAAAACACCAAATGTCTTGGAATATGTCACAAAAAGGAATGCTTCAATATTAGTTAGAGCTAGTTAGACCAAAGTTATTTCTTGAAGTAAAAGTGTTAGCTTCGCGCAACAGTGACGTCACTGGAGAAAATCGGAGGTTTGGCGCAGCGAGAGTTTCTTCAAAGGAGTGAACCAGCCCTTCTATTCTCTTAGCACTGCTGTAACCCCCCCTTTTCAGAATGTATATTTAGAATACTTGTTAAAAGCAAAGAGAACAATTTGGAATCGCAAATAAATAGAAGACATTACCTGACTACGACAGAATAGAAAAACGTTATCGAATTCTGACGAATTTACTGATATTGAGAAAGGGGGAGATTAAAAAAATTCTAATTTTTTCTTAGATTGCCGACTGAAATTCGGACGCATTTTTTAAATAACTTTTCTCTTCTTCTCATTTTGATGCGGCTAACAAACAAGTTTCGAAGTTTTTGATTTTGCCTATCTCAATAGCGAGAATTTAGAATTTGATAACATTTAGAATTCTATTACCGTTAGAATTTGATTGCATTTTTTTCCTTAAATTTCTACGAATAATTTACAGTGCCAATATAAATTTCTGACTTCATATTTATCAGGGATTTTAAAACTATATATTAAGAGTGGTGATTTTTAGAACATCCTGAATTAATCGTGTTTGTAATTTGAGTTAATGTTATTTCGAGTTTCATTTATTTATTTATTTAAGTTGTTTATTTACGTATTTATTTACGTTTGTTACGTTTATTTACGTTGCTCTAGAGAGCCTCACAATGGGCTAGTGGCAAAACATTACTGTCGACATAGAAGCAGAATATATAATCTAGGCAGAATTAATGCAGAGTGCATCGGAAGTGTGGATAATCTAGCTAAATGATTGAAATGAATTATCCATTTTTATTTATTAGAATCTAAAGTAATATACAAAATGTATGCCATTATTAATCGAGAGTAATTTACAATGGAGAATTTCATGGACATGGCATATTCGATGGACATGGCATGGCATCTTAGCAATGAAACGTTGGATCTTCTATTGAAAGAGTAATTCGGCAATGTGGGGTCACATTTTCCGGAAGCTCCACCGTCTGAACTGAGCTGGGCACCTGAAATGTATTTAATAACAATAAAAATGCTTTATTTAAAAATGTAAACACTAATATTTCAAAGAAGGATACTTTCTGAATTACTTAGGGTGCGTTCACAGGGAGCGCTAACGTCAACGTCCAATTGCGTATTGCGCAAGCACTCAAAGCTGAATTTTAGAAAGTCTACAAAACGTGCTTGTGCAGAGGTCGCAATAAAAAAAAAGACGATGACATCGCCGCTAACTTTAAAAACACCCTTGAATTACATGAATAATGAATAATTGGATTTTCACGAAATAAAATTGAGTTCTTGGTGGTTCGAGGTCATTTATGTACGTGTCCACGTCTAAAGGAAATGTAAATAAAAGGTCCTTATTAGGAGTTATGAGTCCCCTTCATGCAGATAATTTTACTTTCATGTTAATCTACTGAGTCCGAAATTTCCTTATTTATTCAGTAACTAATTTATATTTTCTTTAAAAGATTTTGTTTCATTTTATTCCTTGAAGTATGTTTTATTGAACTATTTGATTTCAAATTTCAAGGGGGGGGGGGAAACCGGTAGATATCTACAAATTAAAATTTGCAGATTTTCTATTTATTTTGCCAACATTTTACAAGGCTCAATACGGCTTAACTGTAATAAAGTGGCATATCATATAAGCCGTTGAATTATTTAGATGTAGTAATGAGTAAACATTTTATAAATCGACTTTACTAAACCAGGAAACTTACATTAAAAGACAACAGTTGGAAAATATTTATCCGTGACTGTAGCATCTCTAGATCTCAAATGTATTTCGTGACAATCAATAGCCTGTTCAAATACTCCAATCTACTCAATTATACTCAAATAATAATTTTCATTGGATCGACACAGAGGAAGTAAAATCCTTTTAATATTTGAAGAGTACCCTTCAATACTATACTCCGGTGCGAGTTAAGAAAGGACCATTGAGGTATAGGATTTCAGTAATTATCAGCGACTGCACATAGTTCCGCTTTATTTAGTTGCCAAAATATAAAAATATGCTTTCAAAACAATTGAAAAACTTTTTAAAGTTAAGCATGCCAGATATAAATTTAATTCGTACTATCTTTTATGCTATATATATCACAGAATTATTAAAAAAAAGCTGTAGTTTCGAAGTCTTACTGGAATCAGAGACTTGGCGGCATATTTCGATAAATGAGAACATTTGTTCTAGAAAAGAATAAACTATATGACATTGCAAGAGCAATGGATTTGATTGAACCACTAAAAATGATGATTATGCCGCAACAAATCGAATGCGAGATAAGGAATTTTTACTTTGTTTCGTGGTAGAAGAAAATAGCCTGCAAGAAACAATATTTATTATTCTTCTATCAGTTTTTTAAATTCGAGTAGAAAGATGTTTGTTTGTTACGCTTTTTAGATATAATTTTTATTAATTGATAAATGATTATTCAATAAGTTTTGTTTTCCTCATTTCACATAATTTAAGAAAGCAAGCAAAAAGAAATGTAGTTTCAATAGTTGGAGATGTTGATATACTTTTGTGCTGGGAGTTAGGCATCCATTTGGCATACACTTAAATGCAGACTCCCTCTATAGGGATAATGATTTTATCTTAAATTGGCAACAGAGTATTACCACTGAATAAGTTAAATTAGACTGTCATTAAAAATTCTATATACACATGTACACTTAATATACACATATGAACTTTATTTCAACTCTGAAGTGCTAGACGAACTAAAATTTTTGCTCGCCGCTATTTAAACCTCAAAAAAAAAAAAAAAAAAAAAAATCAATATTCAAAATGTTATCCGATGTAGTGCAGAAAACCTTTTGGAGACTAAAACCATAAATGAATATAGAAAATGATAAATTGAAATGCGTTGAGTGTTAAAAAACACACCACTGATATTAGTTTTTTAAAAAAGTTTAAATGGTTACAATTTTATTCACCTGACAGTAAAAGTTAAAAAAAAAAAAAAAAAAAAAAGCAGAAAATTAAAACATCAGATGATTTTTTAAAAAACTTTTTCTTATCTGCGGGCATTATTAGTTCGTGTTTTAAGAGAAGCTCTTAGGCTTAACTAGGTGTATATTGCTATTATTAGCCCTCCCACTTTTGCTTTAATGTGAGCACAGTTATTAATTTGTTATTTTTGTATTTGAATAAATATTTTCTTGGGTGTAAAACCAGGGAAAAAAATTTTTTGTACCGTTGGTATGTTAAGTTTCACAGAAACGAAGAAATTAGGTTTTCATTAACGAGAAAAGTATTTTAAATCCATATAGATTATTTACGAAAATTGTTCGCAAAAAATGACAACTAATATATTTTAGATCGCCAGTTGGAAACCACTGTTCTAATTGAACTTGGCATATTAATAAGTTTTTTTTAAAAAGCATCTATTTACTTTCGAATAAATATTTATTTATATTGAATTCATGTTTAACAACCTGAATCAAATTAGTCATTAGATTCATGTACTTTTTACCGTTTTTTTTTCAATGTTCTTTTTTTTCAACTTTTTTCCCCCAGAGCTTTCACAAAGAAATTCACAAACTCTTAGTTTTCGGTAGCGAAAATTTGTAACTGTTATTTCCAATTCGAGAAAATTTCATTAAAAGTAATAAAATTTGCACAAGATTTCATTAAAATTATCAAAAAACACTATTCATTTATAATAAATGAAATTTAAATAGTATTCTATCAAAATTACTAAACTTTAAACAGTTTTCTATGAAAATTAGACGGAGTTCTATGAAAATTAATTCTTGTCAATATCTTAAAAACCTGACTTAATAGGGCAAAACGGTTATCAAATTTGAAATCAGCATGATAAAGCACATTAGAAAGGGTAAACATCATTCCCGATATCTATAGGTTGTGTATCAGTGTAATTTATAATTTAAGTAATTGTTACAATCTTAAGTTGAGCAATAGTTTTGTTCATATACTTTTAAATATTTGCCTAAATAATAGTCATAAGATCGAAATATTTTTTTTACTCCATTTTATTAATATACAGTACCTGACTTTTAACCAACCATATTCATAAAAAAAATTTCTACTTCAATTCCGACTTCTTCAACATTTAAATTGGCGTAAAATCATCGATAATGCTTCAAAGACCGCGATTGGTTTACATGGTTTTCTCAGTTCTTCTAACTAGTTCGACGAAACATAGACTCATAATTGTTCGAATGTTACTAATTTAGCTTATAATAACTACTTATTCAAATAATTGCCATAATATTAATTTGAGTAATATTTTTGTTAACATAGCTGCAAGTATTTGTCTAAATAATTATCTTAAGATCAAAATCTTTTTTTTCTCTTTTAATCGACAGAACTTAACTTTTAACTAACCGTTTGTGGGACAACTCCGAATCCTGAAACGTTTGCTTTGAATCTAAGGACTTTAAATGAAATTTTTACTTTTTCAATCCTCGTGGAACATATATGTCCCCTCAGACGTTCCAAGTAGAGTGTTGGGCTAAATAGATCCTATTTTAACATCAGATTTGCGCATTACAACCTGCTGAACTCTTCTCCTTTTATTTGGATCGTAGTAAAACTGTCATGAAGGCATAGCTTTGAAGAAATACTATGTTTGTTAAGATTTGTGCATTATTTCGTGAGGAAAATATCTGAAATAGAGCGAAGAAAAAAATTAGTTTCTAAAAAAGTGAGTTATATAAGTATTATTTATACTCTCTTGTGTTGTTTTCAATAATAATTTGTATGATTTATCGTTTCATTTGTTTTACATTAATACTTACAACGTATTATTATGAAACATTTTAACATTTTACTGTTTAAAATGTAAAAATATTAATACGCATTTGAGTAATAGTTAAAAAAAATTTGTTCTTCGAGATATTGTTTCAACAGTTAATTCATATTTTGAAAATTTCAGTTTGGTATCACTGGCGTTATTTATATCAGTTATTAAAGTTATATCGGTTTTTTATAGGCAGTTTGATGCCATATTAAAATTATTGGTTTATTTATATGTTTCCACAATAGATAAATAAGCTAATGAGGTGTACAGTGATCAAAAACACTCTTTTACTGAGTTAAAAAATGTCGGAAAATTCAAAGACCAAAAGGAAAAGCTCGGTTTATATCCATTTTTGACATAAATAATAGATAGATCATGCTCTATTGAATTTATAGGATTACTATGTTTTAAGTGTGAAATTATTTTTTCCTGAGAGTTATCATGCAGTGAAATTGGGTCATAGTGCGGAAAAACCTTTTTTTTTTCCGCGGGTAAATTCGATTTTTCTTTGAATCTATTCTTATACTCATAAAGAGTTCTTTTTCGTGGTCTTAATTTAGTTAATTATAAATATCTATATTAAACATTATAAATATCAATATTTTACTTAATAAATATTTGTAACATTGCTGAAAATGTATAATTTTATCGAAAGATTATAAATCTTGGGAAAGAAAATAAATAGTTGTGATGTCAAAATTTTTGTAGACAGGTCTCCTGAGTCTGAGTTATTAGTGAAGGGATTTAAGTCATGGCCAATGGAAGAAAATATAGGAAATTTAATTTGATATTAACTCTTTGACTGAATTATTTTATTTTCATCTTTTTCATCTATCGACTTATGAAAAATACCGGTCACTTCAATAAATGATAAATAATTTTTCTTTTTATTCATCAGAGTCATTTATTTAATATTGTTACTATAATAATAATGAAATAAAAAAGCAAGGTAAATGAGGATAATTTTGCCCTAACTCCCAGCTAATTTGAAAGATCCTCTCTCTTTAAGAAAGCAAGATCATTTCGATTGAAAATTATGTTATCAAATAAATTCTTTTTATTTTATAAATTAGTAAGATTTCTTAAAAAATTATAAACTATAATAACTATGTTAATTATTTAAAAATAATCATACAGAATTTTTAAATTAATTTTCTAAATAGTTCCAAAAAAGCGAAAACTCCGAAATATTTCAGTTAATATGTTTCATTTAAAAATGATTGACATAAAACAATCGGGTTGATTTCTTTTATTTTGCAGTAAATTTCATGAAAAGTAAGCAATTTATTGAAACTGCGTAGCAAATATAATAATTTTTTCTTCTTCTTCTTTTACATTTTTTTAAAAATATAGTCATTCACAAAAATTTAGCTCTAATCTTATAAAAAGTAACAAAACTGGGATATTAGAAGAATTTCTAGAACCTATAACTAAAAGTTGAACTGTGTGTAGAATGAGAGAAAGAAACATGTAAATTACCACCAAAGGAAAATGGTTTTGTAAAAAAAGTTAAAAATAGCGTTTATGATTTCAATACATTATATACATTAGAATAGAAAATACATCAGTATTATAAATTATATATTTATAAGTATGATATTTGAAATATTTATGTATCCTTAAGTAAGAATGAATATTCTTGCGTAGTAAATGTATATATTTTTCTTCGGAAATGCAGATATTTATTTAAAATCACGTAAGGACATTTTTTTTAAACTGCAGAAAGTATAATCAAAATTTTAAAATTTTAATAACTTTATATATAACATGAACTTAAAACAGAACCTAAAAAAAACTATTTATTTGAGTTTATGTAAAATATATTGCTTTGATATTTTATTTCAATTTGATTCAATTTACTTAATAGAGCCCTTTTTGATTCTGATTATTCCATATTTTTTATATACAATTGAAAATATTCTTTAAATTATACTTGTAATAAAGAAATTAAATTATAAAAAAAACAAAACTTACAACTAGAACAAAAAAATTTGTACAAAAAATAGCAACATTGAAGCGGACTAAAGAAGTAAGAAAAAGGCAGAAAAACAAAAAAGTACCCAAACTTGGAATAGATGTATGAAGGTAGGTGGGAAATGCAAAGAAACTTTTCTCCCCTTAACTTTAAAAGGTGAGACCTGCCGTACTGACTAAAACAATAAAACACATCCCCCTGTAACTTGATCCTCTGTCTTAAATGAGGAGGAGATTCCTTCCCCTATTCTTAAGCAGAAAGTGTCACATGCCCACCAGCGGACCTCAAGATCAGATGTGACAACTGCTGTCACAGCCACTTGGAAAAGGTTAACATCAATGTGCCATTTAATTTAAAATATGGATGTCACCCTGATTTATTCACCCTAAAAGTGTTTGGTTGTGGTGCATTTATGCTCGTACCACCAACACAAAGAAAGAAATTGGATGATAAATCCCGTAAAATGTTATTCATTGGATATTGCCTACTGAATTCCGTTATAAAACGTATAACAATATCGCGAAACGTGAAATTCAATGAAGGGAAAGTGATCTACGAAAAATATGTTCACAACAATTCAGATTCTAGTGTTACAAAAAAAGAAAGTGATCATTCCGAGGTTGATGACCCATCCTCCACGGATAACGAAGAAGATGATGACACCCCTAGAGAAGAAACTGTTCGTAAATCCAACCGGGATAAAAGACCTCCAGTGAGATTAAAACCTGAGACATTCGCAATGTTCCTTCTTTGCAACACGTTGAACTATGATGACCTCGCATCCCTCCCCGTACAAGAAAAAAGCTGTGCCAGGGAGGAGCTATGGACGAGGAAATGGAAAGCATGAAAGTAAACAAAGTTCGGGAATTAACCAAACTTCCAATCGGAAAAAAAAAACAAAACTGTAAACTGTAAGTGGGTGTTACGAAAGAAAAGGGACGGTAAGTACAAGAAAAGGCTTATTGTCTAGGGTTACATGCAGAAGGAATATATAGATTACAAAGAAGCATTTTCTCCTGTTGTAAGTTTATCTGGATTACGTATATTGCTTGTTATGGATTTAAATGAGAATATGAATTTTTATACACTAGATGTTAAATGCGCCTTCTTAAATGGTGAGTTAAATGAAACTATTTATATGGAACAAGCAAAAGGTTATAATGATAACAGTAATAAGATATGCAAGCTTAATAAGAGTTTGTATGGCTTAAAACAATCTCCACTCCAGTGGTTTAAAAGATTTCATGATTTTATTCTAAAATTAAATTTCAAACAATTTGTTAATGAACCGTGCATATTTGAAATAAATTCTAATAATGGGAGAATTTTGATAGCTTTATATGTAGATGATCTTTTAATTGCAGGATCAAATGATGCTGAAGTAAACACTATTATTTCATTAATATCTAATGAATTTAGAATATCTAAATCAGGAAAAATGTCTGAATTCTTAGGTATTCATATTGAATCAACTTCTAATGGAATGTTGTTAAATCAAGAATCATCTATAGTAAAATTGATAGATAAATTTAACATGTCTGAGTGCAAACCTTGCTCTCTACCAATTGAACCCAAATCTATATCTGCTAGTTTTATGAAAAGAGATCATTTTGCAGGTCCATATCGAGAATTAATTGGTTCTTTATTATACTTAGCATATGTTTCTAGACCTGATATTTTATTTGCAGTTAATTGTTTTAGTCAAATTCAGGAAAACCCTACTGATGTAGCTTGGTGTGCTTTAAAGAAAGTGTTGAGATATTTGAAGGGAACTCAAGCTTTTAAAATTGAGTATAAAAGAAACATTACAAAGGAATCAAATATATCCATGTATGTTGTTGCAGATTGGGGTTCAAATCCTAAAGATAGAAAATATATAACTGGTTATGTAATTATGTATTGCAATGATCCTATTTTGTGGCGTTGTAATAAACAAAATTGTATAGCACTTTCTTCAACAGAGGCAGAAATGCTTGCTTTATGCAAAGGTGTTCAAGATTTGTTACGCTAAGATACTTTATAAAGGAAATTATTAAGGTTGATAATGTTATCATTTTCGAAGATAATCAATCTTGTATTAAATGTGAAACCAATGAAAATTCGCATGGCAGGCTAAAACATATCGATATCAAATTGAAATACATTCGAAATGCTATCACTGAGAATGATATTAAAGTTAATTATACACCAACTAATTTTCAGATTGCTGATATGTTAACAAAATCTTTGCCTAGAGTATGACTGTCAGAAATTTTGCCTCTTTATAAAGTTATATATTAATTGCATTTACGTATTGTGTGATTAAGGGCGGGTGTTAGAGGAAAAACTGTAATCGCACTTATTTGATGCAGCTTTCTTCTACGTCCGCATGTTATCAGAATATTCTGATTGGCCGTTAAGTTTGAGCCCAAATAGGCTATAAATACAAGTAACTCTGTTTATCTGATGTTCTTTTCTATTTTTCCTATCCCAGTGTACGTTTCAACTGTGTAACTCTCTGTGTAATGTTGTAATTAACATGTAATTCTTCGATCTTTGAATTTCATTACAACAACAATAACTAACAATGTGCATGATAAAATATTTCACTACATTGGAAATGGAAATAAAACTAATTAAAATTTTTTTAACTACTGCAAAGCATACATAATTATATTATTATAATTTGAATATATTGATAGTCCACTAAAATAGTAAAAAAATATGCCTAATCTTTAAAAAAACTTGTAATAGAAGAAATTGTAACTTCTTCTGTTGCGAAATTCACTTTTAATAAATATTAAGCAGAATCCTAAAACGAAAAATGGTTGTTTTAGTGGATTTCCTCGCCTAATTTTTTGTTTGAATACTAACTTACAAATATTCACCCAGTGTGTGTATTAGTTGTAAAGTTTTGACAAGATTTCAAAAAATATAAATTACGGTTTATGGTACAACCTCTAGATCAGAGGTCGCCAAAGTGGTCTATATAGACCCCCAGGGGTCTATTTAACAAAAGCGGGGGTCGATCTGAGCCAAGGGGTCGAATGGGGGTCGAACCGAATTGGAAGCGTCTATTGCGGGTCGAAGAAAAAACAGTTCTTAATATGCAAATCACAAATACTTAATTAAGTACGTAAAATTTGCTAATTTTTAATAATTGACTTAATATCAGTTTCTTTATAGAACATAAATTAATACACTTATATTTATTCGGATGAAACAAGTATTTACGTACCAGCGCGCAGTGGCACGAACTCTGCACTTCTGGTTTATAAGTCATATGCATATGTGCGCTTGTCCAAATGTCACGTGTGACGAGCATTGACGTTACAAACGAAAATATCATACGCAGTTTCAGCTATCTTTTCAAACTGTGAACAATGTTGAATATTTGCAGTGTCATTATTAAAACTTTTATAGTTTTGAATAATTAGTTATTTTTTCGATAAATCCATTCGTTTAAATTAGATATCAATTTTAATTATCAATACATGTAAAAAAGAAGGTAGGCATTAGTAATATGGATTAGTACAGCTCGAGACAAAACTATAGCACACTTTGTATTTTTCTTACGAAAATTAAAAAATTTTTGAAAATATTATTATTTTAATCTGATGAGTGTCTTTAACTTCCACGTAAATTCAATCTGAGCTAAGAACAGAAATAAATTAAATGTGGAGTTTCGAAGGGATTTAAGACTAAACCAATTTTGAACTCAATGTAGCGAACCTTGCAAAAAAAACATCAGGCACACCCATTTCATTGATTAAGAAGCAATAAATCTTTAGTTACTTTACTTGTTATTTAATAAATACTAAGGTATTTAAATTTCAACATTAATATATTTTCAATAAAACTATTGTTACACAATGTACTATTGCTTTAATAAATGTTTAAAATCATAAAGTAAATGTACAAACACAGTATCTAATAGAATTTTATTTTATTTAACAGAAAATTACTTTTATCGGGGTCGATGGAGATTTCGAAAAATTACATAGGGGTCGCCAATCAAAAAAAATTTGGCGACCCAGGCTCTTGATAGATATTGAATAGTTTAGGAGAATATTTATTCAAATAATAAATGCCAATTTTTTGATTTATTCCTTTTACCCGTTGACTTTCTGCTGTGTTTGTTCATTTTACGTGATAAAATAGAAAGAATATAGTAATTTATTTGAAATCCTCTCTTCTCACATTTTTAACAATTCAATTTCATATGAAATATTTCAGCGATTAATAAAAGTCAAGGAAATAATTGCAAATATTTTTCAACAGGTATTAAATTCAAAGCTTCTTGAATAAAGGCAAAATTTAAAAGTAATTTTAGTGCCGTGTTAAACTTTTTCCAGAAGACGGGGGGAAATACAAATAAAAGCTGTTCAACTAATAGATAAGATTGTTTTTGGCAATTTTGAGCAACTTCCATATTTTCAGCTGAAATAAGAAAACCACTGTCCCTCTAACATGCCTACGTAAATAAGAGGCTCGAAATATAGGCTGTACCATAATAGTTCAAAATAAATGAAACCAAATATTGTTTTTATATAAAGGCATCAATAGAGAATTATGGGCTCAACAATTTGACACAACTGTAAATTCCATATTTTAACTCTACAAAGTTGTCCAGGCACCAGGGCAAAAGGTCGGATCAATATGAAGCAAGCTACAAGTACATACTCTTTCTTAGCTGGACAAAATAAAAAAAAAAGCAAAATGCTGTTTTTATACTGAGCATTAATACAAAAACGTTTTAGAATAATAGGTTTAAAAATTGAAATTGTTTGGTTTAATAGGTTTATAAATTGAGAATAATAGGTTTAAAATTTGAAATTGTTGAAATTGTTTGAAATGATTTAGAATAATAGATTTAAAAATTAAAAAATGTTTTAAAATAATAGGTTTAAAAAAAAAATCAGAAATTCTCTACTGTACCCTTGCAAGTTTATTAACGCCAATAAGGTGAATCAATAAGAAACGAAATGGTAGTATAAGTTGACATTTCAAAGCTAGTAAATCCAATTGCTGTTTTTATATTTATTAGAATGATTTTACAACGTACATACTATTGGAAAAACTTTAATAAAGATTGATTTTGGTACAAAAGCGTGTTATATAATAAGAAAGGAAAATGGTGCCATGGCTACAAGCTCCAGTATCTTCTTTGCAAAACGGTAAGTGCATTTTGGACAAGAAAATACATTCAGAAAAGTGATTATAAAAGATCTGAAACTGCATCAAACAGGTTGCCATTGCCTGGCGGTGGAGATGCCTGGCTGTCTGTAAAGCAAAATATATTTAATAAAATTGTAGAGCGATAATGTCAAAAAATAAATAAATAAATAAACAAGCTCAATATGTTTCTAGTTCATTCAATAATAGTTCATTCAATTTTTTCATAATATTTCAGAACATAAGAAGCAAGGCTTATTTAATTAATGCCGAATATAATGCGGAATGAGACAAATATTAAAAAAAATTATTTTTTCATATATCGCATTTTAAAAAGTAAATTTATAATTTTAACCAGTATAATGAACAAAAAAGGAAGGGGGTAATGCCTGCCGTCGGAGCTCCTTGGATATTCTTTATTGGGTAACTAAATGGCATGCAGTTTGTAATGATGAGTCATGGAAAAGGTTGTGGTACGGCATCATCCATCGTACCGGTTAATAAGGGATGCTTTCAGGACTTAGGCGAAGGTTCCTGTTCGAAAAGTATGCTACCACCCCCAGTAGCACATGGTAAGCCTTTTGGTGAGCCCAGTGCTAATACGGCTGCTTTGCAGCTTACTGCTAGTAATTCCGCTGAGGAGAGGTTCAAAAACACAGTTTTTTTCCTGTTGTAGTCTCTGGCCTTGGCCAGAGACACTCAGAGGACAGTATGCCTTGCGTCGCTGGACATCTAAAGCCAGAGAAGGAAGCTTAAAAAAAAAGTGGAAAACCGCTGAAAGTAGTGGCGGAGCTGAGAGGCATAGGACTTCGGACGCAACCCCCTCCCTCAGTGTGCCGACCCAACTTGACAACTTGGTTTTCTTTCGCACATGCTATCAGATCCACCAAATATGCTATTGTCAAGACGGACTTTCCTTCCGACAAGCTCATTTTGGTGGAATCTGATGTGATTCTCAGGAGGATCTTGGAGCTGACTGACGCCATCCCCTTTTGCCATTTTATATCTTGTTTGTCCTTAATAAAAGCAATGGACTTACCTTTGTTGTGTGTAGCAAAAGGGAAATCATTAACCTTACTCTAGTTAATTCTTTTTCTGTAAATTACATTACTGATTTGAAGGTATCTGACGCAGTTTCTGCTTCAGATCATCAACTGATTACTTTTCCTATTAAAGGCAAAAATGGGTTGAACGTTACAATTAGGATACCCAAAACAGCTGATTGGGGTTCCTGCAGAAAAGAGCTGAGGAGGAAGTTGGGAGACCTCTCTGGTAAGTATAATAATGTAGATGATGTGGAGTGGACTGTTGACCAAGTGCAATAGATCATACTCGATTCGTATCATATATCTTGTAATATTACGTCCACTAGTTCCTCCAAAGCGAGTTACTTGGTGGTCTTCCAAGCTTAGGAAATTGCGTACAAAATGTAGGAAACTATTTAACAGAGCAAAGAAATCTGGTGAATGGCAGTCATACCGAAACGCTCTCACTACATATAATAAGACTATTAGAACCGTCACTCTTGGCAGACAGTCTATCTGCAACGGTATTAACACAATTTATGAAACCGCAAAGGCTGCAAAAATTCTTTCGAAAGGGTATAGTTGCAGTCTTAATGCTATCCGTCTTGCAAACGAAAAAATACAGGGAGTCCGGGGAGGAGGCTCTTGGGGAATTATTTGGAGCTCACTTTCCTGGGTCTGGTCCCGTAGAGAATGAATATCGTTACAATAATTCATGGACTACTTGCTGTAAGAATGACTGTGAGGTTCCTGGTATGGATGATATCATGCCTGTAATGCTTATGAAGGAGGTTGACATATTGGCCCCTATTCTATGCATCAGTTTTCAACTTTTCCTTTGTGTTTTAACAGTATTTTTGTCTGTCGATGTCCTTGACTCAGAACGCTGCTTCGTATCTTCTATAATTTCAGAACCATTATTGCTGTGGTTCTAAAATGTGGACATAGACTGCAAGAAGCAATTTTAGCCCAGATATCAAAAATGTTTAAAAAACAATTTAACACGTTTGTTCGGAAAAGATCTGTGAAACGTGATCTTTTTTTGCATCGGCTTAATATTATTCATTGTTACATATAAAACTGTAAACGATTCTGTTTATGATTTTATTGCACGTTCTTTAATATTTGAGCATTTTTTACAAGCTCAATGATCAGCGCGAATGGCTGGTAAATCGGTGCTATGTCACTCAATTAGTATTCCTAAAGTTGTCTGAAGACATTTGTTTATTTTCTTACTAGTTGTAATTTTGAAACATGTTTTCCTTCAACTTAATACATTAAAATCAGTGGTTGTTGAAATAATAAAAAATAAGTTATTAATTAAAGAACAATATCAACAGAAAAAAGCTACTAATTCAGTACGGGGAACCATAAACAAATCATTTATTATTGACGGCAATTATGCATATTTAGTTTCATTTATAGTTAGTACCACTGGTATTAAGATAATTGGTGCAGTTTTGCATAGGTACGATACATATTAATATAGATGTTACTGAGGTGAACCCGGTTCGAATCCCAGAGATAGCTGGTCGATACGAATTCCGTATCCAGCTTGCAACGACCACAGTGCTCTTGTATAATATCGTCACTGGTAGACGAATCGTGGGTGAGAGTCTCCGTGCTATCAAGCTACCAGGCTTTCCTCTCCATGTAACGCAAATGCGGGTTAGTTCCACTAAAAATTACACCACGAAGGCAAATTTCTCCCAATACTTTATTCATGAGTTCCCTTGTCTTCTGGATTGGGTTCAAAATTATATGGCTACGGAATTGAACATACCAAACCTAAAGTCGTGAACCTAAAGTCGTGAACCCAAAAACTTAGGTTGGCTGTTCAACGACGGTTATAAAATAAAATAAAATAAAATATACATGTTACCGTATTATGGTAATAGGTTTTGCACGGTCCATATAAAGAGGTAAATACCGAAGCAAATTGCTTGATAGTGGCTATCATGAGATGGCCTTGAAACACTGCATCATGCCAAATGATACATATTACTGTTAATACTTATTATCATGAGATGAACTTAGAAAAATGTGTTATGATTAATCTAATAACGTAAAGCTATTGACAAAATAAAAAAAAAAGAATAAAAACGATGGAAACTATTTATTTTTATTAATTGTGCCTGTATATGTTTTTCAGTTTTGTGCATGATTTCATATTTTTTGTTAGAGTGAGGTGAGGGTTGTTGAAATGTCTGAATCTTGACTCTAATTCCGATCTATAATCATAGAAAATTTCCAAATTCCAAAATTTTTTTTAATTGCTACGATTTGATCTTTCATCATACATTTGTAACTAACTTAATTAATATACTATTCATATAACTGATAATTTACTTGCTATTCTAATGTTATGATACTAATAAAAAGAACCTCTATCTTTAATTTCTTTCTACTTTATCTATCTACTCTTTTAATAAGATAATAAAAAAGTAGTTTCATATAAGCTTTTCTCTTTGGTTATACTCGTATCAAACACAGATGCATCTGACCTCATACCGAATTTTGCTGTCAGTACCAAATTTTCAAAGTTTAAATTGCTATTAAAAGTAAAGGACAATTCTTTTAAAGATGTATGAAGATGTAGAGAAGGGATGAAATAAATATATGAAACAAAATTATTTTGAAAAATTTAGAAAACAACAACTTAATCGTGGTTTTACACAAAAATGTAAGGAATTAAATATATAGCGCTACCCATAAAAATCGAGTTAATATAGTCTAAGTTTAATTTTCGAGACATTTGTTTCGTTTTGTATGAATTTTATTTTAAAATTCATTTTACATATCTTTTATTAACTTTTTAACGACAACCGATGAAGTGTTGTTGTTTTACTAAAAACAATAATAACATAAATTTTTATTGTAATTGAAATTAGAAATCAGCGGATTTGAGAATGACATGTTCACTGTCAGAAATTCCGAACCACGTTCCACCAAATTGGTATTAATTTGCTTGCTACATAAAATGGCGCTCAATTTTATCATATTTTGGAATTTTTACTAGCTCCAAATTTCAGTAGAAGGTTGCATCAAAAGTGAGAGTTTTGAAGAAACAGAAAAACGATTTTCATTCTTTTTTTCTCTTTTTTTTTAATTTTATTATTTTTTTTATTTTTAAAAGAACCAGAGGAAAGTTGCACCATTATTAGGTATTTTTAAAGCACTCAAAAGCAAGCCAAGATTGCTATTTACTGGAAGTAGGTTAACTTATGACACACCTCTAACCATTTTATATCGCAAACCTAATTTACAAAGGCAACACAAAAGAAAAGAACTTTAATTAATGCAAATAAAACATTTACCTACCACAATAAGTTGACACTTGAAACGGGATGCATTAATCTTCCCAATACACCGAAACCGAATTGTAAAGAAAACATGGCGTCGTAAACAAATATTGTTCAGTTTACAGTTGGCGGCAAAGTTTTATGTCTTTTAACAAATTTTGGTGCAGTTAGTTGCACCATGGAAGTATTTCTCGATCATACTTCACAATTTATAGTGTAACTAAAATAAAATAATCTTTCATGTAACTAAAATAAAATGATCTTTCATGTAACTAAAATAAAATGATCTTTCATGTAACTAAAATAAAATGATCTTTCATGTAACTAAAATAAAATGATCCCACATGTAACTAAAATAAAATGATCCCACATGTAACTAAAATAAAATGATCCCACATGTAACTAAAATAAAATGATCTTTCATGTAACTAAAATAAAATGATCTTTCATGTAACTAAAATAAAATGATCTTTCATGTAACTAAAATAAAATGACCTTCTTGAAACTAAAATAAAATGATCTTTCATGTAACTAAAATAAAATGATCTTTCATGTAACTAAAATAAAATGATCTTTCATGTAACTGAAATAAAATGATCTTTCGTGTAACTAGAATAAAAGGATCTTTCATGTAACTAAAATAAAATGATCTTTCATGTAACTGAAATAAAATGATCTTTCATGTAACTAAAATAAAATGATCTTTCATGTAACTGAAATAAAATGATATTTCATGTAACTAAAATAAAATGATCCCACATGTAACTAAAATAAAGTGATCTTTCATGTAACTAAAATAAAATGATCTTTCATGTAACTAAAATAAAATGATCTTTCATGTAACTAAAATAAAATGATCTTTAATGTAACTAAAATAAAATGATCTTTCATGTAACTAAAATGAAATGATCTTTCATGTAACTGAAATAAAATGATATTTCATGTAACTAAAATAAAATGATCCCACATGTAACTAAAATAAAATGATCCCACATGTAACTAAAATAAAATGATCCCACATGTAACTAAAATAAAATGATTTTTCATGTAACTAAAATAAAATGATCTTTCATGTAACTGAAATAAAATGATCTTTCATGTAACTAAAATAAAATGATCTTTCATGTAACTAAAATAGAATGATCTTTCTTGTAACTAAAATAAAATGATCCCACATGTAACTAAAATAAAATGATCTTTCATGTAACTAAAAAAAAAATGATCCCACATGTAACTAAAATAAAATGATCCCACATGTAACTAAAATAAAATGATCCCACATGTAACTAAAATAAAATGATTTTTCAAGTAACTAAAATAAAATGATCTTTCATGTAACTAAAATAAAATGATCTTTCTTGTAACTAAAATAAAATGATCTTTCATGTAACTAAAATAAAATGATCTTTCATGTAACTAAAATAAAATGATCTTTCATGTAACTGAAATAAAATGATCCCACATGTAACTAAAATAAAATGATCCCACATGTAACTAAAATAAAATGATCCCACATGTAACTAAAATAAAATGATCTTTCATGTAACTAAAATAAAATGATCTTTCTTGTAACTAAAATAAAATGATCTTTCATGTAACTAAAATAAAATGATCTTTCATGTAACTAAAATAAAATGATCTTTCATGTAATTAAAATAAAATGATCTTTCATGTAACTTAAATAAAATGATCTTTCATGTAACTAAAATAAAATGATCTTTCATGTAACTGAAATAAAATGATCTTTTATGTAACTAAAATAAAATGATGTTTCAAACTTTTGGATAATGAGGTCACGCAGTGGACTGATCGTTAAGACACGGTTCTCAGCAGATAAACAAAGTCAAACATCACTGGCTGCGGTCAGTGTGCGGGTGGGTTACCACTTGGAACAGTCTGTGTAGGGACCGGTGGTGTGCGGTATTGGTCCTGGTTAAACTGTTCAACCGTAAAATGCTCGACTTCGCGTGCAGGTCGTTAGGCTACCGAAGCGGATGTGCCATCCCCTCTGCAGAGGATCAAAATTGTGATGGCATGTCTTCGGATCATCCTCAGGGATGCTTCCCAGACCGTTGCCAATAGCCCATTGTTCAGCTCTAGTGCGATTTAAATAACCTACAACAACATTGAGATAATGAGAAAATATGCACCAAATACTGGTTAAAGATTTACCGAGTTTCTTTTCAGCCTAATTCATTGCACAGATAGAGATTAACACAATTAAAACGTACACTAGAAAAGGACTAATAGAAAAGAATATCTGAGTTAAGGTTTTATTTTCATTTATAGCTTTTTTTGGATTCAAACTCAACATCCAATCAAAGTATTCTGGTTGCATGCACTCGTTGAAGAAATCTGCTTTAAATAAATGCGATTACAATTTTTCTTGAAGACAAATAAACCACAGATTTTTTTAATCTCAATTCTTTAAACATTATATAAGAAATTCTTGCAACACATTTTAAGATAAAATTGAAATAAAACGAATAAAATATCTGAAAAATTAACCCAGATTTCATCAAATCGATTCTTACAAGTTACAATAAATATTTTATTTCTTACTTTTACGCGTAAAACCATAGAAATTTTGTTTTGTAAATTTTTTAAAACTGTTCTATTCTACGGTTTTCCTTTGATTTTTAATCATTATGCTTTCATTAAGTTTGTGATATAAGTGTTACCCCCTGCTTCTTATTTTGTATTTATTTAACTATCATCTTTATTTAGTTAAATAGTTTTCAGCGTTGGATTTCTGAATTTGCAAGTGCTTCTTTTAGGCGGATACCCATCTTTAGTGGACACATTTCTTTTTTTCAAAGGCGCCCGCTTTATCAAAGTTTTCCTGAATTAAAATTCTGTATAAGATTAAAATATGTCATGCATAAAACCAATTATTTCAGCTTGTTTATTAAAAAACTGATGGAATACAGGGACTAAGGATTTTGATGTGTTTATAATTAACACGGATCATTGAAGATTCCTTTTAGTAACACAACAAATTTAATAAAACAAAAAAGAGTACACATATTTAAAAGTAAACATCATGAACACGACATTTCCATACGAGTACAACCTTGGCATTCCTCAACCAATAAAAAAAAGTAAAATTTTTTTTTAAAGCAATAAATAAAAATAACTAGAAAAATTATATTACGGTAAATTATTTGAATTTTTACACATCATTTATGAATTTGTTATCTTTTAAGCCACATATTTTTACAAAAAACTCGCATTTTCTACCTTTATTTGAATAGTGGCTGGGTGACGCAGTTGGTTTGTCGTCGGCCTTCTGAGCCGAAGTCCGCGGATTCGATCCCCGGCCAAGACATAGGATTTTCGGGATGTAGAAAATCCTCAGCGGCCATGTCGAACGATTATGCGGCATGTAAAAGATCACTGGAGTGCCTTATTGGCTCTTGGCATTTCCGGCAAAAATTAAATTCCTAGTACACTTTAGCATCCAAATAGAGTCTCGGTGCAGCCATCTAGAGTGGCAGTAACTAGAATAACATGGCCAACGGTATCTCAGCCATTGTGGTGGTCCTGAAAGAGTGGATACCATTTTTGGAGAACGCACTAGGTCTGCTCATCGGGAAGACTGATTGTCCAGCTCATAGGAAATAATAAAAAAACCTTTATTCAAAGTTTCTATCTTTGAAAGATCTTAGTCTCAAGTTGAATAGGAATAAATAATTTTAAAAAAAAATTAAAAATAAAAATAACAATTTCTCAATGGTTTTGCACGAAAAAGAAAGGAAAAAACCGAGTTGACTTGATAATCTTAGTAAATTTTCCAGGTATTTTATTCATTTTATATAAAGTGATCTTAAAATTTTTTGCAAGAATTTCGTATAAAATTTTGAACGAAAGCAGATATTATTATTGTTTTTCGGTAAACTACCGACTTTTAGCATTTTAAGCTATGTCAATAAACCACTCATTCGTTTTCTTTAAAAGTTTTACAGAAATTCTTGCAGCAAGTATCGGGAAAAACTATACATAATGAACATAATATAAGAATAATTAACTGAGACTATATCAATTCAAACTTTTTTAAAACTCTTTTATTTCATACTTTTTCATCTTAAGATTCATTAAGCTTTTAAAAAGCTTGCACCTTATTCTCTCCAATAATTTCTAACCTTTCTAAGTTTGATGCAGGCAGTAGAACAAGATACGGATTCAGATGAATTTGTATTATTAAATAAAATATTAATTAAGCTACGTTATGAAATAGATGATAAAAGATGATATCTTTACTACTAATACTTTCCTGACTTTAGTTGGAAATTTTAAATGTGTATAGGTCGAAGTCAATGAAGGTGGTTTCGAACGTTTCCGTCACAAATAATAAACCTAAAATGTTTCCATTAAAAAAAAAAAAAACTATCTATTAACCTTGCAGATGAATTTATGTAATTTGATTTATATTAACACATTTTTAGAAGTTCGTGGCTCTCCAGAGAGGAATTTATAGCTTATACTTACAGGCGCATCCTAATACAGCAACAATGACCAAGAGCAATACTAAGTACTTCATTTTCTGCGAGTCTTCAGTAGATTTCTGATTGCAAAAGAAATCTGATGTTCTCTTTTTATGTGTTTCGATGATAATGGAAGCTATTTTAAGAAATCAATTTCGAATTATCAGATAGATTATAATGTATTTTGGAATCGTGTCATCTTTATTAGGATTTTCATTTCTTTAATAACGAAAACTTTTCTATTCACTGTATCAATAAAAAATTAGTTTTCCTTATCGGAACTGCTTGCAATACAAAATAGAATTCCAGTCTGTTTTGAAAGGTTAACGTAGATTAAGCAGTCTTCGTGACTTTTGCATTTTTATGTAATAAATTTGATATTAGAAACAGCATAAGAATCCTTCAAAAGTTTTCACACAGAAGACCATCGTTGAAATTTTTTATTTTATTTTGGAACTATGCAAAAACATGGCATTTGGAAAGTTTTAAAGATTGGTTAAAGGGTCATGCAGATGTGTGAGAATTCCTAAGGAAAATTTCCCGATTAGAAGGCTCCGATAAAAAGAATGTAATAATGGAATCGGTGGAAGAAAAAAACACTTTGATTACTGTGAAAATTGTACCAAACACAACATCTGAAACACTGTGTTGTCCAAAACACAAACGTCTATGAAATCTGGCGGATCATTAGTGAAGAAGATAATATCAAAATCAAAGTCAGTTTGTTTGGATTCTGAAATTCTGAGATGTTTCTATTTTTAACAAATGTACAAATCTTTTAGAATCTTTGGCAAGAATTTTAGAGTACTTGTATAAAAGTTCGCCCATAAAAGGTCCTAGCGCGATATTCAAGCTAGGAAAAAATAGCAAAAAATTTATATCGAAATCTGACTAATTAAGATTAAGAAATACGTTCTTTAAAGAATCAAAATCTTTTTGATTTTTTAAGAAAGCTATGAGATGTATCTAATAGTTGCCTTTTACCACCCCATACTTTTTTGTAGTGTTAAAAAAAAACGAAACCGACATTTAGTTTAAGCATAAATTCTTTCTACATTTAGACATGTTTTTTCTACTACCAAAAAGAAAGCACTAAGCCATGTTTTTCTAGGATGATATTTCTTTTATCATTATTATTTTATTCATTGATAAATTTAGGTTAGTTCTTCAAAGTGATTAAAAATTGTGTATGTAAATATTCCGACTGGCCCACTCTTATGCTACTTACAATGAATGGCGTTAGTTAAATTGTGATCAAATTTATGTCAATATATTTTTTTAATGCTGTTTTTTATATCGGCTTTCGATAACTGATGAACAACATCTTAAGACACTGGATAACAAATTTTACCGTAAATCCCAGTTTATTATCCATAGCGGAATATAATCCGCAAATTCCGCTCTAAACTCAAAATAAGTATAAGTTTTAGAAAAGTGTTCCGCACCATCGTAAAATTTGAGGAATACATGTAAATAACAAAAGTACATAAGCCTCTCACACCGGTAGAAACTGCGTTTTATGTGAGCGAAACTACGTCATATGTGAGCCAATGTGTATCGGTAGGGGAATGAGCGAACAGACACGTGATCATGTTCAAGGGTCATTCATACCACAAGCGAAAAAATCGCCCCCGGAACTCTGAAACGAGAACGATAACTTTATTGTTGAGTTTTTCGCGAGTATATTCTACTAATAAGATTCTTATTCTTCACACCGAATTCGCGTAAGCGTGTTTTTCGCATCTAGTGTGAATAGTCCCTTACACTTTTATGGCTAACGAAAGTCGATAGGAAACTCGCGATGTCTGTTGTCGGGAAAATAACTTCACCGAATTATCTGTGACTCCATCTCGAAAAATAATCCCCGGATTATACTCAGGAACTCGTGACCTTGAGAAGAAAAAAATAGTATTTCTTAAAAAAATTTCTTCGGTTTTTTCTTTTTTTTTCTTTCGTCTTCCGTATTTGTATAAAGATGTATATTTGATGCTCTGTAACCCCCGGTCTTTAGAATGTATATTTAGAATAGTTGTTAAAAACTAAGAAAACAATACCCCCACTTGGAGTCACAAATTTATATTTGATACTTAGAAGACATTGTCTGACTGCTACAGACTAGAAAAACGTAATCGAATGCTGACGAATGTACTGATATTGAGAAAGGGGAGATTAAAAAAAACCTAATTTTGTTAGATTGCCGACTGAAATTTGACAGTATTGTGGGGGGCGGAGTTATCATCTGAAATTTGATGTTCTAAGCTTAGATGTTTCGGTGTAAAGTCTAGCGCTGTAGTAGAGTTGACTGAAGCTTGAGGTGTAAACTCTAGAATTCGATCTGCCATAGTTGCCAAGTTATTTAACTGTTCACTAGAAGCAACCAACACTAATTTTATATTAGCCGGTAGTCTATCTAGCCACAGTGATTTCAGTAAATCACCGCTGAAATGCTTTCCCGCTAAATCTCGCATTCGTTTTAACAGTAAAGATGGACGCTGGTCGCCAAGTTCAACATCTTGTAATAAAGTTTGTAATTTAGAAGTTTCGCTCTCAGCATAGATTTCTATGAGTCGTGTTTTCAAAACGGAATATTGATCACTTCCAGGTGGACTGATAATCAAGTCTTGAATGGAATACAAAATATGGGATTCAACAGCGGCAACAACATGATTAAATTTTGTGCTTTCTCTCGTAATGCCGGCAATTTCAAATTGGGCTTCGATTTGGGCAAACCACAACTTAGGATTATTCTTCCAAAAAAGTGGAGGTTTGACTGCTATTCGTGATATTTCCGACACTGGTACTGCTTCTGAACTATTATCTTCCAGCAATGGCATATTTTTAAGTATTCTGGAAAATCTCAATGGAAAATTTTGATGTTGCACAATTGCTGGTGTGAAGAATTCAATCCACAAACCGGAATAGCGGCGCTAAATCCAAAAAAAACCGGGTCAGCATTTATCTTTGGCGAGAAATCGGTTGCGTTTATTATAAGTCTGCATGTTTAGTTGAGTCTGTCGCCAAAGATAAATAAAAAGGAGAAATGCTAAATTCAAACATAACTTTAATAAAAACTTAAATAGAAAATTAAAAACAATCAAGAATAATCGAGCAAGTAATAACTGAAGAAAAACGTAAAGCAGATTACCTAGAGAGAAAAGAAAAAGTAAAGAACAAAGTATCAAGATGGTTTCGATGGTAACGAAGTTATACGATGATGATATTTTTTAAATTCAGTTCACTTCAAAGAGATTACAAAAAATACTTTGAGCGTATGTTTAAATTGTTAGGTGCGCCAGAGCATGAACTTCTCGAATCAAGTACGATGATTACACCACAGTATTTTCAATTCGCGATCGCAACGAACTATAGGGGGCGTTGTTGTATGTGCCGAATCCCTGCGATTTTCATATGAACAGTCATTCAGTTACACTGGAGACGTCTTTAATGTAGCATGTAGCATTGTAACGTTCCATCTTTATCGTGGCTGATTAAATTTAAAAAAGAAAAATGTTTGTTTTCTTTCTTATACAAACGAGAAAAAAAAAATGGTATCTCTTTTTTTTAGAGAAGGAACATCCAGAACACATCTGTAAAATATTTGTAAATAAAGAGAAAAAAATAGGTATATTCTTATAAGAGTTTAAACCTAATGCCTGAGAAATAGTTTAACTAAATTTAATGGTATAACATGAAAGGCCCATTTAAATTTTAACGTAAAATAAAGAATGCTTACGAAACAAAAAGAAAAAAAAGAACCATTCTTTTTTTGTCGCCATTTTTTAGTGTTACGAAAATGCGTCTTTGGGACTTGCCAAAAACAAAACAAGATGCAATTTTATTTTTTTAGGAGCGAAATATTTTATGGAGTGAAATATAACGAAAATGTACCAAAGTCCATAGCATGAAACTTTATCTTAGTAAACGTCCGTTTAGGAAATGTTATTTCATTTTGAATCTTATTTATTAGAATTCATAATGGCTATAGAATCAGGTGAGAGAAAAGTTTGTTTTGAATCTATGCTAAACTCTATATCGGCCCATTTCCCACCGAAATTCGATTGACTACTTTGATTTTAAACAAAGTGTTTCATTTTAAGATTTTTTCCAAAAATTTTAAGTGTAGATTGGCGGCACTAAAAATCTGCCAAATCTGCAGCTGTGGTTAATACGTAAGTACCGAATTTTTCTTCCATACTTTTCTGAATCATATTACTTCAAATATTAGAATATGCAAGAAGTATACATAAACACATAATTTAATACCATTTAATTTTTCTAAAAAAGTATTTTGACAATAATTTTATCAAAAAATTATAAACTAAAAAGCGTAAAATAAAGAATTCTTAGGATAAAATCGATTTTAAAAATTCCTCCTTCTTCAATAAAAATTTTCGTATTGTTTTTTTTTAGAATTCTTATAGTATTTAATCAGACGTAAAAAAAAACATTTTGTAGAGAACGATCATCAAGTAAGAAAAAAAATTATTTACCTGATTTATAGTCCGGAGAATTCCAAAATGATATGTTCTTTGTTTGAAAACTTTATTCTCAAATAATATATACATAGTTTATCCCTTCATTACTTTTAGGTAACATACCACACATCAAAATTTTATAATTATAAGTTCTCGATATGAATTTTAATATGTAGCTTAAAAACAGAATAGCTGAATTCTAGTTGAAATTCTTTCAAAACTAAAAAACACCTACCAAGAAAACGATAAAAAATTTATTTATAATCAGCACAAAAGATACTTTTTCAAGTAATTCGGATTATTCTTTATTGTTTTTTTTCTGAATTATGTAGGTACAGAAATATATACAATTCTATGGAGAAGAAGAATATTCTATAACTATTACAGTTCTGTATGGAATTCATTGGAACACATTTATTCATTGGAATGACGAAAGCAATGTTGACTTCATTTTAACTTGTAATGAATTGAAGACAGAAAAATTATTTTACCGCTATACACACATCTGTAACAGCAAGTGATCATGAAATCATGTTATGTTGTTGGTAATAGAAAGGTAAAAATTATTGAGAAGTTGTTCTTCAAATGCTTGGCGTGTTCTGCTTCAATGTTTGGCATGTTCTGATTAGTTTTTTCAAGAAGTTTTACCTTTTCTTTAGGGAAATTTTGCTTCCTATTTGCTGCTAAGAAAATGGCGTCCGTCATTGCCAATGGTTATGTGGGAACTAATGCCCGATATTTACAGTCTCCCGCTGGATGGCGTATCGAGTGTTGCGATCGCGAATAATCACTTTTCTCTTCTTCTCAATTTGATGTTGCAAACAAACAATTCTCATCAAAGTATTTGTTTCTGCCTATCTCAATAGTGATTTTGGACTTTATTTTTATCAGGGATTTTAAGAGGGGTGATTACAGAACCTCTTAAATTAATTGTACTTATAATTTGAGTTAATATTATTTCGAGTTGAACTTTTATTTATTTACGTTTTTATTTACATTTGTTACGTTTATTTACGTTGCACAGGAGCCGCACAATGGGTTATTAGCGAAACATCCCTGTCGAAGCAGAATTTTAGAAAGTCTACGTACTGCGCTTGCGCAAAGAGCGCAATAAACCAAGACGATGAAATCAGCGCTAACTGTAAACCCACCCTTGCATCACCTGAATAATGAATAATTGAAATTTCACGAAATAAATTTGAGATCTTTGTGATTCGAGGATCCCAATTAAGAGTTAAGAGACCCCTAAGCAGATAATTTTACTTTCATGTTAATCTACTGATAAACATAAATCCGAATTTTTTTATTTATTTATTCAGTAACTAATTAATATTTTTTTAAATATTTTTTTTCTCTATTTTATTCCTTGTAATTTGTTTTATTGAACTTAGTCACTCGATTTTAAATTTTAAGGGATGTTAGTAATTTTAAAACTTTTTGATTGTTCGAAGTTTTTCAAAATTCACGCTACTAAATTTTAAGTATGGAAGGAAGTATTTTATAAAAAAATTTTTATGGTTAAAAATTTTTCTAAGTTCAAGTTTTACTTAATACTTAAAACTATAAAATTTAAAATTTTATGACTAAATTCAACAGAACATATTTTATTTTATTTTATTTTATGACCGCCATTGAACAGCCGATCCAATTTTTGGGTTTACGACTACCAATGTTCAACGCCGTAGCCTTGTAATTTTGAACCAATCCAGAAGACAAGGAAACTCCTGAATCAGTACCCCCAGAGGTTTACAACAGAACATATTAAAACAATGAAATTAAAATTATTTTTAATTGATTAACATGAAAGTAAAATTATGTATCTAAAAGAGACTCTTAATTCTTGATGCGGCCCATGAACCCCCAAGATCTCCGGAGATGCCAACTGCACTGTATTTGATAAAATATGTTAAAAAAACGCTAGAGATCTAAAAATTAAAATTTGCAGATTTTCGATTTATTTTGCCAACATTTTACAGGTCTCAACATGGTTTAGTTGTAATAAAGTGGCATATCATATAAGTCGTTGAATTATTTAGATGTAGTAATGAGTAAACATTTTATAAAACGAATTTACTAAGCCAGGAAACTTACATTAAAAGACTACAGCTGAAAAATATTTACCCGCTGTCTGTAGCATCTCTAGATCTCAAATTTATTTCGTGACAATCCCATCTGTTCAAATAATCCAATCTATTCAATTATATTCAGATAATAATTTTCCTTAGATCAACATAGAGAAAGTAAAATTCTTTTTATGACTGAAACCCATAATTACTATACTCCGTTGAGAGTTAAGAAAAGACCATTGCGGTATAGGATTTCAGTAATTATCTTGTACATACATAACTTGTATACATAACTTGTTTATGACCAATAAATATGTTTAGTGAATATTCATTAATTAAGGAAACTATTACAAAGTCTACATTAACTCATTTCCATATTTTTCTAATTTACTTACTAACCCATCTAAATAAATTAGGTTTCGGAATCTATAAACTAAAATCTAACTTATTAGTAATTCATTTATTAATCTTGAGTTTTAATAATCCAAATGATTTTCTGTGTTCTTTTTTATTAATTCGATTAAAAATAGACTTGTTAAGGTCTAAATGTAATTAATTAATAACACCGATAAAAAAAAAAAATTAAAATTTGCGGAAATCGTAGTATTTAATATATTTTCTAAGACAATTAAAACTTGATTATTCAAAATATGCAAATTATTTGTCTCTAACAGTAACACCCACTAATTTTTAGATATATTTCATCACCCCTTTATATTTCATTAGAGCCCCTTACTGTTACTTTGAGTACTTATGAACCCATCATTAGCCAAGAAAACAGTCAAATTAAGCCACTTAACTTTTATACTGTATAAAAATTTTGATGTGGTGCTTATTATGGAGCGCGACTCGAGGCTTTGTACCTGAGAGTCAGCTCTGCTTGGCTCTCGGGTTGAGAGACATGTATTGCTGGATTATTATAAAAGAAATTTTAGATAATTCTGTTGGTTTTATCTTCGAGATATTTAAAAGGTAAAAACTGACTGGTATGGAAAACAACTGTGACTTGAAGTACTAATTATAGTTTATTTGAAATTTTTTTTTGTCTAATTAAGGAATTGATGCAAGCGAGACTTCCTTCGATGAGAGTTTTCTCGAGTTTCGATGTGAATATTTAACTTCCAAATTGTTCTAGTAGTTTCAAATCTTGGTTGTATTCAGTGTTCTGAGCTATCTGTGAGTTATTGTTTTAAAAAATATATAATTTGCTTTATTGCTCTTAAATTATACTGTTGGAAATAAAATTGTTGAAATACCATTACTGACAGATCTGGCTCCAGAGATTATTGACAAATGTTTGTTCCAGTAATTATAGACAAATGTTTCTCAAGCAATTAATGTCAATTATTTGTTCAAGCTATTATTGGCAAATGCTTGTTCAAGTAGTTTTTGACAAATATTGTTTGAGTAATAACTGAGTTAATAAGAAAAACAACTGTGGCGTGAAGTACTGGTTATAGTTTATTGGAAATACTTTCAATACAATTAAGGGTTGTGACCACTGAGACCTCTTTTATTCTGAAGTTCTTATGTAACTTTTAAATTGCTATGGCAACTTCAAACCTCACTTGTATTCATGTCTCTACGTTTGGGCTAGTTGGTCGTTGAGGCAATTTGCAATTGCACGTAGGACATCCTGGCATGGAGGAGAAGTCTACGCATCCAACGGGGCAGCTAAGCAATGGATCACAAGGGACGCATTGGCAAAATTCACATCCATCCGGGCGGACCATTTTTCTACACCCTGGTGCGTTGCATGGAACCGTCAATTTCTGGCATTCCATTCCATCTGAAAAAAGAATTAAAAAGTAATAAACGTTAAAGAGTCCTTTTTCCACTCATCCTCCAGAAGGCAAAATTCTAAATATGCTTTTAGAATTATCACAACTGATGATGGATGATAATTTTATTTACAAAAGGAAATTCTCCAAACGTAACGCTAACCCGAATAGCCTCAACCACAGTACTAACACAAAATATTCTCAGTGGTAGACGAATCATGGGTTAAAATCCCCTTATCCTAAGGCTGACCATGGAAGTTTTTATGGCTTTCCTTCCCATGCAAAGCAATTATGAATTAGTTCCATCAAAAAGTTCTCGTCATGCCTCAATGTATGATCCAAGAGTTCTCTGGTCTTTAGGGATAGGCTCAAAATTACAAGGTTACGGAGTTGAACAAAACTTGGTCGTAAACCTAAAAATTGGGTTGTTTAATACTGGTTATAAAATGAAACTTAACATAAAACATGGTACTTATCGATACCATAAAATCAAATTCGAACACGTAAGAACTGTGTCAGATTCTGGACTACTCAGGTCAACGGCTGCTGATAATACATGAATTCGTATCAAATATGACAACAACGCGATCATCTTCAATAGCAATACATATAAAATATTATAATATATTTACATATCATTTTATCATATTATTACATATTATTATTATATTATTGTATATTGTTATCGAATATATATCACGATTATCATTGATATTTATAAATGACGGAAGGGTTTAATATCGTGATTATTTTCAATAACATATAAAAAGCATAATATTGTGAATACTCGCAAGGATAAATATTAAATTTGATATTATTGTGAGCGTTGATAAATTTCATTTGCGAAACGAAAATAACAACTGATGTAAAATAATTTGATTTTATTAAATTAGATTTTGTCAAGTTGGGATGGAATTAAGAAAATCGCAAAATTCGCTTTAAATATTGGTATTTTTCTGATGATGCATAAATGTATTAAAGAATTAAATATTTTTATTTAATACGTGTATACGACTTCATAATAATACTAAAATTGTTTTACAGATTTCTTAACTGCTATCTAGTTTAATTGAATGATTAAATTTCTAAGGTACATAATACCTCATTTTCAAATACTAGTACATGAGAAAGCAACGACCTGAGAAAAAAATTAACTAGTTTCTTAAAAAATTAAAAATATATAGTTTCCTTCATTCATTTTTTATATTTATGCAATTAAATGGACTAATTACATTTTAATCATAGTCACAACTACAAAGGTCATATTGTATTCACAATGCGTGCTAATTTTCAATTTATTATTAAATACTTATAAGTATGAATGTTCTAAATAACTTTCTGATAATACGGTGAAAAGATTTCGAAATAAATATATAGTGAACTCTGACTTATGCACCGGTGTAAGGGGCCAAGAGAAAAAAGCGCATTAGTGAAAGAGGCGTATAAGTGAAAGACTTCAAAATTCTAAAACGAAACGTAAATTGCAGTGACAATATGATTAAATATGTTTTTAAAGATAAAATGTTAATATTTATACTGTTTTGGTGTTTACTATAATAATACAAAGAAAAAATTTAACATACCTTAAGACAATTTATTTTCTTACAAAATAATCTTACTACATGTTTGTATTTGTTTTTGCCGACGTATTTCAAAAACTGTTTTTTCCAGTTCATATAAATGGGATAAGGGGTAGTTTCAGAAGCAAAATTAAATTGTAAATAGTCACGAATAGTGTCTAAAGCTTCTAATACTGCTGTGTGATTTGGAGGAACTTTATTATCCTCGTCAGTATCATCCACCACGTTCTCATCGTCCACAAGTTTTAGTTAGATATAAATGAACAGTTTTTCACAAAAAATTTGAGTTCTATGGGAGGGGGTGAACATCACATGATAAACTTCTAAGAAAAGTACTTGACGTCATAATATGCTGCACATTAAGTTGTTTGATTACTACTGCCACTAAACAGACCACCTCTTTTTATTTACTCGTGATGTCCTTCTTACAGCAAGTAAGTGATCACGGTCTCTTTCATCTTTCGTATTCCAGGTGTCTTTTTTTTTCTCTAGAAAACAGCCTGGGAGTAAAAGTAACCTCTGGACAAAAGCAATGGTCATTTTCTTAAAGATGAATGGGCTTTCATTGTTGATGGTGTAACAGATAAGACGCACTATTCAAAATTCTAGAAAGAATGTCCTTCCAGAAATAGTAAAAATGAAAAGGTCACATGGGGAAGAAAATTCAATGGGACCTAACAATATATATTTCTTTTTATCTGTAACAAGGATTGCTTATTTGCTTCATTTTTAATTAAAAAAAATTTTTTTTAGAAAAACAAAAAAATATTTAAAGGATAAAAAAATTAAAATGTTAGCCTAAAATTTCGGCGCATAATTGAAAATTTTATTTTTAGAGCGACGCATAAACGAAGGATATTTATAATTATTTTCCTACCTAATGTACCTATAAAAATCGTCGTAAAAATGAAAGAAATGCATAAAAGAGGTGGTGCATAAGTGAGAGGTATTTAATATAGATTTTATTACTGCATACTATTAATCAATTAACTTTAAGAAGTAGACATAAGAAATTACTAACAGCTGCATTTTTTCACTAATTACTGAATTTTCATTTACAAATTACAGAATAATTATGAACAGTTTAATAAATTGGTAAACGCGGTTGGTTTGTTGCGAAACAATTGTGCAACTTATTTTTAGTTTCTTCCATTTCTAAAAGAAATACCAACTAATTTTCAACTATTTTTTTAGTTGGTTTGAATTTGGTAAAACTTTTAGTGGGTTTTATTATGAAAATACCTTTAAAACGAAAAATTAAGCCAAAAAATGACTCAATTTTAATTTATATTGAGCTAAGAAAACAGGTTTTAATATCAGAAAATTTCAAATTTCCAATTACAGCGTCATATAGGGCATTTATTAGATTTTTTTTTATAGTTTAGAATATACATGGTGTATCTCTAGATTGCTATAAAACACAGCAGAAATATTAAACTACAATGTTTAAATCAAAATGAATATTTATTGAATAATACGCAATTGTATTTTTTCTTATAACAATTTTCTTCAGATTATTTAAATATAATTTTAATAAGCTTTTACATAATATTGCAATTAATAATGAACTAAATTATCTATACCTATATACTTTGTAATCTTTTGACAATTGACACAAATTGTATGTGAATATTTGCAATTCTACTGTTCATTATCAATAGAGTCTATGCTGGTTACTCTCAGTATTCGGAAGGAATTCATATTATTTTTCAAAACCTACAAGATTAGTTCATATACTTTTGTACTTTTATTTACACTTCCTACAGAAGCAAGCTAAAACTGCCACCAAATTTTACTATATTAAAGCATTCGGCTAATCCATGGCTTAAATTATATGAATTATACAAAAAGAATAATATGACCTGAATACATCAAATTCTAAAACTATTTATGAAAATTTGTGGGAAGTAATTCTGTATTTTTTTCTTTCTGAATTCTTCAACACCAAGATAATGTTCCTTACATTCAAATTTTGAGTTATAAATGTTATTTTAATGAGTAATTATAAATGCAAATGAGAAATGAAGACTTAAATAAAGATGAGAAATAAGATTAAGCAAAGTAAAAACATAAATCGAAACTCAGGGAATGTGCTAAAATTTTCAATTTTGTTTAACATCTTTTAACTACATGACAACCAATGTAAAAATCAACGAAAATAAAACGGAGAGGTTTTATTTTAAAACCATAAAGATAAGTAAATAAATTATGTGCTATTATTCCTTTCCTTCCGCCAAGAACCAAGAATTTAATTATGAACATAGTGATGTTGAAAACAAACTTATATAAGCAAAAGTTCAATACAAATATATTTTATGTAAGTTTTTTTTCAACACAAATTTATCAACTCATGTTACTTTATATTAGCAACATTAAAACAATCTGGAGGTTATAAACAAGTTATTTATATCTGGAATTTTTAATTGCTTTGCTTTTTAATAAAAAAACAATAATATTAATTACTTTTATTGGACCCTAATTTTATGTTTGTATTTGTTCAGAAAATTATTTTTATTTTATCTCCGTCTTAAAAAAAGAAAGACAATATTTCAACTTTTTAAATTCATCTTCGCTTTCAAATGCTCTTCTGAAAATAATTTCTGATGATGAAGATTTTTCCTTTATTAATGATGATGGAAATCGCTGTAACAATATTGGAAGCACATTAATTTTTAAAATTACATTTGCAGCCATTGCTAAAGATGCAAAATCGTCTTAAGTCCTGCTTTTACAAGCGCTACGGAGGACAACTTGGCGACAGAGCTAGTTCGCCACGAATGCCAAGTGGTGTCTAAATCTTTTCCTTGAAAGCTGTCCGGTCATCCAAGCCAATGCTAAGGCATCCCGCATGGAAATTTTCCTAAATTTAAACTGGACTAGGATGTTATAAACATTACCCGGAAAAACGTTGTTTTTCTTGGTGAAAATTACATTTTCTATTGTTATTTATAGCTCAAGTCTCAGGTAAATATATTTTATTTTGTCACAGTCTAAGTCAGCCCATTTTTTGGTTTACGACTATCCCTGCTTGATCCCATTGCTTTGCAATTTTGAACACAACCCAGATAACAAGGGAATCATTGAGACAAACTAGCCTTCATGGAGGTCTTTTTTGATAATTACTCGCAGATTGTTCAATAGCAAGGGGACTCTAACCAATGATACGTCTACCACAGAGAATATTTTACGTCAGTATTATGGTAGGATCGAGCCAAATGCAGAATTCATATCGACTATCCGTAGTTGGGATTCGGACCTGGGTCACCTCTTTGGGAGTTGACCGCTCTATCTTCTGAACCGCCACAGTTCTTCAGGAGAAGAACAATGGGCAGTGTTCAAAAATTATATTTTTCTTCTTTGGAATACTTTTAATCCGTTTTCTATGTGAGGGTCACAGCTGAGTCTGTTAAATCCTATGTCGGCCAGTATTTTATTTCCGTTATTTCTTTTTCTTATTTTTCAATTTCCAACGATTTTCTCATTTAGTTTATGGAATTTGAAATGCACAGTAAAGATGTGTAATTAAGATAAATTTCTCCTGTGATTTTTGGCCGGAAACAATATATTCAGGATATTATTCCAGATGTATATCATTCCGGAAAGAACTATAAGTTAAATACAAACCATACATATATATTTCTTTTAGCAAACAAAACTAAGAAGAAAACTCAATGACAAACAGTTAAAGATAGCATATACGGAAAGAAATATTTATAGTTAAAATTCTTTCATTTAAACAGTTTTTCTAAGAAGTATATAAGGAACCATAATAATTATTTAAGTGGAGCTCGCACAAGTAGAATTCTTTGTTAGAAAGGGTCTCTAATTATGTGTATACATTGTACCTAAAAACTGTACATTGTACATAAAAATAAAACGGGAAAATATAACGGGAAAATTTAAAAAAATATAACTTAACGACAATTAAAGCTTTTAAAATAACGATGTAAAGAACAGAAAAATTGAAATTTTTATGAATTAATTTTAATAAATTTAAATAAAATTCATATATACTTTAATACTCTGAGAAATAGGTTCAAGAAGTATACTTACACGTAATTTCTACTACAACAGCAAAAACAACCAAAACCAGTACAAATATCTTCATTTTTAGTTCTTTAGATATATGTGAGTAGTAGAAGTAACTATTGAGTCTGTTGTATTTATTTATAACAGTTTATGTAAGCTAATTAATAATTATTTGAATCTGTCAAGCAATATATCAGAAACTGTGATATATCTCTACGATTTATAATTGTTGAAGTTTTATAAATCATTCATCTTCTTCATTTATTTATTCTATTTTCCACATATATTTTCTTAAATTGAAATCAAAATGTCAAAATCTGTAATGAATTTAAAATGTCGAAAATACCGGAAATTAAGTTTTATTGTTGAAAGGTAAGAAATTAAGAATGTACTTTTTCAAAATAAAAACGGCTTTTTTTTTTTTTTTTGAATTTGCTACCCTCCTCGCAATAAGATTTCCGTCACATTTTTTATTGCAAATTCAGAATTTCCAAAAAAAAGTAAACCTATTTTGAGTTGTAGATATATAGATTGATATCTATACTTCGATATTTGTTAATTTTACTTTTTGCTTATTTTACCATATTTCGAGAATTTTTTAAAAAAATTACAAAATTTTTGCTCACAATTATAAAATTCGTCTATCCAAGGACAATTCCATGCAAAATATAATTTTTAGTAAATATTCATTATTTTTATTATGTTACTGAATAATTGTCGAATAAATTTTTAATAGTAAGGCATACAATTTTTTCAATCACTTTAAAGAATGCAATTTCAAATGTAAAAACACAAAATTTGAGTGAAATCATTATAATAGTAGCCGATAAATCAAATTTTGAAAAAGTTTGATTTCTCAGAAACTATTCGAACGATTTTTCTCAGTTTTCTAGTTTTCAGTACAAAATTGTATTTAAAATGATGTAAAAATTGATTACTTTAAAATTCAAAAAGTATTCGGCTTTTATTTAATAAAATAATAATATATATTTACTAAAAGTTTTCGTTTGCATGGAATTATTTTTGGGGGAGAGATTTTTATAATTGTGTGCAAAAGTCTTTACGTTCGCTTAAAAAGTTCTCGAGATATGGCGAAATATGCAAAAAGTAAAATTAACATTAAGGGACCAAACTTGGGTCCGCACTACTGGTGCACATAATATACAAATAATACCATGCCCTTTAAGTTTTTATTTGATCAATGAGCGGGTGGGTGACCATTTCATCATTGTGCGAAGGAACCGAACTTGCACAGTATCGGTATTGGTAAATCTATTCTACTGTAAAGTACTTGACTTTGCGCGTAAGTCACTTTGTTACCAAAATGGTTGTGCTTTTTTCAGGTCACAAAATAAAATGGTTTCCAAGGTACTGCAACTTCCATTTAAATATTGGTTGTATTTCGAAAATTGTTTACTTCTGAGAGTTTGTGTTAAAACTTTAACAAATATAAAAGCTTGTTGCAAAAAATGTACACTGTTGAAATTTTTTTTTTACATATATATAATTTTTTAACTTCTGGTTCATATGACGCTCATATTTTTACATTAGATCTTAGTTTATTTTCATTTACTAGGACGAAACTAACTTTTTAAATAATTTTTACTTTACACGTAATTGCAAATCCAATATGCATGTTAAAGTTATTCATCGTTTGTTGTTTTTTATTCATTAGAATAATTTTTTATTATGGATTGTATTTTATCATGCTGCGAAACGAGAGTAAATCGAAAAAATGCTCTGGATACCATCAGGTAGAACATGCAAAGAGGTTACAAGGTTAGAGGGCACCATTTGGCTCCTAGGCCACCTGTTGTGCACATTAAAGATACAATGATACGTACTAATTTTTAACTTAACGTTGGAATACTTTATATATTATTTTCATTTAACTGCATTTTACACATTTTTTCTTTTATAATTACTTAAGAGTTTATAAGTTATTTCTTTTATGTAGAACTCTGCGTTCAGTATGTTCACCAATAACTTTTTTTTTGCTTTACTTTGAGAACAAACTCATGAATTTTAATGGTAAAACAAAGTTTTTTTTTCTTTCCTTAAAAAATAAAGTAAGAAAAAACATATTTTTTCCTAATTTTTCTGTCTAATTTCCTTACTTTGATTGAACAAAATGCTATACCAATAAAATATATGATAAATGAGACGAAAACCACAATAATAGATATTAACTATAGTCTCTAGGATAAAGTACTTTGAGCTTGAAATTGATCATTGTATTGCACTGAATTAATTTAAGTTTTTTTAGGAATGCCTTAAATAATAAATTAACGGTTCATTTTTACCTTTCGACGGCCCAAATAAATTTAGCTATTTTGTTTATTTGATTTTTATTAATAAAGATAGAGGTGATATTTCCGTATCGTAATCTGAAGTGCCAAATGGCTTTCTAATTTTCAATTTTGTTTTAAGAAATAAAGCACGTAGAGGTTGTGTTAGACTCGTTATTTTTGTTCAGTTTCTTGCAGGCTGTTGCCTGGAAGTTGCTACGATATGGCGATTATTATGCCACCGATCACGATATAGAAATCTTTCTACAATAGCTTTCACCGAAAAAAATAATAACATTAATTACAAAAGCAGTTGAATATACTTGCGCCCTGTGACTTTGCATCGACAACTTTATCACCGGGCAGGTGAGATGTAAAAGAAAGAATGAAATTAACCATTCATTTAAAAGCTAAAAACAAGGAATAAAAACAGAAAGTCAAATTTATTATTATTTTTTGTTATTATAATATTATGATTTCTTAAGTTATATATTTTTTTTGCAATAGTTAGATTATTATGAATGTTTTTTTTCAAGAAATTTATATAATTTTTTGCAACTTTAAAACCTTTATCTTCAAATGATAAGAAAGTTATAATTTTTTTCCAATTTTGAGTCCGATTTTAAGTCCTAAGAGCCTAGAAATCAAATAATTCTTCTGCAGCTCTGGAACCTTTATGTTCTAAAGGAGTAAATAAAGAAATAGAATCAGTTTCTTAGAAGATTAACAAAGATGATACATTTATTTAATTAAATGATAATAAGAACAACATAGAGGTCGATATTACAAGCCTCTCAGAACAGTTTTGGAAATGCTCAAGAGGTGAGCTTTTTCAAAGATATATTTTCGTTAATTTATTTCTTTATTTAACTCTGCAATTAAAAGGTGTTGTGTTTTTCCAAATCTTGGCCTTATAATTAGTAGTGCACTTTAAACTATTTGGCAGAGTAGCCTGAATTCTGTACTTTGTTACAAGGGATTGAATATAAATTGATTAAAGATAGCATGATTAAGAACGAACAATAAAACGTATAGCTTTAAATAATTATAAATTATTTATAGTATGCTTCCTTCATAATTTCTAAGTGTTAATAATAATTAGTTGGAGATTTCACTACCTTTAATATTATTCGAATTTTTAAACTAAATTTTTCATGTTCTAAATCAAAGCGTCAATTTTTATTTATCTACAAATAATGATTGTTGACTATTCACACAAATTAAAGTGTAGAATAATTTTAAATACTGATGCTTATAATAGTTGAACATGATGGTCAGCAACTCTCGTATATGCCTAATTTAGTAACATGTTCTGCTGAACTAATTCTATGGTTAAATAAATCAATTATTTGAATGATTCAATAATTGAAGATACCAAACTCTGCAATCAATAAATCAAATTACAGTTAAAACCAAACCTTCTTTTAATAACAACAAAATCAGTCGCCCGAAAACATCGTATCAGACGATAAACAATATTAAGCTAGCAGTGATGGTTCTCTAACCATAAGCGGACAAGATCAAATTTCGTCATCAAATATATTTATTTTTGGATTGACAACATCTAGCCATAAGAGTTTTGAACAAAAAAAGAAAGAAAGATAAATAGTATGTCACATTGTTTAAATCCAAGAAAGCAAAATATGTACCTGCTCATTTTTATTCCCGCTTTTTCAAGTAATAATTGCAATACTTCCTCCTGATCATAATTAACCCAATCAGGTTCTTCCTCTCTGATCTCACTTATTAAAATGGTCTCCATAAAATCTCTCTCCTTGTTGCCAAGTTTTGTAGTAGACCAAGTTGGTCTCTTCTTTTTAAATGCATTTAATTGATGTTTTGGTAAAAGCCCGAATGTTTTTTTCCTCTTCTTTTTAAAGCACAGGCAATATTTTATTTTTATCGCATGGGAACGTTGACTTTGGAGTTCACCTTTTTGGCTTAAACCATGGTCGAGACATTTCTTGTGTTCCTCCAAAAAGATATTAAGTAACTGTGAGGAAATTATTTACAGTTTATGTCCAGAAATAAAACAAAACTTTTTTCAACATGCTACCACATGCTGCTATAGGTATTTTCAATAATCTCTTTTCTCTTCTCCGTTTGAGGCTGAATACAAACAATTTTCGAAGTTTTTGGTTCTGCCTAGCTCAATCGTGATTTTGGACTTCATTTTTATTAGGGATTTTGAGAGGGGAGATTACAGAACATCTTGAATTAATTGTATTTATAATTTGAGTTAATATTATTACGAGTTGAAGTTTCATTTATTTACGTTGTTTATTTACGTATTTATTTACATTTGTTACGTTTATTTAGGTTGCACTAGTGGCACACATTGGGCTATTAGCGAAACATCCCTGTTGGCGAAGTTGAATATATAATCTAGGCAGAATTAATGCAAAGGGTATCGGAAATAAGGTTATTATAGCTAAATAAATAATATATCCATTTTTATTTATTAGAATCAAAAATAGTATACAAAATGTATGTCACTATTAATTGTGAGTATTTTACAATGGAGTACTTCAAAAACTAAGAAACCATGAGACGCATCAAGTATTATTCTATGAACATGGCATGGCATCTTAGAAATAACAAGTTAGAGCTCCCATTAAAAGAGTAATTCGGCAAGGTGGGTCACAAGGTGGGCTAGAAGTTCACTTTCTGAACGAACCGCACACGCGTAGACGGCGCAATCAACCAAGACGATGAAATCAGCGCTAACTGTAAACCAACCCTTGCATCACCTGAATAATGAATAATTGAATTTTCACGAAATAAATTTGAGATCTTGGTGATTCGAGGGTCCCAATAAAGAGGTAAGAGTCCCCATGGCAGATAATTTTACTTTCATGTTAATCTACTGATAAATTTAAATCCGAATTTTTTTTTTATTAATTCAGTAATTAATTAATATTTTATAAAAGCTTTTTTATTTTCATTTTATTCCTTGAAATTTGTTTTATTGAACTTAGTTACTCGATTTTAAATTTTAAGGAATGTCGGTAATTTTAAAACTTTTTGATTGCTTAAAGTTTTTCAAAGTTCACGTTACTAAATTTTAAGCATGGAAGAAAGTATTTTTTAAAAAAATTTTGTAGTTAAAAATTTTTCAAAGTTCAAGTTTTAAAAATACTTAAAACTAGTAAAGTTAAAAATTTTATGATTGAATTCAACAGAACATATTTAATGAATCAAATTAAAATTATTTTTAATTGATTAACATGAAAGTATTATTAGGTGTCTAAAAGGGACTCTTAACTCTTTATGCGGCCTATGAACCCCCAAGATCTCCAGAAATGCCAACTGCACTGTATTCGAAGAAATATGTTTAAAAAAAATGGTATAGATCTACAAACTAAAATTTGCAGATTTTCCATTTATTTTGCCAACATTTTACAAAGCTCAACATGGCTTAACTGTAATAAAGTGGCATATCTTATAAGCTGTTCAATTATTTAGATGTAGTATTGAGTAAACATTTTATAAATCGAATTTACAAAACCAGGAAACTTACATTAAAAGGAAAATATTTATGCGCTGTCAGTATCTCTAGAACTCAAATTTATTTCGTGAAAATCCCATCTGTTCAAATAATCCAATCTATTTAATTGAAATCCAATCTATTCAATTATATTAAAATAATAATTTTCTGAGATCAACATAGAGGAAGTAAAATCCTTTTTATGGCTGAAGAGTACTTTTAATTACTATACTCCGCCGCGAATTAAGAAAAGACCATTGCGGGTTAGTATTTAGGCAATTATCCTCGACTGCTGATAGTTCCGTTTTATTTAGTTGTCAAATTATACAAATATGCTTTCAAAACAATTTAAAAGCTTTTAAAAGTTAAATGTCAGATATGGATTTAATTCGTGCTATATTTTACGCGATATAACACAGAAAGTTTTTTAAAAATTTATAGTTTCGAAGTCTTACTGGAATCCTAGACTTAACGACATATATCAATAAATGAGAACATTTGCTCGAGAAAAGAAACAACTATATGACATTGCAAGAGCTGTGAATTTGACATTTTTGAGTACTCATGAAACCATCATTAGCTAAGAAAACAGTCAAATTCAGCCACATAACTTATATACTGTATAATAATATGACGTGGTGCTTATTATGAAGCGCGACTCGAGGATTTGTACCTAAGATTCAGTTCTGCTTGGCTCTCGGGTTGGGAGACATATGTTGCTAGATTGTTATAAATGAAATTTTAGATATTTCTGTTTGTTTTATCTTTGAAATATTTGAAAGGTAAAAACTGGCTGATAAGGAACACAACTGTGACATGAAATATTATTTATAGTTTATTTGAAATATTTTTAGTCTAACTAAGGAATTGTTTGCAAGAGAGATCTCCTTCGATGAGAGTTTTCGCGAGTTTCGATGCGAATATTTATACAACTTCCAAATTGTTCTTGCAGTTTCAAATCATCGTTGTATTCAGTGTTCTGAGCTACTCGTGAGTTGTTGGTTTAAAAATTTATAATTTGCTTTATTATTCTTAAATTATACGGTTGGAAATATAATTGTTGAAATACCATTACTGACAGATCTGGTTCCAGTGATTATTGACAAATGTTTGTCCCAGTAATTTTAGACAAATGTTTCTCAAGTAATTATTTTTCAGGCAAATTTGACAAATTTTCAAGCAATTAATGTTAATTATTTGTTCAAGCTATTATTGGCAAATGCATGTTCAAGTAGTTTCTGACAAATATTGTTCGAGTAATAACTGAGTTAATAAGAAAAACAACTGTGGCGTGAAGTACTGGTTATATTTTATTAGAAATACTTTTAATACAATTAAGGGTTGTGACCACTGAGACCTCTTTTATTCTGAAGTTCTTATGTAACTTCTAAATTGTTGTGTAAACTTCAAACCTCACTTGTATTCATACGTTTTCTTACGTTTGGGCAAGTTGGTCGTTGAGGAAATTTGCAATTGCACGTAGGACATCCTGGCATGGAGGAGAAGTCTACGCATCCAACGGGGCAGCTAAACAATGGATCACAAGGGACGCATTGGCAAAATTCACATCCATCCGGGCGGACCATTTTTCTACACCCTGGTGCGTTGCATGGAACCGTCAATTTCTGGCATTCTATTCCATCTGAAAAAAGAATTGAAAAATAATAAACGTTAAAGAGTCCTCTTTCCACTCATCCTCCAGAAGGCAAAATTCTAAATATGCTTTTAGAATTATCACAACTGATGATGGATGATAATTTTTTTTACAAAAGGAAATTTTCAAAAACTTAACCCTAACCCGGATAGCCTCAACCTCAGTACTAACACAAAATATTCTCAGTGGTAGACGAATCATGGGTTAAAATCCCCTTATCCTAAGGCTAACCATGGAAGTTTTTATGGTTTTCCTTCCCATGCAAAGCAATTACGAATTAGTTCCATCAAAAAGTTCTCGTAATGCCTCAATGTATGATCCAAGAGTTCTGTGGTCTTTAGGGATAGGCTCAAAATTACAAGGTTACGGAGTTGAACAAAACTTGGTCGTAAACCAAAAAATTGGGTTGTTTAATACTGGTTATAAAATAAAACTTAGCATAAAACGTAGTACTTATCGGTCATCTATACCATAAAACCGAATTCGAACACGTAGGAACCTCGTCAGATTCTGGACTACTCAGGTCAACGGCTACTGATAATACATGAATTCGTATCAAATATGACAACAACGCGATCATCTACAACAGAAATACATATCAAATATTATCATATACTTACACATCATTATCATATCATTACAGATTATTATTATATTATTGTATATTGTTATCGAATATATATCACTATTATCATTGATTCTTATAAATAACGAAAAGGATAATATCATGATTATTTTCGATAACATATAAAAAAACATAATATTGTGAATACTCACAAGGATAAATATAAATTTGATATTACTGTGTGCGTTGAATTGGCTTAGAATTTAGAAAATCGCGATATTCGCTTTAAATATTGATATTTTTCTGATGATGCATAAATGTATTAAAAAATTTAATATTTTTATTTAATACGTGTATACGACTTCATAATAATACTAAAATAGTTTTAAAGATTTCATAACTGCTATCTAGTTTAATTAAATGATTAAATTTCTAAGGTATTTAATATCTCATTTTTAAATACACGAGAGAGCAACGAATTGAGAAAAGAATTAACGAGTTTCTTAAGAAATTAAAAATATATATAGTTTCCTTCATTCATTTTTTTTATATTTATGCAATTAAATGGAAAAATTACATTTTAATCATAGTCACAACTACAAAGGTCATATTGTATTCACAATCCGTGCTAATTTTCAATTCATTTCTAAATACTTTTAAGTATGAATGTTCTAAATAACTTTCAGATAATATGGTGAAAAGATTTCGTAATGAATATATTTAATATAGATTTTATTATTGCATACTATTAATCAATTAACTTTAAGAAGTAGACATAAGAATATACTAACAGCTGCATTTTTTCACTAATTACTAAATTTTCATTTACAAATTACGGAATAATTATGAACAGTTTAATAAATTGGTTAAGGCGGTTGGTTTGTTGCCAAACAATTGTGCGACTTATTTTTAGTTTCTTCCATTTCTAAAAAAAATACCAACTAATTTTCAACTATTTTATTAGTTGGCATAAATTTGGTATTCTTTTTAGTGGGTTTTATTATGAAAATACCTTTAAAACGAAAAATGAAGCCATAAAAGGATTCAATTTTAATTTACATTGAGCTATAAAAAAACAGGTTTTAATATCGGAAAATTTCAAATTCCCAATCACAGCGTCATATAGGGCATTTATTAGATTTTTTTATAATATTTTTAAAGATACATGGTGTATCTCTAGATTGCTATAAGATACAGGAGAAATGTTAAACTACAATGTTTAAATCAAAATGAATATCTATTGAAAATTGTATTTTTTTCTTATAACGATATTCTTCAGAATATTTAAATATTATTTTAATAAGCTTTTACATAATATTACAAATAAAACTGAACTAAATTATCTATACCTATATACTTTGTAATCTTTTGACAATTGATGCAAATTTTATATGAATATTTGCATTTCTAATGTTCATTATCAAAAGAGCAACTTGGCGACAGAGCTGGTTTGTCACAAATGCCAAGTGGTGCCTAAATCGTGAACCTTTCCTTGAAAGCTGTCCGGTCATCCAAACCAATGCTAAGGCCTGGAAAATTTCCTGCCTTTAAATTGAACTAGAATCTTATAAACATTACCCGCAAAAACGTTGTTTTTCTAGGTGAAAATTACATTTTCTATTGTTATTTATAGCTCAAGTCTCAGGTAAATATATTTTATTTTATAACAGTCGTTCAAAAGTCAGCCAATTTTTCTGTTTACGACTATCCCTGTTTGGTTCCATTGCTTTGCTATTTTGAACACAACCCAGAGAACAAAGGAATCATTGAGGCAAATACATGGAAGACTTTTTTGATAATTCAAATTCAAATTTACGTTACATGGAGAGTAAAGCAACGAAAACTTCCCGCGGTTAGTTCGATAGCAAGGGGACTCATACCAATGATCCGTCTACCACAGAGACTATTTTACATCAATATTATGGTAGGATCAAGCCAAATGCAGAATTCGTATCGACTATCCGTAGTTGGGATTCGGACCTGGGTCACCACATTGGGAGGTGACCGCTCTATCTCCTGAGCCGCCACAGTTCTTCAGGAGAAGAACAATGGACAGTGTTCAAAAATTATATTTTTCTTCTTTGGAATACTTTTAATCCGTTTTCTAAGAGAGGGTCACAGCTGAGTCTGTTAAATCCTATGTCGGCCAGTATTTTATTTCCGTTATTTCTTTTTCTTATTTTTCAATTTCCAACGATTTTCTCATTTAGTTTATGGAATTTGAAATGCACAGTAAAGATGTGTAATTAAGATAAATTTCTCCTGCGATTTTTGGCAGGAAAGAATATATTCAGGATATTATTCCAGATTTATATCATTCCGGAAAGAACTGTAAGTTAAATACAAACCATACATATGTATTTTAGCAAATAAAACTAATAAAAAAGAATCAAAGACAGTCATTCACAGATAGCTTATACGAAAAGAAATATTTATAGTTAAAATTCTTTCATTTGTATTTTAACAGATTTTCTAAGAAGTAAATAAGGAAACATAATAATTCTTTAAGCGGCGCTCGTACATGTAGAATTTTTCGCTAGAAAGGGTCACAAATTATGTGAACATTGTACATAAAAATAAAACAGCAACATAAAATTTTAAAAAAAATTTATAACATAATGAAAATTATAGCTTTTAAAATACCGATGTAAAGAATAGAAAAATTGAAACTTTTATGAATGAATTTTAATAAATTTAAATAAAATTCATATATATTTCAATACACTCTAGGAAAGGCGTTCAAGAAGTATACTTACACGTAGTGTCTACCGCACCAGCAGCGACAACCAAAAACAATACAAATATCTTCATTTTTAGGTCTTTAGATATGTGTGAGTAGAATTAACTATCGAGTCTGTTGTATTTATTCATAACAGTTTATGTAAGCTAATTAATAATTCTTTCAAACTGTCAAGCAATATATCAGAAACTGTGATATATCTCTACGATTTATAATTGTTGAAGTTTTATATATGATTTATCTTCTTCATTTATTTATTCTATTTTTCCACCTATATTTTATTAAATTGAAATCAAAACGTCAGCATCTGTAATGAATTTAAAATGACTAAAATACCGGAAATTAAGTTTTATTGTTGAAAGGTGAGAAATTAAGAATTTGCTTTTTCACAATAAAAACGTTTTTTTTTTTAAACTTGCTACCTGCCTCACAAAAAGATTTCCGTAAGATTTTTATTGCAAATTCGGAATTCCCAAAAAAGTGACCCTATTTGAGTTGATTACATTGAAACCTATACCCCTATACTTGTTAATTTTACTTATTGCGTATTTTACCATAGTTCGAAAACTATGTTAAAATACGCTATTTTCTAGTTGTTTAAAAACAAATAGAAAATTTTTTGCACACAATTATAAAATTCGTTTATCCAAAGACAATTCTATGCAAAATATATTAGTAAATATTCATTATTTTTTATTATTTTACCTAACAATAGTCTAAGAAATTGTGAATTGTAAGGCATAAAATTTTTTGCATCACTTAATAATACAAAAATACAAAATTTGAGCGAAATCGGTATAATAGTCAGATCCTGACTAAGGCAGGGGCATACGGGGCAGTTGCTCCGGGCCCCCCATAGAATGGTAAGTTTATTTTAAGTTTCTTTAATGAACTTTTTTAAAACAAAATATCAGTACAGTGTAAAATCAATCAGTTTAATGTTAGTTTCTTCATTAATCTATCATATGAACACAATTTATATTTCGTAAATACATGGCATTCTAGAGCGGAATTTAGCTTAATTTTCGCAATTACGATAGACAAATATGGCCAATCAAAAGTCTGTATTTTTACAAATGGCAAAATTCGGTATGTTTTCAAAAATGCAGGCTTCTGATTGGCTTAATTGAGTCATCGTAATGGCGAAAATTTAGCTGAATTCAGCTCTTATGTCAGCCAGGATATGAACTTTTCGCGGGTAGATCAGAACGCCAACAATCAAAAAACTGTATTCGGTATGTTGGACAATTGTCAGAAAATCAATAAAATGGATAGAACGATATTTTGTTTCACCATTGGAGGAGGGGGGGGGGAATTTATAACTATTTTAGGTTCTAGTCAATTTCTATATGTCAGTCTATAATGAGGTGAAAAATTTAAATACCTCCATAAAGTTCAGTTCTTTATTACTAAAGTAGAAGCCCCCAAAGAAGTTTTTGCCCCAGGCCCCAATTAGGCTAAGTCGGGTCTTGATAATAGTTTCCGATAAATCTAATTTTGAAAAAGCCGTAATTTTAAAGTTCCATTTCTCAGAAACTATTAGAACGATTTCTCTCAATTTTCTATTTTTCAATTCAAAATTGTATTTAAAATGATTTGAAAATGGCATACTTTTAAATTCAAAAGTTGTTCGACTTTTATTTAATAAGATAATAATATATACTTACTAAAAGTTATCTTTTGCATGGAATTATTTTTAGATAAGAGATTTTTATAATTGTGTGCAAAACTTTTCTCGAGATATGGTGAAATACGCAAAATTTAAAATTAGCATTAAGGGGCCCAAACTTGGGTCCGCACTTCTGACCAAACTATTGGGATCATATTTCGCAGATTGCGGCTACCCTCTATGTGATGTTGCTACATCACACGTGCGTCATTTTTACTCCTCAATAGTTTTTTCAGTTTTCGTTCATTTAATAATTTTCAGATTTCGCTCATTTCGTTCCACAATAGCCTTCTACTACACTTAAATTGGTTTTTTTCTTATCGATTGTAGCAACATCACACTCTATATCTTAGGGGTCGGAAATCCGAATCCGTCAAAAAAGAGATATGTTTATTCAGAGAAAGTACGTTTTGGTGTTTGATTTCATAACTTAAATTATTGTCTGCACTAATTAATTAGTATATTTGAGGTCACTTTAAGTTTGAGTCCTAAGCAGTAAAGGTCTGATTATTAGATCATAAGTTATTCTGGGATTCGCTGCATTTAGATACACACAGCTCCAACGACATAGAGGTAAACACGATAAATGCTTATTTTTTGTTTTTTTTGTTTACTCTTCTATTCTCTGATTTCGATTATAACTTTACATTGAGAAAAACGAACTAATTTACATGCAAAATGTTAATTAATCCACAATCATGAGAAATTTTAATATTGAATTTTAATATGTTTCATTACTTTTATTTTTTACAAAAACGTAGTTTTTTTTTTTTCCCTGGCAAACTTAGTTTATAATGCCATCTGAGCAGCACAGCATCATCATATCTTTTAAAAAGAGCAGATATATAGCAATTTCCTCCATACAGAAAATAATTTTTTCGTTTCCATTTTTTTTTTCGTTTTTTGAACAAGTTTACTTATTTTAAAAAGTTTTTCATATTTTTCTTTCAGGGCATCGGCATTTTCAGAAAATATCCCACTTATTCTTCCATATAAATATCAAACAATTTTAAAAGGAATCGACAAGTACAGAGCACAAATATGTTTATGATGTACAAGCCAAAGTTTTATTTTTACATTAATGAGGTGTTGTTTTGTAATATTTCATTTGCGGTATTATATTAGTGCTTTTGGACATAAAGCGGTTATGTCAGAAACTAGGACAAACAATATTTATTTAAGAGAAAACCATTTCAAATTAATTTCTCCATTCGAAAATAAAATTTTAAAAAAACGTTAATTACGTTAAATCTGTCGAGTCACGAACGCCCCCATGTTCCCATAACAAATCATACTTTTAGGAGTACTGACCTAGGATTTTTCTTGTCTTCTGAATTGGGTCCAAAATTACAAGCCTACGAAGTTTAACATTAGTAGTCGTAAACCCAAAATTGGGTCGGCTGTTCAACTACGGTTATAATATAATATCATTAGAAATTGATCACCTAGTTTTCTATGGAAAATTGTTTCAGAGATGGTTGTGATGCGGGTATGTGCATGTGATATACAAATAATACGGTGACCTCCAAGTTTTTATTTGATCAATGAGCAAGTGGGTGACCACTTTGATCAGGCTGCGAAGGAACCAAACTTGCACCGTATTGGTATTAGTTAAACTGTTCTACTGTACTTGACTTTGCGCGTAGGTCGTTTTGTTACCAAAGTTGTTGTGCTTTTTTTCAGTTCTCAAAATAAAATGGTTTTCAAGGTATTGCAACTTCCATTTAAATTTTGGTTGTATTTCGAAAATTGTTTACTTTTGAGGGTTTGTGTTAAAACTTTAACAAATATAAAAGCTTGTTGCGAAAAATGTACATTATAGAAAGAAAAAAAATGTTTACACGTATTTAGATTTTTTAACTTCAGGTTCATATGATGCTCATATTTTTAGTTATGTTCCTTTACTAATACGAAACTAACTTTTTAAATAATTTTTACTTTACACGTAATTGTAATTCCAATATGCATGTTAAAGATATTCATCGTTAGTTGTTTTTTATTCATTGTCATATTTTTTATTATAGAATGTATTTTATCATGCTGCGAAACGAGAGTAAATCGAAAAACTGCTCTGGATACCACCAGGTAGAACATGCAAAGAGGTTACAAGGTTAGAGGGCACCATTTGGCTCCTAGGCCATCTGTTGAGCACATTAAAGATGCAAAGATACATACTAATTTTTAACTTAGCGTTGGAATACTTTATATTTTTACTTTCATTTAACTTGCTTTTTGCACATTGTTTCTATCATAATTACTTAAGAGTTTATAAGTTATTTCTTTTATGTAGAACTCTGTGTTCAGTTTGTTTACCAAAAACTTTTTTTTTGCTATACTTTGAGAACAATCTCATGAATTTTATTGGTAAAACAAAGTTCTTTTTTCGCTCCTTAAAAAATAAAGTATGAAAAAAGATAGTTTTTCCTTAACCTATCTTTCTAATTTTCTTACTTTGATTGAATAAAATACTATACCAATAAAAATACATTGTGAATGAGGTCAAAACCACAATAATAGGTAATAACTATCCTCTCTAGGATAAAGTATTTTGAGCTTAAAATTGATCATTGTATTGCACTGAATTAATTTTAGTTTTTTTATAAATGCCTTAAATAATAAATTCACTGTTCATTTTTACATTTCAACGGCCTAAGTAAATTTAGCTATTTTATTTATTTGATTTGTGTCAATAAAGAAAGCGGCGATATTTCCGTATCGTAATCTGTTGCTAAAAAGGACTTTTAAATTGTAATTTTTTTTAAGAAATAAAACACAGGTTTGCTCGGATTAGGCTCTTTTTTATATTTTTTTAAAAATTTATTTCTTTAAATTTTTTTTAGCTTTTTGCAGGTCGCTTCCTGGAAGTTGCTACGATTTGGCGAATATTCTGCCACAAATCACGATACAGAAATCTTTCCACAATAGCTTACACCTAAAAAAATTATAATTACAAAAGAGTAGTTGAATTTACTTGTGTCCTGTGACATTGCACTGACAACTTTATCAGGGCAGGTAAAATGGAAAAAAAATAAATAAAATTAAAAATTCATTTAAAAACTAAAAGCGAAGAATAAAAACAGAAAGTCAAATTTATTTATTTATTTATTTATATATTTTTTAAAATTAATATTTTGATTTCTTAAAAAAGTTTTTTGCTTGCAATAATTAGGTTATTATGAATGTTCTTTTCTAAAAATTTAAATATTCTTTTGCAGCTTTGAAGCTTTTATCTTCGAATGATATGATAGTTATAATTTCTTTTCTGAGAGTCCGATTTTGAGTCCGGAGAAATCAATAGATTCTTCTTTAGCTATGGAACCTTCATTCTCTAAAGAACCTTCATATTCTAAAGAAGTAAATAAAGAAATAGAATCAGTTTCTTAGAAGATCTATAAAGATGAAACATCTATTTGCTTAAATGATAATAAGAACAACATTGAGTTCCATATTAGACGCCTCTCAGACCAGTTTTACAAAAGTTCGAGAGGTAAGTTTTTCGAAGATATATTTTCTTTATTTTATTTTTCATTTAACTCTAGAATTAAAAGATTTTGTGTTCTTCCAAATCCTGGCCTTATAATTAGTAGTGAACTTTCAAATGTTTGGCCACGTAGAGTGAATTCTGTACTTTGTTACAAAGGATTGAATATAAATTGACTAAAGATAGTATAATTAAGAACTAACAATAAAGCTTATAGCCTTAAATAGTATTAAATTTTTTAGTATATTTTCTTCATAATTTCTAAGTGTTAATAATAATTAGTAAGAGATTTCACTACATTTAATATTATTTGAATTTTTTAACTAAATTTTTCATATTCTAGATCAAAGTGTCAATTTTTATTTATCTTTAAATAATGGTTGTTGACTATTCCTACAAATTAAAGTGCAGAATAATTTTAAATACTGATGTTTATAAGAGTTGATTTATAATAGTCAGCAACTCTCGTATATGCCTAATTTAGTTATAACATGTTTATATATAACATGTTCTGCTGAACTAATTCTATGGTTAAATAAATCAATTATTTAAATGATTTAACAATTGAAGACACCAAACTCTACAATCAATAAATCAAAAGTACAGTTACAACCAAACCTTCTTTTAATAACAACAAAATCAGTTGCCCGAAAACATCGTGTTTGAGGATAAACAATATTAAGTTAGCAATGGTTCTCCAACCATAAGAGGACAAGATCGAATTTCGTCATAAAATATATTTATATTTGGATTGACAACAACATCTAGCCATAGGATTTTTGAACAAAAAAAAAAAAAGAAAGACTAATAGTATGACACACTGTTCAAATCAGAAAGCAAAATATGTACCTGTTCCCCGATGACCGGCCTGTGTAGGGGGCAAGGAACTGTCCTTGCATCAGAAAGGTTCTGGGTTCGAATCCCGGGCAAGGCATGGATGTTTCTTTCTCTATAATTGTGTTCTATGTCCTTTCTCCTTTGTGTGTGAATGTGACCCGCCCTATAAAAGGGTTGTGGTAGTCAAAAAGTCATCCAAAATGGTCTCCCAACACTTGATCCAGGAGTTGCAGTATCTTCTGAATTGGGTTTAAAACTACAAGCCAACGGAGTTGAATTTTTGTAGACATAAACTCAAAATAGGTCTGCAGTTCAACGACGGTAATAAAAGAATATGGAATAAAAATAATTAAACATTTGATATCAATTGGAATAGTTTAAGAATTATTAATTGTTTAACTTGTAAGAAAAAATTTATTGCGAGCAGTTATGATGGGTAAGAATGATAAGGGGGAAATAGCTCGAGTTAGAGCAAGATTTGTTTGTAGCATTAGGATTTAGTATATATATATATATATATATATATATATATATATATAGTTGAACCTCTGTTTAACGAAGTCGCTAAATCCCGATAATAAGTTCGTTATATGAAAAATTCGTTGCATAGAAATTCACCTTTTGAAATACTTAAGCAACACAAAACAGATTTTAAATTCATAAACACTATACATAATTATTAAAATAACAATTTATGCACTTTTATCTTGTAAACTATAGTATCTATTTATTTTATAAATTTAACCATAAAAGAAATCTGCATGGAAAGCAAGAATAGAGCAAAATATTATCCAGTGTTACCCTATTATGCTATATTCATTTTCAACTAAGAAAAGGCTAAATTTATGTGTAAAGTTATAGTTGCATTCATTATAAAAGTAATTTTAAACATACATTACCACATGCGTTCTTAAGTTTAATTGCTATAAGGATAAAATCCGTTAATTTGAACTGAGTTTTTCGTTTGAAATACAAACAGAAAGGGAAAGGGAATTTACTGCTTTCTTTAAGATAATTTTTAAAGAAAACAGTAATACATTTCATAGAGCAGTGGCTTCGAAAATTAATTCAAGGTCATTTCCGAATGCTTTAACAAGTTTGAAATGTTCAGAAATATTTTGGAAAATAGGGAAAGTGGATCTCAATGAAAAGTTCGTTAAATAGAAAATTCACTTCGTTATTTGGAAGTTATTTTACGAAGAAATTTCCAAAATGTTCTCGGTTTCTCGAAAAAATCGTAAAATAGAGAAATTCGTAAAATGAAAGTTCGTTAAATAGAAGTCCGACTGTATATAATATACAGTCGGACTTCTATCTAACGAACTTTTCTTTGAGATTCACTTTCCCTATTTCTAAAAATATATCAGAACATTCCAAACATGTTAACGCATTTTGTGGGGGAAATGACATTGGATTGGATTTCGAAGCCACTTAACTTTTTGAGAATCTCTTTTCCTTTTTTTTTTGTTGGCATTTCTAACAAATAACTCAGACAAAGTTAACGGATTTTATCAGTAGCAACTAAACTTACGAACGCATGTGGTAATGCATGTTTAAAATTACTTTTAAAATAAATGCAGCCACAATTTAATACATAAATTAAGCTTTTTTTAGTTGAAAATGTATGCAGCATGATAGTGTAACACTGAATAATGTTTTGCTCTATTCTTGCTTTCCATGCAGGTTTCTTTTATGGCCAAGATTTATAAAATAAATAGCTACTAGTTTACAAGATAAAGGTGTATCAATTGCTATTTTAATTAGGCTTAGTGTTTATGAATTTATAACCTGTTTTGTGTCGTTTAAATACTTCCAAAGTTGATTTTCTATTTAACGAATTTTCCACATAACGAACTTATATGGTTAACGACTTCATTAAATAGAGGTCCGACTGCATATATCTATATAGCATAGCTACAAGCATAACCGAGAAACCGGGGTTGTTCTTGATGGTTCTTTCGTTGAACCCAGTCGTCTGATTTTTGCTGTTGATTGCAAGCTGTTGTTTTGACGTTTTTTTCTTGGTGATTTTAATTCATAATAAAGAGATTTTGTTTCACTAAAGTCTATCTTCAACTAAATCGGTACTTTAAGAACCTAGACCTATTTGTTACTGATGTTTTTATCTTACCCCTAAATTGTTTCGGTGACTTGGTGACTATTTAACTACACACTTCAAAGCTTTTAAAGTCAACTGTTGTTAACAGCGTTGCTGAAATACTTTATCCATAAAAACTCTCCCAGTAATTATTACAAAAGTTGTTAGACAAATATTTTTCAAATTATTATTGTTATCATCATTCTTACGATAAATAATTGGTCAGGTAATTATTGACAACAAAAAGTTATTATTGACAATGTTTTTTAAATAATTATTGAAAAATTCTGTTTAATTGACCATTAAGAGAAAAAACTGACATGAAGTACTGTTTATAGTTTATTTGAAATATTTTAGCTACAATTAAGGATCATCACTACAGAGCCTTCTTAGGTGCTGCTGTTACATCCAACTCTCAAATTGTTATAGTAACCACAAATTATAGTTGCATTCACTGTGTTATCATACTGTAATGACTCGTCAATTTGCAACGGCAAGTTGGACAGGATGACATGAGGCCGTAGTTGATACATTCCACAGGACAGTCATTCAATGGATCACAAGGTTGGCATTCGCAAATTTCACATCCGTCCAGACTGATTATTTTCTTACATCCTGGTGCGTTACATGGAACCCTTAGTTTATGACATGGGTGCATTTCATCTGAAAAATGGCAATTGGTAAGCATTTAAGAACTATTTTTTTAAGTAATCATAAGAAGACAGTTGGTGGAACCGGAAATGGTTAAATGCTTTTACAACCCTTAATACTCAAGTCAAATTTCTTGATGGTCCCATTAAAATTTTTTGATTTTTTATGTTGGTGCCAATGAGACTCGTGATGGTCCAACATCATTTGACAGTCATCCAACATTTTCCATTATGTGTTCATGGTTTTTGATATGCCAGCAAATTTCCATCATTCCATGATGGAAAATGCTACTTTAATTTTAAGATAGTTAACCATCAAGAGAAATCTAACTCTCATGGACCAACAATAAAATATTTTTCAAATGTCTTGCTAACAATTCTACAACAAATTATAACGCATAAATTTATAAACAAAAATTTTTCTAGATCAATAATGTGATTAACCATGTTCAGACCTAAAATCTGTAAAACAACTGAAGTAACAAAATCACACTTAGATGTTAGATTTTAGTTTGAAGCATCGTGCCAAGATTATACAAAATCTACATGCAAAATTTCAAAGAAATATGCAATGAACTTTTTTGTAACGTGTATTAGAGTAAAGAAATTAACTTTCTTCAGAAAATACATTTAAAAATGGAAGAAAAAATCTGAAACGCAATAAATAAATAAATAAATAATAATAATAAGTAACGAAAAAATTAATAATTCGAAAATTAACTTCTGAAAATGAATTTCGCTTGTCGGAAAAAAATAATTTATCCAAAATTAATGGTTCAAATATTCAAAGCAAAACAAAAGAACTATTCAGTTTTGTTTTCGGGAGTTTACTTCCATACTATTTTCATATTTACACTAAGAACATGTGTAAATATGAAAATGCACATTCTTTCAGCAGCAATACTAGCACAACTCATGATTCAACTTGAAGGTAATCTTCGTTTAAGCAAACTAAAGCATTTCTTATGCATTTTCCTTTGCAATGAAATCTTTAAAACCACTTATCTGAAAACCTGATTTTTTTGAGTTGTGCCGCTATTGCATGTATTAGTAGCCGAGCAATGTATTAGTGGCATTGTATTAATTAGAAAAATTTACTTACAAATGGCTCCTACTCCTACAGCAGTAACAGCTAAAAGTAAGACTAAGAACTTCATTTTAAGTTCTTCAGGTATTTTTTAGTACTGTAATCAGTCTTGTCTGCTGTATTTATAAGCGACCGATGATGAAAACTAATTAATTTAAACTGCCAGACGAACTGAGACAGATTTCCGATTAGTTATACATCTTTCCAATACATCTTTACGATTTATAATTTTTGAAATCTCAATAAATCATTAATCTTCGTTGTTTATTCTATTTACACATAACTTTTCACTTTCGGTTCAATTTTTAATAATGCTAACATTTCAACTGATTTATTATGGGGGAAAAAATTCAAAATTGCATTGTTAAACAATGCAAAATATTTTTATTCTTTTACGTTTGTTTATTTTACGTTTGTTGAAAGAAATTTCTTAACTTTATCTATGAATTTATAAATACGGAATCATATTTATTTTTGTCAACAAGAAAACGTGGACACGTCGTGAAATTGATTATTAAATTCATTGTTAATTTTATAAAAGCAAATATATTCAGACTGGAACCAATTTTGACCTTATGATACAATAGACTACTATGTCATTTTAAAATTCTGTATCTTTAAGAACAAAACAAATTCAGCTGAGCTATGGTTATGGGGACAAGGGAATCACCAGCTTAAATCAGTGAAGCAAATAATATTAAAGAAAAATTAAGTGGATCTGTGCAACAAGGAATCAGTGAAAGAGCAAATCAACAAATTAATGAGTCACGTGTGAGAATCAGCAAATCAATTTATTAATAAATAAGCAAACCAACCAAACAGGCAATTAACAAGCAATGATTGAGTGAGTCAGTGAGTGATGGTATCAACAAATCAGTCAATCAATAAATCCAAGAACCAATCAATAAAAAAATTAAAAGCTAATGCGAGAATCAATAAATCAGTTTAATATCAAATTATAGAATCAATAATTGAGTAAATCAACAAATCAGTAAATCACTAAAAAAAATTTAAAAAAAATAAGAGCCTTATATTCATTGAATCACTATTTCCTGTTAAATTGATTCGTTTACTTGTCTGTAAAAAGTAAAACGCTCTCGCAACTGCTGGTTGTGGATTAGGAGTAGATCGTAAAGATTAAAGTGCCACAATTTCGTGACTAACGGCATTGCGCACGAGCTGTCTTTACTAACCAGAAAGACTGGTGCCTAGCGATCTGAACTTGGGTGGGCTACAAGCCGCTAATAGGGATCGTACTCCAGCAGGCAGTTTAGTGCCTTAATCACTCAGCCTTCGCAGCTTTTATTTAAGCTGATTAATATATTTGTTCATAAATTGAATTGATAATTCATTGATTCGGGAACTTATTATATAATTAGTTTATTTCTTCGACCATTTTTCTGATTTTCTAGTGTATTTAGTCTCTATTCACGAATTCTTTAAGTCATTCATTCATCGATTCACTCTTTAATTGATAGCCTCCTTTATTGATTGTCTGGTTCATAGATTTGATCATTCTATCATTCAGTTCGCTGACTCATTGATTTGCATATTTGTAGATTGGTTTTTTTCATTACTTTTCTTATTCATTGATTCCTTCCTTTATTTGAATTCGCTTGTAAATTGTTTTTCAATGTTATACTCAATCAATCACTTACTCTTAGAATTATCATAATTGAAGACTTCATCTGACTGACGTCCCTTCTCCCCACTATGTCAGAATTATCACGTTTTTCGCAAAAGGAAACAAGACTTTAATACCAAACAATATAACCTAAAATTAATGAAACCTCAAACCTAAAATTAATGAAAAATAGATAACATATTCTAGGAAATAATTACCAATTGCAGAGTTGAAAGGTTTGCCTTCGCCCCCCAAGATTGGTTGGGATATCCCTCTATATGAGTTCAAATCAAATCTTTCAGAAAACAATAAAAATACATATAAATTTTATGTATTTTTTATTCGAACTCTTTGACTTAAATAGTTCTTTGTTAATAATATTTTGTTTAACTAATACATGCTCTTTGAAGGGCAATATTAATATTAGGGAAGGTGAAACAATCGACTGTGTGTGTGTGTGTGGTAATGACATGTGCGTGTTATTTTCGTCCAAAATCAATTAATAAGTACCCCCCACACACTATAAACTATATCAATGACTAATCCGTTTTCTGAGTGATAGATAGAAAAATAAGGAAAATAATGGTTACAGGAATTTTTCTCCGGGAAGAATGTAATCTTATGGCAACCTTGCGACGAAATTTTCTTTTTATTGTCACGAAAATGCTTGTATTAAAAACCTTTTTTTCTCAATAAAGAAAAAATATTGCAGTTTCAAACCTTTCATCTTAAAAGGATTAAAAATTGTTTTTTTTTAAGAATTGTCACTTAGGTAAAATGGTCACCTTTATGAGGTTTTATCTGACGTCACTCAAGAGATGGGATCAAATTGCATTGTCCATTAAAATTTCATGACAAGGTGGATTTGAGATGAGCATGCAAGACATTGCGAAAAGAAACCTTAAAATTACCTAGATTTAAGATGATTCTCACCTTGAGACAAGCTTTATTAAAGGATTTTTTCACGCTTGGAAACCCTAAGTCAACCTTGATTTAAGGGTTTTATATAAAAGGCTGTTTCCCCCCCCCCAAGGTTTTGGATTTGGGTTATGTGCGTAGAATACAGTAGATTGTCACAGATCTCTTTTTAAGGTTAGAAGGTTTATATGTAAACCACATAACAAACCTTTTTTTAGATTTACATTAAAAGGTTTTTCTGAGTGAAAATAAACCTTATTTTGCTATCTGGGTGGTTATAGTTCATTAGAGACATGCAATGCCATACTATAGTTTAACTTCTACAAGAGGGCAACTTAAAATAATGTTTAAAGATTAAGTAAATGTTACTAAAATATCATAAAATAAATTGCTATTAATTGATTCCACCAGTAATTGAGTAGGGAATTCTATTGATTAATTGAGTAGGAAATGGAAATGTTGAAACGGTATAAGTGACAGATAAGCCGAGTTTAAAAAAATAATAAAATACTATTGCAGTTTATTCAAAATATTTTTAGTACAGGTAAAGATTCTTATAACAGAAACCTATTTGTTGCGGATGTCTTTGCACAAGTCCCAAATTTTATTTAATTACTGCAAATTTTAGTTGTATTCGCTGTTCTGAACTGCTAGTAATGAGAAACTACAAGCAGGACACGATGGTCGGAGAGATTAATCTTGACATGGGAAAATCATTCAATGGATCACGTAAAAAGCATTGACCAGTAAGATTTTGTTACATCATACATCCTAATGCCTTATATGGAAACGTCAGTTGAGAACATGACCATATAAAAATAGAGAACGTTTAAGATCTTTATTTCCTCGCTACCGCCAATACAGTGCAGGTGGAAGGGACATTTTCAAATATGTTTTTTCGATAATGTGCTTTTGATTTACTAACATTATGGTTAAATAATCCCACGTATTTCGAAAGTGATGCGTCCATACTTTTTTCGCGGTTGGTTTGACCACTGCTTTTTAGTCTACTTGGAAAACGGAATTTTTAAAATATATTACCGAGTGTGTTAAACTTAACTCCCTGTGAATTTTTCATGGTGCTACAACATAGATTATGTGTGTCACGTGATTTAACCATTGGCAAATGATGCGTATACCTACCATTTCCATAAATATTTTTTATTAACACTGTAACATATATTTTTCACCAATTTTATTTTTCTGTTAATTTTAAGAGCTCTGAAGACATCTATAAAATATTAGTAATTCATTTGGAGTAAGCGCCCTCTGTCGAAAAATTTTAAAAATACACTAGTTTTTTTTTTAACCTTGAAATGGTTATTGAAAAATTTTTAAAACAACTTTTTAAAAACGTATAATTATTTCACTTCAGATTAATCCTGTGCTTTTATGATGGAATTAATTTGCAACTTCCGTAGACAAAATGTAAATAAAATTAATATCATTAAAAAACTAAGAAAATAATTTCGCCAATAGTGTGCTATTTTATGTTTTAAATAAAGTATTACTTTTCATGCGCAGAACCTTTTTTTGATGTCTTAATTAAAGCTAAACATTACTGCTGAAGTATTTTTTCCTCTTTAGTTCACTTTAAGCACGTGGTTTTTAAAATTTGTAACTTTTTCTTTGTTTATTACTCTGCACTTGATATTGTAACTGTAGAAAGATGTCAACAAATGTTGTTCAGGTAATTGCTGACAAGTATTGTTAAAGTGGCTGTCGAAAAATTTTGTTCAAGTAATTAGAGGCAAATATTGTTAAAGTGACTACTGATAAATATTGTTCAAGAAATTATTGACTAGTACTGTTAAAATGATGACCAACAAATGCTGTTCAAGTAATTATTGTACTTGTATAATTAAAGTGATAATCGACAAATGTTTAAGTAATTATTGGCAAATATTGCTAAATTTACTATTGATAAATTTTGTTACAGTGATTTCTGACAAATATTGTTCAAATAATTGTTGACAAATGTTTTTTAAGTAATTAATGACAAATATATTTTAACTAATTATGACAATTGTCCAAATTATTATGGGTTAATGCTTGTTCTGCTAATTTTGCCAAACGTCCAAATTATTATTGCTTGTTCAACTAATGCTTGTTCAACTCATTATGGCAAACGTCCAAATAACTATTGGCTAATGCTTGTTCAACTAATTTTTGGCAAATTGTGCTTAAATAGTTATTAACAAATGTTGTTTAAGTAATAACTTTCTAATACAATCAACAATGACATAAAATTCTAGTTATAGTTTAATAGAAATACTTTAAGGATTGTTATATTTTTTTATTCAGTTGTTAGAAAGATAATTATTGGAATACATCTGAACTGGTTATGTAATTAAAACTTAAGAGATCAACTGTGGTATCAAATACTGGTTATAGTTTTGTAGAAATAATGTTGGTGCAGATAAGTATTATTAAAACTGAGACTCCTTCGGTGCTAATGTTTGTATGCAACTTTTAAATTGTTCTGATTAATGTAACTCATGGTTGCGCTCGCTGTTTAGAACTACTAAAGGCTTAGGCGTGACTTTTAAAATTTTTAATCTACTTTAATGCTTTTAAATTCTGCCGTAGAAAATAACATTGCTGGAATACATTATCAGCATATTCTATCCTAGTAATTATTGACAAATGTAGTTCGAGTAGTTATTACAAATATTGATCTATTATTCAATTATTCAAATATTTTATTATTAAATATTGTTAAAATGACAACCGACGAATATTATTAGGGTAATTATTACTAAATATTGTTAAAGTGACAGCTGACAAATATTGTACGAGTAATTATTGATAAAGATTGTTATAGTGATTATCGATAAATGTTGTTCAGGTAATTATTGACAAATTCTGTTAAATTGACTACCGACAAATGTTGTTCAAGTAACTATTGGCAAATATTGTTAAAGTGACTACCAATAAATGCTACAGTGAATTCTGACAAATATTATTCAAATAATAACCAATGTTTTTAAAGTAGTTAAGGAAAAATATTGTTTATAAGTAATGTCTTTCTAATGCAGAAATCAACAATAAGATAAAAATTTTAGTTTTGTTTTTTTAAGTTACAGTTAAGTTTTATTACAGCAAGTTGCTCCGGTTCTGACATTGTGTCCAAGTTCCAAATAGTTCTAGCAACTGCAAATTGAGGTTACAGTTTCTTCATTCACTGTAAGTCAGGTTACTGTAATCTAATGAACAGCCGCTGGTTGGAAACAATGGACTATTGGAGAAGTCTACGCATTCAATGGGACAGTTATACAATGGATCACAGCGACTACATTGACAAGCTCCACATCCGTCCTTGTTGAGTACTATGCTACATCCGGGTGCGTTACATGGCATCTTAAGTTCCGGGCATTCTACTTCATCTGGAAGAAAAAAGTGCAAATAAGAAACGTTTACAAACCTTCTTCCCACGCAGCCATCGGAAAAGTGCTGGCGAAGGGACAAAGATGGCGCCAGACTTTGCCTGGCTTTCCTTTAAGATTTTCTCCATAGGAAGGCTCAAAGGAATGAATTCTAAATATTCAAATTAAAACGTATTTTATACCTCTTACTTTTTATCGAATTTTTTTTTTCACTAGAAGTGTGTTTTTGAAAATTTAAAATCAATTTTCCTCTAAGGCCAAAATCTCCCAGGAGAGTTAAATAACTTGAACAAAAATTCGAAATTTTTCGAGAAAAAGTTTTCCTAACAGGAAGTTGGTTATAAAGATAACGCGTTCTTGCTTTAAATTTTGTAATGTAATTCATTCTCACTTACAAAGAAAGAAAAAAAGCTAAATTTTTAAGACTATAATAATATTAATTTTGTTTCCTTGAAAGACATTGGCTTTTTCTTGACGATTTTTATGTTCGACCATACAGGGAAGAGAGCAAAAGTTAGTTCTACTAACTCTTGAACCAGGTGGTGTTTTGTATGTCATTTCTAATTGCTTGAGATCTGATTACAAAAGATACAAAATTGTAAACCTTACAATTCTTTTTTTTTTCTACCATTATTAAATAAAATAATAAAAAATAATGAATATTTACTAAAAGTTATTTTTTCCATGGAATTATCTTTGAATTTGACATCTTTGGATTTTATAATTGTGAGAAAAAATTATTGAATTCACTTAATAAGTTCTCGAGATATGGCGAAATGCGCAAAAAATAAAATTAAGATTAATGGGTCCAAACTTCGGAGCCCTCTCCTGATCAAACTATTGGGACCATATTTCCCAGATTGCGGCTACCTCCTATACTTTGGGAGTCTGAAATCCTAATCCGTCTAAAAAGGGTATATTTATTCAGAGAAAGTACATTTTTGTGTCAGATTTCGTAGCTTAAAATATCATCTGCATTTATTAATTACTGCAGAAGAGTAAATATACTGCAGATAAGAGTAAGTACCTAACTTCAATTTAGACGTGAAAATTTAATAAGGATTTTTAAAATATATTAGAATTTTTCCTTTCTTTTCCGATCTCAACCGTCAAAGGGGTAAAACCCTTTGACGGTTGAGATCGGTCGAGAGGATCAGCTTTTAGGTCAATTCATATAGGGTTAAACTGTATTTAACACTCACTTAGTGGAGATTCCTCGCGACAATGACAATCAAGAGCAAGATAAAGTGTTTCATTTTATTTCTTCTGAATGGTTTGTGTATCATTGTGGTCCAGTCTGCCGTATATATCGGCGATTAATGACATGAGCTAATTGTATTTAAATGTGAGATATATTTCTAAATTGTGAAACGTCTCCCTGTCTCATAAATTTAAAATTTCTTAAATGATAGATGCTCATTTACCTCACTATCCATCTTCGTTATTAGTTTAAGAAACAATGTAAACTTCTTCATCAAAGACAAAAAGAACAAAAAATGCTTTGTTTGTTTGATGAATATTATAAACTGAGCAATGGACTTGAAATGAGAAGCAATAGAAGATTTTTTAAGAATAGATTTTTTTAAGTTTCTATCTGTTTAACACAACTTATAAGAGACCGTTCAAACATTACGTAAGCATATGGAAAGGGGGTAGAGTCATAGTTACGTATGATAATAAAATATCCGTATTTCTTTAAAAATTCAAAAAGAAAATAATAATAAAAACAATATAAGAACAAAGGCAATAATTATAATAACGATTGATTACAAAAGAGATAATATGATATGGCATTATCGCTATCACTAGATTGCCCATTGGTCAAATGTGTTTTTTTTTTTCTTCTTAGACTCTTTCACATACGTCTCAACATTTCATATTATGGGCTGCGAAAACTGTATCAATTGGTGTTTATCCTCTTGTCATCTAATGGGCTGGATTGGTTTTCAATTCCAATTAATATACGTTTCTTAATTCGTCACGAAATTCTTTTCTTTCTTCAGTATTTATGTTCATATCAAAATCGTAAACAAGTTAGTAATTATAAATAAATTGATCTTAAAAAATAAAAATTCAAGTTAATATTTTGTAAAAACATTAAAAATGCACGAAGGTGAAAATAAAATTAAAAAAAACTCTGACTGAAAAACAATGGGATACCTTCAAGTGACGTGGTGTGAGGATCTCGATCCTGATTGGTTGTTGAAACATGGCATTTATTTACGTTATCAACTGCTCTTTCCATTCTATTTGGATTAAACCAAGCCTATCAAGTGTCATTTCTCTTAAGTGAACCCTTCTATATTCTTTCACAAAAATTTAAATTTTTTCACTATATATTTCTTACTTAACACAAAGACAGGCATGAAGTCATGTAAAACATAAACATACTAATCATGCATCGAAGTTTGCACAGTACACAAATTAAAAGTATATCATTATTACAATAAAATACATAAACAAATAATAAGTTTAAGTTAAGTAAAAGCCGTAGGAGAGAAATAAATATATTTAAAAAAATTTCGATGTGCGATATGGCGTTGTATCTAATTAACTTCCCGTTTATTAACATTCTAACTTACGTGGAAGAGACTTAACTCGATTTTTATATGCCATCTTGTTTTTAAACGTTCATCTGGTGCTAATGCCATAGATCACGTGTCTGTTTAAGAGAATATTATCAAATATTATTAATAAGAGTATTAATAATTAAATATTAACGAAGGCTAATCAATGTGAGTGATGTTTTTAACACTATAATTTAATTTTACTTTAAAATATGATAATGATTATTAAAATCGTTAGATATTAAAAAAATTAATGATTGTTTAGCTCCTAATAGACCTATACCACTTTCAAAAATAACGGCCCAGTTGATAACGAGCTATTTGTTTTAAAACATAGGTAACGATGAAGAAAAATATTACATTTCTTTTCATGCATAATATCAGTTATTTAAACAGATGCCAACCTTGATATTTTCTTGATATATTCTTTATTAATTAAAACAAATGGCTTTTTCTTTATTTAAAAAAACGATCGATTGTTTGCTTAGCTTTCATTGTCTATAATTTATCGTCTGCAAGCTGAATAAATTAGTTTTAGATTCTGAATAAATACAAAATATATTTAGACTATTAAAACGATTTTTGCTTTTTTCCGGGTGTTTCAATGCCCTAATTTTCAATAACCTTCAAGATATTAATCACTTGACCATTATAAGTATTAATCTGAATTTAGTAATAATTATTATTTGTTTTAATTTAAAGAAAATATTCAATTTGAGTGGGCAAATTTCAAGTTTTAACTTAGTTTTATTACACAAATGCTAGAGAAGTTTAAAGGTAAAGAATGTTCAAAGAGATTCTTGAATATGTTCCAAATCATAAAATTTTTGTGTCATTCTACCAATGATTACAGTCCTCCGGTAAGAGAACCTTCAACTGCCACAATAGACTGAAGATAGCTTACAGCAGTGTTTTCCAAACGTATGACTTTTGTGTACCTTTTCTAAATTTTTCGTAGCGTTGTGTACCACTAATAAAAAATTAATGTATCTTTTACTATAAAAAAATGGCACAAAAGATAGAAATCACCACTGGCTGTTGACACCACTAATTATTAACTGTTAACTCTGCAAAAAATAGCCAATAGAAAAATACGTAATCGTAAATTTTCATGGCTAGCTTTGTTTTTAAGTAAAATTTTTTGAAATTTTCGTTTGTTGCAAGATATTTCGCATAAGAACGCGTTCCCCCACTGAACTGCTCCCGTACCCCTGGGGGTACGCGCATCACACTTTGGGAAACACTGGCTTACAGGAATTCTTTGAAATCTGAAACAGTTTATGATTTCCTAGGAATTTCAACAAATTGATCCCCTCAACATAGTTTGATGTTGCGTTTAAATTTGACAATTGGTACTTAAGCGTCGAAAGGCAGCGGTATACAAATATGAAATGTAAGAAGTATGAGAACATTTTTAATGTCTTCATGTTCTGATACTTTTTTAATTCAGTGATATGTGGATAACACTGCAACCATTGTAACTTTTTTTAACGCCTTTAGGACCATTGCTTCATATTTATGTCATCGCGTGATTCTCCCTTCACGGCCCATGACATCATATACGACACGAGTCTTTCTGATTATAGCGGCCCAAGATCATACGGGGGTGATATTAATATGGTTCTCTCGTATGAATATGGTATAGGGGAGAGTGCGATAAGACCGGGTAGTGAGGTGAGACTAGGTATACATCGGCCGTGTCGAAATTACTTCTGTTTTCTAGCAGACAGAATCTGAATTATGCTAAACTAGTCAAGAAGAAAGACATGCCATATTGGCGTGTTGTTGCTGATGATTTCACATCATCTGTGCTGATAAGTTATTTTCTTTCCTTGCATGTCCCGCAGTGGACTGATCGTTAAGACACGGTTCCCATCAGATCACCGAAGTCAAGCATCACTGGCTGCGGTCAGTGTGCGGGTGGGTGACCACTTGGATCAGTCTGCGTAGGAACCGAGGGTGTGTGGTATTGGTCCTCGTTAAATTGTTCTACCGTAAAGTGCTCGACTTCGCGTGCAGGCCGTTGGGCTACCGAAGCAGGGGTGCCATCCCCTCTGCAGAGGATCAAAATTGTGATGGCATGTCTTCGGATCATCCTCAGGGATGTTTCCCAGACCGTCGCCAATAGCCCATTGTGCAGCTCTAGTGCGACGTAAATTAACTACATCTTCTTCTTTCCTTGCATATTTATTTATTTCGTGCCACCAGGTCTTGGGTTCGATCTTCATGCCGGGTAAAGTTGACTCAGCCTTTCATCCTTTCAGTGGGTTGATGGAATGAGTATAAGGTATACTTGGGGATTGAAAACTGGGGGTTCCGCGTTCGGCTGACCACCCAACCGGAACATCTGCTCTTGCACCCTAGTGCCCAAGGTCAAAAACACAGAGATAAGCACAGTAGGCCTTGGCCTTCTATGACAACATTACTGGCAGCGAGAAGTGTGCGGGTGGGTGACTACTTCGATCGGTCTGTGAAGGGACAGAGGGAGTGCGGTATCGTCCCTCATTAAATTGTTCTACTGTAGAGTGCTGGATTTCCGGCGCAGATCGTAGGGCTACCAAATTAGTGGAGCTATCCCCTCTGCAAGGGATCAAAGTTGTAAAAACATGTCTTCGGGTCATTCTCAGATTTGGTCCCAGACCATCGTCAATAACACTTTGTGCAGTTCTAGTGCAACGTAAATAAAGTACTACTATTACTTAAAGGAGTTTGGAATTTTAAAAAGTAATTATGTAACGGATAGTTAATTCGTAGCACCAGATGGCGCTACCCCTCTATCCGCATAAGCAATAACAATAGTCTTCATTCTGACTTACCAAGTGAGATGACGCAAGATGAGCTACTGGAACCGTCCTTGGTTCCCTTCTGTCCCAATCAGTTTGGGTAAAACTTTAAATTACTTTTTATTTTAGTCAATGTTATGTTGTTACTCTTTATTGTTAAATGGATGAGTGAATGTATAATTGAAATACCGAGCTCTTTGTGATGGTGTTTCCTTCCATCCTCTTGTGTCCTTACAATTATAGTTTCTACATTAAAACTTCAATTTTTGCTATTAAACAATAGTACCGCTACTCTCCTTCAGATTAAGGGGCCTCCTTGGCTGAGCTGTATAGTCCACCAAACGCTCTGTAGCCCCATACGAAACGTAACCCCATATGCCATAGCATAACCCTGGATGTGTTTTCGTGCCGCCCTTCTCTGAATTATACTAGTTGTTTTTCTACTTGACAAAGTCGTGCTTATGTAATTGAGCATACAAGCCCTTATGTACGTTCACCATTAAATAAATAAAGGGCTTCTCTTGCCAAGCGGAGTCGTCCGCAAAATGCAGTGCGAAGCGTGGAGGTGGCGGGTTCGAATCCCGTGGTAACTGTGGATGCATTTTTCGTAGTGTCCTTCTCTGAATTGTTCTATCTGTCCTTCTACTTGACAGAGATTTATTAGCCTTTATTGATCACACAAGCCTGCAAATGTAGGTATTTTGTTTATGTCACATTAGAGCTGCACAATGGGCTATTGGCGACTGTTGGGGAAATATCCCTGAGGAGGATCTGAAGAAATCTAATCGCAATTTTGATCCTCTGCAGCTGGCTCCCCTGCTTTGGTAGCCCGACGACCTGCTGCTCCGGACAAGCCAAAATAATTTTAAAAACGATAATTAACTACTTACTAAAATTTACAAATATATCTTAAATTTTGCTTATTTTTAAAAGGTTTAGCATGCCATATTTTTATAAAGTGGCGATTTATATAAGTCTTCGAATAATTTAGAAATAGTGGTAGATGAAAACCAAATAAATCGAATTTATTAAACCACGAATCACTCATTAAAAAACTATAACTTGAAAATATTTATCCGTTGTTCGGAGGAAGTTGGTATCTCTGTAGAACAGTTTAATGAGGATCGATACCGAACCCCCTTTGGTACCTCCACAAAGTGATCACCCATCCGCCTACTGACGGCAGCCTGTGATGCATAACTTTGGTGTTCTATTGTAACCGTGTCTTTACGATAAGTCAACTGCGGTACAAGTCTACAAATGTATGTAATTCCAATAAAGCAATAATAAATAAATCAAAAAAGTAAAAAGAGAAATGAGAAAAATTGAAGTTTTGAGGTAAGTGTTTTGTATTTAAAACTATAGTCTTATACATGCTTTGCTATACTTTTAAACATGCAATAGGAAAAATTTTGCTTGATGTTATTACTTTTAACTCATAATTGTCGTGCCATGGCTTGAATCTTGCTCGTTTTGCTAATATAATTTGCCATGTGTATTTTCATTTAAGACGATCTTGTATTACTGGGATTATCCTTAAGAGAAACTCGATCGATCGATCGAAATCAGTAGTAAACTTGAGGAATTATCATTAAAGCAACTTTTCATTAATAGTAAATCAGGTAATAGACAGGTACCACAGCCACAAAATAAAATATACCGAAGAAAGTACTACCATTAAACACCTTTACTTTCAAAGGTATAAGTCCAATCTTATTTGGAAATTTTATCTTTTTATTTTCTCATAATTGAACCTACATCGTTGATTATGGTACTTGTAAGTTTGATAAATAAATTTTCTTTCGTTTTTTCTTTGAAATCTTTAAACTCAATAAGACTAGTCTATAGTTTTAAACTTTTTGTCAGATTCTGTGAAACTAATAGTCTTTTAATAAATTTTTGAAGCTTATTTTGAAAAGGACTTCCATTATTGTCAATCAAATCAGATTTTGTATCAATCAATTCAAATCAATGCAATCAAGAATCACAACAATCGTTTAATAACATAAAACTTTAAAGTTATGTACCAATTTTTACACTCAGTCGAATAAAACTTATTAAAAGCTGATAAAAGCATTTGTTTTAAACTGGTGAGGAAATTTGAGAGAGAAAATTGTTTAACAGAGAATGATTTGAAATAATGCTTTTCAAAGAAATGGAGTAAAATATTTCCGATGAAATTTATAATACCAAGCAGAATAAAAGAAATCGTTAGTTGCTACAATCATTTGTTAAAATATAAAATATTTCATAAGATATGAAATTTTAAAAAAATCAGATAACTTTCAAACAATTGGCGCCTTTATTTGCAATTGACTTTTATTCAATTCAGCATTAAAACCACATTAGAAACGATACTGACTTATTCCTAAAAAATATAAAATTTCTAGAATTTTCGAATTTTTAATAGTGAACTATGAGCAGCTGCATAAAAATGCTCATAACCTTGAAACAAATTGTTATATAAACTTGAAATCGGGTTTTAATTAAATCTGCGTAATATTCTAATAGGTAACGACTGTCTGTTTTGTAAATAATTAATATGGGTAAATTGCGAAAAAATAACATATTGTGAAAAATAACAGTTCCGTAAACAAACATGAGAAAGTGATCTTGTACAATTGCTAGTTTTGAATTATCAAATATTAGGCAAACTATTGTTATCAACAATTACATAAATTTAGTAGTTTTCTTAAAATATTTTTTATCAGAGATCACTTTTTTCTTTTTGGTATAAATTCGGAACTACTTTCTAGGAGAAGGCTGAGCAGTAGCGTGCTAGCCACTTCTTCGTTACTGCACCTGTGCTATTTACAACCTAGGTCCTCCCCAGCAATATCTGGAAACTCCTTGTGGATAAGCTCTCTCTCTCTCAGCAATTTCAAATATACCTCAAAACAACCTTAACTTTTCGTAAAGGCTTCTCTATAAGTCTTTACCAATATAATGTTTTTTTCTTTTTTTTTTTTTTAAGAAGCACGTTTACATAAAGTTTTCCTTTAAAAAATTAACCCATTTTAAGCCAGCATAAAAATTTTATGAAATGTGGTATTAGTTTTATTGAAATGGGCTTAAATTACATTGTAATCAATATGTTAATTATATTGTAATCAATCATGACACAAAAGTAGTTTTGCGAAAAATAATACTTTATATTTTTATTTACAGAACTTGCAACTGTAATCCATAATAAAAACATATAATTGATCTCAAGTGACCTGATTATACGGCTTCAAAAAGTCGGCACTTGTAAACGTTACAAATTGGAAAGAAAATGAAAAAAAAAAAAAAAGAAAAAAGTAGCGTCTTTTGAAAAAATTTTAAACACAGAGTGGTAGCTCCAAATGAATTACTATTAAAACCAAATGAATTACTATTAAAAATAGCAGAAAATAAAATTAGTGGAATGAAAAATATGCATAAAAGTATTAAATTATATTAAAATGGTGCACAGTGAAAAATATGGACTAGTGAATTTTTAATATAAATACATATTGAAGAAAAACTCTTGAGAAAGTCTGCTTTAGCCGCGTCCAAAGACGTATCAAATCCTTTTATCTTTGTCCGTTTGGCTTAGTTGTAAGCTAAAAGCATGTTCAATCAATCAACCAACTTATTCCTTAAAAATAGAGGATACAAGCGAAAAAAGTAGGTTCATTCGGATTCAAAGGAAATCAACCAATCAACATGTTCGTTATAATTTTGTAAACATTTGATGTAAATATTGATGCATGTTCATTATATATATTAGCTTAAAATTTTGCCAATGAATTATATTATAAGCTTCTAAGAAGTATTCTCAATTTTAATTACCTCACTTGATTTTAATAACTAGTTTCGTGATTTCATTATGACAAAGCCTTTACTTTCTTATAATTTTTCCAAAGACTTAACACTGAAGGAGAATTTTACAGTACAAAACCAAGGTTCAGAGGCAAAAATTTATGTTGGGACCTTTCTCGAGAAGCCTTCCATTCTAAAAGAACGATTTTCTAAAAAGTATCGTCATTCCGATCTTGATAAATTACTAACATCGGAGCGAATTCGCGCTGAAGTTAGAGCTCTCAACAAATGTCACGAAATTGGTATAAAGTGCCCTGCTATTTATTTTGCAGACTTACAGGCTCGCTCTATTATACTTCAAGAAATAAGCGACTCAATAACTGTCAAAGAATATTTAAAATCTGTTCAAACAGAACATGGAATCGATGGAATTAATACCCTTACACCTTTAGCCCAGAAAATTGGGGAAGGTATTTCTAAAATGCATAAAAATGAATTGGTTCATGGCGATCTTACAACTTCTAATCTACTTTTGAAAAAAGACCACTTAGGTAATATTTCCGGGGATTCTTTTGATGTTTATTTTATTGATTTTGGTTTATCAAAGAGAGACGTTATGATTGAAGATAAAGCTGTTGATTTGTATGTGTTAGAACGAGCTATTTCAAGTTCTCACCCAAACTCTGAAAAATTTTATTCTGCAATACTTCAACAGTATTTAAAGACACTTGGTAAACAATCTTCTGCTGTAGCTGATAAATTAGAAGAAGTTCGTCAGCGAGGCCGGAAAAGGTCGATGGTAGGATGATGTATTGTGATTAAGATAAATAAATAAGATTTGCCTACTACTTTCGCTCTGTTTTTATATTTTAATAATGAGTATATTTCATCAAATAATAATGTCTAGTAAATTTAATTCTTTCTTAGATTCAAAAATTTATTTAAATGAGCAGAATATACTTGTACACATACATTCCTTTTGTAAAATAATTCTTGAATTTAATAGAAGTTCCATTTTTCTAGATATAAATCAACTACTTAAATTTGAGATGTTAAATAATGAGTATTTTTTAAATAAAATTGAAAGTGCCATCATTTGAAATTTTAATTACTTTATTTTGTAAAAATGTCATTTTCATCTAAATTGAATTCAAACTTTATTTTAGAAATTTCAATACCTGAAATGTATTTGTGAAATTTTCAATAACTCAAAAGCATTAATCTTCTAGTTTTTTTTTTGTGAATTTTCAAAATTGGCTTGTTATGCACATGTATTAGATGTTCAACCAATTTTCCTTTTTCACCAACTTTTTTTGACGCATATTTATTGGACCCTATTATATTCTAAGTTCACTCATATTACACACATTTTTTAACAACATGAAACATGCATTTCATAAGTAAAAAAATAGCAACAAAACTATTGTCCAATATCTGATACAGGCTGTTAATTCTTCTGCAAAGTTTTCCTCCTATAAGTAAGACTACATTTCAAGAGTAGTTTGTGGTCACTACATTTGAAAAAATGGTTGTAGTTGCAGTTTACTACATTTGTAATGAAATAATTGTAGTTAATTACAAAAATGTGGTTTTCCGACCACTGAATGCAGCAATATATGCAGGCAAGACTATTATTATTTAACAATGATAAACGTGCATCATGTCCAGTGACGTATCTAGGGTATGGCAAGTATGGTGAATGACATGGGCGCATTATTTCAAAAAGGCGCAAAATCAATCAACAATAATTTTTTTAATTAAAAATGTCACAAATTTTTTTCTTCTAGTTATGGTAGAATTTTAAAAAAAACATAACATTTAACCTTTCCTCGTGGGCTCGAAAAGAAGGCATCGAGGTCTTTTGAGGAACTTTTTTTGTAACTGGGGGAGTGAAGTATGAAAGGGAACCGCTAATAATAAAAACAAAGTAGGTAATGAGCGTTAAACAATTTTAACCTCCCACTGTTTTTCATTTTTTTCATAACTTCGTTTGAAAACTCATAGACCACCTCAGTTAGGGATAATAGGAGGGTCAAGGTTTCCAGCGCTTTTGCTTAGCTCCAAAATCGGGGGAAATCTCCTTTGGTTGTTATATTATATTCAACATTAAACAAAATGGGGGAAATAAGAAAAAAAAAAAACATTCCACATGCCAACTCTTTTTAAACGACTTGACGTCTGTGTGAATTTCTGCATTCATTCACGAGACACTTTTTCTTTCATTATATTTTCAAGTTAAGCAACAGAGGATTCGAAATAAATGAAAAATTTTAATGTTCATAAATACATTCACGATAAATACTAAAATAAATCAGTAATAAAAAGTAGCTATTTCTTTTCTACTATTATATTTACGACGATTTCGGCAAAAACCAAATTTTTATTATAATATCGTAATTTAAAGAATAATGCAGAGTTTTTAATAATTATCATTCTCTTTACTAACTTTTCGATACATTCCAATATAATATTTTTAATTTCATAGAATTTCCTAAACAATTAACATTTAATGTCCATCAAAATCCTTTGACAAAAAGACTTTTAACCCTATATTTAATTTTATAACCATCGTTGACAGCCGACCCAATTCCGAAGCCTTGTAATTTTGAACCCAATCCAGAAAACAAGGGAACTCTTGTATCGAGTAATGGGAGAAATTTGCCTTCGTAGAGGACTTTTTGGTGGAGCTAACCCGCATTTGCGTTAATTAGAGAGGAAGACCACGAGAACCTCCCACTGTTAGCCTGGCGGCAAGGGGACTCTAACTCATGATCCGTCTACAACCGAGAATATTTCACGTCAGCACTGTGGTCGGTACTAGCCGGATGGGGAATTCGTATCAACTGGGATTCGAACCCGGTTCGCCTCATTGGAAGGCAATTGCTCCATCCCCTGAGCCATCGCGGCTCCCATATTTAAATTAAAAGGAATTTAATTTTTTTTCTTTCTAAAATGTAGCTTCACGATACGTCAAAGCTGTAATAGAATGATTTTAAGTTATCGCTGATAAAATGAAAAGACAAAATGTAAGCTCATTATTCATTATAGAAAATTACAGGGAATTTAATTTTTTTTTCTCTTTTTTTAGTGTATTATGAATTTCATTTTTTCTACTAAAAACGAAGAATAAAGCACAAACTTAACTTAAAATTTTTTGAGGAAAACGAAAAAAAAAATTCTCTTTTCTAGGTATAAACGATGATAAAATAAATAGTTTAATAATGTTCATTCAAAAGGGTTATTCGCGTGTAAGAGTTATAAATATTAAAGTTCCCAATCTTATTAACAAACAAAACATTATTTATAAGACTTTATTGAAACTGTAACTCAGAGTCAAACTATAATATTGCACAAGGGGAAAAAAACACTAAAATAGCCACAAAAAATCATGGTTGTATATGAAAATAAAATAATTAACTAAATAACATAATTTAGATTACAAAAGTATAGAATTTGTACTAGCTTTAAGAATGTATATTGTAGAATTGTATTGAATGTGTATTGTAGCACTATGTATGATGTTATAGCTCTTGAGTAGCAAATATATAGATGTAAGTCAATGCCTTTTTACATAACGTATTTATTTAAAATCGTGTCCTTTTTTATAATAAGAACAGAAAACAAATCCTAAAAATAATATTGATTGATTTCGTTTATTTATAATAGTTTACTTAGACATTCATTTAAATTTAAAATAATTTACTTGGAAAAAATGCTTTTCTACTTTGATTATTTGATATTATTTATGTATAATTGAAAATGCTGTATGTTAAAATTAAATTATAGTAATATAAGCTGAATCTTTAAATTTAAAATATTTATCTATATGAAAAAATTAATAGTACAACAACAACAGACTAAAAAAAATGAAAGGCGAACGAAAGAAACTTCGGAAGTTCAAAAGTTGGTGAGAAATATAAAGAAATTTTTCTCCCCTTATCTTAAGGAAAGTGAGACCTCCAGTTAAAAGAACAATTTTCCAGGGAGGAAATGAATGGAACCCCTACAGGCAGAAAAACCAGATGGCCAGATGGTGCTGACCAAAGGACAGAGAGATGTGAAAACCATGGGCTGTCTCAGTCTAGCTTAGACTAATTATTCTGTAGTGAAATGCTTGTAAATCTTCAATTTTATCAGGGGTTAAAATCTCTTTGAAAAACGTTTTCCGCAACTGCTGAATAGATTTCAAGTAGAACCCTTCTATAAATTAGCGTGAATCCTTCCACAACAGGAGATTTTTGCAACCCATGGTGGGAATCACCTCCACTAAAGTGTGAAATAATAAAAATCCTCTGCCTTGCTCAACAAATAATATAAACCAATGAAACGATTTAATGATGAATACAACACACTATTTTGAAAAATAAATGGCTGTTTTTATAAGTAGTTTAGGCAAAGAATTCTGCTCGTTTTGGTTAATGTTTCAAAATTTAAGTCAAGAAAATCAAATATTTAAAGTCTAGATTTTTATAATATATTTTGATGCAGCTTCTGGGCTTTTATAGTTGATTCTCATAGATTTAAGTGAACAACGTATATATATATATATATATATTTTTTATACAAGGATTTTCTTTGATTGTAAGTAATCATTTCCTAAATATTTAAACTAATGCATTATACTTAAATTATTAGTTAGCGTTATATGCGTTCGTTATATTTTCTAAAAATGATGTAAACTGCTAAGATTTCTTCGAAATATTTTATTAAGTGGTAGAGAGTTAAGAACTAAACCTTGCAAAATTTTAGATAATTTTGGTAAAATTTAAAATTCTTACCACGAGATAACTGGAGTAGAATTGTGTTTAATGGAAAATTTCAAAGTATACATACGTAGTGGCAGAAAATATAATTTTTAAATCAAATTTACATAAACCAAGAATTAAACATCAAAACATAAATTTTGCTACCACTAGAAAAAAGTTCCCCATTAAGTTGCAACTTAGCATCGAGTGGTTCTCCCTCCTTTTAATGTTATAAATTAGAATTTATAATAATTTTTAGTTTTTATTGTTACTGTTTTATGACAATACCTTTAATATGAACATAGATTTTTTGTATTAATAATTATATATTGTATAAGTAAATACTCGTTAATGCATTATAATTAATACGTAATAAAAAAAGCAACGAATGTTGAAATTTCTAATGTTAGTGGGATCATAATTTTTCAAGTTTCCTGAAAAATAATTGCGATAAGTAAATAATTTTGTGTTACGTTCAGCAAATAGTTTCCAACAACCGATAAATGCTTTTCTTTCTATTCATAAATAGATAGATTTTGAGTTTAACCACTTGTTTTTTCTTTTTTTTCTTTCCTTTGAATGGTTATATTAAGTAACAATGCTTTAAGTGTAAGTTTCAATAATCCTTTTACTTACGAATAGATTTTTTTTAATTTATAAAGACATGTTTGTTTTGTACTTTTAAATTACATTTATTTAATATTTGTCAACCTTTCTTTGAGTTATGGAACACCCTTCCATAGCAACTCAGGCACAAAATTTTGTAATCTTTCCCCTACATCTTTTATTTTATTTCAGATTACAATTTTTTTCCTTTTTTTTCAAAAAAAAAAAAAAAAAAAATTAGATTAAATAATTACTTTTTTTTAAAAATTTTAACTTAAGTCTTTTACAATACATATCACTTACATTATATTTATATCACTACATATTATATTACTTAAAAAAAATTGTTATACTGTTTTTAAAAGGGTTCATAAAGTGTCCTTTATATATTTATTTATTTCTTATAATCAAAGTAAAATGGTAACAAAATAATATTAAGGCTATAATATGTTGTTTAAAGCCAACCACTACAAGAATTTAGTAACTTGAAAAAAAATAATCAATAAGGTAACAATTACATTAATTATTTTTCATTAAATAATTACCTTTATTTTAAAAATATAAAAAAAAAATAATAAGCATTTTATGTATTGAAAAATTAGATCTTGTTTAATAATGAAGTATACGCATTCTTATAATGTATTTTCATAAAGATACAAAAAAAGTCCTCTTTTCCTCAAATATTCCAATCATTCATATTTCTCTTCTTCCTATAAAGCAACTTTTAAAACTAATTAATTTTGATTATTTTTTAAAAAAAAGTTTTTTTTAAAAAAATAATATAAAATATAATAATAAAAAATAAAAAAAAATTTTTTTAAAAATTAATTAAATATCCGAACTACATGAATTTATACACGTTGGTCTAAATTCATGTAGTTCGAATATGGAGTTAGAATTCCTGAGAAATAGAATTTCAAAAAAGTCGGATATTTAAAATTTGATTTCTTAGGAACTATTTGATCAATTTCGCTAAAATATAGTATTTTTCCTTCTTAAATTACCTTCTTTTAAAACGATGTAAAAAATTTATGACTTACAATTGAGTTTTTTTACGACTATTATAAATAAAATAATAAATGTTAACGAAAAGTTATTTTTTAACAAATGGCCTTTATAATTCGGGGATACTTTTTTTAAAATTCGATTGAAAAGCTCTGGTGTTACTTCTCATATTGCAGCTACCCCCAATACTTAGGGGTACAGAAATCCAAATCAGCCTAAAAAATGGCCATTGTTCCATTCTGATGCAAAAAGAATTTTTCATATTTTTTTTTTTTTTTATTTATTTATTTTTTTTGGTCTATTTCTCAACTTTTTCCCTTTTTTTATTTTTCACTGTTAAAAAATCAATTATTTCTAGATATTCTTAAACTAAGACTATTTCTCATTAAAGAATGCACTATTGTCGCTATTTTGACTAGAGTTCTGTATTTAATTATATGTATATTTTTTCTTATTATCGGTTATTATATAATGTTTGTAAAACTTAATTATATTAAGAGCATCGGTTTTTTGTTAATAAAAAACTAACCGAAATATAGCTTTTGATTGTCGTTATTTTTTTTGTAAATATAAAAAATCGTAATTATTTACACTGTGATCTTTAATGAATTTATTATATCGCAATGATTTTATTGTTTTGGTATTAGCAAAGGATTATTTTTAAAAACAATCAATTTTATTCAGTTTAAAGTTTGAAAGTAATGGGTAATCATCCGATTATGTTATAGTTCTTCTTTAACCCAGAGACATTTGTTGCGTGTGCGTATTTTTGTTTCCTAATTATATTTGTTGCTTAATTAAAAAAATTGTTAGGAACGCAAGAGAATCTTCATTAAATATGATAAAGCAGACTTTTTTTCATTTCTAACTAATGCTGATTTCGAGCACACGTGAATGCATTACAAATAAAAAGAGATAATTTTATTGTTATAGTTAATTTTTATTTATTTACTAATCTATTTTTAAAAAAATTGCAATGCAATATTTTGGAAAATTTTATAATTGGAAAATTTTATAACCGTTGTTGAGCAGCCGATCCAATTAATTGAGTTTGCGACTGCTAATGTTCAACTTCGTACCCTTGTTCTTTATTAATGTAAAAAAAAAAAAATTGCTTTTTAGGCATATTTTTTTCAAAAATGGATTTAGATTGTTTTATTTAAATTTTGCTGCTGTAATGCACAGTCTCAAGTCCTAACTCCCTGTTAGGGTTCTTGCGAATATAATTATCATTTTATACATCTTAAATTATAGCTTTGAATAAAACAACTTTTAAAAACCGTGTGATATCAGAAAATAAGAAGAAAGCATTCAGTAATCTTAAGTTTTTATTAACGTAAAACTAGTTTACATAGCGAGAACAAGCATCTTAAAATTTTTTCTCATTTGTCTGGATTTAAGTATGTATCAGTTCTTCAAATTATTAGAAGCTCTACTTAAATTCACGGTAGTTAGATAACCTAAGTTAGATAACACTTTTAAATTTCTTTCGTTTACTGAATACTTGTACTTAGTCCATTTTCTTCAGTCATTGGCAAGATCTTGAGGCACTTAGCTTGCAAGAAGTTCAACGCCTTTGAACGTGCGTGTTCTTTATAAATTCTGCAATTTTCAGCGTGATGCATCCAATTGATCCAAGCCACACAGTTTTGTGATAAATTTTCTTTATTGTTATCGTTGTTCCTTAAATTCAAGGCTTATACTCCATTCTTCATGACCTATTTTTGTACACGAAATCTTCAACTAATTAAGAACTTTCCTTTTCACGGGTCTTAATAACAGCCATCAGACTTTCCATCTTTTGCATCATCAGTTTGGTGCATTTTCTCTCCTGCAATGAGCAATAGTTGTTGTGCTCTTGCAATTTAGTGTAACCTAATGCTCCAGGCACTTTTTACATGCTTTCCTGCTTTGTCAGTTAGATATAAAGTCATACTGATCTATTTGTCTTTCTTAACAGAAGTTAAAGTGTCCAAGTTACTTTTGTTAGAAAAAAGTCCAAGAGTCGAGGAAAAAAAGCTTTTTACATATTCTGCTCTTTTGGCTTCTTTATTCTAGACCAAATTACATCAATGTGACGTCGTAGGTATGGAAACAGTGGTCCAACCACAAACCTAAATATAAATGAATGATCATCAGAATTTGTGTGAAAGATAAATTGATGGGGAAAATAAACACTTCAGGGGGTACTAGGTTTGAAATGCAGTACAGTACTGAGTTGAAGATTTTTAACATCTGTGTTTTGTAACATAATAAGCAAAAAAATAAAATGAAACTATATTATACTTCATTCTTATATTTCCTCGGTTAAAAATATCAGTTGATTGCAAATTAAGACAACGGTAGGAAGATTTTTAATTTAAAAATTAAGATCTAAAATTAAATTTTGATAAAAAAAAAGCTTTATAACATGTGCATTTTTGTTTCTGATGTATGCTATTTGTGTTACTGCCACTCATTTAATGAATTTTTCATACATACATTAACAGTGAGTTTTCTTCAGAGCTCGGCATTTTCAAATTCTCTGTTTATACTTAAATGAAATTGTTTTAATTTAATTGTATGTCACATAAGATATCTTTTTAAATCAAAAACTACCTCAAGTTGGAATATGGGCATATATAGATTTCACTGTAAGTTATCACTATATTGGACTAAAAGGTTTTTAATGACATTTTTTTTTAAATTTTTTTTTTTTTTTTTTTTGCAAAAAAATTCTGAAACGCTGCAAAAAAAAAAAAAAAAATGCAAACTAATAAAAATTAAAATAAAGTCACTAGTGCTTACTTTTGAAAATTTTTGATCTTGTAATTTATTACGTACCTTCTCTGATTAGTAATCCTTCATATCAGCTCTTAATCTTTTATTTTTAGTTCTTTATCATTAGTTCCTTATCTTTGAATCTTTAACATTAACCCTTAATCCATAATCCTTAAACCATAATCCGTAATCCTTAAACCATAATCCTTTATCAGTATTCCATAATATATAATCCATAATCCTAAACATTTTCTGAGAGGTTTGTCTACTCTATATCACCAGTCTGCGTCTGAACATTTACTGAGAGGTTTGCCCAATAAATATCATCAGTCTGCGTCTGAACGGACACAAATGGGAAAACCCATGGATGAACTGTGTCCAGAATTACAGCACGCTTCCGATAATACTTGGCAAGCTTCTGATAATATTTGGCAATTTTCCTCTCATCAAAATCCCCAGCATGATCACTCTTGCATCCAGAGCAAGAGCTCAAATTGGCGAAATATCGCCTCAATCTCTTAAGCCACTTCATGACTTAAAAATAATCAATTTTCAAATCGCCTTGGAAAAAAATTCAAGATAGCGCCCCAAATACAAAGTTTGGAATGACAATAATCATTAATTTAAAGTATCTCTTTAAACAATACTGACTACTGACACATTGTTGCATTTAGAATAGTTGTGTTTTGTGATTTTTCTTTTAACAATGTGCAACAAAACTATTATTTTCATTGTTGAGAGAGGGAGAGAGAGAGAAAGAGGGAGGGAGGGATTTCTTATTATAAAATATAATAATAAAAATAAAAAACAAAAAGTTTTTTTTAAAAAAATTAATTAAATATCCGAACTACATGAATTTATACACGTTGGTCTAAATTCATGTAGTTCGAATATGGAGTTAGGATTCCTGAGAAATAGAATTTCAAAAAAGTCGGATATTTAAAATTTAATTTCTTAGGAACTATTTGATCAATTTCGCTAAAATATAGTATTTTTCCTTCTTAAATTACCTTCTTTTAAAACGATGTAAAAAATTTATGACTTACAATTGAGTTTTTTTTACGACTATTATAAATAAAATAATAAATATTTACGAAAAGTTATTTTTTAACAAATGGCCTTTATAATTCAGGGATACTTTTTTTAAAATTCGATTGAAAAGCTCTGGTGTTACTTCTCATATTGCAGCTACCCCCAATACTTAGGGGTACAGAAATCCAAATCAGCCGAAAAAATGGCATGTTTATTCAGAGAAAGTAAGTTTTAGTGTCTGATTTCGTAACTTCGTGTCCCTGCCCTTATTAATTAGCATATTTTAAGTCACCTCCTTGAACCACTGAACATGAGAAGAACGTGAAGATCTGATTATTATATCATAAGTTATCAGGGCAGTCCGTTTATTTATTTTCGCGCACTGAACATCTAAAGACTTATAATTCAAATCTGTTTCTGCCTTTTCTCTAATTTGTTCCATTCTGATGCGAAGAGAATTTTTCATAATTTGATTGTTTTTTTTTTTTGTTGTTGTTGGTCTATTTCTTAACCTTTTTCACTTTTTTTATTTTTCACTGTTAAAAAATCAATTATTTCTAGATATTCTTAAACTAAGACTTATTTCTCATAAAAGAATGTACTATTGTCGCTATTTTATCTAGAGTTCTGTATTTAATTATATGTATATTTTTTCTTATTATCGGTTATTATATAATGTTTGTAAAACTTAATTATATTAAGAGCTTCGGTTTTTTGTAAATAAAAAACTAACCAAAATATAGCTTTTGATTGTCGTTATTTTATTTGTAATTATAAAAAATCGTAATTATTTACACTGTGATCTTTAATGAATTTATTATATCGCAATGATTTTATTGTTTTGGTATTAGCAAAGGATTATTTTTAAAAACAATCAATTTTATTCAGTTTAAAGTTTGAAAATAATGGGTAATTATCCGATTATGTTATAGTTCTTCTTTAACCCAGAAACATTTGTTGCGTGTGCGTATTTTTGTTTCCTAATTATATTTGTTGCTTAATTAAAAAAAATTGTTAGGATTTTTATTGGCAGTTGAAGAAACGCAAGAGAATTTTCTTTAAATATGATAAAGCAGACTTTTTTCATTTCTAACTAATGCTGATTTCGAACACACGTGAATGCATTACAATTAAAAAGAGATAATTTTATTGTTATAGTTAATTTTTATTTATTTACTAATCTATTTAAAAAAATTTGCAGTTTAATATTTTTGGAAAATTTTATAACCGTTGTTGAGCAGCCGATCCAATTGTTTGAGTTTGCGACTGCTAATGTTCAACTTCGTACCCTTGTAATTTTGAACTCGATTCAGAAGACAAGGGAACTCCTGTATCGAGCATTTTGTAGAAATTTGCCTTCGCAGAGGACTTTTTTGATTGAACTCATCCGTATTTGCGTTACATGGAGTGGAGGATCACGATAGCCTCCCGCGGTTAGTCTGACGGTAAAGGTAACCAATGATCCGTCAAAGAGGATATTTTACGTCAACACCGTGGGAGGTGCAAGTCGGATATGGAAATCGTGTCGAGCAGTCATCGCTGGGAATCGAACCCGGGTCACCTCGTTGGAAGGCGAATGCTCTATTCCCTGAGCCACCACGGCTCTTTTTGCATAGATTTCCAAAAGGCTTAAATACTTCAAAAAGTACTTTTATTTCGTATCGCATAAAAAAAAGAGATTATAAATATTTTAGGAAGGGCGCCAGTGCGAGATTTGCCATAGGCGCTTCTTTCCATAGATACGCCTCTGATCATGTCATATAAAAGATAGAATAATAAACACATTGAAGTTGCTCATTTATAAAACATGTATTCTATTTCTTTCCTTCAAAATATTTTAAAATTATATCAATCTTTAATTATGATTTTAGTGGATGTACATTAATAAAAAATAGACTCTACACTCTTATTAAATCATTGTATTGAACAAATTTACTTCTCAAGGCATAATGCAGAGAAATCAACATTCTTGGGCTCTATTTAAAACAAAACGTCTGAAACTAAAAATGATTGTCAAACTTTCATGAGGTACCAAAATTACTTCAAAATTAATTTGGGCATTATTAAAATATCTGTGTTATGTAAAAAAACATTGAAAAAAAAAAGCATTCTGACAATCCTTTAAAAAAATATCATTGTAGTGGATTCGGGACAAATTTGTACTGGATAATTGCGCTTAAACACCAATAATATTTTACGCATCGCTTGAAAGCTAATATGAAAATCCACTATTTATCAAAACAACCGGACAATTCTTTAATTTAAAAAAATATCAGTGTGGTAAATTCATACTGGGCACTTAAACTTAATACCTTCATTTCTTTTTCAAGTCAAAATCTTTGCCCCTCCCATTTTTTCGATGATTATACATATTTCATCTATGCAAATACAATTCAAACTCCACATTGTTAGTTATTATCGCCGATGTTGGGAAAAAAAAAAAAAAAAAAAACGCAGTCATCGCGACTATATGAGACTATTTGCAACTATTTTTGGTTTGATGTAACTATGGCAACTATTTTTTGTCTGAAAGACCTAAAAAAGCAACTATTTTTAGGAAAAGGAGACTATTGGGAGACTTTTCTGTACTACTGGCGATGTTTTTTTGACATAAATTGTGATGACAACCGCCCGCGGGAGCTTCTGAACACAATGAAATTTTTTTTCTTAAAAAACAGGAAATTTTGAACATTTTTAATTGTAAATTTGAGTAATCACTCTTTAATGCGCTCAAATTGCAGAGATTGCATTGTAAGTCTATTTTGTTTCTCGATCGCTTTTTCAACGGTTATTGCTACGAAATTCTGCATGATTTTAAAAAATCTAATTTTTTATACGATATTACAATGTGTGAATTTCGAATTTGAGTAATTACTTTTCACAATATATATATATTTGCTAAATCAATTATTGATCAAAGCGAAAATTTGTTAGGAAAAGTATGTTATTTTTTAACGAAAAAAATTTTTTATTGAATGAATTCTAGTATTTAATTTTTTGCAAATATACTAATTTTTTTGATCCAAAAATTTAGTGATAGAACATCCTTCTTAAATTTAATTTATGAAATTATTTTTACACCCTTTAAAGATGCTTTTCTCATCTGTGATTCTTACCTATGTTCAACATTTCCATTGTTAAAAAGTCATTCTGCAGTTGAATTTTTATCTGAAAACTATAATTCTTATTTATTTTTTGATAAAATAACAAATGGCTGTTACTTTTTGCAATTACTCTTTTTCAAGTAATATTTCGAACCCTACTAATGAATTTAAAATATAATTAACTTTATATTATAATTAAAATTTATTATTTTATAACTAATATAAGAATTATCCTAGTTATTAACAGGGGTCAACACTATTGAATTATAAAGATCAATTTATACATTTCGATCATTTTCTTATATTTATTTACAAAAAAGGTATCTAAATTTCCAAATGTTAATTTATAATTTTGGTATTGTTTTGGTCTATATTTGGTGACCCCCTAAACGTGAAATTTTCTTAGTGATACTAACTTATTTTCAATGTGCTAACAAGAGTTTTTTTTTTTTTTTTTTTTGTTTGTTACAAAATTTATTTTCGATAATTATAATGCATTCCATCTGTATTAAATTTTATTGCCAATTTTACTTTTTAAATTTGATAAGTTGTGTACTGTGTATTTTATGTTGAATGCGAGAAAAAGAATTACATATTAAGAATTCCATAATTAATTTATTTAGCCGAAACAAGTTAATTAAAAATGAAAAATCCTCTGGTTAGGAAAACGCCCACAGAAGTATTATTAATCAGAATGGTGTCATCAATGCAGTCCATGTTTAATTAAATTATCACCTTAAGACATTTTCACACAGAATAAAGAACACTCACAGCTGAGTGATATATTATTTTTCTGTTGGCCATCACAATCCCCAAATCTAACATCTTGTTTTTTTCTATGGGTTTTGTGAAACCTATTATATTTAGGAAACAGATTGAAATCTAAATTTTGTATTAAATAGTCATAAAATATATATTTATTTGAAATCATAATAATAAATTACCTCAGTATTATTTATTATAAAATTCTATTATTGCCTATATGATTACATTGATCGATAAAGATTTGGAACTGGCAATTAAGATATGTTATTAGAAATTATTCACTACCAATTAATTTTTTGTTTTAATAATTAAACTTCTTTTTTGGTTCGCTTCACTATTTAAGTGTCCTAGTCTTTCATATTGTTACGTATAGTAATTTAATCTTATTTAATTAAAACTTTGTCTTACATTTCATTATTGAAAGATATTTCAATCCTGTTAAAAGTTTAAATAACTTGCACTAAATTAATATTATAGATTGCATAATAATTTACTTCTAGTTATTAATTAACTAAAACTTCATACCCATAAAGCAGCATTTTAACACTAGTTCATAAATTTGCAGCACAAGGAAAATAGGTTTCTTTGTCTTTCAAACACATTTTAATTTTTTATTAAAAGAAATTTTTAGACTTTAAAAATTATTCAAACCATAGTTTATAGTTCCACAAAATAGTAAATTGTTTCAAAATTGTGAAAATATATTTTTTGTTTACTATTAAAATAGCCAATATGATTTTTTTTCCTTAAAGTTACAAAAATATAAGATTAAAACAATAAGCAATGAACTTAAACTAAAAGGATAACTTCTTATCTAAGTTTGCAAAATTAATTTCAAAGCCATATTGTAACTCCATTTCAGCGGTCCACATCTTACAAAAAGTTTTATCTGATAGTATATAAAAATAAAGTATCATATGTTGGCTGAAGGAAGATAAATTAAGACATATAGACAAATAAAGAAAATTTTTTATTTTTGACTAGAAAACTGTACATATAATATTATAGAAAAATACTTTTCTCACAGACAGGAATTTTACAATATGTAATTATTTTTTTCTATTAGCAAAAATATTTTTAGTACTATTCTTTTGTGATATTGGAAAACGAAATGAAATATTTGAAGGACATTTTACATATAAAAAGAATCAATGTTCTTAATTGCAAAAACTAAGAATAGTAGTAAAATAGTTAAGAGTTCTTAAGATTTAATTACAAAATAATAAATAAAAAAAAAAAATATCTGCTTGTGAAAAATAAGGGTTTATCTACAAATTGCAGAAAAACTATTAAAAATAATTTGAATGAATATGTAATAGAGAGTAAGACATAATTAAAAAATTGAAATTCACAGAAATTGGCATAGAAATTATTTTAATTTGGGAATGATAGTAAAGCAATTTAGGAATGCATCGGAATGTAAATAATACCAGTAGGTATCAATATAATTAAGTAAAAAAAATTGGTCTTCCAGGAGACTTTTTCCATTTACATATGATACACATGTACTAATCAATATTCAGAGTTCTCCCAAGAAATAAAAAAGACAGGGAGCTGCCTTACTAAAAGGAGAACTTTGAGTTTTGAAAGGGCACTTACTTCACCATAAAAATTTATCAAATGTGTAATAACTGAATTTGATCTTCAACAGTTTTTAAATTATCCTCGTGTATTACTTTCTGTATTTCAAAAATACTCGCTCATTATCAAAAAAAAAAAAAAAAAAAAATTTTAGTTAAAAAAAAAATTAAAGGCATGCTACAAGACCATATTTGAGTATTAATTTCTTAAATTTTTAAAAAGCAAACTAAAAAAAATTATTAATTTATTAACAACTTGAAAGCTATATTTAACTTGATTTCTATAATTTAAACTGAAAATTGTGAAAATATAAACAAAGATTAAAAAAAGTATTTATTTAAAAAATAATTTTAAAATCACTTAAATTCATTGATATTCCTCCTCTCATACAAAAGAGAAACTTATAAAAATTTAACCAGTTGAGAATAATCCTAACAAACTAAATATTAATAGTAGTAATCAGAATTAAATTTATAAACACAGGATAATTTTACTAGTGTTTAATTATTATTTAAACAACGAGTTATTTTTAAAAAAAATTTAAATATGACTAAAAAGGCACTGTTTTTAAGGGATGGCAGCTTATTTTTACAATAAGGGCACATTTATAAAAAGGGAAATAGGGTGGGCGGCTCTTTTAAAACTGCTTAGGGAGAACACTGATATTTCTAAATTTCTTAACATAAATAAACAAATCTCATAATAAATATTTAAAGACAATAATAAGCTTAAATCATAAAATATTTTTCTTCACATTTGTTACTAAAAAATAACAAAGAATAATAAAACATAATTGACAAATAATAAATATTTAGATAAAAATTATAAACTTACAAACCTTGTAAAACAAAAATATCATGTAAAAATAAAATTTATTTGAAAACGAAAACCACAAGATTTCAAGATTTTATAAAATTAATGTTGAAATTTAATATTGTGATTTTTATTAATTTAGTAAAACATGTGTTTTAAACTTCTACTTTTATTTCTCTTTTTTAGAAATAAAAATAAATATGTTTACTTAGTATAAGTAATAATCTCCTGATTAAATAAAATTTTTGCTAGGTTATACGAATTGTGGGGTATATCTAATAATTTATCTACCAAAAAATTGAAAAAGATTGAAGTGTTTTTTAAACTATACCTCTTACACTAAATTTACTTTCAATAAGGGAAATCGATTACCGATTCTGATAAAGAAATTAGGAGGTGTCAATTTGTTAAAATTATTTTCATACTAAAAATGGCTATTTGCTAAAGCAGTTGTCAAAGTTTTCTTTTGATTTTCTAGATATAAGAGAATGTTACTTAATGAATATTATGTATTATTTTTTTTATAAACCTAAATTTTCAAGCTAGCTAGAAAATAAATAACAGCAAAAACTTTGAATTTTACAAATTTTTCTCTTCCTTTTGGCATTAAAGCATTTTCATTACACACTGAAATGCCTCCAAACTTTATTTTTGGATTAAAGTTCTAAACACCACAACCTTGATGTAGCATGAAAAAATCTTTTGCAAATGAGTTTTTTATTTGCTAGGCATAAACCTACTGATTTAGGTTAATAAATTCAAGTTTACAGTTCCATTTCCATACACAAGCACCAAATGCAATATTTGGAATCAATCTTGAGTGAAGCATAAATAAAATGGAAATAAAAAGTTTTAGCAACTTTGAAATTAATGTGAATACAATAGTACTCCAGTGAAGTTTTTATGAATCATCAGAAATGAAGTGGAATTGTTTCCTCAGGTCATCTCCTATGTCAGATACCAATTTGCAGTAGTGTATAGCAGAACTTCTGTTTTTGATTGACAGTAAGTACTTTGAATAATCCATAAAAATAACATCTATATCTTGAGGTGAGGAAATGTTAAGAACAACAACTTGAAACAAAAAGATACTCATTTTTTTTAGTATATAGGGTTTACATAAATGAATGATATATATATATATATTAAAGAGAACTTTTTTAATTTTTTTTTATGTTGCCTACAACTTCTGAAATAAATACGCTTTAGTTTAAATAACCTAAATAAATTAAATACTGATTAATAATCTAATTCTTTATACTTGTGTTGAATTTCAGGAAAAAAAAAAAAAAAAACATTGAAGTTTACCAATTTTTCTTAATTTTCACAGAACAGCCCTGGTACTCACTATGAGAAGATGGTTGCATATTAAGTTCCATCTGCATTCTACTCAACTAGTCACCTAATTTTTGGAAGGGGTATTTACATTACATTTATAGTTATATACATAGATTTTCAATAGAATTGTATTTCTCGGTTTACCCGAAAGTTAGCCTGACGGCAAAGAGATTCGAACCTATGATTCATCTACCACTGAGGAAATTTCACGTCATCACTGTGGTCGGCGCAAGCCAGGTGCAGAATTCGAATCGACCTGCCATTGCTGGGAATCGAACCCATTTCACCTCATTGGAAGGTGAACAATATTCCCTGAGCCACCGCGGCTCTAATCTAAAAATTTCAAAGAAGTTGTGTTTTAAAATTCATTTTATCAGGAACTATTTGACAAATTTTGTATTTTGCCATCCGTAATTCTTTAAAATGATGTAAAAAATTGTATACCTTACAATTCAAATTTTTTTAGAGTATTATTAAACAAAACAGGAAAAAATATTTACGAAAATATATATTACATGGATTTGCCTTTAGCTAAACGAATTTTTAATTTGTTCGAAAATTTTTCAATTCACTTAAAAAGTGTTTGAGATAACATTAAAGGGTCCAATCTTTGAACCTCTCTCTTGACCTTAAACTACTGGGAACCTGTTTCTTAATTGTGGCTATTCTCCATATCCGAGTCCATTAGAAAAAGTTATTCAGAGAAAGTACGTTTTTGTGACTAATTTCGTGACTTTGATTATTATCTGCACTTATTATTTAGCTTATTTGATGTCAACTTATCAAACCATTGAAATTTAGTAAAAGAACCCGAAGATCCGATCATTAGTTCAAAAGTAATTTAAAGTGGTCTGCTTTTTTTTTTACTTTGTAGAAGACTGAAAACCAGCAGAAATTGTGAGAGTTTAACGGGAACAATTTCCAGACCGAGAGTTGCCCAATCAAATTAGCTTCAGAGCAGCAGACAACGAATATTCAGTCTTTTGTGAATTTGAAGCTTGCATTTCAATTGGTTTAAATTTGCATTATTCAAATTTCGTTATTAATGATTAATTGTTCGTAACTGTCTCTTTTGTTTTCTCTCTTTTCTTGAAACGATCAACCGTTCATGCTCACGGTTCACTTTCCCACCCCATACTGAATGGTTAAAAGTTGTGACCACAATGTTTGTAACAGCGTGTATAGGTTGACAATAAAACTTTTTCAAATATATGTACATAAAAGGATATAGTTCTCAGATGTTTTAGTCAGCAAACCAAATTCCAAAGTGGCTTGAAGAAACAGAGCTGCTCTTTCAATCATACCAAATGAATGCAAAAACTTGATCACAGTCCAAAATTCCTGAATAGAAAGCAGAGATAGAAGTGCTTTATTCTGAAAATCAAATTTTTCCAACTGTTATTTATAATGTAAACATTTATAATTGTAATATAAATTATTTAGCAGTTTAGGATAGATAAACTTAATCTTTACATAACATAGTGTTTTGGATAGCTTAAAATATTCACATTATGTAAATAGTGTAGCCTATGGCTCTGAATACAATGCAGATAATGAGTTTAATAACTTCAATTTTTACATTCATTGCTGCAAGCATAAAACGAAAAAAAATATGTGATAGAAAATTTTTGTCAACTATTGCTCTAAATAAAATTTAAAAATTATTCAAAGTACATAGATTTTTTAAAAATCATCTATCCTAAAACACAAACAAATCCTACAAGAAGCCTTGCTGTCCTCCTCTCATGTCAGCAGAATGTGACTATTTTTTCCCTCCAGTCTTGCCTCTATAATGTATTACTCCATTGAATTCAGTGTGGCAGGTCTTTATAAAATTTGAGCATCTTAATTTCAGATAACAAATTCTATCAAACATCAACGTCAATTTTAGTTTGTTATTTCTACCCCTTCAAATTTCAATGTTATAACACAAGAGTTTTGGATTTGAGTAGTACTCTTTGAAGTGCTTGGTTTGCAGTGATTCCATCTTAAAACAAGTCATTTACTGATTGTTTTTGGCATTTTCACACCAGTTTTCAAACTTTAATATGATGTTATAGCAACACAGATGATTTAAAATTTTAGTTATTTAGTTACACGTTTGGTTTGCTGCAATTTCGTCGTAAAGATATGTCTTTTTTAAATCGCTTTTCCATTATTTCAATAAAGTTTACAATGTTATTATGCTACGTAAATTTAGAATTCTAGTCATCACTTTTTGACGTGCTGGGCTCTCAACAATTTTGTTGTAAATCTACCTCTTGTTTTGATTGTTTTTTCGGCAGTTATTTTTTGCTTTTGGCCTTTACAACTTTTGATATTATTAATACGATGCTATAATGGCATGCAAATTTCAATTTAGAATCATCACTTCTTGAGACGCTTGAAAAGGAAAAAAATATCTAGACTTAGTCTAGACTTAAAATTTGATCTAGACTTAAAATTTGATTTTTATCACCCTTTTTTCAAATTCATGACTTAATTGTGACACCCTGAATGTAACTAAATTAAACGTTTAAAGCTTTTTGTTGTTTATGATAGACATTAAATACACTAGAGTAAAAGTTTTGTTCATCAAGTTTAAGTTCATAAATAGCTTCAATGTCGAAAAGTTTCCAATTAATTTAAAAATGAAAAATTATCAGTATAACTGTAAAAATCATGAAGTTTAAAATTAAATAATTAAAGATTAATTTTAGAGAATTTTCCAAACCCTGCACTAAGATAGTTTTTATTTAAACAAAGAGACCTGGAAATGTCCAATACCTTACTAAAAAATTTAGCTGTAAATCGATAGTTATAAGAATTGTAAAAATTTCTTAACACAACCTGCTAAGAAATATTTAGACAGAGTAAGTGTAATGTTTAACTTCGGTATCATTTCTATTGATTTAAAAGGTAGAAATAAGTTAGCCAAGAAGGATATCAAACTAGTGAAATGATGAGAAAATCTGGCAAAGTGGCAGGTGAGGTTCAGTTTTCTGAACTACTTGTGCCAGAAATATAAAGTGATTGTATAACATTACTTTTCCTTAATCCAAGGAAAATAAATATATTTGCATATAAACATAATAACTTTATAAAAACTAATAAAAAAACTTACTTTTTGATCGATATTTGAGGAGCGTAAGTGATCTGCCCAACGCTTCAAAATTTCTCTATTTTCAGCTACTGATAATGTGGACTAAAGAATTAAAGAACAATAATTAATTTTTATTTTTTGACAAAAAATCTTAAACTATAGAAATTTTGTTTAAGAAAAACTATGTTATTATGAAAAATAGTAAACAAAACACAGTTATATGATAGTAAAAATACGACATCATCAGGCTTTTATTTCAGACATTAAATTTAAAAAAACTAAGTTAAAACTTTGTGAAAAGATTTTCAGAGAGTTTTAATTAATATTGCTTTGCATTTAAGTAATTATCATTAAAAAAAATATTTAGTAATTCAATATATTTCAAAATGTATAAAATATTTACAATATAATTTGTAGTATTTGTAGACCACTTTTATCATAATCTCCAATTTTTCAGTTGTTTTAAGTAACAAAGCATCAAAAAAACTTTTTTCAAAAACAATTCCACAAATAAATTCCACTTAATAGGATATGGATTGGATTGGATGTGGAGTTTAATTTTGCAAGAGGAAAGTGCAACTCTATAACAAACTCAAATGATATTAAATACAAAATGATATTAATGATGATAAATTGTCAATAATGATATAGTCTCAAAAATAACAAATTTTGTCAATAAATTAATAACAAATTAAATGAGTCTTATTAAGTAAGATTAATGTATTAAAAAAGAAATAAACATTCAAGAGTTATGGGACACATACTTTTTTGTTCTGTTTTTTAGGTAAATATAAATAATGGACTTTTTTATTTGTTATGTAAAATGAGCTCAATGATTAATATGGGTAACATGTGAGGACTACGTCATGGAATAAATATGTCAAAAGTTTTCTGGAATCATGTGTTTATTTGCTTACAGTTACACTTTTAAAACTTGTTTCAGTAAAAGGTAATAATTTAAAATCAACATTAATTGAAATATAAAAGAGTAAGTTAAGTGACTAAAAATCTAAATTAATGGAAAATGGGTAGTACTTATTCATTTAAGAGAAACATGAAAATCTTTATAATATTATTGATGCTTAATTAATTTTGGTAAAAAAGTACTCATTTAAATAAAATAAAAAAAGTTTTGTACTAGAAATGTAAATTAAGGGAGAATATTTATTTGATAAATTAGTAGAACTGCACGATGTCCAAAAATGTGAAACTACCTTTGCCAGCCATACAGCTTGGTCCCATCGCTGTGATCCCTGCAAGTACCTGCAGCCATCGGATGCCTTCTCAATCAAACATAGTAGCTGTACACCCTCTGATATTCGACCACTGGCTATCAGATTGGTGGACACCAGTTTGATTATTGACTGGGAAGTACCTGACGACTGAACAGTCGCAATGAGGCACGCTCTGAAACACAAAGCAAAGAGGAAAAATTAGTACGCTAGTATAAGTAATGGAGAGTTAGAAAAATATTTCTCAACAAAGGTCAGTGTACATTGCCATGTCAGGTCTTAATTGTGTCAATAACAAGACATCAATGTACAATTTCCTTGCACTGGTATTCTCTATAAATGAAAAATATGTATATATTTATTGGGTGAGAGTTTTATCCTTAACCTATATTTTGTGATGTTATTTTTTTAGTTTAATAAGTTCTCTAGAAAGTATAAGTAATGTACAAGTAAAATAAAACTTTACGTTTTTAGAGTAAAAACAAAGGTTTTGATTTTTTTAACACAAACATAACATAGGTAAGGGGCATTTTCACGCTAAAACCTGATTGCATCAAAGACAACAGTCAAGGTATAAATGCGTCACTTCCTTGTTCTACTTGCAATAAATGAAAATGTACATGTTTATTAGCTGTGAGTTTTGATTTTGGCTATTTTTGTAATGTTAAATCCTAGTCATTATCAAATCCTAGTCATTATCCAAAGTCAAGTCCTAGCCATTCCAAATCCTAGTCATTATCAAAACTTTGAAACCATTTTGACGAAGGATCCAGAGCAAAAAGTTTGTTTAAGCCTTTTAAACACAAATTGTTGTTACTCACATTTTGCAAGTGTTAATTAATAACATATAATTGAAAAAATAATGTAGTTATAAAGTTAGATGTTACAATTTCTAAATATTTACATTGAGTTTTCTATTTTGCAATATAGCACATCTTCATGCAAAGTAAAATAATGTTCTTATTGATCTTATAAAATAAAGTTGTACAAAGGATAAGTTTATTTGCCTCAAAGGATAAAAGAATCCTTATTCTGTTGGTTTCTAAGAAGGCTTCTTGAATCATAATCTATCTTATGAACATGGTGCTAACACCAAGCAAAGGTTTTCAATGAGACAAAAGGCTTACTATTCTTTACTTTATTTGATAACAACAAATATGTCTTGAAAATTATATAAATCATAAGAATCAGGAAGGAAAAACTGATTGCAGAAATCTATTCAATACTATTGTTGAGAATGCATTGGAAAAATTCTTTATTAAATTTCAATTGTGTCATTGTCGAAAAATAGAAGAAAAAGCATAACACCCCCTGAAAGCCCGAAAGAATTACTTTTCTTAGTTAGAATTTCAACAAATGAGAAAAATACTGATAATGAATTAATGCAGACTTTGCATTACTTTTTAAGTGAAGTTATAACTTCTGCCACTATCACTTTGTTATTAGTCATCTGCAAATTCCACAAAAGTTGATTCATCCCCCATTTTTATTTCAACATCTTCATTTTTCTTGAATAAGTATCACAATAGAAATTAAATGAGATGCATGTAACATAAAACAATGAAGCATACAAAATCTAAAAATAGAACTCTTAAAGCGCCATAGTTTAAAAAATGGAACAGTTGGCTTTAAACTAATATTTTAATTTTAATAAAATTGAATTTGATATCTAAAACAGATATTAAATTAAAATTTTTATATTAATATCATCCTTTTAAAAGTTTGTAAACATTGTAGTCTTTTGAAATCACATTTTCAGTAAATTATACTATAAGTGGAAGAAAAAAGAACAAATTCATAAAAATTTAAGTAATAATGGAAACAGAATAAAACTAAATACAAAAATACCCAATAATATAAATTTTAAATGTATGCAAAAAAAATATGAGCACATTAATGAGCAACTGTAATCGCACTCATTTGAAGCAGTTTTCTTCTGCGTCCGCATGTTATAGTTATCAGACTGTTCTGATTCGCCGTTAACTTTGAGCCCAAGAAGGCTATAACTCTGTTTAGCCGATGTTCTTTTCTGTTTGTCCTGTCCCAGTGTACGTTTCTACTGTAACTCTCTGTGTTCTAATAAACATGTCTTTCTCCGATCCACTGATCTCTGAATTTCATTACATCAACAATGACAAAAAGGGTTTTGCTTTTGCATTACAAATTGAAATACAATAACTTTAAAATTAATACAATGAATGAGTAAAGATTTAATCTTTGATTCTTTACAATACAAATTGCGGCAGAAAGAGAAGTGCGTAAAGTAAATACAAAAATTTGGAAATCAACTTCAGCAAATAAATAAAAATGGCTTGAATAATTAAGAAATGACTTACGACTAACAATAAAATCACTAACTAAACTTTCAAATTCACCAACCTTAGGCAGTCTTCATAGAAATTATCATTTTCAGACTCAGTTTCAAGAAGCAATTGAACTGCTTGGTCAGTTTGGCCTAAAAGCAAAAGACGCTCTGCACACTGCTGTGTTTGAGTATAAGTTGTTCGTTTGCTTAAGTGTAGACGGACCCTGTCCAACTGTAACTTCTAAAATGTTTAAAAGGTAAATAGGTTACTTTCACTGAGCCCATTACAGCTCAATTAAAAAATTTTCAACAATATTTTGAATATTAATAAAAGATAATGTGAAATTAATTGATAGATTATTAAAAATAATACTGTCTAAAAACTTTTTGTTTGTTTTGAAAAAACTCGTAAAAATATGTAATGTTTATGAATACTTATTAGTTAAATAATTGATTTTATGTTTTCAAGGGGATTCAAGAGAATTCAAATTTCTAGAATCTATATTTTTAAAAGGTTTGTACTTTAAAAAAAGTATAAATATTTTCAATGCCCTGATTAGTAATGTTTTATATAATACTAAATAAAATAAAATAAGAAAAATATATATTATCCTAAAAGTTGATCAAAACCCCCAATATTTATTCCTATATTACTCCCTGCATTTATAAAACACACCTTAAATTGCATAACAAACATGTCTCGATGAATACTGAAATTTTTCTTCAGCAATATTTTAGGGCGAGACTTTGCAGACTAAAATTTTTCTAAATTCAGTTACATTAATGACAGAATTTATATTTTAAAAATTTTAGGAAGGTGTTTTTCTCTTAAAAAAAACATACTAAAATTGAATTAAATGGTCAAAGGGAAATTAACGAATGAATCCAGATAAATAAAAAATTAACTTATTTTGGTACTTATTAGTACTTTATTAACTTATTTGCAAATTTCAATGCATTTTTGATTCACAAATTCCGAAGATTTTAATTCATGTTTCGTTAACAATTGCAAAATTAGTATTGAAGCAGTATCTCAATAATACTTATTACATAAAAATTAAAAATGGAGATTTATTATGGGGTAAAAGATAATTCAGAAATTGATAATAAGATATATTTTGAGTAAAATTTAACATTATAACTAATACTTATTTTAAAATATGAAAAATTAGTTAATATAAATTTTTTTCCAATGTATTCTTTTAAAATTACAAAATATGTTATTGTAAGTATAATAATATAAATACCTTATAAACGTCATTATCACAAAAGAAGTCGAAGCCAGTGTCCAATGGCTGATCAAAAAAATTTTCACCAGCTGTTTCCTCTTTTACATCTGAATCAACCTATAAAATGTTAATAAAGTGTCATACATGTTTTCACAAGATAAAATAAGTAAATTTTATTTTATTTCTTAAACAAATGCCATTAAGCAATAGACTCTCAGACATTTTTTAAAGATGAAAGTTATTTTGTGCCGAAAAACACACGTTCAGATCAGCAGCAATTATAGATTGTCCCGAATTACATAAAACAGAGTCAGGTAAGTCAATCAAATTAAAACGGAACAAGTTGACAAAAAAGCAATTTTCTTAAGTCTTAAGTCCAAAAACAGCTACAGCAGCAGTACGGGAAATGTAGCAAGACTGAATTGTTTGGGAAAATATTGGATATTGAATCATAAATATATTCATTTTCCTTGACTTTTTGGGCATTTTAGTTAAATTTCTTCCTATTTCCCTCGTTTTTCAAGATTAGATCCAGGAATTATTTTTAGCATCCTCAGAAGCCTCACAACTAAACAGTTGTTTCTCTTGATTTCTAATCTTGCAGAATTCAGGGGCAGTTCTCTTTGGGACTTTTAGGTAAAAACTCAGTCATCTCGTTATTTCAATTTAGTAAGTATATTTTCAAAGTGCACACGTAGAAAAAAATCCCTGACTTTTTCAGCCCTCTTTTTTTTATCGAATTTCCCTGATTTTTGTAGCCAATGGCATAGTAATAATTTTAGTTATGCCTTATTTTTATTCGAAAAACTTTTATTTGCTATAAGAGTTTAAAATAAAGAAATTTTTTTTGTTAAAAAAAGTATTACAAAACCAATTTTTTTTTTTTTAAAAAAAATTGATTTTCAGGATCTTTAAAAACTCAAATTAGTTAATTTCTCTTGGCTTTTGGAAGATTTTTAATTAAATTCCCTGATTAATAAAATCACTTAACTTTTTCCCTGACCTGTGATCAGCTTGATTTTTCAAGTATTTTAAAATGAAGAAAATATTTTTATTAAGTCATACCTAAAATGAAAACCTCACTTTCTGTGAAAATAGGAAATTATTATGATTTCTACAAACAGTCTTAAGTGACTAAGAGTTAAAAAATTGAATGGATGCAGCTAACAAGTGAATAAAACAAATGGCTAAACAGTATATTAACAGCATAGTAATTATTTATAGTCAATTAATAATACATAGGTAGTAATTAACTTTTTGACTTACTTTAAATTTCTGGCGTTTGGCGAGTTTCAAGTAATGTAAAGCCACAGTCCAAAATCTGCATCCTTCTTGGTCTCCAAACAGCCTACAAAAATAATAAAATATAATAAAAAGAATACAATGCATACTACATAAAGTTTTTGTATAAAATTAAAGTTCCGTTGGATTTTTTTTGGTACATATTACACAACACACACACAATAAAATAAAAAATCAATAGATTTTTTTATGGCACACACTGAACGTTTGTTCTTCACTTCAGAAAATGACGAAAGTGTTACTCATTTAACGTTACCCAGTGGGCACCAGTGAACCTAAGTTATAGAGGCAAGCAACATTACCCATGTCACACTTCCACAGATACCCGTTTATAGGATGGGCCACATTCATACAATAGTTTATTCACACAATAACAACATTCACACACAGAAAACGCTTCACAGAAAATACACATACTTCACATGATTAAAAAACAAAACTGTCTAGAGAGTCTCAATTAGTTAACAAGTAAGCCTTTTTTTCTCCCTTCTATTTTACTACTTTATTCACTATATCCAGCACATAATAAAAGACTTTGTTGCAAACTGAGCGCTTTCAATGCTTAAAAATGTCACATGTAATTTTTCACGCTAAAAAAACTAGTTATTTTCCTTGGTTACTCAACAAGAAGAGTGAGAACTATGAAGCAATTTCTTTACAAACTTGACCAAAATGTTGGTTCTGTAAATTTTTTATGGAATGTGACAAATGTAAGTTTTTAGCGACTTGTCTAGAATCATAAAAAGACATTTTAAAAGAAAAAAAAAGAGGATATTTTATGAATAGTTTGATTACTTTTTGATGAAATTGTTTTTTAGCAAAACTTTTAGACTATAATCACTTAGAAAATAATTACATCTGAACAGTTTTTTTATTACAAAAACTGTATTTGTATTTAATATCAATAGAATTCCGGTATTTATTATTATTTTTTAAACTTTGCTTTTGATAAAAGATATCACATTTTGCAAGATTCCGTTACTAAAAGAAAAATTCCTTTTATTATTCTGGTACAATACTAATAACGTAAATTAAGAAAATACTTTTTAAATAATAGATGTCAGGTCAGCCTACCTGGATACATGCAAGCATCGTTCAGCAATACCAAAAGGACATGATTTTAGAAACGTTTTTAATTCTTCTCCGATTGAATTTACTTGCTCCTCTGCCCAAAGCATATCCGAATTATCTTGTTGGTCAATGTCTGGTTTAAAGTCTTGCCTCCATAATATATGATGCAAGAAACTTTTCATGTAAAAAGATACTTTAGGAGACAAAATATGTGGTGCAATTGGAAAATCTAAACAAAATATAATATATTTAAAAAATCAACAATATAATAAAAATTATAAAATCAATAGAATTATAGAACTAATATGAACAACATACATATTAACTTATAGCCAAAAAATACTTTACTGATTTGAACAAAACAATGCTTTATATATAGTAGTATTAACATAACATCATTTATAATTCAAAATTACACTCAAAATAGGAAAATATTATTAATTTTCTTTCTTGTGAAAAAAAAACTATAATTCTGTGAATTAAATGAAACCCGATTATTATGATGAAAACTAATTAAAACTACCTGAGGGTTGATAGTCAGGAATGCTGGAAGAAAATTGTTTCAGTGTTATGTCTGTGATTCGAAGACTTCCATCTGCCGTAGCCAAGACAGGGCGATCCGATCCAACCCAGTCCATGTCTTGGACTTTTGGCATATCTCTAGGGCATCTCACTTGATGTAAAAAACAAACCTTCCAAAAAGAAATTTTTTAGAAATATGCACATTAATAGCAGCAACAATATGCATTGGAATATAGTAAATTTAATAGAATAAATATGATCTTTGAATAACTTAGATTGCAATATAATTATTGTAATAATTTGTAAGATAAATTTATGCTCAAAGGATTCTTTTTTAAAACGAATACAATTTTTAAAGAGAATTGTTGTTGTAGTTCATTTACGTCGCACTAGAGCTGCACAATGGGCTATTGGCGACGGTCTGGGAAGCATCCCTGAGGATGATCCGAAGACATGCCATCACAATTTTGATCCTCTGCAGAGGGGATGGCACCCCCGCTTCGGTAGCCCGATTTAAAAAGCTCATAGTTTTAAAATATTGCTTAGTAATTGAATAAATTATGACAATTTAATTCACATAGTTTCCTACTTCAACAGTTACCTATGCAGATTTTGAACTTTAACTTGTATATAAGAAAAAAGGTTTTGCACTAAATTTTGCAATTATTGATCAAGACTACCACTACAGAAGAAAGTTGTTTCCCCCCTCTTTAACGCTGTTAAATCTAGTAGCTTGCTAACCAGTCAGCAGAGATGAATAACAATGCTTTTACTGCAAGCAAGAGTTTTATAAAAATTTTTTTTTTTTAGTTTCTCCTGGTCTGAAGATGTTGCATAGTTAAGAATTTACAACTAAAGGGGAAGTTATAAGTTTAAGGGCCGGACAAACTATAGTTTTGATTCCGCAAACAAGAACCTTCTTCAGTGTCTAAAAAAATTTTTTTTTTTGTATGCGTGCGTTTAGACACTGGTGAAGGTTCTTGCTTATAGAACCAAAACTATAGTAAGTCCATTCAAGTTGTTTCTATTTTATTAATACGTAGCACAAAGTATATCCTTACTTGAATACATAAACCTAATTAATAAACGCGTTATTAAATAATTATTCTGGTAGTATACCTCAATTATATAAAAAAGATGCAATCATGTATTTGTTTGTTCTATGGTTCCTTTACTCAATGAAGTTTGAATTTGATAATTTAAATAAAAATCAAACTGAAAGTGGTTCTGTAAAGAGTACCCTTATTATTGAATCCCTATGAAAAAAATAAAGTGAAAATATAACAATGCACATTAGGGACCACATACAAATAAATAAAATATGAAAATAAGAAATAAACAAAAAAGTTTTTAAACATGAACAATCATAATTGAGACAGGAAAAAGAAAAAGAGAAAATAAAATTTATTATAGCAGTTTATTTGTAGTGGGACTGTAATTCATTTGCAGTTTACTAAGATGTGCTTTTAAGCTTCATTCTAAAGTTAAATAATTTATATGATTTTAATATTCCGTCCCTATTGGCCTTACTGACCATAACATAAAACTAACCAGAACTAGATGCAGTATTTAAACTTAAATTACATTGATTTTAGTTGCCATTGTGTGAGCAATTTTTGCAATTAATTAAAAAAATTATGTATAAATTTTTGCAGCTTTCATTATTAATACACTGTTTGTTTTTTAAATTTTTTATTGCTACATTTTTAAGACCTACTTAATTTTGATAGTGGATTCTCCTTTGCTACATTTCTTTCACATTTAATTGTAAGTATTACACTGTTGTGAAAAATTACTCAATTATTGAGACTAATTTTATGACACTATTAGTGATTAATAACACTTACTTCTTTTACATCATAAACATCTACCCCATCACTGTACATGACTAGTATTTTCATATTACCCTTGCCTGGTCCAAAGCGTATTTTTTTAATCCATCCTCGATGCGTTGAAATACCTCTGTATAGATAAAAAATAAATATTACAGTCTGTCATGTATATAAATTAAAAATATTTCACAAAATTACCTATCTTTATGAAAATTGAAATAAAAAAAATCAATAAAAAAATAGAGGTATTTGAAATACATTCACACCTAAATAAAATTTTAAAATACAATAAGTAAAATATCAATTGAAACTGACAACAGCAATATTTTTTTCTATAAATGAGGAAAGAATTTTGATAATTTTGATGTATTTGGTTTAAAAACAAACCAAATAACTGCAAAAGAACTGTAAGAGTTGTAAATGAAACAAACAAGTTTGATATTTCTGTTTCAAAGCTCGAGATCAATACAGCATAAACTTGAAGAATTAATTGTAAAATAAGGTGACACTCAATCTTTAAAAATTAATTTTAAGAGAAAAGTCTAAAAAATTTGCTTTCTAGAATATCTACGGCTCTTAATTGATTGCCACTACTATGGGATATCTCTATTGGTTCGGTAAATAATAACAAATATGGATGGATTGCTTAATTTAAAAGCATTAACAATAAATCCTACATAAGCATAAACATTTATGATAATAAAACAATATCTAAGTTTTGAAATACAACTATGGAAATAATCAGGAAGAAAAAAAAAACATACTTAGACACTTTCCCCCTCAAATTCCAGATATTTAAATTTCCATCCACATCTCCTAAGACAATATGATCCCCTTTCCAGGCAATACAAGTTACGCTACCCATTGCTTGCTAAACAAATTAAAAGCAAATTAGAACCAACAAATCAATTTAAACAATACAGATACTGATCTGTTTCAGGTACAAGTATACTAAATTTGAGGTATGGAAAAGATACTTTATTTTTTATTTATTTAAATATTTTATATATCTTTTTACATTTTTTATAATAATTATCAAAATCTATACAGTTGATAAAGAATAAAGTGCATATAAATGAAATGTCCTTTTAAGTTTCACTCACAGCAGAAAATTGAAAAAAGGCCAATTGATTTTAAACAACAAGCAATTAATTTATTTTAGATTACAATATTTTTAAGTAGTGTTATTTTTATTCAAAATAATTATAACTTTATTTAAATTACTTAAAAAATATAGAATAAAGAGAAATTTTAAAAAGGCAAAATTAGATTATAATTTAAGTCATTACAATCATGGAATTAATTGGCAGAAATATGGGTCCCCCTCAATAGTTAGATATCTCAAAAAGCAACCCTCAATATTTAAGACAAATAAAAACAATTTTCATGAATCACCATCAATTTAGAAATAATTAAGGTTAACAAGAAAGACATGAATTTTTTCTTCAGAAAATGAACAAATTTTAAAAATTTTCGTTTCTTTCCTTATTTTTTATTTGTGAAATTTAGAGAGAGAGTGGGGAAATTTTAATTTTGCTCCAATCAAAAATTTAACACTGAGTTATCATTGCGTTTAAAGTACATTCATTACACATTTATTAGCATTTTAAAGGCAGAAATTTTATTCACTAAATCACTGTTTCCCAAACTTATGACTTTTGTGTACCCTTTCTAAATTTTACGCAATGCTGTATACCACTAATAAAAAAATTAATGTATTTTTTACTATAAAAAAATTGCACTAAAGTTAAAAATCACAACTAGATGTTGATGCCACTAATTATTAACTGTTAACTCTGCAAAAAATAGCCAATAGAAAAATATGTAATCGTAAATTTTCGGGGCTAGCTTTGTTTTTAAATAAAACTTTTTAAAATTTTTGTTTGTTGCAAGATATTTTGCATAAGAACGCGTACCCCCACTAAACTGTTCCCGTATTCCTGGCGTACCACACTTTGGGAAACACTGCACTAAATCAACAGTCTTAAAAACAGTTTTAAATCCTATCAAAATTTAACGTCAATATTTTAAAAGCTAATATTAAATACAATATTATAAAAATATTAAACATAAACAATTTGGTGCAAAATAATAAATATTGAATTAAAAGATTGAAACAAATCTTGGAATGAGGTAAAACTGCCAGCCATTAATCCTGAGAAGTGAAAGACCATATAGGTTTTATGCTTTAAGCTGTTTGGATGTAAAATTAGTCATACAAATATTACTTTTAAACATTTATTCAAAACATAAAGAAATATATTAAATTTTAAAAACAAACACTCAGAATTCTTTTTCACCTGGATTGAGTGAGGCTGATAGTAAGCTATTTAGGCTTACCCTTCAAACCTTTCTGATTAAAAGTCTATTTTCAACAAACTCGAATAAATGAATTGCACTAATTATTCATTTTTCAACCTTGATTTCTAATTATTACTATGGAGCATTTTATCAAATAAATTATTCAAAAATTTAAAACAATTAAACGGTGATTAATAAAAAGGTAGTCTACACTAATTAAGAAATTGACCTATTTAATACCGTTTTATTGTACCGCTTTATACAAAAAGAGTTAAAGTAAAAAAATCATTTAGACAACAGCTAAATTAGTTATATAACCTTATTTAATAAATTATCAGATACTAAACCCTCCTCTGAAAGTTAAAAGCTAAATAAATAATAAAATGGCAGTACTCACATCAGACGGTATAACAGATCCATGTTTGACCACATTGCCTTCAACAGAAAAATGATAAAGCTGCCCATTTGTATCTGTAAATACCAAATGCTCTTTTGTATACATCACTGATTTTGTTGAACTGCAAGAAAAAGTGTAGGCTTAAAATATATATCAGAATTATTTTAATTAAAAAATATATAATAAGCCAGAAAAAATCAATACTGATAAGCCAATTCACATCAATCAATTCTTAACATTTAAGTATGTTTTTGTATCAAGTTTAGCTTATAAAAAATTAATTAAAAAACTTAGCATGCATTGAGTTATTTGTTCAATAAACTTATTTTTTTAAAATTAAAAATGCTTTTTAACACAATAAATTATAAAAAATTTTATATCGGATTTGCGACTATCAATGCTCAATTTAAAAACTTTGTAATTTTAAACTTATTCCAGAAGACAAGTAAATCCTGGATTATACATTGAAACAAACTAGGCTTCATGAAGGTCTTTTAAATGAAACTAGCATGTACTTGCAGTACATTGAGAGGAAAATTTCAAAACCCTTTCACTGATAAGCAAATGACGAGGATTCTAACCTATAATCCTATAATAACCTATATGAATGGGAATATTTCATGTTAGCACAGAGGTCAGTGTAAAATGTGAGATTATAAAAATCAATCAGCCATTTAGGCTTCATTGAGAAGTGAGCAATTTATCTTATCTACAAACTAAATTTACCAAATTTCTAATACAAATTGTAAAAGAAGGGTTTGTGTCAACAATAGAGACCTTAATAACTAAATTAAGCAACAGCAAAAAATTGAGCTATAAAATTTGAAAAAAAAAAAAAAATAATCAAAAAGAGCATATAAAATTTTTTAAAACAATTAAATAATTATTCTGAATTCTTGGAAATCATATAAATTTAATGCAATAACCACATTAAAACAAGAAAGCAAAGCATTGTCATGATAGCTCATTGTGAACCTAAGAGACCAATGAGGGTAAAGCTTTCCAATTTTGTGACCAACAGTATGATCATGGCAATAAGGTCAGCATTGTGCACGAGCCGCCTTAAATTCCCATGTAAGCTGGTACCCATCGATCAGAAGCAGGGTAAGTTTCAAATTGATACAGAGGACTGAATTCTATTTCTTCACAATATCAGCTCACTGACTATAACCACAAAGACATTGCAGCTCACATAAAAACAATAAAAGAAATCAAATATGCAGGAAAATGAAACAGAAATTTAAGATAAAAAGTAATACTAAGAAACAAAATAAAATACTACTCAAACAGATCAAAGTACATAAAATTTATAAAACAGCAAAAAACTATAACACTTATTTTAAAAAAAATCAATAACCAGCATTGCCAGACATATTCATCTACCCTTAATAAAATAAATCAAACAAATAAAGAAGTATAAAAAAATGATTTAAAAAAAATTAAGAAACTTCTTAAACATGCCAAAATATTGAAAATTCTTTTTTTTACTTCAAATGTATGGGCATAATCAGAATTTCAAAAATTAGAAGCTTGATTTTTCTTTAAAAAAACTATAATTCACAAATTTTTGAAGAACAAAAATATATATGCCAGCAGTTGTGACTCTGTGCTGTGTCATTCTGTTTGTTCATTTCCGACATTTGAAGTTAACAGTATAAGACTATATTCTATTTTAAAATAGGGATTATAAAAACTGGCACATATTTGGTTTTGTTCTAATTGATAGCAAGATTCATTTCACATGTTTCCATATAAATGAAGTTTGAATACTTTTGTAGTTTGAGCAACAAACCCTAATTCATCAGAAATACAAAAATATGCACAGACTTATCCCCTAGTATTAATGGTGGTCTTTTAATGAGCAATATTTATAAAAGTCACACTTCTAGTTGCCGCTATGGCTGAGTAATTTGAAAAAACATTAGTTTCACTTAATGTAAAGCTGATCAGCAAGGGAGGCATACAGGAATTTGATATGTTACCTGTTATTTATGTATCTCATAAATCTAAAAATGTTGTTGTTGTGTTGTTATTTCTTATGTCACTTGCCGCTTGAACAAGCCTTTCTAGGTGAAAGCACTGAGTGAATTTAAGGCAGAGAGTGGGTTTTTCTTGTTATTTCAGTGGCGCCATCTTATGGCCAAGAATCCGACTTCAGCCACACACACGTCGCACCCGTTTATAGGGCGGACCCATTCATCCACAGATCGTAATTTTGACCTGAATCAGAGAACGATCGATCTCCAATCCAGTACCCCCAGAGGTATTGATTTGTTATGGGAACATGGAGGACTTTTGCGACCCGACGTATTTAACGTGCATTAGTCACTTTACTACACGGGTAGTCTTCGGCCGACGGGGTTCGAACCCACGAACTCTCGGACATGAGGCCAGCGCCCTACCGACCAGGCTATCCCGGCACTAAATCTTAAGATAAAATTTAGTATTAAAAAAAAAAAACATTACTTTTTTAAATTCATTTTTAAAAAATATTGCCTTTCCATAGCTTGATTTTATAAAACGATGATAATGAATTTAATAAAAGATGTCATTAACATGCTTTGATGTTGCACAGATTCTGTTTTTAAAATGTGATTTAAAAAAAAAACGCTGTTTTTTTAATCCAGTAACAATTTTAGTGGTATGGCTGGGTTTAATATCAAATTCTTTTGCTCTTCCATGATTTTTCTAAAAATAAAGGTCTGTTCTGTTAATTATCTTTTCTCATTGTACGAATACACTAAAAGTCAGTTGAATAGTGAAAAGCAGGCTGAGAACAATATATGAAAAGAAAAAAAATCATTCAAACATTATCGAGAAAACAGAATTATCAATCTATTTACCCATCACTTTCAGGGTTATAATCTAAACTTGAAGGTGTGCTTTCTTTTACTTTGTCAAAGGATAGCTCTAATGATGATTCTTTTCTTTTATAATGTCCAGGTGACCATTCCTGAAAATAAACATGAATATGAGACATTTTGTCAGAGAAAAGACATTCAGTTAGTGACATTTGTAGTCATATTCATGTAATTAAACTAAAAAATAATTCACAAATTCAATAATAATTACAAATAAAAAAATTTATAATGCAAAATTAGTTCTGTATTTAAATACAAGCTCCATTTAAAGAACTAAAAATGCAGGGCTGAAGAATAAAGCTTTTCTTTTTTCCTTTTTAATAAAACATCTTGAAGTTTGTTTTATTATTACATTGTGAGCCATCTTAGTAACATTTAGAAAAATGTGATTTCTACTCTAGTTTTTAGATATGCTTTTTGAGTAAAAGTATTTTTAAAAATTTTTCATTTAAAAAGTTCTTTTCTTCTATTAAAAGGCAAATTCTACTTTTGTATTTTGTAAAAGAAATACAATGAAAGAAGCTTTCAAATTTATCAAAACAAATATTTTATTACTATAAAAATAACATTTTAAATTTAGAAAAGTATCAGAACTTCGTAAAATAAAGAAGCAATTCTAAAAATGCTAATTTTTTGTTATTATTTTACATAAAAACTATTTTCAACAGTGTTAAAGAAAGACTTACCAATGCTGTTACTACAGGAAAATTTTTTGGCATAACACGAAGAATAGCAAGCTGACGTAAATCCCAAATCTCAAATGGCTCATCTTTAAATGCTACAATAAGATATTGCCTGAAAACAACAATTGCGCTATTAACTAAGGTAATAACACGATTTTACTTTTAAACAAAAAATTTTTTATAAGACAAAGTTATGTTTTTTTTTTTTTTTTATGAGAGATGACAGAATTATTAAATAAACATTATACTTTGTACTCATTAATTTTCCACAGTTGTTTGTAGCTGCTAGTGAATGTAAATGTAATGTTGAACTAAGTATTCATCAAGTAAAAATATATAATTATTAATATTATTAAATTATATAATTAATAATATTTATTACTAAACATACACATCAATAGTTTTTATTAAGTATTTTATTTTATAACTGACGATGCGCAGCCCAGCCATTTTTAGGATTACAACCATCAATGTTCAACTCAATTATAAATGTCCAATGCTAATTCTTGAACCTAATTTTAAACCCAACACGAAAGACAAGGGAATTCCTGAATTGAGCAATGAAATAAACTAGCCTTCGTGGTGGACTTTTTTTGTTGATAAAACTGAACCTCATTTGCATTACCTGGAGAGGAAAACAACAAAAACCTCTAACGTTTAGCCCGAAAGTAATGGGATTCTAACCCGTGACTTGTCTACAGAGTATATTTTAAGTCAGCGCTGAGGCCAGCGTGGGCCGGAATAGAACTCGTATTAACCTATGATGACTGGGATTTGAACCACAGTCACCTCATTGGGAGGCAAGTGTTCTATCCCCTGAGCCTCCATAGCTTTTTATTAATAAATGAAATTTTACATACCTAAGGTATGAAACACGAATCATATCAATTGGTGATTCTTCAGTCCTTTCTTCTCGTAGGTTCCTGATACGACCAGACTGCAGATCAAGCAACATCAACTCATTTCTGACTTGGCCAAGATTATTAACAGTGTTTGGGTGCGAGTATGAAAGGAAAGATGTCAGGCCAATCCACTCTATACCCCTATTAAAATGCACACAATCTACATTGAAGTTAAGAGTTTAGGCTAATTAGGAAGATCAATTGAATAATGTAACATTTTCATTACAATGATCAAAATAAGAGGATCCCATTTAATAAATAAAATATTCATTTAAGTAAATTACTTTAGTTAATTTTGATTTAAAAAAAAGTAGGTAATCCCATTTAAAAACTAATACAGTTAATGATGATTGGATTTTTTTAAATTCATCATGGTCAGAAAACTTTACACTGAATAATAAGAAAAACTTAATGGAACAGGCCAAATCGGGGTGCAAAAGTATAGGTACAGAGAACATATATCAAATTATAGTAAAATACATATAAAGTTTTCGTTATTCAAATGTAAAGCTATTTATGGTTGTAAGGCTAAACATAAAAACCTCATTTAATTTGGCAAAACTTACAACATTGAAAAACAAATTGATTATTAATTCCCTGGTACGTCATTTTAAAATTTCAAGTTGAAGGGGTAAAAACTAAACTACTAAATTCTCGATTAATTCTTAAAAATACTCCTAACATTTGTTTATGGCAACAAATGAACAGGAAACCCCTAATGGATAGACCATCAATTGTATTCTTATCTTCTAACTGAAAAACAAAAATTCTATTCTAGCTGGTAAAATACTTCTTGAAAATAAGTATATGTTTTTTATTTATTTCAGTACCTATTTTTTATGCAATTAAGCAAGGACCACGACTATGCAATTAGGCAAGGACTGAGTTTAGTTTCTATACCTTTGTTTATAATAAAATGTGTATATATTAAAATACGTCTATCCCACAGATTCTATCCTAGGCCTTTGCCTACAGATTCTACACTGAATGACATGGCTCTGTACTTTATGAAAGGCAGAAATAACTACAATTGGAATTTTTGAAACACAAATTTCCAAATTGTAAATACTATTTTGCAGAGAGAAGATTAAATAAATGCAATACTTTTTGACATCACTGATAACAATGAATATTGATTTTATTAGTGAATTGTCAAAAAAGGAAATAAGGGAAAATAAGAGTTACGTGGACAACAAAGGAGCAGTCTTTTGAAGCGCATGACAGGATTTCTAAAATTAGCGTAACTTTTTTTTTATAAGGAATAAGATAACTTAGCCAGTGGTTAGCCTCGCATTGCTTTAAAAAATAAAGAATTAAAATTTAAGCAAGGCAACTATGTTCTTTGCTTTTCTGCATTGATAACAGAAATTAATAAACCTTTCCATTTGAATCTTTTTCATATAATATTGTTCACTTAAACAATAGTTAAATATAATGTATAGAGGTTTTCTTGTAATATGACATACTCGTTATATGGAGCTTTAACAGTACCCATTTACAAAAAATATATTTAATAGACCCTAAATTTAATTTAAGCAAAATAAAAGAGTGTTTACCTCACAGGAGAAGTATGAAGGGCATATTCTTTTTCTATTATTCCAGTTGCCATATTGATCACTTGAATACTGCCACTAGCATTTCCTAGGAAAATTTTGGATTTAAAATTCAGAATATAATTTTAATTTTTTCAATCGCATTTGAATAAAGAAAATTTTTTTGAAAAATTAGCTTTGAAATTATCAATTATAAAGTACTCTTTTATAATTTCTTTTAAATGCTACAACAAAAATCTATAAAAGCAATTCTTATATTACATATATAATTTTGGACAAATGACTCTTTGGATTCCTAGAAAAGTAATACACAACCCCTCTTTTTTGATTGATCTAAATAATTGAACTGTTGAAAACTGCAACAGTACTGAAAAACAGTAAGGTCAATTAAAAACAATTAAATTGCTCTGATGAAAGATTAATTTAACTTATTAAATTTTAATTAAAAATTTTTAAAAATGTAATTAAATTTTTAAAAATTTCTAGAAGCATTGTTTGATTATAAAATTCTAAAACCAGATAAATATTTATGAAACACTTCAGTGTAAAAATACTTTAAAAAGTTTGGCAAATATTTTTGTGTGAATAAAATTAAACATTACTCTGTTGAAACAATTTTAATAATTTTGACAAATTACTTTAACTAATTTTTCCTAATTTTGACTAAATTACACCTTTTGTTCTTAAAATAGATAATTGAAATACACATTTTTCCAGTATATATTTCATGATTAAAAAAGTTTCTTTCAGTATTAGAAATTTGTGAATGAAATAAAAATTTCATAGTTTTAATTTAGATTCACTGTCTCAATTCATAAAAATTCTTTATTTAAAAATTTTCTTAAGTAATTTTCACATTATTTTTAGGATGTAAGGCAAGTGATAAAAGGCCTTCAAAATAAATTTAAAACTATATTAAAATACAGTATAACTTGCAGCTCTACTGTAACTTCAAGTTTTACCCCAAATCTAGAAAATTTATACTTTCAACACTTTTTTTTTTACAAAAAATAAATAAATTAATTAAAAATTAATGTTCTACAATCAATCTAACATTTTCTATTGCTTTATTTATTTATAACCACTGCTACTTTTCTATGGGGTAAATTCAAATTCCAGCATGAGTTTTAATTCATGAATTTTTTCACGAAATTCTTATAGGTGATCGCAATGCTCGAATAGGCCATTTTGCGAGAAGACCAGTTCCATGCCTTTGGCCCTTCCCTTTCCTCCTCTTTTCAGTTGTGTAGGAATGTACTACGAAATTTTTCCTTTTCTTAATATTTTTCGTATTTAATTGTTAAAAATATTTTTTAAAATTTCCATGACACTTTCTTTTAGAACTATGTTTAATGTAGTTTTTAGTTCCTAACTTAAAAGAATTTAATCTATTTGAAATTGAAGACAGAAACTAACGTACTTCCTTCTTCTATGACTCTCCACACGCTAATGGTGAAAGCATGCGAAGCATTTCCATTGGTAGAGTTCTGCTCTACACCATTTGTAGCTCATTTCGAGCCTCACAATCATTTAATAATCATTTTAATTTCATATTCAATTAATCAATTTTATAAAGTGCAATCAAACATGTACTTTTTAAAATCATACTAACTTAAAGAAATTGAAATGTAAAAAGCATTTTTTAAATTCAAAAGAAAAACTTAAATTTTTTGCCCTATAAAAAAAATTATTTTGTGCAACAAAAAAAAAAAAAAAAAAAAATGCATAAAATATTTACCAATAAACAAGTGCTATTGATATCCAATCTAAGATACTAGTGATTATCAAAAATCAATTGAATTTAAGCAAGATGTTATACTGAAACCAATTACCAAGCTTTAACTGAATAGATTTATTAGAAGTCGAGTAACCTTGTGCACCAGGTGAAAGAAATTGAATTATTGAACTGAAATCCTCTCATACTAGTCAAATTGCTCAGAATAAAACACGTAATTTTTTTCCCTTCAAAAAATCAAACATTTTTTTTAGAAAAACACTCAATTGATCAGAGGGGAAAAAAACTTACCTACAGCCATTAAAGGTCTATATATAGTCCAATTGCGAAATGTAACAGGAGGACACATTCTCAAAACATGAGGTGGGGCAGACAGTGCACAGAGATATCCATAAATAAACATTTTCAGTTTTGTCTTTTTAAGTGAAGCAGTGGCAATGTCCTCATAGCGATACAGTGTGGGCGGAAGATGATCAGAGAGTGTGTTGGCAGGATGATGAGCATCAGAAATTATGGGCAATACATCTCGAGGGAAAGATTCTTCTTTTTTAGTGAAAAGCTGAGGATCCATGCTCATGGATAAATAAGGAGGAAGACAATTTACATTTTGTATCTATAAAATAAAAAAACAGATATATAGTAGACAGCAAAAAGTTTTTACATTATAATCTATACTATTTCATACTAATTGAGAAATGACGCATTTGTTAAGTAAAAAAATATTATATATATATATGTTAATGTAAGGTGGCAAATAATTACGCTATTGTTGATAACTAAACGAAATTTAATATAACATAGGTAAAGTTTGAGACAAAAACAAAAACACATAATAATAGCAGAGAGAAGAACGTCTCTTCTCCTCGTTACATATTCATCGTAATTAATCTCGTTACCAGATCATTGTCTGGTTGTTTACTATTGTCTGGTGATCAGTTATTGTCATCTGGCAGCGTTTATAGTTACATTCAATTCCATGGCCTTTACATATATATCCTATATTACGAGATTACAAAGTTTTCGTAACACACAAGGATATGGTCCAGTAACCAAACATAGCAGACGACTCCATTGTTTTATACAGAAAACTGTTTTTTCCCCTGATGCACTTCTTTTTTCTGGTTTTAATGATAACATTAAGTCAGGAAAGTTTCTTATTAGATAAATCAATATGGTGTAATTGCCAAATGTTAGAGGAAACCCTTAAGTTTTACTTTAGGAAACTGATCCCCCCCCTACTATTTAATGTTTTTCCTGGCTTTATTAAAATAACATCCAAGAAAGAAAGTTTTTTGTAACAATAATGGACATAGTTTAATGGCCAATGAATTTGTCAATTAAAATTTAGACACAATTTTTGAATTGAAAATAATATTTTTTTATCCCTGTTTTACTGGGTATTTTATTTGTTGCTTTAATTAATAGCATCAAGCCAAGAAAGTTTTTGGTAAGATAAATGAATATGGTTTAATGACTAACTAATGTTTCAGAGTGAGAAAAAATCATATTTTATACTACAATACTAACCAACATTGCAACTGAAAATGTCTATAAAAATTAGTATCAACCATTTTTGAAAGAAAAAAACTTATGAAAATGAAGATTGATAAAATAAAATTAATACTGTTGTAAAAGTTACGGTTAAAAAAAACAAATCAACTATAATTACCATGTGATATGCTGCCACTTCTAAAAACAATATCCGGCCATCACTAACAAGAAGAGCTATTTTTTGTTCGCTCAATGGACAAACTGCCATGCCAGTCACTTTTGCATGTTTTGTTAGTCTCAATGAGTCTGACTGACACTGCATATCGTATGTCACTTCTAAACTGGAATCGTTAGTGTTTATGCCAGTATCAGAACCTAAAATGCAAGTTGCATTAATAGAACATGCACATCTCAGCAGATGGTATCTTATAAACTTAACAGCTAATAAACTTAATGATATAAATTTAAACAGCTAAAAATTTGGATGAGGAATTTAAAAAAGCAAGACAAGCGACATACAGATGAAATAAAATCTTACAGTGCAATATTTAGCAAAAGAGACTTACACTCTAAGGGAGTAGCAAGTGCCATTACAGCTTGACCACGATGTCTGAGTCGAAAGGATACTGTTCCAGAGTCATGAAGAATGTAGAAGGCATCTCTCTGGTTACATGAATATAACTGCATCATGAAAGAACATGAATGCTCACATGATACAATGCCAACAGTCTGAAACAAAGATGGCCAGTGAAATTAATCAACATATAAAACGTTATACATCAATAAGGAAGCATGGTACAATTTCAGGAGCTCACCACCAAACTTATAAGGGAAGTTAACTAATATATATATATATATATATATATATATATATTTATAAAGCTAACCGGTAAAGAAAATGGGTTTTATTTAAGTGGCCGTAATTTAGATTTTCTAATTTTATTTCATAATACCCTAAACAAACGTTACTTTGATCTCAAAGGAGCTTCTGCTTAGGGTGAAACTTATACAACACAAAGTCATTTATTGTTTCATCTATGTTATTTTTTTTGCTGTCCCTTCACTTTTTGAATAAGCTTTGTTTGATGGTCTAAAATAAAATTTATAAGTGAAAGAAGTGCCCTTTTTAGTTTAGATTATTTTATAACTTTTAAGATGCAAAAAGTTCTGCTTATATAACTAATATATATAAGCTAAGTTTAATAATTTATTCCAAGTCCACAGTAAATAGTTTACTATAACTATAGTTTTTCATTTTAAATTGTTTTAATTTAAGTTTAAACTATTTAAATTTAGTTGAAATAAATATAGCACTCAGATTAAAATCTGGCATACACTAGGTAGAAAATTAGCTTAATTCCAAATACAAAAATGTAAAGCACCTTTCTCATAATTAAAATAACGAAATTAGTAAGATATTCTATAGCCAAATACTTATCCTACTTCCAATATATCATGATTGTAGAATAATTGAACAATCGAGTATGTTTCCATATCAATATTATTGATATAATATATGAAAGTACAGAAAGAGATTTTTTGTTGGATGATATAAAGACAAAACACAAATAAAAGTATACAGCTGTTTGTTGAAAATTGATGACAAAACTGAGAACTGGTTTATTTCACTTTACAAAATATGAGTTGGTTTATTGGTACTAACCTGGTTTATTTCAAGATCTAAAATGAGAACTTCTTTCGGATATAAAAGAAGAAGATGATGTCGATAGGTCTTGTGATAAGTGAGTGTAAGGCATTCTTGCAATGTTACTCCTTCCTCACTGAAGTAAAAATTCATTATTTCATCAAAGATTCAACAATAATAATTAAGAGGCTGTTCAAATATTACGTATGCACCTAGTTTAAGAAGGGGTTTTGCGATTTGCACATTTTTTTGCAAACAAGAGAAGATAAAGTATAAGCAATGCTTATATAAGACATTAAAATTCTCTTATTTAAAAAAAATTTCTTAAAAAGCTAAACAAAAAATATACCAAAAAAATACAAATTTTAAATTTGGAATAAAAGAAGTATTTTGAAGAATTTATCTTAGCCAATAGTTTTGAACAGGAAAGAAATATCTAAGTGATTCCCTGAGAATATTTTACTCAAAATTTTATAAAATGAGTTAAAAACAAATTGCATCTTACACAAAACTACATCTTTTGTTTGATTTTAATCAAAAAACTGGATTACAAAAGTAAAGGTCAAAACAAAAACCAGGTGAGGGAGTGTTGTCATTTTCTTACAAAGGCATGGAGGAGATTTGTGGTTTGCTTATTTTTGCTGACAAGGGAGTGGGGTAGCCAGAAATAGCCTAAAACATGCTTAAGTAATATTTGAACAGCCCGTTAATTAAAAATATCCATTTTAGAAATTTTAATATAAGTATAAAAAGGTAATAAAGGCCCGTTAATTAAAAATATCCATTTTAGAAATTTTAATATAAGTATAAAAAGGTAATAAAGGCACTAGAGCAAAAACTAAAATGGAGAATAACAAATAAAAGAAATATTATTAACAAGGTGGTAGAGAATAAATGATCAAAACATTAAGAATTTTTGTTACCAAATTGCCAAAATTTTAAAAAGCTCATCATTAGATAACTGGAACAAAGTTGCATTTCCATATTTTTTTTTCCATACTATTTTTATGCAATAGTAGGCAAAATAAGTTTGAATAAAGTGTGTTGAATGAATCACCACACTCATCACCACATAAGCCTATGAAGAAATAATATTTTATCCAGAGAGAAAGAATGAAATAATTATCTGTTATGTTTCTGTTGATCTGTCATTTTGAATATAACACAAATAACTTTAAATGTCAATTTGTTTAGTTTTTAGTTTGAATTACTTAAGTTTAGGCCATTTAAAATCAGTTTCAAAAATAATTACTCGTTCAATATATTCTGATTTCTATTATTTTTAGCACATATGCTATTTAAATATAGAAGGATCCACTCAAATATTACGTAAGTTCCAAATGAGGGGTGGGATCTGTTTATTTTTGCTGATAAAAGGGAGGAGCATGAGCAATGCTTGCGTAAGACATTAAAATCTCCTTAATTTCAAAATTTCCTTAAAAAAAAAAAAAAAAAAAAAAAAAAAAAAAAAAAAAAAAAAAGGAAATTTTTTTTTTATATATAAGTTAAAATGTGGATTAAAAATTGAATTCAGGGAATGAAAAAACTGGAAAAGTAAATTTCTTCGAAGATATTCAGACGTTAGTAATTTTGAACACAAAAGATTATTAAAGAATATTTTATTCAAAGTTTTATAAAATGAATAAAAACCTAAAATTTACTTACTTTTCATTTGAATTTAATCTTAAAACTAGATTACTGCAGTAAAAGCAGAGCAAAAACAAAAGGGGGGGGGGGGTTTGAAGTTTTCTTATGTAACTATTAAGTTAAAATTAAACATAGGAAACTACCCTTTCAGTCACCAGTGCAGAACTGAATTGAATGTAATATAAAACTCAATAACAGGAAAGATAGTATTTGCTCTACTAAGATGATCAACATTACATTTTCAAGGTAAAATAATAAAAAAATAACTAATTTATGATATTTCAATCAGATTTAAGTATTTATTATAAAAAGTTTATCAAAACTTCATTAAATAAAATATTTCTACAGTTAACAAGTTAATATTATTTATCTTACCAGAATTTTTTCACAAACTAAGTCTTAAAAATGGGCAAGCAAAAGAAGTCAATTGTTATCAAGAAATCTAAGTGAGCAAAGGGTAGAACCAACCCCTCCTAAAAAAGAGAAGGCTTTTGCACAGGGCTACCTTAGACAAGAAATCGGATCTTTTAGTAGTCTGATCGGTATGACACCCTTCTTAATATTACCCTTACTACGCAGTTTAGAAGTCAGAAGGTTGTGACATCTTTCCATTCTTATTTGCTTCCACTGAGCAGTATATGTTTGTTCCTTCAAAGTACTTAAGTGATCTGTGCTAAGGCCTTCTCTTTTCTAGGTGTTGGCATAACACACCAGTTTAATATTAAAGATAATAAAAATTATATTTTGTAACATCGATTTGAAAAATTCCTTTTACCTAGTTTTGGAGTCAGATTTAGACAGAAGCCATATTCTTTTCGTTAAAGTATTTCTAGTGACAGCTTTCACTTTTCCTTCAGCTGCAGAAGTACTGGATGAAGGATTGGAAATACAGAATTTACGGCCATTACTGGATGGAGTTTTAACTAAGTTGAAGTCATCAACAAATAAAATGCAATCTGATGCTAAAACTAAATTTAAAATATATATATATAAATTGTTAAAAGCGTATGACATGAACAAATATAAAATTTTTAATTAACTTTCAATACATCTATTTAGCAAATTTTGTTATAAAAATCCAAAGCTCAGGGTTCGGATGGTCTGTATGTTCGAAACTTCCGGAATTCAGATGTTACATTAGCCAACAGAGATGTAGAAGTTACAGGCACAAAATTATAAAAAAAATAATAATAATAATATATTTGATTCCATCGAAAACGTAAGTGGTGTATCACTCACTTTTCATCGGTTGCTTTACTATTTTTCACATGGTTTTTAAAATCTCGCTATTTCAAAACCATAATATTACACGCTAGAAAGTAGTATTACAACAATAACAATTTAGCAATCACTTTTAAAGTCACTCATTTCCCAATGATATTATCATAAAACCACGGTTTCGTGAACCGTTTTTTCAGCAGTTACTGCTACAGAGTGGAACATAGTTCTTACAATCAATCATTTTTCTCATACGATGCTATGATGACAGACGAATTTCAGCACCTAATTTAAAATTAATTATGCTTATTTTTCTCATGACGATTGAATATTTTTTTTCTCCAGATATTGAAAGTTTACAAATTTCTGAATTCTGGAGTTTCAAGGTTATACTGTAGAAGATAAATTAATAAAGTTTTTCTTAGGAATAATTTCAAAAATCTTTTTTTTCCCTTGATGTTTTATTCAAAAAAATATTAATGATCAGTATCAATCACTGCTAAATATTTTAATGAAATTTTTGTTGGAAGTTTAATAAACTCTAGAGATTATGAATGGTATTTTATGATATTCAAACCTAATTGAATGTACTGAATATCGAATGGAAAGCAAAATCAGGTGCATTATGCCCTTAATTTAAATAACCTTAATATTTAAAAAAAAAAAAAAAAAAAAAAAAAGGATTGAAAAAAAATAAAAAAAGTGATGAGAACTTGAAATGAAAAAGCTTCACATTGCAAAAACGAGCATCTGGATAAAGTTTAATCAAAATATAATATTAAAAGCAATTAATTTGAATTTATTCAATATGCTTACAAGCAATATTTCTGATTGAAAAAGGATCAAAAGCAAAAGAAAGTAATGTTTCTGTATAGGATTTCTTCCATAACTTAGCTCCAGTTTCTGCATTCCACAATACTATAGAATATGGTGGATGTAGACCTAAGAGTAGATTTTGGCACAAATCTTCACCCGGCAGCCATTCTATATCTGAAAATAAAAAACAACTAGTAAAAAAAGAACTTTATTTATAAAACCAAAAAAGCAATGCTGAAAATCAATAAACACATGAAAATCTACTACGTAATTCTTATTTATTCTTCATATTGTGCAAAGTCATGTTTGGAAGAGTGAAAAAAATCTTACCAATTGCAGCTTTTCCAGGCTCAGAAAATGTAGTCATTGGTTTTCCTTCTTTGACATCCCAAATAACTATTAAACCACTAGAATCTAAAGATGCTAACTTCAATGAATAAGGATGCTGAAGATCATGATAGTAATTTTCCCGAGCCCATTTTACCTACAAAATATCTAGACATTAGATGTAATATTAGAGTAAATATTAAGATATCAGATATTTTATTTTGGTAAACATTTAGACATTACATTATGGTACACATGTAGACATAATATCAAGATAAATATCTAAATATTAGAAGAATATTAGGGTAAATATTTAGATATTCAATGTAATATTAGTGATAAAAATATACAATCATCATGAAAAAATTTATAATATCAAGGAAATTGTTTATTTATTACTCATTTTATTTAATTATTACTTACTTTATTTAATTATTACTAGTATTTAATAAAATATCAAGTTTTATTAAACCATTAACCATAATTGTTTAATAAACAAGATATTTGTTTTATTAAACCATTAGATATAATATAAAATGTAAACTTGTAAAATAATTACACGATAACAAATTAAAACTATAACTTTTTACATTAATTAAGAGAATTAAATTATACATTTATTTTTCCAATTTTCTTTTAAATTAAAAAAAAAAAAAAAAATGGAAACTTCATTAAAACAACAAAATGTCTGTAGAATAATCAATTAAATTAGCAGTCTCCAACCATTTAAGTCCACATCAATAAATCTGGCATATCAGGAAGAAGAAAAAAAAATCCTAACTTTTTTAAGATTTTGGTCACACATTGAAGATAGCATTGAGGTTTAATTTTCATTTAGTAAAATGGCATTTCATACAATAATTTAATTTCTGTTCAATTTTATTAATTCAAAAGACAAAATAACATTACTTTAGTGACATCTGTAGTATGCCTTTCCAAAGTTTGAAAAGCCTAAAAACAGAAAAAAGAGTAAAATGTTTAAAACTAAAACACTGATGAAAAAAAAAAAAAAAAAAAAATCACAAAAGGTAAATCTATTATTGTAATGAAAGTTTCAAGTAATTTTAAAAATATGAGAAAACAAAGAAAACAAGCACAAGATTATTCAAACATAAGTATATTTAAAAAGAATATATATTTTTTTAAAATTAAAAATATAAATGAGAATTGTCTATTTAACTTTGCTTATTCATTTTAAATATAAAACAAATAAGAAAATTAAGTTATATTGACTTAAAAATTATCATAAAACTTAATAACTTTTAGCCTAATTATGACTTTAATATATAAAATCAAACCAAAAGCTCATAATTTGGGAAGATAATTCGCAAATTAATTAACTTAGGCAATCAATTTTCAAGAACTGACAAATAACATACAAAAACATTTCTTCTAGATTTTTTCTTTAGTCCCTTGTCCCAGTTAAGATTACACTAGTTATGTTCTTACTCCTCCTTTTAGATTTAAGAAGATGAAAAAAGATACTTATAAGTTTATGATACAAAATAAATTTAACAAATACAATATTTAAATTTTTTTGAGCCATTTAAGAAAAGCAAATTAAATTTCATATAAATTGTTAGGAAATTTATAACAAAACAATTTATAAAAAATTTACTATAAGAAATTTACCATAAGTAGATTGTTTATAATATATATTAAAAATAGAAAAGTAATTAAAATTAAATTAAATTAAATCTGACTAAGAATGCTGCTTTGAAAATCAAAATGCTAAAAGTAAAAACAAATCAAGACATAATCCCTTTATGCTCAATCAAAACTTATTGTTCAGGAGACCAGCAATAATTATTTAATCGATGTTCAAGTCAGATTTTTGTAGTTTAGGACAACCATTAATTTCAAGCCCTGATGATCTTTAGGTGATGAATAAAATTAAATCAATTATGATTTTGAAATATAAAAAGTTTATATATATTTAAATATAGCTATAAAAATTACCTTAATATTTTCTGTGTCAACAATTACAATATGATTATGACATCCATATGCGAAAAATGACTGCCAGCCCCTGAAACAAATACATATATGTGTGTGTGTATCATAAGTAAAATTACATAGTATTAAGATCATACAGTTTTTTATAACTTTAATGTGCTGGTTATATAGAATAAGATTATTAAAAAAAAAAAAATCAAGGATTACAAAAATAAGGAGAAATATATATCTGTTAATTCCTAGCAACATACTTATAAGGAACGGATTATGTCTTAGTTTTTCCTAATCCACTATTTCCTATAAACAAACAATGATAATCAATCACTTTTATTTTCCCATAGAAACTCAATTTCTGTCTTCTTTTTTTTTTAATGAGAGTTCATATCAATTAATATTAACATTTCTTGTGGCTATTTAAGATAACTTTCCTTAAACACACTTTCTGAGCTATGTCCATTTTCTTAAAAACATGCTTCGCGCTGTGTGCATTTTATTCAAAACACATTTTGAGCTACGTCAATTTTCTTAATTATTCATTTTAATCATACCAGTATTTTTAAACACTCATTTCAAGCTATTTCCAATTAATTAAATATGCATTATCAGCTGTGTCTGGAATAAAAAGCTCATTGGTGATATTTTGGTTCACCGGAATGATGCTGAGAGATTTAACTTTTAAGTGCCCGCCATTCTGCGATGTTCTTTTTTAGTTACATCTGATCAAGTCCAGTTGTCACATTACTTGAATTCTTATTAAAATATTTCCCAATATCATGAAAAACTTTAATTAGGTTGAATAGGTTTCTGTGTCCTTAAGAAAAGATTCCCCTACCAGTACCTATTAAAATAAACAACAAATTTTGCCACTTCAGAGCAGTGGCTAGAAAACTAATCCTTTTGGCACTGTGGTGGGCACCTATAGACACCAATAATGAAATCTTCCCCCTTATAATAATAGAAATATGTAGAAATTTCCATATTGGGATATGTCGCAGCAACTGCAATCGCTAAAGAGATTTAAACTTGTAATTTTTTATAAAAAAATCAAAAAGAAAACCAGTAGAGATTTGCCTGGAGGTGGTTAAAAGTTCTATTCTTCAAATTGGTCCCCTATTGTAATTTTTTTTATTTTATTTCTCACAGTGTAATGCCCAGAAGTTGCCAATACTCGGCACTTATTCTTCTGCAGATGACAATGCAGAAATCTTCCCAAAAATAAAATAAAATAAAATAAGCAGGAAGATTTCCGTATCCAGATCTGTGGCAGAATAATCGCAACTTCCGAAAGAAAATGAAAAAAAAAAAAAAAAAATGTCACAGAAAGAGACCAACACTGGAGGTGTAACTTGTAGCTACCCCTGGCAATTGTCTACATGTTTTTCTTTTTTTTTTAATTCACAAGTTTAAAATCTACTTGGCACTAGGGCGATTGTAGTAAGCGCGGCAGATCATGATACTGAAATATCTCTAAATAATCACCAAGCATTAATATCTTCCAAACTGCAGTAGCAAAAATTTAGAAAAGAAAAGAAAAAAAAACAGAAAAGGTCAAATTTATCACACCCCTGGGCACAAATCTTCATGCGTTTTTTTCCTCCCTTCTAAAACCATTTGACATTTTGGAGATTGAACTTGGCGCGACCGATCACGATTCACAAACTTTCTCAACTAAGCTGCATAAAAGAAATTTTAATCATATTTCCAGTCTAAAGAAAATAGTCTTTAAGATAACATGAAATCAACAATTAATAAACACATACCAATCTAAAGCTCCTTTATTTGCACCAGATAAAACTCCAGTTATACATCTAGGGGAGACACGTTGGATAATTGGTGTAGTCTTCTCCTCTGAACTTTTTGGTGAATCCACACTCAAAGACATTTTAACAAATTATATTATAAATAATCACAGTTTCTCGTCAATTTCTTTTTGAAACGTTACATAATTTCTCCACCATTGAGTTTATTTTAAAGAAATTTCTAAAACTAGAAAAATGAACAGTTCACGACAAAAAAATTAGCAGATGAAAGTACAAAACGAAATAACATCACATTCTTTCCTGGACTCAGCCCACTTAAATCCCATTTTAATGTTCATAAACATTTAGAAGAAAACAAGTTAGTGCAAGAAATTATAAATAAAACGTTGAAAACGAAAATATCCGAAAAAATATCTGAACTTTAAAATGTAGTAATGTTTTATTTATTTGGCTTGAAATATCATTTTTTTCCGTTTTCGCAGTGCTGTCATAAGCCAGTTTTTAGTGTGATTTTATAATGCTTAGACCTAACTCTCTTATTTCACGGTCCTGATACTCAAAAGCATTACCAGGGGAGAAGATCGGTTCCATGGCTTGACACTTTTATTTCATGCATTTTCATTTATTTTGTTATCAATTTATAAATAAAAAACAATCAGTTGATAATTCAAAAGAAAAAATTGGCTTAATAATTTCATTATAAAATATTGGTAATGATGCAGTTTAAACTGCTAAAAATGTTTAAAATAAATAAATAAATAAATAAAATAAAAAAACTTAAAAAACAAAAAAACTAGTGAGTTTAAAGATAGGTGTTTTCCAGTGGGTCCAGGGTGAAAAACTCCACTAAGCATTAAACTACACTAATAATTCGGGAAAGATTTTTATTTTCTTTTTAAAAAAATTTTTAATGAAATAATGTGATGATTTTTCATATAAAAAGTGTTAGCTGGTGAAATAATTTGAACATTTAAGTTCACCGACATCAATTATTGTAAAAAATAAATTTGTCTAGTGTGCAATACTAAAAAATAATTTTGTCGGGTCATTTAAAAATAAAAATCATTTTTCTGAACTTATAATTATTCCAAGACAGATAAAAAGTTTAAATTTATTATTTACTCTCAGCAGTTAGTGTCAACCTTATTAACTCACTAGTTAAAGTTATTCCAATATACATTTTAATTTATTCTTAATTTTGTAATATTTATAAAAATTTCATCGCAAATTTTCTTTCCCCTCCATATATATGAAGCGGAAAGAAATTTTGCGATGAAAAAAATACCGTGGTATACTGTCCTCTAAAGGTGGTGCACTGCAAAAAATTCCTTATCAATTTACGGTAAAAAATACCGATACTCAGTGTGCCAGTACTTTTTGCCGTAAAAATCATTTTTACTGTAATATTTTACAGAACAAAAAATCTGACAAACCGAAATTTTATATTACTATATATATTACTATATACTTATATATACTTATATATACTATATACTTATATATATTACTATAAAAATTACGTTAAAAAATTTTACGTAAAAAATGGATTTTACTAGAAAATGGAATTTATAGAGGTCGCACCAGGGAGCCAATAATTTTTACAACAATTTGATCCAAAATTTTTTTAAGTAAATTCTATGTATGCATAAACATAAAATGGATTTTATTGCTTTAAAAATGGTTGTGAAAATAACCATCTGCATGATCATAAAGCAAATTCATTCATGTCGTTTTTAAAATTCATATCGTCGACGATAAGAATTTTATTTGCCTTTTTCGACACCTTCATATGATGCACTATTGATGATGAATTAACCAGGAAAAAAAGTATCTCTTCTGAATTTTTTTCAATAAAATATTAGTAAGGAATTATGACACGAGGAGGTAATCTCAAATATGCTAATTAATTAGTGCAGACGATATTTTAAGCTAAGAAATCAGAAAAAAAACGTACTTTCTCTGTATTATCATATACCCTTTTCTTCGACGAATTCGGATGTCTGACTCCCAAAGTACCGAAAATACCCAAAAGACCGCACCAGCGATCTGGGTCCAAGGGTTGGATCCATTAAAGTTAATTTTACTTTATGCGTATTTCTCTGTATGTCGGGAAGTAATTGAAATTTTTTTACACACAACTGTAAAATTAGTTTATCCAAAGATAATTTAATGCAAAAAATAACTTTCGGTAATTATTTATTATAGTTTATTATTTTATTTAATTACAGTCGAAAAGAGTTTGAATAGTTAGGTATACAATTTCTATCATCGTTTTAAAGAATGTAATTTTGCATGGCAACATGGGAAATTTGAGCTAAATCGGTTGAACAGTGCTTGAGAAATCGTATCGTATTATTAAAACATGTCTTCAGATGTGCATGGAGAAGTAGTGCAGCACTTAATAGAACATTGGGATTAATTTTCTATCTTATCACACGATAAAGAAGAAAATAATTTCAATACTTCTGCTCCCTACTTAACTCGTGCTTATGATGGTTAGTGTAATTTAATGGCTGTTGCACATAGATTTTAAATTATTATTAAAATTCTTGATATTAAAAATATTTAAATTATTATTAAATAAAGAACATTGACAATATCGTGGACACGTCGTAAAAATAGTCAAAATTGAAATCAAAGTACTTGCGTGTGGACAAAGCCACGCAACAATTCTTACACACTTGTTTAAAGAAAAAAAAGAAAAAAAAAAAAAAAAAAAAAAAACTGAGGTGTTAAGATTAGAGAAGTGGTTGAAGAAATAGAATGTGTAAATACAGCTGTGCTTTGCATTCGGCTTTACTACCATAGGAATATAAATGTTAAACATATTATTTTGAAAGGTGACCTTTCTGGTCGCAAAACGCGATTATATAAATAATAATCTATCCTCCAAGTTTTATTAGGTCTGTGACCAAATTGATCAGCCTGCGAAGAGACCGAGCGTGTGGGATATCGGTGCTCGTTAAACTGCTTTACGTAAAGTGTTCGATATTGCGCGCAGGTAGTCTTGGTACCGAAGTCATGTTTTTCTTAGAATAAAATTATTTTCAATGTACTGCTTCTTCTATTTAAATGTTGGTGGTATTCCGAAAGTTGTTCATTTTTGAGAGTCTGTGTTAAAACTTTAACAAATATAAAAGCTTATTACAAAAAATAAATGTATATTGATGAAAAAAATGATTACATATCTTTCGATGTACGATTTTCATGACTTTTGTCTCATTTGACGTCATGCGTCTGACGTTCATCATGATGCGGAAGCGGGAATGAACCTAAAAAAGCTCATTTGATGCCCCCAGGTAGAACATGCAAAACGGTTACAAGGTTAGATGGCACCATATGGTCACCGTTTCTCTTGTTGTGCCCACTTAATCATACAATGATACACACCCATTTTCAATTGTTAATATAGGGATACAATATATTTTTACTTTCATTTAACTGCATTTTCATTATTATTTCTATCATAACTACTTAAGAATTTATAAGTTATTTCTGTTATGTAACACTTTGTGTTCCTTTAGTTCACCAGCTACCTTTTTGGAATAAACTGATGAATTTTATTGGTAAAACAAAGCTTTCTTTCTCTTTTTTTTAAAAAATAAAGAAATAAGGAACTTTCTTTCTTTCCTACTTTTTTTAACTGAGAAAAAATACTTTGCTAGGGCCGCAATAGCTCAGTGGTTAAGGCACTGAACTGTCATAGAGAAAAAGCTAGGGTTCGATCCCCTGTGGCAGTTTAAAACCCATCCATCTTCAGATAGGAGGTTACCAGCTTGTGTGGGAAATAATGCCATATTGCCGCAATCATGCCGTTGGTTACGAAATTTGAAGTTTAAACCTCCATGACGACCATGGCCCTCAACGGGCTGTTGTAAAAACACCACAATTGTCTTCTTCAAAATAAGGCAGTTTCTTATAGTTTTTAATTAATAATTTAACAAAGCTTACAATTTCTTATGGATGATAAAATAACGGTTTCTTTCCATTTCAACTGTCCTAGTAAATTCATCTATTGCATTTATTTTATATTTATTGTTAAAAATAGCGATGATATTTTCGTATCGTGATCTGTCACTCCAAATGGATTTTAAATCTTTTTTTTTAAAAGATGCATTTAGAGGTTTACCTAGGGTTGGCTAGGAGTTCAACCCTTCGAATTAGTCCCTCCGCCCCTTTTTTTATATATATTTTTTTATTTTGCAGGTTGCTTTTGGATGCTTTTGGTGCCGTATACCATGATAAGGAAATACGGATTCCCAAATTAGCTGTCAACTGAAATAATAATAATAAGAAAAACAGTAGAACTTTATCACTTGGGCAGGTGAAATGGAAAAATACTAAATTATCCACTTATTTGAAAACTTAAAGCAAGGGAATAAAAACAGAAAGTCAGAATTTTTGTTTTTTGTTTTTTTTATTATTTATTATTATTTCATTAATATATTGATTTTTTAAGTAATTTTTTTTTACAATAGTCACGTTGTTATGAATTTTTTTTTCTAGAAATTGAGTTGATCTTCTGCAGCTTTGAAATTTTTATCTTCTAATGATATAAATGTTAATATTTTTTTTCAGTTAAATTTTTTTTTTTTTTTTTTTTTTTTTGAAATCGGAAAAGATTCTTCTGTGGCTGTGGAATCTTTATATTCTAAAGGAGATAATAGAGAAATAGAATCAGTTTCTTTTAATACATTATTTAATAATAGATTCACCTATTTATGTAAATGATATTAAGCAATAACATAAAGTTATTAATCTATATTACATGTCTCTCAGAATATTTTACTAAGGATAAAGAGGAGAGAATTTTCAAAAAAAAATTTTATTTTATTTATTTTTCATTCAACTCCGTATTTAAAAACTGTTGCGCTCCTCCAAATCCTCGCTTTTCAATTTGTTGTGCACTTTGGTTGGCCAAGTGGCCTGAATTCTGCAATTTGTTACTAAGGATTAAATTTCAAATTTACTTAGGATAGTACAATTAAGAATTAAAAATAGAACTGATAGCTTCAAATAACTAGAATTTTAAGTATGCTTCCTAATATAAATTTTAAGTGCTAATAATAATTTTTGCAGATTTAATTACCTTTAATGTTATTTGAATTTTCTTAACAAAGTCGAACATGAGTTAATGTCACAAATTGTTAAATTATTCTTATTTTCAATCATGTATCATATTTTAGATCCATTTTATTTATATTCTGGTTGTTGTTAATGATTGTTAACTAGTCACACTACTTAAAGTGAGGACTAATTTTAATCACTTATGTTTAGAGTTGTAACAAGTTAAAAGACGCCATTTGCTATGGGAAAAATACATGATGGTCCGCAACTCTTGTGTATGCATAGTTTAGTAATTTATTCTGCTAAAATAATCCTATAGGAAAATTAATCATATGTTTAAATAAATTAACAAATGAAGATAAAAAAAACTTTACTATCAGTTAATTACAGTTGAAACCATATTTTTTTTTTTATAGCAAAAAATCATTTGCCCAAAAATATTGCCTCAGTGGATAAGCAATAATTAGCTAGCAGTGGTTTTCTAACCATATGTGGTGGACTATGAATCGACTACCATTTTTAAATAAGTTTACGCAAAAATGACAACACCATGCAGCCATGCAGATTTGCAACACCATGTAGCCATAGGAATTTTGAATAATAATAATAAAAAAAAAAAAAAAACATATCGTAACTAAATATAACACACCGTTCATATCAATGAAAGCAAAATATTTACCTGTTTAAATTTTCGTCCTGCTTTTTCAAGTGGTTATTTCAAATTTTATCATTACTCCATCTTGATCAAAATTTATGGAGTCTGGTTACAATTCATTTTTTTCAATTGACGGTTTTAATGTAACATAATAAATGCAACTCATAGTTTGAATCAGGATCAACAATGCCTTACTCTTCATATTGTTTACCAGTTAGTTTTAAGTTGCAATTATCAAAAGATCAAGTAAGAAATCGGTTATTTGGAACTTGACCGCTACTTAATCTTGATCATACTTTTTATAATCCAGTTCCAGTCCATTTATCAAGTCCAGTTCCAGTCCATTTATCAAATCCAGATAAGTAATTTTAATACAACACACTCTTTCAATCAAGGATAACCGGATGTTTGACTATCCAGATTTTCCTCTAGTTTTTTCAGAGTCGTAATGGTATCATCTATCAATGAATCCAATATGAAATCGGCTACTTTCAATTTAACCATTACTTCCTCTTGATCATAATTGATCCAATCTGGCTCTTCCTCTTTGATCTCATTTATTAATATAGTGTCCACAAGATCTCTCTCCTCGCAGCCTAGTTTCATAGTAGACCATGGAGGTCTCTTCTTTTCCCATGCATTTATTTGATGTTTAGGTAAGAGCCCTAAAGATTTCTCCACTTCTTTCTGAAGCACGGGCAATATTTTATCTTTGTAGCACGGGAAAGTTGGCTTAGGAGTCAACCTCTTTGGCTTTAGCCACGGTTGAGGCATTTCTTGTGTTTCTCTAAAGAGATATTAAATAAATATGTTAGGAAATTATTTTAACTAGATGTGACACAGTTTAAGTTCAGAAATAAAATAAAATTTGTATAATGTGTTGTTGCCATGACGTTGTTGATGACATTGAAGAACGTTTGGAATATTTGATAAAACATAATTTCTTTGCACTTTCACCTTATGTTTAAATTCTGTATGTATTGATGATGAAAAGTTAATTAAATTTAGTTATTATTCACTTAACATTTTCGAAGATTCACCAAAGAAAATATTTGTAAAAGCCAACTTTGTGAGAGATTACTATAATATTTTTTCTATCATAAAATGTTTTTAAGAAAAATATTTAAATTATAAAAAACTTTTTTTTATCCAATTTAGGCAAATTGTGAAGAAAAAGAACTTATAGATTATTAAAAAATTGTTTAACCATGATTGGAAAAAAAATCTTGAAAAGTTTGAAACAAATTTAAGTGTAAAAACGTTTATTTTTCTTGCACTGTAACATAAAATCAAGTTATAGTATGGCTAATTATTGTTAGAAATTAAAACATCACGATTAAAGAAACTAATTCATTAAAAAATAAACTCGCTCTGCATTGAACCAATTACTATTTTTTGTCTACTCCAGCTACGAAGGATTTTTTATTGTATGTCTGCTCTGTGTCATTATAATCTTAGAATGGGCTTTAGAAATCTGTATGATTCATGCACAATATTATTTTTCTTCTTAAGAGATAATTTTATTTTCACCGTTGCCCTGCATGCTATGTTCATCATACAAAAAGTAATTTGGACCACTGTGACAAATGTGTACAAACTTAATGTGACTGTAAAAATTTAAATATTTAAAACTCAAATTAACAGAAAATCTCATAAGAATTTTTAATTTTTATTTTTGATTCTAGAAACGTAATTTTTTGTGTTCATACATGTACAAAATGCCTTTTATTCCATTTTTATTATAAAGAATATTGATTCATGGAGTTATTTAATTATAATTCTTTTTAAAGGAGAATTGAATTTTCTTTCAAATTTTTGTCACTAACATGATTTAAAATAAATGTTACGTGGAGTGTTTTTAAAAATATATAGCTTTGAACCAGAAATTTTGGTCCACAAAACTGTATATTTTTAAATATTAATAATAGAAAATACTGTGGAACAAAAAAAGCTATAAGCAATAGGTGTTTTATAAGAATTTTATTGTTAAGAAATTCTAAATGTGGTGCTATGATGTAAAATTTTAACTTTAAAAGATTATGCCTTTACAGTTAGTTGAAGGATTGAGAAAATTTTGCAATACTTTTCCCAAATGACATTTTTTCTTAGTATTTCTTTCCGATGAGTATTTTATAAGTTTCCTATATTTCTACAAAAATAAGGACTCAATGAAGGCAAACGTCTTATTTTCTGCATGAAAACTGCAAAAATTTCGGTATTTTTTACTAACAAATATTTCGGTATTTTTTACTCACCGATATATATCCATCAAAATTTCTTTTGAAACATCAAAAATCAAATCCAAAAAAGCGATTTGGCAAGGGTTTGTAAGCCCTAACTTTTCTACCACATGATCAAAATTAGGATCATCTATTTCCACTATCAGGCTTCCTCTCTTTTTAGCAGCAATAAATACATCAGTTAGATGTTCCACGATGAAGCCTATGTTTTTAGTAATTTGAGCCAAAGGATCATTTTCAGTGTTTGCAATGCAAACTTCTTTGTCAGGTGAAGACTGCTCATTTTGAGACTCAGTTGAAGTAACCTCTGGCTCATTAAGTGCATCAAGCATATCAAGTAATTCTGCATCAGTCAATACTTCTCCGAAATCGACTGAATTTTCCGCAGCTGCCTGCTCAGTTTTATCAGTCAACATTGATTTTAAGTTGACATGGAGCATACCAAGCAGCTCATCATCCGTCAACACTTCTCCCAAGATGACAAAATTATCCACAGTTGACGATTCTTTTTCATCAACCAACATTTGTCTCACTTTGACACCAAGCATGTCAAAAAGTTCCTCATCAGTCGGAACTTCCAAGTCATCATCGCTTTCAATTGCATCAGCTTCAGTTCTTTCATTTGAACTTAGCTCATCACTGATGCCTTTTTGGAAAATAAAAAGAAAAGATTGAAAAATTTATAATAAGTGCAAGTGGTAGAGCAAGCATCGAAATGAAACTAATAATTAATGTTTACCAAGAACCTTAATGATTTTATACAATCTTATTTTTATTTAAAATTAAAATTTTCTTACCATCGAGAACTTTAAATAATATATGTCAGTGTAGTTTCTCCCTTCTTACTTTATTTAACTGACTTGGTGCAAATGAAACGTCCAATATCAAGTGACGATGCGTATAGCAACCTCCCCCCCCCATTTGGAAAAAAAAAATTTGGTGATATTGCATTGTGATTTTTAAACTCCTTCCTTTAGCAAAATCAGAGTAGCAATCATCTTCCAAAATAAATTTAGCAGACACATGCTACCGCAGTTGCTGTTAAAAATACAATTCCAGTCCTCAAGAATAGTACTGTCACTGAATTAACCAAAAGGAAATGATTTATAATGTTTTCTACGTGCTATATTGATCTGAAAACTGAATGATGAATCATTGTTAAGTGAATATTCTGTATATGAAGCTAATTTTGGTAAACATGTTACGAGATGTTGACAGTGCCAGGTATCCATCTCGTTGTACTGTCTTTGACTAATAGCTACAAAGCTCTTGAACTGCAAGACAATGCTCTCACGCATTTCACGCAACAGATAACGCAGACATTGTTTTTTGCTTTGAAGTGTTGCCTCGTCCTCCTTATTCACTCCTTATATACTCATATCCTGATTATTCACTTACTTGTTATCTATAGAATTTCATTTGTATTGCCACATTCATCACTTTATGTCTGGCAAAGAGTTCACCCAAAATACAAAAGTTTAATGAGCATATGAAAGACATGAAGTTTAGTTAAGTTTAATGAAGTTCATTGAGAATTTTTTTTATTCCTGTCACAAGAACTTTTTGGGCAGATCATTGTTTTTCCAGCCGAATGACAGTATTGATGATGTGGAAGATGTTCTTTTTAGATTTGTAAACTACAGACTATAATTTGTAAGCAACAGACTTTTATTGCTCATCATGTTAATCACTTTCTGCCCGGTAAAGGATGCACTCAAAACACAGAAAATAATTATTTCTTTCTATTCTAGTTACATGAGTTTTTTCAAAGGAACACTGTGTTGTTAAACAAATTGAAGCAGTATGTCAAAGCAGCAAGAAAGAATGTAATGGTAATTTTATTGTGTATATATATATATATATATATATATATATATATATATATATATATATATATATATATATATATATATATATATATATATATATATATATGTATGTATGTGTGTGTGTGTGTGTGTGTGAATAATCATCAATCATCAACTGATTTCATAGATTAACAGGCACTTATGGAGAAATAAAGAATTACCATCTTTGCATGAAAAATCATCACTAGAATCAATTGATTCCACACATCTCAAAGTTTCAGCAAATTTCTTTGGCTGAAAGAAATATGAAATTAAGTAGTTTATTTTTATCAGGATTACATCAACATGAAAATATTTAAAGTCGCTCTTGATAAATAATAGTGGTTTGAAAAGTTTTTTGTATTTAAAATCAGTAGTGTAAAAATTTACATTTCAGTGCCTTTCTTATTTTTGTGATTTTTTTAAAATGTTTTTTCAGAAGGCAGGAAAAAAATTATTTAAAAGTGAGATTTTCTAATATGAAATAGAGATAATAGTAGGAAAATAGGTGATTTTATATTCAATAAAAGCTCCGAGATACAGTGACTAATAGAAGGGACACCCAATTCTACACTCTAACAATCAGTTGTACTTGGCGTAACATGGTACTTAATACTGGAACCCGATTTTGATGTTTCAAAAAAATGTTTAAAATTACTAATTTTGCTATCGCAAACAAATGTCCTTGTAAAGTTCCCCTACATTAAACAAAACTTTCATTTGAAATATTTCATCTCTAAATTTATGTCTGGCAAATAATTCTATAAAAATATATCCATGCATATTAAGAGAAACAAGATGCAATTTGCATTAAATATACAAAAATATATAAACTGAATTACTATATGGAGAAGGACAAAATATTAAAAAAAAATTTATACATAAAAAAAAAGAACAAGAGCCATTTCACTCAGTTTAATAAAAAAAAGTAATAAAAAATTGGCGACATTTGACTTAGCTTAGTCGATGTCCATGTCTAACCATTTTCTAAACCAAAAACAAAATTTTGATTACAGCTGATGAGAGATATTCGGCAATTTTTTATATTTTATTTTTGCTGAATGTAATAACTGGCAATGAGGCTACAATATCCAGAACACTATCGTTAGTATTTGTATGAGGAATGTTACCATTTACCTGAAATTCCAAATCATCATCATCCTCACCATCATCAACTTCACAATCGCCGCCACAGCAGCACAAATTAGCGAAAAATCGCTTTATCCGTTGAAAATATTCCATAATGGAATCAAAATCGCTTTTTGAAAACTCTTGAATAAAAATCAAGTTATCGCCCCAAATACAAGTTTTGGAATGGCAAAAATATATTTTAATACTGTCATTGTTGCGTTTAGAACAATGATTTTGCTTAGCAAAATTTTCTTAACAATTAAAAGTGTCTTTACTACTTTTAATGATAATATTTTGCATTGTTAAGAAGTTATAAAAAAATATATTATTGTTAATATTGCAACATTGATTTAGTATGATTAAAAGTAGGGATGCTCAACCTCTTAGAGTGAAGGACCACTGGGCATTTTTATCTTAGGTTGACCCCTAAAAGGCCGCAAATTATTTCTTCTAAATATTAGAATTCATTATAAAAACATAATACATAACGTAAAATAAATATTTAAATTATAAAAATAATGTAATGAAAGAAAAAAAAAACGTTTATTTTTTTGAAAAATATGAATGCAAATCAGAAACTTTCACTATAATTTATAATGTTTAAAATTACATAAATTAAAACAAAATTGTTCAGCATATAGCTGGGAATATTCTGCGGTTTAAGAATATATTTAATACATGGTGTAGAAGTTGTTCTGATTTTCTTCATAGAATTCAAATCATATATTTTGCCCTGATTTTTAGCTTTTTGTCTTGATATTTCTGATTTTCGTATGTGCTCAGAACATCTCCTTTTATAAAAATACAAATGCAAGTTTTTAAAAAATAGATTCAGAGAAACAGTATATATACAGACTCACTGATATATAAAAGACAGATATATAAAAGGAAAAAGCTCTCACTCACTCTTTACTAATTCTCTTACTTCCCAAGAAGTTAGAAAGTCAAATTTAGAACATGCGTTCTTTATAAGAAAAACAGAAAAACTAAAAAAATTTCATTTTAACATTTTGTAATCATCAGGATTATTCTAATTGACAATAATGCTATATAACACGCTTTTTCCAATACCGAAGTCTAAAATTTGGACCGCACACACATGTGTTTTTATAAGATTAATAGAAAAACTGAAAAAGTTTCATTACGAAATGTTGTAATTATTGGGTAAATATTAGCTTAATTGACAGCTATAAATAACTTTTTTTAGCAAGCTCGAAGTCTAAATTTGGATCACGTGTATATATTGGATCCGAAATAAATAGAAAAACTATAATAATTTCATTTCGATGTCTTGTTTTTATCAAGTTATTTTTAATAATCGGTGCAATTTGTCTAACAGATATTAAGACTTTAAAACGTTTTTGCTAATAAAGAAGTAGCAAAGTTTTATACTATGTGTTCCTAATCAAATATAAACTTTCCATTGCAATATTTTGTAACTATCGGGGTAAATAAAAGGTAATTAGCACAAAATTTATAATAATGCTAAATAATTCGTTTTAACCAAGATAGGTCTCAAATTTTGACCATGTGATATTAAGGAGATAAGAAAAATATTAAAAAAAGCTTTAATTCGATATTTAAAACTAATCGTGTTAAATAGAAATAGTTATACGAATTGACATTTATGATAAATAACATGTTCCCACCAATTACCACCAAGTGATTGGCGCAGCATTGCCGACTTCGGCCGATTCCGTGTCACTAAACCGCGAATAAGGGAAGCCAAACAGGTGGATGACTTTGTGGAACCGCTGAGCAGTGAGTACGATTGGGTGAGCCAACAAGCTATTGCAGGCGAGCCCGTGAAGGATTTCCGACTCTCCGAATTGGCGCTTTAAATTCCAATGCCGAGGATTTAGAGCAAAGTTGCCGCAGGCTGCACGAACAAGCGAAAATCCGCGAAACAGTTAGTTTGATTTCGTGTGGGAAAGTGATAATAAGGATTATAAGTTATTGAATTCCAATGGCAGTAAGTATAGCTCTAACGAATTACTAGTTTCTTTTACTACTCTAACTAGTTTTTAGAAAAAAAAAAACTTTATCGTGAATATATGTTCATTTTCAGAAACAGCGTGTTGTTAGTACAAAAAATGGAACATGCGTCTAAAAATGTTGTTTAATATTTTGGCTTTAACTATTTAATAGAAGATTCCAGCAATCGACGATGCGCTTGATGTTATAGCGACGAGCTATAATATATATATATGCTGCTAAGCATATGCTATATACATATAGGGTGGTCCTAAAATATATGTCAAAAATATAAAGGTAGGTAGAGGGGACCAAAATAAGCATATTTCGTATAGGATTGTGTGTGCGGTAATGCCGTCTTGAGCCGGTAGGGAGCGCTGATGACTGCAGCTTATAAAAGCGCTTGCTAGCTGGATTCATCATTTCCCGCACGTATCTCAAACAGCCTGCATCGTTTCATCAATGTGGAGCTTGCCGACATGCATTTCATGTATGGGGCTGCACAAGGAAACGGATTAGCTGCTCAGAAGATGTACAGGGAGTGATTCCCGGATAGAAATCAGCCGGATCGTCGAGCATTCGAGCGTCTTCATCGGATGTTACGCACAAGTGGATAGTTTTATGCTTCCAGGCGTGGAGGTGGCATTGGAAGATATCGCAGAAATCCTGCAGTGGAAACCAGAATACTAAACACAGTAGAGAATAATCCTTCGACAAGCTCGAGAACTGTAAGACGTGCGTTGGGTGCGAGCCATCAAAGTGTTTTGAGGACTTTACACGAAGACGGAATGCATGCGTATCATTTACAGAGAGTGCAAGCAATGACCCCTGACGATTATCTTCCACGTCTCAACTTTGCTCGCTGGTACCTACAGCAGACGGCAGTCAATACAACCTTCCCAACAGATGTTTTATTTACTAATGAGGCTACCTTTACGCGGTCGGGTGTGTTTAACATCCATAATTCTCACTTGTGGGCTCATGGCAACCCACATGGCACAATAGCACACGCCTACCAAGAAAGGTTTTCCATTAATGTTTGGGCAGGCATTGTGCACAATAACTTAGTAGAAACGTACATTCTACCTAGTTGTTTAACTGGCCATACATACAACATCTTCCTACAGGAGGGTTTACCTGAACTTCTGGTAGATATTCCTCCAGCTGTTTGCAGACGAATGTGGTTCCAGCACGATGGAGTCCCAGCGCGCTTCAGTCGGAACGTCAGGAATCACCTGGACGCCGTCTACGGCCAGCATTGGATAGGACGGGGAGGTCTAGTTCCCTGGCCACTGCGTTCTCCTGATTTAACCTGCTTGGATTTTTTCTTTTGGGGTCATATTAAAAGCCTGGTGTACGAGAGTCCCGTCACATTTGAAGAAGATCTTGTTGCCCGCTTGTCTGTTGCTGCTTTACATGTGCTCGACTTATCTGACGTCCGATTAGAAAGTCCGATTAGAATATCTTAAAGATTTAAAAAGTTTCAAGCAAGTAGTTGTTTTAGTTTTCTTTTTTCAAGTAAGTAGTTTTAGTACTTTTCAAAAGAATGTTCAAAATGATGAGGGATTTTCTACATATTTCATTTTGTACTATTAAACATGATTTATTAAAAATGTCACTGACATTGCAGGGGATCATCCTCCATAGAAGTATCTTTCTTTCGCCTGTTTTCTTTCCTTATAAAATCACATTTTGATGCATGAGCGTTAATTGAATTCTGTCTTATGATACAAAATAATATTTGTAGAAAATTCCTTATCATTTAGGGCTTTCTTTTAAAAAAATGAAAACTACTTTGAAGATTGCATGAAACTTTTAGAATTTTTAAGATATTCAAATCGGAATTTTTCCTTAGTTGCCAAATACGATTCTCTACAAAACTAAGAAATTTTTATTTTCGTTTTTCACACGCATCAGCATAAAAGAGCAAATTTAATTGCTCATGTCTTGAGCAGTTTTAAACATATTTTTCTCAAATTTTGAAATTAAAATTTTGTAATTAATTTTTAATCAATCTAAAATTTTTTAAAACTTTCATTGAATATTTTTAAAGTTATAGCAAAAAAAAAAAAAAATAGTTTTGTGTTTTAGAAAAATGTCGACATTTCCATAAATATTTAAGCTAGGCTTACGAATTGTTTTGTAATTATAGCATATAGCAACCAAAATATGTTTCATATGTTACACATCCCTTGCTACATTTTTTTGGCATAGGGTGTTCAAAAGCATTATTTTCTTTTTATAATTTATTGTCGGTCACTCAAACCTCAAAAAGCTTTAAAATTCATTCATGAGAAATCGCATAATTTAAACACTTATTATATAATTCGTTGAGTATTTCTAGAGAAATATGAAAAAATGTATTAGTATAGAAGTGTTTTCCATTATTTCGTCCACCCCTGTATATGTTAGACTAGGTATGGGCAAACGGTTTTAGGTCGAGGGACAAAAATTTGAAAAAAAAAAGTTTGGTGGGACAAGTAAAAACTTCGAAAATAAAATAAAGTTCATTCATCATGGAACGCATGGCACTCTGAATCAACTTTGCGTTATTTAGTTGCCATTTTGGGGTTAAAAAAGTTTATACAAATAACTCAAAGAATCAGTAGCCATTTTATACATTTATTAATTTGACCATTCTTTACAATGACGTTATATGTGTGCAATCTTTAAATACGCAAAAAATAATGTCAGAATTCGGGCTGGCAGAAAAATCCGCTTGTTGGAGCTTAAAATGCGCAGTCTGCCACATGTGAAGTACAATTCACTTATATTAGATTCATATGTCTGCTCCTCGAGAAGCGACAAACGCTCGTTGAAAGAGTTCGAGAAAAGACAAACGCTCGTTGGAGCCAATCTACGGTTATTCTATAAAGAGCTTCTGCTTTCAACATTTTACCAATTGAAGCTGTCTGTGCTAACTATTTCCATCAATTTATGTTTTGTAGAATAAAAATAGAGAAAGTAAAGAGGGTCATCACTACTTTGATAGAAAAGAAAGAAAAAAAAAGATTTAAATAAAGTAGATAACAAAATGGATGTATAATGTATATTGTTTATATTCGCCACAGATCGGCAAGTTAAAACTCTATCCGCGGGCCGGATAACACCTTCCTGTGGGCCCATCCCTGTGTTAGACCAATATAACGTGCTTTTAATATATACATACCAAACAATACGGTACGGTATTTTTTACCTGAAGTCTGAATGCACAAATTTTATTATCATTCTTGCTCAATGGATATCTTTTCATTGTAATCCAGAAAAATTCGTCACCAAAGATTTTTTTTTTGTGAGCAAAAGCTTTGTTATTTAATGGGGGATAACTGAATTTCTTCTAAACAGGTAAGTGAGGCTTTGTTTCTGGTGTATTTTTTTCACGCTGAGCTAAATGAAACAAATCAGGAGAAGAACGCTTATTTTAGTATAGAAGTTTATAAGTGGTTTATGTACAAAAAGTACAAATTTGTTCTTGTATTTACTTAGGCTTCTGATATTGCTATTTAAACAAGACAATAGTAACAAAATTAACATTTATACAAAGCTAAAAAAGTGATAGTAGGTTAATGGTAGTAAAGGAAGAGTCCAAGTAATTCCATAACTCAAATAAAACCAAGCTTTTTATTTCTAACATAGATATACATTGTGAATACAAAGTCTATTTAAATTGTTAATAATTTTTGAGCAAAATTTAATATTATTCATGCATTAAAAATGCGACAAAAATTTTTCGAAAAGCTTCATTTTCTCAAAACTTGAAATTTCCATTTTATTGCAAAATATAAGCTTTTAAGTCTTCATATTTACACGAATGTTCAATACTTGATAATAATTTCAATTATTGCATAGGCTATTTAATACTAGTTAGTATAATAAATTAAATGAGGAAAGAAACCCTAGCAACAATTTTACCTTGGCCCCAGTTGGGTTCAAAATTGGCTCGATATGGGTCCTCTAAGAACATGCACCGAGAGACCAATATAGAGATGCCTAGATTTTTTAATATTGGTCCTAGAATGGCTTATATAGTGTCTACACTGGCCAATATAGAACCTATATTGGCTAAATAATGGATACAAAATATCGGGTGAAGCTGATAATCCTATATAGACTGATATTGGTTGCAAAGTGGGTGTAAAATATCGGGTGAATTTCAATTATTGCATCGGCTATTTAATAGTATAATAAATTAAATGAGGAAAGAGCCCCTAGCAACAATTTTACCTTGGCCCCAGTTGGGTTCAAAATTGGCTCGATATGGGTCCTCTAAGAACATGCACCGAGAGACCAATATAGAGATGCCTAGATTTTTTAATATTGGTCCTAGAATGGCTTATATAGTGTCTACACTGGCCAATATACAACCTATATTGGCTAAATAATGGATACAAAATATCGGATGAAGCTGATAATCCTATATAGACTGATATTGGTTGCAAAGTGGGTGTAAAATATCGGGTGAATTTCAATTATTGCATCGGCTATTTAATAGTATAATAAATTAAATGAGGAAAGAGCCCCTAACAACAATTTTACCTTGGCCCCAGTTGGGTTCAAAATTGGCTCGATATGGGTCCTCTAAGAACATGCACCGAGAGACCAATATAGAGATGCCTAGATTTTTTAATATTGGTCCTAGAATGGCTTATATAGTGTCTACACTGGCCAATATACAACCTATATTGGCTAAATAATGGATACAAAATATCGGGTGAAGCTGATAATCCTATATAGACTGATATTGGTTGCAAAGTGGGTGTAAAATATCGGGTGAATTTCAATTATTGCATCGGCTATTTAATAGTATAATAAATTAAATGAGGAAAGAGCCCTTAGCAACAATTTTACCTTGGCCCCAGTTGGGTTCAAAATTGGCTCGATATGGGTCCTTTAAGAACATGCACCGAGAGACCAATATAGAGATGCCTTGATTTTTTATAATTGGTCCTAGAATGGCTTATATAGTGTCTACACTGGCCAATATAGAACCTACACTGGCTAAATAATGGATACAAAATATCAGGTGAATCTGATAATCCTATATAGGACCGATATTGGTTGTAAAGTATCGGGTGAATCGGAAAATTCTATATAGGGCCAAAATCGGAAAACTGACGGTATTTTGAACAATTATTGAGCCAAGATTCATGAATGTTAACCCTATGAAGGCCCAAGTTATCTTGCAGCTAGGGATAGTGCATTTGATTAGAAATATATCGATTATTTCACTTTTAATCTTATTATTCAATTATGACTTCCGTGCTCTTGATTTCTTTTTAGAAAACTTTATGAGGCAGGTGTATATATATTCAGATAGTTTGTATAATAAATCAATGATCGATATAATAGAAGATCCGATCCAAATTCCTAGGAATCCACCTATGTTGCTGAACAATTCCATTGACTGAAAATATCAATAGAAAATTAATTCATTCATAACAACAAAATATTTAAACAAAACAGCTTTTATGTAAAACTATAGATACTAATTAAATTGAATGGAATTGAATGTGGCGCACACGCTGCTTTTACCAGTTTTTTCCTTTATAGTCCAGTTATTTCTATATAATATTTTCCCCTGCTTTCAAATGAAATTACATGTGAGTTATTAATCTATTTATTTCAGCTTGGAATAAAAAAAATATTTAATAAATGTTGGCAATTCATGAAAACCATCGAAAAAGAATTCCAGTTTTTGTCTGTGATGGGTTGAAAAGGAATTGATTGTTGGCACATATGAGAAAATTGTCTTGAGAGTTAAGGAAGAACTTCGTGTAAATAAGAAAAATATAACACTTTTAAAATTCATGTAAGAGTGAATGAAAAAAAAATTGGATTCGTTAAATAACATATCATTTAAAAATTTCATTAATTTAATTACATTTTAAAAATATTTTTTTCTCACGTAAGCAAACTTTTTCAAATTTTGATTGATTTATGTGGAAATTTTACAACAAGCATGCACTTTTCTTTTTATTGCAATTAGATTCTTTTTAATAGAATTTTACTCTAACTATAATTATAGAAGTTTATTAATTGAATATTAAACTCCGTTATTTAGGGACATTTATACTTATACATTATTATTATTATTTCGACTTATTTATTTAATAAAGAAAAACAATTTTGCAACAAGCATGCACTTTTCTTTTTATTGCAATTAGTGTTTTTTTAACGTAACTATAGAATTTTATTAATTAAATATTAAACTCTGTTTTTCAGGGACATTTATACTCTCAAGTTTACGACTAATTTATTTTTAAAGTAAAAAACTTATTTAAAAAGAAATTCCTATTAAGATAGTTTATGTTGTTTAAATTTTGAAACTAATGAAATAAACCTTGATTGTAATTGTGCCTGTCGTAATCAGATATCTGAGAAAAAAAAGTGAATATACTTTATTGGGTAATTCCTTTTAGTTAATGCATTAATGAAGCACTCAAACTGGTTTAGAATATAAGATAGAAAAAAAGGAGCTCCAGCATCTACCATTAAAGGAAACTTGTCTTGCGGGATGACTTTTTGTGTGATTGTAATCTACATTTTCGTTTTATTGGTGGAGAATTTTGACAAACAATGAATTTAAAACAAAATTCACTTACCATCATTGTTGGAACAAAGTTGATAATTTTAATCCTTGCATTCCTGAAGGACACTCCGACGTATGCGAATTGAGAGCTGTAAATAGAAATCAAAATCAATATTGTTTCCCTGAAATCATTTTTCAAATTAGATGCTGCAATCAAATTTTTTCAATTTAACAAGATAATCAATGAAGCCATTTTTAATGGCCAAAACGAAAATGGCTCGTAGAAAGTGTAGACTATTGTTTGCCCTTGCAGTAATATCCATCGGCATCTTCTGTCAACGTCTCTGCAACTGTTGCCATCCCATTACGATAAATCTCGATGATTTTGCTCGCGTATAAGTCAGTGAGTGTATGGCGCAAGTCTGCTCCAGTACGGAAGGATTTTGCACGAAAATTACTGTTTTGGAATTTGATGGCGCAAGTTCAGGTGAGTAAAGAGGATGGCAGAAAGTCTTCCGACAAAGTCTATGCTATTCCTGCCCACCCGCGTGACATGGAGCAAAAAACAGTTGTCATGCAAAAATAGTACATCTTTGCGATTCTACTATGCTGGCTCCTTGCGTTGCAATGTCTGTTGCAGGTGGTCCTGAGTACAGAGTCACAGCAACCTTTTCGTCCGTTATGAGCAGCTCATAGTAAGAAAACTTGACTTCTGGTCCACCAGACAAAAAACACAATCGTGCATGTGTGCATAGGCGGTCTTACGCTGTGAAGGACAATCTCCTGGGGTGGCAGTCAATGTTTGGAACTCTTGGAGTGTCATATAGGAATTACTTTTCGTCAATGGTAAGCACTCGATTAAATGGGGATGCGGTACTTACCGAGATAACAACGGAATCAGGATCCCACTCGTTTCTTCTTGTGGACTTAAGACAGCGTTCGCGGAAGCCACTTGTTCAGAATGTGCACGTCTTACTAAGCAGTGCACTTTGAAGTTGTGAAGCAAACACCGAATGGGTTCCTTGAACCCACCTAATTTTCTTCGCTACTATAAGAGGTACGATCGATGAAAACGAGCGGAAGAACTGTTTTTATAACAATTGATATTTCTACTTTAGTCCGACAGGTTTTTAAATAATCTGATACTTAAGTTTGTATACCGATTTAATTTGCATATCCCAATCCATTCAATAAAAAAGCTAACACAGTGAGAAATTTATTGGTGCCACTTTCTGTCTTTTTGGTTTTGAAGCACCCTTCTGTGTATCGATTTCCGCTATTTTTTTTTTTAAACAAGGGAAAGTCATTATGACGTATCTAAGTCAAATGTCTTTGACAACTATGACCGTCCGAGTAGTTTCTGTATTATAACAAGTGATTTGTTCTGAATTTTGTTACATCTGTATACTCGCCGTTGTTCTGATATGATGTCTGGAGAATGAGGCAGTACAATAATGTATTGTAACATCATATATGTGACATCAAGTTACTGGAAAAATGATTCTCGATAAGACAAATATTATTGGTTTTATTTCACAGATGAAACGAAGATATCAGCGAGAGTGCAAATAAAACAGTGCAATGGCTCATAATATTTTTGAAGAAGGGCAAATCTGCACGAAATTTGTGTTCTGTAAAAAAAAATAATAACTCAGATGATTGTGTCCTGTACGAATCCAAAAAAAAAAAAATTATAAATATTGATTTAATTTGAGCAAGGAATGGCAGAATTTTGCAGCAATACTGCTTTGAACCCTGACCACCCAAATGGTGCAGGTAGTGGCCAAATGATTGAATTCAGCGGTAATTTTTGTCAAGAGCTTAACACATGTTTATACTCTATTGGAAAATTTCGAAAAATCCTCGGAAAATATTTATGTCATTAATAGGTAAATAGTAATTTCAATATATTTATATATGTATGCTTTAGAATTAAAGGTATGTCTAATTTGTTTAGCTCAACAGTTGTAAGCATTTCTAGAATATATGCAGAGGGTATTATTTCCAAAGACTTTGTTGAAAATATTTTGTTCTGTCAATAATTTGTTTGTCACTTGAAAATCAGTCATTTTCCTTGCCTCTTTTTTTTAGTAATTTATAACCGAAATAGATAGGGCCAGCAATCAATATCTTAGGTTAAGAGATTGATTAAAATACCATCCTAACAGAACATGTCTTATTTCAAGAATAAAGTGCCAACTTTCTGGTACAAAATATATTTCAAAAAATTTTACAATGTGAGTAGGTTTTTATGCTGTCATTTTCCTGTCTTCTTGAAATCATTAATAACATAAACTACATAGATTATCTCAAGAGTTGTTTCAAGAAATCCTGTTGTTTTCTGCGGAAAGTAAACTTCTTAGGCCGAAATGTTAAATTAAAGTACAGTTAATTGCTGTAAAATGACAAAGTGTCATTATCCTGGCTGTCATTTTCCTGGCGTTTGAATACCATCAGTTACCAGAAGATTTTTTAAGCAGAATAATATAAAGAGGGAAAGCAAATATTAACCTTATACCCAGTTTATGTATGATTGTAATATGCTGGTATATAATCAAAGTTATTTATTATAGCACAAAGGCTTTAAGTTATTTTTTTCAAAACGCAGCGAGTTAAAATATAAAGGATAAGCTAAGAACATCACTGTACAATTTAATTCTGTCACAGTCTTTAGACTTTACTTGGGTGTATAAATTAAAAATGTAATAAAGTTGTAAAATAAAATGATTTTAAATTTAAATAATGATAAAAAATTTTCGATGTAAATTGTTATAAAATTAATTTTTCTGGGTTATTTTAAAACAATCTTAAAAGCAATAGAAAATCAGACTTAAAAGCAATCAAGGAAAAGAAAAGAAGAAAACAAAACGAGAAGCCGAGAAGAAATGGTATGTTCAAATTGTTCACAATACGGAAATTATTTATATAAAAAGTTAAAATTAATTTTTCAACTTTGTCTTTTTGAGTTACTTACTATTAGCTTAAAATAACTGTTTTTTTAACTTCTAAGCTAATGTGTCATTTTCCTGGCATTCAAAATTTGGTGAAGTCCTATATATTTTTTCTTTTGACCAAATATCAATAAACTACACTGCTGTCTGTAAGGTATTAACAAATGTAACTAAATAAATATACAAAAAAATTAGATTATTTTAAAGGCTTTAAATTTGAGGAAAATTATTTTTCCGAATTGTCATGTTTCCAAAGAATCATCCGTATATCATTTAAGATAAATTAGAAAAAGAACAAAAATGTATTAAATTACCGATGTCTTAAAACGTGGTGGATGACGACTCTCACACAAAATAACATTTCATTTACTGTTAGAACACTCCTACACTATAAAATTTTAAATAAATACTGTTCCGAGGAAAACAATTGTGACATAGAACGAGACGACAAACTTAAGGACATATTATTGACCACTTGCAAACTTAGGCGTCAAAAGAGTCAAATAAATGCTATTCCGTTGGAAAAAAATTATGAATTGTGGAACTAAGGAGTCATTTATTAACTATTAGAAAGTGTACACAACATAAAACACGAAAATAATGCTACACCACTGAAAAATAATAGTAAAGCTTGGTAATTAATTATTTTAATTTTATAAATAATAATTGGCTAAATAATTTTTCTATATAAAATAGGAAAACTTACGAATTATAAAGTCTGGGATAAAGTATTTTTCTTTCTTGATATCCATAATTTAAATCCTACAAGAAATGAAAAAAAGAAAGAAGTATTATTTGCAAAGTTTCAAAACTTGACATAATTAATTAACTATAAACATTCACGGTCTCGCTCCGATTTATTAAAATTTTCAGACTAATCCATAGCAACAGCATCTTGTTCCAACAACAACATCTTTATTTAAGACAGTGCCGAATTAGGTCAGACTAGGCCATGGCCTGGGGTCTCCAATGATTAGGGGCACCAGTATTAATAAATTTCAAATTTTTTCAAAATTTTATGACTTTTTTAGTTCTAATTTAACAAAATAAAGTAAAATTTAACTCATTATTATTTATTTTTATTTTAAATATGCTTTCTTAAATGAAAAGATATATAAATACTTAAATATTTGAATAAATAAAAAATATACGAGAAAAAAATTTAATCTATGGGCCCCAAAAATTTGAATGGCCTAGGGCCCCGCGGCATTAATTTAAGACATAGTTGTTTCTCACCGGCACGACATGCAAATCTTTGGAAATTCAAACCAACAACAAGCAGTTTTCAAATTTGCACTATTTGGACGTCAGAGAGGTAATATGTTTGGATTATCACGTATTTTTAAACAAATATATTGTACATCGCGTAAAAAATGAAGAAAAAGGATCACCCTGAATGATTTTTGATCAAATGATCGGATCTTCATGTTTTAAGACTCAATCTAAATGGTTCGAGGGGGTGACCTCAAATATGCTAATTAATTAGTGTAGACGATATTTTCAGTTAGGAAATCAGATGCAAATCGTACTTTCTAAAAATAAATATACCTTCTTCCATAGATTTGGTTTTCTGAGACACAAAATATAGGGGGTAGTGCAATCAGAAAAATATGATCATAATATTTTAGAAAGGGGAGGAGTCCTGAATTTTTCTTCCAAATTCCCACGATTTTCCCGATATACATCACCCTTTCACTATATCAATAATAAAAAGTAAAACATCCTTCATGTTTTTATAGAATTGTTTATTTTGCACATCAACTAGAACCTGTATATTTCTAAGTTTATTTCTATGTTTTTATTTCAATAAGAGATTGTATATCACCTTAAACAATATTTTTCAAAAAAAAAATCTGCTTCAGTTTTCTTATTACTTTACAATAAGAAAAAAGAAACGTTTAACAATATATGCCATTCATAATAGTCCTATGAGAGAAAAAAACACATTAAATTTATTTAAAAAATAGATTATGGCAAATTTTTTTTTTTTTTAATTTTTGCTACGTGCTCAGTAACTTGTAATCATGCCTTAGAATGTGCAACTTTGACTACTTCTTTACTAGAATGCTATTACCAATGATTTATTATTGCCAAATAACATTTCAAGTTGAACAGTTTTCTGACAACTGCAAGTAGAATTCATTGTCATTTCATCGCAAAGTAATATTTATTACACAATCAAAGTTACGACCACTTTCCAAGTATCTGGAGTACCCGAATCTTAATTAAAATTCCGTGCAATACTATTTTTTAATTGTTTCCTAAAACATTTCAATCCCTTTCTGGCTAGCTAGCATTAGGATTTTAAATGCCAGCACATGGTACAATTGTTTCCTTACCGTTTTTAGAAAAATTTAGAATGAACCAATATTCTGAGACTTTCCGATTTGAACAAACTAACATACAATTAAATAAAAAAAAAAAAATTAAAATAAAATCAAATTAAAACTACGTTTTTCAAATGAGCTAAAGTTTTTTTTTATGAGATCCAAAATGGAAAACGTAGTCCTTAAGTTTATTTTATTAATTTAATTATATATTTCATAACAAATTATAATTCATAAAAGAGGGAGGAATAAAAATCATACATCTTGTACATTCTGAAGGTGCTTGTATGTGAACCACCGAGTCCTGTAAAATAAATTTAAAAATTAGAGAAACATATGCCTAAAATTTCAAATAAACCTATTCAAGCAAATAAGTGAAATCAAATGTCCTTTTTTAATACATATTGAATAACCTCTTTTAATAAATGTGAAAAATCCTTTTTTAATAAACATTGAATACACAGGTACTTTAATGCAGTGCAGTGTAACGTTTCATAATTTTACAGCGACGTGCTGAATGGGGGGAAGGAATTTATTTATATTTTAGATTGTTGTGATTTAATAATTTTTGTATATTTCTAAGAACAAATAAGTTTGCATTAACTATAAAAAAAATTAGAATTTCGAAAAAAAAATCCGGTGTAAATTTATAAAAAATGGTCCTTTTCAGCATACCCAGTTTCAACTATGTTGCTGCATTTCTGTAGTCTGTAGAATGACCCTTATGTTATTTTTCAAACAAGTTTTACAGTTAATAATTATCTATTGTTAAATGTTTTTAATCCATTATATTCTCGTAATTTCAAGTTTCTAATGTTTCAAGTTATAGTTTCTGCGCGGCGAATTTTTTTTTTAACGTTTAGTTAACACCCGAAACAGACTCGACAGCCCTTACAAATTATTATACAGAGATAAACAAACGTCTTCGTGAGTATGAGTTGAAGCGACAAAAGTTTTTTCATGTTTCATATCTAATCAATCTCTATTCACCTATATTTCAGACCATATATATTTGGTTTGTATATAAATTTTGTATATAAAGTTCGTATATTAAATTCGTATATAAACTTCATATATAAAGTTTGTATATAAAAATTGTGTATTAAAATTGTGTATATACAGGGTGCGTTCTGAAAGTAATGCGCATGATTTTATTGTGATGCGACTATCGATCGCAGCGCACTCAGATTGGTCGAAAAATGTGGTGGGGGATTTGTCCTTCTACACGTGCCTGGTCTCAGGTCGCTCCGAGCAGTAGGAGGAGTATGATGCGTCTTCGCGCAAAGTCTTTTTTTCGATCGAGTCACAGCGTGATGGAGTGTTAGCTGGAACAGCGGTACGCGATAAAGTTTTGTGTACGGCTTGGGAAGAATGCAACGGAAACTCATCACATGCTTCAAGCCGCCTTTAAAAAGGAATGCATTTCGAGATCTCAGTGTCGAAGGTGGCACAAGGCCTTCAAGGAGGGTAGGGAGAAGGTCACCGACGAGCCTCGTTCTGGACGCCCAACAACAGCCCGAACCAATGAAAACGTTCAGCGTGTGCGTGAATACCCCCTTGTTGGCCCAGCCTCCCTATAGCCCTGACTTGGCACATTGTGACTTTTTTTGTTCCCCTTACTGAAAAGAGAGCTTAAGGGAAAGCACAGGGAGTCGATGGAGAACATCCAAGCTGATGTTACAAGGTTCCTGAGAGGCATTTCCGTCTTGGAGTTCCAGGGTGCCTTCCAGGCGTAGCAGAATCGTCTCCGTAAGTGTATTGATGCACAAGGGAAGTATTTCGAAGAATTTTAACCATTTGTACCTATAGGATCAATAAATCTATTTCCCCCAGAAAATGTGCATTACTTTCAGAACGCACCCTGTAGTTTGTCTATTAAAAGAATATAGCTCATTTGGTGAAAAAAATGACGTGACTGCAAAATCAACCTAAATAGAGTAAACACGTCAAGAGCTGCTATAAAAAGGGCAAATTTATTTGCAGAAACAAAGACAATTGTAATGCGCTATTACAACCCTAGAAGGTCGTTGTTGAAATAAGCGCAAAATTGGTAATCACGTGAAAGGAACAACCCTGCATCAGTTGTTTACGTCGTTGTTTCACCAAATGAGTGATATGTTCTGCTTTTATATTTACACAACAGTTTGCTACATTTTTAAAACCATTCATACACATTAACATTAATTTTAAAATTACGCACAATAATTCAGAAATGCATCACTTTTATTGTTGCTCAGGTAGTAAAACAATGAAAAAATTGAGAAAAGATAGAAATATTAAATTAAATTGTTTGGAATGTACGAATTTTGTTGGGTTAAAATAATGCATGTACAAAATTTGAAAATTCTAAGTCCCAGTGTCAGAATACGCTGACTCATTTAGAAGTAATAGAGATATTCACAAAGTCACTCTAGATCCTCCTAATGCATTATATTCACGGAGTCATTCTGGGTGACCCAAAGGCAAAACAATCTATTGGATGGCTATATATTATATAACTAAAAATGCTAAACAAACATATTATTGTTATTAACAAGCGAAGTCTCTTATAGACTTCCAGCAACTGTAATCAAAACTGAAATAAATAAAATTCGACAAACTTTAGGTTAAAAACAATTTTAAATGTTTCATAGCTGATGATCCAAAGTTTAATGGTTTAAAATGTTAAGTTTATATAGTTCATGACTGATGATCCAAACAAAAAGATTTTTGTTTTCATGTAATTAAGATAAGAAAAATATTATATGAATATATTTTTCGAAGTGAGAACATTTTTAATGAAGATTACTTACACACAAGGAGTATTGTTGCACATTTTGAAACAAATATTTCGATTTTCTCCGGGGACTTTTTCACCTAAAAAAAAATATTTACGATAGAGTATAATAAAAAATATGGATCTTGAACTTCTTCTCACTTAGAGTCTTAAGAATGTATTCTTAATTTGTAAAGTAATTATTCAAAAAGGTAAGTGTGCAAACTTACCACTTGCTTGATAAAAGTTATTAATTTTTAAAATTATTAAACACTAAAATTATTAAAACATGATATTGTTCTGATTAGAGTGTTGAAATGTTGAGGGAATAATTAAATTACCGCTTTTTAAATCTTTTTTTTTAAAGTTTAATTTGTTGCTGCCTTCTATTTTTTTTATTGTACTCTTGTTGTTTAACGTGAATTTTTGTGAACAAGTTGGTTTTATCGGTCTTCATCGAGCTCAACTAGACAGCCAAAACGTGGTGCTCAATTTAGCCTAAATGGCACCACTGAGGATTGAACTCCAGTCCTTCGCGCGGACAACTGAGCTAATATTTGACTTAGAACTATTTAGTGTCACTATCCAGCATGTGTATTTCTCCGTATGTACATTTTTACATTAATTTACATTAATAAAAAAGTAAGTAGATAGTACAGTTTCTTTTGAAGAAATAAGTGTTTAATGAATGAAAAATGCAGTTTTTGACTTATACCCTTTGGATATTTTGTCTAGAATCAGAACTGCTTTATTTCAATAGGACACCCCCCCCCCTCAATAACTCATTAACTATCCGGATGAAGTGAGGAGTGAATTACTCCTTATAAATATGTGTTTAAATATCGACTTTCTTCATCTACATCGCATTGGGTTTCTTTGAGTAAAATTAACGCTCAAAATCCAGATGGCTGGGACACTTAGATATCTGCAACTTCAATTTAATATAATCAGAAACTGAAGCGATACCCCCCGGCCTTGTTCGCACTATATAAGGGTTTGGTGCGAGTATCATGATGGGACAGATTCTGCTGGTATGGAAGTGGCCCCTTGGCGTCTCTCGAGTGTAAAAAAAGGCCAGACAGCATCAGGACACATTGGCAGATCGTATTCTTTCTAGAATATTAAATTTTTACACCAAAGATGACTTTTTTTTTATTGACGGTAATGCAACTGTGCAAGAACGTGCAAGAAGCTTACAAAGTTGACCCAATGAACATCCATCGTACTTACAATACCGTTCTCTGGTAATCGCAACATTCGAATCTTTACCAGACAAAAGTAGATTGGAACGTGTTGGAGCGACACATCTGACAGGAATCTCCACTTCCATCTAATTTACAGCCAACGTAACCAATTCCGTATAAACACACTCTGAATACGGTTTGTTATCCATGAAAAAATAAGAGATCAAGAAATATTAATCCAAGATTTTTAAACCATTGGCCAGTGTATACAACTTCGAATTTTTAAGCCTGTTTATAGTATTTGTATCAGAAAGTTCTGGTTGTTTTATTACCAAAATTGTTCGAATGAAGTAAGTAATTACAAATTTTTAAGGCCCAAAAGCTTAAGTTAAACGATCATTTTTTTTAAATAGAAAGATAAAATAAAGAATAATATAAAGTAAATAATAATTCTTTAACAAAGATATGTAAATAAATTATTAGAAAATTTTGAAAAATATTCAAACCAAATTATTATTTTTTCCCCGTCACAAATTACATAGTTTTTAAATACATCCTAGAATGTTACATCGTGTTACAAAATTTTATACAAAACTTTTTAATCAAAAAATAATTCTTATGTACAAAATATCTTTAAATATTTATTTTTTTAATATTATTTAGCGATGGCCAAAACACTGTAATTTTTAAATAGGTAATTTTAAGCGACACAATCGAAAATTTGAATGAAATAGTTTTAATAGTTTCTGAGAAATGAACATTTAAAAATACGACTTTTTTAAAATTTTATTACTCAGAAATATTTTGACCTTTTTGTTAAATCTTTAGATTTTATCCCCTAAAAAATCCCAGTTTAAAATTATGTAAAAATTTTAAGTCTAATAAATCAAACATTTTTTTTTATTGGATACGATTAAATAAACTAATAAAATATAATAAATAATTATTAATTTCATTGGACTTTTCTTGTAAGGAAAGTAAGGATTGATTCATTCAAAAATTAAAATCATTTAAAAGTTTTTCATTATTCTTTCAAAAATTTTCGGATAAATGCAAAATGCATTAAAAAGGAAATCAATATTAAGGGCCCGGACTTTCGACATCCCTCCTGGATAAACAATTGGGAACATAGTATTCAGATTACGAGAGTGAGAGAGATAGAGTGAGTGAGAGTGAAAGAGAAAGAGAAAAGAGAGAGAGAGAGAGAGAGAGAGAGAGAGTGAGAGAGATAGAGTGAGTGAGAGTGAAAGAGAAAGAGAAAAAAAGAGAGAGAGAGAGAGAGAGAGAGATAGAGAGAGTGAGAGAGATAGAGTGAGTGAGAGTGAAAGAGAAAGAGAAAGAGAAAAAAAAAAAAGAGAGAGAGAGAGAGAGAGAGCGAGTGAGAGTGAAAGAGAAAGAGAAAGAGAAAAAAAAAAGAGAGAGAGAGAGATGGAGAGAGTGAGAGAGATAGAGTGAGTGAGAGTGAAAGAGAAAGAGAAAAAAAAAGAGAGAGAGAGAGAGATAGAGAGAGTGAGAGAGATAGAGTGAGTGAGAGTGAAAGAGAAAGAGAAAGAGAAAAAAAAAGAGAGAGAGAGAGATAGAGTGAGTGAGAGTGAAAGAGAAAGAGAAAGAGAAAAAAAAAAGAGAGAGAGAGAGAGAGAGAGAGAGAGAGAGAGAGAGAGAGAGAGAGAGAGAGAGAGAGAGAGAGAGAGAGAGAGAGAGAGAGAGAGAGAGAGAGAGAGAGAGAGAGAGAGAGAGAGAGAGAGAGAGAGAGAGAGAGAGAGTGAGTGAGAGTGAAAGAGAGATTCTTAAAAATTTGTTCCTCGTGTGCGGACAGTATCTCATTTCCACTTCCTTCAAATATGTTACAAACATTGACTTTAAAAAGGATTCAAAGCAAGAATTTTGTATCAAAAATATATTTTACCTGCTGTAATGAAGCTTACCTTTTTTACACAAATTCGCCATGTGACTAATACTTATTGAACGTGGTGCACATTCATATTGCTCCATGTGAAGATTGAAGGTGCAAGTTTCTATGCAATCCTAAAGAAATAAAAATAAAATTGTGGCACAAATAATTTCTTTGTAAAAATTATGCTAAATATGCACCAGAACAAATCAAGTAAATTAAATAGAATTAAGATAAAAAACATAGTTAAAAAATGCAGCTTTTATTGATCGCAATTAACACCAAATAAACCATAAAGCCAAAATAATGATTTAATAACACACTTATTGGTGAGAAAATACTTCACATAAAAACTTGATAGATTTTTTAAAACTTATTGTACATATTCTAATCTTCATTTTAACATTTGACAGTTAAAAAAATTTTAAAAAATTGGGCTTTGCTGTGATGCCATTATAGGCATTACATATTCCCAAGCTTTTAAACTTTCCTTAATCTCATAAATTTAATTTTTTTAATCATTCTTAATCTTTTAATTAAATGGAACTAATTATTCAACTTTTATAACATCTTATAAAAAGCCGTTATGAATAATTTATTCTCTTCTTAACAATCAATAACAACAGCCAACTGTTTAATTTAATAAATATGTATAACTCATTAATTCACTATCGCGTCGAAATGGAATACCAAAATCTATTTTTAACTCTTGATTTCTTAAGCTACTTTAATCCGCTTAGAAAACAAAAATGTTTCAGTTATATTAATTTTTACAATCGTTTTGGTGATTAAGTTATAACCAAATTATTTAGAATTTATTTTTGATTGTTTTTGGCTATTTTATCTTTCGATAAATCGCCAACCACGGATGTCTCTCAATGACCCTAAGAGTCCGTTAAGAACAATTCAGTTACTGCTTGTTTTAAATTCTTGGCGTTAGAGCTTGGGGGTTAGAGCTGTTCAACCTTTATTAATTTTACTGAATAATTTCATCCTGTTTGAAGACGCATCTTTTCATCTCTTTTATAGACGTGTGATGTTTACTATTTCATTTGCTTAATCTTATAATGGTCAATATAACTTAAATAAAAGTGGTTATTGTTTCATATATCAGTGGACTATCAATTCTTCATATAAGCAATGTACAACATGTATTTACAATATTCCCGCCTACACAAATCAGTTGGAAGTGATGCTTCCTCATCACAAATCTGAAATAAAACACCCGCCACCATAAGAGCGTAAATAATGCAATGTTTCTAACTAATTTTTTAAATTATCCACAACTTGCTGTACTCATAAGCCAAAAAATTCATCCAAATTTGATTCAGTTTTGATTTTTTTAAAACTATATATATGTAGTTTCTCTCACGTAGAATTCTTAAAAAAATGATTTTTCTTACAAAACGGAATAGAAAGTTTCAAAAAATGATATAAAACAAGTTAAATTTTCGAGTATTACTCAAAACCAATCAACCAAATTTAAAAATTCTTACATGCAACGAAAACTATATATATTGTGAATATTGCGTCAAGAGTTGAAGTAAATCGGCTGAAAATTGTACTAATTAGAGGTACAACATTCGAGTAAATTGGGTTCAAAGCTTAATAATCCAAATAAATATATAAAATCTTGCAAATTAACTATAGCGCATCAATACTAAATGCATAAGACGCTTTTTCTCAATCATTTTCAGTATTCTTAAGTGCTAGTTTAGCCGCTTTTCTTGTCAATCTATCCTTATATGTTTTTAGAGAAGCAGCCGAAATTTCGGAGTCATCTTCATTTTGAGCATATTCCTTGGCTACTGGGCCTGCTTTTATTTCCAATTGTTTCAGAACAACCTTCATTGGAAATTATTGCTACTCAATAAGTTGCAATATCAGCTATTTATGTAGAAAGGGACATTAACTACACTGGTGTAAGAAATTAAGAGAATTTCTCGATTATCTCAATAACTACAGGACTGATTTTAATGAAATTTGATGTGTACATACATTGATACAATGTTAAGCAAATAACCATTCAACAATTGTAATGCACAAGCATGATCTGATCGTGCTTAAAACTTGTTTGTGTCGGAAGGTGTGAAACAGCGGTTGCAGGATAAAAAGAAAAAGGGTAAATTGGAGGTATGGTCCCCTCTTACAGATATACCGGCTTTGCTGTGTGATTTCATACTTGAATTAAGGCAGTTTATCATTTCCTGTGCCAATTGGCTTGAATTGTCTTGTGGCAATTTAATGTCTTCTGACTCCAAGGAGTGTTACGCACGATCATGCGTGTGTATTACAATTGTTGAATAGTTCTTTGTTTTGCATTGTATCAATGTATGTAGATATAAAATTTCATTAATATCGGTCCAGTAGTTCTAGAGATAATCGACCAAGTATGCAAATTCTCTTAATTACTTACACCAGTGTATTTTTCTTGCATATTTTAAACAAATTATTTCAATAAAATAGTTAAAATGATAGTGTTTTACTAAAATGTTTTGTTGGGAGTGAGCACTTTCATTCGCCAACTAAACATGCAAATTTGCTTGTTCATACTTGTCACAGCGCATCCTGCTCTTCACTCGACATATTTTACATTGTTACGAATATCAATTCAATATTTTTTTTTATTCTTTGAAAATTTCCCCCTTAAAATAGCAATTAAGTCAAATTCTAATATAAGATTACTTATATTTTTGCCAAGGCAACTTATTCCAAACTAAGATTGGCAAGGCAACTTAGCATATTTTTTATTGGCTAAATTAAATATGTTATTTATCTCCGTTCAACTGTTTTAGAATAATTTGTTTTTGGTGACTATCCAGCGCCATCTGGAGGGAGAACTTGAGTTTAGACGTTGTTATGGTTTAAAGTTAGTTAGCATAAGTATAGAGCAAGTCTGTCTACAGACGGTTACAATGAAGTTCAGTCTTAGCAATACAATACAATACAATACATCAGTACTTTTCTATAAAGAAGGGTGTGCAATAAAGCAGCATACCATTATATCAACGTTTTCGTCTGTACTCCCTTTAGGATTAAAAAATGTGCATTTCGTATCATAAGGGTGGGGTAAAAGATGTTGCTCTACCTATGAAAAAAAATTTAAGTCAGCATTTTACTAGTTATAGTGGGGAATAAACTAAATCTTGCAGAAATAAATGATAAAAATGCTATCACGGGATGGAATTAAATTGGGGTTCTAGTACATGAAAATCTAAACATTAGGAAGAATAGTTATTTTAGGTAAATGAATAATAAAATGAAAAGTTTATAGGTATCATTTTTCATGTGGCTCAAAAAGAGAAATGAATTTTGTTTTTATCGAATTAAAAAAAAAACGTATACGAGTGCATCGCTTTCAACATCGGAAGTCCTCCATGGAAGTCCTTTCAAAAGTGACGCACCCTACATTTTTCGTTTTTGGAGTGATAAAAATAGAATTATTATCTCTTCTAATTCTTCTCGAATAGCGTAATTTCCGAAATTTTTACTTTATATTATTATTGACTGAGTACCCGTTCCTTGCACGGGGTGAAAAAGTAAGCATCAATAAATTAGTATTGAACAATACTACAAAATTGTGCACAAAGTAAAACAAATACCACACAAGACAAAACACCGTACAAGGCAAATACCAACACAAACAATAAAGCTAAAATAATTACAAGGTTCTTTTATTTTTTTTTTTTTTTTTTATTATTACTGTTTCTCCCGCCCTTGCTTCCTCTTGTTTCCAATGCTATTTAAAATTGCTTCACGCTGTCCAAAACTGATATTAAGAGTCCCTTAATAGTTTTGTTGCGTCCCGCAGTGGACTTATCAAAAAGACACGGTTCCCAGTAGAACACCGAAGTAAAGCATCATTGTCTGCGGTCAGTAAGCGGGTGGGTGACCACTTTGATCAACCTGCGTAGGGACCGAGGGTGCGTGGTATCGGTCTTCGTTAAACTGTTCTACCGTAAAGGTCTCGACTTCAAGCGCAGGTCATTGGGCTACCAAAGCAGGGGAGCCATTTCCTCTGCAGAGGATCAAAATTGCGATGGTAAGTCTTCGGATGGTAAGTCTGTGATGGTACGTTTCCTAGACCGTCGCCAATAGCCCAATCTAGTGCGGCGTAAATAAAATACCTACATATTTTAATTGTCCATACTTTCAAACTAAATGAAAGTGGAGAAAAAGATAAGTGCTATCAACGACAACTTGCATGAGATCAGTACCATCTATTTAATTCGAGTAATTCAATCTACTTTGTCCATATTCTTGATTTTTCCTGCCTCATCATGTCTAGTTTTGTTGTAAGAGTAATTGTCTTTATCATTTCTGATCGACCCTTGTATATATACAAAAGTAAAATAAGGAATTTAATGAATTTTGGTCTGCTTGAATGATGAGGGGTGGCATACATTTTACGCTGAAAATCAAAATCTCTGTCTAACATAAATCTGAAGCTTTACAGTGTGTAAAATAATGTGTGAAAAGGTTTGTCTGAATTTCGAATTTTTGGAGGATCCTCATACAGGGATCAGAAAGAACTTTGCAAAACTTTAAACTCTTTTCATTTAAAATCGTAATTTTTTTTAAACTTTCTCCAATAGAAACTATTCCTTTATAATATATTTTGATTTTAAAAGACCATTTGAAAACGAATTTCCTGCAATGCAGTGTAAGTTTTTTCGATATACCTTCTTTTAAATTCGATACTTTAAGGCTTTGTTCTTCAAAGGCTCTGTCGTCACCTGAAATATTGATTTTAGCAAATAATAATGCTTATTGCAACTATTGTGAAAATCACGCCAATGGTAGATAAATAGCAGTCGCAGTTTTACGTATCATCCCGCACTCACCAGTTATGAAGTAACAGCGCATGTCTGTTAACTATTTTATAAATTTTTCTAAACATTATATATAAATGAAAATAAAATAGAGAAAATAAAAAGTTTGCGATTTAGTTTTTTAATACTGAGCATTTTTTCATATCATCACTGTTTGAGCACCTAATAATATTCAAAAATTTAAATTTATAAACAGATTCAAATTTTTTTTATATAGGTTGAAACATTTAACTGAATTTCCAATTGAAGTAATAGCACGCAATTTTCAGCTAGTCAGCTCGTTACTTGACGCTTGCAAAGTGCAGATATATAGGTCGAAGTTAATCAATATAGGAAGGAAGTCGATCAATAGTTGATGGCTGTAAAATCTGTCTAAAATCTTTCTGTTCCTACAAAATAACAAGCTTCAATTTCTTGTGACATTATTATGCAGATATATATTGTAAAAACCTAGATTTTTTTTTTATTTGAAATTTAATGATCTTATCATCAATAAAATCAGCTCAGCGGTACCAAACTTGGAGATGACTTCATAAAGATGTATAGCAAACCATAGACTGTAATGTCATCATTCGTCGCTAGAAGCCAGCAAGCAGGGATGTTAATTTTTACGTTTTGTAATGATTGCCATCGAAAACTACACTCAAATAGACCCAGAAATAGATATTTTATCGAAACTAAATGAATTAGTGACTAACTTTTTCAAGTCGTTAACTTGGTTAAAAGGAAAGAACCGCCTAACACCCGATTAATAATGAAGAAACGCCTATCTATTTGGCATATAATGACACTTACGTTCACGGGTTGCAAGCTTTCAAGTCACAAAGGATAAAAGCGAGAAGCATAGATCCTCATCATAATCATAAACTCAACTGGTTTGCAAGCAAAGCTCGTTATTTATATCACCCACTTCTTTTACAAGTTTATAATAGTTGTTTTGAATTGCCTAGTAGATTAAAAAGGAAGATTTAGTGGGAAGGCAGTTCAACTCCAACGACGATTAAGGCCAGTGCAGGGAACTGCATGGCATTGGCATATCAGAAACTGCCACAGTTTTTACGAAAATGACTAAGGAGTTAATGTAGAAAAATAGACATATAATTGACTCTTAAAGCGATGTGTATATTACAGAAAAAAATGTTTTATTATTTCTAAAAAATAAGAGACTATAACTATCTGGCAGTCATAAAATGAGCTTTCAATCATTTTGCTTTTAATAATGCCGGAGGCTCATCTCGTAATTCTACGACAAGACAGTTTTAATATATCTGAGAAATAAGAGACTATAACTGTCTGGTAGTCATGAAATGAGCTTTCAATCATTTTGCTTTTAATAATGCCGGAGGCTCATCTCGTAATTCTACGACAAGACAGTTTTAATATATCTGAGAAATAAGAGACTATAACTATCTGGCAGTCATGAAATGAGCTTTCAATCATTTTGCTTTTAATAATGCCGGAGGCTCATCTCGTAATTCTACGACAAGACAGTTTTAATATATCTGAGAAATAAGAGACTATAACTGTCTGGTAGTCATGAAATGAGCTTTCAATCATTTTGCTTTTAATAATGCCGGACGCTCATCTCGTAATTCTACGACAAGACAGTTTTAATATACCTGAGAAATAAGAGACTATAACTATCTGGCAGTCATGAAATGAGCTTTCTATCATTTTGCTTTTAATAATGCCGGAGGCTCATCTCGTAATTCTACGACAAGACAGTTTTAATATATCTGAGAAATAAGAGACTATAACTGTCTGGTAGTCATGAAATGAGCTTTCAATCATTTTGCTTTTAATAATGCCGGACGCTCATCTCGTAATTCTACGACAAGACAGTTTTAATATATCTGAGAAATAAGAGACTATAACTGTCTGGTAGTCATGAAATGAGCTTTCAATCATTTTGCTTTTAATAATGCCGGACGCTCATCTCGTAATTCTACGACAAGACAGTTTTAATATATCTGAGAAATAAGAGACTATAACTGTCTGGTAGTCATGAAATGAGCTTTCAATCATTTTGCTTTTAATAATGCCGGACGCTCATCTCGTAATTCTACGACAAGACAGTTTTAATATATCTGAGAAATAAGAGACTATAACTGTCTGGTAGTCATGAAATGAGCTTTCAATCATTTTGCTTTTAATAATGCCGGAGGCTCATCTCGTAATTCTACGACAAGACAGTTTTAATATATCTGAGAAATAAGAGACTATAACTGTCTGGTAGTCATGAAATGAGCTTTCAATCATTTTGCTTTTAATAATGCCGGAGGCTCATCTCGTAATTCTACGACAAGACAGTTTTAATATATCTGAGAAATAAGAGACTATAACTGTCTGGTAGTCATGAAATGAGCTTTCAATCATTTTGCTTTTAATAATGCCGGACGCTCATCTCGTAATTCTACAACTAGACAGTTTTGAGAATAGGCTTTGTATTTTATAAGGAATACTCACATATTCGGTGACTTTAATGAAATGAAATCCCGGTACTCCAAGCCTAATGCCATGTTTAAAAGGATTCACAAGCCTTCTGGAATCATGTATGTTAAAATAAATGGCCGGTTGAGCTCTAGGATCGAGATATTCATCCGCATTTATTCTCAACCAAAAGATATTATCTGAGAAGAAAGTGTTTTATTATTTTAATTTTTGAACTAATAAAACATTTTATTTTCAAAATAAGAGCTTATAGCATATTAGTAACCCTTATTAGTCAGGTTTAATAAGGGTTATAAAAAAAAGAAATTTTCTAATCGACGGTAAATTTTAAGATCTGTACAGAGCTCAAAATGCGTGTTTACGAAAATGGACATAGCATTTGATGCCGTTCCATTCTATGAGCATCTTTTTAAAAGAATTAAAGAAAGATTATAAATAAATTTGTAATTCAGCATCGTCCATTTGTATAAATGACTGGTATATATTATTAAATTGTTCTTTTGTTTTCTTAAAAAAAGAGTTTAAAAGTTGTTTTATTTCCGTACACACGCATTTTGAGCTGTGTCCATTTTCGTAAACTCGCATTCTGAGCTATGTCTATTTCCGTAAACACGTAGTTCGAGCCGTGTCCAGATTTAAAAACTCTCTGATAAAACAATTTGGCAGCTTCTATTTAATCCATTATATATATATATATATATATATATATATATATATATATATATATATATATATATATATATATATTATGGTGCATTCATTTTTACAAAGTTGTTATTTTGGTCGTAATTAAATTTCTTTAGACGAATACGGTACGTATGACAATCACTCAACGGCAGGGCTGCTTTTCTTTTTCTCTTCTATAATTAAGAAACTGTTTGATGAAATCATATGAAACTTTTCTCAACGCTAGAAAAATGTTTAAGAAACACTCAGATATCACTTTTTGCGTTATTCACCAACTTAGAGAGATCGTATTTATCGAAGGTTTTATTTCTCATCTCTTCTGCTGACTCATTTCAACTTTTGAAATAAAATAAGTGATTTAATTTGTATACCTTACAATTCAAAATGTTTTCGACTGTTAGCAAATAATAAAGGAATATAATTAATTTTAAATGTAATTTCATTTTGTTAAACATATGTTTCGGAGGTAAGGCGAAATAAGTAAAATTAACATTAAAGTTCCGATATTTTTTCACTGTTCTCTTGACTAAACTATTGGAACCATATTTTTCAGACTGCAGTTACCCAATTATCTTGAGACTCATCAGCCCAATTCGTCGGAAAAAACTGCGTGTTTCTTCACTGCGTTAGATTTATAAATTTAAAATATTGTCCGCATAAATTGACGAGCATATTTAAGAGTAAATTCTAGAACCATTGAGATTTATTCTTTGCAAATGAAAATCGGATCATTAGTTCAAAAATTATTAAGGTGTCTGTTTTTTTTATTTTGCTCACTATTCATACTTATAATTATAGGTAATATTTGCCTAAAGTATGTTTAATTGTCTTTATTTTGGAGAAGAAGGGAAAAAATTGAAGCTAGTGGAGAGATGGTGGAAGCTTGGAACGTGAAATTAATTGAAACGCGACTGTTAGTTCAGAACACTGCAGTGCATGTGTATTTATATATAAATAAAGCTAAAATAACGAAAATAAGCAACAAAATTGGTTTCTATCGCTTTCATAGCTAAGAACATTCCTGAGTGTCGAAGCACTAAGTGACAGGAGAAAGTTATGAGTTAAATACATTGCTATAAGAAAAGAGGAGCAAGTTTATGCATCGAACCGCTTGGTCATAAAACTGAAACTATAGTTTCTTGAGATAGTTTCTTCTAGTTAGTATAGTCTAGTTAGTTTCTTTCAGTTTTATTAGCGTTTGTTTTGCTTATATATATAATACACACACACATATATATATATATATATATATATATAATATATATATATATATATATATATATATATATATATATATATATATATATATATATATATATATATATATACAAATATATTTATTTGTTCATTTACCTTTAAAAGTTTGAACAGTTGTCTCATTTTTCCCGATAGTCTTATTTATACCTCTGTCAATAATCGTTCTATTATGATTTGTCCAAAACCTTAGGCGGTGCTTTAATCCATAAGACCTACAAATTGCAGGTTCCCCTTCATTGTTGATAAATGGCACCCGGTTGTAGAATCTTAAAGGGAATTAAAAAAATATTTTTTTTATATACATTAAGATAAGAATGTAAAAAAAAGGACAGCACACATTATAAGTATCTAACGTTGCCACTGCATATCAGAACTTATGTTGAATATTAAAAATTTAACAAACGTTAGTGCACTTTATATTTTAAACATAGTTCGAATTTCATGTGTAAGACATTATACTACTTGGGAAACATCTTAAAACAGTTGCTGAAGTAACAAATATAAAATTCGGATTTTGTAAAATGGAAAAAGTACGATTGCAATTTTGTAAGCTTTAAAGGGGTTAAACAGGGAGTAATAAACATTGGAGCAGCCCGGTTTGAGATTAGAAACTTCAAAACTGTTCAGAGGTGGATTAGAAACTGTCTAATCGCTTCAAACAAGTGCCCAAGTTACATATATTGAATTCAGATTTTATGAAATGACGCTAGTACAGTCACATTTCTTTGACCTCTAAAGGTGCCCGGTTGGAGGTTTCCAGCATGTAAATTGTCTGACTACTTGGGACACATCTTGAAGCAGTTGCACAAATAACGTACATAAAATTCAGCTATTATAAAATGGCGTTAGTGGGATCATATGTTCTGCATTTTTGCCGCCAAAGATGCAGAAAGCGAAAACCAGCGCGTCAATAGCGAATTGTCCTTACCTATCTTTGTGTTCTTGGGTAGACAAATTTCTGGCATGTATACTATGACATAGGTCCAGCGTCCACGAACTCTTTCTTCAATAGATATAGCTTAAAATTCGCGTTTAAAAAAAACGAACGCAAAAAAAGGAACGTGAAGATTCGAGCAATGAAAATAACTCAACTAAATTTAGATGAAAGAGATTGCTTTCCAGGGTCATAGCATTTCATTTTGTTATTTTTTCTTCCCTTTTTCTGCATTTTAAAATTTTATTTTAAATTATTTAACTAGAGAGTAAGAAATATTCGTAGCGTTTAAAATAACTAAGTATACTTTCATATTAATTAATAAGGCTCCTTTTTTTAAGAATAACATAGCTATCAAGAATTTGGGTTCATTTTTAATACTGAAAATGCACATTCTGTGCTAAATCCAGCATCATTAATCTTTTGCTAACGGTGCTTAGTATTATGAAAACATTCTGGTCCGCTTATTGTATCAGCCATAAACAAAAATTTAATAGGAATATTGAGCGATCCTTTTTTCTTAAAACCAGCATTTCAAGCTATGTTAATTTTGTAAATCGCACATTTAGAGCTATGTCGAAAATAAAATGTTCACTAGAAGTAATTATCAAAAGATACCAAAATAAAACCAAATTAATAAAATAATCTATTTTAAGCAAACGTAAAAAGAATTTACGTGCTTATAGTTGGGTACTTATAGTTGGGAAAAGTTAAGTCATTATACCAGCCTAATCATGTGATTTTTACCAGATTTAAAAGGATACCTATAAGCGGCGTCACACGTGTGTATCAAACCTGATTGGCTTCTGAATCGATAAATGTCACAATTTAATGTCACATTTTAAGTTTCAATAAAAATCCTTATTTAAAAACTATAAACGTAAAATAAAGGATGCTTACGAAAAAAAAAAAAAAATTCTTTCTTGACGCCATTTTTTAGTGCTACGAAAATTCGTCTTTGGGATTTGCCAAAAACAAGACAAGATGCAATTTTATTTTTCATGAGCGAAATATTTCAGCAAAAAAACGAAAATGTACCAATTCTCATGACATGAAACTTTATTATGGTAAACGTACGTTTTGGAAATGTAATTTCATTTGTAATCTTATTTATTAGAGTTCATATGGCGACGAGAGAAAATAGAGATTTTTTGGATCTATGTTAAACTCTATATCGGCCCATTTTCCACCGAAATTTCGATTAACTACTTTGATTTTAAATAAAATGTTTTGAAATTTGAAAGTGTTTTGATTTAAATAAGGTGTTTTATTTTATGATTTGTCGCAAAAATTTTAAGTGCAGATTGGCGGCACTTAAAAACCGCCAAATCTGTAGTTACGGTGGCGTTAATACGTAAGTACCGAAATTTTATTCCGTACTTTTCTGAATCATATTACTTCAAACATTAGAATATGCAAAACGTATACATAAACACCATTTATACCATTTAATTTTTCAAAACAATTATTTTAACTACAATTTTCATCAAAAAATTATAAAGTAAAAAACATAAAATAAAGAATTCTTAGGATAAATAAAACATTTTTAAAAATTCCTCATATTTAAATAAAAAAACTTCCATATTGTTTCTTTTTTTTCCTTATAGTTCTTAATCAGACGTAAAAAACCATTCTGTAGAGAACTCTCATTAAATAAGAGGAAAAAAATTATTTACAAGAAAATTTTTTATTATAAAAATCATAACACTTACCTGATTTATAAATCTGGAGAATTCCAAAATTAAATGTTCTTCGTTTCAAAATTTTATTTTCAAATAATATATACATAGATTATCTCTTCATTACTTTTAGAGAACATACCACACAGCAAAATTTTATAATTTTAAGATCTCGATATGAATTTTAATATGTAGCTTTAAAACAGAATAGCTGAATTCTAGTTGAAATTATTCTTTCTGAACTAAAAATTACTTACCAAGAAAACGATAAAAATGTATTAATAATCTGCACAAATGATACTATTTTAAATAATACGGATGATACTTTATTGTTGTTTTCTGAATTATGTAGATACAGAATTATATACCATTCTATAAAGAAGAAGAATATTCTATAACTATTACAGTTCTGATCGTTCACATTTATTCATTGGAATGAAGAAAGCAATGTTGATTTCACTTTAATTTGTAATGAATTGAAGACAGAAGAAATGTATTGTACCGTAATACACACATCTGAACAGTATGCAATACAGAAGTCGGAAGTTATCAGTTGCAAGTTTGTTGATCATAGAAGTTAAAAATTGAGGAATTTTTCTTCAAATGTTTGGCGTGTTCCGTTTCTGAAAGATTTACCAATATTCTGGAGAGTTTTTTCAAGTTCTTCGGCCTTTTCTTCAGGGAAATTTTGCTTCGTATTTGCTGCTAAGAAAATGGCGTCTGACTCTGCCAATGATTTTGATGGAACTAAATAAATTAATGTCTGATATTTTCAGGCTCCCGCTAGATGGCGTACACGACCGTTGCGATCGCGAATATATAGCCAATGAAATAAACATGAAATTTTTAAATATTATGGACTTATAAGTTTTTTCTTGTAATACAGTGCCGTTCAACTTCGTAATAGCACAACTTAAATATACCATCTGGAGGGAAACACGAATTTCTGGCCTATAGAATTTTTGCAGCCATAGGCTGAACTATATCACTTAGCTAAATGGGAAGCTCAGCCGTAAGAAAAATGGTAAAAGCGACTTACAGTACAATTAAGCTGTTCAGCAACGATATTTTGCAAATTTATGAAGAAAAATTTTTAATGATTATTTTTCAAAAAAAAGATCATTAAATAGTATTTCCATGGGTCTTAATATTTTTCAACATTTTCTACACTTAAAATTATCCTTACCTTGGCTCATAATAATTTAATAACAAATTTTTATCATTTTGTTTCCATATAAGATTTTTAAATTCGTCAACTGTTCTTTTCCAACTGCTGCAATCATCTTGACATACAGGATTGTCTTTAAAAACCTGAAAAATAAAGATCAAAATAATGTTATTATTTTCTATTATTTCTAACTATTTCTAACTTATAACTTTCAAACTTATTTCTATCTATGTTATTATTTCTAACATGTTATGAATAGTTATGATATAGTATGATAATAGTTATAATATAGTATGATATTATGATTATGATATAGTATGATATTATGATTATGATTTATTATGATATTATGATTATGATATAGTTATGATAGAGTATGATGTTATAATTATGATAAAGTATGATATTATAATTATGACATAGTTATGATATATACCTAGTATGAATAATACCAGTTTATATCATGCTTTTTAACATGCTATGCACACAAACCTTATGAATAATAAGATATGAATGGAATTAGATGTGAAGGAGATGTTATGAACAATTGCTCTACGAATTTTTTGGTGCTTGCTGCTTTTTTTTTTCTCATTTTTCTGGATATTTATATTTATTTTATATAAATATCTCGAAAGATATTTATATTTATTATCTAGGGGGATTGTGTTCTGTAAATTAATGTAAGGGATCAGTGCAATTATGTGATATATCGAGCTCTTTAGAAAATATAATGTGTAAAAATTTTATCAATGATAAGGTCTGGACAGAATTCGCGATCGCAACACTCGAGTACGCCATCCAGCGGGAGACTGTAAATATCGGGCATTAGTTCCCACATAACCATTGGCAATGACGGACGCCATTTTCTTAGCAGCAAATAGGAAGCAAAAATTCCCTAAGGAAAAGGTAGAACTTCTTGAAAAAACTAACCAGAATATGCCAAACATTGAAGCAGAACACGCCAAGCATTTGAAGAACAATTTCTCAATAATTTTTACCTTTCTATTACCAACAACATAACTTCCAATTTCATGATTACTTGCTAGTACAGATGTGTGAATTACGGTAAAATAATTTTTTCTGTCTTCAATTCATTACAAATTAAAAGGAAGTCAACGTTGCTTTCGTCATTCCAATGAATTAAGTGAATTCAGAACTGTAATAGTTATAGAATATTCTTCTTCTTTATAGAATAGTATATATTTCTGTATCTATATAATTCGGAAAACAACAATAAAGAATCATCCGAACTATTTGAAATAGTTTCATTTGTGTTGATTATTAATAATTTGTTTATCGTTTTCTTTGGTAAGTATTTTTTAGTTTTGAAAGAATAATTTCAACTAGAATTCAGCTATTCTGTTTTCAAGCTACATATTCAAATTCATATCGAGATCTTACAATTATAAAATTTTGATGTGTGGTATGTTATCTAAAAGTAATGAAGGGATAATCTATGCATATATTATTTGAAAATAAAGTTTTCAAACGAAGACCATTTCATTTGGAATTCTGCGGATTTATAAAACAGGTGAGTGTTATGATTTTTATAATAAAAAATTTGCTTGTAAATATTTTTTTTCTTATTTGATGATAGTTCTCTGCAGAATAGTTTTTTTATGTCTGATTAAGAACTATAAGAATAAAAAAAAGAAACATGAAAGTTTTTATTTCAATATAAAGAATTTTTGAAATCGTTTTTTATCCTAAGAATTCTTTATTTTACGTTTTTTAGTTTATAAGATTTTGATAAAATTTGTAGTCAAAATACTTTTTTTGAAAAATTAAATGGTATAGCATTATGTGTTTATGTATACTTCTTGTATATTCTAATGTTTGAAGTAATATGATTCAGAAAAGTATGGAAGAAAAATTCGGTACTTACGTATTAACCACAGCTACAGATTTGGCAGATTTTTAAGTGCCGTCAATCTACACTTAAAATTTTTGGAAAAAATCTTAGAATGAAACACTTTGTTTAAAATCAAAGTAGTCAATCGGATTTCGGTGGAAAATGGGCCGATATAGAGTTTAGCATAGATTCAAAACAAACTTTTCTCTCTCCTGATTCTATAGCCATTATGAACTCTAATAAATAAGATTCAAAATGAAATAACATTTCCAAAACGGACGTTTACTAAGATAAAGTTTCATGTTATGGACATTGGTACATTTTCGTTATATTTCACTCCATAAAATATTTCGCTCCACAAAAATAGAATTGCATCTTGTTTTGTTTGTGGCAAGTCCCAAAGACCCATTTTCGTAACACTAAAAAATGGCGACAAAAAAAGAATGGTTCTTTTTTTTTTTTTGTTTTTTTGTTTCGTAAGCATTCTTTATTTTACGTTAAAATTTAAATGGGCCTTTTATGTTATACCATTAAATTTAGTAAAACTATTTTTCAGGCATTAGGTTTGAACTCTTATAAGAATATACCTATTTTTTTCTCTTTATTTACAAATATTTTTCCGATGTGTTCTGGATGTTCCTTCTCTAAAAAAAAAAAGAGATACCATTTTGTTTTCGTTTGCATAAGAAAGAAATCAAAAATTTTTCTTTTTTAAATTTAATCAGTCACAATAAAGATGGAACGTTACAATGCTACATTAAAGACGTCTCCAGTGTAACTGAATGACTGTTCATATGGAAATCGCAGGGATTCGGCACATACAACAACGCCCCCTATAGTTCGTTGCGATCGCGAATTGATTGTAGACTAAGTGTTCAACGAACTAACATGCTTTGTATCGTATCACTATGAATACTTGACATCTTTTTACTTTTCTCCATAAATACTGGATTTGATAGTTTTTCATAAATTTTATTATTTTAGAATCACGTAATTAAGAGATATACTAATCTAATAGAAAATATTAATGTGGATTATACTAAGCAAAGATTAATTTTCACAAGTTTTACGAGTGATATAGTCTTGGAGGAGTTAGCTGTAAAAAAAAGGGATAAATGCTCAATGGCACTGTTGGTGTCTGACAGTATTTTCCTTCTAAAGTACTGGGCAGATTTCTGTTTTAAAAAAATTAGGTATGCAAGAAATTTAGGTATTAGGTAGATGCGATTTCGTGGTATATTATGAAGTATTACTAACGATTTATACCATGTGTTGAAGATTGACATAGTAGCAGACGATTATTTTCAAAGAAATAGTAGCAGACGATTATTTTCAAAGAACACAATTTAAATTGCTGTTGAAGTCATATTTAACCAGGTTTGCAAAAGCACGAAATTAAAAAAGGACATATTGTGTTGGTGATTCACGTTTTTCTTTCTTTGTTTTTTAAAAGAATCAGTAGAACATTCTTTTTCTTCTTTTTCAAGGTGAGATTTTTTCGTTAAATTAAACATTAAAGTTGTATTTGTCTTTTTGTTTCGCAATATTTTTTCTGTGCTACATTTATGTTTTTAATTTAGTAGTTAATAATAATAGGCTCTTTTATTTCGGTAACTACAACACCATGCATTGATTAATTCCGTAAAATTTGTTTTATGAATAATTAGGTACGGATATCATATGAGTGATAAAATTCGCACAAAGCGTAAGGTTTTGCAGGGATAATCTGTGAGCAGTGGTCGGAAGTAGTGCACTGGAAGTAGCGAAACTACTGTAGTCGCTATTTTTTTTCGTAGTTTGTAGTGTGGTACTTTTTTTTTTTTAAAAAAATAAGTGTAGTATGTAGTGCTATACAAGAAAATAGTAGTTTGGAGCGTTTCTTAGCAACTACTTTATTACGTTACTTTAGTATATGAGCAGTGTTCTAACACAGCTAATTTTTCGAATTTGATGGTTACAAATCTTCGCGGTCTGTCAAACGATGCAATTTTAAATGCCCCTGTGACCGTGAGTTAACAGGAATTGCATATTTAGAGTGATGTATAACTAATATTTAAGCTAGCCGTTATGAATAATTGATAATTCATCACTTTTGTTACACTTTCACATGCAGTAGTAAAACAGTGATGTTATTTCAAAATAAGGAAACATACTTTCGACGTACTTAATTTCTTTAGAGGAAATAAAAGAGCATTTAACACCTAACGAAATTGCAAGTATTTATTAATTTTCCAGCATTACTTAAATTAAAAAGTCGCTGTAAAGAAAGGCATAAAAAGTTGAAGACTAAATGAACAAATTCGAAAAAGAAAATGTTTTGGAATAACAAACTGGCTCATGTGAACACGAATAAACATTTCTGAATAATTCATCAGGTTTAAGCCAATTTTTTATTCAAAATCCTTTTGAACATAATGTGTAAATTAATTTCTCCAGCAGTGTAAATTATGACTATGACTTTTTTATGGAACTAACTCGCATTTGCGTTACATGGGGAGGCACACCATGGCAATCTCCCACGGTTAGCCTGACGGCAAGGGGAATCTAACCCATGATCTGTCTACCACTGAGGATATTTTACGTTAACACTGTGGCCAGTGCGAACCGGTTGCGGAATTCGTATAAACCAGGTATGGTACTTTGTATCTGATTCATTTTATTTTTTAACAATATACAAATAAAACGCTGTACTTTTTTTTCGCTTCCGCAAGTAAATTTAGTTGTTTTATATATTTATTTGTTTTTTTTAAAAAAGCATCACAAGAAAAAAGATAAAATAAAATAAAAAAAGTAGAATTTACTTGTCCAGGGTGACTTTGCATTGGCAACTTTATCGCTAACTCCGGCAAAATAGAAAAGTACCTATAAGACTTGTTCAAATATTTTATGCCACAAATTTGATATATTAGATCTGATGCAATCCAACATTTTATAAGAATACTTTGTACTCTGCATCTGGTATATTAAGTTTTTTGCATTGTAATTTCAGTACTTCAAGATTGATGCGCAATGAAAATACATTTATAATAAAAAAAAGCATGTATACGACTTACTCCCAAATATAGGTCGTCGAGGTTGCAGTAACTCGGATACTTGTTGCAAAACTCTTCCTCAGATTTGAAGAACTCACATTTATGTGGCTGTTCTTCGCAGACAATTTTTCTATTTCGTCTTCAAAGAGAGTCATGAATTACAAACATTGAGGAGCACTTACAATAAATTTAAGAGAGTTATAATTTTAAGGTGCAAGATTAAAACCAGAGTGAAAATTCGATGTTGATTATGTTTCGCAGTGTCTTACATAGAGACAAACATAGAGACAGCCTAACAGAGTTTTCTGCCTTCTGAAATTTGATTTTTTTTTATTCTTAAGAGAGCAATGCAGTTTAAATTCATTAACGTATGAGTGATGTAATCGTTGGCACTATTATGAAGGATAGAAAAACGCGACAAAAATGTTGAACGTTCTAATATAAGTCAAGAAAGTTACAAAAGCTAATAATTTTGTTCAGAGACTGTAATAAGTGATTCCAGAAAATCGTCGATTCTCTCCTGACTCCTGACTTGAAGGGCAATTTACCCTGCTTGTGATTTGTATATGCGAACCTATGTGAATGCGATTCTCGCATGGGAGATCGAATGCAGTGAGATAATTCTCTTCACGCTATCTCCATATGATTCTCAGTTCCGTTGTGGATCGTTAACACATGGTTTCCAACACATCACCGAAGTCAAGCATCACTGGCTGCGGTGCGTGGATGGTTGACCACTTCAATCAGCCTGCGAAGAGACCAAAAATGTACGGTATTTCTCCTCGTTAAAAGTGCTTTACCGTAAAGAGCTAGACTTTGCGTGCAGGTCGTCGGGCTACCTAAGTGGGGATGCCATCCCCTCTGCAGAGGATCGAAATTGTGATTGTGTGTTTTCTGATCATCCTCAGGTGTGTTTCGCATACCGTCACTAAAAGCCCATTGTACAATTTTAGTGTGACGTACATAAGCAACAACTACTACCATCTGAATCATGACTGTTCAGGGGATAAAGCGTTCGTCCGCCGATGAGGTGAACCGGGTTCCAACGATGGCTGGTCGATACGAATTCCACAACCTGCTCGCACTGATCACAGTGCCGACGTGAAATATTCTCAGTGGTAGACGGATCATGGGTAAGAGTCCCCTTACCATCAGGATAACCGTGAGAGGTTTTCAAGGTTTTCCTCTCCATGGAAGATAAATGCGGGTTAAATCCATCCTCCAGAAAAAAAACAAATTTCTTCCAATATTTGATCCAAGATTTCCTTTGTCTTCTGGATTGGGTTCAAAATAACAAGGCTGAGGAGTTGAACATTAATAATCGTAAACCCGAAATTGGATCGGCTGTTTAACGAAGGTGAAAAAATAAAATAAAACTACAACCCTCTGATTTTCGTCCCATGGTGGACAGAAGACTCGTTCCAAATAGACCACCGAAATCTCTGACTACAGTCAGTGAGCGGGTGGTGACTACTTTGATCAGACAGCCGAGAGACCAAGGTTGCGCGGAATCAGTCCACGTGAAATTGTTCTAACTTAATGAGATCGACTTCCCGAGCAGGTCATTGGGGGTACCATATCCCGGAGTCAACCACTCTCCAGCAAATAAGAATACAATAGCATGTGTTTGGAACATCCCCATCCATGTTCCTCAGACCTTCGCCTATAACACAATTTGCAGCGTTAGTGCCACATAAATAACGCGCTACAATAACTGCATGATTTCACTCAAATGAAATGCTTGATAGAAGAATATGATATTGGTTCTAACAACGAGCTGCTGCTCTTCGTAGACAATTGGCTGCTCCCTAGGGTAAAGATATTGGATCAAAATCCGTATCTACCAGCCATTTCTGGGATTCGCACCCGGGTAACTTCATTGCAAGGATAAATTACGAAATCAGGAGATAATTTACTCGGTTATGTTAGTCTTTTATACATACAAAGATTACTTACCGATTTGCATCACATAGAGTGATTGCAGGACGGTCTATGTATAATGGCCTCTCCATCACTTGAATTGAAGTAGTTTCGTAAGCAAGATATTGCGAGGCAAAGTGATAAGTAAAATATAGAAATCCGATTGAATTCAAAAGAAATATCATTAGTTTTATCCATTTTTCTTTCATAGACTTTGACGTTGCGACATCTGCTACAGAAGAAATGAACGACCTCTTGAATATCCATACTGCAGACGATGTTTCCTCCTTATCGGGGTCCAATTTCTTTCCTTTGGGATGAATTCTATTTTCGAATAACTGACGAGTATTATTTCTTTTCTGAAAATAGTTTTTTTTTTCAAATTTAATTTAAAAATGCGAAATGTGAAGCATAAGTATTTGATTGTTTTAAAATGGCACATAAACCTTCAGTGCATGTTGATAAACAATTGGTTAATTTATTAATTCCGGAAATGTGAACACTTAATAAAATAAATAAAGTTAGTAAAATAAATAAAAATAATATTTTTCGTAAATAGAATTTTTTAAAACTGGCAACCGCTGAGATTCGAGTCACGGACTCTCGTGGCTGGCGATTTGTCGCTTTATACCTGATCCTTCTTTTTTAAAAATTGCATACTGAAGATTTAAAGTACGATATGGCCCCCTGCTGTCGGCAATACAGGTCATAAAAAAATTCTTATGCTGTTGACGAGGTCGAAAAATATTTTTGAACCACAAGTTTAGTGTCTTGGAATAATAAATCCCAACTCTCCGTTAAGAAGGTCCCAGATCTTAAATTTACTGTCCGAAAATATTTAGGAATCTCGTTGACAATACAAGAGTTTATTGTAAGACTTGTATTAATGTCAGTAGGGGTCATACCCTCCCTATATTATACCCTCCACTTGTTCAGTTTTTTTTTACATTACTTTTTGGATTGTAATGCCAATTATCTCATCAGCTTCATCTATCACCATTTCATCACCATCATTTTTCACGCTTTGATGTATTTTATCCGAAATTTCATTAGGTTTGGTTTAATTATAACTTGGGTTATCTCTAATACAGTGCTTCTTAACTTTCAATTATAAGTGTTGTGCAGATTATAATTAATTATGGGTAGATTTATATGAAGGTCTTGTTTAAGTAGTGGTCTAATTTTACTTTTAAAATTCTGAGTCTCAGGTTGCCTTTGAAATTACTAGCGATTTAAAATATTAGCAAAGAAAAATAAAAGGACATAAAAATACACTGTTTATTGCGATTTGATTAAAAAGCCAGAGAACTCATTCTCGAGAACTTTAAAAATTGATTACAAAGTTCGTCAATAGAGGGTGCTGCTTACCCAGAAAAAAATGAAACAATGTTTTTTAAACAACAACTATTTGCTGCAACAACATATTGCAAACTGAAGACAAAACGGAAAAAGAGACGAAAATTACTCAATTGGCATGACCTGACTTAGGAAAGAAAACTGTAAATTAAGTAATTTTGTGATTTTCTGAAACTGCAACTTTTTTTGTAAACTAAGAGGATACTCGAGGGTATATACTTCTACTTTTTCATGTTTTTTCTTTATACGATTATTCAAATAGATTGGTCATTTTTAAGACATTTTATGTGTTAGTTACAATACAAATGTTTTAAATATTTATAAAATAGAGTCTTACCTTGGATAAACTTATGAAAATTCATCAATGCGGTATAAAATTACTTCTTACAGATAAATGGGCAAAGAAATTATAAAAAAAAGAAACAGAGGATATATTATTTACCTTTTTTGAATGGGTGAATGCATAAAGTAAAATTAAGTAGATTCTGACTACTAAATCAGCCGACTGGAGAATAGATATACCAGTCCATAGCCCGAGGTAGCCACCAATATTGCTTGCTATTTCAAGATACTGTTAAAAATGAAAATATCCGTTATAACAAAACTCTGACGACTTTAAATTTATATTACTTTTTATGTAATTTATAGTAAATTTTTGTTAAATGCTTTGAATTTTGAATTCGATTTCCTTTTGGCAGGTGGCAATAATTTTTATTGATTTTCATCGGTATTTCATGAATTTTATTGATTTTTTTTAATTTAATTTGTTTGATATAGGTAATATTGTGCTACAAAACTCTAGTTATAAAGCATTTGTTATAAATTTAACGACATGCTCTTTTGTCAGAAAGTCATCATATTCTTATGTCATTGCAGAGTTTTATACAGCCGTAACCAACCACTCAATGGTGATAAGTTCAATTCACTGTATCAGGTATCGTAACTACATCGGAACGATGTAGTTACGATCAAAGTACCATCAAGACGATGATAGTACCATCAAAGAATAAGATGGTTTTCGATGGGACATTAAGTTGGAAACCGTTAAAATATGATGGTTCATGATGGATTGCTTTTATTGGGCCATCAAACAAAACCATCTTGGTCCAACATTAATTTGTTGTATTTCCAAACATGGGGTGATGATTAGTCATGGTGGGTCCATCAAAAAATAAAATGGTTTATGATGGGATATTAAGTTGGAAACCATTAAAACATGATAGTTCAGGATGGATTGCCCTTGTTGGGCCCTCAAACGAAACCATCAATCCAACATTGGTCCAACATTAATTCGTTGTATTTCCAAACATGGGGTGATGGTCAGGCTGGGTGGTACCATCAAGAAATATGTTGATTTTTGATGAATGCTTATGATGGTAATTATCTTGTTCATGTTGTTCTTGTTCATTGAAAATCCCTCAAAATTATAAGCAAAATTATATCTCTCCCCCCCCCCCTATCTGAAAATTGCAATTTTGTATTAAAAAGCTAAATGATAGGAGAGAATGGAGTCGTATATGAAAACAGCGAAAAATTTCAATATTGCTGTTTACGCCAATGACACTGAATTTCGGTATTAAGAACAGAGCGAAATTAAAAATTAAGTTTTAAAACTAAAAATCTAAATTAATGTTGAAAAGGTACTTATTCGTTAAGGAATACCATAAAAAAATCGTCCAATTATTATTGAAGCCAATGATACTTAATTAATTTTCGTAACAGGTACAAGTGATATAATGTTAATCTCTAATTGTAATAGTTACTAAATACCCTAATTTTGGTACCAAGATGCCAGCTACGGGTACTGTGGTGATTATGGTAAATTTACCACGACTGAAGACTGCCAAGAGTTGGCCACGAGCAATAACATTTTGCCACACGATACTGAATGAAAGTTAAGTTTTATTTCGATGGATGAACTATTTAAAACATGCGTTGCTTTAATTAATAACGTTAAAGAACCTAGAAAGGCAACATATAATAATAAATTGAAAAAAAAAAAAACGAAATTGTTTGCGCACATCTGTCGGTATAAGTCTTTCAGTTTTGTGCGTGATTTTGTAGCGCTGACCAATGCCAGTTTATTGATTATTTACATTGTTTACCCCGTGCGAGGAATGGGTTAAAATATGTTTCTCTAACAGTCAGTTTTAACGATTATAACGGGTTTTCTTTTAGTTTTAATTTCTTAATTATGCTTATTCTTCATCAGCTTATAAACACCAAAAACAAACAATTAGACAAAGTTTTGTTCCAGGACTACGAATTTGACTTTCAGACGTAAAACGAAATTTCAGATTATTGATGATTGTTAATGATAATATAAATTTCATTCCTCTTATTTAATATTCCAACCGGCATTGAATAGTCGACCCAATTCTAAATTTAAGACTATAATGCTCAATTCCATAGCCTTGAAATTTCGAACTCAACTCATAAAACACAGGAACTCCTGGATCAAGCATTGGAACAAACTAGCTTTCTTGGAGGACTTTTTGATGACACTAAGCAGCATTTGCGTTCATATGGAGAGGTAATAACTATGAAAACCTTCAATGTAAAGCCAATATTTTCCATATAAGTATTCTTTTTTTAGTAATGAGTTCATAATTGCCTTTATATACTTTCATAATAAAGACAGGGTTCTACCGAAAGAAGATTGCTCATTTAGGGTTCCATACCTGGAAAAAATTGGGAGCCACTGATCAAGAGAGGTGTGATCTCGGAAATATACTCAAAGTTCCAAAACCGATAATCTATTTCAGAATCATATATTTATATTTAATTAAACAGAGCTATTGTTCAAGCATTTATATGTAAGTAGAAATAACGCAATGAAGAAATTGCATCTTCGAGAATGTTTCTTGAAATATGCATCGTATTTAAGAGGGACATGACAGACGCGGATAACAACACCTGCATTAAAATTTTCTTTTGAAAAAAGGGTGTTATGTAAAGTTTATGTAATAGGATATCATTGTAACATCTCACGCATTTTTCAGTTTCTGGCCTTGTGAGCATGTATTGCGTCTTCATTGCTTTTGCAATCATACATTCCATATCATTCTCTTTTTTTTTTATCACGTTCTTCACCCCCTCTGCAGATTTTTGTCATGAAAAGTACTGAATCACCCTACTTTGAAGGTAATAAGGAAGGGTTTAAAGATATTATAATCAGCTGAAAATTTCTCGTGATAAATGATCATGAGTCATCAACGGTCGAGCCCACCTAATATCGATTCGGAATTCCAGTACAGACACGAGAGATTGTATCATGAGTTAAAAAATTTTCACACAAAATAATCATGAGTCATCAATGATCAAGCCCACTAATTCCAACTCTTAATCTTAGGCCTGACACGAGATATTTTCTTGTGAATTAAAAATTTCTCGTGTTAAATAATAGTGAGTTGTTAATGACCGAATCCACTTGATTCTGACTCGGAATCTCAGGCCTGACACGAGATATTTTCTTGTGAATTAAAAATTTCTCGTGTTAAATAATAGTGAGTTGTTAATGACCGAATCCACTTGATTCTGACTCGGAATCTCAGGCCTGACACGAGATATTTTCTTGTGAATTAAAAATTTCTCGTGTTAAATAATAGTGAGTTGTTAATGACCGAATCCACTTGATTCTGACTCGGAATCTCAGGCCTGACACGAGATATTTTCTTGTGAATTAAAAATTTCTCGTGTTAAATAATAGTGAGTTGTTAATGACCGAATCCACTTGATTCTGACTCGGAATCTCAGGCCTGACACGAGATATTTTCTTGTGAATTAAAAATTTCTCGTGTTAAATAATATTGAGTTGTTAATGACCGAATCCACTTGATTCTGACTCGGAATCTCAGGCCTGACACGAGATATTTTCTTGTGAATTAAAAATTTCTCGTGTTAAATAATATTGAGTTGTTAATGACCGAATCCACTTGATTCTGACTCGGAATCTCAGGCCTGACACGAGATATTTTCTTGTGAATTAAAAATTTCTCGTGTTAAATAATAGTGAGTTGTTAATGACCGAATCCACTTGATTCTGACTCGGAATCTCAGGCCTGACACGAGATATTTTCTTGTGAATTAAAAATTTCTCGTGTTAAATAATAGTGAGTTGTTAATGACCGAATCCACTTGATTCTGACTCGGAATCTCAGGCCTGACACGAGATATTTTCTTGTGAATTAAAAATTTCTCGTGTTAAATAATAGTGAGTTGTTAATGACCGAATCCACTTGATTCTGACTCGGAATCTCAGGCCTGACATGAGAAAGTTTATAATGAGCTGAAAATTTCTCACTCTACATAATCTTCTGTCAGCAATGAACGTGTAATTCCGATCAGAATCCCAGGCCAGACACGAGAGAGTTTATGATGAGCTGAAAATTTCTCACTATACATAATCTTCTGTCAGCAATGAACTTATAATGCCGATCAGAATCCCAGGCCAGACATGAGAGAGTTTATGATGAGCTGAAAATTTCTCACTATACATAATCTTCTGTCAGCAATGAACGTGTAATTCCGATCAGAATCCTAGGTCAGACACGAGATGGGAATGAACCCGTCAATTCTCTAGAATAGATTATCTAGCTCTTTCAATCAAATTTACTTACTTACTGGCAGTTACTTGATAACGCAAATTGGGGAAGTTGGGGGACGATTCCATTAAAATACAATGGCTAACTTACGCACGGCGGAGAATACAGCAGATCGAAATGAGACTTTCTACGTGCGTGATAACTACCACTGATTAAAGAAAACAGAAAGCATAAAAGTTTATGATATACTTGTATTCTGGGAACTGACGTCACTTTCGTCAGCAGGAATTGATTGAATGTAATCGTCAGGGATATGTTGTTATGCCTGCAAAATATTTTGAATTCTTATAAAAAATTAAACATTTTTATTGCAGTTTTAAATTTTATATAAAAAACAGTTTTCACTTTATGATAAAAGTATACAAAACTCTCATATGAATATACATGGCGTATCGTAATGATTTCTGTAAAATAAATCAGATTAGGTAGAGCGAAACGCAATAATTTGAAGTAAAAAGATGCCTAAAGTGGTTGAATGTTTATATCAATGCTAATTTCCATAATTTCTACTGATAGCTTTGACTTAAGTTTTGCAAGCTCACAGATGCCTAAAATCCAATTCAATCATGCAATTTTGTACCATAAAAATAATATAAAGAACACCCTTTTTTTTCAGGATGAAATTTCAAGAATGAAATAATTGTCCTTCCCATACTTTCTAAAAACTTTAATAAGCATGTTAGCCCTTCATGGACCAATTCATATTTTTTGAATGAGCATCAAGAAAATGAAGACAACAAAACTGATAGATAGGGGGCCGTAAATTTACATTCAAGCTAGGGGGAAAAACCAATTTACTATTAAAATCTGTCAAATTACCGCCGTGGAAGGCAGCTGAACAAAAAATTAACAGTATCAGACGAATAAAGTCAAAAATATAGCTAAAACTAGTTTGAATGCAAGCTATAATTTAAAGATCTTTCAAAAAATCATTCTTCAACCCCATCCTGTTTCTTCTGTCAAACTAACAAGCATTGTTTGCTGCACAAAGTTAAAAAGAGAAAAAGGGATTTTCACGTACTTAAATTTTAAAAGGATAGACCTTAAATATTCTTAAAATAGTTTTCAGACAACATTTTAAGTTTGGAAATCAGACACAAAACGTATTTTCTAAGAATAGGCCTTCTACGTATTTGAATTCTTGGCTATTTAAGAAGAAAGAGATATCAAGAAAATGTGGTCCCAATAGTTGAGGCAGTAGAGTGATCAAGATTTTGGGCGTTCTTAAGTGAAGTTTACTTTTTTTTGAATTTCACCATATCTCGGGATTTGTTTTAGGAAATCAAATAAATTTTGGACAGGTAGAGACTGAGTTAGTAGGGCATTGGGTCTATGTTCAAGACATCATGAGTTTTATCCCAGAGTAGTAAACGGTGATTGGGGCACATTAGATCGATCGACTCAGAAAGTCCATGTTCTCGTAACAAATAAAGTCTCTGGGGGTACTGAATTGGAGATTTATCGTTATCTGGTTCAGGTCAAAATTACGATCTGTGGATGAATGAATGATGTATGAAAGGGTCAACACTATCAATGGGCTTCGACGTTTGTGTGACTGAAGTCGTATTCTTGGCCATAAGCTCCACTGAAAAAGAAGAAACGCACCCTTAGCCTTACATTCACTGGGTTTCACAAAACAGACTTGCTGATATTGGCAAGTGACATAAGGAACAACAACAACAAATAAATTTGTTTCAGAATTATAGTATCGGATTATCCTTGAATTATAATTTAAAAAAATTAAACAACTTTTTAACCAGGCAATTTCAAACAGCCAAATCTAAAATTTGTAAATAATCAGAGATATATTTTTCGAGAAATGAAAATTGAAACAAAAACGATTTTTTTTAAAACTACTTTTCAGACTATAAAGAGTAAAATCAACATTATTAGACTCAAACTTTTGCTCACTCCTTATTGGGACCATAATAATTTAAAATATCGCCTACATATATATTTTAGTAGATTTAAAATTACTTGATTTAGTGGATTATATTTTAGTACATCTAGAAAGTCCCTATAATCATGAACACTGCATCTTAGAACGTGAAAACCCAGGTACTAGATCAAAAGTTATTAAGGTACTTTGCAGTCCAACACGAAGTGTAAGAATATTTCAAAAGTATTTTCTTTCTTTGCTTAAATATTGATTTAAAAGCGTCTATTAAACAAGCTATTTTGATCTTCACTCTTAAAAAAATGTTTTGGAAGAGTATGTAATCTAAACTAAATTAATCTAAATTATTGTACTGTAATCTAACTGTACTGTATTGTACTGTAATCAGAACTGTAATCTAAATTATTGAAGTTAAGCACATAAATCTGTCATACAAAGTAAAATACCTAGCTTTATTTGTGATGAGTTGAATAATTTTGCGTAAATTTTAAATTTCCTTATTTATTTACTCTGAAAAGCTTATAAAAAAAGTTTGAATGCATTCATAATATAGAGATTTAAGACACAACAGCCGGATGCCATGTGAAATTCAAGTTATATTACATACTAAGTATAAAACAATAATGAGGATATAAACTAAATATGTCAAAAAAAACATAGAGAAAAATTAAATGAAGGGAAATAAAAGAAGAACTATCAATAGTGTGCTTTAGTGTTTGTAAAATTCATATTTACCTAAAGATTAGAGCAAACTCTTTGGGGGAGTTGAATATGTTCAGATTTTTCGAATTATAAAGAAAATGGCTGTAATAATAAAACTTCTATTTTTCCTGCTCAGCCATTAAATAAGATCTTTTTTGTTTGAAAACAATGTTCTGAAACTATTACTCAGAGGCCAATAATACAACTTATTCAGAGAGATTACTTGGAGGATATTATTGTGTTGGAGGGACATTTTTGTCTCGCGTATTTATATAAAACATGTTTTGACTAATAACTCGTGGCATAATATAGCCTATAAACGTCATCTTACGGTGGCACAATTTACATATTGATGGTCTGTTTTGATGGTTCTTATTTTATTATGTTTATGATATTGCCAACAAACCTTTCATTCCTGAAAATATTTCATTTACTAAGCTGCTTGAAAAGACTTACATGCAAAAAATTGATTCCAGATCACCAGGCAGCAAATCAAATTTCGAAGAATTACACTGAAATTGAGAAATTCATTTCATTGCAAAAAGACAATGAGATAATGAAAAATAACATCTCTTTGCCAATAATTTCCTGTAATTAATGTGACTCATAACCTCTTAGATGCATATTTTAGAATCTTTTTTTATGTTGAAATAAAATATATATGCCCAGTAGGGCTCGTGAATCGATTGCACTTTAACAGTATATGTCCAAACACTAGTGAAGAAAGCAGTGTTAAGATAACACCATTAGCGATAATACTTAAGGACGATCCAGTCTGACGTCATCACGAAGCTTTCCGTAAAGTTTCTTTATACCTAACTGTCCGCTATGCCCTCCAGCAGAACTAATTCAAACCGGTTAGTTGATACAATAGATTTGAATAGTTGACTCTCTACGTTTTGTAATTTAGTGTCTCTCTGTCCTCGTCTTTCTGGCTTACTTTTGTATCATTACATTTATAAAAGATGCGAATAATATTTTTTTAATGATTTATAGTTCAAAAGTTGTGTATTTTTATTGCTCTATTTCAATAAAATTTCTCGAATCAAGACTGGATTACGTGGACTTCTGTATATGTTTTGAAATTTCTTTAAACTGTACATTTTTGTGGAAACAATTTTTAAAAAACAAAGTCCACTTCTTTTATCTTAAATTATTGCTCTATTGTTCGTAGAAAGTGTATCTAAATTCTTTTATTGTATGAACAAATCTACACTATTATTTTATCGAATAGCATTTATACATTATTTATAAGCGAAAGCGATTAACGTATTTATTCTTCTATTAGTTTAAAATTTTTATTATTACATGTCCCCCATATAAATGCGTACCTTATTCAACACGAAAATAAATTTAAGAAGGAGAAAAATTGAGATATTTGTTTTCACATTTGTTTTCAGCAACACACGGCATCTTGAATGAATTATTATCTAAGTACTTCATAGAACTAAAGTAAAATAAATAATCAAACGATTGCAGCGAACAACACTATTCATTTAAAATAATAAAAGAAAACGATTAACAATCTAGCTCAGTGGTTTCCAACTGGCGGCCCGCGAAGCCTTTTTTTTGTGGCCCGCGAACTAAAATATATTAGTTGTCATTTTTTTGCGGACAATTTTCGTAAAAAATCGATATGAGTTTAAAATACTTTTCTCGTTTAAAAAAAACCTAATTTCTTAGTTTCTGTGAAATTTATCATACCAACGGTGTAAAAAAAAATAATTTCTCAGGTTTTGCATCCAAGAAAATATTTATTCAAACATTAAAATAAACATGTAAGTTGCTCTTTTTATTTCATTTTATTTTTGTATTTTGTGAATATAATTTAGCATGTGTGTATCAGAAATTTTCTCTAAGAAATTCTCCGATTTAACTTTTTGAAGCCACTCATTTTGGATGAAAATATTTACACATTTGTAAATTTAAAATGTAAATATCTATTGTCTGGTGGTTGCAGCAGACAAACCTCAATTTTGTCGTTGAATATTTTGTGTGCTACTATGTAAGTTTTAATACCAACCTTTTTAAAGTTTTATATCTTAACAATTAGATATCTGTTGCACATTAATTGTTTAATACATGGGTGCACATTAAAGTTATTGTAGCCCGAATTTTGTAATATGCAATTAAATATTTTAAAAAATCTACTTCTTATTTTAATTTGTAATTCAATACTTTTGTTTTGTACAACTTGGTAAAAATCTGACAGTAATATTTAATGTTCCTTCAAACATAAGTCCTACATAAAATTTTGATAAAGTTGCGGCCCGCCATTTGATTTGTGTTTTTAATTGTGGTCCCTGGCCTCATTGGAAACCCCTGATCTAGCTAGTCGTTCAACTTTTTATCGTAGCGTGGCTTTGAACCTATTTGGGCAAAAATCTTGCAGTTTGGGAGCATTTTGAAAGAAAAAATAAATAAATAAACAAATGCGTCACCTTTCTCACATGCTCTTCTACTATTACTACGATTACCATTGGTTGTTATGTGATTCTCAATCTTTTTAAATTCGATTCTCTATCGTTTCAAGCGCCAAAACCCTTTACTATTAAATGCGCAGCAATACAAATATTTATAAATAAATTAAATTATTTTATAAACATTTAATAGCATACCGTTATTTGGCCTTTATTTAATATTTCCACTTCATATGTTCTCTCACTGAAAATAACAAGAAAAACAATGTTTTATCAAAACTGAATATCTTTATTTTATTTTGTTTCTGTTATTTTATATAACGCAGATTTCTAACATTTAATTAAAAATATCTCATGGAAAAAAGCAAAGTTTGAGTAAAAACATTTTAAAATTTAAAAAAAAATATATATTTTTTATGATGACGGTAATAAAAAAAAATCATGCATTATAAATTATTATGAAACTAAATCAAACTAATTCTTTAAAAAAAAAAAAAAAAAAAAAAATAAATGTATTTTGGTTCGTAATTGAAATGAATTACATATTTTTAGAACTCGAACACAGCGCTTCTTGACAGACATCATATAGATTAGAAAAATAAAACGAACTGGAAATGAAAAAAGCTTAGTTGCTAACAAAAAAAAAGAAAAAGAAAAAAAATACATGAGAGTAAATGGGGGGGGGGAGGGAGAAAACGCGCAAGCTGAGAAATGCAAATCAACAGAACAAATGCAAAGAACAGAATACATTTTAGCGCAAATATGTCTTAATTTGCATCCCTTGACTACAGTGGTCCTCCAGTACTACAGAGGTTCTCCTTTTTCCTTCATTAATTTACTTTCTTTCTTTTTTTTTTAATCAACAAGCTTTTACTTATATTTATTTTTCTGTTCCCTCATTCAAGTGCTGCCATCTTGCGTAGGAAAGTCGTTGCTATCACAAATATAAGGCAAACGAAGTTTCTTTTTTTCTTTTTTCAAATTTATTTTTCACTTCAAATATTACCTCAGGTAACCCCTTCAGATACGTAATCACATACCGTCAAACGGGGTGACTATGTGCCACTTTTTGACGTTTTCGTGCCACAATTCCTCTAATTTTTCACCTATCGGGTTGATTATTTAATGCAACATAATTACACATCTTAGCTTTCAATTCACATATTAAAAATGATTCTAAGATATCATGGAGGGGAAATATAATTTTTTCTTAGTGGCACTTTCTCACCCTGCAAATGGGGGTGACTAAGTGTCACGCATGTTTCCTCCTTTTAAATCTATTAGAAACGATCGCTGGCAACTTCTCATCTTTCAGAATTCATCTCCTTGTCATTTTAGCTATTATAAGTTAATTCTTTTATGAGTATACCTTCAAATTTTAAAAAAGAAAAGGCCATACATATGGAAAAATGCTATTTATTAAAGAAACTCTTCAAAAAATTTTCAAAATTACTCAATTTATTAAACGAAACACAAACTACAAATTTGAGATAGAAATTCTATCTTCAGTCAATCCGAAATTAGAATAACCTGAAATTTGTCGCCATTTGGCTCGAGAGGACAAATCTTCTTCAGGTTTTATTTCTTTTTGTGCCACAAAACATCCGGGTTGTCAGGCCACTTCCAGAATTGTCCACTTTTCTCCAGGCATTTCACACATGCCTCGTTGCTGCTGTCGAAATCAGAAATCATTAGACCCGGATATATTTTTCCTTTATATTTTACTGCAACAAAGTCACCGTGTACTGACTCACTGCTTGTCAACGGTTTGTGGCGTTGCGGTCTGAAATGCAAAGTCCGAATCTACGAACCTACGACTCTCTGACATTGGATTACGTCGCTTGCAGCCGATAATTGTTGTATGACGTAGACTTCACACCTGGATGGAGATTTCCTCGGAGTGTATGCGTGAAGTACGAAATCGGCAAAACGCGTACAGAATGCATTTTGATATAAGCTTGACCGCCTCTCCACTGCTCGCGCTCTCTCTCTCCGTCGGTTCGGGAGTAACTAGCTAGCAGTTCGGCATGTTCTTGCCGGTTACTCATTTGCAGCTTTTTCTATGCTGCTTGAATTTCAAAGTTGTTATATTTTATTTATGTTAAAATGTTTAGTTAAATTTACCAAGTTCTTAAATGTTAATAAAGATAGTTGTTTGTTTGGACTTGATGAGTTGTCTGTAAAGAAACACGAAGCAAATCTATGGTTCTTTCTCCTGAACGGTTTCACGTTGAAAGTTGTACTAAAACTGGAGTCAGATTTCTTCTTCAGAGTTCAAGTGGGAGTCTACCAAATATACCAACTTCTACAGGTTGACCAGAGACTATTGTAGATGGGTGGCCAACATCTAGGACATCAATGGCTGTCTCTCCACTTAAACAATAAATACGCTAGAATCTTAAAAATGACCAAAATACTGCAAAACACGATGGCACCTAGTCACCCCACACTTTATCGAAAATTGAATTAAGAGCTATAACTGGTAAACAAAAAATCATTTTGAAACGTCGAAGCGTTTAGAACTTCTTTGACAGTTTTGTGACAAAAAACTGAATTTACCTTTTTTCTGGCTGCTTCCGAAATATAATTACCAGACCACACTTCTTTTCCAGATCACAACACCACAAATCCACATCGACGCAAACAGTGGTAGGTTACAATTTAGGCTATAATTTGATTGGTGTAGTACCCCAGTTAAAATCGCCCTACTATCCCACTACCTAGCGGTAGTTTTCCTTTTCGATCGGTTCCTTCCTCTGGCGCCATCAGCGGCTTGAGTTCGAAAACCCAGGATGGCACCAAGTATGGAACTTATTCACCCCATTTGACGGTATACGTGATTGTGCGTTGCTCCCCTCACGGTCGATCGTATTAGACATAAAACAAGCCTTTCTGATTCTAACGGCCCAAGATAACACGGGCGTGATCTTAACACGGTGTTATCGTATTAGTAAGCATACAAACTTTTTTGCAAGTATACTTTCTTAATATGTGAGCTTGGGGAAGCTCCTCTTTTCTCATTCTATCGGTCCTGGAGGGGTTAAACGGAAATCCGAATATATGAAAATTTTTATATTCATTAAACAAATCTGGGATCAATTTGAGTTTGTATTCAGTGACGTACAATTTTTAAAAAATATATAATAATTAGGTAATTGACACAAAAGAAAATAATTATGTTAATTAATAATACTTACAAGCAAGGATTTTTGCCACAGTGATTCATACAGCTTTCTTCAAACGGTTCCGAAAACCGATTATTATCTATAAACGAAATAAAATAAATAAAACATACAACAGTTGTGAGTAAAATAAAAGGGGGGAATCAGGCATTCAACAGAATAAAAAAATACTGCCGTATAAGGGAGTCACAAGCGTGATATACACGGGCGATAAACAAAAATAATTCAAAAAAAATTTTTTTTTATACTATATTTCCGCACGTAACTAATTTACGCTACCCTAAATACACTTTCTGACCAAAAGTATTTTGTAGTAAGGGCTTGGAGTGTTATGACTCATGTTTTAACAGGATGGTGGTCCCGCATTTTTTATCGATGAGACACGTCTGGCTGAGATTTTGCAGGTTTTGACAGGTGCTCATAGAAATCGATCATAGTTAAAGTTATTGAAGTTAATGCAGTCAGTGATCTATTATTGGCTGGCAGTTGGTCAGTATATGATTTGGCTGGCTGCAAAATCTGTGTCCGAAAATGTGTTTCATGCAATTTAGATCAAGACTTTTCGCAGTCACTTAACTTTTAGAGAGAGCGATGAAAACTCTTTTTCTTTTTGTTTGTATTTCATACAGGAATTCACTCCAAAAATCAATTCACAAGAATGCATAGCAGAAATTTCTAAAGCATGGAACTATGATGTTACTGATCGTTACTCTTCGTAACAGTTTTGCTAAAGCTGGATTCTTGGTCAGCGAGGAGAATTTGGAAAGTGCGGAGGATGAGGAGGACATTCCTTCAGAAGAACTTAAAAAAATAAGGGTATACCTAAGAGAGAACCACGAAATTAATGATGATGTGCGGATTAATGATTTTCTTTCTATTGATTCTGAAGCTGAAACCACAGAGACATTAACTGAATTGGATATTTTAGACAGTGGGAAAAAACAATACAGCAATAAATTGTGAGGAAGACGTAGGTGAAGAAATCACTTAACCTTCATATAATAAAATGTTAAAATCATTTTAAGCAATTTGATAGTAGATAGTAATAGTAATTTACAAGATAAAGTTGCATCAATTGCTATTTTAATTATGTCTAGTGTTTATGAATTTAAAACCTGTTTTGTGTTGTTTGACTATTTTTCACATGGGCATTTTCTATTCAACGAATTTTTCATATAATGAGCTTTTTATGGGGATTTAGTGACTTCGTTAAAAAGAGGTCCGACTGTGTGTCAAATGCCTCTATAATGTATTTTGCTGTCACCAACAATCTGGGCTAAGACTCTTAAGTCCCTTTTGTCGTAGTATTGAACATAAATGTTTGAACAAACGGAAGAAATAAAATGGTTAAGAATGATATTCGTATATTACTTATAATTTGCAACCAAAATTCTGCTGTGGATTGTAATCTCCAGTTCCGATGTGATTTTTGTATGCTTTTCGTTTATTTGATTTATCTTTTCATTTTAACCATAACTTTTTCAATCACACTGCACGTTTTTAAATCAATTGTTTCCAAACAGTTAACCCTTTAAGATAAATTTACACACAGAGGATAGATTTTCAATATGCGCATTTGGTTACTTTTATTTTTATTTTTAATGTCATCCGAGATTTTTACATATGCTGGCAACTGCGCGTGTTCGATTTTTTCGAAAGCAGTGGGAACGGGAATTACAGCACCATGAATTTTATGTTTTTAGAAATTTTTGTTTTTTTATGTTATTTTTGTTTTTACAAATTTTTGTATTATATGTTATTTTTGTTTTTATGCTATTTTTCTTGTTGCAAATGTTGTTTTTTTATGTTAGTTTCTTTTGTTTCACAGAAGATATATTTTCAATACGCTCTTTCGGTTTCCAGTACTTTTTTTATATTTAGTTTGATCCGAGGAATTTAAAGATTCTAGCAACTGCGCGTGTTCGATTCTTTCGAACGCGTTGAGCACGGGATATACAGCACTATGAATTTTTGTTTTTATTTTAACTGAGTGGATAAAGAGCGGAATGCTTAGTTGCTTTTAGAAGGTGGTAGAATTGTTTGCTAGATAGTATTTTGTATATTTTGGGTTGGTTTTGAAATTATTTTTTTAAATATCGTAAACATTTCATTGCAGTATTTTCAGGTACCATCAATGATAATAAACTGTAAATTTCAGCCTATTTAACGAGCAATAATGATTTCGCAGGAAATTTAATGGAAACTGTCATAATTTCCCTGGTGTACGTAAACTTCTTAAGATATTCGCCTTTTTTCCTTTCACAGGCTTTAAACAGGTTTAAAAAAAAATCACAAATCACGTGAATAATGCCGAGAACAAATTTCAATAAAAGGCATTATAATTTTCCTAATAGTCAACTGAAAAAAATTTGGAACAATTTTGTGTTTTTTTTTTTTAATGAAAATAATTCAAATCGGTATGAAATACGATAGGATATTCAATAAAATGTGATACTAAAATATATTTTTATTCTTCAAAACAATGAAATCTATAATTTTTCTTCTTCAAATTCTGAGTTTTTTCAAAAAATTATTAAACTATTAAATCAAACATGTAACATACTTTGAAAATAACATAGAGTAATTTCATTAATGAAAAATTATAATTTATATTTGAAAAACTTTTTGTAAAAATCCTCTTAGTTTTTAAATGGAAAGGTGTCGAAATTTCTATTGACGATGATTCCAATATATATATATATATATATATATTGGAATCATCGTCAATCAAATATATATATATATATATATATATATATATATATATATATATATATATATATATATATTTGTGTGTGTGTGTGTGTGTGCATGCTTTAACAGCTCTATTTATTGATCTGCATTGTAAGTGTTACACACTTCAGTGCATTACTTATCTATTGTAAATGAACAATTTCAGAAAGATAGATTAATAGATTAAATGTAGTTGAGATATTAGTACCACATTTAAACAAACACGAAAGCAAGTTAATGAAAATGCAGTAAAAAATACTTATACATTTGCAAGTTCTCTCCTTATGAGATATAGGGAAGTTTGGTGGAATGCAAGAATTCGCTGATATTAATGCATCTAACACGCACTTGTATGCACACTCCTGTAACATAAACGAAATATGTTTGCATCATTATTTGCATCTAGCACTATTAGATTTGGCAATTTTGCATGGCAATTTTTTTTTTTTTATTGGATAGCTAACAATAGATATCAGTTTTAAATAAAAATTTCTTATTCTCAAATCAGATTTCTTTACCTTTTTTGATAATACCAATACTTTTTTTTTAAGGAAATACTAAAGACCTGAAGGGAAAACAGTTTTGGTCAATAAACTGAAAAAAATCTTCGTTTAATTGACTGTCCGTTGACCATCAATCGTTGTGACAGATTTCAGAAAGTAATATTTAAATAAATTGAAGCGTCTCTTGGATTAAGTAAAAAGGATTTAAATATCCTATGATTTGGAAGCAGCGAAGCTAGATTAAAAAATATAAACATATATGACATTCCAAAAACAAACTATTTTTGTAACTATTTACTGAAATATTTGTCACATGAGAGTAAAACATTTCAAAAATAATTAAACAAACACATATTTTTCTTTTGAATCATTGAAAGGCTGCATTTAACTTGAACTGGAAAAAAATAGGTACATAATTAATCGGACCTTATGACACATGTTGCCATTTTTAAAATTATAAGAAAAATAATTATTAAAAATATTTTGGGTAAAAAATTATGCAGTGCGAATGTACCTGAAAATCAAGAGGACCTGTTCCATTTTTCTGCATCCATGAAGATAGATAGTCCGTACAATTTGTATCATAGGGAGAAGATAACAGGCTAGTTTGAATCTTCGGAAGAAGAGAAAAACAATAATAAATTTATATACGTAACAATTGAAAATAACTCATTAAAAATAACCATGGTCAAACACACTTGAGTTTCTTGTCGATGGTTTTGTCTTTTAATGGCATATTTTTAAAGAAAAATGAACTCGGTACCTTCAATTTAAAGTCAAGATTTATATAAATTTTTGCTATAGTGCTCCAACCACCATTAATTCTCAGTTTCTACCAAATAATTCTCGATAACTTGGGGTCTTGATTCTCGGTGTATGGACATAATTGCGTTACGAACATTTTAAATGAGAAATTAATTAGAAATTACAGCAATTTAATGCTAAAAATGATAGATACTACTGCTGATTTATACGCTCATATCCAAAATGTATGAAGCAAACACATTTTCGCAATGGCATAACAGATCAAGTGAAATTAAAATGTATGACTCATGCGAATCACAGCGAAATAGTACAAAACTGACGCATCAGAAAATCAGAAACAATGAAGGGTTTAATGTGACCCTTGCTGACGGTAACGCAGGTCTCCCAACGAACTGTCTTGCTGTTAATGAGGTTTGCAAGTATTTTGGGACAATAAATATAAGGTCCTGGCTTGAGACAGTAAATCTCACTACTAAGTTCTATGATTGAGAAAGAGGGTCTGGCAACTCGCAGTTACTCTGCCCAGAGCATTGGAAATAAATCTTGGGATTCAAGTCTGGAAACCTGTCTCCCCGTTCCATCCTACGTTCTTAAAAATCATATCATAATACCCCCCATTGCTCGAAAAAAAACCGAAAAATTGCCCACTTTTGAATGAACATTTTCTACTATTACATTCGGTTCTGTTTCTGGTGAGATCAGGAATTACTGATTCAAAAAGAAGAAAAAAACATTGAAATGATTAATTTCTCACAACCGTATTTCTCAAGTTATAATTACCATTTGATATTCAGAATTTTCCAACTTATGCAACAAACGAAAATTGATCAATTTCAGTTGGTTGTTCCACACGGGCCTTGTTTAAAAGTAAGAAGTCCTATTTGAGGCATTGATTTCGCATTTAGCGATACAAGCTAGTGAGACTGCAAAATATAATTTATGCGCAGGATATAATGCAGAACGAAAAAAAAAATATTCCGTTACTTCTTAGTAGAAGGGAAAATTTTATTTATCTTTCTTAGAACAGATAGCGGATTGAATGAGAGAAAATGTATGAAATACAAGCTATAATTGTTTGCAACCGTTGTTTGCTATTAACAACAATTCACACTAAAACAGAGTCCCATTGCCCGGCATTAATGATAATAAGTGTTAAATCCTGCTAATTATTATCTGGTATGCACGGTACCCTGTCTGGTCATCCACTTTTAGATGCACCTGTATCAGCCCTCACCCCTCTAAGAAGCTGAATCTTTTATGGATGAAATAATGATACGGGGATTTAAGGAGGGCTGGAGGATTTAGGTTTGCGCACCCCTTCGGTTTAGCGAGGTTTCTCATTGGTTTAGCGAAAGCTATTGTTTTAAAGTAAACTATAAACGATTCAGTCTTGTTAATTATTATTGACGCCAATTATTATTAATTTTGATCATAGTTACTAATTGAAGTAAAATAATAAGCTTAATACTGAAGGCAATATCAATGAAGAAATTGCACTAATTCGTTTAAGAATGCGTAAAAAATTAGCAAACTATTATTGACGCCAATGATTCTTAAGTAATTTTAGCAATAGGTATTACTTGAAATTAAAAAGTAAACTATTTAATAAAGACCAATGATACTTAATTTTGGTAATATGTTCTTATGGCATAATGGAGATTGAGGCAATTTTATTAAGTACCAAGAATACTCTTATGTAGGTACATAGTATTTCATGAATAAATATTGTGCTTGATAAAATGGTGTATCAATGATGTACGTTTTTCGGATAGGTGCTGGGGAATCGGGTTTTTACTGCTACTTAAAGAAAACAGTACATGAAAAAGTAACTTGAGTGTGGTAAATTTCACATAATATGCCAGAAATAAGAATAAAAAGAAACGTTAATTTTCCTTGATTGTAAACTTTGTAACATTTTTCTAAAAGGGTAAGAATTCGTTGTCATAAACCAAGTTTGCTACTATCGAGACCCACAACTTGAAATGGGACAATTTTCTGAATAAAATAGTAACGCTTTAAATGATACTAGACTTATAATCTTGAAGCAAAACTATATCTTCTACTTACCTCTTTCTTAATATCATATTGATATTTATTTCCACCATACAAAATATCCCCTGCATGGTATGGATTTACAATTTTCCTTCTATCATGAACTGCTATAAAAAATCCTGGTTTCAAAAGAGGATTTTCATAGTCTGCAACTTCGGTTAATAGGACCATTTCAATTCCTGAATAAATTAAAAAAGTATGTATAAGAGTGAGAGTCTTGACAATGGAAATCGTAACTGTTTCCCGTAAATCATAAAAGATTTGAAAAATTAATTAACGGAAAACTGAACAAGATAGAATTATACGGTTTTGTTACGTTCTCTTTTGAATGCTTTCTTAACAAGTTTCAAAATAAATTCTAAATTTTGTCAAAACATGGCTCAGATTTAGATTAAAGCTATAAAGAAACGTTGCTACGTTTTCTGTGTTAGGACAAAACTAACATTCACCCATGCAAATATTTAAATCAAAATGGTCTGACATGGAAGAAATCAGCGCCATCTACTGATGAGCTTAGGTGCTATAAATTGGAGTAAAACCTCTCAGGAGTGGCCGTTTTTCGTTCCACAGTAAAATGGTCGTTGGTGGAGGTTGGTTGGAGGTTGGCTTTTATGATCAGCGCCATCTATTGATGAGCTTAGGTGCTATAAATTGGAGTAAAATCTCTCAGGAGTGGCCGTTTTTCGTTCCACAGTAAAATGGTCGTTGGTGGAGGTTGGTCGCTCTCAGAGGTTACATCTATTGATTTCAAAACTGTTATCGAAGGTACAAGATTTTTCGCAAATGATTTTAATTTTAGTCAGTGTCATTTTCTTGATGCGGAAATGCCTCTTCTGTTTTGGCATCATGAAAAGACGGATCAATGAATAAAATTTAGCGTCTATAAGAATTATTCCAAGTGATATAATTATGGGTAAAAACGAATGAACCAATTATGAATGATAAAGCTATTTTAAATAAATAAACAATTATGTTTTATTTTTGTTTAAGTTCAATTTTAATTTTAAATCATAAAAATAAGTTAGCTTTAAAAGGTGAGAAGAGGTTTCTTTATTTGAGATCTTTTTCTGAAATATCTTTTTTTTTCTAATTTAGCTTACAACTCTAAAAATAAATCATTGATAGCAGCGTCTTTAGTGCACTCTGACTGATACATGAGGTTGTATCGTCAAAGAGAGCTCTCCGAATAGCAGCCTTATAGAAATATTTTGAATACATTTTAATATACTTATTATTTTATTAAGTGTTTTGTTTTGAAATTTTTTTGTGTTTTATCTTATTTGCCCTTTTTTGCATTTGGTACAGACGTTTTTCCAGTCGCTGGGAGAAGTTTTAATGGTCTCTCCTAAAGAGTTTCTTTAACACAAAGTCAAAGGAAAAAATTCCATGCCTCCCAAAAGTGATTGTAAATAGGCGTGATCGCTACGTAGAGGTGGTCTTTCCTGAAGGTTTCACTGTATAATGTTTTCTAGATAGGAACATGTTAAAAAATAAGCAGCGCCATCTATTGATGAACATATGAGCTATAAATTATAAAGTTTCCTAGATAGAAAAAAATTAAAAAATATGTTATAAATTTTGTCTAAACATTGCTCAGCTTAGTGAATAAAATTACAAAAAAATGTTTCTAAATAACCAGCATTTCCAACTACGATGCTTTTTGAAGACAAAACCAACAGACACCCATGTAAATATTTAAATTTGAATGGTCTGTCCTGAAAAAAGCAGCGCCATCTATTGATAAACTTAGGAGCTACTAATTATAAAGTTTCCTAGATAGAAAAAAAAATAATCTATCTAAAAAATCAATCTAATCTATCTAATCTAAAAAATTAAAAATAATCTATAAATTTTGTCAAAATATTGCTCAGCTTATTGAATAAAATTATGAGACAATATTTACTAAATAACCAGCATTTCCAACTACAATGTTTTCTGAGGACAAAACTAACAGACACCCATGCAAATATTTCAATTGGAGTGTTCAGCCGTGAAAAAAGCAGCAACATTTATTGATGAACTTAGGTGCTATTAATTACAATGTTTTCTGGACAGGAACGCAGTACCAATATATTACTTAATGCTATCACTTTTATTATACGATTAACCAAATTTAATAATTGTCGCTTTGCACTAGTAGTTCAATGCACTTGTTATTTCCAATACTCAAGCAACATCACAGCAAAACTGTACAAATTTCTCTTTTCCCCCTTTTTCTCCAATTAATTTTTCAAAACCTGTGTGCTTCTTTGCACAACCAGTTAATTATTATTTTTTTGTTAACTATTCATTAAATGTACAATATTATCCCAATAACTATTGAAAATTCAAAATCCTACAGCCTTCCACTCGAAACCATTTTTTTAAAAATCTATAAATGCAATAAAATAAAGAATTTGTCTGTGTGTGTCTGCCTTCCCGATTGCAGATAAAACATGAGCTCTAAAAATGTGATGCTCAACTTTGCTGACAGAGCACGCTCAGTGAGTGAATGTTGTAACTCATTTGATGGAACTTTGTAGATTTAAATATTTTTATAAAATGTAATACCATCTCGATATAGCGAACAATTGAAAAAAAATTGCTTGTAATACAGCATCAGCACGTAAGAGTAATATCGTACACCAACCGGTGACAAGAACAAAGTAATGTAAATTAGTGAAGTAAGAACTACTTTCAACAATACATGCTTTTTATACAAAGTCAGTCATGACTTGCATACAGAATGACGTTATCTAAAACGAAATATACCTGTTGCCAACACACTACTGAAGCTTAATTCTGTTAATTCAGAATGCTCACAGAAAAACATACCATTCCAACAAGCATGAAGATGAATGAGTACAGCTGTAAAAAAGTTCTGAAGCCCGATTTTGAATTTTAGTTATATTTTTAATTCAGGGACATTTATAAAAAGGAATTTTCAAATTGACTTAGCGGTTCGTTATGTTAGGATATTGTATGATGAACGTGATAATGGTAGCATGGGTGGACTACATCAACAAATTTGTATTCCAAAGGTAATCTAAAACTACGTGTTCATTTTGTTAATAGATATGTTTTTAAAACGTGTTACTATAAAACTAATAATTTTAAATCAATGGTCATTGAAGGTCGGGAGCAGGTGGTTGTCAGAGCGCTGGAATCATATTCGTTAGAATGGGAGTTCAAATCCAGCCATCTGAAGACTCCCCGTGTAGTAAATGATGAATGGTGCACGTTGAATCTGTCGGGTCACAAAGTACTACTTGTTCTCGTAACAAATTATTCCTTTGGGGGTATTGAATTGGAGATTGATCGTTCTTCGTTTCAGGTCAAAATTACGTTAAGTGGATGAATGAATGGACGTATGAATTCCTTTAAACGGTGGTGACGTATGGGTGAGGCAAAACTCGAATTCTTAGCCATAGATGGCGCCACTGGAAAACAAGAACAATCGCACTAATTGCCTTAATGGCCTACGACAACAACAACAGCCATGGTAATGGAAATAAAGAAATAGTTTGTACTGAAAAGCAGAATTAATGGAGAAAATGTATTTTTTCGTTGTGGGGAACTGTAAAAAGTCATCCTACTATTGTTGACACAGACAATGCTTATTTTTAGTAGTTGGCACTACTACCGAAATGATAATTTGTGGAATTTTAATTATTACCTAATATTTTCTTTTATAAGTAGAAAGTATTTTTTGGTAAATTTGATGCTGATTACAGCGGCACAAATACTGTAAATTTCTATGTTAGATTTTTTTACGGCCCCTCGAAGATATAAGTGCAGGAGAAAGTGGATTGAGTTTGGTAAATTTTAAACATCTTAAATTGCCTCGGACAACAGCATTATGACAGGTGATGCAAGATACATTTAATCTTTATTTTGATTCGATGAGTTACTAAATACTTATTTTGCTTAATCTAGAAACGTAAAAACACCACGAAAGATAACAAATAATAATAAATAGAAAAAACATAGGAGATTTTTTTTATTTTTGTTACTGTTGTTTATTGTTTGCTGTGCACGATTTTGTTGCTTTGTTTAGAGCTGATTTACTTATCCTTATTTTTTCTCGTAAGATAAACGGGTGTTCAACTAGTACATACTAAAAATAATAAATTGCAATTTTGCATAGAGCAATAAACAAGATGTTCCGTATCACCACCCTTAATAAATATTTTTAAAATTAAAAATATTAATTTTAGATGTCATGTATTGTTATTTAAACAAGGGAGGTGTCTTTTCAAATCAAATGAATCATCAGATATTTGGAACGAGAAACATAAAAATTAGTTTGATCGTTGATTTATACTTTTTATTTTATGACCGTCACTTCGCAACTGACCCAGCTTTTGAGTTTACGACTATCAGTGGTCAATTCCGTAGCATTTTAATTTTGAACCTAATCCAGAAGAGAAGGGAACTCCTGGATCAAGTATTGGGTGAAATTTGCCTTCGTGGAAGACTTTTTTTTATGGAACTTACCCGCATTTGTGTTCATGGAGAGGAAATCCACGAAAACCTCCCATGATGACAAGAGGACTCTTATCCATGATCTGTTTACTAATGGGGATATTTTATGTCAGCACTGTGGTCGGTGTGAGCCGATAGCGGGATTCGCGTCAACCAGCCATCGCTGGGCTCCGTACCTGGGTTCGTTCATTAGGAGGCAAGCGTTGAGCCACCATGGCTCATATTTGATGACTACCTGGATGTATACTTGAAAATACTATAAATATTTTCTTTCATTTCCTCTCAATATCCTCGAGCAATTAAGCAGGTGTTAAAATTTTAATTTAGCTTTTTCGCCAATGATTAGTCAAGTTTTGATATTTTAAGAATCTTAATATGCATAATTTTTAGTTTTATTTTGGCAAGTTATCTATGACTATAAAAATATGGTAGATTGTGATTGCATTAAGTAGTGAAAAGGGTATACGAGAATAAGGAGTCAATATATACTGTTATAGTTAAGGAGCTAAAATTTATTATTAAAAAATAATAATAAAACCATAAAACCTTTTTTTAACGAATTTTGATCTTGCACTTACTGGAAGATTTGAGTAAATATTTGCCCCGAGCTTTAGTATTTCCAACTGCAGAATTAAAAGTGTAGCAGCTAGTTGTTTTCATATCCGTTATCCCATGACCAGGGGTTTCAAATGCTCTTTTTTCTGGTTTAAAGAAGCTAAATAAAAACAAATAAGCTTGTTAAAAATCTGAAAGAACAAGATATTCGATTCACCAAACCATATGCTACTGTATAATTTTTTAAACACATCATAACATGTAATATTACCTATCGACTATAAGTCTAACTTAAAATCTCTGTAGATTATCTTAAAATCTATGTTTAAGTGTTGCAATTTTTTCTGTGTTTGGTTCACAGTAGTTAAGCAGACAGAAAGAACTGTGATGCAATCTATCAGTCAGTATTTAGATAGCATTTATTTAAAATTTCTGGTTTTGCTGAAACCTTTGTTTTTGTATGAATTTCTAAAATACAATATAATTAAAAATTTCTGACTATTATTACTATTTTTTTAATTTTTTTTTCTATAGAAAAAATTAGAAAAACAATAATAACAAAGAATCATACATGGAAAAAAAACATAGAACACGAGAAGCAGCGGTAGCGATAGTCTATGAATCCAAAAAGCCCTTAGATTTCCAACATCTCTAAACAAAGGAACTATGGTCACCATCCATGGATCGTCCCAGAGAACAGTGACTGCCGAGAGGACTTGAAACTATGCGGAAAATGTGCAAGCGTTTTGGGAGACAGTTGTGGCCGAGCCTAAACTCAGCCACCGTTTTATGTCTTTATGGTTATTATAAAAAACCAGCTAGGATAAATATCACTAAAACTTAGAGATGCGTTAAGAAACGCATGATAGTAGATTCTAAACACTTCCGCTCAAACAAAGAATCTTAAAACATCAGTGAAGAAGTGGGGCTTGTGAAATACACTACATGTTAAGTCGCCAATGTATGAAATTTGTAGAAAACAAGATTTAGATGGTTGACAGATATAAGGAACTATTTCATTTATCAAAGCATGCATCCATATTTTCTCTATACTTTTGTTGAGTACGAGGAAAGTTGGGCAAGTGGAATAAAACACTGGCGCAAGATAGTCAATGAATTCTTGGAAGAACAGTTTTGAAGTTTTTTAGAATTAAGTTGTTTTCCTGTAAAAAAAAGTGGTCTGAATTTAGAAAGAAGTTATAGTTAGTAGGAACTAGGTCAAGTGATATAAAGGGCGAAGAAGAAGCCCCATTTACAGTTCCTTTTATTTTGACGTAGATGTTGGTTTGGCAAGATCGTACATTAGGACAGGATACGATCTGAAGTTTTTGAATCATTTCATCCAGTCAGTTCTACTATATTTCTATTGTAATAGATGAGCCAGGTTTCATAAAATCACAGTGGATCACGCTTGCGCTACTTCACCAAACAAATACCATCAACTTTTCTGGAGATTATTTACGCGTTGAAGTGCTTCCTACAGTGATTGATTATTGTTTAACCATAACTATTGCAGACAAACATATATAACACCAATGCACAGTTAATATTTCGCAAAATTCATACATCATTATAAAGCGAACTTTTGATCGTAGTATTTTCGATAAAGCTAATTAAGAAAAATACAATATTTTTTTAACTGGTGATGATTTTTTGGGCTGTGAATTATATATATATATATTTTTAAAATCATTAAACGATAATCCAATCTTAAATAATGAGCTATTAAAGTTGACATATCCAACTTATGAATTTCATCCTTAACAACCTAGTACTACTTACTCGCAAGTTTTTTTCTCGTCTCCAACGATTTCGAAGCACGAATAAAACATGCTTTCATTGTGAGCAAATTTTTCAGCTATATTCCAGACCTCTTCCGTGAACATCTTTTCTGTTAATTCTGGAGATTTACATAGCTGTTTAAAAATATTAATTAAAAAATGAGCAAATTACATCATAGATTCAATTACATAAGACATTCAATTACAATGAAGTAATGAATTATTTTACTTTTATCTTCCGAAAATATTCTAGAATTAAAACTGTAACAGGCTTGAAGGGATCTAAGTATGAAATTTTCGAATATTTTTTAATGTGTGCATATTCAAGAATATATATATTTTTTAAAGATAGTATGCGTGAGGTCAGCTGAGTAACTTAACAGACCCGTCGCAATTCATTAAGGACATTTCACAAAATTACATATCATTCCGTACTCTCCCGCTCCTAAGATTTGAAGTGATCACGATTGCTTTTCTGAAGTGCGCAAGCACCCTTGAAAACCTACATGAATAAAAGAAAGCAATTTTTCAAAAACCCGTAACTTATTACGCTAACGTACGGAGTGGAAATAAATTACCGAATAAAAAGAAATTTATTACGATTTTATTATATGAATGAGAAAATTACTATCGAATTATTTCTAAAGATGAACAATTTTGTGAAAGATTCACCATAAGATCAAGTTCGTTCAAGTACCAGGGAGAATTATGAAACATCCGCAGAGAAATATATAAAAAAATTTCCATTCTAATGCTAAAGCAATGAACAATAATACCTATAAGGATGATCTGATCTGACGCCATTGATGCTTTCTGGTAGTTTCTCCCTACCGTACTATGCGCTAACTAGAAAGAATTAACGGAAATAGTAGATTAAGTAGATAAGAAACTCTACGGTAAATGTGAATGAATAAGAGAAATGAAAAATTTCATCCTTGAGAAATGAATAATTCCTTTTAGAGTGGAGTTTTTATGCTTCATTTCAATCAAAATTATTGAATTAAGATTGGATTGCGGGAATTTAGCTTAGTTTTTCAAAAGTTTTTCATAGTGCATTTGAGTAGAAACATAGAATTTTTAAACCACACCAAATTTTTCATTTTAGTTCCTTTGTACATAAAAAAGTATTTCAGTCATCTTTTTATTTACTGTTTTTTTTGTTTTGTCGAATTTACCTATTATTATAATATTTTATATGAAAAATTTCATTCTTAGAAATTAACTTATGAAAACTTACCACATTATATTTTTTAAAACTTTCTTCACATAGTTTGGGAAATTTTTTGCATTCAGTCTGTGACTCGGGAGGATAGTCAAGGTGGCTATCATTCATCTTGCATATTTCGCTATTCCGATGCCTTAAAAAGACAGAAATAGTAAAATATTGATTTCGTCTATGAAATAATTTAATACTATTATTATTAAAGTCAAAAAAACTTTCATGTTTATTGAGAAAAGAAGCACGTGATGCTAATATAGAAAACAGGTAAGACAAATCTTCTATTCAATAAAAAGTACATGTAGTACCAAAGCTTTAAACGCTCCTGAGACTATAAGGATGTTCTGTAAAATACAAATATTATTCAAAAAATGTTTTTAAATCCTATGAAAATCATAATTTACATATATTGTATTTAAATAACAACTTTTTTATAAATGAAAAAAATTTAAGTTAGCCAGTTGTTATCAAGCTTTTATCCAGCTCGGGCAAATGCATGGCAACAATTTATTCAGACAGATTTTCAATTACAGAGCAAAGACTCCTGAATAATTTTTCCCGCTAAACTTCTATTACCTTTCATTTAATACTTCATAATCTGGGCAAATAGTTGTAAAAATACATTTTTAATTCACTAATCGTTAGTAAGTCATCTTTTTATCTCCAACTTTTTTTTTTCTTTTACATTTTTACATTTTGCATGTTGTATTTCGTTTCAAATGTGTTGTTTTTTCTTCATAAGATTATTAATATATATTCATAGGGATATTCTGAAACATACAAATATTATTCAATAAATGATTTTAAATCTTATAAAAATCATGAATTTGAAATGTTATTTTCTCAATACGAAATTTTTTAGATGAAAAGAAAGTTAGATAATTGTTATCAAGTTCATATCAAGCTCATGCATATATATGGCAACCAATCAATCTGATAGGTTTCAGCTTTAGTATGAACGTCTTTAAACTCCCCCTCCTATATATATATATATATATATATATGTAGGTTGGAACGTCCACCCAAGGTCATACGATCAAACAAATCTCGTCTGTAATGTGATCCCTCCTGAACGAATTTAGAATTATTTCGCGTGTACCTTTTTCACCATAAAAAAAACGTCTGATGTTACACTCTAATCTGAATCGGGACTCGTTCGTAAACAGCACTTGACTCCAATCACTTTGCATCCAATCACGACGCTCAACAGTTCACTTTTTTTCGCGCAGCACTGTGTTTGGCTGCTTAGGGAATATACACCATTGGTCTGCATTCATACAAACTACCCTCACGAAGTCTATTTCAATTTGTTTTTGAGACCCTTTATCCTGTTGCCAAGATAAACTATTTTTGAATATGTATGGTGTTGTCTGTTCTGTCTCGACGAGCTATTAGTTGGAGATACTGGTCTTGATTTTTAGTTGGTAGGACGTGGACGATCTTGTTCTGAACGACGTCAAACATGCCCTGTTTTTCGGAATCGATTCCTGTTTGGCAATGACACTGCTTGCCACTTCAATAGCGTTCCCTATACTTCTTTGTGTTTGCCCATATTACAGTCTCCCGATAATACGCTTAGCTATGAAATTGGTAGATCACGTTGCCGTCACATTTTCAAAGAAATTTTCTTTAAAACAAAAGCCGAAAGATTGAGTTTTACCACTGAGATAACGAAAGACAGTAGCTTCTGCAAAATCAAAATTTCTGCACTTAAATTATTTTTCTGGTTCTTGGAATCAGGAAGTTTGATTTGCATGCAAAATTTTATTCTGTTGTTTTCTGATATACTTAAGACTACGGCTATTTTATTTTGATTTAATTATCAGAAGAAATATTTGCGTAATATCGTTAAATCCATATGCTTTTCTAATTATTTTGATCAGTGTAGATATAAAGAAAGTATCGCTATTTTCTTTTGAAAAAAAAACTTTAATAAACGTCATGCTTTTTGAAATGAACTTTTGTCAGGCTTTTAGATGTCCGGAGCTCAGGGACAATTATCCGTCTCCCTTGAGTTTGGCCTTGCCTACATCACTGGTTTACCCCAACTCACGTTTTACCCTAACTTTCCAACAATATATATATATATATATATATATATATATATATATATATATATATATATATATATATATCCCCATACAGGATTATTGGGACAAACTTTGAAGGAAGGTAGGGGAGATCATGATGATGATTCAAATTTTCATAGAAATCAATGGTTGGACACTTCTTCGCTGGATGGTACTGTTCCAAGAGCATTGGAGCAAAGAGACCTGCTTGCTTCAGTTATTTGAGCTGTCATCGCCCATGAAGGAATATGCAACGTTTTTCGAATACCAAGCTGGCAGATATAAACATTATATACGTATTGACAGAGAGAAATGCAAGAGCAGCAGAAAGATAATTTCGCAAAAAGTCACCACAGAGAAATGAACCCGACCACCATGGCCACCACATTCTCCTGATTTAAGCAACATAGATTTTTTCTTTGGTGTGCATCGAAAAGGGCTGTTTCGCAATGGTTTCAGTTGCAAGAATCGTTTGTGTTGCTTAAGTTATTTAACTAAATCCATGTATATTTGAGTGACTCTACCAATCCATGGCCTGACGTTGTAACGCATGCATAATGGAATAAACTTTGAAGATATTTTATGACATTTTCACATGTCATCTACCATAGCACATGCATTATCTTTGACCAATAAGTATTTCAGATGATCCTACTTTTATGTCTTTTTTGTTTATTGTACCTGTCATACTACTGACCAGGGTTTGCCAGGCAATTCTGAGTCTTTGTGACGCTTTTTAACGATTCTTAAAATATGTCCCAATAATCTTGTGAGTCAAAAAATGAATTTTTTTAATTTTTGAATGCTTTTGTGTGGGAAAGCTGCCTATCGTATTAAGAATAAAAGCGGCATAAAAATTTTAAAATTTTTAATATCTTTCGTTAGCGCATTCTACTAAAAGCGATAGATAGCCGCTTCTATGCTGAAAAAATTGCCTGTTATATTGATAATTCTTTTAATTTTGTTGTTCCTTACTTTATCAGATTTCAACACAAAGAAAACTCATCATTCATCGGATGGCATAAGCAATCCAATCCTTAAACACGGTGTTCCGTAACAATCGCCCATAATATGTATTTTTAGAAAACTTAGCAGGCATAAAATTAAAAAAAGCACATTCATTTGTGAACGTAACTTATTTAATTTAAGTAGGAAAAAAAATGTAGAAGTTATCTGCCAATTCACTGTAGAAAAAAGCGATTGTAATACATAAGCAAATTACAAACTAAGTTTGATTATGTGAGGAAATGGATAATTGAAAATCGATTACTAGAAACTTCTTTAAGTTTCAACAATTTTCAACAAATTTTCGTAAAAAATTTATTACTTTAATTTAAAAATATTTATAAACCTGTACTTCAAAGAACTTATCTTTGATTTAGTGAAATTTTAACTGGATTAAAATATACATAATTTTTAGTCATTTTTGTCAGAATTGTGAGATACAACATTCTTATTTTGCAACGCTGGACACTACAGATCAATGGGTACTCGATCTGAGTTGTTCAGCCGTGATCGACTGTCAACCATTATTGCTCAGCCCTGATTATATCACTATAGTCTAGGATGTAAAGGCTGCCTTTCCACCACATCATGCTGTTGATCACGAAATTGTGGAGCCTCAACCTCTATTTTTCCATTGCTTTATAATGGACAGTTTTACAACGCTGGACACTTAAGATCTATGGGTACTAGATCTAAAGTGTTCAGCCATGATCGTCAGTAAACCATGATATTTCATATTTCAGCCATGATTATATGATGATAGTCTGGGATGCAAAGGCTGCCTTTCCACCATCATGCTGTTGGCCACGAAATTGTGGAGACGTAACCTCTATTTTTCCATTGCCTTATAATGGACAGTTTCACAACGCTGGACACTTTAGATCTATGGGTACTCGATCTGAAGTGTCCAGCCATGATCGTCAGTCAGCCATGATATTTCATATTTCAGCCATGATTATATCATGATAGTCTGGGATGTAAAGGCTACTTTCAACCATCAAGCTGTTGGCCATGAAATTGTCGAGCCTTAACCTCTATTTTTCTTGGACAGTTTTACAACACTGGACACTTCAGATCGATTAATGCTTGATTTGAAGTGTTCAGCTGTGATCGTTTGTCAACCATGATTGCTCAGCCCAAATTATATCACGATAGTCTGGGATGTAAAGGCTTCCTTTCCACCATCATGCTGTTGGCCACGAAATTGTGGAGATTTAACCTGTATTTTTCCATTGTCATATAATGGACAGTTTTACAAGCTGGACACTTCAGATCTATGGGCACTCGATTTGAAGTCTTCAGCCGTGATCGTCTGTCAACCATTATTGCTCAGCCCTGATTATATCACGACAGTCTAGGATGTAAAGGCTGTCTTTTTACCATCATGCTGTTGGCCACGAAATTGTGGAGTCTTAACCTCTATTTTTCCATTGCCTTATAATGGAGAGTTTAACAACGCTGTACATTCCAGATCTATGAATACTCGATTTGAAGTGTTCTGCCATGATCGTCAGTCAACCATGATATTTCATATTTCAGCCATGATTATATCATGATAGTCTGGGATGTAAAGGCTTCCTTTCCATTATCAAGCTGTTGGTCACGAAATCGTAGAGCCTTAACCTATATTTATTCATTGTCATATAATGGACAGTTTTAACAACGCAGGACGCTTCAGATCGATGAATACTCGATTTGAAGTGTTCAGCCGTGATCGTCTGTGAACCATGATTGCTCAGCCCTGATTATATCACGATAGTCTGTGATGTAAAGCCTCCCTTTCCACCATCATGCTGTTGGTCACAAAATTGTGGAGTCCTAACCTTCATTTTTTCCATTGCTTTATAATGGACAGTTATACAACGCTGGACACTTCAGATCGACGGGAACTCGATCTGAAGTGTTTAGCGTTGATCATCAGTCAACACTGATATTTCATATTTCAACCATGATTATATCATGATAGTCTTAGTCTGGGATGTAAAGGCTACCTTTCCACCATCAAGCTGTGGGCCACGAAATTGTAGAGCCTTAACCTTTATTTTTCTATTGTCATATAATGGACAGTGTTACATCGCTGGACATTTCAGATCGATGAGTACTCGATCTAAAGTGTTCAGCCATGATCGTTAGTCAACCATGATTGTTCAGTCATGATTATATCACATAGTATGGGATGTAAAGGCTATCTTTCCACTATCATGCTGTTGGCAACGAAATTGTGGAGCCTTAACCTCTATTTTTCCATTGCCCTATAATGGCCAGTTTTAAATGTTTTAAGATCTAATTGACGATAAAGTGCAGTAACTTACGAGTTGACGTTACAAAGTGAAATCGCCGGTAATTCTACGTAGTTTGGAATTGTAGAGATCTCTTTCTGTTCAGTAGCATACGATAGGTAAACCATTGAGAATTCGTACATTTGGTACAGGAATCCAATCAAACTTGACATAAATATGACAATTGTCACAAATCTTTTTTTCGGAGACGATGTCTCTGCCATTTCAGCAAAACTTAAAATGTAAGATTTCATGAGCACATTTTTAATTTTTTCTCGTAAAGTTGTCATGTTTAAGTTTTTTTAGTTATTCAGGATCTGAAATAAATAAATAAGAATCAAGAATAAAAACTTTTAAACGAAATTATATTAAATAAAAGTTTTTTTTTGTTTCTTTCTCATGATATAAGAGATTTTTTTTCAAGGTTTGTTTTAAATCATGAAGAATAAAAATTGCTCTTTATAGATGCATTTGATTTAGAGTGATCCATATTCTATATTAATCCTTTTGTAACGACAGTCTGCTTTGCTGAAATATGAACAATGCGCAAAAAAATATCATCTTAGCTATAATCTTATATATCTTATCAATATAATAACTTTTGACCTAAGGATTGGATCTTCACATTCTAGGACTCTAATTTTTAGAAACTCTTAAATGAAGCTTATTCTAATTGTAATATACATGCATACTAATTGAACTCTTATATTAACTTTGTTGACTATCGCCAGTTGCAATATATGCGTACTATATATTAAGTTTATAATTATTGATTGCAGAGTGCAATAATTTTAAAAGAAAACTCTAAGAGTGTGAAAACTTTAATTTCATAATAAAAACACTACCACTTACCTTTTGTTTGGCGAGAACTTATAGCAGAGGTAAACGTAAAAGTTTCCTGCTTGTTGATTACATTATTTACTTCTATTGATTTCTCCCAGTAATTCTTTCTTTACCAACTATTAGTCAGTTTAACACTGTTTGCCATTATCTGGGTGTTAATCAAATAAAAATAATGCAAAGTGTTAGGTGGTTTTATTTACTTTTGCAACTAGTCCTCGCTGAACCGAGTGTAGAAATACTTTTCTTTCTTATAATAAAAATAATATATTCACATCGTTGCACTCATCTTTGAAAAATAATAACATAACAATTATGTTATTCTTATACTATTTAGTGTCATTTATCCATTAAATTAGCTTTCTAGTACATAGCTCATTTTATTTTGCTTCGATTCGAACCTATTACTAATATTAATTAAACATTATTGGCGTCAATAATAGTACGGCGATTTCTTTCTTCACATTTCTCTTAATTGAACTAGTACCATCCATTAGTTTTGCTTTCGATAATGTAGCTTATTTTTTAAAAAATTTCTATTAGTACCTTTAACCAAATTCTATTTCAAGACTAATCAACAGTAACATCTCTCTCAGTTTAAAAAGTTACAAACGAGGTAGTGAGCAAAAGGATATCTTAAAAACTAATATTAATGTTTAATATTAAGTCTATTACTACATAACACACTGCATGCTCATAAACAATTTTTTTTACACTAACGTACATTTCTTACTCTTCATTCTAATAAGAAAGCACATAATATTTAAATATTAAAATAAAAACAATGAAATGTTGTTAAAGAAAAATTGCATAATTTTAAACAAAAAATTTTTTTACATAAAAAAACCACTTTGACTTGTTTCTGCAAACTGAAGTAGGTTTATTGACGAAACGGCAACAATTTCAGCAAAAGTGTTTCCTCTATTAACAACTCTTTTATTCCATCGTATATCGTCATCAATTCCAACAAATTATTCATATTTTAAAAATAGCAATGAAAATAAACATAAAGGAAATAAAGGATGATGAAATTAAAAAAAAAATTGAAATGAATGAAAATAAGGATGGAAAAGCTTTTGGAAACGCGAACAGAAGGCACACAGCACAATTAAATCAACTCACACATTAAAATATGCGATTTTTGAAAAATAGCTATAACGTTACGTCAAAAGTCTCGTTTCGATCTGAATTGTGGAGGTACCAGTCTGCGCTAGCGGGCACTAAACCTCTAAATCTATAATTTGCCCTAGGGCAACTGTGACTAATGGCATAGGTAATTAGAAAAAATTAAGGCAGTTGGTGGCCAGAGTAGCATGCTATGTTGTACAGCTCATAGTCATGATATTAATTAAAGATATAACGTTAGATAAAATATATAGGCAACTTAATAAATATGATGAGTATACATTTAAATTAACATAGTCATGATGAATATGCATTTAAAGTAACATAGTCATGATGAATATACATTTAAATTAACAGTCATGATGAGTATATATTTAAACTAACATAGTCATGATGAATAGACACGTAATTATTTGGGGGGAACAATTAGGTAAAAACCTGAGGGTAAAATACTCCCGGGCTTAAAGTCACCTTTATTCCTTTCCTCTTCTCGGGACTATCCGATTGAGTAATAAAATGAGGGGGGGGGGCTATCTGATATCGTCAAAAGAAATTCGAAAGCTGTATTTAAAGGCATACGATACTGTTTAAATTAATTTTCGCGCATGCACCGGGAAGTTTAAGTAACGTTTGCGGAAAGCCGTAACGCAACGAAAAAACTCTCTAATGTCTAAGGCAAGGGTAAAATAAGTATAGTTAAATATGATGAAAATTAATGTTGTTACAACTAATCTCTGTGGATTACTAGCTAGCTGATACGGGGGAAGGCGAACGACAGAATTGAGGCCCGCCGAATTCTTCAGTTCACCGGAGGTTAGGCTTAGCTCTTACGTTTAGAATTAATGTAAATGGGCGTGATTGCGCTCTTAAAATATGGTTTTAAAATTGAAGAATTAAAAATTGAGAAAAAGTAAAATTCTCCTGTATAGATTGAGCATATCTTTGTTTCTTTGGATTTTACCGATACTTCTTTCTGTCTTTGGAGTGAGACAAATGCTTCTTTCTTCCTTTGGATTGAACAAATATTTCTTTGCTTTACTCTTTAAAAATATCGTTCCCATGTAAGTAAATAACACACAACTATTAGTAATAAAAAAAAAGCAGATAAGTTATGGATGAAAATTATGTCAATAAAAGAGCGATAATAATATAATTCTAAATACTCTATACTTCGACTAACCCCAACTCTTCGCCAACGTCAGCTTTAAGTTTGAAGCAATAAACTATTTTATCGGCAATCTAGGTATATAATAGAGCTCAGTACATATTGCATATGATTAATATTATCAGTGTTGTAATGATGTTAGTTTAATGTTGAATTCGTTTTTCTATTTTAAGTTAAGGTACTCTTCGGTCCATTAGACATCTGACTCCCATGATAGCGGTTACTATGGTTACGAAAATAAATCAATTGAAATTGAGGTGTAGGGGGTCAACTCTTTCTCATTAGTGTAAAGAGAACCAAGGGATTTTTAGAATTCTCCTAATTTAGGTAAAGTTTTACTCTCGTTTTTATAGCAGCAGGCTACCTCAGACTTTTTCGGGAGGAATTCTCGTGCTAACTTGATAGTTTCTCAAGGTACTCCATCAAAATTGTCTGTTGGTCACGTTTCCCTGGAATCTCTCCGGATAATCATGGTTATTTTTATGCAATTCAGATAGAAGACGAACTTTACCAGACTGTTAATTTTCTATACGAAAATTATTATAATTTTTGAACTACTGAAGGTAATCCTTAAAAAAAATTTTAGCAATTTTTTATTTTTCTTTATTTTTTCCTAACTGAAAATGGTAAGATTAAATTTTTTTACATGATACTAGAGTCTGAGTCCCCTGTTCGGTGCCACTCACAAACCCCGATGATTGTTTCACGATAAGTGTTTGGTCATGTAACAGTTTTTTCTCCGAATGCTGAAATTATTCACATAAAATACTATGTATTACAAAGACTCTTATTTGTTTAGGCTAGTGACCCCGTTTCCCACTAGTCTAATATTCATTGATTTAAATTAAATGCTTATTTTGCGTTAAATTTAATTGGTAAATAACATGAAAGATCTCGTAAAATTCTCTCTGTCTCTTTTGATTCTATTAAGAGCTATTAGTGACTATAAATAATTTTTAAATAACATTTAGAACTGGCGATATATTGTTAAAGCAAATTTGTGAGTTCGTGAATTAATATTTTTGCTTACCAAACATTCCGATAAATTAAACAGAATTTGTGCATGCATGACAATGTGCACGAAACGGATTGCTGAGTTTTAAATCATTTCAAGTATCTATTTAATGGTAATAACGAATAGCATATTAATGTCATTTACACAAAAAATTATAATTTTGAAACATTTAATAAGTTCAGACACAAGTGATTATAAATTAAAACTACTTAAGAATATTGAATTTATAATGGAATACTGTAATATTATGCTAATAAAAACAGCAATATGTGAGTTTAATACTTACCACCAAAAGACATTGCATTCATTTATGTACGGTATTATCCAAATTTATAAAATTATGATAAAACTTTGTGAGTTATAGTTATGTTAAAAAACGTTCGACATTGTTATTTTATTTTTAAAGCTTTTCTAGGGTTAATTAATGACTCTTGGTATATAAATGGTTCCAGCAAAAAGTTTGAAAGTTTTTCGATGCAGTGTTTGGCCATTCAGTAAATAAAAGTCAAATATTATGAAAAATCATGAATAAAAAGAATTAATGCCAAACTGAAAGCTTTTTATTCTGATATTGATTTACTTTCGAAATGGAAAGTGCATTAAATTCCATTATTTCGATTCATGAATTTGTATTTTCTTGTGCATTATGAACACTTTTGAAACTTAAAAGATATACATTTTAAGTGTCATTATGGAAGCGCGTATATCCTCTTTTATTATAATAAAACTGAATAAAAATGTGTTTTTTTATTTTCATCTTAAAATATGACAATTCCATTTAGTTGTGCTAAATAACTCCTTTTTGAAGTTCCATTTTCAACATCCAATGCTTGATATTTGATACCAAATTAAAGAACATCGAACTGATTTTTAAAATATGCGGTACGTGGAACATGTTATTTTATTTCATAACCATCGTTGAACAGCCGACACAATTTTTTGGGTTTACGACTGCTAAGGTTCAACTACGTGTCCTTGTATTTTTTGAACCCAATCTAGAAGACAAGGGAAGTCCAGGATCAAGTATTGGGAGAAATTTGCCTTCGTGGAGGGCTTTTGATAGAAACAACCCGAGAATTAAGACCACGAGAATCTCCCACGGTTAGCCTGACGACAAGGGGACTCTAACCCATGATCCGCCTACCACTGAGGTTATTTCATGTCTGCACTGTGGTTGGTGCAAGCGGGATGCGGAATTCGTATCGACCAGTCATCGCTGGGATTCGAACCCGGGTTCACCTCATTGGAAGGTGAATTCTCTATTTCATGAAGCTTCGCAGCTCCTGGAAAAGGTTATGAATAAAACACTCATTTAAAATAAAATTCATTTTCTTAAATATTGTGTTGGCAACTAAGTTTCCGCTCGTCATTAAATGTTTTTGGCATAATGTCTTTTATAATTTTAAGGATATGTTTTGTTCTTCTTTTTTTCTCTTTTTTTTTAATGTTGGAGTCTATTCATGTAAATTTTAAAATTATTAAAAATCAATAATAAATAATGTTAATACAAATGAGCTTTACGACACCTTCTTCTTTCATCAAAATTTTTAATACTGAAAAAATTGCTCGTGACACTAGTGCTGTGTGGATAGCATGACATAATTGAAAGGACCACTGATAATTGGTACGCTAAGTTTAAAATTGGAAATTTTCACTTTAAAGACGCACCATCTTTCGTTTTGGCTGTCCAGTTAAGTTCGATGAAGAGCAATGGAACAAATTCATGCGTGATAACTGGTGTAGAAATAGGAATGCCTCCACTTCTAAGTTTTAAAAAATTTCAAAACTTAGCTGTTATCTAATATTATACATAATAATGTGGGGCTTTTAGTGGTTCTTTTAGCCCATATCGTATAGTTATTGTAATTAAATTAAATAAAGGAAACCTACTCGTCTTAAATTTAAGCAAATAATATTTTATTTATAATTAAACCATTTTAGGATCAGCATCTACAATTAAACCAACTTAGCATTATAGCATTAGTGCTTACATTCTTTTCGTGTAGATGGAGAGATAGACTTACCAAGTTTATTCAAGGTGGTTTATTTTTGCCTTGAGTGGACTCACTTGAATTGCTCTGCTAACCTCTTTTCTTCCGCTGCTTTTATATCATGATTAAAAAGTTACAAATTTGAGGAAAGGTCAAGCTCAAAAGTCATTGTTGTTTTCGTGTTAGTCCCATGATGGGGGTGACATTGTAAGATTTTAACCTAATTGTTTATTTGTTGACCTGAATCAAAGAACGATCAATCTCCAATTCAGTATCCTCAGAGGTATTGTTTTGTTATGGGAACATAGAGGACTTTGCGACTTGACAAATTTAACGCGCATCAATAACCATTTTACTACACGGGGAGTCTTCGGCCGGCTGGGTCTGAACCCAAGAACTCTCGGACATGGGCCCAGATCCCTACCGACCAGGTTATCCCGGCCCTAACATGCTATGTAAAATTATTTAGCAGAAAAATTTGTTATTTTTAAATCATTAACTCATATTATGTTATGTAATCAAAGTAATACTAATTAAAATATGCAGAAATTATAAAAAAAAGGAGATAAGCAAAATAAAATATCAAACTGAAAGTAGATTAAGATGTGAATGGTTTAGTAGTTCGTTAAAATGAGCAAGAGCATTCACTAGCTCCAAAAAAGAAACAAAAAAACAAAAAAAATCACGTGACTTCTGAATAGCTTTTCCGATTAGTCAGTCCAGACTAGTTTAGTCAGTCAAGTTTTACAGTGGTATTCAATCTCAAGAGTTTTGTTTATTTCCTTTAAAGATTATTGTTATTTTTCTGACATTCTAATTATTTAGAATAATATGGAGTAAATAAAATTCTACCAAAAGAAAAAGAATTTTAAATGTATAGACAACATGGACAATAACATTTAAGACATAGAAAGTAACTCATTTTATTTATTAACTTATTGTCCCTGGAAAACAGCTAGTCCAACTTTTTACATTAAAAAAACTTTAAGTATTTTGGGGCTCAAAAATCAAGAGAATACGTAAGCATAAATTGGTCTTCCACTAGTATTTAAATTTATAAAATCATGGCAAATTTATAAAATCATGATAAAACTTCGTGAGTTTTAGTTATGTTAAAAAACGTTCGACATTGTTATTTTATTTTTGCTAGAGCTTTTCTATTATATAGGGACAATTAATAAGTCTTGGTAAATAAATGGTTCCAGCAAAAAGTTTGAAAGTTTTTCAATCTAGTGTTTGACCACTTTGTAAATTAAAGTCAAATATTATAAAAAATCATGAAGTTTCTTAAAAAGAATTAATGCCAAACTGAAAGCTTTTTATTCTGGTATTGATTTACTTTCGAAATGGAAAGTACATTAAATACATTTATTCCATTATTTCGATTCATGAATTTGTATTTTTCTTTGCATTATGAACACCTTTGAAACTAAATGATATACATTTTAAGTTTTATTATGTATCCTCTTTTATTATAATAAAACTGGATATTTGATGAATAAAAATGTGTTTTTTTTTTTAATATTTATTTTCATCTTAAAACATGACAATTCCATTTAGTTGTGCTAAATAAGTACTTTTTAAAACTCCATTTTTAACATACAATACTTGATGTTTGATTATGAGTGAAAGAACATGGAACTAATTTTTAAAATATGTGGTACGTGGAATAGGTCATTTTATTTTATCGCTGTCGTTGAACAGCCGACCCAATTTTTGGGTTTACGACTACTAATGTTCAACTACTTATCCTTGTATTTTTTTAATCCAATCCAGAAGACAAGGGAACTCTTGGATCAAGTATTGAGAGAAATTTGCCTTCGGAGGGCTTTTGATGGAACCAACCCACATTTGCGATACATGGAGCAAAAGACCACGAGAACCTTCCACGGTTAGCCTAACGGCAAGGGGACTCTAACCTATGATCAGCCTACCACTGATGATATTTCACGTCAGCGCTGTGGCCGGTGCAAGTCGGATGCGGAATTCGTATCGACCAGTCAACGCTGGGATTCGAACCCGGGCTCACCTCATTGGAAGGTGGATGCTCTATTCCATGAGCCATCGAGCTCCTGAATAAAATTATGAATATTATGATTCAAATTATTATGAATTATGAATATTATGAATAAAACACTCATTAAACATAGAATTCTTTTTCTTAAATATTGGGTTGGCAACTTAGTTTCCATTCGTCATTAAATGTTTTTGGCACAAAGTCTTTGATAATTTTAAAGGATATGCTTTGTTCTTTTTTTTTATTTAAATGCTTGAGTCCATTTATCTAAATTTTTAAATTATTAAAATGAAATATCGAGTAAATAAAAATTACCTTTTCAACACGTCCTTCTTCCATCAAGATTTTAAGATTGAAAAAATTGCTCGTGACATTAGTGCTGTGTATGGATAGCATGATATAACTGAAAGGACCACTGATAATTGGTACGCTAAATTAAAAAGTGAAAATTTTCACTTTTGAAGACGCACCTCGTTTCGGCTGTCCAGTTAAGTTCGATGAAGAGTTATAAAACAAGCTCATGCATGATAATTCACTCCAAGACTGGCGTAGAAATAGGAATGTCTCCACTTTTTAACTTAAAAAAATTTTAAAAATTTCAAAAACTTAGTTGTTATAATACATACTTTTAATGGATTTGTATAAATTCATATTTTATTATTTTCTTATGAATGCTAAAAACTGCATCCTCGTCACAAATACTCTGAGCATTTGTTCCAAATTAATTGCATACCTACTTAATTTTTTTTTTAAATTTAGAGGAAAATCGCTTATTTAATCAAAACCTCTTAGAAGAGATTAGGTTACCATAAACGCGAAATCCGCAAGTTTTGACATCTTTCTTAATTTTCTTGCGCAGTTTATGTTTGCTCCTCCGGACAGCTGAAGTGGTCAGTGCTGAGGCCTTCTCTCTTCTAGAAGGTTTTGATTTAGTTTGACTGTTCAAATGAACTGACTAATAATTTAAAAGTATCAAATATGAGGAACATACCATGTAAAATTATTTAGCAGGAAATTAGTTATTTTTTAAGTCATCAACTCATATTATATTATTTAATCAATGTAATACTAATTAAAATTAGCAGATATTATAAGAAAGTGAGAAAAACAAAATAAAATATCAAACAGAAAGCAGATTAAGATGTCAGTGGTTTAGTACTTTGTTATAATGAGCAAAAACATTCACTAGTTCAAATAAATAATAGATAAATAGATAAATAAATCAGTTGACTTCTGAATAGCTTTCCCGATTTGTCAGTTCAGATTTGTTTAGTCAGTCAAGTTTTACTTTGTGGCATTCAATCTCAAGAGTTTTATTTATAACCTTTTAAGATTATTGTTATTTTTCTGACCTTCTAATTACTTAGAATAATATGGAATAAATAAAATTATACAAAAAAAAAGAAATTTTATATATTAACTTATTGTCCCTGAGAAACAGTTGATCCACCTTTTTACATTAAAAAAATATTAAGTATTTTGGGATTGGAAAATCAAGATAATACGTAAGCATAAATTGGTCTTGCACTGGTAAGAGGGGATTTAATTTTCGACTCTTACATACTCGCATTTTTAGACGCTGGGGTATTTTTCAGATTTGACCAAAACGGGGATCGTGTTGAATTCGTAATTAAAATGTCCGGCACGACATGTTCTAACATTTTAATTAAAATATTTTCGTATAGGTTAATTCACACTTTTGTTGGACAGTAAAACAAATTATCAACTTCATTAAAATCAAACTTTGCACTTATTTGTTTTAATTAACTTTTGCTTTGTGGGCAATTAAAATTTTCTTTTATAAGTTATTAAAGTCTATTGCGAGCATCTGAACAAACTTTGACTATTTCTTTAAAGTAAAAGAAAACACAGTTCTGAAACAGTATACATTTTAAAGCAAAAACTAAATTTAAAAGCAGGTAAACAATTTAGTTTAATGGTGTTGTTGAAGACAGTGAAACGAAGCATTTACGTTAAGAAGTAAAAATTAGTTTTTAGAGTGGGATGTCAATTTTCCTCTATGAAAAGGTACTCCAACATAGAATCAATAAACTAGTGAATTGGAATTGAATAGTTGTAGAAGTAGACACGCTCGACTACTCCCTCACCAGAAATTTATCCATGATGGAATTCGACGAACGATACTACTAAGTGATTCATTGCCATTTTGTTAACCGCCATGAGAGCTGTATTAATATCACCGGATTTTTAGTGCTGATTGTGAGAGCTGTATTAAGTTCGGCACTCACGTGATGCCATTAGCCATCGAATGTATCCACGCCAACGTTGTGTGTGATCGAGAATGAGTAGTAACAGCGTTATGAGGACACAGTTACAAATAGCCAGTCGATTGTTCAATGTTAATCATCTATCGAAGTGGACGGTTACTGTCAAGATAAACGTGTTCAAATCATGCTGGTGCTACTCAGTCTCGATCACGTCCGGGTCACCAATAGGGGGAGAGTATGATCGACAATGTCATCCTTCATCTATGAAAAGGTAACCCAACATAAAATTGAGTTAAATTGTCTTATATACTAGTCAATATGTGTATTATCATTAGCCGGAGACCTGTGAAAATTAGAAACGGTGAATGTTTTAATTGTTGGTGAACTTTTCGTCATGGTACCAATGACCTATAAGTAATGTTTTTTTTTAAAGTTTATGATGTTTTCATTTAAATAGCAATACAAAGTTTGAGAATTTAAAATTCATAATCGAAAATTATGTTAATTAATTTCATTTTTATTTTTTTCCTATGGGTATTATAATCAGCTACGTATTTTTTAAATTGCGAAAATAACGAATGGTATGTAATACTGTTTTAATAGTTCGTCATTAATTATGGCTACTGTTTTCATTCAAATCGTGCGAAATTTTTTGAATCTTATTTGTAAACTATATTTACGGAAAATGTCCGATTTTAACGACAGTTTAAATAGGTTTTACGATTTCACCTAAAGCGGCATCTTAATTTTTGTACAAACTTGGTTTATTTTTGCTTCTAAAAAATCCATCAGTATGATTGTTATTGAATATATTATATTAGATCTTCAAGGATGAAATTCGTAGGTTGGGTACAGGATAAACAGGTTGGATTATTTGACATTGGATTATTATTTTACCGTTTCGTTTACCAACTTTAAAAAAAAGCAATGCAAAGTCTAAAAAATATTAAAATTTCATTTAAAAAAATTTTTATTATTATAATTTTTTTTAGTAGGTTAAGGTCGAAAATTCACAGGAGCATGAATGATATAAAGTTTGAAAGTGGTACTACAGCATAACAAACCATGCGGAATATTAATTGACTCTAGTGTTAGTTGTCTTTATTGAACACGGATGAATCACCAAAACACTCATCAAACAATCACCAAAAGAAGCTGCTAGGTGAGTGTTTGGTATTCTAGCGCAGGTCTGATACTTGGTGACGAACTTTATGAAACCTGACTTATGGGTCAGAAATAGCGATATAATGTCATTGAAAAAAGTAATTGAATGAGGAAAGCATACTTATAAAGTTGAAAGAAATTCTAAATAAACTTTACCTTACTCAAACACTAGAAGACATTGTATCATAAAATTCAAAGAAATCTTTAAATAATGCACTCAAAAGCCGAATCATGAGTGAATTTATTTTCCAAATATTGTTAAAATGTTTGAAACAATAGAGATGAAATTGTAGTATCATAAGATAGGACAAAAATTCACAGATTGCACAAAATGTTCTTAAATGTCCAAAATAATAGCCGAAAAACCACATATTAGCCGATGAATAGCTAGAATAATAGCCGACATCTCAACTTAGCACAGAACGCTTAATAATTTCTCCATAAGAAACAAACTTTCACTTGACCCGACATCTAACATTCGAAATTCCAATGGTTGACCCGACATCTAAACTTCAATAATCCAGCGCTTGGCCCATCATCTTGCAATCCGAAATCACTCTCTAGGTCCAACATCGTAGCAATCAAAAAACCAGTCGTTGTTAAATTCAGTCCGATGAATATTCACACTATTTTGTGCTTTATTCCACTGAAGTATGAGTTTTTTCGCGTAGTAGTACGCTGTAAAAAATCTGGGTAATTGTAAAAATACTTGGTGCAAAGTTTCTAATTGCATCATGAATTTGATAAATGAAGAATTGTTTTATTTAGGCTGCACCATAAATTGGTAAATATGATCTAGAAATGCGTTTATGGCTCAATCGATTGCACCAAACTTTCTTTAGACACGAGCTTTAACCGTGACCGATAACTTATTTTGTAGCTGTTGACTAATGGCGGATTTTGTTGTCGAAGCTTGCTATCATCTCACGCAAGTTGTCTTTGAAATTGTCTATTTCTTTTGCAAGTAAGTAAACTTTTCTTATTTATTTGCAGTAATTACAGTTCATTTCTTTCATGTCATCTTTAAAAATTTTGTCGTGTGTTCTGAAAGAGTTAATTTCAAATTTCTTCTAGAAAACTATATTCGTTGCAAGAATAATTTGATATTGTAAAATCTATATTAGCTATTTTTCATTAAATAAAGAGATACATCCATTTTATGCGCACAGAAAGTGCAATACCAGTGACAAATAAATGGTAAATACGGCAAACTTAAGCCGCATAGCTTACCGCCAAATTGAAATGTTCTAGTTCCGTGTTTTGATTGCATTCTACCGAACAAAAAAATCGTGAATCAATGTACTTTCTGTTAGGTTTAAACTTCATATCATTTTCATGTTCTATAATTGCTCATTTTCGTTTGTAATGTCACATACTTACACGAAGTTTTGTCTATACATTCTTAAATGCCTTTGTTGTAAAATTTCCAAAGCGAATTATATTTCCGTTCAAATTTCAAATTAGCACTTGATATTTCCAAAAGGCAACCGTTGTCATGGATAATGGGTTTCTCTTTGGCGCACGAGGTAAGAAAAAAAAACAAACAAAGAATCATATTGGCGTTACGGAAAACAAATCGCTAAATATTTTTTTAATAAATTTTTTTTTATTCACCAAGAATCTTACTGAAATTTGAACAAAAAGCCGACCAAAACAAGATTTTTTTACAGCATTTTGAAATAAGCTGATTTCTTATTATAATTTTTTAAAAAAAAAATAGATTTTCTTATAAATACTTTTTTACTAAGCGAAACAAATTTTTAATTGAGAAAAATATCGTATTTAAAAAGTTAATAAATATATTTTTCTTTAAATCTAAGTAAAAAAAATACTTAGGTGCTCATAGATACTTTGCTATAGATACATATTTTTCTATGAATTATTATTATTATTATTTTTTTTTTTTTGTAATTTACTCACATTTTCATTTTGTGATGGAGGGAAAAGACAACATAAGCAAACAATCGAACGTTATAAATTGATCATGAAAAAGGTCAGATGTATTCTTTATAATATTTATAGTTTTTTTTTAAATGACATTTTTAAAAAGTTTTATTTTAATTATAAAAGTAATTTTTTTTTATTCTGAAATATATTTTCGTCTACGAAACAAAAAAACTTTAGTTAAAAAGACAATCCTAACAAACAATATACATGTGGAGGTTTAATACCATCCACATATGAAGGTTTAATACCATCCACATGAATACTGCTTGTGTGTTTATCAGCAGCCAGATTCCACCCTCTTAGACTCAACACGAACTCTTTGATCTATCCAAGGGATGATCATATTGTTCATTTAATATTTTAACAGTTGACAGTACCTTCTACAAATTTTTTGTGGTGTCGCCCTGCATGAATTTCAATTCAAAATTTATCATGAGGAGAAATTCTACTTGGGTGCTTTGGCGCATTTTAACAGCAGCAAAAATATAATAATATTTTAAAATATCAAAACTCTCCTTTTCAGGATCTTTATGGGTGAAAGGAATCTTGAGGTAACCCCCCCCCCCCTATAAATAGTTGGTCTCGAAAAAAGGTTTCAGATTGTGAAATATTAAAACATTTTTCTACATAAGAAAGACAATTTCTCAATTCATTTTTAATATTGTATTTTAAATATAGTAATTAAAATATGACTTGCTTTGATTGATCTTTCTATGTATATGTTAGACCAGGGATGATCCCCTGTATATGTTAGACCAGGGATGGGCAAACGTTTTTAGGTCGAGGGACAAAAATCGAAAATAAAAGTTTGGTGGGGCAAGTAAAAACTTCGAAAATAAAATAAAGTCCATTCATCATGGAACGCATGGCACTCTGAATCAACTTTGCCGTATTTAGTTGCCATTTTGGGGTTAAAAAAGTTTATACAAATAGCTCAAAGAATCAGTAGCCATTTTATACATTTATTAATTTGACCATTCTTTACATTGACGTTATATGTGTGCAATCTTTAAATACGCAATAAATAATGTCAGAATTCACGCTGGCAGAAAAATCCGCTTGTTAGAGCTTAAAATGCGCAGTCTGCCACATGTGAAGTACTATTCACTTATATTAGATTCATATGTCTGCTCCTCGAGAAGCGACAAACGCTCGTTGAAAGAGCTCGAGAAAAGACAAACGCTCGTTGGAGCCAATCTACGGTTATTCTATAAAGAGCTTCTGCTTTCAACATTTTACCAATTGAAGCTGTCTGTGCTAACTATTTCCATCAATTTATGTTTTGTGGAATAAAAATAGAGAAAGTAAAGAGGGTCATCACTACTTTGATAGAAAAGAAAGAAAAAAAAAGATTTAAATAAAGTAGATAACAAAATGGATGTATATTGTTTATATTCGCCATAGATCGGCAAGTTAAAACTCTATCCGCGGGCCGGATAACACCTTCCTGTGGGCCCATCCCTGTGTTAGACCAATATAACGTGCTTTTAATATATACATACCAAACAATACGGTACGGTATTTTTTACCCGAAGTCTGAATGCACAAATTTTATTATCATTCTTGCTCAATGGATATCTTTTTATTGTAATCCAGAAAAATTCGTCACCAAAGATTTTTTTTTTGTGAGCAAAAGCTTTGTTATTTAATGGGGGATAACTGAATTTCTTCTAAACAGGTAAGTGAGGTTTTGTTTCTGATGTATTTTTTTCACGCTGAGCTAAATGAAACAAGTCAGGAGAAGAACGCTTATTTTAGTATAGAAGTTTATAAGTGGTTTATGTACAAAAAGTACAAATTTGTTCTTGCATTTACTTAGGCTTCTGATATTGCTATTTAAACAAGACAATACTAACAAAATTAACAATTATACAAAGCTAAAAAAGTGATAGTAGGTTAATGGTAGTAAAGGAAGAGTCCAAGTAATTCCATAACTCAAATAAAACTAAGCTTTTTATTTCTAACATAGATTTACATTGTGAATACAAAGTCTATTTAAATTGTTAATAATTTTTATGCAAAATTTAATATTATTCATGCATTAAAAATGTGACAAAACTTAAAAACCCATTGAAGGTTTTTATTTTCCTGATTCAAATAGCTTCATTTTCTCAAAACTTGAAATTTCCATTTTATTGTAAAATATAAGCTTTGAAGTCTTCATATTTACACGAATGTTCAATACTTGATAATAATTTCAATTATTGCACCGGTTATTTAATATTTAGTATTATAAATTAAATGAGGAAAGAACCCCTAGCAACAATTTTACCTTTTCCCCAGTAGGGTTCAAAATTGGCTCGATATGGGTCCTCTAAGGACATACACCAAGGGACCAATATTGGGATGCCTGGATTTTTGAATATTTTTCCTAGAATGGCCTACATAGTGCATACATTGGCCAATATAGAACTTACATTGGCCAAATATTGGATACAAAATATTGGGTGAATCTGATAATCCTATATAGGACCGATACTGGTTGCAAAGTGGGTGTAAAATATCGGGTGAGTTGGAAAATTCTATTTAGGGAAAAATAACGGCTTTTTCAACAATTATTGAGCCAAGATTCATGAATGTCAATGAGGGCCCAAGTTATTTTGCAGCTATGGATAGAGCATTTGATCAGAAATATATCGATTATTTCACTTTTAATCTTATTATTCAATTAAGACTGCCGTGCTCTTGATTTCTTTTTAGAAAACTTTATGAGGCAGGTGTATATATATTCAGATAGTTTGTATAATAAATCAGAGATCGATATAATAGAAGATCCGATCCAAATTCCTAGGAATCCACCTATGTTGCTGAACAATTCCATTGGCTGAAAATATCAATGGAAAATTAATATTACAATATATTTTTTTTCATTAAACTAGTAATTAAATGGTTAAACAATATAGCTTTTATGAAAAACTATAGATACTAATTAAATTGAATGGAGTTGAGCGTATACTAATTGAATGTGGCTCACATATTGCTTTCATCAGCTTTTTCCTTTATAGTCCAGTTATTCCTATATAATAATTCCCTTATGCTTTTAAATGAAATTACATGTAAGTTATTTATCTATTTATTTTAGCATATGATTAAAAAAATATTTAATAAATGTTGGCACTTCATTAAAACAATCGAAAAAGAATTGCAGTTTTTGTCTGTGTTGTGTTGAAAAGGAATTGATTGTTGACACATAAGAGAAAATTGTCTTGAGAGTTAAGGACAAACCTCGTGTAAATAGGAAAAATACAGCGCTTTTAACATTGATGCTCGAGTGGATGGAAAAAAAATTGGATTATTTTTTAAATAGCATATCATTCAAAAATTTCATTAATTTAATTACATTTTAAAATTATTTTTTTCTCACGCAAGTAAACTTTTTCAATTTTTGACTGATTTAATTGGAAATTTTGCAACAAGCACGCACTTTTCTTTTTTATTGAAATTACGTATCTATATATTATCTATATATTAATAGGCTAGCAATATTTTGTCTCGCTAAAAACTCCCAAACTACGCAACAGAATTCAACAAATAAGGTGTCGTTTTAAAGGTATTGTTATGTAGATGTGCAATAAGGTCTTAAATTATGAAAATTTCCTTTAATTAATTAATAAAATTGATAATTTAGTTTCAACCAATGAGAATTCAGCAAAAATTTTTTGGGTGGTTCGCATAAGCATTGTTTCCGTAAGCATCGTTTGATTTAAAGCATTTCTGAATTAATAGATTGATAAACAAAAATAAGAGTGGATAAAAAAAAACGGAACTGAATTTCTTAAAAAAAGAATTCAATATCTTTAGTTCCTTTGATAAATTTTTAGTTTAATGATAAATTTTTTGTTTCGTTACAATAGAATGGCAATGGCATCGTGCGAATATTCAAACCAAAACAAACTTTCTACAAACAATTATTTTGATTTGAGATTTAAAACGATATCTTAGTTATTTAGTTCTATTTTTATTTATTTAGTGCCTGCTGCCTAAATAAAATGCCTGCTATCAGGCGTCGAAATATCTCTGGCAGACGTCAGAGAAATGAATGGCGGAATTCTAAACGGGAAAGCATTTTACGCCGAAGGGAATCGCCACCTCTACAAATTCGAGATTTTTACAAATCTGCATTGACTGTTCATGACGATTGTGACCCCTTTACTATTGAATCTATGACTTTTATTTGTAACTTTTGTCATGCTAAGCATTTTATGTTAGAGAAGACAGGAAGATCACGAGCAAACGCTTTATCCCTCTGAATTTTTAAATAGTCTTTCTGTGAGTGACTTACCTCCTCACAAACTCGAATTGAAAGAAAACGCCATTGTGTCGAAAATTTTCATCGGAACAGTTTAGTTTGCGTAGTTTTAACTGGTGTTACGTGTGGACAACAAATTTTGATACAAAGAATACATTTCAAAAGTTCAGGGACACTACTGCCATTTATTTTTGACATAATTCAATTTCCGGTGATTCTATTTTTCGCAATGACAATAAACAAATCCTCATAAAAATGACGCTTACCCAAAACATGCGAACCTTGCAAAGTTAATGGGATTGTATTAAATTTCTAAATAAAATTGGCAATGGTACATTTGGTGATCTTATTGAGATATATTCTCTGCTACAGCTCCAAATTTCTCAGCGACATGAAGAAAAGATAATCAAATTGTGAAGGGGGCAGAGAAGTGCATAAATTTCATTAAGTAATTGATTTCAATATCTGGCATTTTTATTTTAAAATTTAAATTTGTTTTTATAAGATTGCGAAGCAATATGCAATGGAACTGCGAAGCAGTTCTGGGGGTTGGCGAGCGTAGCGAGCAGGGAGCGGAGCTCCCTAGTATCTTTTTTAATGTAACTATAGAATTTTATTAATTAAATATTAAACTCTGTTTTTCAGAGACATTTATACATACAAGTCTGCGACTAATTTATTTTTAACCAAAAAAACTAATTGAAAAATAAATCCCTATTAAGGTCGTTTATGTCGTTTAAATTTTGAAACTAATGGGATGAAAATGGATTGTAACTGTGCCTGTCGTTATCAGATATCTGAGAAAAAAGTGAATCCACTTTATTGAGTAATTTCTTTTAGTTAATGCTTAAATGAAGCACTCAAACTTACAGTTTCGAATATAAGATTGAAAAAAGGGAGCTCTAGCATCTACCATTAAATTAAACTTGTCATGCGGTAAGACTTTTTGTGTGATTGTAATCAGCATTTTCATTTTATTGTTGGAGAATTTTGATTAACAATGAATTTAAAACAAAATTCACTTACCATCATTGTTGGAACAAAGTTGATAATTTTAGTCCTTGCATTTCTGAAGGACACTCCGACGTATGCGACTTGAGAGCTGTAAATAGAAATCAAAATCAATATTGTTTTCCGAAAAACACTTTTCAAATTAGATGCTGCAATAAAATTGTTTCCATTCTACAAGGCAATCAATGAAGCCATTTTTAATGGCCAAAAAGAAAATGACTCATAGAAAGTGTAGACTATTGTTAGTCTTTGCAGTAATTTCCATCGACATCCTCTGTCAACGTGTCTCCAACTGTTGCCATCCCATTACGATAAATCTTGATAATTTTGTCGTCAGTGAGTGTTTAGCGCAAGTCTGCTCCAGTAGGGAGGGATTTTCCACGAAAATTATTGTTTAGGGATTTGATGAGGCAAGGTCAGGTGAGACAAGAGGATGGCGCAAAGTCTTCCGACCAAGTCTATGCTATTCCTGACGTGCAGCCAAGAGTTGTCATGCAAAAATAGTACATCTTTGCGATTCTACTGTGCTGGCTTCTTACGTTGCAATGCATGCTGCAGATTGTCCTGAATCACAACGATCCTTTGGCCCGTTATCAGCAGCTCATAGTGAAAAACTTGACTACTGGTCCACCAGACACAAAACACAATCATACGTGGGAGCATAGGTGGTCTTGCGCTGTGAGGGACAATCTGCTGGGAAAGAATCAATGTTTTGAACTCTTGGGGTGTCATATAGGTAGTACTTTTCGTCAATGGTAAGTACTGGATGTGGTACCTACTGAGACAGCAACGGAATCAGAATGCCACTCGTTGCTTCTTGTGGACTTATAACAGCGTGCGCGGAAGTCACTAGCTCAGAATGCGTACGTCATTGCACTTTGAACTGGTAAAGCAAACACCGAATGAGTTCCTTGAACCCTCCTAATTTTATTCGCTACTATATGAGTTACGATCGATGAAAATGAGCAGAAGAACTGTTTTAATAAAAACTGATATTCCTACGTTAGTCAGAAAGGTTTTTAAATAATGTGATACATAAATTTGTAAACCAATTTAATTTGTATACCATACCACAATTCATTCAATAAAAAAGCTAACACGGCGTGAAATTTATTTGTGCCGCTTTCTGTCCTTTTAGTTTTGCAGCACCTTTCTGTGTATTGATTTCCATTATTTTTTAAACAAGGGAGAGTCATCATATAAGTCAAACGTCTTTGACAACTATGACCATCCCAGTAGTTTCTGTATTATAGCAAATGATTTGTTCTGAATGTCCGCCGTTATGTTTTGTTGCTGTGCGTCCGCCGTTGCTCTGAAATTATGACTGGAGAAAAATGTAGCGCAATAGTGCTTCATATATGTGACATCAAATGACTGGAAAATTAATCCTCGATAAGACAAATATTATTAGTTTTATTTTACTGATTAAAAGAAGATATCAGCGAGAGTGCAAATAAAACAGTGCAATGGCTCCTAATATTTTTGAAAAAGTGCAAATCTGCACGAAATTTGCGTTCTGTAAAAAAATAATAATTCAAAGGAATGTCTTCTGTACGAATCTAAAAAAAAAGTTTAAAAATATTGATTTATTTTGAGTTAGGAAAGGCAGAGTTTTGCAATAACACTACTTCGAGCCCTGACCACCCAAACCCATGTGCAGTGACTCCTGACCACCCGAAACAATCATTTGACTACCCATGTGATAGTCAAATGATTGACTGCAATTGCGATTTTTTCCAAGAATTTAACACAATGCTTATGCCAATTAAAAATTTCTTCAAATCTTCGGAAAATATTAATGTCATTAATAGGTAAATAGTAATTTCAACATATTTCTCTTCATCAGCTCACACGACGCATCAAAAAAGTCTGATTTGAATATCTTGAAAATTTCAAAAGCGTCCAGCAATTTTCAAAGTAGGTTTTTATTAATTTTGAAGGAAAACTTAGAATGGTAAGGGATTTTACAAAAATCTAATTTTGTACTATTAAACAAGAATCATTAAAAATGACGTCGGTACAATATAGGACCATATCATATTAAATTAAGTTTAATTTCACATGTTTTATTTCCTGATACCATCATTTTTTGCTGTCCGGACCATCTTAGCTAAGGGTGTTTTCATTTGTTACGAAATTTTGATTCATGATACGAAATTAAATTTGTGGAAAACCTCATATATCTTAGAGCCTTCAATAAAAAAGAACAAATGCTATTTAGAAATTTGCTAGAAAATATTAACATTTTCAAGATATTTGAATCAGACATTTTTCCAAATACAATTCTAAAGAAAATAATAAAAATATTTTTTTAATGTTTTCCTCTCATACGTAGCATGAAAGGATTGCTTTAAATACTCATATTTTGCATAATTTTTAATGATTTTTTTCCAATTTTAAAATTACATCTTTATTATAAATTGAAAATTAATCTACAAAATTTTGTTTAATTTTATTGAATATTTCTGCAGTTATAGTAAAAACGTAAATAAATTTTTTTTATAAAAATATTTATATCCTCATGAATATTTAAGCTAGATTTATGAAATTTTGCACAGTTGTTCTATATGATAATTAACGTAATTGACATGAGTTACAAGTTTATCTGTGCATATTTGATATACAGAACTGTTTTTGCCTTCACTGAAATCTTAACATAATTAATTACATCGGTTTTCAGTATGCTTGCGTGATTTTTAATTCAAATTAGGCAGGGGTAATTAAATAAAAACAAAAAGATATTTGTCCCTCTTTCTAATAAATTGGTAATAAAATAGTTCGGATGCTACATTTTTTTTAGTTCTTAAAATGTAACTTACCTGGTTCTTCCACTGAGTTTTTCTAATTAATATAGTTAAAATTATTAAAAAAAAATTATTTAATATAATTAATTTTTTTAATTATTATTAATATTTTTTATTTAATTTAACATTATTTGTTGCCTTTTTTGGTGGCTTTGCGATATTGAAGTAAGCAAAACCCTTTTTTTGTAGTTTATCCCATTAGAACAAAGATAAAATGGATTTAGTATCACTTCGCATGATGCTATTGCACTATCAAGTAATTTTCTAAGGTACATATCCTTTTCGAGGATCGTAAAACGCTTATTTCCAAAGTATCAGTATTAAAACTACTAAGTACTTGTGTTGTCTTAATAATCACCAAATATATCAATATTATATTTATAAATTTTTAAGTATATTTGGAACATAATACATAAACCTTCAACATTTAACGTTTGTGAAAAATATATTAGTCAGTGACAGCCAACTAAAGCCGAAATTAAAAAATAAATAAATAGAATTCTCATTAGAACTTGATGAGATTTTTGGAGGCTATATATATATATATATATATAATAAAAATTTCTTTTAAGTCTAATTCTTTAAAATATTAATACACTATCTTAGCTACCATTGGAAAAAATATTTTCTGAAACTACGGAAAGCCCGTTGTTGAATTCTTATCAAAACCAATGCACCAATTACCGTAGTACCAGTAGTACATATTACCGTCAGTGATACGTATGAATTAAGTCTCATCTGTGAATGGCGATTTTCTACGGTTTTCTTAAGCGAATTTCCAATTAATCTTTCTTCCATGAGCTTGGCCTTTTAGCACATACAATAGTGAAGCTTTGTAATTTAATTAATTATTTCTTTTAATTTCATAAATAATGATTGTCTTAATATTTTTTTTTATATAAAATAGGAAATCTTACACATTATAAAGTCTAGGATAAAGTATTTTTCTTTCTTGATATCCATTACTTGACATCTACAAGAATTGAAAAAAAGAAAGAAGTATTACACGCAAAGTTTTGATACTTGACATAATTAATAAACTATAAATATTCCACAGCCTTCGCTCCAATTTCTTAAAATTTTCCCACTAATCCATAGCAGCAGGAACTTGTTCCAACAACAGCATGTTTATTTAAGACTTAATTGTTTCTCACCGCCACGGCATGCAAATCTTTGGAAATTTAAACCAACAAGCAGTTTTCCAAATTTACACTATTTGGAAGTCAGATAGGTAGTAGGTTTGAATTATTCATGTATTTTTTAAACATATACATTGTACATTGCGGGAAAAAAAACGGATCATCCTGAATAACTTTTGATTTAATGATCAGATTTTCACGTTCTAAGACTGAATCTAAATGGTCCGAGGGGGTGATCTCAAATATGCTAATTAATTAGCGTAGACAGTATTTTAAGTTAGGTAATCAGATGCAAATCGTACTTTATCAAGATACCTTTTTCGACAGATTTGGGTTTCTGAGACCTGAAATGTAGGTGGTAGACGTAATCTGAAAAATATGATCATAACATTTCAGACAGAAAAGGGGTCCAAAGTTTGAACCCCTTTATGTTAATTTTATTTTTTGCTGATTTCGCCATATCTCGAGAACTTTTTAAGCGAATCAAAAAGTTTTTTGCACATAATTATAAAATTACTTTGTCCAAAGATACTTCTATGAAAAAAATTTTTTTAGTAAATATTAATTATTGTATTTAATAATAATTGAAAAAATTTTGAATTTTATGTTATAAAATTTTTTGCTTCATTTCACTAACGGCAGGCACTGAACTTTTCGTTCTTCGCCATACTATGCCGGAATTGTTGCTCATTTTGCGTTACCCAGTGGGCACCTGTGAACCAAAGTCACAGAGGCGAGCAACATTGCCCACGCCACACTGCCACAGACCCGTTTATATTGTGGGCCACATTCACACATCATACACACTTACAACAGAGGACAGCACAAAGAGAGTGAGAAACATCCATGCCCAGAGCGGGATTCGAACCCGCAGCCTATGGCTTCGCACTCAGGTACGCTAACCGCTCGGCCACCTGGCCGGCAATTTTCAATGGCAAAATACAAAATTTCAGCGAAAATGATTGAATATTGAATGCGAAATCGAAATTTAAAAAAGTCGGATATTTGAAATTCGATTTCTCAGGAAATATTCAACTGATTTTTGGTTCGAGTTTTGTATTTTGCCATCTAAAATTGCGTACTTTAAAATTATGCAGATGCAAAAAATTGTATAACTTACAATTCAAAATTTTTTTGATTAATAAGAAATATTTTTTTAAAAATAATTTTTTTTGATTAATAAAATTTTTAAAATAATAAAAAATAATAAATATTTACTAATTTTTTTAATGGAATTATCGTTGGACGAACGAATTTTATAATTCTTTGCAAAAACTTTTCGATTCTCTTCAAAAATTCTCGAGATATAGTGAAATACGTAAAAAATTAAATTAACGTTGAGGTCGAAACTTTGGACCCCTCTCCTGACGAAATAATTTTTACCATATTTCCCAGATTACGTCTTTCTCCTATATTTTGGAGGTTAGAAATCCAAATTCGTTGATGAAAAGGTAAAGTCGTCAGTACTAATTAGTTAGCATATTTGAGGTGATCCCATCGAGTCATTTAGATTAAGTTTTAGAGCGTGAAGATTTGATCATTAGATCAAAAGTTATTCAGAGGGGTCTGTTTTCTTTTTTGCGCACTGTACATAAAAATATCGTTTGAAAAACAGAAATATCAAAATTCTTAATCAAAATAAACTGCGCCTAAATTGCCTAATTTTGTAAGCATCCTCAAGAATCTTAATATCCATAAACTGTTAGAAAAAAAAAACTATAAATTTAAAAATCACACTAATCAAGTACTAACTGTTAAATGATTATTTACAATGAGAAGTTTCAAATTGTTGATTTAATTTAACACATAACCACCTTACTGATTGAGCTTTAAAAAAAATGTGTTTTTAACAAAACTTATGTCTGCAGCTTTTCATGATTTATTGTGTAATATTTAAGTCCTGTGGTAACTATGAGAGAAAAAAGAAAATTTATATAAAAAAATTGATTATGCCGAAAATTTGTGTTTGAAATTTTTATTACGCGTTCAGTAACTTGTAATCATGCCTCAGAAAGTGCAATTTTGACCTAATTCTTTACAAGAATTCTGTGCCGAAAAATATTTTATTTTATAACCGTCGTTGAACAGCCGACCCAATTTCATGGGTTTACGACTACTAATGTTCAACTCCGTAGCCTTGTAATTTTGAACCAATCCAGAAGACAAGGAAACTCCTGGATCAGTACCCCCAGAGGTATTGATTTATTATGGGAACATGGAGGACTTTGAGACTCGACAGATTTAACGTGCATCAGTCACCATTTACTACACGGGGAGTCTTCGGGCGGCAAGGATCGAACCCACAACCTCTTGGATATGGGCCCAGCGCCCTACCGACCAGGCTATCCCGGCACTGCCGAAAGATATTTTTATTTTATTTTATAACCGTCGTTGAACAGCCGACCCAACTTAATGGGTTTACGGCTACTAATGTTCAACTCCGTAGCCTTGTAATTTTGAACCCAATCCAGAAGACAAGGGAACTCCTGGATCGAGTATTGGGAGAAATTTGCCTTCGTGGAGGACTTTTTGATGGAGCTAACCCGCATTTGCGTTACATGGAGAGGAAGACCACGAGAACCTCCCACGGTTAGTCTGACGGCAAGGGGACTCTAACCCATGATCCGTCTACCACTGAGGATATTTCACGTCAGCACTGTGGTCAGTGCAAGCCGGATGCGGAATTCGTATCGACTGGGATTCGAACCCGGTTCGCCTCATTGGAAGGCGAACGCTCTATCCCCTGAGCCATCGCGGCTCACCGAAAGATATTTTATTTTATTTTATAACCGTCGTTGAACAGCCGACCCAATTTCATGGGTTTACGACTACTAATGTTCAACTCCGTAGCCTTGTAATTTTGAACCAATCCAGAAGACAAGGAAACTCCTGGATCAGTACCCCCAGAGGTATTGATTTGTTATGGGAACATGGAGGACTCTGAGACTCGACAGATTTAACGTGCATCAGTCACCATTTACTACACGGGGAGTCTTCGGCCGGCGAGGATCGAACCCACGACCTCTTGGACATGGGCCCAGTGCCCTACCGACCAGGCTATCCCGGCCTGCCGAAAGATATTTTTTTTTTTTTTTTTTTTTTATAACCGTCGTTGAACAGCCGACCCAACTTAATGGGTTTACAGCTACTAATGTTCAACTCCGTAGCCTTGTAATTTTGAACCCAATCCAGAAGACAAGGGAACTCCTGGATCGAGTATTGGGAGGAATTTGCCTTCGTGGAGGACTTTTTGATGGAGCTAACCCGCATTTGCGTTACATGGAGAGGAAGACCACGAGAACCTCCCACGGTTAGCCTGACGGCAAGGGGACTCTAACCCATGATCCGTCTACCACTGAGGATATTTCACGTCAGCACTGTGGTCAGTGCAAGCCGGATGCGGAATTCGTATCGACTAGGATTCGAACCCGGTTCGCCTCATTGGAAGCCGAAAGATATTTTATTTTATAACCGTCGTTGAACAGCCGACCCAACTTAATGGGTTTACGGCTACTAATGTTCAACTCCGTAGCCTTGTAATTTTGAACCCAATCCAGAAGACAAGGGAACTCCTGGATCGAGTATTGGGAGAAATTTGCCTTCGTGGAGGACTTTTTGATGGAGCTAACCCGCATTTGCGTTACATGGAGAGGAAGACCACGAGAACCTCCCACGGTTAGCCTGACGGCAAGGGGACTCTAACCCATGATCCGTCTACCACTGAGGATATTTCACGTCAGCACTGTGGTCAGTGCAAGCCGGATGCGGAATTCGTATCGACTGGGATTCGAACCCGGTTCGCCTCATTGGAAGGCGAACGCTCTATCCCCTGAGCCATCGCGGCTCGCCGAAAGATATTTTATTTTTATTTTATAACCGTCGTTGAACAGCCGACCCAACTTAATGGGTTTACGGCTACTAATGTTCAACTCCGTAGCCTTGTAATTTTGAACCCAATCCAGAAGACAAGGGAACTCCTGGATCGAGTATTGGGAGAAATTTGCCTTCGTGGAGGACTTTTTGATGGAGCTAACCCGCATTTGCGTTACATGGAGAGGAAGACCACGAGAACCTCCCACGGTTAGCCTGACGGCAAGGGGACTCTAACCCATGATCCGTCTACCACTGAGGATATTTCACGTCAGCACTGTGGTCAGTGCAAGCCGGATGCGGAATTCGTATCGACTGGGATTCGAACCCGGTTCGCCTCATTGGAAGGCGAACGCTCTATCCCCTGAGCCACGCTTTCTGACAACTATACGTAGAATTTAATGTCATTTTATCGCCAAGTAATATTTTCTCCAATCAAAGTTACGCCCACTTTCCGTGTGTCTAGAGTGCCCGAATCTTAATTAAAATTCTGTGCAATTCTATTTTTGATTCCTAACTACCACTAGCTGAATTTATCGCAGAATTTATTATTGATTAAAATTTCAATTCCTTTCTGGATATCTAGTGTTATAATTTTAAGTGAAGTTCGATGCTTATACAGCCAAAAAGGTACAATTGTTTCCTAAATATTTTAAATTTAGAGTGAATCAGAATTCTGAGACTCTCTAATTTGAACAAACTAACGCACAATTAAATAAAAAAAATAATTAAAATAAAATAAAATTAAAACTGCGTTTTTCAAGTGAACTAAAATTTTTTTATGAGATCCAAAATGAAAAACGTAGTCCTTAACATCATTTTATTATTTTAATAATATATTTAATAGCAAATTATAATTCATAAAAGAGTCAGGAACAAAAATCATACATCTTGTACATTGTGAAAGTGCTTGAATGTGAACGACCGAGTCCTGTAAAAAAAAATTTAAAATTTAGAGAAACATTTGCTTAAAATTTCAAATAAAGCAATGTATGCAAAGTATTTAAATCAAATGTCCTTTTTTAATAAATATTGAATAACCTCTTTTAATAAATACTGAAAACCCTTTTTTTAATAATATTAAAAACCCTTTTTTAACTAACAACGTTAACCTGAATAACGTTGATAATTTTATTGTGACTCGCGGAATGGGGGAACTTTGTAGATTGTTTTGATTTAACAATTTTAATTTAGTTGTAATTAATCATGCTGCCTTCAAAATAAAATACATGCGTGGTATTGGTGTGGTTTTAGGTGACGTCCCTCCGCTCTCGGTTCACGTCTCGACCATGGAAAGGAAAGTCGTACAAGCCTGAGAGAAATACGCTACAGTAAATAAAATGAAAATAATTTAATGTTCTTTGAGCGGCACGGTATCATTTAATCCACAGACCGGTATCGATCCGTGGGCTGGAGACCACTGCTTTAAAAGAAACTGAGCTTCATTGATCGTGTTTCAAATTATCAAATTGAAATAAATATCAGTTTCGATAAGAATCTGGAATCTCATTGATGCATGGAAACAATTTGTGTACTCCAAAACTTGCATTGGAAAGTTTTATAAGTTTACATTGCTTTAAAATACTAGAAAGCTCCACCCCTTGCTCTCTCCGCTTACTAACTGCATATGGTTTGTCTATGGAAAGAACTCCCCTCTCCATTCATCTGAAGCAGTGGTGGGGATTAAGGTTACGAGGTTTGACTATTTCAAATGGGGATGTTGGGTCAATATTTAGAAAGGTTTGGGCTGAAGGAGAAAGATTTGGGCTGTGAAAAAGGAGATCAGGGGAGATAGAAGCTCCCCTCTTTGAAATGCTTGTTTCCATAGCAACAGAGGGCCATGAATTTTGTGGGGTGGAGAGTTTTAACTATTGTAGATTTATTAAAGAACATTCTGTTAATATGTTTATCGTAACGAAATAGACGATTACCTAGATTTGAGAAATAATCATCTATTTTTGAATAAAAAAAAAAGAAAAATTACTTAAGGGAAAGAAATTGTGTGAATCAACAAAAAGAAATAATTTTACTCGTTGACGAAACTTATAATTATTCAATTAGGGAATGATTTTAATCGCTTTTTATTAAAGTTTTTTTATACTTCAAAATTTCTAAATAAATCCAAAGATTTATATACGCCAACGTGCAATCTCACTCTCTTTGTTTTGCAACTTTCGATTGAACATCTACGTGGATGCTAATAAAATTAATCCCACAGTGGACTGATCGCTACGACATGGTTCCCGGCAGATCACCGAAGTCAAGCATCACTGGCTGCGGTCAGTGTGCGGGTGGGTGACCGCTTGGATCAGTCTGCGTAGGGACCGAGGGTGTGCGGTATTGGTCCAGGCTAAACTGTTCTACCGTAAAGTGCTCAACTTTGCATATAGGTTGTCGAGCTACCGTAGTGGAGTGCCATCCCCCTCTGCAGAGGATCAAAATTGTGATGGCATGTCTTCGGATCACCCTCACGGATGCTTCCAAGACCGTCGCCAATAGCCCACTGTGCAGGTCTAGTGCAACGTAAATGAACTACAACTAGCTAATAAAATAAAGATTTTATGAACGAAAAATAAATTTTCTAAAGCAATGTATAAATAGTGAATATTTAAAGCTTAAAAAAAAAAAAAATCGAAAAAATTCCGAATCGAAAAATAAATTGGAATTTCGAAATAAAAATCTAGCAAATTCTTAAACAAATATAGCCCTTTTCAGCATACTCAGTTTCAACTACGCCGCTGCATTTCTGTGGCCTGTAGAGTGGCCCTCGTGTTATTTTGTCAAACAAGTTCAATAGTTAATAATTCTCGAATGTTAAATGTTTTTATTCCATTGTATTCTCGCAATTTCAAGTTTCTACGGGGCTAAAAAAATTTTTAACCTTTAGCTAACACCCAAAACAGCTTCGACTGCCCTTACAATTTAATATAGAGAGAAAAACAAGCGTCTTAGTGAGCGGTAGATGAACGGACAAAAGTGAAGTTGTTGCATGTTTCATATCTAATCAACTTCTATTCACCTATATTTCAGATCATGTATATCTACTTTGTACATAAAGTTTGCAGATAAAAATTGTACATAAAGTTTGCATATTAAAATAATATTGTCTGCTTTTATATTTACAAAACATTTTGCTGCATTTTAAATCCAATAATACACATTAACATTAATTTTAATTTTACACACAATAATTCATAAAAGGTATCGTTTATAATGGTGCTGAGGTAGTAAAACATTCAATAATTTAAGAAAAGATAAAAATATTAAATTAAATTGTTTGGAAAATACAAATTTCGTTAGGTTAAGATAATGAAACGTACAAAATTTGAAAATTCTGATTCCCAGTGTACGCTGACTCATATAGAATTAACAGAGATATTCATGAAATCACTCTAGATCAGGGGTCCCCAACCTTTTTGTACCCAAGAGTAAATACCAGAATATCGGTCGAATGACGGGATCCATTTATATAATTTTATAGTTGGTAAATTTATAGTTGGTAGACTTAGGTAATAATACACGCCACATATAATGCACAAAAAAATTTAATTTTAAAAATTATTTCAATATATGAATATAATTAGTATTAAGATTCTTGTGTAAAATAAATTTTTACTAAATTGCTTGCAAAACATACAAAGTATATAGTCAGTATAGAAGTCAGCTATATTTTGCTTTGTGCTTATATCTGTGGGGAAGGAGGTTGCTTTCCTGGTGATTTCTATTTTGGTTGTGTTTATCATCAATATTGAAAAAGAAAAAAAAAATATTGCATAGCATTTTATGGGAAAATGGAAAACTGAAATATTTTATCGTCGGACACGGCGCACCTAGACCGATCTACCGGCGCATTGTGCCCGCGGGCTTAGGGTTAGGGACCCCTGCTCTAGATCCTCCAAATACATTATATTCATGGAGACATTCTGGGTGACCCAAAAGCCAAACAAACTATTGGATGGCTATATATTATATATCTAAAAATGGTTCCAGCAACTGTAATCAAACCAGAAATACATAAAATTTGACAAACTTTAGTTCCAGTTCATACGGTAAAAAAAAAACGATTGGGTAGAAAAAGTTTAAATGGTTCATAACTGATTATCCAAACAAAAAGATTTTGTTTTCATGTAATTTCGATGCGAAAAATTTTGCATGAATATATTTTTCTAAATGAGAATATTTTTAATGGAGATTACTTACTCACAAGGAGTATTGTTGCACGTTTTAGGACAAATATTTCGATTTTCTCCGGGGACTTTTTCATCTAAAAAAAAAAAAAAAGTATTAATGATAGAGTATAATAAAAAATATGGATCTTAAACTTCTTCTCACCTAGAGTCTTGAGAATATATTCTTAATTTGTAAAAGAATCATTCAAAAAGCTAAGTGTGCAAACTTTTCTATCTTGCAATCTATACTTGCAATCTTTAACTTGCAGTTAACTTTCAATACTTTAACTTGCAATCTATCATGGATATCAAATAAAGTAATAAAAGTCATTACATTTTAAAATTATTAAACATTAAACTTATTAAAACATGATATTGTTCTGATTAGAGTGTTGAAATGTTGAGGTAATAATTGAATTATACCGCTTTTTAAATCTTTTTTTTTTTAAATTTAATTTGTTGCTGCCTTCTATTTTTTTTTTTTTTATTTTTGATTGGACTCTTGTTGTTTAACATGAATTTTTGTGGTTTTATCAGTTCTCATCGAGCTCAACTAGACAGCCAAAACGAGGTGCTCAGCTTAGCCGTAATGCCACCACCGAGGATTGAACCCTAGTCATTCGCAACGACAGCTGAGCTAATATTTGACTTAGAACTATTTAGTGTCACTATCTAGCGTGAGCATTTCTCCGTATGTACATATTTACATTTAACCTGATAAAATAAAAAGTAAGCAAACAGTACAGTTTCTTTTAAAGGAAAAAGGGTATAATGTATGAAAAATACAGTTTTTGACCTATACTCTTTTACTTAAAAAACCTTGCTGTCTTTATACATTCAAAACTATTTGATCTATCCACTACATTTCGATTTTAGTGGATGAAGTGTTCAAGGAATACAAAGGGGAAAAATATCTAATTTGCCGAGATAGCCTTATTAAAATCTATACCCATTTTTACTCCCTTTCCTACAGCAAGTATCGCTCTGAGAGATTGAATATAAAATACTCCACTGCTTTAAAATGATGTTTATAATAAGTACTAACAATGATAAACATTGCCCATGTTTTTTTTACAACACCACTTCACCAAATCAATTGCATGAAATAGAGAATATAAGAACTTTCGTACACTATATAACGTTATTTGGATATGCAGTGAGTTTTACTTAAATAAAGCCACCTTGATTCTGTGCCATAATTTGACGCAAAACAATCCAATATGAACCTATCATGTATATTAAGTGAATATTTATTTAAACACACATTTACAAGGAGTAAATCACTCCCCGCTTCACCTGGACACGAAGAAAAATGGAATAAATAGAAATGGAGGGAGAAAGTGTCCTATAGAAATAAAGCAACTTCCGATAACAGCTAAAATATCCACTACATTTTTATGTGACTTGTTGCTTGCATTGACAACCGTTTACTAATACAGTGAAACCTGCCAAGTTGACCACCCTTGTAAGTTGGGCACCTGCATAAGTTGACCTCAATTATCAAGAACGGAATTTTTCCTATATAATATAAAGAAGCAAAACCTTTTTAACTTGACCACCTGTCGATCTTGTATGTTGACCACTGAAATAAGTCAATTTTGTCTAGGAGTATTATGAAATTCTATTCTAAAACCCTCATAAGTGGACCAGAAAAAAAAATTCAGAAAATGTTCTGTCATTTTGCAATGTATGTTAAAACTTTACTTGTTTGGTGAAATAGTGTAAAAAGCTATCTAAACCCTTTTGTGAGTTGACCATCTGGGGAAACTGTAGGGGGGCAGCTTTTGACCATTTCTTTCATTCATTCATTCATTGAAAAGATGCGTGTTAGTTGAAAAGTTGCTCTTCCAGTTGCAGTAGTGAGCAGATAGGTATGTAAGTGTAGTAATAACCGAATAAATTTTTAAAGTGTTCAAATAAATTTGTTTTGTTAAAGTTTTTAAATTACATGTCTTCGTGTTTTGATATTTTAAGAAATTATTTTTATTAAACACTTCACATGCATAACTAACGAAATAATTTTTTTAGAAAAGTTAGTTAAATATTAGAATTATGTATATGCAACAAATTGAAGTTTATTTAGGTTTAAACACATTTCTTAAGATATTCATTTGGTTATTTGCTAAATAAAATTTTTAAGTCAAATAAAAAAAAAATTTTAATATATAGCAATATGATATAGGAAATGAAAAAGTAAACCCGCCCCCTCTATAAGTTGACCACTTGTCTTTTAGATCCGATTAAATAAAATAATAAAATATAATAATAAAATATAATAAATAGTTATTAATTTCATGGAAAAATTAATTAAATCCTTTAAAAGTATTTCATTATTCTTTCAAAAAGCTTTCGATAAATACAAAAACAAAGAGAGAGACAGAGACAGAGAGAGAGACAGAGACAGAGAGAGAGAGAGAGAGACAGAGACAGACAGACAGAGACAGACAGACAAAGACAGACAGACAGACAGAGACAGACAGACAGACAGAGACAGACAGACAGACAGACAGACAGACAGAGACAGACAGACAGACAGAGACAGGCAGACAAAGACAGACAGACAGAGACAGACAGACAGAGAGACAGAGGCAGACAGACAGAGAGAGAGAGAGAGAGACAGAGAGAGAGAGACTTACCAACTCTTCTTTAACTTAACTTTTAACTTTTGTCTGTGATTAAACTTTTTTGTCTGTTTCTGAACCGAAATGTCAAAATCTTTTGGAGTGAACCCCAAAAAGTCCAAGTCTAGGAATTGACCCAATCGCGAAGTGTTCCTTAAAAATTTGTTCCGTGTGTGCTTACAGTATCTCATTTCCACTTCTTTCAAATATGTTTCTTATAAATATTGACTTTATGAAGGATTCAAAGCATAAATACTGCATCAAAAATATATTTTACCTGCTTAGTAATAACATTTACCTTTTTTACACAATTTCGCCGTGTGACTAATACTTATTGAACGTGGTGCACATCCATATTGCTCTATTTGAAGATTGAAGATGCAAGTTTCTATGCAATCCTAAAGAAATGCAAGTAAAACAAAAATAAAATTATGTCACAAATAACTTTTTTGTAAAAATTATGCTAAAAGTGCTCCACAACAAATCAAGTAAATTAGATTGAATTAATAATAAAAGCATAATAAAGAAATGCATATTTTATTGATCGCAATTAACACAAATGAATAAACCATAAAGCCAAAATAATGATTTAATAACACATTTATTGATAAGAAAATATTACACATAAAAAACTTGATACATTTTTTTCAAACTTATTATTCATATTCTAATCTTTATTTTAGCATTTGTCAGATAAAAAAAAAATTAAAGAATAGGACTGTGCTGTGACGCCATTATAGGTATTACATATTTCCAAGCTTTTAAATTTTCTTTAATCTCATATATTTAATATTTTTAATCATTTTCTTAATCTTTGAATTAAATGGAACTAACTATTCAATTTTTATTACATTTTATAAAAAGCAATTATGAATAACTTGTTCGCTTCTGAACACAATCAATATAACAGCTAACTGTTTAATTTAATACAAATGTATAACTTATTACTTCACTATCGCCACGAAATGGAACACCAAAATCTATTTTTAACTCTTTATTCCTTATGCTACTTTATTTCTCTAAGAAAACAAAAATGTTTCAGTTATATTAATTTTTACGATATTTTTGGTGATTAAGCTATAGCCAAATTATTTAGAATTTAATTTTAATTGTTTTTGGCTATTTTATCTTTCGATAAATCGCCAACCAATAATGTCTTCCAATGCTTCTAAGAGTCCGTTAAGAACAATTCAGTTACTGATTGTTTTAAATTCTTGACGTTAGGGCTTGGGGTTTTCGTCCCCCAGTCCAACTTTTATTAATTTTACTGAATAATTTCATCATGTTTGAAGAATTTATTCAGTTCACCTCTTTTCATCTCTTTATAGGCGTGTGAGGTTTACTATTTCATTTGTTTAATTTTATAATGGTCAATATAACTAAAATAAAAGTGATTATTGTTTGATATATCAGTGGATTATCAATTCTTCATAAAAGCAATGTACAACATGTATTCATAAATCTGGAATAAAACGTCCACCACCGTAAGAGCTTATATAATACAATGTTTCTAACTAATTTTTTAAATTATCCACAACTTGCTCTACTCATAAGCCAAAAAAAATCATCCAAATTTGATACAGTTTTGATTTTTTAAACTATATATATGTAGTTTCTTCGCTCATAGAATTTTTTAAAAAAAATTATTTTTCTTACTAAACGGAATAGAAAATTTCAAAAAATGACATAAAACAAGTTGAATTTTCGTGTATTACCCAAAAGTAATTAACCAAATTTGAAAATTCCTACATGCAACGAAAACTATATATATATATATATATATATATATATATATATATATATATATATATATATATATATATATATATATATATATATATATTGTGAATATTTTATCAAGAGTTGAATTAAATCGGCTGAAAATTGTACTAATTCGAGTTAAAACAAGCAAGTTTCGAGTAAATTGGATTTAAAGTTTTGTGATTAATAATCCAAATAAATATATAAAATCTTGCAAATTGACTATAACGCACCAATGCTAGATACATAAGACGCTTCTTCTTTCTGACCAATCTACCCTTATATGCTTTTAGAGTAGCAGCCGAAATTTCGGGGTTATCTTCATTTTGGGCACGTCATTTGGCTGCTGGGCCTGCTTTTATTTCCAGTTGTTTCAGACTTTTTTAAAACCCTTTTCAACCTTCATTAAAAATCATTGCTGCTAAATAAGTTGCAATATCATCTATTTATGTAGAAAGTGTCATTAACTATTTTTCTTGCATGTTTTGTCAAACAAATTATTTCACTAAAATAGTTAAAATGATAGTATTTTAATAAAATGTTTTGTTGGGAGTGAGCAAATCCATTCGCCAACTTAACATCCAAATCAGCTTGTTCATACTAGTCACATCGTGACGCATCTTTTACATTTTTACGAAAATCAATTCAATAATTTTTTTTTTTTCTTTGAAATGTTCACTGTGTTACCCTTGAAATGCCAATTAAGTTAAATTCTAAAATAAGATAACTTATTTTTTTACCAAGGCAACTATTCTAAACTAAGATAAACAAGGCAACTTAGAGCATATTTTTTTCTATCAAAATTAAGTATATTAGGTAACTCAGTTCAACTGTTTTAGAATAATTTGTTTTTGGTGACTATCCAGCGTCATCTGGAGGGAGCAGTTGAGTTTAGACGTTGTTATGGTTTAAAGTTAGTTAGCATAAGTAAAGAGCAAGTCTATCTACAGACGGTTACAATGAAGTTCAGTCTTAGCAATACAATACAATACATCAGTACTTTTCTATAAAGAAGGGTTTGCAATAAAGCAGCATACCATTATATCAACGTTTTCTTCTGTACTTCCTTTGGGATTAAACAATGTGCATTTCGTATCATAAGGGTGGGGTAAAAGATGTTGCTCTACCTATGAAAAAAAATTAAGTTAGTGTTTTACTAGTTATAGTGATGAATAAATTAAATCTCCCATAAGTGAATGACGCGAATGCTATCACAGGATCGAATTAAATTGAGATTCTAGTGTATGAAAATCTAAACATAAGAAAAAAATAATTATTTTAGCTAAGTGAATAAGGAAATGAAAAGTTTATAAAGAGCATTTTTCAAGCGGCTCAAAAGGAGAAAAGAATTTTGTTTTTATCGAATAAAAAAAAAACGTATACTAGTGCATCGCTTTTTTATTAAACTTCTATCAACATCAAAAGTCCTCCACGTCTTTGAAACATGACGCACCCTACATTTTTCGTTTTTGAAGGGATAAAAATAGAAATATTATCTCTTCTAATTCCCCTCAAGAAGAGTAATTTTCGAAATTTTAATTTTATTTTATTACTTACTGAATACCTGTTTTTTGTACGGGGTGAAAAAGTAAGCACCAATAAATTGGTACTGAGAAATACACCGAAATTGCGCTCTAGTATGACGTAACTCTAGTATGACTCTAGTATGACGTAAATAAAATACTTACTCACCTATTTTTGTTGCCCATGTTTTCAAACTAAATGAAAGTAGAGAAAAAGATAAGTGCAATCTACAACAGCTTGTATGAGGTTAGTACCATCTATTTAATTCGGGTAACTCAACCTACTTTGTCCATATTCCTGACTCATCATGTTTAGTTTTGTCATAATTGTAATTGTCTTTATCATTTCTGTTCAACCCTAGTAAATATACAAATGTAAAATAAGGAATTTATTGAATTTTGGTCCGCTTGAATGATGAAGGGAGCCGTACAGTTTACGCTGAAAAACAAAATCTCTGTCTCATGTAAATCTGAAGCTTTACAGTGTGTAAAATAAAGCGCGAAAATGTTTCTCTGAATTTTGAACTTATGGAGGATCCTCATACAAGGATCAAAGAGCACTCTGCAAAACTTTAAACGCATTTCATTCAAAATCTTAATTTTTTTGAACTCATTTCCATCGAAACTATTCCATTATAATATATTTTAATTTCAAAAGACAATATAAAATCGAATTTCCTACAATGCATCGTAAGTTTCTTTGATGTATCTTCTTTAAAATTCGATACTTCAAGGTTTTGTTCTTCAAAGACTTTGTCGTCATCTGAAATGGTGATTTTAGCAAATAATATGCTTACGCCAAATGTAGATCAATGAGCCGTGTTGGCTCAGGGGATAGAGCGTTTGCCTTCCAATGAGGTGAACCGAGTTCGAATCCAGCGATGACTGGTCGATACGAATTCCGTATATGGCTTGCACCGACCACATCCTTGGTGGTAGACGGATCAGGGGTTAAAGTCCTCCCTTGTCATCAAGCTAAGTTTGGAAGGTTTTCATCGTTTTCCTTACTATGTAACGCAAATGCGGTTAGCTCCATTAACATGTCCGCCACTTTTGATGGTTAGTTCCATCCGAAAGTCCACAAAAAGTTTGCGATATAATTCTTTAATTTTGAGCATTTTTTCATATTATCACTGCTTGAGCTAGTACTATTCAAAAATTGAAATATAAAAATGTATTTAATTTTTGTTTTATTTTTTAGATGGATTGAAAAATCGTGCCACATTTCTAACCGGTGTACTACTACGTGATTTTCAGCTGGTCAGCAATAACCTCACGCTTGCAAAGTCTATCAGATCTATAGACCAAAGATAATCAATAGGAAAGATTATTAGGAAGGAGGTTAATCAATATATTCTGGCTGTAAAATCTGTCTAAAACCTTTCTGTTCCTACAAAATGACATGCTCCAATTGCTTGTGACATTATTATGCAAATATATATTTTAAAAAACTCGAAGAAAATTGTTTTACTTGGAATCTAATGAAAGTTTTTTCCTTTGAAATTTATTAATAAAATCATCAATAAAATCAGCTCAGTGGTTACAAACTTGGAGAGACACTTCATAACGTTGCATAGCAAACCACAAACTGTAATGTCATACATAATTCATCGCTGGAAGTCAGCAAGCAGGTATTTTATGTTTTGTAATGATTGCCATCGAAAGCTACACTCAAATAGACCCAAAAATAGATATTTTATCGAAACTAAATGAATTAGTGACTAACTTTTTCAACTCGCTAACTTGATTAAAATGAATTAACGGCAAAACATCCAGTTAATAATGGAGAAGTGCCTATCTATTTGGCCTATAATGACACTTTCGTTCATGGGTTGCAAGCACTCAAGTCACAAAGGATAAAAGCGAGAAGCATAGATCCTCATCATTATCATAAACTCAACTGGTTTGCAAGCAATGCTCGTTGCTTATGTCACCCACTTCTTTTAGAAGTTTATAATAGGTTTTTTGAATTACCTAGTATATTAAAAAGAAAGATTTAGTGAGAGGGCAGTTGAACTCCAATAACAAGGTTTCATGCTTTTTAACGCCAGTGCATTGCATTGGCATACCAGAAACTATCCCCGCTCTTACAAAAATGACTAAGAAGGAGTTAATGTAGAAAAATAGACACATAATTGGTCCTTAAAGCGATGTGTATATTAAAGAAAAAATGTTTTAATGATTCTAAAAAATAAGAGACTAACCCAGAAAGCATATAACTTTACGGCAACCTTGCGTCGGAATTTTCTTTTTATTGTCAGGAAAATATTTGTACTAAAAACCTTTATTCAATAAAGCAAAAACATTGCTGTTTCAAACCTTTCATCCTTAATGGATTAAAAATTAATTTTAAAGCTTTTTAAAAAAAGGATTGTCACTTAGGTTGCTGAGCATACAAGACGTTGCGAAAAGAAACCTTATAATTTCATAGATTTAAGACTATTTCCCCCTTAAGACTAGCTTTATTCAAGGATTTTTTTCGCACTTGTAAACCATAAGACAACCCTGATTTTAAGGTTTTAATATAGAAGATTGTTTTCCAAGGTTAAGGATTAGAGTAATGTGTGTAGAAGGGAGCAAATTGTCACAGATCTCGTTTAAAGGTTAGAAGGTTTACACGTAAGCCGCATTAAAAATCATTTTAGGTTTACGTTAAAAGGTTTTTGTTAAGTAAAAATAAACCTTGTTTTGCTATCTGGGTATAACTGTCTGGCAATTATGAAATGAACTTTCAATCATTTTGCTTTGAATAAAGTCGGAGGCTCATCTCGTAATTCTACGATTAGAAAGTTTTGTGAATAGGCTTTGCATTTTGTAAGGAATACTCACATATTCGGTGACTTTAATGAAATGGTATCCCGGTACTTCAAGTCTAATGCCATGTTTAAAAGGATTCACAAGCCTTCTGGAATCATGTATATTAAAATAAATGACCGGGTGAGCTCTAGGATCGAGATATTCATCCGCATATATTCTCAACAAAAAGATAACATCTGTAAAGAAAGTGTTTTATTATTTTAATTTTTGGATTAATAACACATTTTATTTTCAAGATAACAGCTTAAAGCATATGGTTTAGAGGGGTTATAAACAAAATAAATTTTCTAATCGACGGTAAATTTTAAGATCAGGACATAGCTCAAAATGCGTGTTTACGAAAATGGACATACCATTTTAAAAGAATAATATAAGGATAAAATAAGGATTATAAATGAATTTGTAATGCGATATTGTTCATTTGCATAAATGATTGGTATATTTTAATAAATTGGTCCTTTTTTTTCGTAAAAAAAGACTTTAAAAATTCAAAGGAAGACTTTACAAAGTTGTCACGGATGCATTAACATAAAATAGTGGTTGTATATTTACGTTGTAAGAATTGAGAATTTAAAAAAATCATTTAATGTTAAATATTCTGAATACGCTGACATTATCTGATACTTATCCCACCCCACCCTACTGTGAACTAAGGGATTTCGTCCCGTAAGGATTATGCTTAGCATTTAAATAAGTAAGGAAATGTGAACACACAATTCCCAGTATCGTTGTTAAATTTGAGTTTTTTTCTGTTGCTGTGTCTATTTCCGTAAATACGCATTTTGAGCTGTGTCTATTTTCGTAAACATGTATTTTGAGCTGTGTGCAGATTTAAAAACTCACCAATAAAATGCTTATATATATATATATATATATATATATATATATATATATATATATATATATATATATATATATATATATATATATATATATATCGGAATTAAGTTTCTTTGGACGAATATGGTACGTAAGACAATCACTCAAAAGAAGTTCTTATCGGCAGAGCTACTTTTGTTTTTTTTCTTCTTATAATTAAAAAACTGTTAAATGAAGTTATATTAAATTTTGTTTATCACTACACTGTAAAAAATCTCGGTAAATGTTTAACCAATACTTGGTGCAAAGTTTCTAATTGCACCATAAATTGGATAAATGAATAACTATTTTATTTAGGTTGCGCCATAAATTGATAAATATGATCAAGAAATGCGTTTATGGCGCAATCGATTGCACCAAACTTTCGTTCTATAACAGGCACGAGCTTTAACCGTTACTGATCAAATATTTTGTAGCTGTTGATACGATGGACGATTTTGTTGCTGAAGCTTGCTATCATCTCACGCAAGTTGTCTTTGAAATTTTGGAAACTGGGTTTCTCTTTGGCGCACGAGGTAGGAGAAATAAAACAAAGAAACATATTGGCGTTAAAGAAAACAAAGCGATAATTTTTTTTTATTAACCAAGAATCTTACTGAAATTTGAACAAAATACCGACCAGAACAAGATTTGTTTTAGAGCATTTAGAAATAAGTTTATTTCTTATTATAATTTTTTTAAATATAGATCTCTTATTAATATTTTTTACTAAGAGAAACAGATTTTAAATTGAACAAAATATCGTATTTAAAAAGTTAATATAAATATATTTTTCATTAAATCTAAATAAAAAAAATCTTAGATGCTCATAGATACTTTGCTTTAAATACTTATTTTTCCATGAATTATTATTATTATTATTATTATTATTTTTGTAAATTACCCACACTAACGTTTTATGAGGGAGGGAAAAGTCAACATAAGCATAAAATCGAACGTAACGATCATGAAAATGTCATATGTATTCTTTATAATATTTACAGTTTTTTTTAAAAATATTTTTAATAAAAATTTATTTACTTTAATTATGAAAGTCATTTTTTTTAATTCTGAAATATATCTTCTTCTATGAAACAAGAGAACTTTAGTTAAAAAGACAATCCTCACAAACAGTATACAATCCAACAGTATACAATTTAATACCATCCACATGAATACTGCTTGTGTGTTTATCAGCAGCCATATCCCGCCCTCTTAAACTCAACATGAACTCTTTGATCTATCCAAGTGTGACAGTGGACAGTACAAATTTTTTCCGGGGTTACCCTGCATGAAATTCAATTCAAAATTTATCACGAAGAGAAATTCTACTTGGGTGCTTTGATGCATTTTAACAACAACAAAAATTAATTGTATTTTAAAATATCAAAACTTTCCTTTTCAGGATCTTTATGGGTGAAAGGAGTTTTCAGATACCCCCCCCCCCCCTGTAAATAGTTGGTCTCGAAAAAATGTTTCAGATGGTGAAATGTTAAAACATTTTTCTACATAAGAACGATAATTTCTCAATTTTTTTAAATATTGTATTTTAAAAATAGTAATTAAAATATGACTTGCTTTGATTGATCTTTCTATGTTTTAAAAATGTAAAGGTTTAAATTTCGTTTCTTCTGTAAAATTATTTCAATTTCCATACATTTTATTATCATAAATTACATTATTTTTAATCTTCTTTCATTAGCACAAAGGCACCAACAACTTCAATGCTTTTAATCAAGAAAAAAGCTTAGAAAAAAGTATTGTTATAACCAGTGTAAAGCCTATTGATAAAAATAATTATTCTGCCAAAATTAACAGAATTCCAGAAGGTTATAAACTGTTTTTTCAAACTTCAAAAGTACTAGTTTCAAGAGCAGCTTACAAACAAGGAATGTGTATAGTTTCAAGTTTTGAGAATGAAGAACCTGTGTTTGGAAAAACAATTATTATTTTGTGAAATGGCTCCAAAGTTTTATTTGTGTGTAATCATTTTAAATTTTGTTGTGTTTTTCCGAATCAACTGAAAAATATGATGTACTTAAAGTAATAGCTCCAGAAAAATCTATAATAATGAATATGTAATAAAAATATTGCTTTTTCTCAGATACTCACCACCATTTACTAATTTGTAAAAAAATTAACAGTAATTTTTTCCAAACTGAGTTAAATTTTTATCTTTTTATCAAGTAGTAAATTATGTTTGTAAAAAAGTAATTTTTTTATATTGTAAATTTTAATTCAGATGAGGCAGAGTATATTAAGATATTTACTATCTTATTAAAATATTGAAAATTATTTTTAGATGATCCCAAATTTCAAAACTGTAAACATTGAGGCATATGCTAACATAATTTTTATTTTAAATTACTGTAAATTAAAAGTAAGTTTGAATTGAATGCACTCTCTAAGTAAAAAAAGCATATGTTTGGGTGAATATTTTGTATTTTTTTAATGAATACTGTAATATGTATAAAAAGTATAATATATTTAAATTTTAACATTTTGCTTAAAAATTATTATATTCTGTCTATGTATACAAACGTCAAAGTGACTAAATTAATAAATTATGTTTGAATATCGATCTGCATCTGTATATTTTTTGTTCATATTTCCATACGCCAATGTAATTAATATAAGAATGTTTCCTTAATTAGAGATTGGGGGTTAACCAATCCAATATTTGCCTACTCTTTTATATAAATTTTATTTGCGAAAGTAATATTTTCATTTTTAAATAATAAAATAATTTCAAAATACATAGTAATAAAAATTTACTTCAGCCTAAAATTAAAATTCTCTTTAAAACATTAGTGGTACTAACTCCATAGCATCGATTGGTTCTTTAACGAATGAAATGTAAAAAAGAATTTTACATATATTTAATTTTACATGTATCAACTTGAAGGAAGAAAAAAATTTTATATGAAAAAAAATTTATATATTAATATATAAAATTTAGCATCATTATTAATAATAATGCTAAAAAAATTTAAAAAAAGAAGATAATTTAAGTCAAATTCATATAAATCAAATTATAACTTAATTATTTAAATCTATAACAATTAAACTATTTTTATTTTAGATGTGTTATGTAATGACATAACACATCTAAAACAAAAATAGTTTTTTTAGTTTTTATAGATTTAAATAATTAAATTATAAATTGATTTATATAAATTTGATTTAAATTATCTTCTCCTTTTTTTAATAAATATTTAATAATCATGCTAACTTTCTCTGCTTTTTGGCGCTTTAAAGATATTTAATAATGGTGCAACCTTACCCTGCTTTTTAGCACTTTAAAAATACCTAATAATGGTGCAACCTTCCTCGCATTTATTTCCTTTCAAAAATACCAAAACATGGAACAATCTTCCTCCGATTTTAGTTCTTTTCAAAACGCTGATTTTTGGTACAACCTTTTAGGTTCTTTCAAAATCCCATTTTTGGTGCAACCTTCTCTCGTTGTTTGGAGCCAATATATAGTAAAACTGAACACCAATTTCTGTAGCCAGCAAATGAATACCAACGTTTGGCGCAACATAGCTCGAAATTTTTCACAGTGTAGAAAAATATTTAAGAAATACTCACATATCAATTTTTGCGTAATTCACCAACTTAGAGAAATCGTATTTTATGAAGGTTTTTTTACTTTTCATCTCTTCTGCTGATTCATGTTAATTTTTGAAATAAAATAAGTGATTTAATTTGTTTACCTTATATTTCAAAATGTTTTCAGCTGTTAAAAAGTAATAAAGGAATATAATTTATTTTAATTGTGATTTCATTTTGTTAAACATTAGCTTCGGAGGTAAGGCGAAATAAGAAAAAGTAAAATTAACATTAAAAGTCCTACTTTTTTTCACTGTTCTCCTAACTAAACTATTGGAAACATATTTTTCAGATTGAAGCTACTCAATCATTTTGAAAGTCAAAAACCTAAATTCGTTAAAAATATGCGTGTTTCTTTACTGAGTCAGATTTAAAAATTTAAAATATTGTCCACACAAATTTACTAGCATGTTAAAGAATGAATCCTAGAACTACTGAGATTTAGCCTTTGTCAATAAAAATTGAATCTTTGGATCGAAAATTATTAAGGTATCTGTTTTTTTTTTAATTTTGCGCACTGTTCATACTTGCTAATAATACAACTATGTGTAATATTTGCCTAAACTTCGTTTAATTGTCTTTATTTTGGAGCAGAAGGAAAAAAATTGAAGCTAGAGAAAAGACGTTGGAAGCTTGGAACTTAACATTAATTGGAACGCGACTGTTAGCTCAGAACACTGAAGTATATGTGTATTTATCTATAAATAAAGCTAAATAACGAAGATAAGGAGCAAAAGTGGACATATACTAATATAGATTTAATAGCTAAGAACATTCATCAATGTCGAAGCAGAAAGTAATAGGAGAAAGTTATGAGGCAAATACATTGCTGTAAGAAAAGAGGAGCAAATTTATTTATCGGACCGCTTGCCTATAGAACTGAAATTATAGTTTGTCGATTTGTGAGCCTTTATCTTAGTTATTTATTTTGTTAGTTATTAACGTTTTTTTCGTTCCATTCATGAATATATATATATATATACAGCAAAATAAATAAATACAAAAAAAAACAGAAAAAAATTAGGAAAAACATTAAGTATCATTTATTGCGCATAAGCTGCAAGTAAATAGAACTCATAAGATAAGTTTAAAATGAAGATAAAATATTTGTCTGTAATTTACCTTTGTTTTATTTTCATTTTAAACTTATATATATATATATATATATATATATAAGTTTATGTCCAAAAAGTTAATGTATATATATAAAGTTAATGTCCAAAAAGAAAAAAAAAGATATAAATGAAAACAAACAAAAGGTAATTTGTAAATTAACCAAACTTGCATTTCATATTTCAAATAAGGAAAATAGCTAAGTCAGTCAAATTTTAAAAACTGATTTACCTTAATACCATATTAAATTTGAAAGCTTGTTTTGGATTTCAATAAGTGATTAATCGTGTTAAACGGGTTGTAATGTAAAATCTGAGAAGACTGATCACCTTTTCTGATTGAAAAAGCAATTTGTCCTTACACATTTTTCCTGAAATCCTGGTTAATAATTGCAATAAAAATACCAACAAAGAAAAAGAATAAATAGATATAGAGAAAGAAGAAGAGAAAAAAAAAAATTTTTGGACATAAAATAAATAAATGAGAATAACAAGAATGTAAACAAAGTGAATTTAAAAAAAAAAAAGACTTGATTGAAATAGCAAAACTGAAAATAATCTTGAATTTTCAAATGTTCTTGAGACTAAAAGTGATAATGGTGTACCACATTGTCATAATCATGTTGACGGAATTATGCAAATTCAAGATGATAAAAAAAAATTCCCAACTTTAGGAAATTTTGCAAAATTTTTTCAAATATTTTACTATTAAAGTGACAAATATGTAAGGTAAACAATAAATAAAGTGAAATGAAGTCAATATTGCAGTCTTGGATTTCAGAGTAACAACCACCGTGTCATTTTTATTTTGTTTTCAAACAAGGTAAACAACACTGAAGATAATTTCAGATTGAAATTTTTCCTGTAAAACTGTTTTTGTATTTTACGTTTTACACACTTACTTACACATTTTTAAAAATGTTTATAATTTTTTATCATGATTTAAGAGTTAAATTAAATTGTGTTATTATATATATATATATTTGTTAATTTACCTTTGAAAGTCTGAACAGTAGTCTCATTTTCTCCGATAGTCCTATTTATACTTCTGTCAACAATTGTTCTATTGAAATTTGTCCAAAACCTTAGAGGATGCTTTAATCCATAAGACCAACAGAGCGCAGGTTCGCCTTCATTGTTGATAAATGGCACCCGTTTATAGAATCTTAAAGAGAATAAAAAAATAATTTCTTTATTCATTAAGGTAAGAATTTATATAAAAGCACAGCACACATTTTAAGTGTCTAACGTTGCCACTGCAGACCAGAACTTATGTTGAATATTAAAAATTTAACAAACGTTAGTAAACTTCATATTTTAAACATAGCGCTCGACTTTCATGTTTAAGACATTATACTCCTTGGTAAACTTCTTAAAGCAGTTGCTCAAATAACATATATAAAGTCCAAATTTTGCAAAATCGTAATCGTTCAACAAGGAGTAATAAACATTGGAATTGCTTGGCTAGAGATTAGAAACTGCCTAATCACTTCAAACAACCGTCCAAGTAACATATATAGATATCAGATTTTAGGAAATAACGTTAGTACTGTCACATTTCATTGATTTCAAAAGGTGCCCGGATGGAGGTTTCCAGCAAACTAATTGTCTGACTACTTGGGACACATCTTAAAATAGTTGCACAATTAACATACTTAAAATTCAGCTTTTATAAAATGACGGAAGTGGAATCACATTTTTTGCACCCTTACCATCAAAGATGCAGAAGGCGAAAGCCAGCGCGATTCAAGGCTCATAATAGCCAATCGTTCTTACCTGTCGTTAAGTTCTTGCTTATACTCTTGCGTATTTATAGCATGGATACTATGACGTAGATCTGGCGTCCATGAATTCTTTCTTTAATAGATATAGCTTAAAATTCGGGTTTAAAAAAAGCGAACTATGATAAATAATCGAGCAAGAAAAATAACTCAACTATATTTAGATGAAGGAGATAGTTTTCCATGGTCATAGCATTTCATTTTGTTATTTTTTCTTTCCATTTTTGCATTTTAAAATTGTTAATTAATAAGGCTCCTCTTTTTCAAAAAATAACAAAGCTATCAAGAATTTGGGTTCATTGTTTACATTGAAAATGCAAATCTTGGGCTATATCCACATCATTACCTTTTTCGGTATGAAGACATTCTTGCCGGCTTATGGTACCTGCCATAAGCAAAAGGTTAATAGGAAATTTGAGCAATCGTTTTTTTTTTTAAATCAGCATTTCAAGATATGTTATTTTTTTTAAATCACGCATTTAGAGATTTATTCAAATTATGTTCAGCTTTGCTCACCAATGAAATAGTTATCAAAAGATACCAAAACAAGAACAAATTAATAAAATAATCTATTTCTAGCAACGTAAAATAATTAACGCGCTTAATAGTTGGGTACTTGCAACTCACATTAAGGGCAGAAAAATCTGATGAATCATCTATTTTAAATAGGTTATAAGATATTATTCTTTAACGTGAATCGGAACGTTTAACAGATTAGACTAAGGAAGATTTGATGACACGATTGTTACTTGATTTAGGTGTTATTTTATCTTGAATCGCTCAAAATTAGTTAGATACAGATGTTGAAGAGTTACATTAAAGGCAGAAAGATCCGATAAATCATCCATTTAAAAAAAGGTTATAAGATATTAATCTAAACCGTGAATCGAAACGATTAAGAGATTAGACTAAGGTAGATCTGATGACACTTTTTGTTACTTGATTTAGGTGTTATTTTATCTTGAACCGCTCAACATTATTTAGATACAGAACATTAAAAGCAGAAAACTCCGATAAATCATCTATTTAAAATGGGTTATAAGATATTTTTCAAAACCGTGAATCGAAACGATTAAGAAATTAGACTAAGGTAGATTTGATGACACGCTTGTTACTTGATTTAGGTGTTATTTTATCTTGAATCGCTCAGAATTACTTAGATACTGATGTTGAAGAGTTACATTAAAGGAAGAAAAATCCGATGAATCATTATTTAAAATGGGCTATAAGATATTATTCTTCACCGTGAGTCGAAACCTTTAAGAGATTAGACTAAGGTAGATTTGATGACACTCTTTGTTACTTGATTTAGGTGTTATTTTATCTTGAACCGCTCAACATTATTTAGATACAGAACATTAAAAGCAGAAAACTCCGATAAATCATCTATTTAAAATGGGTTATAAGATATTTTTCTAAACCGTGAATCGAAACGATTAAGAAATTAGACTAAGGTAGATTTGATGACACGCTTGTTACTTGATTTAGGTGTTATTTTATCTTGAATCGCTCAGAATTACTTAGATACTGATGTTGAAGAGTTACATTAAAGGATGAAAAATCCGATGAATCATTATTTAAAATGGGCTATAAGATATTATTCTTCACCGTGAGTCGAAACCTTTAAGAGATTAGACTAAGGTAGATTTGATGACACTCTTTGTTACTTGATTTAGGTGTTATTTTATCTTGAACCGCTCAACATTATTTAGATACAGAACATTAAAAGCAGAAAACTCCGATAAATCATCTATTTAAAATGGGTTATAAGATATTTTTCTAAACCGTGAATCGAAACGATTAAGAAATTAGACTAAGGTAGATTTGATGACACGCTTGTTACTTGATTTAGGTGTTATTTTATCTTGAATCGCTCAGAATTACTTAGATACTGATGTTGAAGAGTTACATTAAAGGAAGAAAAATCCGATGAATCATTATTTAAAATGGGCTATAAGATATTATTCTTCACCGTGAGTCGAAACCTTTAAGAGATTAGACTAAGGTAGATTTGATGACACTCTTTGTTACTTGATTTAGGTGTTATTTTATCTTGAACCGCTCAACATTATTTAGATACAGAACATTAAAAGCAGAAAACTCCGATAAATCATCTATTTAAAATGGGTTATAAGATATTTTTCTAAACCGTGAATCGAAACGATTAAGAAATTAGACTAAGGTAGATTTGATGACACGCTTGTTACTTGATTTAGGTGTTATTTTATCTTGAATCGCTCAGAATTACTTAGATACTGATGTTGAAGAGTTACATTAAAGGAAGAAAAATCCGATGAATCATTATTTAAAATGGGCTATAAGATATTATTCTTCACCGTGAGTCGAAACCTTTAAGAGATTAGACTAAGGTAGATTTGATGACACTCTTTGTTACTTGATTTAGGTGTTATTTTATCTTGAACCGCTCAACATTATTTAGATACAGAACATTAAAAGCAGAAAACTCCGATAAATCATCTATTTCAAAAAGAAAAATGTTCATTGATTATTTAAAAAAAAGATCATATAACAGTATTTCCATCTGTCTTAATATTATTCAACATTTTCTACACTTAAAATTATCCTTACCTTGGCTCATAATAATTTAATAACAAATTTTTATCATTTTGTTTCCAGATAAAGTTTTTAAATTCGGCAATTGTTCTTTTCCAACTATAGCAATCATCTTGACATACAGGATTGTCTTTAAAAACCTAAAAAACAAATATAAATATCAAAATAATGTCATTATTTTCTATTTGAAATTAATATAGATTATAACATGCTATGAATAGTTATGATATAGTATGATAATAGTTATGATATAGTATGATATTGTGATTTTTTTATACAGTTATTATAGTATGAATAATACGACTTTTTAACATGCTTTTTAACATGTTATGCGCACAAAATTTATGAATAATAGGATAAGGATGGAATTAGATGCTCTACGAATTTTTCGGTGCTTGCTGTTTTTTGTTTTTCATTTTTCTAGATATTCATATTTGTTTTACATAAATATCTTGAAAGATATTTATATTTATTATCTAGGGAGATTGTTCTGTAAATTAATGTATGGGATAAGTGCAATTATGTGATATATCCTGCTCTTTAAAAAATATAATGTGTAAAAATTTTATCATTGATAAGGTCCAGATGGATTTAATTGTAGACTAAGTGTTTTACGATCTAACGCTTTGTATAATACCTGACATCATTCTACTTCTCTCAATTATTACTGGATTTAAAATTTTCATAAATTTAATTATGTTAGAATTACGAAATTACGCGATATACTCTTCTAATAGAAAATATTAATGTAGAATATACTATACAAAAATTAATTTCCACATATTTTACGAGCGTTAAAATCTCGGAGGATTTGGCTGTTAAAAAAGGGATGAGTTCTCAATAGCACTCTTGGTGCCTGACAGTTCATTCTTTTCAAAGTACTGGGCTGATTATTATTTTTTTTAATTCAGGTATGCATGAATCATGCAATTTTGTGGAAGATTTTGAAGTATTACTATCGGTTTATACCATGCATTTGATTGATTTTTTCATTTTATTTTATAACCGTCGTTGAACAGCCGACCCAAGTTCATGGGTTTACGACTACTGATGTTCAACTCCGTAGCCTTGTAATTTTGAACCAATCCAGAAGACAAGGAAACTCTTGAATCAGTACCCCCAGAGGTATTGATTTGTTATGGGAACATGAAGGACTTTGAGACTCGACAGATTTAACGTGCATCAGTCACCATTTACTACACGGGGAGTCTTTGGCCGGCGAGGATCGAACCCACGACCTCTTGGACATGGGGCCAGTGCCCTACCATAAAGGCTATCCCGGCCTCACTTGATTGATTGATTTTTTTTATTTGTTTATTTTTTTATTTTTTATAACCGTCGTTGAACAGCCGACCCAATTTCATGGGTTTACGACTACTAATGTTCAACTCCGTAGCCTTGTAATTTTGAACTAATCCAGTAGATAAGGAAACTCCTGGATCAGTACCCCCAGAGGTATTGATTTGTTATGGGAACTTGGAGGACTTTGAGACTCGACAGATTTAACGTGCATCAGTCACCATTTACTACACGGGGAGTCTTCGGCCGGCGAGGATCGAACCCACGACCTCTTGGACATGGGCCCAGCGCCCTACCGACCAGGCTATCCCGGCCTATTTGATTGATTTCGTAAAAAAATTATATGAATAATTAGGTACGAATATCATACGAATTATAAAATGCATGGATTATCAGTGAGCAGTGATCGGAAGAAGTCACTTTAACTACTGTAGTTACTACTTTTTTTCGTAGTTTGTAGTGTAGTGTGCTAATTTTTGAAAAGAAGTAATGTAGTGAGTAGTGAGATTAAAAAAAAATTAGTAGTTAGTAGCGATTCCTAGCAACGATATTTTACGTTACTTTAGTATATGAACAGTGTTCTAACACAACTAATTTTTCGAATTTGATGGGTACTAATACAATTCTAATTTTCTTTGATGGGTACTAATCTTCGTCGCGGTCTGTCAAAGGACGCAACTTCAAATATCCCTGTGACTGTGAGTTAACAAGAATTGTGTATTTAGAGTGACGTATAACTAATATTTAAGCCAGCCATTATGAATAACTGATTATTTATCATTTTGCTCACACTTTCACATGGTAATGAACAGTTGTATGACAGTGATGTTATTTCAAATGAATGAAACATATTTTCCATGTACTCAATTTCTTAGAGAAAGTGAAAGAGCATTTAACACTTAACGAAATTGCAAGTATTTAATAATTTTCTAGCATTTCTTAAATTAAGAATTCGCTGCCAAGAAGGGCATAAAAGGTTGAAGACTTAATGAAAAAAAAAAATCGAAAAAAGTGTTTTAGAATAAACACACTGGCTCATGTAAACATGAATAAAAATAATTCCTCATGTTTAATATAAGCTAATTATTTATTCAAAACCTTTTTAAACGTAATGTGTAAATCAATTTCTCCCTCAGTGTAAATTATGATGCCTTTTTTGTGGAACTAACCCGCATTTGCGTTATATTAGAAGGAACACCATGAAAACCTTCCATGGTTAGCCTGCCGGCAAGGGGACTCTAAACAATGATCCTTCTACCACTGAGGATATTTTACGTTAGCACTGGCCACGAGCCGGGTACGGAATTCGTATCAATCGGTTACCGCTGGGATTCGAACGTGGTTCACCTCATTGGAAGGCGATATCTCTATACCCTGTGCCACCACGTCTCTAAAATTCCTCTAAAGTCTTGAATACCTTATTGTACTTTGTATCTGATTCATTTTATTTTTTAACAATATAAAACCGTACTTTTCTTTTTCACTTGCTCAAGTAAATTTAATTGTTGAATTTTTTTTTTTTTTTTTAAAGAAGCATCACCCAAAAAATAAATAAAATACCCCGGTGGCTTTGCATTTGCAACTTCATCGCTCTCGCCGGCAAAATAGAAAAGTGCCTATAAAACTTGTTTAAATATTTTATACCACAAATTTAATATATTATACATGATGCAATCCAAAATTAAAATACTTTGTACTCTGCATCAGATGGATTAAGTTTTTTATATTGTAATTTCAGTACTTTATACTTCAAGTTTGATGCGCAATGCAAATACATTTATAATAAAAAAAAAAAGCATATATAAGACTTACTCCCAAATATAGGTCGTCGAGGTTGCAGTAACTCGGATACTTGTTGCAAAACTCTTCCTCAGATTTGAAGAAGTCACATTTATGTGGCTGTTCTTCGCACACAATTTTTCTATTTCGTCTGTAAGGAAAGTCATGAATTATGAAACATCGATTACAATAAATTTAAGAGAGTTGAATTTTAAGGTGCGAGATTAAAACCAGAGTGAAAAGTCGATGTAGATTATATTTTGCATCGTCTCTAGTATATAACTTTTAATTACGTAGTGTACACACAAACATGGACACGAGGCAGCAGAATTTTTTGCGTTCTGCAATCTAATTTTTCGATTCTTAGGAGAGAAATGCAGTTTAAATTCATAAACGTATGAGTGATGTAATCGTTGGCATTTTTATGAAAGATAGAAAAATGTGACAAAAAAAGTTGTTGTTGTTCATTTACGTCGCACTAGAGCTGCACAATGGGCTATTGGCGATGACCGAAAAAAATTTGAACGTTCCTAATATTAGAAAGAAAGTTAACGGCAATGTTAAGGAAGTTAACTGCAACTAAAAATTTTGTTCAGAGACTGTAATAAGCGATTCCGGAAAATCTTCGATTCTCTCCTGAATTGAAGGGCAACTTATCCTGCTGGTGATTTGCACATGCGAATCTATGTGAATGAGATTCTCGCATGTGCGTAGCATCGAAACATTCATGCCCGCGTGCAGGGAGATCGAATGCAGTGGATAATTCCATACACGCTATCTCCATATGATTTTCGGTCCCTCAGCGGACTGACCGTTAACACACGGTTTCCAACAGATCACCAAAATCAAGCATCACTGGCTGCGGTCAGTCTGGCTGGTGTCCACTTTGATCAGCCTGCGAGGAGGCCGAAGGTGGGCGGTAATGGTACTTGTTAAACTGTTCTACCGTAAAGTGTTCGACTTCGCTCGCTGATGGTTGGGCTACCAAAACGTTCGCCTGCCGATGAGGTGAACCGGGTTCGAATCTCAGCGACGGCTGGTCGATACGAATTCCGCATCCGGCTCACACTGATCACAGTGCTGACGTAAAATATCTTCAGTGGTCGACGAATCATGGGTTAGAGTACCCTTACCATCAGGATAACCATGCAACGTAAACGAGGTTTAATTCCATCAAAAAATCTTCAACGAAGGCAAATTTCTTTCAATATTTGATCCAGAAGTTCCCTTGTCTTCTGGATTGGATTCAAAATTACAAGGCTGTGGAGTTGAGCATTAGTAGTCATAAACCCAAAATTGGGTCGGTAGTTTAGCGACGGTTATAAAATAAAATAAAACTACAACCGTCTGATTTTTGTCCCACTGTGGACAGAAGACTCTGTTCCCAAGAGAAAACCAAAGTCAAGCGAAACAGTCAGTGAGCGGGTGGGTGATCAATCTGATTAGACAGCCGAATGACCAGGCTTGCGTGGTATCAATCCACGGTAAGCAGTTTTATTGTAAGGAGCTTGACTTCGCGAGCAGGTCATTGAGGCTGCCATATCAGAGAGCAAATAAGGATTGTAATAGCATATCTTCGAAACATCATCATGGATGTTTCCCAGACCGTCGCCATTATGCAGCGTTAGTGCCAATGTAAATAAAGTACTACAAAAACTGTCTGATTTTTTCTCAAATGAAAGGATAGGAGTTTGGTTTTAACAACGAGCTGCAGTCAACTGTGGACAATTGGCTGCTCTTTAGGATAAGGATAATTGAGTAGAATCAACACCTCCTAGAAGAAGGAAGGCCTCAGCACGGATCAATTTAGTAGTCCGATGTGACGAAGTTAACTGCGCAGTTGAGGAAAAATAAAAAAAATGTCAATACGTTCGGGGTACTAAGCTGCGCAGTTGTTGAAAATACGAAATATGTCATCACGTTTGGACTACTAAAGGATATTTATGGTAACCCGTGCTGAGGCCTACTCTTTTCTAGGAGGTGTTGGTGGAATCCGCATCGACCAGCTATCGCAGGGATTCTAACCCGAGTTACTTAATTACTTAATTGCAGGGATAAATTACAAAATCAAGAGACAGTTTACAATTATTTACCCGGTTATGTTAACCCTTTATATATATAAAGATAACATACCGATTTGCATCACATAGAGTGATTGCAGGGCGGTCTAGGTATAATGGCCTCTCGATCACTTGAATCGAAGTAGTTTCGTAAGCAAGATATTGTGATGCGAAGTGATAAGTAAAATATAGAAATCCGATTGAATTCAAAACAAATATCATGAGTTTTATCCATTTTTCTTTCATGGACTTTGACGTTGCGACATCTGCTACAGAAGAAATGAACGACCTCTTGAATATTCGTACTGCAGGCGATGTTTCCTCCATCTCGGTGTTCAATTTCTTTCCATTGGGATGAATTCTATTTTCAAATGGCCGAACAGTATCATCTCTTTTCTGAAAATATTTTTTTTTCAAATTCAATTTAAAAATGTGAAATTTGAAGTGGAAGTATTTTATAGTTTTAAAATGGTACTTAAAACTTCAGTACATGTTGATAATCAGTTGGTTAATTCATGAATTCCGAAAATGTGCACACTTTGAAGATTTTCATTTTGAAGATTAAAATACAGAAGTAGAATTAAATATTTTTCAAATGGCATAAGCACTTCTAGTATAAAATGACAAGCAGTTCAGAAATTAAAACAGTTCACGTATTGAGTAAATGTGAAAATTTCGAAATGGACAACCTTTTCTATGGAATACAATGAACGATTCCGAAAAGAAAAGAAAAAAGAGAATCCAAAAAATATACCCAAAAGTAAAGAGCAAAGACATTATCACTGATAACATACTTAATAGTGCACCATGTCAAGTGAAATCTTACATAAAACAAAAGTGACGATAGCAAAAATTAATAAATAAAAAAAATTCTCAAGAACTCAAAATCACGTGTACATGGGCAATACAAGGAGGACCAAAAAAACCCAACTTATTTTTGTGAAATATAACTTTTAAAAATTAGTCACTGCCGGAATTTGAACCATTGACCTTGGTATTTGCAATTTGTTGCTTCATACCACCTAACCCTATCGGTTCACCCGAACGTCAGACTCATAAGAAGCTTTTTAGGTAATTTCTGCGGTATATATATATATATATATATATATATATATATATATATATATATATATATATATATATATATATATATATATATATATATATATATATATATATATATATATATATATATATATATATATATATATATATATATATATATATATATATATATATATATATATAAATATATATATAATATATATATATTATATCGCACTTATAAAAAATATGTGAAGGAATATTTTGTTTATTAATATAGTAAAATAAATAATAATAATATTTTCATTCAGTCAATTTTTTAAAATTGGCCACGGCCGAGATTCGAATCATGACCACTTGGGGCTGGCAATTTGTTGCATCATACCTGATCCTTATTTTTTTTAAATTGTTTGTTGAAGATTTAAAGTAAGATATAGCCCCGCTGTTGGCAATACAGGCTATTAAACAAATTCTTATGCTGTTGACGTGGTCAAACAATATTTTAGAACTATAAACTTAATGTCTTGGAATAATAAAGTTCGTCAAGATAGATGGTGCTGCTCACCCAGAGAAAAATAAAATAATGTTTTTCAAACAACAATTATTTGCTGCAACAACAAATTGCAACCTGAAAACAAAACAAAAAAAAAAAAAAAAAAAAAAAAAAATGGACGAAAATTACTCAATTGGCATGACCTGACTTAGGACTGAAAACTCTAAACTAAGTAACTTTGTACTTTTTTGTAACTGTAACTTTTTTTGGTAAACTAAGAGGATAATCGAGCGTATATACTTCTCCATCTTCCCGTTTTTCTTAAAAAGATCTTTCAAACAGATTAGTCATTTTTAGGACATTTTATATGTTTGTTACAATACAAATGTATCAATGCTGTATAAAATTACATCTTACAGATAAATGGACAGTGAAATTATAGAAAAAGAATTAAAGGATATATTATTTACCTTTTTTGAATAGGTGAGAGCATGAAGTAAAATTAAGTAGATTCTGACTACTAAATCAGCCGACTGGAGAATAGATATACCAGTCCATAGTCCGAGGTAGCCACCTATTATGCTTGCTATTTCAAGATACTGTTAAAAATGAAAATATCCATTATTACAAAGCTCTGACGACTTTAAATTTATATTACTTTTTATGTAACTTACAGTATATTTTTGTTAAATGCTTTGAATTTTGAGTTCGATTTCTTTTTGGAAGGTGGCAATAATTTTTATTGATTTTCACCGGTATATCATGAATTTTATTGATTTTTTTTAATAGAAATTTTTTTGATATTGGTAATATTGTGCTATATAAGTCCAGTTATAAGGCATTTGTTAAGTTAACGACATGTTCTATTGTCAGAAGGTCGTTGTATTCTCATGTCATTGCAGAGTTTAATACAGCCGTAACCATCAACCACTCAATGTTGATAAGTTTAATTCACTGTATCAGGTATCGTAACTACATTGTTGAAAATTATTAAAAAATATTAGTTGATGGTCAGTATTGATAGTGTCATCAAAGAATAAGATGGTTTCTGATGGGACATGAAGTTGGAAACCATTAAAACATAATGGTTCAGGATGGTTTGCCTTTGTTGGGCCATCAAACGAAACCATCAATCCATGTTGGTCCAACATTAATTCGTTGTATTTCCAAACCTGGGGTGAAGGTCAGTCTTGATGGTACCATCAAGAAGTAAGATGAATTTTGATGGATGCTTATGATGGTAATCATCATGTTCATGTTGGTCCTTATCGAGTCATGTTGATTTTGTTCATAGAAAAGCTCTCAAAAGTTTTGTCTTGGATATAGTGGCTATTTGTTTCCGAGAATAACAGTTAAATAAATTTGGTAATATATAAAAATTGCAATAAGAAAAAAAATTGTATTAAAAAGCTAAATTATAGGAGAGAAAGGTTTCGTATATGAAAACAGCAAAAAATTGCTATATTGTTGTTTATGCCAATATGACGCTGAATTTCGGTAATAAATACAAAGTGAAATTAAAAACTAAGTATTGAATTACAAATCTAAAATAATGTTTAAAAAGATACTCATTCGTTGAGGAAAACCATAAATAAATGGCCAAATTATTACTGAAGTCAATGGTACTTAATTATTTTTCGTAACAGGTACAACTAATATAATGTTAATCTCTAATTGTAATAGTCTGCTGAACATTTCTTGTGATAAATCATGAGTCATCAATGATCGAACCCCCGCATGATATTGACTGGAAATTCCAGTCTAGACACGAGAGATTTTATCATGAGCTGAAAAGTTTTCATGATAAATAATTATCAGTGATAAATGTTCGTGTCCACCTAATCCTGACTCTGAATCCTAGGCCAGGCAAAAGAAATTTCAGCATGAAATGAAAAATTATTATGAAAAATAATCAAGCGTCATCAATGACAGATCCCATTAAATCTTGACTCTGAATCCCAGGCCAGATGCGAGAGAATTTATAATGAGCTGAAAATTTCTCGCGATAAATAATCTTCTGTCATCAATGAATGTGTAATTCCGATCAGATTCCTATAGGTCAGACACGAGATGGGAATGAACCCGTCAAATATCTAAAATAGATTATCTACAGTCACTGGCCAAATTATTAGACGCACTATAACATTCTATGTAAAATTTTAACTATCATGTGATATTATACGGCTGTATTGTATTTACTCGGCTGAAACCGGTTTGCATTTGTTTACCTTCCAGTATCACTTGGTTAACTTCGCAGTGTAATACTTTAAAATAAATACAAATAGGAAGTATACAAAAAATCTTCTGAATAAAAACCCATTACACGTATGCTTAAATATAAAAGTATGACATATAAACTTGTGCAAATCATGTAATTATTAAAAAATTACAGTGCGTCTAATAATTTGGTCTAATTATTATAATATACTGGTATAAAGCTTGATATGATAAATATTCTGTATTTATTAAATATATTGTCTAATTTATCCTATCGTCTAATTTAACCTATTGATACACGAGGGTAAACAAGTGCAAACTGGTTTCGGTCACATAAAAACAATAAAGGTGTGTATATCATCACCTGATAATTAAGATTTTACATAGAATCTTAGAGTGCGTCTAATAATTTGGCCAGGGACTGAGTTTTTCATATCAGATTTACTGACTTACTGGCAGTTACGTAAATTTGGGAAGTTGGGGGATGATTCCATTTCAGTACAATGGGTAATTTACGCGCAGCGGAGAATACTGCAGATCGAAAGGCGACTTTCTACGTGAGTGATATCTACCACTGATTAAAAAAACAGAAAGCATAAAAGTTTATGACGTACTTGTATTCTGGGAACTGACGTCACTTTCGTCAACTGGAATTGATTGAATGTAATCGTCAGGGATATGTTGTTATGCCTGCAAAATATTTTAAATTCTTATAAAAAATTTAACATTTTTATTGAAGTTTTAAATTTCATTAAAAACATTTTTTACTTTGTGATAAAATTCATATTAAGATACATACACATATGATACTCATATACATATGAATATCATATGAATACAATTGTCATATGAATATACATGGTGTATCGTAATGCTTTCTGAAAATAAATCAGATTAAGTAAAGTGAAACGCAATAACTTGAAGTAAAAAGATGACAAAAGCGGTTGAAGGTTTACCAATGCCAATTTTCATAATTTCTACTGATAGCTTTAACTAAAGTTCTAAAATCTCGCAGATGCATAAAATTCGATTCAATCATACAATTTTTTACTGTAAAAATAATATAAAGAACGCGATATTCTTTTTTTTCAACATGAAATTTCAAAAATGAAATAATTGTGCTTTTGGAAAAAGTTCATAAGCATGTGAGCCCTTTGGGCAAATTCATATTTTTTGAATGAACATCCAAAAATGAAAGCAACTAAGTAGATAGATTACGGACCGTAAATTAGCACCCTAGCATGAGAAAATAAACCCGAATTACTATTAAAATCTGTCAAATTACCGTCGTGGAATGCAGCTGAACAAAAAATTAAAACTAGTTTGATTGCAAACTGTAACTTAAAGGTCTTTCAAAAAATCATTTTTCAATCCCTTCCAGTTTCTTGGTGTCAAACAATCAAGCATTATTTACTGCACAAAGCTAAAAAAAAGATAATGGATTTTCATGAACTTAAATTTTAAAAAGATAGATCTTTAATGTTCTTAAAATATTTTTCGACACTATTTTAAATTTCGAAATCAGACACGAAACGTATTTTCTTAAAATAGATCTCAATTTTATTCAATGTATTTGAATTTTTGTCCATTTAAGAAGGAAAGAGATATTAAGAAAATGTGGTCCCAATAGTTCAACAGAGTATCAAAATTTGGGGCCTCTTTAAGTGAAGTTCCCCTTCTTTCGAATTTCACCATATCTCAGGATTTGTTTTAGGAAATCAAATAAATTTTGGACTATGATAGCCTGGTTGGTAGGGTGTTGGACCCATGTCCAAGGTGTCATGAGTTTTATCCCAGTGTACTAAACGGTGACTGGAGCGCATTAAATCTATCGAGTTACAAAGTCTTCCTTGTTTCCATAACAAATCAATGCCTCTGGGGGTACTGAATTGGAGGTACTGAATTGACTGTTCAGGTTACAAAACGTAATCGGTTACAAACGTAACAAACGTAAATGGTTACAAACGTAATCGGTTTGCAAACGTAAATGATAGGTTACGTAAATTGACTGTTCAGGTTTAAAATTATGATCTATGGATGACTGTATGTCGGATGAATGGGTTCACACTATAAACGGTCTTCGATGTGTGTGTGGCTGAAGTCGTTTTCTTGGCCATAAATGGCGCCAGTGAAAAGAAGAAACCCTTTGCCTTAAATTCACTTGGTTTCACAAAACAGGCTGGCTGATGTTGGCAAGTGCCATAAGAAACAACAACAACAAATAAATTTGTCTCAAAATTATAGTATTGGATTATCCTTGATTATAATAAAAAAATTAAATAAATTTTTAATCATACAATTTTAAGCGGCTAAAACTAAAATTTGTAAAAAATCTGCCATTAATTTTTTGATAAATGGAAATTAAAACAAAAACGACTTTTTTAATACTCTTCAGAATATAAAGAGTAAAAACAACATTTTTAGACACGAACTTTCGATTACTCTCCTGCTTATTGGGGCCGTATTAATTTAAAACATCATCTGCCTATATATTTTAGTAGATTTAAAGTGAATTACTATAATCATCAAGACTGCATCTTAGTACGTGAAAACCCAGGTACTAGATCATAAGATATTAAGGTACTTTGCACTCCTGCCTCTTCAACACGAATTGTAAGAAGATTCGAAGTATTTTTTTTTTCTTTATTTATTTTTTGATTTAAAAGCTTATATAAAACAAGATATGTATATATTTCGATCTTCACTCTTGAAAGGATTTTGAAAGAGAATGTTTAAAGCGATAATTACGAAACACGTTATAAATTAATTTTAATAATAGTAATTTGAATTATTGAAGTTGAGCACATAAAACTGTTATACAAAGTAAAATACCTAGCGTTATTATTTCACGACAAGTGGAATAATTTTGCTTAATTTTTATTTCCTAATTTATTTACTCTGAAAAGCTTTTTGAAAAGTTTATTTGTTTGAATGCACTTAGAAATAAATTAAATATAGAGATTTAAGACACTACAGCAGGATGCTGTGAGAAATTCGAATGATATTACCTACTAAGTATAAGGACATAAAACAATAATGGTGCTATAAACTGAATATGTCACAAGAAAAATTAAATGAAAGGAATAATACTATCAATAGTGTGGTTAAGTGTTCGTAAAATTCATATTTGCCTACAGACCAGACTAAACTCTTTGGGGGTTAGAATATGTTCATATTTTTCGAATTATACCGAAAATGGCTGTAAATATAAAACTTCTATTTTTCCTGCTCAGCTATTAAATAAGATTTTTGTTTTGTTTGAAAACAATTTTTGAAACTATTACTCAGAGGACAATAATACAACTTATTCAGATAGATAACTTCGGGGATGTTATTGTGTTGAAGAATCGACGTGAATTTTTTTCCCACGCGTATTTGACTATAATAACTTGTGGCATAATATAGCCTATAAACGTCATCTTACGGTGGTTTAAACTATATATTGATGGGAGCCGCGATGGCTCAGGGGATAGAGCGTTCGCCTTCCAATGAGGCGAACGGGGTTCGAATCCCAGTCGATACGAATTCCGCATCCGGCTTGCACTGACCACAGTGCTGACGTGAAATATCCTCAGTGATAGACGGATCATGGGTTAGAGTCCCCTTGCCGTCAGGCTAACCGTGGGAGGTTCTAGTGGTCTTCCTCTCCATGTAACGCAAATGCGGGTTAGCTCCATCAAAAAGTCCTCCACGAAGGCAAATTTCTCCCAATACTCGATCCAGGAGTTCCCTTGTCTTCTGGATTGGGTTCAAAATTACAAGGCTACGGAGTTGAACATTAGTAGCCGTAAACCCATTAAGTTGGGTCGGCTGTTCAACGACGGTTATAAAATAAAATATATTGATGGTGTGTTTTGATGGTTCTTATTTCATTATGTTTGTTCCAGAGTAACAGTAAACAGTGCGCATGCGTCGTCATTATCGCGCTGCTATAGCGACCGCTGCTCTTTGATAATTTATAGAATTCTTTTTTTTTTATTAAGCTCATTATGCATTGACAATTTGCGGTTGCCATAACAACGCGTGCAATGACGACGCATGCGCACTGTTTACTGTTACTCTTGAACAATGTTTATGATATTGCCAACAAACTTTTCATTCCTGAAAATATTTCATTTATTAAGTTGCTTGAAAAAAAAAACTTACTTGCAAAAAAATGCTGGCAGATCAAAAAGAAACAAATCCAATTTCGAAGAGTTACACTGAAATTGTGAAATCCATTTAAACATTGCAAAAAGACAATGAGATAATTTTAAGAAGGAAAAATGACACCTCTTTGCCAAAAATTTTATGTAATTAATATGACTCATAACCTTTTCGATGCATATTTTAGAATCTTTTAAACTGTGCATTTTTGAGGAAACAATTTTTTTAAAAACAAATTTCACATTTTTATTTATCTTAAATTATTAACGGAAAAAAAATGTATCTGAATTCTTTTATTGTATGAACAAATCTACACTATTATTTTATCGAATAGCATTCATACACTATTTATAAGCAAAAGCGATTAACCGTATTTATTCTTCTATAAGTTTAAAATTAAGTTTAATTTACATGTCACCAATAATAGGCATTTTATTCAACATAAAAATAAATTTCAAAAGAAGAAAAATTTAGATATTAATTTCACCTTTGTTTTCAGCAACACACGGCATCTTTAAAGAATTATTATCTAAGCACTGGAACTAAAGTAAAATAAATAATCAAATGATTGCAGCGAGCAACACTATTCAATTAAAAATAGTAAAAGAAAATGATTAACAATCTAACTAGTCGTTCAATTTTATTTTTATCGTAGCGAGGCGCTGAGCCTATTTGGGTAAAAATCTGACAGTTTTTGAGTATTTTGAAGGAAGAAATAACTAAATAAACAAATGCGTCGCCTTCCTCACATGCTCTACTAATATTGCAGCCACATCACAATGTAATGGATTACGATTACCTTTGGTTGTTATGTGATTCTCAATTCTCAATCTTTTTAAAAATAAATTTTCTATCATAGTGTAGGGATTGGGCACTTTAAGTGCCCAATCCCTACACTATTTTATACGTAGCAATACAATCATTTTTAAATAAATCAAATTATTTTATAAACATTTAATAACATACCGTTATTTGGCCTTTATTTAATATTTCCACTTCATATGTTCTCTCACTGAAAATAATAAGAAAAACAATGTTTTATTAAAACTAAATATCTTTATTTTATTTTATTTTTGATATTTTATATAACTCAGATTTCCGACATTTAATTAGAAATATCTCAAGAAAAAAAGCGACTTCTGAGTAAAAAACATTTTAAAGTTTTAAAAAAAAATATTTTTATAATATTGGTAATTAAAAAATACCGCTGTACAAACTATTTCGAAATAGTTCTCTAAGAAAATAAATAAATAAAAATTTAAATAGATAAAAATTTAAGCAAATAAAATAAATAAAATCAGGGTGCTTCTTGTCAGACGGCATCATATAGATGAGGAAAATATAATAATGCAAGAAATTTTTAAAAAAAAGCATAGTTGTTAACAAAAAAAAAAAAAAAAAATAGATGACAGTATATGGAGGGAGGGAGGGGGAAAGCGTGCAAGCTGAGGAATGCAAATCAACAGAATAGATGCTAAGAACAGAATACATTTTAATACGCAATGCAGGTGTGGGCAACGAATATGTCTTAATTTGTGTCCCTTGACCACAGTCGTCCTCCAGGACTACAGTGGTTCTCCTTTTTCTTTCATTATTTCCATTTTTTCATCAACAAGCTTTTACTTATATACTTATTTTTCTGTTTCCCCATTCAAGTGGTGCCATCTTGAATAGGAAAGTCGTAGCTATCATAAATATAAAGCAAACGAGCTTTTTTTTTATTTTCAAATTTATTTTTCGCTTCAATTTCTGTAAGATAACCCCTTCAGCTACGTAATCATATATACATGATCGTGCGTTGCTCCTTCCACGGCCAATGGTTATTATGCATAAAACAAGCCTTTCTGACTCAAATTTCCCAAGATAACACGGAAGTGGTCATAATACGGTGCAATCGTATTAGTACGCATACAAACTTTGAAAGTATACTTTCTCTATATGTGAGGCTGGGGAAGCTCCTCTTTTCTCATTCTGTCGATCCTGAAGGGGTTAAACGGAATTCCGATTACAAGTTAATTTTGATATTCATACAATTGACAAGTGACTTACAATTTTTTAAACAAAATGTAATATAATGAGGTAATTGACACAAATGTTAATTAATGTTACTTACAAACAAGGATTTTTGCCACAGTGATTCATACAACTTTCTTCAAACGGTTCGGAAAACCGATTATTATCTATACAAGAAATAAAATAAATAAAATATACAACACTTGTGGGCAAAATAAACTGGGGAATCAGGCATTCAACAGAATAAAAAATACTGCAGTAAAATGGAGTCATAAGCGCTAAAAGGATTGTAAATTATGCGTGATATATACAAGGACGATAAACAAAAATCACTCTAAAACATTTTATTTTGGCTATATTTCCGCAGGTAACTAATTTAAGCAACGACCAATACACTTTCTGACCTAAAGTATCCTGTAGTAATGTATCGGAGAGTTCTGGTCATGTAATAAGATGATGGTGGAACAGCAATTTTCATCGATGCGACACGTCTGGCTGAGATTTTTCCAGTTTTTGACAGGTGTGCCCATAGAAATTGACTTACAGACATCCATCACATCTGAAGTGATTGAAGTGGGCAGTGATGTATGATTTGGCAGGCTACTTAATCTGTGTCCCATGCAATTTGGATCGAGACTCTGGAATAACCAGTCCAGATATTGAACACCCGTTTTGTCAAAACCTGGTAGCTCTAGTTTCAATATGTGAATGAAGCTGTTATTCTGCTGAATAGGTAATTTGCTTTACCGTCAGAAATATCACATATCGCTGTAGATAGGTAGTATTTTTTCGGTAGGTATATATATATATATATATATATATATATATATATATATATATATATATATATATATATATATATATATATATATATATATATATATATCTGTGTGTGTGCGTGTGTAACATCTAAAATAATAGCTCAATAGAATTAAATGCATTTTAAAACTGAACCTAAAAAGAATTATATTTTAATTGTAGATTAGCCCTTCTAGCAGATGAGAACTTTAAATAATCTCTTTCACATAATTAACTAAACTCTTCACGTATATATTAACAGTCATTGAATAACAATGTAATATTTATTTATAAAATGACTCCGTACTGCACAGTAAAATATTTTAATGAAGCCAAATTACCATTAAAATCAATAAATATTTTGAGATCTTAATTCCTCCTCATCCGGTCTTATGATCTTATGGCGACATTTCTAACAAATAAGTCTGGATTTTATAGATCACATGACATGAACGAATAACTATATGGTACATCGTTTTATTCAAAATTATGCAAAGATTGCCGTTAAATTAATTACTTAAAAAAGATGCTAAATTTGTATGGTCTGAAGACTGTCAAAAATCATTTGATGAGTTAAAAACGCGTTAATTTCCAAACCAATTTTATGTCTCTTCAACCCACAGAGAAAATGTCATTTGCATGTAGATGCTTCAGGTGAAGTTATAGGTGCAGTTCTTACACAAGAGCACCCGGATGGATTACAACGTTCAATATCTTTCCATTCGAGGCAATTAAGAACTTATGAGAAAAATTATTCAATTACTGAGTTAGAATGTTTAGCAATAGTAGATGCTCTTGATAAATATAAACATTATCTTCATGGAACACCTTTCACTATACATACAGACCACGCAGCTCTAGTTTGGTTGAAAAATGTGAAACATCTGACAGGTAGGTTATTTAGATGGTCTTTAAAGTTATCAATGTATGAATATGAAATAAAATATAAGAAAGGAAGTATTAATCATGAGGCAGATATGCTCTCTAGAAATAAAATTTCTCACCATAATTGTTATTCAACACATTTAATTCAAAAAGGAAAATTTATTGAACATCAAAGGCTTGATAATGTAAATAATCCTAATTTTGAGAAAATTAATGATGTTTTAACTGTAAGTAAAAAGGGTTTAATTAAAATTGTAGTCCCTTTCTCCTTAAGAGAAAAATTAATTTCAAAAGTACATGAAGAATATGGTCACCCAGGTGTAAAGAAAATGTTAAGCATTATTTCCCCATACTATTAATGGTCAGATATTATTAAAGACATTAGTAATTATGTAAAGCACTGTGAAGCTTGTCAGTTGAATAAGATCTCACACTTGAAAAAATACGGTTTGTTACAGTCCATGCCACCCTGCAAAGAACCGTTTCAGTTAATATCACTGGATTCTGTAGGTGGTTTTAACTATTAAAACTCTTCTAAAAATATTTGAACATTGTAATTGATCATTGTATCAGATATATCTGGGCTTTTTGTAGCAAAACTATTACATCAGAAGTGTACTCGAATTTGTTGAAGCCTTTATTTACATCCTATGCCACAAAAGCTTTATTAACTGATAGGAACCCTGCCTTTACTTCTGGTCGACTTAAGAAATTTTTGAGGAACTATAATGTTAAACAGTTGTTGACAAATAGTCACCATCACCAATGTAATGGAAAATCAGAAAGAGTAGGACAATCAATAGTTACTACATTAAAGTGTAAAGTAAACAACTTTTCTAAAAAAATTCCTTGGACCAAACTTCTTGAACAGGTTGTGTCATAATATAATAAAACTCCTCATGCTATTACAACTTCTCCACCTGCTTATTTCATGTTTGGCTCCTTGTCTTTTGATTCCCCTATTGATCAGCCTTTATACCCCCCAGTAGAAAGAGCCAGAGATTCGAAAAAACCAAGGAACATCATATGAAAAATAAACTTAATTATGATTTAAAATTTAAAAATGTTAATTTCCTTTGTTTCCTTTGTTTTATCTTCTTTTTGAACTTATTTAATGAGTTCGATTTACTTGCAGCTTATGCGTAATAAATTAAACTTATTGTTTCTCTTAATTTTCTTCGTGTTTTTTGTATTTATTTATTATGATATATATATATATATATATATATATATATATATATATATATATATATATATATATATATATATATATATATATATATATATATATATATATAAAGAGTGAGAGAGAGTATGCATAGAGTTATAATCCTATTTGCTAGAATCCTTTTTTAATAATGTGCATGTTTTAACAGCTCTAAAGTGTTACACACTTCAGTGTATTACTTACTTATTGCTAGTAAATGAACATTTTTGGAAAGATAGATTAAATGTTTAAATGTAGTTGAGATATTAGTACCACATTTAAACAAACACCAAAGCAAGTTAATAAAAACGCAGTAAAAATACTTATACATTTGCAAATTCTCTCCTTATGAGATATAGGGAAGTTGGGTGGAATACAAGAATTCGTTGATATTAATGCATCTAACACGCACTTGTATGCACACTCCTGTAACATAAACGAAACATGTTTGCATCATTGTTATCAGTTTCTGCAGTTTTGCATGGCAATGTTTTGATATTTTATAGGATAACTAACAATAGATATCGGTTTTAAATAAAAATTTCGTATTCAATTATTATCTAGTCAGATTTCTTAACCTTTTTTGATAATACTAATACCTTTTTTCTAAGGAAATACAAATTACCTGAAGGAAAAAATATTGGTCAATAAACTAAAAAAAAATCTTTGTTTAATTGACTGTCAGCCATTGTGACAGATTTCTGAAAGTAATATTTAAATAAATTGAAGCGCTCTTGGCTTAAGTAAAAAGGATTTAATGATCCTATGATTTGGAAGCAGCAAAGCTAGATGAAAAAATATAAACATATATGACATTCCAAAAACAAACTATTTTTATAACTATTTACCGAAATATTTGTCACATGGGAGTAAATGAGTTCAAAAATAATTAAACAAACAAATATTTTTCTTTTGAATCATTGAAATGCTGCATTTAACTAGGACTAGAAAAAAAAATAGGTACATAATTAATCGAACCTTGTGATACAAGTTGCCATTTTTAAAATTATAACAAAAAAAAATTCTTACAAATATTTTGTGTAAAATTTATGGCCCAAAATTATGCAGTGAGAATGTACCTGAAAATCAAGAGGACCTGTTCCATTTTTCTGCATCCATGAAGATAGATAGTCCGTACAATTTGTGTCATAGGGAGAAGATAACAGGGTAGTTTGAATCTTCGGAAGAAAAGAAAAACAATAATAAATTTATATACATAACAATTGAAAATAACTAATTAAAAATAGTCATGATGGTCAAACACAAAGAATTTCTTGCTGATGGTTCGGTCACATTCCGGCATATTTTTAAAGAAAAAGGAACTTGGTACCGTCAATTTCAAGTCAAGATTTATATGAATTTTTATAGTGCTCCAACCACCATTAATTCTCAGTTTCAACGGAATAATTATCGATAACTTGTGGTCTTGATTCTTGAAGTACGGACATAGTTGTGTAACATTTTAAATGAGAAACTAATTTAAAACTACAGCAGTTTAATGCTAAAAATGATAGACACTAATGCCCATTATGGACTGCCGATTTATAAGCTCACATCCAAAATTTATGAAGTAAATACGTTTTTAAAACATGACTAATACGAATCACAGCGAAATAGTACAAAACTGACTCATCAGAAAATCAGAAACCATGAAGGGTTTAATGACGCTTGCTGACGGTAATGCGGGTCTCATACTCATAACCAGCTGTCTTTCTGTTTATAAGGTTTGCAAGTATTTTAGAACAATAAATATAAGGTCCTGGCTTGAGACAATAAATCCCATTTCTACGTTCTAGGATTGAGAAAGAGAGTCTGGCAACTCGCAGTTACTCTGCCCAGACCATGAGAAATAAATCGTGGGATTCAAATCTGGAAATCTGTCTCACAGTTCCATCCTACGTGCTTAAAAAATCATGTCATATATAGGTACATAGTATTTCATGAATAAATATTGTGACTTTGAAATGATGTATCAATGCTGTACATTTTTCGGATAGGTGCTGGGGAATTGGGGTTTTTTACTGCTACTTAAAGAAATGAGTACATGAAAAAGTAGCTTGAGTGTGGCAAACTTCACATATGCCAGAAATAAGAATAAAAAGTCGTTGTCATAAACCAAGTTTGTTACTATCGAGAACCACAGCATGAAATGGGACAATTTTCCGCCTAAAATAGTAACGCTTTAAATGAAACTAGACTTATCATCTTGAAGCAAAACTATATCTTCTACTTACCTCTTTCTTGATATCATATTGATATTTATTTCCACCATGCAAAATATCCCCTGCATGGTATGGATTTACTATTTTCCTTCTATCATGAACTGCTATAAAAATTCCTGGATTCAAAAGAGTATTTTCATAGTCTGCAGCTTCGGTTAATAGGACCATTTCTATTCCTGAATAAATTTAAAAAAAAGAATGAAAGTCTTGACGATGGAAATCGTAACAGTTTTCCGTAAATCATCAAAGATTTGAAAAAACTAATTAACGGAAAAACTGAACAAGATTGAACAGTACGGTTGTCTTCAGGCTATTACAATGTCTTCTTAACAAGTTTCAAAATAAATTGTAAATTTTGTCAAAACATGGCTCAGATGGAGAATAAAACTATAAGATGATGTTTTTAAATAACTAAATTTTCAACTACAACGTTTTCTGCATACAAAATTAACAGACACCCATGCAAATATTTCAATTGGAATGATCTGACATGAAGGAAATCCGCGCTATCTATTGATGAATTTAGGAGCTATAAATTATAAAGTTTCCTAGATAAAAACAAATTTAAAAACAAGTTGCAAACTTTCATAAAACATGGCTCAGCTTAGTGAATAATAATATAAATTATAATGTTTTCTGGACAGGAAAGGAGTACCAATATATTACTTAATGGAATCACTTTTATTATACAGTTAACCAAATTCAATAATTGTCGCTTTGAAATAACAGTTCCATGCACACGTTATTTCCAATGCACTGGCAGCATCGCAGCAAACTGTACAAATTCCTTTTTCTCATTTTTTCTTTAATTTAATTTTCAAAACTTGTGTGTTTCTTTGTATAGCCAGTTAAATATTATTTTTTTTGTTTTGGAAATACTCATTAAGTACACAACATTACCCCAATAACTGCTGAAAATTCAAAATCTTAATAAAATACAGCTTCCCACTCAAAACCATATTTCTTTTAAATATATACATACAATAAAATAAAGAATTTGTCCGTGTGTGCCTGCCTACTGGATTGCAGATAAAACATGAGCTCTAAAAAGGCGATATTCAACATTGTTAACAGAGCACGCACAGTGGGTAGTGAGTGAATCTGGTAAATCATTTGATGGAACTTTCTAGATTTAAATATTTTTATTTAAAGCAATACCATCTCGAAATAGCAGACAACTGAAAAAATGGACGTGCTTATAATATAATAAGCATATAAGGGTAATATCGTACATCAACCGATGACAACGACATAGTAACGTAAATTAGTGAAGTAACAACTAATTTCAACAATACTTGCCTTTTATACAAATTCAGTTGTGACATGCACGCAGAATGACGTCACTTACGTTATCTAAAAGAAAATATACCTGTTGCCAACGCACAACTGAAATTTCATTCTGTTATTTCAGTATGCTCAGAGAAGTAATGTATACATTTCCAACAAACATGAAGTTAAATAAGTACAATTGTAAAAAATTACGAAAATTACGAATTTTTGATTTTTTTTAGTTATATTTTTAAATCAGGGACATTTATAAAATGGAATTTCTAATTGGCTTAGCAGAAGCCATTGTTTTAAAATATATAATAAACGATTAAGTTTTGCTAATTATTTTAAAGACAACATCAGTGATGTTTGCTAGTTTGCAGTTTTTCTCAAAATAGTTGTTTATTGCGCATTGTGTAATACTTAATTATTTTTTTGTTCTTTATGCTAGGATATTGCATGATTAACATGATAATGGTTGCATAAGTGGACTACATCACCAAATTTGTATTTTAAAAGCAATCTGAAACCACGTCTTTATTTTGTTCATAATTATGCTTTTAAAACGTGTTACTATAAAACTAATAATATAAAATCAATGGTAATTGAAGGCCGGGTAGGCAGGGTAGGGGTCACACGTTCGTTAGAACAGGAGTTCTAATCCAGTCGGCTGAAGTCTCCCCGTTTAATAAATGGTGACTGGTGCATGTTAAAACTGTCAGGTCACAAAGCCCTCCATATTCTCGTAATAAATTATACCTCTTGGGGTACTGAACCGGAGATTGATCGTTCTCCGGTTCAGGTAAAAATTATGATCTGCGGAAAAATGAATGGACATATGAATGGGTCCGCTCTATAAACGGTGCTGACGTATAGGTGTGGCAGAATTCGAACTCTTGGCCATAGATGGCGCCACTGGGAAACAAGAACAATCGCATCCCTTGCCTTAACGGCCTACGACAACAACAACAACAGCTATGGTAATTGAAATATAAAAAAAAAAAATAGTTTGTACTGAAAAGCAAAATTAATGGAGAAAATGTATTTATTCGTTATGAGGAACTTTACAGTTCCCCATAAGTCCCTCAACTATTGTTGACACTATTATTATTATTGTTGACACTGACTATTGTTGACCAACGATGCTTATTTTCAGTATTGACACTACTGCCGAAATGGTAATTTGTGGAATTTTAATTAGTACCAAATATACTCGTATGTTTTAAGTATATAAAGTATTTTAGTAAATTTGATACCGATTATAGCTGCACAAATACTGTAAAATTCTATGATAGATTTTTTTTGCCAATTGATGGCCAATTGAAAATTTAAGAGCAGGAGAAAAAAAAAGCTTGAATTTTTAAAATTCTATATATCTTGAGTTGCCTCAAACAACAGCATTATGACAGATAATACTACTAGATTCAGTTAATCTTTATTTTGATGGGATGAGTTACTAAATACATGTTTTGCTTAATCTAGAAATGAGAAACCACCACGAAAAACAACAAATAATAATATATAGAAAAACATTGGAATTCGTTATTTGTTACAGTTTTTTATTACTTGATGTGTATGATTTTGTTCAGTGCTGATATATTGATGCTTATTTTTTCCTCGTGCGATGAACGGGTATTCAACTAATTTACTTATATTAAATAATAAATATATAAATAATAAAAGTAAGCAAGAATTTGCATAGTAAGCAAGAATTTATGCATAATAAGCAAGATGTTCTGTAGTCACTACCCTTAATAAATATTTTTGAAATAAGAAATATTAATTTTATATGTCATGTATTATTATTTAAACAAGGAAGGTGTCGATTCAAATCTGGCGAATCATCAGATATGTGGAATGAAAGACATAAAAACTAGTTTGATCGTTGGTTTATACTCTTTTATCTTATGACCGTCGTTTAACAGCCGACCCAGTTTTTGAGTTTACGACTGCCAATCTTCAATTCCATAGCCTTTTAATTTTAGACTTAATCCAGAAAACAAGGGAGCTCCTAGATCAAGTATTAGGAGAAATTTGCATTCATGGAAGACTTTTTTTGATGGAACTTACCCGCATTTGTGTTCATGGAGAGGAAAAATCACGAAAACCTCCCACGGTTAGTCCAACGTCAAGAGGAATCTTATACATGATCCATCTATCAGCAAGGATATTTTATGTCTGCACTGTGGTTGGTGTGAGCTGGGTGCAGAATTCATGTCAACCAGCCATCGCTTGGTCTCGAACTCGAGTTAGCTTATTAGAAGGAGAGCGCTGAGCCACTATGGCTCATATTAGATTACAACCTTGAGTTGTGCTTGAAAGTACCTTTAATATTTTTCTTCATTTCCTCTCAATTTCTTCTAGCAATTAAACAGGTGTTAAAAATTTAATTTAATCTAAAATAAAATTTAATTAGTTAAGTTTTGATAACGTTTTTTTCCCTCTTCTTTTTATATTATTTTACGAACCTTGATATGCTTATTTTTTAGTTTTATTTTGACAAGGATTTTAAGACTACAATAATATGGTAGATTTTGAATGCATAAAGTAGTGAAAAAGGTTTATGAGTATTAGGAGTCAATATACCCTGTTATATAATTAAGGAGCAAAAATTTTTTTTTGAAAAAAATAAAAAAACATTATATTTTATATTTTTTAACACGCACTTACTGGAAGATTTGTATAAATATTTTCCCCGAGCTTTCGGATTTCCAACTGCAGAATTAAAAGTGTAGCAGCTAGTTGCTTTCATGTCAGTTATCCCATGACCAGGGGTTTCAAATGTCCGTTTTTCTGGTTTAAAGAAGCTAAATTAAAACAAACAAACTTGTTAAAAAATCAAAAAGAACAAGATATTCGATTCACCGAACCATATGCTACTGTATAATGTTTTAAACACATCATAACATGTAATATTACCTATCGAATATAAGTCTAACTTAAAATTTATGAAGATTATCTTAAAATCTATGTTTAATTGTTGCAAATTGTCTATGTTTAGTTCGCAGTAGTTGAATAAACAGAAAGAACTGTGATACGCAATTTATCAGTCAGTATTTAGATAGCATTTATTTAAGATTTCTGGTTTGCTAAAAACTTTGTTAAAATACAATATAATTAAAAAATTATGATTATTATTATTATTTTTTAAATTTTTCTATTGGAAAGATTTGAAAGAGTAACTACAGCAATAATTACAAAGAATCATATAATGAATAAACATAGAACAAGAAAAGCAGCGATAGCGATAGTCTACGAATCCAAAAAGTCCTTAGATTTCCAATAGCTCTCCAAAAGGGAACTATGGTCACCATCCATGGTTCGTTCCAAAATACAGTGACTGCAGAGATGACTTGGAACTATGCGGAAAAGGTGCAAGTGTTTTGGGAGACAGTTGTGGTCGATCCTAAAATCAGCTACCGTTTTATGTCTTTGTGATTATTATAAAAACCGGATAGGTTAAATATCACTAAAAAATTAAATATGATACTTAGAGATGCGTCAAGAAACACATGATAGTAAATTCTAAAAACTTCCGCTCTGACAAAGAATCTTAAAACATCAGTGAAGAAGTGAGGCTTGTGGAGCACTCTATATTTTAGGTCGTCAGTGTATGAAATTAGTAGACTAAGACTAAGATGGTTGATTGCTCACAGATATAAGATACTATTTCATTTATCAAAGCTTGCATCCATATTTTCCTTATACTTTTGCTATACTTATCCAAGGCAATCTTTCCCTATACTTATCTAAGAGGCAAGCTGACAGCAAGGGGGATAAAATCCTGGCGGACGTCAATGAATTCTTGGAAGAACAGCTTTAAAGTATTTTTAGAATTAAGTTGTTTTCCTCTTGAGAAGTGGTCTTACTTTAGAAAGAAGTTATAGTCAGTAGGAGCTAGGTCAAGTGAAGGGCGAGAAAGAAAGTCCATTTGCAGTTTCTGTTGTTTTGACATAGTCATTTGTGCAACTGTTGGATTGGCAAGATCATACATTAGGACAGGATAGGATCTATTGACTTATCTAGGCAATTTTTTCTCAAGTTTTTGAATAATTTCGTCCAGTCGTTACATTTCTATTGTAATAGATGAGCCAGGTTTCATAAAATCACAGTGGATCACGCTTGCGCTACTTCACCAAATAAATACCATCAACTTTTTTGGAGATTATTTACGCGTTGAAGTGCTTCCTACAGTGATTGATTATTGTTTAACCATAACTATTGCAGACAAACATATATAACACCAATAATCAAATACACAGTTAATATTTCACAAAATTCATACATCATTATAAAGCGAACTTTTGATCGTAGTATTTTCGATAAAGCTAATTAAGAAAAATACAATATTTTTTAACTGGTGATGATTTTTTTGGCTTTGAAATATATATATATATATATTTTAAAGTGATTAAACGATAGTCTAATCTTAGATAATGAGCTGCTAAAGTTAACATATTCAACTTATGAATTTCATACTTAACCTAATACTACTTACTCGCAAGTTTTTTTTTCGTCTCCAACAATTTCGAAACATGAATAAAACATACTTTCATTGTGAGCAAATTTTTCAGCTATATTCCAGACATCTTCCGTGAACATCTTTTCATCTATTTCAGGAGATTTACATCGCTATTTAAAAATATTAATTAAAAAATGAGCAAATTACATCATAGATTCAATTACATAAGACATTCAATTACAATGAAGTAATGAATTATTTTACTTTTATCTTCCGAAAATATTCTAGAATTAAAACTGTAACAGGCTTGAAGGGATCTAAGTATGAAATTTTCGAATATTTTTTAATGTGTGCATATTCAAGAATATATTTTTTTAAAGATAGTATGCGTGCGATCAGTCTTGAGTAACTTAACAGGCCCATCGCAATACATTAAGGACATTTCACAAAATTACATATCATTCCGTACTCTCCCGTTCCTAAGATTTGAAGTGATCACGATTGCTTTTCTGAAGTGCGCAAGCACCCTTGAAAACTTACATGAATAAAAGAAAGCAATTTTTCAAAAACCCGTAACTTATTGCGCTAACGTACGGAGTGGAAATAAATTACCGAATAAAAGGAAATTTATTACGATTTTATTATATGAATGAGAAAATTACTATCGAATTATTCCTAAAGATGAACAATTTTGTGAAAGATTCACCATTAGATCAAGTTCGTTCAAGTACCAGAGAGAATTTTGAAACATCCGCAGAGAAATATATATAATATATCCATTCTAATGCTAAAGCAATGAACAATAATACTTAAGGATGAATTGATCTGACGTCATTACGATGCTTTCTCGAAGTTTCTCCCTACCGTACTATGCGCTAACGCCCTCTAGAAAGAATTAACGGAAATAGTAGATTAAGTAGATAAGAAACTCTACGGTAAATGTGAATGAATAAGAGAATTGAAAAATGTCCTCCTTGGCAAATGAATAATTCCTTTTAGAGTGGAGTTTTTATGCTTCATTTCAATCAAAATTATTGAATATTAAAATTGGATTGCGTGAATTTAGCTTAGTTTTTCAAAAGTTTTTCATAGTGCATTTATGTAGAAACATAGAATTTTTAAACCACACCAAATTTTATTTTACATTTTAGTTCCTTTGCACATAAAAAAGCATTTCAGTCATCTTTTTATTTACTGTTGTTTGTTTTGTCAAATTTACCTTATTAAATGTGATATTTTATATGAAAAATTTCATTCTCAGAAATAAACTTTCGAAAACTTACCAAACTATATTTTTTATAACTTTCTTCACATAGTTTTTGCATTCAGTCTGGGATTCAGCAGGATAACTAAGATAGCTATCATTCATCTTGCATAGTTCGCTACTCCGATGCCTTTTTAAAAAGATAAAAATAGTGAAATATTAATTTCGTCTATGAAATAGTTTAATATTATTATAAAGTCAAAAAAACTTTCATCTTGATAGAGAAGAGAAGCACGTGATGCTAATCAGCGCTCGAAAAAACTCAGAAATTTTCCCCGTCCCCGTGGACGGCTTGTCCAACAATGTACCCGTCCTCCTTTGAAACTAACCCTTAGCTTCTGAATAAATAAAAATATAATTTTCTCTTATTTATTACAAACATTTATATAAATTGCACAATGAATTAGTAGTTACTAGGATTACAAATAATAGGTCTACATTATACAGTAATAAAAGAAATACTAGGTTACTAATCGTAAAACCTAGTATTTATTTTATGAAATAATTTATTTCTTTTATGAAATAATTTAAATAACAAAGGTCAAGTTATCTAGAATGTCAATTTTTCCGAGGGTACTGCGTTTTTTTAAATGAATCAAATGTGACCTTTGCCAGTTCCACAATCAAGCCAATGATTTACTGAGGTTTCTGCACAGAAATCTAAAAGGGGTTTTCCATTTAGGTAGATGTTTATAATTGCGTTTAAAGCTTCTTGTTTAAGACCAGGCAGTACGTAATGTGTTTTTGTAAGTTCATTGCTGAAAAGCCTCTTTCAACCGCTGCAGTACTCCCAGACAAAGAAAACATCAATTCCACCATGCGCAGTATGTTGCTGTATTTCTAGATTAGAGGGTCATTTTAGAAGTGAGGCGCTAGACTCTTGCAAGATAACAAAAATTGAAAATGTATCACGAACATTAACGGGAAAATGGCCGTCCGCGCGGACGTCAGATTCCAGAAATTTGTTGTCCGCGGGGAATTGTTAACCGCCGAGGACGGGCGGACGGGCGGTTTTTCGAGCCCTGAATGCTAATATAAAAAAAAGCTAAGATGAATCTTCTATTTAATAAAAAGTACTTGTAGTACCAAAGCTTTATACGCTCTTGAGACTCTATAAAAATGTTCTGTAAAATACAAATATTACTCAATAAATGTTTTTAAATCCTATAAAAATCATTATTTGTATATATTTTATTTAAATTACAAATTTTTATGAATGAAAAAAACTAAGTTAGCCAGTTGTTATCAAGCTTTTATCCAGCTCGGGCAAATACATGGCAACAATTTATTCAGACAGATTTTTAACTACAGTACAAAGACTCATGAAAAAATTTTCCCGCTAAACTTCTGTTACCTTTCATTTAATATTTCATAATCTGGGCAACTAGTTGTAAAAATACATTTTTAATTCACTAATCGTAAGTAGCATGTCATCTTTTTATCTCCAACTTTTTTCTTTCTTTTTTTTTTACATTTTTATATTTTGTATGTTGTATTTAGTTACAAATGTGTTGTTTTTTCTTGATAAGATTACTAATATATTTATAGGGATATTCTGGGGATTTATAGGGATACACTTCAGATCGATGGGTACTCGATCTGAAGTGTTCAGCCATGATCATCATTCAACACTGATATTTAATATTTCAGCCATGATTATATCATGACAGTCTTAGTCTGGGATGTAAAGGCTACCTTTCTACTATCAAGCTATTGGCAACGAAATTGTGGAGCCTTAACCTCTATTTTTCCATTATCCTATAATGGCCAGTTTTACTTATTTTATTTATCTAATTGACGATAAAGTGCAGTAACTTACGAGTTGACGTTACAAAGTGAAATCGCCGGTAATTCTACGTAGTTTGGAATTGAAGAGATCTCTTTCTGTTCAGTAGCATACGATAGGTAAACCATTGAAAATTCGTAGATTTGGTACAGCAATCCAATCAAACTTGACATAAATATGACAATTGTCACAAATCGTTTTTTCGGAGACGATGTCTCTGCCATTTCAGCAAAACTTAGAATGTAAGATTTCATAAGCACATCTTTAATTTTTTCTCGTAAAGTTGTCATGTTTAAGTTTTTTTAGTTAATCAGTATCTGAAATAAATAAATAAGAATCAAGAATAAAAACTTTTAAAAGAAATTATATTAAATGAAAGTTTTTCTTGTTTCTTTCTTATGATATAAGAGATTTTTTTCAAGGTTTGCTTTTAATAATGAAGAATAAAAATTGCTCTTAATGGATGCATTTGATTTAGAGTAATCTATATCCAATATTAATCCTTTTGTAATGACAGTCTGCTTTGCTGAAATATAAACAATATGCAAGAAAAAGATGATCTTGAATAACTTTTTACCTAAGGATTGGATCTTCACGTTTTAGGACTCTAATTATCAGAAACTCTTAAGCTTATTCTAATTGTAATATACATGCGTACTAATTGAACTCTTATATTAACTTTGTTGACTATCGCCAGTTGCAATATATGCGTACTATATATTAAGTTCATAGTTATTGATTGCAGAGTGCAATAATATTAAAAGAAAACTCTGAGAGTGTGAAAATTTTAATTTCGTTATAAAATCACTGCTACTTACCTTTTGATGGGCGAGAACTTATAGCAGAGGTAAACGTAAAAGTTTGCTGCTTGTCGATGACATTATCTACTTCTATTGATTTCTCCCAGTAATTCTTTCTTTACCAACTATTAGTCAGTTTAACACTGTTTGCCATTATTTGGGTGTTAATCAAATAAAAATAATCTAAAGTGTTAGGTGGTTTTATTTACTTTCGCAACTAGTCCTAGCTAAACCGAGAGTGGAAATAGTTTTTTTTTTATAAAAAAATTAATATATTCACATTGTTGCACTCATCTTTGAAAATTACTATGCAATCGAATACAACATTGGAGTATCTATATATATATATATATATATATTTCTCTTACACGGCACCAAAAAAAAGCCTCATTACAACTTCCCGAATGGCAACGTTAGAAAATCGACCAATGATTGCATCTAAAAATGTCACATGCCAAATCTTGCTGAGGTGGCTCAACATATAGCGCTTTTAAAAACGGAAACAATAACCAGAGTGAGCATTATCAGGTTGTTCAATTCAGCTGCGGCAAAAATAAAAATAAACAACTTAAAAAATAAAAATGCTGTTACAAGCCATAGAAATTTTTGAAAGTTAACTTAGCAACATAAATTAAAATTATGATACCTGAGCGCTTGACGTAACAAATCCTTCAATTCTATAAGTGTTGTATCGCCAAATGCCCATATTAACAATTGCAATTTCAAATTAATATTGAAATGTACAGGTTTAGAATTTTCTACAGCGAAAAGTTGTCGGAACTTCAGTATTTAAAAAAAGCATACAAAAACTAGACGTTAAGAACGTATCCAATGAGCGAGCAAATCGAGCATTGGAATGCGAAGCAATCCGAAATGAGCTGCGAAAGCAGTTCCGGCGGTTGGTGAGCGCCAGCGAGCAGGGGGCGAAGCCTCCTAGTAACGTATATTACAATTAGAATATGTTTCATTTAAGATTTATATTCACATTTTCAATGAAATTAAAAATATAAAGAGTAAACACTTACTTTTTCAGATTCGTCCTGCTTCCTCTTCTAAATTGCTTCAGAAGTAGTTAAATAGTAACATAACAATTATGTTATTCTTATACTATTTAGTGTCATTTATCCATTAAATTAGATTTCTAGTACATAGAACATTTTATTTTGTTTCGATTTGAACCTATTACTAAAATTAATTAAGCATTATTGGCGTCAATAATAGTATGGCGATTTCTTTCTTCACATTTCTTTAAATTGAACTAGTACCATCCGTTAGTTTTGCTTACTATAATGTAGCTTATTTTTTAAAAATTTCTATTAGTACCTTTAACCAAATTCTATTTTAAGATTAATCAACAGTAGCATCTCTTTTAGTTTAAAAAGTTACAAATGAGGTAGTGAATAAAAGGATATCTTAGAAACTAATATTAATGTCTAATATTAAGTCTATAACTAAATATAACACACTACATGTTAATAAACAATTCTTTTTTACACTAGCGTACATTTCTTACTCTTCATTCTAATAATAAAGCATATAATAAATAATTAAATATTAAAATGAAAACAATGAAATGTAGTTAAAGAAAAATTGCATAATTTTAAACAAACATTTTGTTTACATAAAAAAATCCACTTTGACCTGTTTCTTCAAACTGAAGTATGTTTATTGACGAAACAGCAACAATTTCAGCAAATGTGTTTGTTCTATTAACCCCTCTTTTATACCAACGTATATCGTCATCAATTCCAACAAATTATTCTTATTTTAACTATAGCAATGAAAATAAAAAATAAAGGTAATAAAAGATGAAGAAATTAAAAAAAAAAAAATGAAATGAATGAAAATAAGGATAGAAAAGCTTTTGGAAACGCGAACGAAAGGCACACAACACAATCAAATCAACTCACACATTAATATGTTCGATTATTGAAAAATTGTCATAACCGTTACGTCAAATGTTTCGACTCGACTCAATCTAGTTATTGGTGAGGTACCTGCCGCGCTAGTCGACACTAAACCCCTAAATCTATAATTTGCCCTAGGGTAACTGTGACTAATGGCATTGGTAATTGGAAGAAATTAAGGCAGTTGGCGTCCGGAGTAGCATGCTGTGTTGTACAGCTCAAGTCATGATATTAATTAAAGATAAAGCGTTAGATAAAATATATAGGCAACTTACTAAATATGATGGAGCAGCGATGTTCGCCTTGCAATGAGGTGAACCGGGGTTCGATCCCGGCGATGGCTGGTCGATATGAACTCTGCATCCGGCTTGCACCGACCACAGTGCTGACGTGAAAATATCCTCAGTGGTAGACGGCTCATTGGTTAGAGTCCCCATGTTGCCTGGCTAACCGTGGGAGGTTCCCGTGGTTTTCCTCTACATGTAACGCAAATGCGGGTTAGTTCCATCAAAAAGTCCTCCACGAAGGTAAATTTCTCCGAATCCAGGAGTTCCCTTGTCTTTTGGATTGAGTTCAAAATTACAAGGCTACGGAGTTGAACATTAGTAGTCGTAAACCCAAAAATTGGCTCGGCTGTTCAACGACGGTTATAAAATAAATATGATGAGTATACATTTAATTTAACATAGTCATGATTGTCCTATATAGATTGAGCAAATCTTTCTTTCCTTGGATTTTACAAATACTTCTTTCTGTCTTTGGAGTGAAACAAATACTTCTTTCTTCCTTTGGATTGAACAAATCTTTCTTTGTTTTCCTCTTTAAAACTATCGTTTCCGTGTAAGTAAATAACACACAACGATAAGTAATAAAGAAAAACAGATAAGTTATGGATAAAAATTATGTCAAATAAAAGAGCGATAATAATATAATTCTGAATGCCCTATACTTCGACTAACCCTAATTCTACGCCAACGTTAGCTTTAAATTTGAAGCAATAAAATATTTTATCGGCAATCTTGGTAAATAATAGAGCTCAGTAAATATTGCATATAATTAATATTATCAGTGTTGAAATGATGTTAATTTAAAGTTGAATTCGTATTTCTATATTAAGTTAAAGTACTCTTCGTTCCATTAGGCACCTGACTCCCATGTTAAAAATTCTCCTAATTTAAGTGAAGTTTTACTCTTGTTTTTATATCAGCAGGCAATCTCAGATTTTCTCGGGAGGAATTTTCGTGATAACTTGACAGTTTCACAAAGTACTCCATCAAAATTGTTTGTTGGTCACTTTTCCCTGGAATCGCTCCGGGTAATCATGGTTATTTTTATGCAATTCAGATAGAAGACGAACTTTACCAGACTGTTAATTTTCTTTACGAAAATTATTATAATTTTTGAGCTACTGAAGGTGATCCTTAAAAAAATTTTTATCAATTTTTTATTTTCCCTTTATTTTTTCCTAACTGAAAATGATTAGATAATTTTTTTACATGATACTAGAGTCCCCCGATGATTGTTTCACGATAAGTGTTAGGTCATGTAACAGTTTTTTCTCCGAATGTTGAAATTATTCACATAAAATACTATGTAGGGTAAACTGACCAGTGAAGGAACACTTTAGCTTCGCTTGCCTTTTAAAAAATTATATTAATTTCAAAATTCGTAATTTTAGTTAAATGACAGTGTCAACATATTTATTACTAATTGCAAATTATGTAAAAAAATTGTAGAGAACTTACATAATATTGTTTTAAAGTTTTGGAGGTTCAAATAACAAGTAGTACGAAGACCAAGTGAAGGAACAGCTTTTACCAGTGAATGAAAACCCAGTAAAGGAACACTTGATTTTGGTTATTTTTTAATGCTCTTTATGAATTTATATGCCATACACATATTTAAAAACAAGCCTATTCTTGAAATTATAACATATAAATACGTGGAAAATGTAAACTTTTTTTTGTAATCAAATTGAATTGAAAATTAAAGTGTCAACATATTAACACATACTGTTCATTCATTGGGAAATCTATGCCCAGTAAAGGAACATGCCTGTTCCCTCACTGGTTAGAAGCTGTTTTTTGTATTTTTAACATACTTTTGATGCGGGACATCACTAAAGGTACATGAAAATTAAAGTTTATCTTTTATTTTCATTAACTTAGAAAAAAACCCAGTAAAGGAACACTTGTTCTTTCACTGGTTTTTCATCGTTTGGTGATCCAGTGAATAAACACCCCCTTATCTCAGTACTTTATTATGCTATGATGCTTAAAAAGAAAAAAAAAAAAAAAAAAAAAAAAAAAAAAAAAAAAAACGTTACTTCAATAACTATATTTTGAATTCTCTTTTACACAGTGAGAAAAATAAAACTATTACATGCAATTAATTCCGCTTCAAACATATAAATACAAACACTCACCTTATAATTTTTTCAAAGAAACAAGGTTTTGCAGAGATAATAACAAATTCAAACATTTTTCCAGAGAAGTCTATTTTACCAGGTAATCCAAAACATTGCTAGATGACTTCCAATTGTTTGGCAGTAAGCTATTGTTACCAATTAATTTAAAGAAAAGCTTTCAAATTCTTATTTTTAATCAATATATATGAAATGTTCCTTCACTGGTTGGTTTACCCTACTACAAAGACTCCTATTTGTTTAGGCTAGTGACCCCGATTCCCACTACTCTAATATTCATTTATTTAAATTAAATGTTTATTTTGAGTTAAATTTAATTGATAAATAGCGTGAAAGATCTCGTAAAATTCCCTATATCCCTTTTGATTCTATTACGAGCTATTATTGAATATAAATAATTTTTCAAAAACATTTAGAACTGAAGATATATTGTTAAAACAAATTTGTGAGATCGTAAATTAATATTTTTGCTTGCCAAACATTCTGATAAATTAAATAGATTTTTGTGCATGCGTGACAATGTGCATGAAACGGCTTGTTGAGTTTCAAATCATTTCAGGCATCTCTTTAATGGTAATAATGAGTAGCACATTAATGTAATTTACACAAAAAATAATAATTCTGAAACATTTAATAAGTTCAGACATAAGTTATTACAAATTAAAACCACTTACAAATATGAAATTTAAAATGGAATAATACAATATTATGCTAATAAAAGCAGAGCAATATGTGAGTTTAATACTTACCACCAAAAGGCATTGCATTCATTTATGTACGGTATTATCCAAATTTATAAAATCGTGATAAAACTTCGTGAGTTTTAGTTATGTTAAAAAACGCTTGACAATAATATTTTATTTTTGCTAAAACTTTTCTATTATATAGGGTCAATTAATATGTCTTGGTGGATAAATGGTTCCAACAAAAAGTTTAAAAGTTTTTCAATGTAATGTTTGACCATTTTGTGAATAAAAGTCAAATATTACAAAAAATCACGAAGTTTCTTAAGTGCTAAACTGAAAGCATTTTATTCTGATATTGATTTACTTTTGAAATGGTAAGTCCATTAAATACATTTATTCCATTATTTTGATTCCTGAATTTGTATTTTAACTACCTTTGAAACTTAAAAGATATACATTTTAAGTTTCATTATGGAAGTGTATCCCTTTTTATTATAAAAAAAAAACTGGATATTTGATGAATAAAAATGTGTTTATTTATTTTTTTCTTAAAACATGACAAATTTATTTAGTTGGGCTAAATAAGTCCTTTCTTAAACTCAACTCCAATACTTGATGTTTGATAATCGATTAAAGAACATGGAACTGATTTTTAAAATATTTGGCACGCGGAATATGTTATTTTATTTTATTTTATAACCGTCGTTTAACAGCCGACCAAATTCTGGGTTTACGACTACCAATATTCAACTCCTTTGTGAACATGAAGGACTTTGTGACCCGACAGATTTAATGTGCGTCAGCGTCCCTGTGGAATAGGTTATGAATAAAACATTCAACATGAAATTCTTTTTCTTAAATATTGGGTTGGCGACTTAGCTTCCGCTCTTCATTAAAGGTTTTTGGCATAATGTCTTCGATAATTTTAAAGGAGATGCTTTGTTCTTTTTTTTTTTTTTTTTTAATGTTTGAGTCTATTTATGCAAATTTTCAAATTATTAAAATCTAACATAAAGTTAATAAAAATGAGCTTTCCAACACCTCCTTCTTTCAAAGATTTTAAGACTGAAAAAAATTGCTCGTGACATTAGTGCTGTGTATGGATAGCATGGCATAGTTGAAAGGACCACTGATAATTGGTACGCTAAGTATAAAATTGGAAATTTTCGCTTTAAAGACGCACATCGTTTTGACTGTCCAGTTAAGTTCGATGAAGAGCTATAAAACAAATTCATGCATGATAATTCACTCCAAATGATAAGGAGACTGGAGTAGAAATAGGAATGTCTCCACTTTTAAGTTTTGAAAAATTTCAAAAACTTAGCTGTTATCTAATACGCTCTACTATGTTGTTATCTAATACGCTCGACTATTCCCACACCAGAATTCTATCTAGAATGGAATTCGACGAACGATATTACTAAGTGATTCAATGCCGTTTTGTGAGCCGCCAGAAGAGCTGATTTTGAGTGTTGATTGTCAGAGCTGTATTAAGTTCGGCACTTACGTGATGCCCTTAGCAATCGAATGTATACAGGCCAGCTGTGTGTGTTTAAGAATGAGTAGTGACAGCGTGATGAGGACAATGTTCCAAATAGCAAATTGATTGTTCAATGTTAACTATCTATCGTAGTAGGCGGATTAATAGCCTAATTAATAGTATATATATTTCCTTTCGGCTTTTTTTTTTCATATTTAAAAAAAAATTCTTACTAAATTTTATTAGTTAAATTTGTACACCAGAAATCATTCTAATTTTTTTTTCACTATTCACCATCTAAATCAATTTGACTCTTTCTGATATTTTTTTTTTAATTTTATAGATATTCTTACTCTTCTATCGTTCAAAATTAACGAAAATGATTACCGGTGTATACATTTTATTATCATGTAGTGAATCATTTTTTGAATATTTCTTCATATTTAATATCAAAGATGTTTTATATAGAGAAGGGGACGTTGAAATTCTTGCAAAATGGGCGATGAGTCTAAAAAAAAGTTTGGAAACCAATGAGCTTAGCAATTACTTTTAATCCATAAGCTGTATCGACATAGGTAAGGTTTTATTCGATTTAGCGTAAAAGAAAATATATCAAAACAATATGTCACTTCACGTGATTAGATAGAAAAGGGCAAATCACCTCCCCCCCCCGAAACCTAGATTGAGACAGCAGGTGACTTCAAGGGAAGTTGTTAACTTCAGATATTATTGATTCAGATATTGATTCAGAGATTCAGATATTATTCAGATATATATTGGACCTAAATAAAACGCAACTTAACTTCATTAAACTCAAATTTAAGGGCTATATTATATAAAATTTGAATCATTGACCATATATCATTCAAGTGATTTTGTTTGCAAGGCTTTTGTTTCAAGACTATTCACAAGGCTTCGTTCCCATCAAATTTTATGCGTCGAAAGCATTTAATTACCATGAAAGTTGTACAAAATTTCAGTTTCTTGTTACTTTAAGGTCAATTTTAAGGTCACGCCAAATATTTACCCCACATGTATTTATTTCCGTAGCAGAACGTAGAACGTAGCAGAACATAAAATAACCGTCAATTTAAACAAATTTATCTTAAAATATAGCGTATTAAGGTAATATCGTCAAATTACATTGTATGAAAAAAAATTTTTTACTTTTTAACTCTTAATTTTAAAAACAACAAAAACAAAAGCTTAGCAATTTAGCAATAGCAGTGTAGAATAATAAAAATAAATATTGCATGCCTTTAAAATAAGGGATACAAAAATATTTTATAGGAGAATGATACCTTCATGTCTTATTTTAATTTCAACCCGATAACAATAAAAATGTAACTAAATTAATATGGAGAAACTAGATCCTATGTGATTTCCTAGATAATAAACAAGAACTAACAGCAATAGAAAACTGTGTTTAACCATTCCGTTTGCATGCTATATAGATAAAAATATATTGATAAATAATTTTAAAAAACTGTTTTTTTTTTACATGCAATTATTTTTAGATAAATCAGCTTTAAAATTGTGTTCAAAAATCTTTCGATTCGCTTTAAAACCCTTCAGAGAGATAGCGAAGCACGCAATAAGTAAAATTAACATTATTAGGGCCCAATTTTTCGAACGCTATTCTATCGGGACAGATTTTCTAGAGTGCAACTACCTTCTTTTCAATTTTAAAAGTTAAAATCCAAATCAATCAGAAAAAACTATGTTTATTGAAAGAAAGTACGTTTTTGCGACTGTTTCAGTAACATAATCAATAGTTAGCGCTAATTAATTACCATGTTCATGAGATCACCTCTTTGAACCATTAAGTTTGACCCTGAGTTTGTGAAAATGCATTCATTAGAATAAAAGTTACTTCAGTCGTTTATTTATTTTTTATTTTTTGCTGTCTACATTGCAGCTATTTAGAACACACACGTGTAAGGCACGTTCATATATAGAAAATAATTTACTATTTCTTTTTTTGTCTTCTTTCACTTTTCTAATCGTTTCAATAGTTTATAGTTAATAAAATTGTTTAGCTCGCTTACGTGAAAATCGTTTGGAAGAGTATAATTCTTAATATTTTAAAAAATACGCAGTTTATAAACAAAAAATAATATTGGCACGTGTAAAAAAATCAACATCTCTATAAAACATAAACAATTTACTGCTAATCTGTTTTTCTTTACATAATAAATAAATTAAATTTTATGCGAATAAACATCATATAGAAATTTTTATTTTTCATCAATTATTTTTTTTTCTTCAAATTTCAAAGAAATATTAACGAAGGACAGATAGATTAAAAACAGCCTCTAAAGACAAATGTAATTTCTTTTTAAAAATCTAAATGGTATGCATAATTGAATGGAAAGGAAAAAATTCGATTGTAAGCCATAGTTGCATGATTTAATGACTTTCGGCAAACAATAATTGCTTGAAGCGGCCTAGGTAAGCATTTGATAAATAAAATTATGACGTTATTAAAATTAATTTGTTTCGACTTTACACTGTATCAACTTTCACCATCGAGTTATGTGTTTGAGTGATACAGCATTGTACAACGATTTATCCGAATAAAATAAATAATGAACGAATTGTAGAAAAGCAATAATTAAGTTTTCCTTTCTCTTCAATGATTATAGCCAAATGATTGCCCCAAATTATCATACAGAATTTCAAAAAATAGATTTTTGTTTCCTTTTGTCCAGAAATCATTCAGTTCTACAAAAACATCAGATGAAAACATGGTTGAGTTGAGTTCTAAAATGAATTTATAATAGTAAGTACACAAGTCTACTGTACATCAAAATCGTCTTAATTATAATAAAAAGTGATTTATTTTTAATTTTAACTGTTTTTTTGTACTAGTTCCTAAAAGTTATAAATGCCTAATTTAGATCTTTAATTAAATTTAATAATTAAATTATAAAAAAATTAATAAATATCAATAATAAATTAATAATTAATAATTATTTATAATTAATAATTATTTATAATTAATAATTATTTATAATTAATAATTATTTATAATTAATAATAAAAAATTTCAAAAGAGTTAAACTTTATATTTCATATTATTTTTCTGTTAAGTTCGATTTAAAATTTCAATAGACATCCTTTGCCCCTTGGATATCACTATTTAAAAGATATTTAATTATAGCACGATGCTTAATTAGAATTTATAATTATTAATACTTATACATATATGTAAATGCATTATAAAAAAATTAAGCCAGCTGAGTTGCAGAATAATTTTTTATTACTTTATTAGTTATTTTTAGGCTAACTTAGAAGTAAAATTAAATTTTATTAGAACACTCTCTGTTTCATAACGTATTTAAATAACGTAACATGCATTTTACTTACTCTGCACAAAAACATAGTCAGATTTATTCTAAAAATAATTGATTTCTAAATGCATAAATACTTAAAACAGAAATTGTAGTGACAGTTTGAGACAAATTTTTTCTAATACATCAAAGATGAATATGAGACTCAACGCATTTCTTTCATAATTATTCATTGTTAATAGTTACACTTTTCATTTATAAATGAAATTTATAAAGTATTTAATATAACAATTAAATTTTAGATTATTTTATTATTTAATAATAAATCGATTGTTTTTATACTTAAAAACTGCTTATTATAAATCCGAAATCTTATTATCTCATTTTTCTTAAAAATGAGATACTTGTTAAAAATGAGGTCATTTTTTGCAAGTTGCAAAAACTACATATTTAAAGTTTATTTGCAATTAAAAGTATTTGCAATTCATTATACCAGTGTTACTCAATATAGCTAATCCTTATTTTGATACAAAGTAATACTGAGAACTTGTTTCGCTTATCAACATGGCTAATCAACCTGTTTTACACAAATTTCTGTTCTAACCAAAACGATTTTTAAATCCTTTAAATTAATTATAACTGACTTAATTATTTGCAAACAAATTTCATCAAATACTCTTTAAACTTTGTATTGAAAGACTTTGGATTTGCAATTGTTTGTACTTAAGTTGTAATAATTTTAAAGAATAAGTTAATGGCGTTATTTTCTATAATTCTTTTATTTATTATTTTGAGACGTAGTGATGGCTCCAGGGATAGAACACTCGTCTCCCAATAAGATAATTAGGAAACGAATCCCAGTGATGGCTGATCGATACGAATATCTCACCCGGCTCGCGCCGATCCCATACTGCTGCAGTAAAATATCCTCAGTGGTAGACGGATCAAGTCTCCTAAGAGGTTTTTCGTGGTTCTTCTCTCCATATAACGCAAATGCAGGTTTGTTCCATCAAAAAGTTCTCATAAAGGCAAATTTCTCCCAGTACTTGATCCAGGAGTTTTCTTGTCTTCTTGATTAGGTTCAAAATTACAAGGCCACAGAATTCCCCATTGGTAGTCTTAAACTCAAGTATTTAATCGGCTGTTCAATGACGGTTATGAAATTATAAAATATTTTGCTCTTATATGTTTAAATTTTAATTTATAAGAATTTATTACTTAAAATGCAACTCGATTTAGGTTTCCTCCCAGCATATACCATTATTCCCTATATGTTGCAGACAAAATTTCCTGTTGTATTATCCTATCCTACTAATTATTAATCCTATTAATTGTTTTTTCTTTTTATTAAAGGCCTATATTCTGTTCAAATATTTTAAAGGTGATGTCCTGATTCAGGCGTTCTTGGGTGATGCGATAAAAAATAATTGTTTCATTTCAGGAGGAGATCAGGAACTGCCCATCATTCCTTTTTAAAGCAATAGTATCATATTGTGGAATACAAACTTCTTGGATTTGATGTTTTTTTTCCTTCACATTAAGTGACATTGTTCCTGCATTAAAATTTTTCATAATATATCCTAATTAGATATTTTACTTCCTTTTATAATTGACATTGAACACCCGATCCTATTCTGAAAACTTCGTAGTCTTGATTTGGGAACCCAATCCAGGAGAAAAGGGGACTTCTGGTTCAAACCTTGCGATAAACTAGCCTTCACGGAAAACTTTTTGATGTCTTTCTTTCCCGCATTTGTGTTACATTGAGAGGAAAACCACGATAACTTTCTACGGCAGGGAGATTTTAACCCACAATACATCTACCACTGAAGAATTTTTACTCAGCACTGTGGTCGGTACGAGGCAGGAGCAGAATTCTTATCGAACAGCCACCCCTGGAATTCGAACCTGGTTCACCTGGTTGGGAGGTAGACGCTTTATTACCGTAATTAGATATTGTTATAATAATAAAATCTGATTACTAATATTAATTTAATAAACCCGTTCATATAACTAAAAAAAAGTTTTCTATTTATTTGATCGGCAGCTTTAACATTTTTCTTTACAAGAAATGAATACCCGAATATAAGCCAATTATTGCTATCTCACATCCCAGTACTCAAAACAGAACAAACCAACAACCCTTTTCACCTTCATGGCACGATTTTCTATGACCTCATCAATGGTAGTAAATCTAGTTAAGTAGGCACTTATAAATTTATATTTTTTCGCTTATAGGAATTGAACTTCTTCAACGATGTTAAGAAAACGGGGAAAAGGTTTCTTTAACTATGGAATAGACACATTGCGGAATTCAATGGTTACTGGCATTCCGCAAATAATCCGTGCTACCAACACTCCTAACAAAATCCTTCGTACTATAGTACTGATAGTTTCTTTCACTGGGTTCGTATATCAATCTTTAAATTTCATGGATCTTTATTGGCAGTACAAAACAATAACAGATGTTGCAGTCCAAACAACAAAAGAAACGGAACTGCCTTCGGTCACCGTGTGTAACTCCAATGGGTATGAGTGTTTTAGTTTCAAAATACTGAAGTACTTTTATGTTTTATAGCGTTAAAATTCTTATTATGCACAGTACACACAAAAATACACTGAAGAGTCATTACATTATGACCACCCTGCTAATAACAAGTAGGACCACCTTTAGCCCTCAAAACTGCTAGCACCCGCCGTGGCATTGATTTCACAAGGTGCTGATAGGTAGTCTGAGGTATTTGGTACCAAGTGCTCATCAACTGGTCCTGCAATTCCCTCACATTGCGAGGGTGTAGCGTGGCAGCACGAATTTGGTTTTCCAAGTAGGACCACAAATGCTCTATTGGATTAAGGTCGGATGAATTTGGGGGCCAAAACATGACTTGAAAGTCACTGGAATGCTCCTCGAACCAATCCATGACGATTCGACCCTTATGAGATGGTGCATTATCCTGCTGGTAAACACCATCCCCCGCAGGAAAAACTGTTGCCATAAATGGGTGAACCTGGTCTGCAACTATGTTCAAGTAGCTTACAGACGTCAGTGATTGTTCCATGAGGATTGTGGGTCCTAATGTGCCCCATGAAAACATTGCCCACACCATACTACCCCCGGCACCGGAGGGTGGTCATAATGTAATGGCTCTTCGGTGAAAATAACTTTAGTAAAATTTCATAAACCCGAATAACTTCTGATCTAAGGAATGGATCAACTTTCTAGGACACAATCTTAAGAGTTCCTACAACGTAAAAAACTCAAACTCACAACTTTGGATCAAAAGTTATTCAGGATGATCCAATTTTTTCTCTTTTTTTTGCGCACTTTACAAGAAGAATATCTAATATCATTAAATACTAATGAATTTTCTAAATTTTAAACAAATTAGCCAAAACATAAAACTCTGTACTTACAATTCAGCTTTTTTTTTCATTATTTATGGTGCTGAAAATAATTATTATTAAACTTAGATACCTATTTTATAGATTTAGGGGTCAAGGTGGTTTTGAATGTACAGCATTTTTCGAACTTCAAAAAATTATTTGAAATTTAACTTTAGGAATTTGAATATTTTTTCCGGAGTTTAAAATGGTCCAGGCATTTTTTTTAAGTAAGTTTAAATGTTTTTTATAGATACTATTTTTTTATAAATAATATTTTTTTTTTTGTAATTTTGATTTTCTTTGGAATTTAAAATTTAGAAAAAAAAAACACTATGACGTCTGGTACGCATAATGAAAGTCGCAATATAAAACGTGTTTATGATTCGAAACAACTTTTATTAGGCAGTCAAATAATCATTTCTAAAACGCATACTAGCTTAAAATAATTGAATTAAAAAATATATATTTTTTTTAAAATAAAAATAAAAACATTTTTTTTTTGAATTTTTGTATAAAAAACAGTTTGCGTGAAAAATAGTTTGTATAAAAATTAGTTTGAATAAAAAATAGTTTGCATAAAAAATATAAAATATTTACTAACTTTAAAGTTCTGGTATGAATTTAAGCAGTGTTCTCTACTCAAACCAGTTATCAAGTTTTAATTTAAGAATTTTGTTAGACATCAAGTTATCTTGTTCACTAGCCAAAGGGGCTGGCAGCGGGGTGCAAGAGGATGCTCTTGCACCCCCTGGCTTTTTTTTTTAAACAATTAAAGAGATACAGAAAAACTATTTTGGTGTAAATTTTATTTATTAAAAATATTTTTATTCAAAAACAAATAATTAAGTAATTATTGTTACATAACAATTAAAAAATTGCTTAATCAAACAAGAATTGTAATCGTCTTGTTTGCTGTCCAAATCTGTTTACAACTTTTTCAATGAATTCTGAGTCATCTTTCAACTTCTTCAATGAATCATATCATGATTCTTTTCTTATGCACACTGAGCATGCACAAACTTAGCAGATATCTGAGCTATATTTTTAAATTTCATTATAATTGTTATATTTATATTATAATGAATTATAATATAAATATATTTATAATGAATTTGAAATTATATTTATAATGAATATAAATATAATTTCCTATTATATTTATATTCATTAATATTATATTTTCTATTAGTTATTTAGTTTAACAAAGTTGTATAACACTAACTGACTTCTCACAACTGTAGAACTTCATCAACACAATAAATACCAATGTTAAGCGTGCACAAATACGTTAGTATACGAAACTACTGCTTGTAGTTATTTATGTTTCAAAGTCAGTAGCTGTGCCAGCGCCATCAGTACAGTTTCTAGTGGCAAAATTTGAAAGTACAAGAAATTCTTACTTTTTTTAAAAAAGCTTGTTAACAATGAAGAAAGGTATCTTGAAAAAAATTAACTGATGAAAGTGTATGTAATAACAAAACAAAATGTAATAACAGAATATTTAATTTTCTTTTTTTTTGGGGGGGGGAGTTAGTTAGATGGTTGCAGACCCTTTATTATTATTTTGCCGGCGTCCTTGTCACTAGATGAAAACATTTAAATTGAAAAAAAAAAACAGCATTTCGAACAAATAAATTAAATCAAAATACATATAGGCAACTGTTGTTTAGAAAATGTGTGTGTCATTTTCTGTTTTCACTGAGTACATTTCACTACTTTTGCATCAGCTTTTGAAAATATTTGAGTATCATCTTATACTCGGTTTCAAATTGATTGAAATAAAACAAATCAAAACAAATTTTTTTTCTTCTTCAAAATATCGAAGATTTTGTTCCGAAAAACACTTTAGATGACTTGAAACATAAATGATGACTATTCAATGAAGAAGACTAAGGAACTTTCCTCAAGAAACGACCGTACTAGTTGGAAATTATATATTTCGTTATATCTGATTTGAATGAATACTTTAATTCATTCAAATCAGATAGCAATGACCGTAATACCAATGATCTAGATAGCTATGTTTATACTAGTTGGAAATTATATATTTCGTTATATCTGATTTGAATGAATACTTTAATTCATCCAAATCAGATAGCAATGATCGTAATACCAATGATCTAGATAGCTATGTTTATACTAGTTGGAAATTATATATTTCGTTATATCTGATTTGAATGAATACTTTAATTCATCCAAATCAGATAGCAATGATCGTAATACCAATGATCTAGATAGCTATGTTTATACTAGTTGGAAATTATATATTTCGTTATATCTGATTTGAATAAATACTTTAATTCATCCAAATCAGATAGCAATGATCGTAATACCAATGATCTAGATAGCAATGTTTATACTAGTTGGAAATTATATATATCGTTATATCTGATTTGAATGAATATTTTAATTCATTCAAATCAGATAGCAATGATCGTAATACCAATGATCTAGATAGCAATGTTTATACTAGTTGGAAATTATATATATCGTTATATCTGATTTGAATGAATATTTTAATTCATTCAAATCAGATAGCAATGATCGTAATACCAATGATCTAGATAGCAATGTTTATACTAGTTGTAAAATTATATATTTGAATACTTTAGCTAATTATACAGTTAAATGTCGCATTTAACTCAAAGATAAAAAGCGTCTTTCTCTCTAGTATTCCCTAAATAGATAAGCAGTCGCTCGATTTCTCGATCTATGAAAGTGAAAAATATGGTTAAAAGAAGATAAACATCACTATCTAGATAACTATGGTATTTCTATAATAAATATGGATAAGGTTATGAAGGTAAATAAGACATTGTTATAACGTTGTTTATTCCCTTTTGCCAATACCAGCAAACCTGCTTGAAATCAAGCGAATTTGTAAGGTAGAAGGAACATAGATTATTCCTCTTGAGGTGAGGTGTTCTTACAATTACCACCGGTATGATAATAGCAAACCATTTCTTCCTCGGTGGTCTTTTCTAATCTCGAGTTGACACTTTTTGACACACCCATAACTACGGCCACAGTGGTGGGGACAGTTTGACCTACTTCCAGTCATCTAACTACACGTCCACAATCGTTAGATCTCAAATGATATCTTGCCAACATTTTGCACTGAGTTATTGCAACACCACACTGCATTTCCTAGAAATAAATTCAACAACCTATGGTGCTATTTTGGTCAAATATACCAAAAGAATTATGAATTTTCGAATGAATGAACAGACTTTTATACGGCGCAACCTTTTATTATGCATGCACAGCCTTTTATACAGATAACGGAAACTGCTCTAACACGCTCTCTACACTTGATTTAACTGATTTTAGTCGGCAATCAAGAAATTTACTTTGCATAAATCAATTGTTCCTTAGCAATTGTCACGCAAGTGTATGTATGTTACGACAGGGCCGGGATAGCCAGGTTGGGAGGACATGGACTCGTGTTTGCGAGAACGTGAGTTCGAATCTCGTCATACAAAGAATCCCCGTATGTTAAATGGTGACTGGTGCACGTTAAATCTATTGGGTACACACATTTTTCCAAGTTTCCATAACAAATCAATACCTCTTGGAGATTGTTCGTTCTCTGGTTCAGGTCAAAAATGTGGATGAATGAATGAAGTACACTCATGTCCATAAATTAAGGATAATTCAGAATCACGCGGAAATCAAACTCTAAAATTAAAATTTCACCATTAGAATTATCACACACATCCTGAAGAAGAATATGCAAATTACAAGAAACCACTAGATGACGCTGGTAGTACGTCACAATGACGAGAGTGTAAGAGAGGGGTATATAAGTAATGGTGGCAAAGAAGTAAAATTATTCACAAGCGCTTTAAAAGCCTTTCTGTGCAATAACCGCATAGTTATGGCACAAAGGAAGCATTTGGATGATTTTTTACGTGGCAGAATCATCGGACGACTGGAATGTGGACGTACCTAGCTGGAAGTATCGGAAGAACTTGGAATCGCCCAGAGTGTCATCTCCAGACTTTGGCAACGATTCCAAGATGATGGTAATGTGAGTAGACGTTACAGCACAGGTCGCCCCCGAGTTTCAACGCCGAAAGAAGACCGGTATTTGGCAGTTACTGCCAAAAGAAACAGACGGAGCACAGCATCAGACCTGTCTCGTTAGCTCTCTTCAGCTACCAAACGACAGTTTCAAGGCAGACCGTGTACAGACGCTTAGGGCACATTGGTCTATATGCTCGTAGGCCTGCCAGATGTGTTCCACTTACCGCAACTCAATGTCGACTGCGATTAGCCTGGAGTAGAAAGCATGCATTGTAAACACCGCAACAGTGGTCTTGTGTGATGTTTTCCGACGAGTCCAGGTTTAGTTTGCAGTCTGATTCTCACCGGACTTTCATATAGAGAGCGCCAGGTACCCGTTACCACCAAGACAACACCATTGAACGACACCGTTACGGTGGTGCAGGATGGCTCGTTTGGGGAGGAATTATTCTTGGTTCCAGAACTGACCTGCATGTTCAGAGTGTAACGATGACAGGCCACATCTATAGGGATGTCATTCTGGAACAACATGTACGTTTGTTTCGGGGCGCCATGGGTGCTGAATTTCTGTTTATGGACGACAACGCCCGTCCTCACCGTGCAAACATTGTAGACGAATGCCTTCAATCGGAGGATATCACCCGTATGGATTGGCCAGCACACTCACCGGACTTGAATCCAATAGAGCTTGTGTGGGATATGCTTGGCCGACGAATTGCAGCCCGTCAACCCCCTCCCACCTGTCTACCGGACTTTCGGAGGGCATTGCTTGATGAGTGGTGTAATATTCCCCAAGATCAGATTGATAATTTGATACTCAGCATGCCTAGGCGTTGTACGGCCTGTATTGCATCGTCCGGGAGACATACTCCGTATTAACCATCATACTAATCATGTTATACTGATTTTTGTAAATAGGTTCTTTTTTGAAATTTGCTCCAGGGAGTGAAAATCGCAATTTTTATTAATTATGTCAAACATATAGCATCTTTTTTGCTCTTTACCTTTTGTTTACTACATGGATTTTACAAATAAGTCAAATTTGTTTGGCTTCTGTCTCTTTCTGTGCCTGAACTTCATTATTCTTAATTTATGGACATGAGTGTATACATGAAATACATTTATGGAGTGTATACATTTATGGACATGAGTGTATGTATCAAATACCATATCAGCATTTGCTAGTTTGTAGAGTAAGATTTCATGTAGCGCATTTGTCGTGAAAGATATCATGTAACATTTGCTCATTTGTAGTTTGAAATATCATGCAACATTTGCTCATTTAAATTTTATTTTATAACCGTCATTGAGCAACCAACCTAATTTTGAATTTACGACAGCCAATGTTCAACGCCGTATCCTTGTAATTTTGAACGAAATCGAGAAGACAAGGGAACTCCTGGATCAAGTATTAGTAGAAATTTGCTTTGGCGGAGGGCTTTTTGATGAAACTAACATGCATTTGCGTTACATGAAAAGGGAAATCACGAAACCTCTAACCAGAAACCACCTACGGAAAAAGGACTTTATCTCATGATATGTTTACCAATGAGAACCTATAACGTCAGTACAGTGTACTGTGGTCGATACGAGATAGGTGCGAAATTTGTATCAACCAGCCATTGCTGGGATTCGAACCCGAGGCTTCTTTCTCGTTTATAACTAAAAGTATCGTGTAGCACTTGTTCCTTTGCAATGGTTGAAATCGTTCAGCATGTATTGTAAATAGTGTAATACATTATGTGGCCCTTACTATTTTGTAGTATACGATATTACATAGCTTTGTTGTCCCTTAGATTATATAAAAGATTTTATTTTAAATATTATATTTTTATTTTATAACCGTCGTTGAACAGCCGACCCAATTTTGGGTTTACGACAACTAATGTTCAACTCCGTAGCCTTGTAATTTCGAACCCAATCCAGACGACAAGGAAACTCCTACATCAGTACCCCCCAGATGTATTGATTTGTCATGGGAACATGGAGGACTTTGCGACTCGACAGATTTAACGTGCATCAGACACCATTTACTACACGGGGAGTCTTTCGCCGGCGGGGAACGAACCAACGAACTCTTGGATGTTAGTCCAGTGCCATACCAACCAGGCTATCCCGGCCTTGAATAATAGTAAATATTGAGCGTTACTGGAAATATTTAATCAGCGTTTAGAATTTTTACTTCCGTCGTAATCGTCAGTGGTTTTTATTACCGTCGTTGAACAGTCGCCAAAATTTATCACAAAGATTCATTCATACATATTAGTTTCGGTTGGTCAAATATTTAATTATCTTTAAAGTACTATTTAAATAATTCTAAGTAAAATGAATTTGTACGTTTAAATTGTTTTCCCTTTTAACAGAATATATAGAAGTCAAATTTGTAACGACTATAGATTTCTGTCAGAGTGCTCAGTATTAGAAGATAATCCAAAATACGAAATTTTCTGGTGTGATTGTTTGAAAGGAAGATGGTGCAGTAAGGGAACTCTAGGCTATACTCTGGTATGTAGTGCTTTGCAATACACTTCAAAATATTTCAAGTTTGTAAATATTCATTTTTATCTTACAAAGAATGAGCGTTAAACAATCGCTGAAAGTTTAAGTCAGCTTTCACAGAATCTTCACTCGACTCTTCTGCTACGAAAACAAGAATGTCATACAACCAATTTAGGAGAAATGAACACCTTTTAACGATTAAGCATAACCCAAGTCAAAATTTTTGATGGTTTTCCATTGATGAGCCAACATAATCTTGATAGTAACCATCAATAATTCCATCATGAACCATTATGTTTTTTGATGGTAAGCAACATAAGTAACCACCACCCCAAAAGTAGGAATTCGGACTGATTTATGATGATCCAACATAAGAATAGCAACTTGTTTTAATTGTTTGTTCATCTTGAAGCATCAGAAATTTCCATCATAATTTCTTAGAAATCAAATGTTGGAACAATCATGAAATGCCATAACCCCAATGTAGGAATTCGAACTAATTTTTGATAGGCCAACATTAAAAAATGTTTTGATGGTATATTCGTGCTGCACCAACAATAATTATTATTAAAACATCATGGAAATGCATTGTTGCACCATTATGGATCATCGCGAATGTCTATTGTAATATCTTAGAAATCAAATGTTCGAGTGATCATGAACAACCATCACCCCAATGAAGGAATTCGAACTGATTTTTGATAGGCCAACATTAAAAAAATGTTTTGATGGTATATTCGTGCTGCACCAACAATAATTATTATTAAAACATGGAAATGCATTGTTGCACCATTATGGATCATCGCGAATGTCTATTGTAATATCTTAGAAATCAAATGTTCGAGTGATCATGGACAACCATCACCCCAATGTAGGAATTCGAACTGATTTTTGATAGGCCAACATTAAAAAAATGTTTTGATGGTATATTCGTGCTGCACCAACAATAATTAATATTAAAACATGGAAATGCATTGTTGCACCATTATGGATCATCGCGAATGTCTATTGTAATATCTTAGAAATCAAATGTTCGAGTGATCATGAACAACCATCACTCCAATGTAGGAATTTGGACTGATTTATGGTGATCCAAGATTAAAAAAAAAACTAAATTATTTTGATGGTATATACCTGAGAACCAACAAGAATTCCCATTATCCATCATAGAAATGCATAGTTGGAACCAACATGGATCATCATCGATTGTTGGTCCATTAAATTAAACTTCTCTTGATGGTTAACTATCATAGTATTAAAGTAGCATTTTCCATTATGGAATGCTGGAAGTTTGTTGGCATATCAAAAATCATGAATGCATAATGGAAAATGTTGGATGATGGTGACCATCAAATCATGTTGGACTATCTGAATACCAACATAAACCATCAAAATGTTTTGATCGGACCATCCTAGATGGCTGTTGAAACGGAGCATTTGTTTTCGTTTGCAACTGTTCTTTCCATTCTGTCTCAAGTAAGCCAAGCCCGTCAAGTATCAATTCTTTTAAGTGACACATTTTATATTTTTTCACTATATATTTCATACTTAATACAAAGACAGGCACGAAGCCATGTAGATCATAAGTAAACTAAATATGCATCAGAGTTGCCAGATACACAGAACAAAATTATATCACAGTTAGAATAACATATATAAACAATTATTAAACCTAAGTTAAAGTAAAAGATTGAAACGCGAAATAATTGTATTTTAACAAACTCGATGGGCGATACGGCGATGTGTTCCTGAGAAATTGAATTTCAAATAAGTCAGATATTTGGAATTCGATTTCTCAGGAACTATTCGAACGATTTTGTTCTAATTTTGTATTTTGCCATGTAAAATTAAATTGTTTAAAATGATGCAAAAAATTTATACCTTACAATTAAATTTTTTTTTACAATTATTAAATAAAATAATAAATATTTATTTAAGACTATTTTTTGAAAGGAATTATCTTTTGTCAGACTAAATTTATTATTGTGTGCAAAATTTTTTCAATTCAATTAAAATGTTTTAGAGATATAGGGAAATACGCAAAAAGTAAAATTAACATTAAGGGAACAAAAATCTGGACCGCTGATCTGACCAAAGTATTAGGGCCATATTTCCCTAATTAATTGAGGCTACTATTCCTTTGTGTTTGATTTCGTAACATAAAATATCGCCTGCACTTATTGATTAAATATTTGAGGTCACCTCTTAGAGCCATTAAGACTGAGTCCTAGAACGTGAGGATTCCGTCGTTAGATCAAAAATTATTCAGGGTGGTCCGTTTTTTTAAAACGCAAAATATGGCGTTTTTATATTGCAGGTCGTGCATCAATTCAAAATCGAAGCTGGAATTTCCCGTCTTCTGACTTTTCTTAAACTTACTCTAATCTGATTAGCGTTCAAATTGTGGAGACGGGTTTCATTATTGAAAGACAGGTTTTCAAACGATCATACGTGATATTTAGTGCTTTATTTTAATAACAAAGGTCTAGTTTTAATGCAAAATCGAAGCAGGAATTCTGAATAAATTCCTTCCAATTAAATAAGCGGTTTTATAGGCTTCACATATTCTAAACGTATTTTCACACGATCCAACGTGAAATCAGTGAATAGTTTTTATAATGAAGATAATGCACCAATACAGTATAGTGGCCGCCATTTTGGGTGTTGAGATGAACTAAAAAATTTTACAGTACTTGTAGTCCCATTTTTTGTTTACCTTTTCACAATAGTTTTATTTATTGATTCATTCATTTCTTGTTTGTTTCTATACTGATAACACATATTTTCATTCTCATTCGAATTAATTTAAAGGCAACATTAAAAACAAATTCGCATTTTTTTTTCTAAAAAAAAAAGCATATTTTTAAAAGAACTTAAACGCAATAGATATGTCGGTTATCAAGAAATCATCAATTGCTGCACATTGTTTGAATCTTCATTATATAGATTCAATTTATACAATGCCAAAATTATCTCCACTCTAGTCACATCAGCTCATATTGATGCTTTGGAATCTTGTTTTATTCAAATGAATGCTTTTTCCCATTTTAATGCCATTAATTCCTAACCACCTCTCCATACCGCGTGGAAATTGCGTTTTACCCTGATTTTCCGTTCTCATCCACTGTGGTTTTTCTTAATTTAGTTTTATTTTTATTTTCAGTCTCGAATACTGTGGTTTTTCTACTTTTGTCTCTAATCTTATTTTAATTTTTAACCTCTTAATTTTTCCATTTTTCGTTGGCAACTTTAACGTTTTTTATTTCAAATCACTTTTGCTTTATCTCTTTCACGTCTGAAAAGTCTTTAAAAGGGTGCCTATTTTTGAAGCACTTCGACTGTTATTTTCCATTTATTTATTCTTGCAGCGATTGAATTTTTTAATCTGGTAAGCATATTCTTAGTAATATATTCGTACTAATTCTTATACAACTGTCATTTTGTCAAATTCATTTAATAATAATCACGGTAACCACAGTTTTTTTTACTTACAAATACATTTAGTTTACCTCAACACCAAAAAAGATATCAAATATGCACCAAAATTTTTTACAGCGTATTATTTTCTAAAAAATAACTTCAATATTTAGAATCTAGAAAAACGTGTCGCAAACACACAAAGCTTGGTCACAGACTATTCTGTATGAAATCTATGACGGCTTAACACGGGCAGAAAACATAGTTTTTCATCCATTTTGAAAAATAAAATATATTTTAAATATTTAAATAGAGTGTAAGTTTTATGTTATGTTTTGATCCCCCTTGAAGTTTGATTCAAAAGTATTTTTATCACCAAAACAGTATTGACAAAATTAAAAAGCATTATTGCCTATCCTAATTATTATTTCAATACAACTTTAATTAATTGTTGTTGTTGTTACTTATACAAGTTGCCAATACAAACAAGCCTGCTTGGGAAATCAAGCGAGTTTTTTTAGACTTGTGTTTCTTTTTTTTTTCAGTCGCACCATCTGTAACCAAGAATACGACTTCAGCCAAACACGCGTCACAGCCCATTTTACTGGACGGACCCAATCATACTCCATTCACTCCTCTATCCACAAATCGTAATTTTGATTTGAACCATAGAACGATCAATCTCCTATAGAACACCCCCAGAGGTATAAGTTTGTTATGGGAACTTGGGGGACTTTGTGACCCCGACAGATTTAACGTGCACCAGTTATTTTTTCATACACAGTGATTCTTCGGTCAGTGAAATTCGAGCTTATGTCCTCACGAACACGAGCCCAGCGTCCTACCAACCAGTCTCTCCTGGCCTTAATAGACAGGTCACTTCATGACGTCACTAACGATACCTCTCCGAAAACGTTTCAATAGTAACATTTAAGATAAGTTTTAACATGGCGTGTTTTGTTGAAACTGAAGTGTTATATGTTTATCGTTTAATTTTAATTACAAATTAGTTTGTTTAAATATAGTAAGGGTTTGGCTAGAAAATAATCGGTTTGATATAATAGCATCATTCCTTTTTAGTTTAAGACTTGTTAAATTGTAAAAAATGAAAAATTAATTATGAGTTTCGCTTTATTATATGTCTGGTTGGTTAAAAAATATGGTTATGATTTCTATTGCATATTTTTCGTCATCTTACTTCTAACTTTTCATCAAATTTATCATTGCTTTAATTTTTTTTGTTGTTGAGCCAAAATTTATTGAGTGAAACAAAAAGGTTGTTGAAGCAATTCATGTGGATTTGCACACTGTTTGAATTTTCATTCTAAAATTATTGTAAAATAACCGGCTGCAGTCTGTTCATCCAGTTAACCGTAAAGTTTACGGTATAGAAAATTTTTTACCTTCATGGCTTTGAAACAAATTATACTACTTGTATGGTTAAAAAAAAAGCATGAATACAGAGCTACATGGTTTTTTTAACCATTTACAACTAGTATGTCTTCAAAAACCGTAAAAAAAATTAACTTGGCATAGGAGCTATACTTTTTGTTAAGTAATTGGCATTGCAGAGTGTAGGACGTTGGTAACTGTACATGTGTTGAAAGAAATGTTATGATGTCATCGCTAGGACTCGAACACCAGTTCTGTCGGTCATGACACTGACAGCCCTCTCGGCTATAATAATTAAGCAGATGCAAGGATCTAAGAGGCTTCATTGGGTGGGCTTAGTCACTGCCATAAAATTTTGGTTGTTTAACCGTATTATATGAAAGCAGTTAATAAACGATTTTTCTTACAATTAACAGTTGGATTACCATCTTATTCATGGTCGTTTTCCTGTTTTGTTTTAATAGGGTAAAATAACAATTAAATAAATTGTTATTTAATAATTTTTTCTGAAAAATTTATAACGATGTAGCAGAGAACATATGTAAAAATGTGAATACAGATTAATAATAAGAAGAATGCATAACTTAAACTTTTTAAGGAGATTTTTCAATAAAAAGAGTTCTTCATCAGTTAAAGGCTGTGTAATTATCTTCTCCTTTTTTGCAGGATATTTTTTTTTTCAAATTTAACATACATTTTTCAAACCTTTGAAAAAAAGAATTGAAAAATATCAGAGGCTGAAAGCTAATATAAATGGGAAAAAATCTAATTCTGCTCACTCATTATAAAGAATATAAAAATATCGTGATTTACTAACTTAGTATACTTAGTATACTCGACACACTTCAGAATAAATACATTAAATAACAGTATAAATTACAAACTGTCATAGTTCTTATACTTGAGAATGGTAATTTCTATAACTGTTTCGAGTTCATGAATTTACAATAGGTTTACATTAAAAAAATTATAAGAATAATACAACAATTATAATTCACTAGAAAATTAATAAGATATTATTAAAAAGATATTGTGATATATAACAAAAATAAGTGAGCTTTTATATAAGTAATAAAAAGTAATGATGAGTAGTACAAAAGAAATTAGTGCTTTGCTTCTGTTTGTAAATTGATTACTCAAGGACGCACAATATATTTAAATTCTAAGCTGTGTGAGGCATTAATATTACTGGGAACTCATGAAGTCCCGAGTAGAAAAGAAATTCTTCTGATAAAAATCAAGGAAGGACAGTTTAGGTTGTTATTATACATAAAATTTTCGATACATTAATTTTGCCATTCTGGATATCTAATTAACTATGTTATAAGTATGTGCTTTCTATTAGGTTGCATATGGGCCATTATACCATAAAATTGCGCTAATGAATTATACAGATTATGAAATGTTGTTACAAAAGTTGGAGGATTTTTTTGGAAATTGTCATTACACCGACGATACGCTTAAAGCTTATTGGCCCTGCGAGTAAGTTTTTTTTTATAAAAACAATTGTATTTATATATATATATATATATATATATATATATATATATATATATATATATATATATTTCAGCATGGAATACTACCTGCAAGTGAGATGTCCTGGTTCAAGCTATGAGATAGAAGGGTGTTTCACTCTGAATACAATAATCGGACGACCAGAAATGAAACCTGAGAAAATTCCCTCAAAGGGAGGTAGGTTCTCAAATGACTGTAAGGTTTAAGAAATTATGCAGCATTATTCTTAAGAAATATTTTTAGAAGTACATATTTCTGAATCCTTCTAAAAGCTAAATTTAAATAGAAATCCTAATAATATATTGAAAAACTGCACTCATTTACAATTGTCAAAGTAATATTCAAGTGCCGAAGAAGAAATTTTTTTCCCTTTTGTAGCTAATTTATGATTATATATCTATAATCAATGATTAAAAAAAACACTGATTAAAAAAACGGGATTAAAATTATTTAAAACCAGTTTCCTCAGCTATTTAAGCCCTGTAACGTTTTAGATATTGTTATCATCATCATTAAACATAAAGATGTTTTTCTGGTATCGTGGTAAGTGAATAACCACGGCAATACACGTCTTTTTCACTCCGTGCTCTTACATGTAGTTTTTAGTTTAGATTATTTGGAAAAATCGTTACACAATAAATTAAAAATTTATTGGTAAGTTTCTCTAAAAACTTAAATGATGGCGTAATGTAAATTACGCCGTTGATGCCTTAAATTATGTAAATTATGCCGATGATTATCTTTTGTTTGTTGTTTTATTTGTAACTAAACACTTCATCAAAGTGTTTAGTTACAAATAAAACAACAAACAAAAGATAATTCCTATGATGTCATTTTTCAAACTGTAGATGAATTACGTAATAAACACAAGAAGAGCAAAATTACAGTAACAATTATATTTGATAAAGTTTATAAACTTGATCTAGTAGAAGAAAAAGTCCAATTTTATTACCAGACATGTATGGAATTTTTAACGGTGCTATTAAAGTAAGACAAATCAAGTAAATAAGTATTGAACAAGTAAATAAATTAAAATAGATAAGGTAAATTTAGTATTTTAATGATATTTTTCAGATAATCTTTACTCATAAAAGTTGCAAACAATGTCAAAGATAACAGGTGTTAACCTGGAAAAAAATCAATAGCAAAAAAAATAATGAGAAAGATTTGTGTTGTATAGATTTTTTGGATTTGATTAATAACTTATTTGCCAATAATATAAAAGGCAAGCATGGAAAAAATGCATTTATGAACTCGTGTAATTTTGTTTTTTGGTATTTTCCAGTTTACTTTTTGCTTCTTACGCCTCATGCCGAAGAATATCCTCCCTTTCCTAAGAAAGAAGTTGTTTCAGTGCATCTTTCCATTCACACCCCTCGGCAGATTGTTAACCCTTTTAGTAAAGGAATTTCTATGATTGTTAATACTGTTCAAGAATTACGACTTAAAAAGGTATTAATTCTTTTGTAAAGAATACATAAAAAATTGAGCTTAATATATTAAAACAGAAAAACAATTATAAATTCTATATGTTATTTTGTATTTAGCAATTATTTTTAGAAAACAAGAACGTTTTACTTTTCCCCCATTTTGATAAATATCCTCTTTTCGTTTAAAAAAAAAAAAAAAAAAGTTGTTCAGCGCATCTCTCTCCATTCATACTTTTTGCCAGATTGTTAACACGATTCAAAACATTCGATTAAAAAACAGGTGTTAATTTATCGTGTAAATATTATATAAAAAGTAGAGCATAATATAATAAAACAGAACACAATGCTAAATTCTATATGTTATCATGTTTTAGCAATTATTTTTAGAAAAAGAGTATGTGCTGTTTTCCTCCATGCTTAATAATATCCTCTTTTCATTAAAAAATAAATTGTTCCAGCGCATCACTCCATTCATACTCTTTAGCAGATTGTTAACTCACTTATCAAAATATTTGCCATGATACTTAACACAATTCAAAACATTCGATTCGCAGCAGGTGTTAATATATTCTGTAATTTATATTTAATAAGTTAAGATCAACACAATAAAACTGAAAAACAAAATTAAATTCTTTACCTTATGATGTTTTTAGCAATTAATTTCAAAATGTTAAATAGAATTATTATTATTTTAGAATATTGACATAATATATATATATATATATATATATATATATTAACCTATTTATCAATGAATCCGCCATGATTGTTATCACGATTCAAACCATACGTGTTTTTTAAAGAAAATAATATTTAAAAATCCAGAACTCACCTTGATAAAACAAAACAACAATATTAAGTTAAATGTACTATCATCTTTTAAGTGATTTTTTAAAATGCATGCATTCTATTCATATAAGCTTCAGTTTTCTTTTAAAAAAATCACTTAACACTGCTATTCACTTACTAACCGTGATTTCTGGGAATTATTCTTTATTTTGAAAAATTCTATTAATTCAATTAATGATCTTTCTGGTATGCCATCCATTCCCAATGTTTGAAAAATTGTTCTACACCCTGGACTTTATACAAACACCCTCATACCTGTTTCTCATCTCCCTTCTTTTATTATCTCTTTCAAGCTGTTCTAACTGGTTAATCCCCTTTGTACTTGTTTATTTTTCAACAGTTTTTTGATGTTGAAACGCTGAGGAAAGTTCTTGATAAATCCCGAAACTATAGTATGTCCATTTCTCTACTTTCATTTGAGCCTTATTCCGGTCGCTTTTGTTTTACTCTTATTGTGTATTTTTCCCTCATGCTAAAAAATATTCTTCCTTTACAAAAAAAAAACAACAACAAATAAGTTTCAGTGCATCTCTCCATAAAGACTGTTCGACAAGTTTTGAATCCGTTTAAAATGGGATTTAACATGAATGTTAATGTGACTAAAAACCTTCGAATAAAAAAAGTGGTGATTTTTGTAAATTTTATATTAGAAAGTTTAGCTCAATATAGTTTAAACCGAGCAATATTACTGGATAGTATACATTATCGTTTCTAAGCATTTTTTTAAAAACACATGTATGTGGTTTAGGTTGTTCAAAAACTACTTCCCCCACCTTATGATACAAACTGCCAAGACTACATTGAAATGTGGAAACAAAGAGGCGGACATGGTCCCGTTAATCAACACGTAAGTATTTTTTTTTTTTATACTTTAGTAAGTTAAAATTTATTTTAGATTTGTCTTTAACCCCTTAACATATATTTCAGAAAAATGGACAAAAAATGCACAATTTTTTTGACTGTTTAATTTTGTTATTTGTGTTATTTTAAAAGTTAGAAAACGGTTTTTTATTACAAAAATAAAATTTTAAATACAATAACTACTGTATTTATAATCTTTACACACACATAAAAAAAGTAATGGATTACACACACATCTTATTCAAATAGAGCAAATGAAGCAAAATTTTGAATCTAAATATAGTATAACTAGTATAATATAATATAAAAACACAACAATATGATTTTCAATAAATAAATTTTACAAATCTTTTACAGTATGGTATATCCCAAAACACGGTACTGCTCACAAACCCATATCGCACTCTTTGTCCTCGAATGAAGTCGTAATCGGTGAAAAACTAGCACCACTAATGCCATCTATTAGGAAAATAATGAATTAGGTATCCGAAAGTAGAAACGCTCGGGCTTCACAAAATAGAGACGTTCATTTTTCTCCTGCTCCAAGTCAGTTCGGGCATCACCAATACTGCACGTAGTAGTTGCCCGAACTGGATTCGGATGATACTGGCAAGGGGTTGCTCTAAAACTGTTGACTTTTGTAAAAAAAATCAGTTTCTTAAATGGCTTAAGAAGGCTAATGGTCTACTTCAATTTTCACACATTTATAGTTCTGGTCCTAAAAGATAAAATTAACGACACGAATGCAACCCAATATTGCCTTTGAATTTGAAGTTGCATTCATAACATTTCTGTTTTTTTAAAACTGTTTTTAAATTGGTACATTTGTTTTACATAAATTGATGAACTAAACTAAACTAAACTCAGTGGCATGAAAGCCCATAGACGGCCAAGCCCTACAGTGTCCATCTCAGTTTTCTTGTCCTTGGACTCTGGGATGCAGGAGCAGATGTTTCGGTTAGGCGGTCAACCGAACGCGAAACCCCCAGTGTTTAATTCCCAAGCATGCTTAGTACTCATTTATCGACCCATTGAAGGGATGAAAGGCTGAGTCAACCTTGCCTGGACCGAGGATCGAACCCAGGATCTGTGACACGGGAACGCGAAGCGCTAACACTCAGCCACCTGGTGCAGCCTTCTGAAATTCAGAGTGTAGTGAGGATTGTTAAAGTGGTCCATATATATATATATATATATATATATATATATATATATATATATATATATACTGTTATATACTGTTTGTCTACGTTAGGTACTCTGACAGACATTCGTCTGGAAGTGTGGCAGTGACTATGGTAACGAGGTATGATTAATTCAAGTAGGGGTGCGGGTCCCTCTTTAAGACTGGTTTTGGCGTGTAGAGATTAGTATATTTGGTATAATCCCCACTTGAACTCTGAAGAAGAAATCTGACTCAACTCCAGTACAACTTTCAACGTGAAACCGTTCATTAGAAAGAACCATGGATTTGCTTCGTGTTATTTTACAAACAACTCATCAAGTCCAAATAAACAACTATATTTATTAACATTTAAGAACTTGGTAAATTTAACTGAACATTTTAACATAAATAAAATATACAACTTTGAAATTCAAGCAGCAAAGAAAAAGCTGCAAATGTGTAACCGGCAAGAACATGCCTAACTGCCAGCTAGTTATTCACGAACCGACGGAGAGAGAGAGAGCTAGCTGTGGAGAGGCGGTCAAGCTTATATCAAAATGCACCCTGTGCGTGTTTCGTCGATTTCGTACTTCACGCATATACTCCGAGGAAATCTCCATCCAGATGCGAAGTCTACGTCATACAACAATTATCGGCTGCAAGCGACGTAATCCAACGTCAGAGAGTCGTAGGTTCGTAGATTCGGACTTGGCAATTCAGACCGCAACGCCACAGGCGAGAGAAAATGAGACCTCTTTCTTCGGTCTATTGTGTTAGCTCTAGAGTGAAGAGAAATAATTATTCGCGTCTGAAACATCGTTTAAATCGTTCGATTTTCTCTTTCTTAAAAGAGTCAAAATTTTAATAGCGAAAGCACCCAAAATTTGATATCATAATTATTACATTTTTTGTAGTTTTTTAAAAAGTATATATTATACAAAACAATAGCCCAAAACCATTTTTTTTATTTAATTTATTTTACAAGATATTAACAATTAAATTTTAAATCTCTTTTTAATTAAAAAATAAATATCTAAGGATAGAATGAATAGATTTTTAAAAAAATGTATCTCATTTTACGGGGAAATAATAGAAGTTTTTGATAAAATAATTATAATAAAACAAAGGTTTAAAAATTTTAATTTTTATTGCAAAATTAAGTTGTAAAATGAAAAACAAAAATTTTATTAATGTCTTACAAAGTTCAATCAAAACCCATTTTAAAGAAAATTTTATTCTGAACAAAATGGCTTTTTAAAAAAAAATGGATCGCAATTCCATAAAAAGTTATAGCTTTTTTCGCGAAACGCTGCACCGCGGCGCGCTCTGCCACTCCACTCCACTGATCGCTCAATCGCGCTGTATCAGTTGATTTGGAGGGAATTTAAAAACCTCAACTAAAGTGTCACAAAATAACAAACATTACATTAAATAATAAATTTATAATTTTAGGTGAATAATATTATGAATAATTAGTTATTTATAATTTATTTACATAATTTTTGAGAGATCAAACTTGGAACTAGAAGAATATATTTTATTTATAACTATTTTTTTAAAAACTTCAACTATTTCCGCGTAAAATGAGATACAATTTTTTGAAATCCATTTATTCTATCCTTAGATATTTATTTTTTAATTAAAAAGAGCTTTAAAATTTAATTGTTAACATCTTGTAAAATAAATTAAATAAAAAAAATTGTTTTGGGCTATTGTTTTGTATAATATATACTTTTCAAAAAACAACAAAAAATGTAAAAATTATGATATCAAATTTTGGGTGTAACCGCTATTAAATTTGGACTCAATGACAAATTAAAATTTTTATTTTTATGTAATGATTGATAAATAGGATATGTATGAAAATTGTATAAAATTGTTTAAAGCAAGCTCAATGTTTTATTAATAAATAACTCATCTATAAATTTATCATCATAGTAAATTGGTTATTAAGAAGAAAAAAATAAAAAATTAATTTGCTAATAAAAAACTGTTAGAATTACTTTTTTTAATAAATAGTGAGAAAAACTATACAGGTTACATTAAAATACGAGTAAGAAAACGTAATTTAAGCACAAAAAAAACTTAGATAATTTCAGATGGTTTGATGGGTGCTGATAAAAATCATCGTTGATAGTTTTAGATTTCATCCTATTTGCGGTAACTTGCTTTCAGTTTAAAAAAAAAAGTAAAAAATAAATAATAAAAACAAAGATATCTAATATTTTTTCGGCACAGATAACGTGAACTACACTATTTTCAGCAAAAGTTTTATCTCCTTTTAAAATCAGAGTTAATAAGTTTAAGCACTTCACTTTTTCCAGAAAACTCAAATAATAAAAGAAATGAACTGCTTTAAAAAATGTGCAAGTTTAGAAATTAAACCATCTAACACTCAATGAACATTCATAATAAATAACGTAAAATTAAAAAGTAACATTAAAAAAACCTGCTCTACCCTTAATATCAGAATTTTTTCACTTTTTTTCTTTTTTTTTTCCTTTGTATATAAAAAATAGCAACTGATTGAGTAAAGAGAATCATTTTAAGTAAGAAAGAAATATCCATGCGAATCTTTAAAAAAGTTATTGAATCAGATTAAATAAATCTCCTACTGGTGGCTGAGTCAGCCAATCTGGTATACTTCCCATACAAGCTATCATCGAAGCTACCGTCCCTAAAATGCCCTCTTCTTGTTTCCATAGCACCAGACTGTCGCAGACTTTGTGGCGGTCAGAGTACCTATCGTAGACAAACAGTATATATATTGAGTATTTGTACGGATCCCTCCGTTGTACGTAACAAAGCTGAGGAAAATTACTTATATTTCACAAAATCTGAGGACATGCTATTGGATAACATATGGGTACCAAAGATAATGAATCAAATTTCTAAATTTTAGGAATGTTTTGAGGAATGCTTGAAAAACGTCAGTATGCAGGATCGTGGATGTATTCCTCGTTTCTACCAAATGCCAGGAAATGAAAGACGTTGCAGTTATAAGGGTAAGTTACCACAAGCTAGAGAAGGGCAATCCATCAGCTGTACTGTGTAGGTATTGGATACCAAATTTCACCGAAATATTGGATGGTTTCAAATATTCTTCTCTTAGACCTGAAAATTGCCAGTAAAAATCCGGCCACTTTTTTCAACCTCTTTCTTTTAAAATTTGTTTAATGATAAAAGTAATCAATAGCCAGGGTAGAAAGAGACTCTGGAAAACAGATTGTTCATTAAAATGTCCGATGTTTCCTTTCAAAACTTTGATCCTTCAGAATTTATCAATTCATGGTTGAAAGATTCATATGGAAAGAAAGTTCTTTAACAATTCACATATTTCAAGGTTGTAATGTATACGTTAAATGCATTTTTCTTCCCCAAACATATCATAAAACTAGCTCTTAGAAGTCAGTATGTTTAAATAAATTATGCTGCATATTCATCGTATATTTATTGTGAAGTTAAATTTTCTTATCCTCAGATTAATTCTAACAAGAATACTTTAAAAAGAAAATAAAACAAAAATAAAAAAATAAAATAAAAAAAATAAATAAATAATAAAAAAAAAAAAAAAAAAAAAAAACATTATTTTATAAAGGAAAAAAAATGCAAAAAGTGACTTTTAAATGAAAAGGACCCATCGACATCGCTCACCGACTCATTAGGTTTGAGGAAAAAAATAGGCAACACAAAGTTATTATTGCCTATCCCTTACTAATTACTTACTGAAAATTTAAATTTTCTGCTTTACCTTCTCTATCTTGCGTTATCTGTTCCTCAATATACATGGACTTATAAACCGAACTTTGTAGTGAGCTCACAAGCCTGCACATGCATGTGTAACAATAACTATATAAATTAAAACAAATGTATACATCCAGAATTGCGAAGAGATTCGAACCCATTACCTATACGTTTCTGTTTTAGGATGTTGGGGCAACCTGATATATAACAATCAAATTATTTCTTTAGATCAACCTTGTTCAGCCATTCAAATAAATCTACAATTTTTTTTACAGTTTTTGAGGTTGAAGAAGAAGAAGAAGTAATCAACCAAAATCAAAGTCATCAAAAATTTTCGGAATAAAATAAAAGTTATCAATGGACATTTTTGCTTTGTCTTAAATTGCACAAGAACGGTTAAAATTACCCACTAATTTTACCAAAATGCATTGCCATAGCGCTTCGGTAAAAATAACTGTACTTTTTGGCGTTCCCAAATAGACAAAATATACTAGTAATATTCCCATACATTGGTAATTTTGATCATACTTTATTCAGAGTATGCAACTTATTTTAAGCATATTTAGCCTTATAAGAATTAATGAATTTGCAATAAAAAAATTCAGTTTAAAATCATTAAGTTGTAAATTGTTTTCAGTCATAGCTCAGATCATAAGAAGTTGAATATTTATATAATTAGGGTTACGTATAGCTTTATTTGGACATTCATAATTACCACAATTCACTGCACCCCAAAGGATTCGGTAGAGCAATTTACAGTAAATATTTAAAATGGAACAATAAATAATTCAACAATCGAAAAGAACAAAAAACAGTTTTAAATTTGAAAAAAAAACTATAAACAGTAAAAAGGAAATAAAGAAGAATTTAAATTAATGTCTCGTTTTTATTCTTACTTCCCAATGTAATTTGATGATCTTTCCATTATACTGGAAACCCCTCTTGATTAGTCAAAAGATGGTTCCAATTCAAAGTGTCTGCTTAGCAAATTGAGCGTATGTTGTTATTCGCTGATAGTACTCTTATTTTGAAGAAATATTCTGTCAAACAGCCATTGCTAGTCTGTAGTCTAAAATTTGGTACTGCCTCTTTTCGCGGTTTTTGGTTTTACAATTTCCAACAATTTTGTATACCTTCCTAGGATTTACCTCTTGATATTTTAGACACATCGTTCTTATTCATTTCATTAAATTTGTTAAAACATATTTATTTAAACATAACATATTTTTTAAAACATCGCGTTTTTAGTGTATTTGATGTAACGGGTGCATTTTCTTGCTGAATATTATTTTCGGTTTCAGCTGAAAAGTTTTTCTTTAACCCTCGATGCCAACGTTTAATGAGATCCACTGAAACATAATTGTTTTCTCTAATTTCTTAAGAAAATGTAAAGTTTGTTTGATTTCATAGATGATCTGAGTTTCAAGACAATGATTTTTCGCCACTGAATGTATGGCTGATATCGAATCAACCATGATAACCACATTTGAGAACATATTTGTAAATGTTTTTAAGTTTTCTAAGACTAGATAGATTGCATACATCTTTCGAATTGCTTATCGTAACGCACAGAAGCACTTAGAGAAAAAGTCTACTATGAACTCCAGCTCCTGACATTTCTTGATTCCGCGATGCGCATATATAAACACGGTGTCATTCATCTTACGGATCAAGTTCGTTAAATATACACAATGAAGTTGCTTTCAGATCTGTTTCAATACTAACTCTTCTTCACGAGTTTAAAATAGTCGGTTTACTTCAATTATTGATTAAATAGATGTATTTAATCAATAGAGTGGACTATCTTTATCGTGTTTTTAAGCAGGTTTGATGGCATCATAGATTTAAAACGACGGCTAAAGGCAATACCTCTTAGAAGAGAGAAGGCGTCATAACGGGTTACAAAAAACAAGAAATTGGTCCTTCCCAAATCAAATTTTGATGGGTTTTCATTGATGGACCAATATAATCTTGAACGTAACCATCAATAATTCCATCATGAACCAATATATTTTCTGATGTTAATCAACATAAGTAACCATCACCTCAATGTCGGAATTCGGACTAATTTATGATGGTCCAACATAAGAATAGCAACTTGATGGTTTGTTCATGTTGAACCATCAGAATTTCCATCCTAGTTTCCTAGAAATCAAATGTTGGAATGATCATGAGCCACCATCACCTCAATTTGAGGAATTCGGACTGATTTATGATGGTCCGACATAAAATAAAAAAAACATTTTTTTTTGATGGTATATTCCTGAGAACCAACAAGTATTCCCATTAAATCATCATGAAAATGTATTGTTGAAACCATCATGGACCATCAGAGATTGTTGGTCATGAAAGTCAAACTTCTCTTGATGGTTAACCATCATAGTTTTAAAGTAGCATCTTCCATCATGTAATGATGGAAGTTTGTTAGCAGATCAAAAACCATGAATACATAATGGAAAATGCTGGATGACTGTGACCATCAAATGATATTAGACCATCATGAGTCGCACTGAAACCAACATAAACCATCAAAATTGCTTGATGAAACCATCAAGAATTTTGACTTGCTCACCTTAGTAGCCGAGCGTAGTGACATCTTCCTTATTTTTTCTCCATTGCGCAGTTTAAGTTCGTTGCGTTGGACTACTACATTGATCCGTGTTGAGGTCTTCTCTATTCAAGGAAGTGTTGCTAAATGTCACATCATGAGTAATTATTCTCATCAAGAAGTCTTTTTATTGACACAGTATCTAACCTATTATTTTTTCATTAGCTATGAAAGTTTCAGAGTATTCAAAGATCAGATTTTTTTTTTCAAAAGACGCTAGAAAATATTTTAATTATTTCAATTTTTAAAATATGTACTATCAGAAAAATATTTGTATTTTATAGACAGCTAACATAATTTTGAAGAAGTTTGATTTTTTGACGGAGTAAAGAGAATAATATACTTTTAATTATTTTTATTTCTTCTCGAGAAAATAAATAGAATTGGAAATCAATTGAAGACAAAGTCTATGTTTAAAAAGACTTACAAATAAGACTTACATTGTAAGTCATACAATTATTAAGACTTACAAGGTACATCTTTTGCTATAATTAATTTGAATTTTACAGAACAACTAATAGATTTATTGGAAGATGAAAATACAAAATGTGAAAAAGAACATTGTCAACCTGCTTGTTTGTAAGTATCATATTTGATTTTCTCAAAAGAATAGTACTTAGAAGAAGCTCTATTTAAGGGGACAATGGACGTTCTAAACCAAAAATTGTAATTTTCCTCCTAGCCATATGAAATTTTTATTGAATGTTGGTAAGCTCAAGAGAAGCTTATGCATAATTTTCTTTAAAAAAACATTAATTATTTTTCAAGTTACAGCTAAAAGAATATTTTTAATTAACGATAAATTGGCAAAACGTAAAAAGTCCCTTGCGCATCAGTTTTGCTTTTTTTCAAAAATATTTTTGTACAAAAAATGAGGTTATAAGTACTTTTATGTATTTAACTTGTTTCTGGTACAATATAGAGCAATAATGTGTATTAAAAGGTTTTTTACATATTGCTCTTAAAATTTTATCAAAAAATTATTTTTCATAAATTTTTGTTCAAATATTAGCCATAAAATTTTTGTGTTATGGTAAGTAAATGTAGTTCTGTATTTAGAACAATCATCAAACAATGCCTGAAAAAAATTTCAGAACAATAGAGCAAAAATTGATGCGCAAGGAACTTTTCGAAGATTGGAAATCGTACAAAAATCTTATTCTAAGAAAAATCAATTTTTTACTTTGGAAATGATTTACAACATATGTGCAGCGTTGTCCAATGCACATGAAATGTTTTTTTACATATCATACTGTAATTCACACATTTTATATAGAATACTGTAGGCAATACTATAATTTTTTACAAAAAACTAAATCACGAAATAGGTTTTTTTATTATATGATTTATAAAACGAGTTAAGTATTAACGTCTCTCGAATTTTCATCAACATACAACAAGCAGTTTTTTTTTCCAATGAAAGATCCTATTTAATTTTATTTTATACCGCTTACTATCGTTTTCCAAACCCCGAAACTCCTTCAGCACTACATAACTCATTACACTAGTTCTTCACACTTTTCCTCCAGTGCTTTTATCACTAGTGCAAAAATTTATTTTTTAATTAAGAATTGCGTCATATAATTGATTTTACAGTTTGTATAAAGTAATGAAAATATAATTGAACAATGAATACACAATGAATAATTAATAATAAATTAAATGTAATAATGATGTATATTATGTATTTATGATGTGTATTTTTTTTTTATCGTTAATATTACTATATCTAAAAAATGTTATGTAAAATAGTTGACTTTTAAAAAAAACGAATATAAAACCTAGATTTATTTATTAATAAGTCTGGGGGCGTAGCACACTGGTTTATTAAAAAATAAACCTACTTTATTTTATTTTATTACCGTTGTTGAACAGTCGACCCAAATTTGAGAATACGATTACTAATGATCAATTCCGTAGCCTTATAATTTTGAACCCCATACAGAAGACTTAGGAACTCCTGGATCCGTACCCCCAGAAGTATTCATTTGTTTAGGGAACTTGGAGAACTTTGTGACTGATTTAACGTGCACCAGCAAGCCCTAACAACCAGGCTATCTCTGTTCAGTATTTTTATTTGTATTTTATAACCATCGTGAAGAGGCGGCCCTATTTTGGGCTTACGAATACTAATGTTAAACTCCGTAGATTTGTAATTTTGAATTCAATCCAGAAGACAAGAATACTCCTGGATCAAGTTTTGGGAAAAATTTGCCTCCGTGGAGGACATTTTGATAGAACTAACCCGCGTTTGCGTTACATGGAGAGAAAAAACCTCAAAAAAACCTTGCACGGTTAGCTTGACGGAAAGCAGACTCTACCCCTTTATCGTCTACCACTGCGGATATTTTAAGTCAGCAATGTAGTCGATGCAAGGCGGTTGCGGAATTTGTATGAACCAACCATCGCTGGGATTCGAACCCTGTTAAGCACATTGGAAGACGAATTCTTTATCTCCGAGCCACCACGACTACCTGTTCATTAATTATAAATATGGCTGTTCTTAATATGCGCACCGGTAACCATAACTGCTTATACAGCTCATTTTAGATAACTTTAGTCGCCGTTTCTGCCTTGTTCTTGAGTAATATTCTGGATTTTTTACTTAAATATCTTTTAAACATTGTTCTGACTGTGTTAGAGGCGATGCCTCTAATTCTCGCTATTAACCCTGAAACAACGACGGCGGCAACAGAAATTTATTTTCTTTCATTAATAAGAGAAAAAAATTATTTCTTTAAATAGTAAAATTTCTTGTGCAAGTAGTTAAGGGATAATTTATAGCTGAAAAAAGTGATTGTTAAGTTACCTAGTTTTAGAGCAAAAAATAAATGAAATAATTTTTTGATTTTGTTATTAGCGAAGAGACTTATGAAGTTACAAGACAAATAAAAGAGCAGTATTCTGAGGTAATTTTTCTTTTATTATATTTCACTTTTTTGTATTTGTTTGAAATGAGTTTAGTTACTTGCGTCAATTTAGTTACTTATCAGTTTAATTATCATTTAGTTTAGTCTAGTTAAGTACTTTTGCATTACTTGAGTTACTTATCAGTTTACTTATGGTGTGACCCATTACGACTGGCATAATATACTTTATTAAGGGAATATGTAATTCCATTTAAGCCTACACTTTCAAATTAAGATTTTCTCCTTTACAGGCTGGTTGCGGATTTGGATCTGATCCTTAGTAAGTATTCTTTTTTTTTTTTTTTTTTTTTTTGAATTTTTAAAATTCATAAAGCATAGGGTTCGAAAGAGATTGTGCAGCGAGTAAACAAGTTGCAATGCCTACATAATTTTGACCGAAATTCCTTTTTGTCAATTTGATTTTGATTCGAAATAAAATACTTTTTAAAAGCAATATTGCGTTTTTTAACAACAATTTTGTTGATGTATTACACTGTTAAGTTTATAACCTTCAAGCACTTTTTTGGAGCGCAAATTAGCAATTGTTAAAATTTCAAATTGGTATGTAATTCGCTAAATAGTCTTCAAGAGAAGAAAATATGAAAATCAAGTGTAACAACTGATCTAATATTGCTTTATTTTAAGATCGAGTGATTTTTAAAAAAAAAAAAAAAAAAATTATGGAACTTATGTTTGTTTTTATTAAAAAAATTTACAAAAATATATTTTTATTTTTTATAAACAATTTTTATTTTATTTTTTACATTACAAATACTGCTTTCAATAGTTTAGAAAGTGAAAAAGTACTAATTCGAAAAAATGTTAAAATAAATTTTAAGAAAAACACGATATGGGCAGTTTTCGTTTTTGTTTCGCTTAAGAAAGTTAGTGACATAATGTTTTTAATCTTAAATAATGCTGCTAATCAAAAGAAAATCTTTTAAAATTAAATAAATTATTTTGGTTTGTGAATTATGTGTTGATAACATACTGAAAAGGATATTTTTATTTTAGTCAAAACATCAATGTTGCTATATTCTTGAACGGAATGGTAACAGTAACGTATTCATATTCCCCTAAATTTGAGGTAATAGTTTTCATCTGTTTTATTAATTTTTTTTTCATAATTTTAAAATTACATGGAAAATCTACTAAAAATTTATTAATTTTTTATAACGAAAAATGTTTGCTAGCAAAGCAAAGAAAAACTAGCATATGCGTTGTGTTATTGTTTAAATTGTTGAAACTCAACAAAAAACTACAAAAACATAAGTTCTCAAACTGAACATGTTATTATCAATTATAGTGTTAGTCATTATGTATTTAAATAAGAAAAATACGGGCTTTAAAAGTTTAAATTTATTTTAAATGTTTCAGTTTAGAAGAAATATTATTAGTAGTAGTCTTTCTAATTTGACCAGAATTCGATAATTATTACCGTATGAGCCGTGGGGGTTCAGGGGATAGAGCGCTCACCTCCCGATAAGGTGACCCGGGTTCAATCCCAGAGACAGCTGGTCGATTCCACACACCGGCTCTCACCGTCCAAAGTGCTGATGTAAATTATTCTCAGTGGTAGAAGGATCATGGGTTACATTTCCCTTGCCGTCAGGCCAACTACGGGAGGTTTTCGTGGTTTTCCTCTTCATGTAATGCAAATGCGGGTTAGTTGCATCAAAAAGTCCTCAAAAAGAAAGATTTCTCCCAATACTTGATGCAGTAGTTCCTTTGTCTTCTGGTTTGCATTCAAAATTACAAGGCTATGGAGTTAAACATTAATAGTCGTTAACCCAAAAATTGGGTCGGCTGTTCAACGACAGTTATAATATAAATTTGAAATTTATTACTATATATATATGCCTAGGCCAGTTACTTACACAACTTTTCAATGTTTCACTTCCAATAAGATGCTAATAAATTGTAATTTGTTTTCTAAAACATGCATTTTTTCAAATTATTAATAAATGAAGGTCGTTTCGGATTTTTTTCAATAAAAACACGCTTAAATTTTTTTTAAATAAGATAAAAATGCTATCATTGAATATCTATTCAACTTGTCTAAGCTTACATTCTTAATAATTACTAAATGCTACCGATTTGATAATTTAAAAAAAAAAGCAATGTTGGTTAAAAACATAATTTTAATTAACATAAATCTAATATAAATTTGAATAGAACTGTGTGTACTCTCTTAAATGAGAATGATAATTATTGATGATTATACATTCTAGGTGATAGAAACTTTCAGTTATATTGGTGGCTATGTTGGAATTTGGCTTGGGATTTCCTTGATTGCTGTATTCGATTTTTTGGAGACAGTCATCCTTATCATGAGTTATCCTCTCAAGAATTACATGAAAGCAAGGAAAAGGAATGGAAGGACAAAAAGAATAAAAAACCTTGCAAGAGATTTGTAAACAAGTTTAATGTCAGCAACGATTCACATGCTGTTTTGTTTGGATTAATGTAAATTTAATTCAAAATATACATATGAAATGCTATAAAGATGGAATCAGTAGCTTCAGAACATATTTGGAACATTGTGCAAATAATAGACTGCATGTATTTCAGTTTTGTATTGTTAGAGCCCATGCTTGTTCTCACTGACTTTTCACTTGTTTTTTTTTTATTTTTTATAAAATGAAAATGAAGTAATGAAGACTTTAAAATTCTATTATTTATAAAAGTGCAGAAGATATACCACTTTGTCACTAAACATGTTTCATAAACAAATCTAACCTATACAAGTGGATCCATCAGAAAAGTTGAATTTTTTTATACGTTGGAAGACTGTATACTTATACTTTTTGTAACTCAAGAACCGTACACCGTGGAAATGAGAGGAGTGCAGATTTCCATTCGTTTTCATTAACATGCATACGTCACCTGTTTCCATGTTAATGCAAAGATATGAGTATCTATCGTCTAGATTCCACTCGCCTAAGCTAAAATTAGTTTCACGTTTTCATATTCTGTTGTATTCTAATGATATGATGATATAAATAAAACGTATTATAACAAATTATTAAGAATCCAAAATAAACACAATAAATTCTAAACTAAAGTTTTCCAAAAAAAAAATTATAACTTTATAACTTTTCGTAATTTTAAAATGAGTGATTGTGTCGAACTACATATATCACAATTTTATTTTTACTGAAGAATAATGGAACAGGCCTTTGTAACCTATTAACTAGACGTAACATTTTCATTTACCTTTTTAAAATTTTGATTATTTCTGACTTTTCTTAAAAACTTTTGGTGCACCCTTTAATGGGTGTTACTTCTTCCTCATTGATCGTTAGTCTTCAACTTAAAATCAACCTATTAGAAACAATGTATAAGATGCTTTCGGGAACCAAATCACTCTAAAACTAAGATATCTTTTAACTTAACAACTACTCAGATTCACATTTCAACGCTGAGCACAGGTAAAAAAAACCACATGTGTTGTAACTGGGGGCTCATGTGGCTCTGAACAGACATTAAGCCTTAAACTGTTTTTTCATCAAATGCATACCCCAAGTTCAAGTGCTGCAATATTTCCTCTGAGGACTAACATATGAGCAAAAGAAGAGCATATAATTAATAGTATATGTATTAATAGAAATAGTTAATAGTATATGTATTAATAGTAATAACTTATAGTATGTGTATTAATAGTATATGTATTAATAGTTATGATTAATAGTATGTAATGAGCATATAATTAAAAATGTATAAAAGAAAAGAGAAACTCGAAACAGAAGTAAAATGATAAATATAAAAAAAAAGAATCTCATGAGCCTGTTTTGCTTTTATAACCGTCGTTGAACAGCCAGCCAATCTTAGGTTAATGACTACCAATGTTCAACTCCATAAGCTTGTAATTTTGAACCTAATCCAGAAGACAAAGAAACCCTAAGATCAAGCATTGGGGCAAACTAGCCTTTGTGGATAACTTTTTAATTGAACTAATCCACATTAGAGTAACATGGAGAAGACTTTAAATCATGACTAACTTCAGAATTGCACATATATATTTTAGCCACTCAATTTTTAAACAATACTTTTTATAGTTCAATATTTTCTTGAATTAAGTACATTTTTAATACGAAATTTTTACTATTCTGAAATGACTGAATTGTTTTCTCCTTTTGAGAGCTTTTTTGTTTGAATGGAAACAATACGGAATGGAAACACTAACATATACATATACCCCTAAATTTGAGGTAAAAGTTTTCAACTGTTTTGTTTGTTGCTGTTTCTTTTTTTAAAAAAATTAAAAAGGCAAATCCAGTAATAATTTGTTCACTTTGTTTTAAAGTAAAAGAAAAGCAAAACAAAGAAAAACAAGTTCATTCACTCATAATGTGTTCATATTTAGAAAGAAAAACGCTTGCTGGCAAAGCAAAGAAAAACAAGCATATACATTGCGTTATTGTTCAAATGCTTAAAAATGAACAAAAAAAACTACTAAAACATAATTTTTCACACTGAACACGTTATTGTCAATAATAATATTAGTTCTTATGTATTAGGGGGACCGGAAAGTAATGTCGTTTCGGTGTATTTGATATTTGTTAACAAGATTTTATTTTCAATCAATAATGTACTCACCCTCGTTAGCAACAACTTTTCAATGCCAGATCGAAAATGAATCGAAATGAATCGGGAAAAAAAAATTAATTGGTTTTTAAGACTAACGAATATTAAATGTGTCGAAACGGCATTACTTTCCGGTCCCCCTAATATGTTGGTCGATTAGATTTTTTGAATAAAAATATGTTTAAGTTTGTTCATACAAAATGAAAATGCTGTCATTTATTATCAATTCAACCTGTCGGTAATTCCTTATGATTACTAGTTGCTACCTATTTGTTGTTGCTACCGATTTGATAATTTAAAAAACAACAATGATACAAAACATAATATAATTGTAATTAAGAAGAATTTGATATAAATTTGAATGGAGCTATGTATACTTTTTGAAATAAGAATGATAATTACTGGCAATTATAAATTTTAGGTAATAGAAACTTTCAGCTATATTGGTGGCTATGTCGGAATTTGGCTTGGGATCTCGTTGGTTGCTGTATTTGATTTTTTAGAGACTGTCATCCTTATCATGAACTTTCCTGTCAAGAATTATATGAAAGCAAGGGAAAGGAACGGAAGGATGGAAATGATAACAAACCTTTCGCGGAATTTGTAAACATATTCAGTGACAGAGACGATTTCTGCCTATCCAACTTTGTTTGTAGTAGAGTAAATTTAATTCAAAAAATAAGAATAAAATGCTACAAAGTTGTATATTTTTTCAAACTTGATGTAAATAAAGAGACTCCATGTGTTTTTGTTCCATAATGTTAGAACAAATGCGTATTTTTACTTTTTTTTTTCTTTTCAAGTCTCTAAAATTCTGTATATATTTATAGAATTACATAAGATATACCACTTTACCATTAAGCATGTTTCAAAAGCAAATATAACCTATACAAGTGGATCCATTATATATAAGAAGAATTCAATTATGGTTATAGCTTAAAAAACTACAAACTTTTAGTTTTTCGTAAGTTGGGGGCGCAAATTAACAATTTAGCAGCCTTCAAAGACTACTTTTTTTTTTTTTTTTTTTTTTTTTTTTTTTGGAGAATTTACTCTTGGATGCAGTTAATCGCAATTATAAAGAAAGCATTTGTTTCTTTTAAAATTTGTTATCTGGACTACAGAGAAGACATGGTTTAAGTTTTTTTTTTATTTGAAAAAATGCCTAACTGAAGCGCGGGTTGTTAAAAGCCACTGGATAGTAAAATTTGCGTCCTTGGTTGTATACTGAGGAAACGAGTGGGAAGCAAGAAGAATGCAGATATGATGATTTCGTTAGCATTAATACCCGCACATGACCTCTTCTCATGTTAAGGCAGTTTTTCCAAGACTCCGTTGCAATCTGAAATGATGCTTTTTTGCGAAAAATATGTTATTGGTTGATTTAGCTGTGATAAAGTTTATTAAAAATTTATGAGCGTGATTCTTTTTCAATAAAAATACTTTTTTTAAATTAATTCTAGCCATGAGTATGGAAATTTTGAAAGCCTGAGCTGCACCGCCTGTATATTTTGAAAATTAAATTGAGTGCTGTCATCCTTAAATAACAAAATTAAGTTAACGAGTATTGCCACCGCTAAAAATATTACTAAAATCAAAATTGAGACCAAAATAAGATATTTAAGCTGGAAGAAATAGGTGATATGTGAATGTTTTTTTTTTTAAACCAAAACTAATCAGGTGTTGCCACTGAAAGTCGGAAATTGTGGAAACTAAAACTGAATTAGATGTTACCCACCGAAATTAAGAAATTTTTTAAACCGGAACCAAAACTAAATTTAGTGTTGCCATTGGAAGTTAGAAATTTTGGAAACCGAAACTAAAGCAGGAGACAAACAACTTAACTGCACTGGAAGACGGCCTGTATCTCCAAATCGGCCTTTCTATATATCAGGGTCATTTTTTTTTTTTTTTTTTTTTTTGGCGTACTCTTCATAATTGCTAAATATAAAATTGCACATCACATATTTGTACATAATTGCAAAAGTTGTTCAAGAAATTTATTTTATTTTCTTGCACTGACTATGCGTTGTTCATGCAGGAATTTAATCGAATCAAAATAGAAAAAAAAACTTCACTAGAAAGAATTTTAAAAGTTAATTTTTTAAAAAGATAATTAAAGTCTTCTAAGGCCGATACGCTTATTATCACAGTTGAGCATTGCATACGAACCCATTTTCGGCCAAACGCACCATTTTAATAGGTATTTTTTATTAACACTGCAACGAATATTTTTCAATAATTTAATTTGTCTGCTGTTTTTAAGGGTTCTGAAGACATCTATAAAATATTAGTAATTCAATTGGAATAAATACTTTCTGTTGAGAAATTTTCAAAACACGCTAATTTTCAAACTTCAAACGGTTATTGAACAAAATACATTTTTTTAAATTGTATAATTATTCCACTTGAGATTTATTATGTGTTTTTATAATGGGTTAAATTTGTAAGTTCTGAAAATAAAATTTAAAAAAATTAAATATCATAAAAAATTAAAAAATTTTAAATCAAACTTAATGGTGCGTTAACGCACTATTGGCTGAATGCATGAGAAATAAGCAAAATTTGAAATCCCACTTTTTATGCAAGGTTTCAGTGTTTTATTCAAATTTTACAGCTTTTTTTTAAAAATTTACTGAATAGATGGAGCCACTAGATGTTTCGCACTGATTTACGTTTTCATGAGAATTTATTGATGAATAGAAATTGCATATTTTCGCAGTTTAGTTAAGTTACTTTTGTATTCTTAAGGTTTTTTGCAATATATGTTTATCCTTAAATAATAATAACATTAGAAACTTAGCTTACATGTTAAGTTTAGAAATATTATTTTTTTTTTTTTTAGATTTCTTCACAAGACGACGATTTAAGACGTTGACAACTAAGGAAGCTCTGGCGATTCTGTTTGAGGAATCTGATGATCGTGATCCTGATGAAATAATGGATGCTGTGTCAAAAATAGAAATCACCAATAGAAATATTTGAGATGTTTATCGATAGCGTTATAATAAATTCATGGAAGCTACATGGAATTTCCACTAGCTCAAAAATATCACTTATAGACTTTAGATCTCATATAGCTATTGCCCTATTAAAATCAGAATCGGAGAACAAATCATTTGGTGAAAATACATTACAAGTAACCCATCCTTACAAAGGTCGCCAAATCATCAGCAGCTCTACCAAAAGAAGGACGGACTGAGAGAATCGGACGTACAATAAGTGAAAATAAAAACAAAAAGCCCGCAGACTATGCAAAGTGTAGAAAAAAAAAACACACGATTTATTTATGCATAAAATGCGAAGTCAATTTGCATCCAAAATGTTTCGAATATTTCCATTAAAGATATAACTGTTAAACTTGTTCATTGATCTGGCCAATGGTGGGTAAACGCACCATTTTATTTTATTTCTGAAATTTAAAACGCACCATTTTATTTCTTTTTTGGAAAATATTTGTAGTAGAGCAAAATTTAAGTGGGGGTATATTTATAACTAAAGAAAATCCTCACCTCATCTTATTGTATCGACATGGCATTTCGTTTCAATTTCTGAATCACTTACATGCAGTTTTGTGGAAAATAGTTTTAAACTTTGAATCAAATTTTCAAAGCGAAAAATCATACACTCCCCTGCAATTGTGGAAAAAAATAATTTAAGTGTTTCTCATTTCTCATGAATTATTGAGAGAGTAATTTTATAACTTATGAGACATTTAGGTCATATAATTTCTCATGCATACCAATGAAGTTTAAAGCTTTCAGTGGTTGGAGGGACTGGCAAAAAATACGAATGTTAAATAGTGTATTTGAACATCCTATGCTCGATCGAAAACATAGCAATAAACAAGAAAGTTATATCGATTACTTGACTATTACATGCTGCATAAAATTTTGTAAATCTAGCTTAAATATTCGTAAAGATATTTGTATAATAAAATAATTTTTTCGCCTTGCATTTTCTTACTATGACTGTAAAAATATTCCGCAAAATTGAACAATGTTTTTTGAGCAGTATTTCAAATTATGACAAAAATATCCTTTTCAAAATTTGAAAAGAAATTGTTAAAAATGGAGTAAGTTATGAGCATTTAGAGTAATCCTTTCAGAAAGCGCAAGCTCAGAAAACATTTATTTTTATTAATTAATTTATAAATATATTTATTTATTTCGAATACTTCAAAAATTTAAAAGTTTCAATCAATTTTCGAAAAACGTTTTTTTTTTATGGTAGCTATTAATTATAATAAGAGATTTTACACAATGTAATTTAAAGCAAGTTTTAATAACTTATAATATTGCCCTACAATACTTGGCAGAACAGAAAAGTTGTGATGACATTAGGGGTGTGGCAATTTATTTATGTTTTCTTTCTGTTTCACTCCTGGAAAATCCTACTTTTCTAGTATTGTTTTCCACTTTTATTTTCTATTTTACCATGGCAAACTTACGTTATCTGCTTCAAATTTAACTGTTTTTCTCACTCACGTCTGGCGAGTTTTGAGAATGGGCGTCCATTTGTGTGCGCTTGTATCATGTTGACATTTATTACCATCCAATCAAGTGATGTTTCCATATCATTAAGTAATATAACTGTTATACTTCAATATCACAACTTTAATTCTCCACTGTTGACGAATAAAAGAATAGTGAAACAAAATGAGTCACGATACATGGGAATTTTGATATATTTATAGGGCCAAAACATTTTATAATCATGAATATTAATTACATTTTCAAATTACAATATTGTTTTTTTTTTTTTTAGTTCTACAATATAGAGGCATATTGTGAAGCATTTTTTCCAGTAATTTATCTTTTTCTTTTGTTTCCATCATTTTTTTTTCTTTTTTTGTTGGAGACAAAGGGGACAACACGCCGACAATTTTTGATTTTTATACATTTTTTTGGACATTTTTTTAATTTTAATCTTTTTATAGAACTTTTTATTTTGCACAGAGCTATTTTCAGAACATTACTTTTCTCGTATTTTATTCTTCAGATGTACATCAAAAATATTTTTCTACTCTTAATTTCTTTATGATTATTTCATTAACTTTTGGTTTTCCTATTTTATTTTTAGAGAGACTATGGTGTCACCAAAACCGCAATTTCGTATCTTGAGACATTTCTTTTTCTATTGTTTCTCTTCTTTTTACTTTTCTTCTTCTTTTTTCTTTTCATCTTCTTTTTTCTTCTTTTCCCTTTCCCATAGGTAAAAAAATACCTATAACTGTTCTAATGATATACTGTATACTGATTTTCATTAAAGGTTAGGTGTAAAACTACCATCAACGGTATATTTCTACCTACCACATATAAAGAATTTTGAAAAAAATACTATTAAGTACAATTATTGTACATTGGTGATTTAAATCTATTTTTTAAAATAAATATGTTTTAGTAAAAACATATCATAACACGAGTTCGAGGTTGTCATTCAAGGTGTCTTTTCCCAGAAATATTCGTTGAAATTATTTTAGACTTTCTATTGAATATTTTTTTTTTCAATTTAAAACTTCTGGTATTCAATTTATTTCTATTGTGGTTGGATGCGACAGGTATTTTTTTGCTGGTTTTGTTCTAGCATTAACTTTAGATGAAGGTTCGATGCTACTGTTCAATATTTAGTAGCACATTGGTTCAATCTCTGCTCTCAGAAATATTCGTTGAAATTGTTTTAGACTTTCTATTGAATATTTTTTTTTTCAATTTAAAACTTCTGGTATTCAATTTATTTCTATTGTGGTTGGATGCGACAGGTATTTCTTTGCTGGTTTTGTTCTAGCATTAACTTTAGATGGAGGTTCGATGTTACTGTTCAATATTTAGTAGCACATTGGTTTAATCTCTGCTCTCAGAAATATTCGTTGAAATTGTTTTAGACTTTCTATTGAATATTTTTTTTTCAATTTAAAACTTCTGGTATTCAATTTATTTCTATTGTGGTTGGATGCGACAGGTATTTCTTTGCTGGTTTTGTTCTAGCATTAACTTTAGATGGAGGTTCGATTTTACTGTTCAATATTTAGTAGCACATTGCTTCAATCTCTGCTCTTAGAAATATTCGTTGAAATTGTTTTTGACTTTTTATTGAATATTTTTTTCAATTTAAGACGTCTGCTATTGAATTTATTTCTGCTGTTGTTGGATACGACATGTATTTGCTGGTTTTGTTCTAGAATTAACTTGAGATGGAAGTTCGATGTTACTGTTCAACATTTAGTAGCACATTGCTTCAATCTCTGCTCTCAGAAATATTCGTTGAAATTGTTTTTGACTTTCTATTGAATATTTGTTATCTATTTGAAATTTATGGTATTCAATTTATTTCTATTGTGGTTGAATGCAACGTGTATTTCCCTGCTGGATTTGTTCTGAAATTACTCCTGCGCAAAAATATATGAATATTAACTTGAGAATTTAGCAAGTAGATTTAAACAATTCAAATTCAAATTGCAGAAAAAACACTTAAAAAAATCTATCACTCCCATTTTCGAACTTGATCTTTTGTATTCCTTGATTTTTTTGGACGCAGACTTTTTCTTAAAAATTGCCATTTTCTCTTAATAAAATTCTTTTTATGTGGAGTCTTTTCCTCCTCACTCGAATCTCCCTCCTTCACACTTAATTGTTCCAATATGAAAGGGTCGTCGGGATCAATTTCGATGTAATTTCTTTTATTGTATTCAGCTATCTGTTCGGCTGTTCTGGTGATGTTAAACAAGTAACTCTGAATATATGAGTAATCGTTGTCCTCAAAGTCCTTCCATATGTCAATATTATAGTTATCTCGGCTATTTAAAACTCTTCCCTCGCACAGGTTTAGTGGCAGCGGGGTGAGTTGTAAAACATTGCAGATGGCAGATGTATTTTCTTCATGTTTCAATTCGCCCGAGTCAATCTCATTTTCTACATTAATTTGGTTGACATTCGCTTTTTCCTCTCTCAGTGGTTGTGGAGCAGGATGTGGAATATTGCAAATGCCGAGTACATTATCTTCTGGCTCAATATCTCTGAGTCTATCAAAGTTGGTGATGTTCTCCCCTGTCATTAAACTGATATAGTAAGGTCTTGCTTTATTTCGTTCTATTCGGAGTGGGGCGAGAGATGCAAAATTGCAGATGTTAGTCTCATGTTCGCCATTTTCCACTTCTCTTGATTCCTCAATATTGATTTTGCTCTTCTTTCTCATTGTGTTATCTCTTCCCCTACTCGATTCTATTCTTTGCTGTGAAAGATGAGGAGTATTGTTGATGTTCAGTTCATTTTCTCCTTGGTCAAGTCCTTTAGTTTTATTAGAGTTGGTCTGGTTCTCTGAGTTCATTTGATTAAAGTAGTAAACTCTTCCCTCACTCGGTTCTATTCGGAGTTGGGCAAGCTGTGAAGAATTGCAGATGATAGGTGCATTTTCATCAATTTCCATTTCCTTTGATTCGTCAATAATGATTTTATTCTCCTTTCCTATTGTATTATCTTTCCCTCCGCTGCATTTAATTCTTTGCGGGGCAAGATGAGGAGTATTGCAGATATTAAGTACATTTCCTCTAGGATCAAGACCTATGGTCTTATCAAAGTTGGTCTGGTTCTCTGAGTTCATTTGATTAAAGTAGTAAACTCTTCCCTCCCTCAGTTCTATTCGGAGTTGGGCGAGCTGGGAAAAATTGCAGTTGTCAGGAGCATTTTCACCAATTTCCATTTCTTTTGATTTGTCACTGTTGATTTTGTTCTGATTTCCTATTTTATTATCTCTTCCTCCGCTAAATTCAATTCTTTGCATTACAAGATGAGGAGTATTGCAGATGTTGAGTTCATTTTCCTCAGATTCATTTTTTGTGCATTTATCAGAGACGATCTTGTTGTCTTTATTCATTAGATAAACTCTTCCCTCACTTAGTTCTATTTGAAGTGGGGTGAGCTGTGAGCAATCGCAGATGTTAAGTGCATTTTCACCGATTTCCATTTCTTTGGTTTCATCAATGTTGATCTTGCTCTCCTTTCCTATTGGGCTAATTTTGCAGTCGTTCATTTCAAATTGCAGCGGGGCGAACTGGGAAAGATTGAGGTTTTCAGGTGATGTTTTCAGATCTTTTTCACAAGATTTTATCTCTTCCTTTCCTTTTTTAGTCTCATTCGGGGGTACTATATTTTTTGATTTTTTCTTTTTTGTGCTGAAATGATTTTTAAAATGAACTTTTTAGTAATTATGTAAATTGAAATAGCTATTACGATGTCCTTTTGTTCCTAACTATTGTAAATTGAAAATTTTAAGTAATCATAAAAAAAAACTGTTTAACATTCACAAACTTAGCTTAATTTCAAGTACCAATTTTTTTTTTTTTCTTAATCCATTAAACTCAAATTTTTTATTCGCGTATACGCTAAGTGAAATTTTTTAAAAAAAGCGCAATATTTCGATCTTTTCAAAGCTAATTTGTGTGAAATCTCTAAACCGAACAAATTTGATATTGCATGAATTTCCTGATGAATCAAGTACCATTGAAGTCTCCAAAATTGACAATTCTGCAGTCTTTAAATTTTCACTTCAAACAAACACGCCCTTCCTTAATTTTATTTTATTTTTAAAATTTCTTTTTATTTTTCTAACAATAATTTTGTAATGAAAAAGGTTTTTTTTAACAAAGATTCTTCATTTTATCAAATTTATCATTAAATAAATAGGAATTATATGATGCCCTTTTCTCTCTTAACTGATTCATTTACCGTTGAAATCTCTAAAATTGACAATTCTGCAGTCCTTAAATTTTCACTTCAAACAAGCACGTCCTTCCTTAATTTTATATTTAAAAGTTCCTTTTATTTTTCTAACAATAATTTTGTAATGAAAAAGGTTTTTTTTAACGAAGTTTCTTAATTTTATCAAATTTATCATTTAATAAATGGGAATAATATGATGTCATTTTTTCTCTTAACTGATTCATTAGTAACTAATGTAACACTTAAGGTCATTACTAGAAAAATGTTCTATCTGTGTAAGAAATTTTAAATTTTTTTTAATTTAATGATAAGAAAAATTTATAACAATGCTATTGCTGGAACACCATGCTATAGCGCTATAAGGAATTTTTAGATGTAACATGATTACGGCCTAGCAAATTTAAGACTACTTTTATACAAACTAATAAACATTAATTTACGCAAAGAGAAAGAATTATATTTAACCTTAACCATAATCACTACCAAAAAACAAGCTAAAAAATGAATGCCTATGAATGATCATAAATTAATTGTTGACAATATAAATAAGAATAAAAACACTTCAAGCTAAATAAAATTCCTTTCAAAGTCAATTATTAATTAATAAAAGGTAAATTAAATCATAATTTTGGTTACACAATTCTTTGTCAGTAAATTTTGTCATCGATTTTTTTTTAAATTAAAGAAGATGTACAGCGTATTGATTAATAAATATTTATTTTGATTAATAGGAATTTTTGAACAATGCGTTGGCATTGAAGTAAGTTATTCAGTTACTTAGCTGATTGAATTATTGTTTTCAAATATTAAAAATGATTATGCTCAAATAATTTTTATCATTTGTCTTTTTTGAATATTTACAATGTCTATAGAATTAGAAAAATATTATGCTTACATTTTTCTCCAGATGTAGCGGAAAATATTAGGCATGATAGCAAAGAACTTTTTAAAGTTGGTAATCGTAACTAAGTCCAAACGGTATTTGAAAAAATGGATGAAATATATTGTTAATTTTACTTAAGAAAGACATGTTTCATTGTTACATTTTATTTTGAAATTATTAGAAGAAATTAATAGGCTTTGATTGTTAGATAACTAGAATACTTTCAAATACAACAATGCTTTTTGTTTTTCATTATTATTTGAAAACTTATATTGAATTTATTTTAGCACGTGTAACAAAAAAAAAGGTTTCCTAGCATTACTACAACCTTATTATTTGCTAACTTTTCTATTTACGACATCTATTAAAAAAAATTTTAATTTGTATTTAAAAATAGTAATTGGTAAATTGAAAAAAAAGTACGATTTGGAGAATTTTATGACTATTTCATGCACTATTTTGAAGGAAAAGTTTTAAAATATATTAAAGAAATGTTTTAAAATTTTAAAATATTCGTTCAGCATACCTTTGTATTAGTAGACAGTAATTCTGATCTTCAAATTACTTTCTGTTGCCAACTCCGGCTATATATATATATATATATATATCTATATATATATATATATATATATATATATATATATATATATATATATATATATATATATATATATATATATATATATATATATATATATATATATATATATATATATATATATATATATATATATATATATATATATATATATATATATATATATATAATGAAGTAAATTGAATGTTGACCCCAACATTCAATTTACTTCAGACATGGAAATTAGTTTTAATTTACCTTTTTAGATGTTCTTGTAACTAAATACCCTGATCATTTTTTCACCAGTATATCGTAAACATTTTGCCATCTGTTTGCTCCCGCCCCCCATGTTAATTCTAATCATCTTAATTTTTAGAAAATGTTTGCATTTAATACTTTTATTTGCCATACACGAACCGTGGATTTAACCCTTTGATATTTGTTACAGTGCCGACCGACGTGTGTAGGGGTCAGGGAACTGGTCCTGTTTAAAAAATGTTCTGGGTTTGAATCCCGGGTAAAGCATGGATGTTCTTTCATCTCTGTACTATCTGTCCATACTGTAGGAGCAACGTCGGCTCACCTAATATGGTGCCCCTGAGAAAGTGACCAACAAATCTGCAATTCAGATGCCTGTATGACGTAGGTCATTCCCCAGGTGGGCATTGGGAAAAAAATATTTGATATAGCTCTTGCTAAACTCACTAAATACAAACGGTCCTCCTCTTTTATCTTTACAGAGATTTGGTTACTTAACCAATTTTTCTACTTTTTGTTTATAATTGCTAATATCCTCCCCTGTTTTAACTTTAAAATAATTTTCAGGCATGTTAACTATATCAAATCTGCGTCTCTAAAAGATTTTATTGACTTTGATAATCACTTGGGCATTTATCAAATTCCTAACGGCTTTTAAAACTTAGACTTATGAAACACGAAAAATATGTCCGTTATATATATATATATATATATATATATATATATATATATATATATATATATATATACTCATAAATGTATCAATGACTTGAAAGTTATTTATTTATTTATTTCTGGGTTTTTAACCTTTTTGAGTATTTTTTCCCATTCATTCTGGTTATATTATTTTAGATTGAAAACGAGATTGAATAAACTTTTCTGTTCATTTTTTAAGCTGATAAAAAATGTACAATAATATATTCAGCAAACATCTCATTTGTTTATAATGAGTAGATAGGTATATTATATAATAGATATATCATATAAGAGATATATCATATAAGAGATATATCATGTAATAGAAATTTATATCATTTAACCATTTGACGCAGATAAGACACCGAAGTCCCTTCCATATTTTTATTTCTTTTCTGATGCTCTAATTACAAGCAAAAATACATTTTCGTATTTTTTTAATATAAAAAACAGTCTAACAGCTAGTAAAAATGCTAGGTTATCTAAATTATATGTCTACTAAAATATCCCAAAAAAAGTAGTTTGAAAATTTTTCTTTTCATTTGAAAAATTTATCAATTATTTATTTTATACATAAAACTAATAATTTCAGTGAGGAATAAGTGTTTCTTTTAGATCTAAAAACCTTAAAAAAACACGCAAATTTCAAAAAATTATTATTCAGAAGTGTGCCGTGTTAGAAAATTTGTACCTTTAACGCTAAAAAAAGAAGAAAACATCACCAGTGTTTAAGACATTTCTTAACCCTAAATTATTAAAATGCTAAATATAATATTTTTTCGCTTATTTTGTCCTAAATGAATACAAAATAATAAAAAAATAGGAAAATATATTGAATAAAAATTCTGAGTCAAAAAGATAAATGGAGTTTATTGACTGCACAAAATTAAGAAGCAAATTATTATATAATATTTTTACAGAAACTTTGAAATTTCAATCTTTTCAAATGTCTTAAGAATCAAAGCAATTATAAACTATTCTAAACTACAATTAATCTATTTGTGCAAGGTATGTTATCCGACAATATCATTGTATTGGCATTGTGACAAAAAAAAATGCTCTGTTACCTCACTCGAAATGATTCTAAATTTTCCAATTTTTTTTTCTTTTCTGTTAGTTAATAAAATAAAACATAAAATTGGTAAAAATAAGCATTTACAATAAAAATACATGATAAAATGTAAATAAAATCGCAAACTTTCATGAAACTCAAAAAGCATAAATAAACAGCCTACATCTTTACGATAGTCAATGTTTTTTTAAGTTTAACTTTGCAATAGCTCCCACAAACTGGATGAAAAAGGATTTTCGCAGACGGTTGTACAGTACAAAATATTTACAAATCTCTTGTAAACATTTTGACGTTATTTATTCTTCCGTTTCTTTTCCTAGCTTTCTTATAACTCTTGAAAGGATAACTTATGATAAGTAGGACTGTCTCTAAGAAATCGAATACAGCAGCCAATGAGATTCCAAGCCAAATTCCAATGTAGCCACCTATAGAGCTGAAAACTTCAACGCTCTAAAATGCATAATAGTGAAATATCCAACTCAATTCATATAAGAAATTTATGTCAAATACATTTTGATAAATACAATCTTATGAAACACATTTTTATACTGGTTACAAAGGTTGTATTTCGTATTTATTTGGAATGTAGGTATACTATGTTGATCAGACGTCCTAAAAGTTGAGGACAGTCCTCAAATTTTGATAGTAGTCTTCAGAAATTTTAATATATTTGGGGAAAGAAAATGTCATTAAATCTTAACATATGTTCTAAAATGTCCTCGAAATTCAACGAAAACATCTCTTGTTTTTCAAAAACTCAGAAATGCACATAATTTTTTTTCTCATTAAGATGATTTTCTCCTTCATAGACTAAAAGCGAAACGAAAAAAAAGCTAAAATTATCTGATCGTCTAAAAGTAATTTCAGAGTAAAAAATAAACAAGTTTTATCAGTTGTCCCACAAAAAATATATTAAGGTTATAATAACGCATCATTGATAAGTACAATTACATACTTAACTAAGTTCTGCAATTAAGTTGACCCGCAAAAGAAGTATTAAAGATACAGCGACATATAATTGATAAGTATATTTATTTACTTAACTAAGTTCTGTAATTAAGTTGACCTGCAAAAAAATACTTTAAGATTACAATGACATATCATAAAACGATGCATAAATTAAATTGAAACGCTAAGTTAAATAATAAGTTTATTTTATCTCCATATTAAAATCTTTCAAGCATCTCCACTACTCCACTTGTTTGGGTGTTCAACGTTACGTTACATTTTGTTTTTATGCTCAAAAACTATTAAAACTAGAAACTTTAAGAAATTAACAAGGTGAAAATGTATGATGAGTGCGATGAAATGGGAAAAAAAATAAATCTTTGATAGCCAGTTCAATAAATAATGATTGTGTAATCTTGTGTTAATCTTTTTTCTAAAAGAAAAAAGTTTTTTTTTTTTTAAATAATGATTTTTTTAAAATTGTATTTTGTTAGTTTCCGAACAGCAAATAAAAGAAAGAAAAATAATTTTAAAAAAATAATAAATAAACCTTTCAGCAACTGAAATTTCAACTTTATAGTTGCATTCCTGCTGCCTGTAAAGCAGACTATTTTTTTCCTGCAAATATAACTGCTCGTTAATTCCTGAATAACTTTTCCAATGTTAATTTTTTTATTACATTATGCGCCCTTCATATTTTTCACCTCACCCTCGCAATTTTAAGTTTTATGTCCTATAAAGTTTGTGCAGCAAAAAAAAAAAATTTGCGTTAAATTGAACACCCAAAACTGTTGCATTGGCGCGGATATAATGAATTATGAATATTGATAAATTCTCTCAAATATAAAAAAGTAAAATTAAATGTCACCTGAAATTTAGGACTGTGTTCATATGTTGTTGTTTCCATTATACTATTCATGGTTATAACTATCGTAATGCTTTGCCTACAAAAAAAAATTTAGCCCACCAAATTTATAACAAATTTTATGACAAGAAATTTAAGAATTTAAGAATATTATTAAAATTTATAGCGCAATTAAAACATTTCATATGTAATAGAAATATCTTCATACAACAGGAATACATAATTATTTTTTGATATATAACTATACCCTTTTTTACAAAGACATTTACACATAGCAATATTTTTTGGTGAAAAAAACATGAGATTTTTATAAAGAAAGCTCAATATTCATATTTATGTAACAAGGGGGAGAAAAAGTACTTAAAATTGTTATGTTATTCAAAATTATCCTGTAATTACAATTTATTTTGTTGTACAAATACCTATTGAACTCTCAGAATTATAATTTTTATAAGTTCAATAAAATTCTTACTTGCTAGCTGGTGGACGTAGGCAACCCTACTCGAAAAGAGAAAAAAAATTCGTTTTAATGTACAATCTTTAATAGAATTACACATTTTAAAAATATAATATTTGACTCTTCATAATATTCCTCATACTTGTCTCACATCCAAGAACTTGGAAAAGTTACCACAACTAAAACGGAATCAAAAATAAAAGTGGAGAAAATTTTATAAGAAAAATTAGCAGAAAATATTAAGCGCCAAAGCTGAATTAGATTTAAATAAACAAAAAATTAAAATATCATCACTAAAAATAAAAATGATAAATACTAAAATTTAAATAAAAGAGAAATTTAAGTAGAAAAATTCAATTTCATTGACAGTGCAAAGCAGCAAATGCTTAGCACATAACATAAAACTCAATGAAAACAAGAAAAAAACCTGAAACCTTACTTAAATAGAGGCTCTTAATTTATTTAGAGAACGAAGAAAGCGATCTTAAAATTTATTTAGTCTTTATATAATAATTTAATAAGTTAAAAATTTCAAACACTTAGCGATTCATGTCGATTTGGAGAGAGAAAATAATTCGATTTTGCTTCCACTAAACGAAGGAAAAAAATGTGTGTATATATATATATATATATATATATATATAAGAAGTTCGGGATACAAATATTCATATGAATATAAATACAAATACAGAAGTTAACTTACGTTAGCTGTTGTGTGAACTATTTCTCTTTCAACTTCAAAATATTCCTCACTAGCAACAAAAGGAAAAATAAGAATTCTATTCATCCCATTATATCATTCAGTTTTTCGATAACATATCAACTGTAGGTAAATAATTACACCTTTTCTCAAACATAAATATTACCCTAAATAAGAACTTACTTTCTAATGTACTACTAATGTAAAGTTTAATGTGCTTTCATACTGGCCATGGTAGCTTACTTGTTAGAGAATCAGACTCCGGTAGCGAGGAGCCGGGATTCGATCATCAACTCTGCTAAGACCCACCAAGAACATGCGATATACAGTGGTGGTTCATAAGGTAGACTTTTTCCTAGAAGCACATTACGGTATTTTCCTTCATGAGTTGCTTTGCAATTCGCAAGCTTTTTGATGCGTCTCACGGCTTCTCCAAGTTTGTAATCATTGTTGTTTCTATAGTCAACATGCAATTCCAGCAAGCCTGCTTGGGAAACCTAGCGAATTTAAAGCAGAGAGAACGTTTCTTGCTTTTCAATGACACCATCTATGGTCAAGAATACGATTCTTCAGTTCCACACACGTCACAGCCCGTTTTACAGGGTGTACCCACTCATACATCCGTTCATTTAGAGACCAATAGAAATTTTAATCTGAACCAGAGAAATATAAATCTCCATTCCAGTACTCGCAGAGGCATTGATTTGTCATAGGAACTAAGAGGACTTTGTGATCCCGACGCAATTAACGTGCGCCAGTCACCATTTATTTCATGGGGTTTCTTCGTCCAACGGGATTCGAACTCCTGCTCTCAGGAATGCGAGTCTCCGGCCCGTTTGTAAACATTGTGCTGAATGACGCTCTAAAAATATTTACGCCTACTTCTGTATGATTTACTTTGTATTAAAACTAAAGGGAACACTTTACAAAATATATGTTTGATTTTAAAAATTTAACTTATAGAAATATGGCATGTTTTAAAAGTGCTCGTATTTAAAATTCTAGTCAAAAATTCTGCAAAATTAAAGCGAAATTGATTTTGCAGACTATTAAAGTAATAACGTCAGCAAAATTTCAGTACAATTATACTGAAAAAACACCTTTTCTAGGTTAAAATTTAAGCAAGAAGGAACCAAAAATGTTTTAGTAATGCAGTGATGTGTTAAAGATACTTAAGGAGAAAATAAACTTTATGCATTGTAAATAACAGACAGCCCCTTAACGTAATTTTCAAATATATTTGTCAAAAAACAATTGTTACCAGTAACCTGGAGATTTATCTTAATAATATAATATAAAATAATTCATTTTGGACATACTTATTTAGAAATAAATTATTTTTTAAATTATAACCTATAAGTAAATTTTATAGGCTAACTTAACCTTGGAGAAGGCACTGATTTTTTTTTTTTTTCGGTGCTGAAGTTGATGAAATAAATCAATGAAAATTTTAATAATTTCTAAAATAAAAAGTAAAATGTTGCATCGCAATAACCTAACGACTATAGTTCAGAAACCAAGTCACGAGGTATTATTAAAATTTTGTCACTTTGTATTAATGTTGAATTTAAAAAAAAAAAGGAAATTAAATAGAAAATTGAATATTTTCAAAGAAGTTCTTCAAAATTTAAATTCAAATCGGAGGGTAGATAAACCGGTTTTTGAAAGCACGTGATCATCCACCAGATACCCGATCTTTTAAAAATAGCAGAAAATGATTTTTTTTTTTTTATAATTATAACTATGCAGCTTTGAAGAATCTAAACTCATAAATGCGATGCAAAATTTTAATTGAATTTCCTTTCATTATTTTAATAATTATTTCAATTATTTTAATAAATTTATGTTGTTGTTTTTTTTTAAGTCTTGTGGTTGGTCATTGAGCAGTACTATGGTTACCATAATAAGGAGAACATTTCCTTCTACTTCAGATTTATGCCTAAAATAAGGGAGAGGCCTTACAAATAAATCACAAATGGGTCACACATGAGTCATCTGAGGTAAGACGTACTTTGCTGTGCTGTCTTGTCGAACGAAATGTGCACCTTCCTGACTTATTTTACAAAACACCAATAATAGTTGGTTAGCTTGGCTTCTCAAAGTGTCATTAAGAATACAGCAAACATTTTTGTTAAAAAAAAATTTTAAAAAAAAGTTACTTTTGCAGAAAAATTATAAATTTTAAATTTTAGCAGTTTTGCAAATTGTAGTATATTTTTGTGGTGTATTTCTTCACATTTTGGTCAAGAAAGTTAAAAATTGTATTTAAAACGAGAAATAACGAGGAAAGGGAAGCTATATTTTTATTTAAACAATCTCATTGAAAAGATACACTAACAGAAAAAATTACAAGATGAGTTTTTAATCGAAGTACTAATTGTATAATTATTTTTTTTTTTTTTTTTTTTTTTTTTTGCATCGGATATTAAGCTTTGGGGGGACAATGTCGCTATAAGAAAAAAGAAACTTTATTTTTAGCTCCACTGCAGGGTATAGTTTTAAATGCCTATTTTCAGTATCCAATGCGAATTTCACTCAAAATTTTCATAAAAACGAGCTTTAAATGCTTAGTAAATATTATTACCTAATATTAAAAAATGTCTAAAAACATTACCAATCAGCGATACTGGGAGAAATATTTAATTAGTAATATTCAATTATTTATGATATAATTAAATTATTAATAAATATTTAATTCAGGGTTACATCAAAGACGGTATCAAAAAAGATTTGATCAGGCTTACTTTATCAGAAAATCAAATACTATGACTTACTAGCATGCAGGATAACAATGTTCTTTTTGACATTCTTCAATTCCATGTCTTGGCTCTTCCTCCTCCGATCCTGCAAAATTTGCGTTTTGTTTATTATTAAAATAATGATTTTTATTTGTCACTTCAATTCTATTTACTTTTAGAGAAAAATAATTCATACTCAATAATTCAGTTGTGAAAAGCCTATATAATCATCGGTTATGAAAAACCTTTTCTAACGAGTGTCTAATGGCATCTTTTTTTTGAACTAAATCTACAAATTTGTGTGTAAGAAAACTTTCAAGCCATTAACATTATTTTTGTGACTTCGTGTATATGTTTTTACCTTCAAATTTAATCAAAAAAGAAAATTAAATTATAAGAGTTCTTTGCATTATTTCACAAAAGTGTTTGCATTAAATAATACTTGTGTCTTAAAAACTCTCGCAAAAAGACTCAGAATTCTAGGTTAAACTTAGAAGAGTAAAAAATTAAGATAGAATCAATTGATGAAAGTTATGGAATCGTTGATGACAGAGTTGATGCTTTCTTGACGAAATCAAAAAATTTTAACCCTTAATTGAAAAATGTTGAATTTAAACGCAATGCACCTTTAGAGGGCACTGAATATCCGGGAAAACTCAATCCTCTAAAAGAGCCCCTTTTAAAATGGACATCAAAATTATAAATTTTCAAAATCATACAGGTTATTTTTGACAGTCATTTGATTCAATGTATGTAAAAAAAATAGCAATTGAAAATTTTTTATTAACAAAATTCTTTCTTAATTAGTCTACAGAATCATACTAGTTTTTAATTTTGTTTTACCTGTAGAACTGCAATATTTTTCATGGCTCGGAATTCCGTAATTTGATGGAATACAACCAAGAACCTGAAGACTGAGGTTTTTTCTGCATTCATCAAAGCATTCCTAAAAAGTTCCAAAAATAATTCATTAACTTTGTTTAAACAGTGTTTGGTCGAAAATTATATATGACAGATTAATGGATTAAAAAACATTGATCAGAATTCTCGCATGGAAGGAAATTTCAAAATAAAATAACGCCGGACAATTTACAATGATGTTTTTTCTAAGTAAGCAGCTTACGCACTGTGAAACAAAGTGCGTCACGATAGTATCAGATGAAATGTATAAAAAGATAGAATTAAAGTAGTAATAAGCATTCTAATAATGTAATAATATATTTAAGCATTTTATATAGTTATACCATGAAGCCTTAAAGCTTAAAATTATCATTGAAAGCAATGGATAGATATATTTCTCCATTAGTATATTAACCTATCTCATTAACCATGAGTAAAAATTAGTTAACAATTTCCTTTAATGGACTAACATTTCTAATCAAAATTCAAACTTGATAAAATATAATTGAACAAAATTATAATTGCGTGCAAAAAAATTTTCAATTCGCTTAAAAAGTTCTCAAGATAGGGCGAAATACACATAAAGTAATATTAACATTAAAAATTCAAAAACTTTAGACCGCTCTCATTACTAAAATATTGGGACCATATTTTGCAAATTGCGTCTACCCCCTATATTTTAGGCAACAAAAATCCGAATTCATCCAGATAAGGTATATTAGGGAAAGTATAATATTGTGTTTAATTTAATGACTTCAAATGTTGCCTGCTTTAACTATTTTACATATTTAAAGTCATCTCCTCGAATTATTGAGATTGAATCCTGAAGAATGAAAATCCGATCATTAGATCAAAAGCAATTCAGGTTGACCCGATTTTTACTTTGCACACTGTACAACTTTATAAATAACGCATTGATTACGCATCTTATTACATTTGTCTACTCCTTGAACTTAAGACAAAAAATATATGATCTTACTACAACATAAACTGAAATGTATTTATAGCCTTCTTCTTACCATGCCCTACGTTCCAAAGAAGAGGGTCATTTAATAACACGAATGAATTTTCAAATATCCTGGTTAGGCCTGTGTAATTAAACTTCCTAAATATTATAGTTTAGGGGGAAATGATACCGAATTTGGAATAGTTTATGCGAAAATGTCAAAGATCTGTTTAAAAAAAACTCATGCAATAGAAAAAAGAAAATAATTGTCCCTCGGTATTATTCATATAATCATTATTTTTCTTATGTCAATAGCTTGTGTTACTTATTACAATTCATGCATGCAAAGAAAAAGTGGAATCTACTACTGCAGGATCAGACATGTGTACCTCTATATAAAAATGTATGCCTTTCGACCGTCCTGTGCAGACGAAACTATATAAATATGAAAATTGAAATGGCCAATTAGCCTTTAACGAGCACTCATTTAACTAATATTTTTGAATATTTTTAGGTTGAACAATCTAAACATTTAAGAAACACCTAAATATTAATTAAATATTGTTTTTTACTTTCTGGTTAGTGGGGCCATGTCCTCCTCTTGATTTCCATATTTCTATGTAATCTACGCAGTTTGTTTCGTACGGTGCTGGGAGAAGTTTTGTTACTGCCTGAAATATGTAGATATATGTTTAATAAAATCGCATTATAAAAGGATAAAAAATACAACTTAATGGTATTTTACATCTAGAAAATTATTTTCAAAATAAAAGAACACCTTTTTAAGTCGGAATTCTATCACGTGGTTGGGCTCCATTCGAAATCCATAATTGAACGGATTTAAAACCTGTCGAGCATTGTGAATAGAGATATATACTGAAGCAACTTCAAAATAATCGGGATATTCTTCAATATGAGGAAGCACAACCAGAAATTTTTCTAGAAAATACATTAAAAATACTTTCTCCATTCATCTAATGTTTATTCCATATTATTAACAAACCAAAGGCATAATAAACATTACCTGTTATACTCATTATCTTTCCAAATAATACCATTTAAACAAATACAAAAGAAAAAGTGCTATAATGCTGTTTAATTGAAAAAAGCAACTGTTTAATTGCAAAAGATTCACGGTAAATTTTTTTAAAAAAAAGTGACTTGACAACTATTTTCTTTCTCATACTAATTAGATGAACTCTGAAATAGGATTTCAAAAAACTGATAAAATAAAACTTAATTTTGAAAAAAACAAATTATTTCGTAATAAGTAGAATATTATATAAAAATGCCAAATATATAAAAATCACAATTTTGATTTTTTTGTTGTTCATGTTGATTAATCATTTTTTTTTTTTTTTTTTTTTTTTTTTTTTTTTTTTTACTTTATGGGTGACTTTTAAGGGGTGAAAAAACCGATTCTTGCATGCAGTCAATGTTCAAGTTGAGTTATTTTCATCCTGCTGCTGATGAGAAAATTTCACGCTGCTTCTGTGGTATTTCCGTCGTGCTATCGATTTGTTAGTCTCCTGCTTTAGTTTTGGTTCGGTTTTCAAAATTTTTAAAGGAAACTGAAGTAATTTCAAAAATCCGGAATACCTGAACTAATTTTGTTTTCCAAATTAACTGCAAATTTCTTGCCATATCATTTACTGTTCCCAAGGGCCTATTTCTACTCAGGGCATGAATTGTCTATTCCCCCTACTTGGAATTTAGATTTCTTACTTCCGATTATAGTGTTACGGCGAACACGTGAGTGGTCTCTTCCCATCTGGGTCCGATAAAGCAGGGCGGTAATCGAACACAGACAAAACGCCCTCACCTGTTAATTTATGGCAATCACAAAAAGGAGAAAGTGAGAGAAAAGGGAGAGGAAAACGAAGGAAGGACAGATCACTAGGGTACTCTGGAGAGTGACACTGTTTGATAACAAGTGGGACTAAAATTTTTTTTTTTTATGAAATGCCCTTAATCAGCATTAAAAGTTTCGTTATTAATTTTCATTAAGGGTTACATTGAGAATAGTCTGGTGCAGCCATCTAGTGTGCAAAATGGGAAATAAAAAAGTTCCGGGCACAAGACATGGATATATTTAATAGTTTTTGGTGCATTACTTTTAAACGCTCTAGCTCGGAAATATCACGGGCACGAAAAATAGGAGACAAAAGCTCACTCCGTGATTTTGACGGGACCGAGGGAAGGCGTTTTAAATATTAAAAAATAACTGAATTTTGTTTGTAGCTGAAATGGATAAATAACTTTCAGTTTCGTCGAGAGCCTCCTGCTTTCCATCCTCTAGATGACTTTCTCCACCAACCTGATTATGTTAATCGAACTTTGAAACAATCTGCCAATGAGTCCTAAACTTACCTTCGGTAGAGCTCATATACTTAGGTTCATTTTCTGGTCGTCCGATAACTGTATTTAAAGTCCAACAGCTTTCAATGACGTCATCAAATCTGGATGGGCAGCGTGTGTGATGAGCATGTTCTAAGCTAAAATATTAATTCAGAATACACTGCCCAATTTTAAAATATTGTAAAATAATTTTCAGCAGTGCATAATAACAGTAATACTATTGATTCAGTGATAAGAAACGTAACAATGCTTGAGTTTAAATTAGACTTATAAAAACCTTCGAGAAAAATTGGCGGCAAATATTCTATTAAGGCTGCATTTGAATGCAAATTAAATGTGATACTAAGCTAATAGCTTTAAGATTAAAATTTTTAAGTTGACAATACTGTTTACTTTACTATCAAACTTAATTATATTGCTTATTATTAAGATAGCTGTTACAGTTGTTATTGGCGATTTAAATTATCTTTCTCATAACCTAACCTAGGGATGAAAGGTTTTACTTCACAGTCCCCCTCTCCTCGACAGTTGAGTTCGACCGGGAGTGGAAGGACCTCTTAAAGACTAAACATCTAAGCATTTCATCGAATTAAAATAAAACAAATAACTGAACGATTGCAATGAACGTCGAAAAATAATAAAAGAAAACGAGAAAATCATCAATTTACGTAGTTGTTGTTGTTGTTTTCGTAGGCCACTGAAGCAAAGGGTGTGATTGTTCTTGTTTTCAAGTGGCGCCCTCTATGACCAAGAACTCGACTTCTGCCACACCTTTACGTCACAAACGTTTATAAGGCGGACGCATTTATACATACATTCATTTATCCACAGATCGTGATTTGACTTGAACCAGAGAATGGCCGATCTCCAATTCAGTACCCTCAGAGGTATAATTTGTTATGAAAACATAGAACACGGTGTGAACTGATAAATTTAACATGCATCAGTCAATTTAGGTAGTAAAGCATTTTGTCGTAGCATGGCGCTAAAATCGTTTAAGACGCGTCTATTTTATATGCTCTAGTATATTATATTATATGTATCTAGTATCTAGTATTTTAAATGCTGTAGTAGAAATTAACGAAAATGTACTTAAAAAAAGAAGTAATCACGTTATTTCAGGTAGTTTCCAAACTCCTTATTTAGTTACTATTTTACCTTATTTACCATTTCTCTATTATTATTTATTTATATTTACTTATTTAGTGAGTTTGCTTATATTTGCCTATCAAAAATAAATATTTTTAAAAACAGTTCTATGAATTATGTTTAACTAGGTTTTAGCACCACTGATATTTTCTTTTAAATATTTGAAGAAATAGAATTGTCCAAAGATTTACTTACCAGAATAGCTTCTGTTAATTCATTTCGAAAAGATATTTTTTAAATGATCTTCCTGTACAAACTAATTGAAATTTTTGTATAAGTTTTAGATCGAGTGTCAAATTACTATCAGCAACTTATATCCAAATTTAAAGACACTAGCACAAGTGATTTTGAAGTAATAAGAAAAAGGCGTATACAAACTCTTCTTTTCATTATAATAGCTTATGAAAATTGGAATTAATTTTTTAAAACACACGAAATCACTATTTTTTAGGATTATCCTTTTATGTGCATAAAATATACTTACTCGCACGGTGATCCTTCATCATTAGTGCAGGTATCAATAAACTCGTCCAACCTTTGTAACAACATTTTATAATCTTCATATTCCATTTTACTAATTTTTTCTATTAATTCCCAACCCGCAACCTTAAAAAAAAAGAAGAGAAAAAAAAAGAAAAACAACTAGTGGAAACTAAATGTGTTGATATACTAGATAAGTGTGTTAATAGGCAAAATAAAATGAAAAACTATTTTTCACACTTGAAGCTAAAAATGAGGGCAAATCATTTTTATGAGACTTGAGATATTCGATGGTGATAAAAAGAGTATAATTAAAATTACGCATTTTACGTCTACTATTTTAATTGTGCCAAAAAAAAAAAGAATTATTCTTACATTTTTTGAGTACTTTTTAATTTTTTTCTTCTCTTTTTGAGCTTTGTGTTTAGTTTAATTCACAACAAATTAATTTCTTTTAATGATTAAATGGTGACAAATTCAATTTGCAGTGGCCTGGAACCAAATTTTGACATCAAGCACATAGCTCCAGTTGAAACTTAATTGCTCTAGCTAGTCAGTTATTGAATTAACTGCAAGCTGCCTATGGCGATCTGTTTTATGCGGATAAAAAACAATTAAAACGTGCAACGGCATCAAGAACCAAGATTCGATAGCCATTTTGGGAGAATCCTTTTTCGCCCAACGTCACAGGTGTTCCTCGCTCTAAGTTCTCTCCCTTCCCTTTATAATCACAAGTTTGGAGTTGACGCTAATCCATCTCACCTGTCATTATCTTCCTTTCCATAGGGGTTGATAGTCATGATGCGTTTATCTCTGATTAGCTCCATTTCGTTAATATATATTTTTTACAAAATATTATTCCCATACAAGAAGATTAAAATTCACAGTTTTTAAAGACTGCTTTTTTTTCCGCGAGGTTATTTTTTAAGATTTATTTATTGTAATTCGTTTAAAAATTTATTTATTGTTTTCGTTAATATTTATTATTTACAAAATGTTATGATTTTACAAAACAAGAATAAAATTCAGAATTTTTAAAGACTGCTTTCTTTTCTGAGCGATTATTTTTGAAAGTTTATTTATTGCAATTCGTTTAAAAATTTATTTAATCTTCTCGTTAATATTTACAAAATGTTATGATTTTATAAAACAAGAAGAACAAAATTCAGAGTTTTTAAAGACTTCTTTTTTTTCCGCGAGGTTATTTTTTAAAATTTATTTATTGCAATTCGTTTAAAAATTTTTTTATTGTTTTCGTTAATATTTATTATTTACAAAATGTTATGATTTTACAAAACAAGAATAAAATTCAGAGTTTTTAAAGACTCCTTTTTTTTCCGCGAGGTTATTTTTTAAAATTTATTTATTGTAATTCGTTTAAAAATTTATTTATTGTAATTCGTTTAACAATTTATTTATTGTTTTCGTTAATATTTATTATTTACAAAATGTTATGATTTTACAAAACAAGAATAAAATTCAGAATTTTTAAAGACTGCTTTCTTTTCTGAGCGATTATTTTAAAAAATTTATTTATTGTTATTAAAATATCAGTATTGTAGAGTTATTTCGTAATATTTTTAATCTAATTTGCTCACAGCATTTTATGAAACATAAAGTAAATTAAATATGAAATTTCGTAAGACATTTTTTTAGTGTGTGTTTATTATTAAAATTTATTTATTGATTATTTACAGCAATATTAGTAAATTAGTGTGATTTAATGCAGCCACATGCTAGGTACTAAACAGGACGAGGAACAGTATTCTTTTTCTCACTAATTTTTTAATATTAATTTATTAGCAATTTAATTCTAAATAGGTTGTTCCATAATTGCGAGATCAAATTTTTTTTTTTTTTTTTTTTTTTTTAAGAATTCTTGACAAGGTAGAAAAATTACACATAGGTAGTCTTAAAGTAACATTTTAAAAAAGAAAATTATTAAAGATTAACACAATCTATTAATTACAGTAAATATAGCATAAAAATATTTAGAAGCAATTCCTTTTTCACACATTTTAAAAGTGTTCGCTTTTCGTTCCATACCATTTTTCACTTGCAATTATAAAATTGTATATTAATTTTTTAATTCTGCTGTGATGAATCAGGATAATCTTTTATGAATCTTAATCATCTTCTCAAATATTTATCTTTTGACAAAAATTTTAAAACTAGCGAAGGGTGGTGTTTATGAAAAAAAAATTATTTTGAATGTTTCTAAAATATAGATAGAACAGTTGTGTTCATCAAGGCACTTACATTTCATAACAAATAAAACAGCTATGAAATGAACCTATGGAATTTTAAATATACACCACCATGCAATAATAGATAAGAAACTATCAGTTTTCCACTTTTTTTTGTTGTTTTTTTTTTTGGAATTTCTCACAAAATACCTAGAAGATTATTTGATGAATTTCAAGAGTGTAATAAATTTTAAAAACTTCAGAGGTAAGAGGCCGGCAATAAATTATGAGGGAAAACAAGTATTATAACATCTTATTTCAGAAAATGTAACAATAAATTTATTAACTCAAAGGACACTTTGTTATTATTTGTAAGAAGTACATAAAATTTCATAAGCTTAGCTTACATATTATGAAAATATGGACATTTTTTATAGAATAAATAAATAAAAACTTTTAAGCTATATTTTTAAGCTATAGCAAAAAGCAGCTACAAAATAATCCTCAAATTAGGAAAGCGTATGTTCTACATTTACATAGCTGTAAGAGGAACAATTGTACTCGATCTTGAAATAGTGAAAAATTCTTTTGATTGAGGTATTACCTATGATATGATAAGAAAACTTAAGTTTATATTCAATTCAATGCTACTAACCTCGATTTCTGATAGACAATTCTTCGTGTAGGGGAATCTATTTATTATGCTGGATATAACCTATATACTATTCAATAAATACAGTGGTACCTGTATATACTATACACACTAAACAGATTAGAGGAGAGGAAAAAATGCTAAAATTCGATAAATTTTTATTCTTTGGTACTTTGAAAATTCGATATTTGTCTTAAATTTTATTTATACACATAGACATTTTAATTTAAGAATTAAAAAACTACTTTTTTTGAATAATTTGAATCCTATTTTTGTTTAATTTTAATTTAAGAATTTATAAAATTAAATTAAATACATTAGAATATTTCTATGTATAGCAATTTATAATAAAAAATGTTTACAAGAATGTAACGGTAATTTTAAAAAAAGTTATGATATATTTAACAAAAGCAGGAATTAAAACTTTAGTTTTTTGAATGATACTAAATCTAATTTTATCGAAAAATCAATACTTTATTAACAAAATTAGTTTATCTTACACAACTCAATAAAATATTAGTACAGTAACATATTTGCAAGTTTCTCTAAAGTATTATAATATTAAGTTTTAATAAATTCTGCCGAATAGATTTTTCCTTATTATTTTAAGTCTTACTTTTTTATAAATTGATTACAAGAAATCAATTTCAATTTTAGAAGTAAGTGAAAATTCATCAATTTGTTCTAAAATGAATGTTTCAAACAGAACTATTTTATTTCGTCTCAATTTTAGACTGATTCTAGATCTCGGAGTTCTATAGTTATTAAGGTTTATGCCATTAAACTATTTTTAAAAGAAATTAAATGGAGACGTACGAAGAAAGACTTGGAAAGAGAGCTCATCTTATAATTGCCATACCATAAACCTTCGACACATATTAATCAGGCCTTGCAATTTTTAATGTTTTCTAGGGTGGTTATTTATAGGTTTATATTTTCCCACGTTGTTATTTTTAATTTGTATTGTGTTACTGTTATATACCTGCCACGTGTTTATTTTTAATTTCATTTAATGTGTTAATTAATAGTTTAACATTTATTATTTGGTATTACTTTAAATCATGTAAACGATTTATTTTTAACACATGGTTATTTTTAATTTTAACTAATGTGTTGAGTTTTTTATTTATATGTGTAGGTTTATTTTTGCCACGTGTTAGTTTTTTAATGTTTTCTAGGGTGGTTATTTATAGGTTTATATTTTCCCACGTTGTTATTTTTAATTTATATTGTGTTACTGTTATATACCAACCACGTGTTTATTTTTAATTTCATTTAATGCGTTAATTAATAGTCTTACATTTATTACATGGTATTACTTTAAATCGTGTAAATGATATATTTTTAGCACATAGTTAATTTCAATTTTATCTTAAATTGATGATTTGTGTTTGCCACGCGGTTATCTTTAATTTATAGTGTGTTACTGTTATATTCTTGCCATGTGGTTATTTTCATTAGCGAGTGTATTTCTTTGAATGTTTCCTACATGCTTATGTTTTTACTTTTTTCATTCTTTGTTAGATGATGTTAATTTAAACTTAGGTTTTCTCGTTTAGTCTATTTACTTATTTTATATATTTTCATTTTCAGTGTGTTAGTATTTTCTTTCCTTATTTATTAGATAGACATGATTAAGTTTTATGGTTTGATTTATACTTATTTTTTGACTTTTTAATTTCGATATTTATTTCTCCATTATTTTCATTAGGTTGATGCATTTATGTTATCTAATCGATATTTCATTTCACCTTTAATTTATTTTTGATAAATTTTTTATGAATATGTATTTATTATTTCTACATAGGTTGTAGAGTTTATTACTATTTGACTGTTTTTAAATACACTATCAATTAATTTTAACACTATCAATCAATAATTATCAATTACTCAGTAAGGAAAATATGTACCAAGTACTTTGAACTAATTTACTAATAAATAAGTAATTTAAAAATTATATTTTAAATTTCCGCAAGAAAATAAACAGTCTCCTTTTTTTTTCTTAACTTTACTAATAATCCATTCCTCCGGAAAGTAAATTAAAAAAAAAAATATTTCATGATATCAGTATTTATTTATTTTTCTTTCAAAAATACACGTGAAAATAATTTAAAAAGAAAATTCATAAAGAGCCTTCTTAAGAAAACTTTTTTTTAATGTTCAGTATGCAAATTTTTTATTTATTTATTCATTTTTTCATTTATTAATGCAGAAATTTCTCCTCGTTAGATACTTATCCGGAAATGAATTTTTATAATTACCAAATTTATTTCTCAGACGTCTGTCTAATTTTGACGTTACCTAAAAAACGTAAATACATGGCTATCTACTTTCATTTGAAAATATTTACGGGTCGTGAACGAGAAAACTAATTTTAAGTCGCATTCATTAAATCGAGAACTAAATCATTAAGCATTACGTTAGTTACCATTGATCGCAAGAAACGTACAGAAACTAGACAGTATAACTTGTAAAAATATATATGAATTTAAAATTTTCTGTGGGTGTGTTTTTCTACTTTCAGTAAATTAGATTCATTTATATATATATATATATATATATATATATATATATATATATATATATATATATATATATATATATATATATATATATATATATATATATATATATATATATATATATATATATATATATAAGGAATTTTTTATATTTATATATACATAAGCAATTTTTTTGATATTTATTTTAATTTTTCGTTACTATTTTATTTTCAGTTAAGGAATGTTTCAAAAGTTCAGATTGATAAAAATTTAATTCTCGCAAATAAATATGTGTGTATATGCTACCACCTCAGAAAAGAAAAAAAAAAAACATTCTTAACTTCTTTCACATTTTTTCTATTTCAATTCAATTTTAGTGACTTTTTTGTATTAATACTTTCGGAACACAAAAAAATACTGAATTACTGATATACATTCCTTTAAAACGAAGTCCATAAAAAGTTAATTTCAGTAATAACATGAAAAATACATAGTGCATAGCTTCATTTAAAATACTTCTAATATAGTAGTATGCAACTTCCTTTGAGAGATGAGAGAATTGGCGAGTTTCTAGTCTTCAAGAATTGTAGCAGGATTCGAAGGTACTAAAGTACGCCAATACCAATCTCATTGTGTAACCCCTAAGCTCTCTCGGATTTCTTCCTCCCTCTCTGCGCCTGAACATCATTAATAACAGGTGTGTTCTTAGGGAGGGGACTGTCTTGAGTAGTACAATGAGTTATCTATTGGGCGATATAGGACATCCCCAGCGATTTTAATCCCCTCTTTCAGCTTTACCTGCTTTTTCTCGGCTTCAGCAATCCGAAGCAAGCTTTCCTTAAATACTTGAATGACCATCTTCTTCCAATCAGCTTGGAGAAGACGCGCAAATCCCTTTATGTGATATGTCACAAAGCAACAAGCATTTTATTCACTTTTTATTCCCCTTTCTCTTCTTTTTGAGGTTGTGTTTGACCTTACTTTTCATAAAAGACCTTGATGCTTGCAAAATCGTCATTCACTGCTATGTACGAATAAAAAACTTACTAAGAATGAAAAAAGGTGTATCCCTCCGCTTATGATACGCTTACGGGGCGATGTGTGAACAGGCTTAATTTTTCAAGAAGTTTTGATATTGTGATTTGAGTTTAAATGTACGCATAATTTTTTCATTCCTCATAATTTTTCCGGCGGAGTTATGGCCTGGTGGTCATATCTGCAAAATTTCCACTGGGTTACAACTATGTTTGTCTTAACGTTTTTACCAATGCCTCTTTTTTGATATGATTATCTTAGTAATGGAGGATCAGTGATTTTGGCGGTCAATGAGTCAAGATGCCGATAAATGCATCAAGGAAGTAGTTTTGACCTTTGTTCTAATATTTAGATTAATCACGACAGTTTCATTGACATATATGTACCCATGAACAAAATTAAGGATTTATTATCTTGATTAAACGGATTATTGCTTTAAGTTAAACTTTTGAACTACAACACTTCTTAATGTTTGGAATGCTGATATAAAATATGAACTTGAGTATAAAGGGATATAACGGTGTAACATTTCACTATTTCTTTGCTTTCGAAAGTTTCTATAATTATTCTTAATCTAGGTTATTTGCGTTTAAATTTTTATTCAAAACAAAAATGTACTCAATGTAGTTCTATACTAGTTTTTACGGCTAACAGCACAACAGTTTATTGATTTTTGAAGATTAATGCACCCCTTACCGTGGGTATTCAACTCGTCCCAGGGGTTTTCGATTGTGTTTATGTCCAGGCAGTAAGCATACCAGTTTATTCGGTTAACCCATTGACAGCACACCAATCCATGGTAGACTCCATGCCATTACTCCAAAAAAGACGGTAAGTGTCGAAGTTTACTTTATCTTGATGTCAGGTGACAGCTGATAGCACGACCATTAAAGTTGCTTTCTTACCAAGATAACACTTCAACTCAAACCAGATTCTTACAGATCTTACTAGATTTCTGTTACAACTTATGTAGTATTTGGACCGTCAGTTTGGAATAGAACTTCTAAATTTCGTCGAACAGTACAATCAGTCTCTACATCCTAGTTTCTTGGTGCATTTCGCTCACCTTCTCTTAATGATTTCCTTAGACGACTTTCAATTTGGGATAATTTAGCTGACTAGATGTATATCTCTAAAGAGGGAGTCATTTTTGAGATATTCTACAATGACACCGTCATCGAAATCAGATAACTCTGCACTATGTAGCGCTTTGTTATAGTTAGTGCAGATTAACTACTTAAACTTTGTTAGTGCAAATTTACCTACTTAGACTACTCCCAATATTGCTTCCTACACAAAATATAATGATTGTGTAGTGACATTGACAAGTATGAGGACTGCAAATATAGGCATCCACTTAAGTGCCAAATCACTTATAAGTAGATCTTGTACTATTTTTTATACATGAGCTGTAAGAAAAGCGTTTTTTACTTTACATGAATAGTGCAATAGTGAACCCAAAAACATCAATTTTAAATTTATAAACGCTATCTAAATTTTTTCTATTGCTTTAGATTGTATTGTAAAAATGATTCTGATGTATATTATCTGTAACTATTAAGTTTAGTGTTATTGAGTTACAAACATGGTGCAGTTTACTTTATACCAGGCAGTGTAAAAGAACATAATATGTGCTATACTACACCAGTATGCTTAGTTTTTGTGTATTGGAATATTTAGCGAAACACCACTTTGGTATAAAGTAGTTGCCTCTGTTTTTAACGGTCAAATGCTTGAAATTTTTTACAGTGTATGTTCATCAATTTTTAAACAATAGTGAAAGTGATTTTATATCAGTGCTCTTTTCTAGAAAATTTTGAGTAGATACAGCTATTATTTTAATCTAAAATATGATTTCATTTGAGTTGACCTTAAACAAAAACTAATACTAGTTCATACTAGAACTTTACGTCATGAGGAACGCACGCGTAGATAAAAAAAATATACTAATCAATTTAAATAAAATTTATTAGTATATTTTGAACAACATATTTATTTTTGAAAACAGTTCCTGTATTGTGTATGATAAAAACCATATTTAGCCTTAAATGAAATGAAAAATATTTTACTTAAAAAAATTTATTGCTCACTTTAGTATCTTCCAGAGTTCCATTATTGCACCATCTTCCATCTGAACATTCACACCAATTGGAATATTCGAATTTTGAACAAATTGTCATGAATCTTGAGTCATTACAAATTCTACTTCTGTATATTCTGGAAAAATTATAAAATGCAAAGACAAAAGCATGCTAAAAATTATATATAAAGGAGTAATTAAGATAGTAATTAAAATTACATGTAGATCTTTGACTGAAATTAGCTAAAAGTACATATCGAAACAGTAAAAATAGATCAAATAATGTCAAAACCCGTAAAAAAAAAAAATCGTGTCTCTGAATACGAAAAATGGTACCGTACAACAAAGTGATGTTCCACCCACCCTGTTCAAACGTCTTTTTACATGTTTTTTGGTTTTAAAAAATACTACACCTAAATCCAAGGATAGTTTCTGGCGCTCGTACGTGTAAATTAACTGCAACCATGTTTGTTTTTTAGAAACACTGAAATTAATAATTTACAGTAAGATATGATATACAGTAAGATATGAAGCCTTAAAGTTATATTTACGAGACAAAGTACACTTTAAACAATTTTCTTGTATCTTAACACTAAAGCAACTGACATTTTTCCCTAACTAGAGTGACCATTACGTCCATTTTGACCTCATTAAAGAAATTGGCATGAATATTTGGTTTTTGATTCAAATATCATTATAAAAAGCCATTTTTAATAATTTTATTATTCTGCTGCAGTTTTAGGTATGTATTGTTATATATAACAGTTATGTATCATTATAGATATTAGCACATGATTTGAAATGAAAGTTTTTAACGAAACTTTCTCAACATTTTCCATTAGGCTTTAAGCATGACGAACAATTTTGCTTTGTGTCAGCAGAAATAAAATAAAATGGGGTTCATTGCTTGTAATTTCAGAAAAAACAGAGAGACTTTCATTGTAAAAAAAAGTATGACAATCAAAATTCGACAAATCTCAAAATAAAGAATTTTCGAGAAATTTGTAAAAAGTTACACGCTTTAAAAAAATCAATTTAAGAATATTGGAGAAAATAAGTAGGCAAAACTAAAATTGGCCACATTCTAGAAATCGTTTTTGTGGTTTACAGCCTGTTTAATTGATGGAACACTTTCTCGCCAAAAACTTACACATTGAAAGCATGCATTAATTTTTTGGGGGAGATTTTTAGGGTTATAAACTAAGTTAATACTTCCACAGTTACGTATAGTACTAAAAATGCATTTTTTTTTTCTAGTTTATTTTGATAAGTAATAAAAGCTCTTTCATTCTGAACTAGAATATTTTAAAAAAAGAGCAAGATAGTTGTAGTTTTGCTAATTGATGGGAATTCCTTGAGTAAGCCAACTTCGTGTAAGCCTAGTCCATCAAGTATCAATTCTCTTAAGTGACGCATTCTATGTTCTTACACAAAGATTCTTTCACTATATAATTCTCACTTAACTCAAAGACAGGCATTAAGCCATGTAGAACATAAACAAACTAATTATGCATTGAAGTTACCAGGCAAATAAAACAAAAATATACCACGGGTTACAATAAAATACATAAATAATAAACAGAAGTTAAGTAAAAGAAGTAGACGAGAAAGAAACTGATTTCAACAAATTTTACGTGCCATACGTCACTGTATTTAATAAAGTTCCCATTGATTAACATTCTAGCTTATGTGGAGAAACTTAGCTCAACTTTAATAAACTTATAAACACATTTTGCTTATAAACGATCAGCTGGAGCTTACTTCATAGGTCACATTTGTGGCATCCGTTATATTGCTTTTTTTAAAGTGCAAGTAGCGACTTGTCATACACTTGTTACTATATTGAATCATTTTAATTTCCATACGAATATTTTCTATTGGATTAGTTTAATATTCTCTCTGTTCGTAGTTTGATTAACTTACAAACTTATTTTATTTCAAGTATTGTTGAGTGCGTGCATTTTAAATTAATAGTTCGTGTAGTAAATTGTAATGCAAAACCGACTTAGCTGATTCTTATGTGTATTATATCTTATTACGATTGGAAATTTCGGTGTCGCTCAACGCCAAATATTGTTTCAGCTACTATACACAAATGCACAAAATAATGTGTAATATAACATTCCTCATATTTCTGAACACCAGATACGATTCTTGGTGTTTGATTGCAGCAAGAATTTTCCTTCGCGTTTATCTGCACCATTTTTAGTATAAATTAGTTGGTATTAAGGTTTGGTAAGAAGAAACGCTCACATTTTTTTAGAATGTAGCAGCGTTCAGAAATTAAAATATTATCACGTGACTAAGAGCCAATTATCATGCACTAAAACCAAGTTTACTTTGTTGGGAATATCTTTGTTCTCGTTTGAGTAGTCAAAGGAACCTTAAGTTATGCGGCATTAGGAAATTTTTTCCCCATTATGTGTAATTATTCAACAGCTAGCATAATACTTTAGCATAATTTTTCATTATTTATTTGAAGAAACCAATAACGTAGAACTCAAATTTGACTTTTGTTTTAAAAAGATTTATTTTAAAATAATTTGTAACAGTAAAGAATGCATATCACTTATGTTAAAAATAAAAAAGAAATTAGTACATCATACGCCATTAAAATTTATAGCAAAATTTGTTTAGTTCTAATGTGTCAACTGGGTATTTTTGTCTTTGTTAATAGGCGCAATAATCGGGAAAAATTTAGAAAAGTGGTGAAAGAGGTTTTATGGGGTTGCTTGAAGATCTTAAAGGTTAAGTTTTCATTTTAATTATTTTAATTCGAGAAATTAGCTCCTTCCAGATATATTTAACTTAATTAACAAATATATTTTGGTAAACAATAATTACCAAATTACAGCAGATAATGCTGAAATGCTGGTGGAACAAAAAAAACTATGACACAGAATGAATGTTCTAAATGAATACTATTTTCATCTGAAAATTTTGAAATAAATGATGAGGTAATAAAACTCCATACCCATTTAAGTTACATATTGTGAATGAAGGCTCTTCCGTGTCTCTTGTTGCTTCCACATAAGCGTTTGCTATTGTTTTATACTGCCAATACAGATTCATGAAGTCTAAAGTTTGGTAAATGAACCCAGTCAAGCAAGCGATGAGTATTAAAGAGCGCATGAATTTCCTTGGAGGGTTTGCTGCACTAACTATTTGTGGAAGACCAGTAATCATTGAATTCCGCAATATGCCAGCTGCATAATCACCAAAAACTTGTTTTCGTCTTCTCAACATAGTTGAAGGTTAGTTTTCAATTCCTATGGGTGAAATAAAGGTTGTTCCGTTATAGTTACACAATAACCCTTACAAAAACTAAGGTATTTTCGAAGTTATTATGAGGTCGGCGGATGAGAAGAAATACACCTGAGGTAGAATATGTGTTGCACCAAAAATTACCTCATCAATAACAATTTCACCTTAATTTACACCTCGCGAATTCAACCTCATATATAACTCAGAAATAATTTTAGTTCAGATCGGGAAAAATAATAATCCCGTCAATTATATATATTTTCTTTGAGTATCGAAAAAATATTCCGTACACATAAAAAATAACCTTCCTAAACTAGTTGCTCTAAAGTAGCTTCCTCGAAACAACTTAGTAGTAACCTCGAATCATCATCAAGTGTGAATAAAACAACTTCAAACACCTTGATTATACACCTTGATTATACACCTTAATTAACCAATTAAGGTGTATAATCAAGGTGTTTGAAGTTGTTTTCTTTTAAGGTTGTTTTTGAAATCAACTTTGAACAAACCTCAAATTAACCTTGACAACTCAAAACAACCTCAAAAAAAAAATACCTTAAATTTTTGTAAGAGAAACTCTTTTATTGCTTGTATTTTTTACTCTACATTAATGTAAACCTCAGATATATTTCAAAAGAGTGTAAAATAAAAATAAAATAATAAAAAATCGGAGCGTTTAATAGAAACAAATACACATGACTGATGTCTAAGTGTTATTTTTAATTTGATATGTTATTTTTAATGTATTTTATATGATGAATAATATAGCGGCTCATAAGCAACAACAAACTTAATCCCGATGAGGAAAATACTAAAATAATGTAAATTTAAAAAATAGCAGACTAAAATTTTACCTATATTTTATTACTTTCTTTTTATCATTTAAATAGTGCATTTGTGACAGTAGGCAAATAAAAAGCTTATAACAAAAAACAAAACATTCTAAAAAGAATTTTATCAAAAAAGCGAGATGTAAAAAAAATAATTTAAAATTAATGGCTATTGTGTGTTTATTTATAGATGTTACTTAGAATTAAGTTACAAAATCAGACATTAAAAATGTTGTTTTTTTATACAACTGCTTCTAGGTGTAGCAAACATTTGGAAAAAATTCCAGAAAATTAGTTAAAATTAATAAATTTATTTATAATATTTACTTTCTATGTTTTTTTTAGTTACTTCTGTAAAAAAAGTATAGAAATCAAAACTTTTTTTCCTCCTCTTTTAAAAAATTCTTTTAAACAAAGATATTTTAAATAGGAATTTTTTTACAAGCTGCTCTTAAAATTGCAATAATTTGAATTTATGAATAATAAATTAGATTACGCACTGTCACCAATTTCCTCGATAAAAACAAAGTACTTTACCATGTGAAAAATATATACCAAAATAGCGTGATGAACTAGATGAAAAAGCAGTTTATTTTTCAAAAGTCATTATGAGCAATTATATCTCATAATAGTTGTGATTTTGTTTAGTTATTTAATGTAAATGATCATAAGGAGAAAAAAATGAAATATCTAATTATTGTGTCCGTCCGCCACATGTCTTTTTTTCCAGATAAATCATTCTGTGAACTAAGGTGGCGGTTCTAAGAAAGAAGTTCTAAAAAATGACATCGTTTTCAAGTTTTGGGGGGATATTTGATATTATTTCAGTTGTATGCTGTAAAAAATAAATGTTGTATGTTGTATGTTGTAAAAAATTTTATAGTTAACTGGAATAATTTGTGAGATTTGTAAAGATTTTTGCACAAAAATTATGAAACTTTATTAAAATATTTAAAGTTCTCAATTCATAACTTTTTTTTTTAAATCTGCCAAGGTTATGTATTAACGATTATCACAGTGTAAATATGTATATGTAAATATTCTGTGAAAAAAACTGAAGCAATACCTTGTTTAGATAATGAGAAAAGGTACATCCAAAAAGGTCAGTTTAAGCATTATTGGGAAATGCCCTACCGAACCCTTAATATATGCAAATAAATAAAACATTTTAAATTTCAAACAAATATAATTATCTATTTCATTGATTAAAATATTATTTATTACCAATATAGCAAAATACACTAGAAAATTATATCCGATGTACTTTTTCAAAAAAAAAAAAAATCTTAGATAAAATATGTTTGAAGTGCAAAACTGCATTGTTTTCTTTAAAAAACGTCTCTTTCTACACATTAATGTGAATTTTGGTAAATATTTATGAAAACTATAAATTGTTGGAGGGGAAAACACTGGACCACATTTTGAATAGGGTTTTAAAATTTTAACAGATGAATAGTATTGTAAATATTATTGTACAGTTTAAATTTTTAAAATATTTAGTTAGTTCTTAAAATTGTGCAAGACAAGACTAAACACTCAACCCCTGGAACACTCCCCACTGCTGAAAATAAAATTGAAGGGTCATTGTTACATGAATTCAGATTTCCTTGGCAGAAACTAAGACATCCCATTACACACTGGAACATGAAATCTGCAATTAACATCCTAAGAAAAGATTTTCTGAAACGCTGCATTTTGTTCTTAATACACAATCTCTTAAATATAATTTTAAAAAATATTATTTTTCAATATCCATTATTTTTAAGGAATTTTTTCATGGGAAGACAACAAAAAAAAAATGTGGTATTAGTATTTTGTATAATTCTATTATTATTTTTAATAAACTGTAATTATTTAAAGCGAAACTATTCAATTAACGTCAAACAAATTTTTAAAAATTTTTTTAGAAGCAGAATGTAATGTTGGCTGAAACTAAGACATCCCATTACACACTGGAACATGAAATCTGCAAGTATCATCCTAAGATAAATTTTACTGAAATGCTGAACAACAGCATAGGTGACATTAGTTCACAGTGTTTCATGAACGAATGAGCCTCGTCCACATATCGATATCGTTCACATATCTCGTTACAGTGCTGATTACAGCCCTCATTACTCACCACCAAAAATTGGCACGAAGTCCCTATACATGAAGTGCAATGTTATGGGTTATGGCATGTTGCATCAAACAAACAATATTGAATGAATAAAGATTTCTATTTGAAATTATATTGCGTTTATTAAACTGGAATCTGAATATCAACTCACAATATCGAAAATAAATAGGTAATTATGTACTCCTGATCAGAACTCAACTCGGCTCAGTAATCACAGAAATTACAGCTGCCTTACAAAATAATCGGACTGTTAAAACTCACGAAACGTTTCCAAACCGTTATTATTTTAAGTATCAAACATATTCCTTGGTACACTAACTAAACTCAGTGCCGTGACAGTCCATAGAGGGCCAAGGTCTACTGTGCGCATCTCAGTTTCCTTCACCTTGGGCTCTGGGATGTTCCGGTTGGGTGGTCAGCCGAACGCGGAACCCCCAGTGTTTAGTTCCCAATCATGCTTGGTACTTATTTATCGACCACTCAGCCACCGGTTGGATTGGCACAGTAACAATAAATATAATTAACATCTAGCCGACCAGCCTTTGTAGGGGGCAGGGAACTGTCCTTGCAGAAAGGTTCTGGGTTCGAATCCCGGGCAAGGCATGGATGTTTCTTTCTCTCTATCTGTGTTCTATGTCCTTTCTCCTTTGTGTGTGAATGTGTAAATGTGACCCGCCCTATAAACGGGTTGTGGTAATGCGACGTGGGCGACGCTGCTCCACCGCCGTGGCTTCGCCACAGGTACTCACTGGGTAACGAAAAGATAGTTAGCAGTTCTGGCACTTTCTGTGGCCAATGGACAATAGTTCCAAGTGCCTGCCATTAAAATAATAATAATAATAATAATTAACATCTCTTCATCGAAATAACACAAACTACATAAATAGCTTATTAAGAAATATTTTATTTTAAAAATAATTTTTAATTTATTTTGGAAAACGTATATAGAAATACATAAAAAAAAATTTTTGTCAAAAATAAATTTTCAAGAAGATTTTTATTTATTTAAAATAAACTGTTATACGAGTTCTCTGATTGCAAAACTGGTTTAATTGATATATGAATTATTTATAATAACTTCTTTATTTAAGCTTTAAAGCTGATAAAAATAAATAAAAAAATAACTCTTTCGCTATATAAAATAAGGTAATTCAGCAAACACGATACTTTTTTCAAAATTTTTGCAGCAGATATTCATTATTGTTAGGTTACGTTTTACCGATTCCTAACCAGTACACTCTATATTCTGATTATAAAAAAATAGTACATCAATGCCGACATTTTTTTAATAAATGACTATTTTCTTTATATTTTAGTATTAACTCCTCTATGGCATTGTTTGGACACATAAAAATATTTTACCAATTTTCAAAGTAGAAGAAGATTTTACCAAACTGGCAATTTTTTTAATAAATAATTTAAATATTTGTGGAGTTAATTTTTTTTCACAAGATATCACATATAGTTTGAAAGAAAAGCATTGTATACGGAGATAACGGCCCTGCAACAAAAGCATTTTAAATTTTCACCTCATCTAAAATTATAATAGTAAGAAAGAATAAAAATTATTGTCTGTATGAAATAGAGAAACTGTTTACTATAAGATAAGAAGGAATAGAAAAAAAGTAATCCAGAAAGTGCTTAACAAGCAAAATGTTACATATAGGTTATAAATGGATTATAAATATCCAATTCTTTTAAAGCAATGAGTAAATATAAATTAATTCAGATAAAAAAATATTTATAAAAAATATTAATTAAAATATAAAAATTATTAATGAAATAATTGCATAAATTATTATTGGAATACATATTTATAAAACAATTAAAAAATAATTATAAAATGTATCGACGAAATAAAAAAAAATTTTGGTATACTATAATGCGCAGTGACTAATTCTTAAATTTATTTTAAAGATGAAATATTTTGAAAAAGAGAAAAGAAATTGGAATTTGTAAAGTTATACAATTTAGATAGAAGGTAACTTTTACTCATTGAAAAGTTATAACAACTATTCGAACAACTGCGTGTAAGGAACCGTCTTAAATATTGATAAAAATCAATTCACTTAGTTATATTAATGAATAAACTATTAATAACATAAAACTTACCTGCATTTGTCAAAGGAATATTTGGTGCTTAATTTATTAGCTCTTTAAAATAATGATTAAGAAAGTCAAAACTCGTACATTAACGCATATTGTATTTGGAAGATTCATAAATCGTTTGATTTTCTATTCAATAATATTAAAAAAAAATTTAAAATCGCAGACGAAAATCAAAATTATAAAACTATTAAATTCATTTAAAGCATTAATAATAATCAAATAACTACAAATAACACATAATTAAAAATAACTTAAATATATTTTTAACTTACTTCTATTTAACTTTTTTCAAAGTAAATATTAGGTCTACCGTAAGTTCTGTCCGCGAAAGGATACAAATAATTTTACAGTAACGCAAAAGGTTCTTTTATAAAATAAATTAGTAGGTTTTCCCCTTTAACTTAGTTGTAAGGTTCTAACTTAAAGAGACACAGCATATATATTCAAACTCTTAGATATATTTAAACCTGTAACGAAAGTGTCCGACAGATCTAAATTGTGTATCTGATATATACATTTAGGGTTAAAAGCCCTATTTTTACCACTTTATAAAGGCACTTTATCAATCCTCGAATAATAAGGCATGTTTTCTCTCAAAAAGAATAGAATTTGCATAAAATGTTGTCTTTAATCTTTCCATTTAAGCATGATTTAGTCAGGTCAGCTGTTCTGTATTTTTTAAAAATTTGTTCTAAGAATATTGAGATTAATATAGCTTTTGAAAACAATTCAACAAAACTTTTCATGCAAATAAATATCATCACAATTATTGAATTTCCCTGATGTTATTAAATTCTAATTCATAACCAATAAAATTTTAATTTCTATTCAATATGAAACAAAAAGGATTCCCAGAGAAACCTGTTGTGCTTGAAATTTCTTTGTAATCGTTTGATTCTTCCACGCTATAATAACAAGATATTTAAAACTGCAGACAATTCATAAAATTTTAAAACTTTTGACATGTTATTTTAAGGATTAATAAATGTATAAAATTTGACAGGCATTTAATGATACTATTGTTATGATGTTCGAAATAGGCGTGGTATTAAATGTCTGTGTCTCTTAAATATCATATTAGCATTTTCTAAATAAAAGGTACATAGTTTCATAATCTTTTTATTTGATAGCTGTAATACTCATACAGCACGATAAACTACTAAATCCTTGTTTTTTTTTTTTTTTTTTTTAAAAACAAACTCGTATAGAGCAAATATCTCAAAAAATTACAAAAGAATCTTATTAGAATGAGAAAAAAGTTCTGGCAATAATAAAAGAAAACATGCTTTCAGGAAAAAGGCAGATCTGACAAACAAAAAAAAGATAATTCTTGTAATTAATACCGAAATGTGCGGTATTTAAATCATGTTCATTGTTTTTCTGCTCCTTACAACAGTGGTTAATTTCATATTTTATTTCAAAATAAAATAAAAAAAGAATTATAGTTCTTATTACCACGCGTTTAATAAAGGTACAAAATTAAAAAGTAATTTTAACAACAAAAAAATTATTTTCAAGTTAATGTTTTGAAGAATTACAAAATTCATTAATTTTTCTTCAATCATTTAATTGGTAATTTTTACATTATGGTATGAACACCGATTGTAACATATAGTAAAAGTCTGTTGAGACAACAAATTTATTTTTGTTGTACGAACTTGTTTTGTTACGGTACAGTTTTATTACCCTCGTAATTTTTGGGGGAAAAAATCGCTCTTGCAAAAATGGTTGAGGCTAAGGATTTACTTCATAAATTTTACAGTTTTACACAATCGACACAGTTGCCTGTTTAAAACCACAAATTCTTTCGGGATTATTATTATTTGTAGAATGTCAACTATTTAAATCTAATGAACTAACAAATCGTTCTTTTTAAATGCTGCTAAAGGACGATGGGGATAGTATGACCAAGAGAATCTTGATGATGTGAGAGGGGATGAATTGTCCTTAATTATTATAGTTAATGAGATTAATATATCTTTTCAAATAGTTTATTTTTTTAATATCTATAGCATTTATGTTGTCAGAAATATTGGAATTATGTCCTTTCAAATCTTTAAATAACATTTCTTATAAATAACCCGTTAAGAAACTCAATATAAAACGAAAAATAATTTTTATGGGATATAAGAACTTTTATTTTTGAGGGTAATCTTCAAAATTGAATTAATTTGAAATCAACATATTAAATCTCCAATTCTTGTGCTAAAAGAAATAAATAAGTAATTAAAAAAACACATTTTAATGACAACACCCGCCAACGTTTCTAATAATTGTACGTATGTACAAATAATAAAAACTGTGAGGATTAGAAAATACAGTATTGATAGAAATGACAATAAAATAATAACAACAAAATAATTATATTAAAATGCATTTCAAAATGTACTTACATGTCTATTTAAGTTCCAACAAAACAGCACGCTGTGATTTACTTAAAACGTAGTTTGGCTTGAAATATTTAAATAATTTTGATGATATTTATTTAAATTTAAGCTATCATGATTAAATAACATCCTAATTCATTGAAATAATGTAAAAATAATTACTATTTGGAAAAAAAAGTAGCTTAAATTAAAATTGGTGTAAACTCGTAAAAAAAATTAAGTTAAGTTTTTAGCTTTGAGTTTATTAAATTTAGAAACTATGTGCTATATGAATGCAATTAATAGTTTCAGATAATTTCAGTTAAATAATCAGTCAGACCCCTTATTCATTCCAGAGTAGCGATTTTAGTCAATAATATATTCGAGTAATTTTGTGTAAATGAAAAATTCTCTTACCTTTTAAAAACTGGGACTAAGTTTTACTGAAAATAGCTCTATGACGTTTGGAGATAATTCAGCATAGCGTGCTTGAATTGATTATTAAGCAGTCGCTTTGTTAAAAGTCAGAACAGATATTTGTTTCTTTCGGCTTTTGTAATTATTTCGTTTCTCAGCTTTTGTTTTCATAAATGACTAGATATAAATGCCCAACTAATATATTTTCAAAATGCACACTGTTAGAAATTTTTAGAAAAAATAGTTAAATACCAATTACCATATTCAAATGAAACACTTGATCATAACTTGATACATAGAGAAGTACTATTCAATCATGCCATAGATATAATCGCAAAAAAATAAACAAAAATAAGACCAAACCACTAAATTTTAAATGATAAATAGCAACACCGTTTTCTTATAATGTTGCGGAAATGCAATGCACTCCGTTTTTGAGGAAATGAACTAGAAAAAACGTCCCAGACACATGTAAGTGGTTTGTCCTAAACACTGTTTTTCAAGGCCCTGTCGCCAAGGAAAATAAAAAAGTCATAGTTTAAATGCCTTACACTTAAAAATTATATATTCTAAAACAATATATAACCTTGCCAAGAAGAATTATCGGGGCTTTAAAACATACAAATAACTTAAATATTTTAAAAGTTGTTAAACTTTTAAAATAAATTAAAAATAAAATAATAACTTGTTAAAAAAAATTCCAATTTGGTGACATTTTTTTCACGTCGATGAAAATTATCAAAATCAATGCCTTTTTCCCAGATTATGAAAATTTTTATGAGCCCAAGTTATGGAGTAAGTTTTTAAATATTAAAAAATTAGACCACAAACGCTTTTCATTTTCACAAAATCATGGCTTTTCTCCACATTATCGTTTGGCTCTGGCCTTAGATGAGCAAAACTTGACCTAACAGTCATAGGTAACAGTTGCAAACTTAGGGTAGACTATATTTGAGGGTGCCCCTTGATTCTCGCCAAGTTGTGACAGCGATTGATCGCCAAGCTGGGCAATGTTGAAACCCAATCGTGATTCTGATTGGTATAGATTTTAGCATTATTTTTAAATGTTCAACGGTAAATGTAATTTCAGAGGTCCATTAGTTCTACGTTGAATACCCGCTGGTAAGGTTACTTTTGCTTCTGGTCCTAAAAATGACTACAGTAAATAAGATAAACCTTAATTTCTGTACGATTTGAATAACAATGTAAAAAAATCAGTGATTGACTGATGTATGAATGAAGGTTTAATTAAGATATTCAAACAAACAATAAAAGCAGGACAAAGTAATAAAATAAAATGTGTGTTTGCAAGACAGGTTTAATTAGTAATAGATATAAATGTCCTGTTTGTGGGAGTTGTTTTTTTTCTTTTCTTTCTGTGCTTAGTCCATTAATTTTTGGTTCGATTCAAAATGCATTTTATTAGGTTTATTAATTTTTCTTATATTGGGTTCATTACAATTTTAAAAAGTTTTGGCTGATATTTTGTTGAAATATCATTATGTTTTGACCGCCATTCCTGTTACCACGGTTTTCCATGCAAACAGGAATGGCGCCAAACAAGAGTCGCCAATTTCGCCAAGGGGCACCCTCAAGTATATTTTTACCCAAACTTACAGCAGACTCAATAAAACTCTGATTTCTCTCACTACCTCTAATAAAAATTGCTCAATTGCTTGTCTTGTAAAAATAGTTGAGTGATAACTACTTCAAAATAAAAGCAGTAATCGAAGTTAATTACATTTGAAATAAGTAGTCAAAGTTACAGTTAGTACATAAGTAGAAAAAGTTACAGTAAGAACAAAATAGTTTAGTTTTTCTGACCATTAACTATTCTCCATTACTTACCTTCTATGCTACATCTTCTTTTGTTTCTCGTAGAATAGAAGTACTGACGAAGGCAACTACCATATGTATCTCAGCTGATGTTCTTCTGACATTCTTCTTCAAAAAAAAAACAAAAAAAATTGAAAAAAATTTTTTGTTTAGCGCATTTTTAATTTGAACGAGAAGAAGAAATCATTGCCACAATCTGGAAACTGCTGTTAATTTACATTTTTTGGTTCTTTCTACATTTATTAACCACGATACGAGATCAGATCATGATTATTGCTAGAATTTAATTATGATCATTATAAAATGCTTTTTTTGCCTTGAAGCATTTTAATATTTTTCATTAACATGGGAAATCACAACAAACAGACACAAAGATGAAAGCCCAGAACCATGATAGAAACCAAATTCATACGTTTTTATTTTTCTCTTTACGAAAATATTCGCATTTTAGGATTAAAAAAAGTGGTCAGAATATATTAAAAGTTTAGATACCATCTACAAATTTTCAAGCACCATGGAGAATGAAATAAGTGGATTTCTTTGGCTCCAGGTTTGATACATTTAAAAATCGTATAGCTGTTTCACGTGACCCCAATGTATATTTAAATTTCGAATTTGTGATTCTAAGATATTTAGAAGCTGAAATATTGATAATATGCATAATATTCAAATGGCTTGGAACCGATGAGAAGAAAAGTATATCCATCAAAAAACAATTGACTTTTGGAAGGAAGTAGTTCCGACGATAGGTGAGCTATGAAAGCAGATGGCATAGTCAAGTACTACTCTTTTTTGCAAAATATTTTATAGTGTGGTAGAATACTTAAAACTAAAGAAAACCCTCACCACAAGAACAGCTTAGCTTTTCATTCAAAAAATTTTTTAAACGAAAAATCATACACTACCCTGCAAAATTAGAATGATAATAATTTAAGTTTTTTTTAAATTTTTCGTGAAATAATAAGAGAGTTATCTTATAACTTATGAGATATTTAGGTCAAACGATGCATATCAAGAGGAAAACTTCCAGGCGTTAGAATAAATTTGGCAATAAATTACGTTGGAAATGAATTACGAATGAAAGAGTGTATTTGAACATCCGATGTTTGAAAACGTTGCAATAAACTAGAAAATTATAACGATTTCTTTGGTTACTACATGCAATAGATGCATATCATTTCTCCAATCTAGCTTAAATATTTAAAGAGATTTTTGACATTTTTATAACGAAACTTTTTTTTGCCTCGAATTTTCTTACTATAACTGTAAAAATATTCCGTAAAATTGAACAATGTTTTCTGAGAAGTTTTTTAAATAATGATAAAAACGTCTTTTTAAAATTTGAAAAGAAATCGTTAAAACTGGAGCAAGTTATGAGCATTTAGAATAATCCTTTTAGATAGCACATGCCTGGAAAATATTTTTTTTTTATTAATTAATTTACTTATTTATTTTGAATGCCTTAAAAATTTAAAAAGTTTCAATCAATTTTCTAAGACATTTTTTTAAAGGTAGCTGTTAATAATAATAAAGGGTTTTACACAATGTATTTTAAAACGAGATTTAATAACATATTGCCCTACAATACTTGGCCGAACAGCCAAGTTGTGAGGACTTTCCTTTTTCCTTTCTGTTTCACTCCTTGCCACCGAGATTTTTCTAGTATTGTTTTTCACTTTTATTTTTCATTTTACTTTGGCAAATTTACATTATAATTTTTTTTTTTTTTTTTTTTTACTCACGTCTGGCGAGTTTTGAGAATGGGCACCCAATTGTGAGTGCTTGTATCATGTTAACATTTATTACCATCCAATCAAATGATGTTTTCATATCATTAAATATTAACTGTTATACTTTGATATCAGAACCTTAATTCTCTACTGTTGACGGATAAAAGAAGAGTACAACAAAATGAGTCACGATGCATGGGAATTTTGATATATTTATTGACCGAAATATTATATAAACATGAATATGACATTTTCAAAATACAATATTTTTTTTTTAAGTTCTACAATAGACAGGCATATTGCGAAGCATTTTTTCAAGTTATTTATCTTTTTCTTTTGTTTTCATCATTTTTTTCTTTTTTTGTTGGAGACAATGGGGACAACACGCCGACAATTTATTGTTTTTATACTTTTTTTTGGATATTTTCTTAATTTTATTGTTCTTATAGAACTTTTAATTTTGCACAGAGCTATTTTCAGAACATCACTTTTCTTCTATTTTATTCTTCAGGTGCATATCAAAAATATTTTTAATTTCTTTGTGATTATTTCATTAATATTTTGTTTTCCTATTTTATTTTTAGAGGGACTATGGTGTCAAAAAAACCACAATTTTTCATCTTGATTTATTTCTTTTTCTATTGTTTCTCTTCTTTTATCTTCTTTTTTCTTCTTTGCTCTTTCTCATAGGTAAAAAAATACCTACAACTGTTCTAATGATAAATTGTATACTGGTTTTGATTAACGGTCAGGTGTGAAACTACCATCAACGGTATATTTCTACCTACCACATTTAAAAAATTTTGAAAAATATACTAATAAGTACAAGTACTGTACATTGGTGATTTAAATCTATTTTTTTAAATAAATATGTTTTCGTAAAAACATATCATAGCACGAGTACGAGGTTGTTATTCGATGTTGGTGTTCGAGGATACATATGAAGTTCGAGGTTGCTGGTCAATATTACTGTTTAGTAGCTGCAGTTCAAGGTTGCTGTCCAATAGAACATTGGTTTAATGTCTTCTCCCAGAAATATTCGCTGAAATTGTTTTTTACTTTTTTTTTAATATTGTTTTTTCAATTTAAAACTTCCGGTATTCAATTTATTTCTATTGTGATTGGATGCAAAGTGTGTTTCTCTGCTGGTTTTGTTCTGAAATTACTCCTGCGCAAGAATATATGAATATCAACTTGAAAATTTAGCATGTACATTTAACCAAAACAAACTCAAATTGCAGAAAGAAACACTTAAAAAAAAAATTAGAACTCCCGGTTTTGCCGTGAATCTTTTGTATTCTTTGATTTTTTTGGTCGGAGACTTTTTCTTAAGAATCGCCATTTTCTCTTAATAAATGTCTTTTTTGGTGGAGTGGGTTCTTCATCACTCGAATCTTCCTCCTTCACACTTAATTGTTCCAATATGAAAGGGTCGTCGGGATCAATTTCGATGTAATTTCTTTTATGGTATTCAGCTATCTGTTCGGCTGTTCTGGTGGTGTCAAGCAAGTAACTCTGGATACATGAATAATTGTTGTCTTCAGAGTCCTTCCATTTGTCAAAATTATAGCTATCTCGGCTATCAGAAGCTCTTCCCTCGCTCAGGTTTAAAGGTAGCGGGGTGAGTTGAGAAACATGGCAGATGTCAGATGTATTTTCATGTTTCAATTCGCCCGAGTCGATCTCATTCTCTATATTAGTTTGGTTGACATTCGCTTTTTCCGCACTAAGTTGTTGTGGAGTAGGATGAGGAATATTGCAAATGCCGAGTACATTCTCTTCTGGCTCAATTTCTCTGAGTCTATCAAAGTTGGGGATGTTATCTCCAGTCATTAGACTGATATAGTAAGGTCTTCCTTTATTCCTTTCTATTCGGAGTGGGGCGAGAGGTGAAAAATAGCAGTTGTTCGTGGCATGTTCACCAATATTGATTTTCTTCTCATTTCTAATTGTGTTATCTCTTCCACCACTCGATTCTATTCTTTGCCGTGTAAGATGAGGAGTATTGTTGATGTTCAGTGCATTTTCTCCATGATCTAGTTCTTTGGTTTTATCAGAGTTATTCTGGTTCTCTGTGGTCATTTGATTAAAGTAGTAAACTCTTTCCTCACTCAGTTCTATTCGGAGTTGGGCGAGCTGTGAAAAATTGCAGATGTTAGGTGCATTTTCATCGATTTCTATTTCTTTTGATTCGTTAATATTGATGTTATTCTCATTTCCTATTATATCATCTTTTCCTCCGCTGAATTTAATTCTTTGCGGGGCAAGGTGAGGAGTATTGCAGATGTTAAGTACATTTCCTCTAGGATCAGGTCCTGTGGTCTTATCAAAAATGGTTTGGTTCTCTATATTCATTTGATTATTGTAGTAAACTCTTCCCTTACTCAGTTCTATTCGGAGTTGGGCGAGCTGTGAAAAATTGCAGATGTTAGGTGCATTTTCACCATTTTCCTTTTCTTTTGATTTGTCTCTATTGATTTTGTTCTCATTTCCTTTTGTATTATCTTTTCCTCCGCTGAATTCAATTCTTTGCGTTGCAAGCTGAGGAGTGCAGATGTTGGGTGCATTTTCCTCAGATTCATTTTCTGTGTATTTATCAGAGACGATCTTGTTGTCTTTATTCATTACATGAACATAAACTCTTCCCTCACTTAGTTCTATTTGAAGTGGGGTGAGCTGTGAGCAATCGCAGATGTTAAGTGCATTTTCACCAATTTCCATTTCTTTGGTTTCATCAATGTTGATCTTGCTCTCCTTTCCTATTGTGCTAATTTTGCAGTCGTTCATTTCAAATTGCAGCGGGGCGAGCCGGGAAAGATTGAGGTTTTCAGGTGATGTTTTCAGATCTTTTTCACAAGATTTTATCTCTTCCTTTCCATTTTGAGTCTCATTTGGGGGTAATATCTTTTTAGATTTTTTCTTTGTTGTGCTGAAAGGATTTTTAAAATGAATTTTATAGTAATTATGCAAATTGAAAATAGCTTTTGCAATGTTTTTTTCCTTAAAATTTTGAGTAATTAGGAAAAAAAACTATTTAACATTCACAAATTTAGCTTAATCTTAAATTCCTATTATTTTTTTTTTTAAATCCATAAAAAACTCAAAAATTTTGTTCGCGTATAAGCTGATTGAAATTTTTAAAAAAAAAGCACAATATTTTGATCTTTTCAAACTCTAATTTGTGTGAAGTCTCTAAACTGGACAAAATTGATATTACATGGATTTTCAGATGAAATAAGTACCGTTGAAGTCTTGACAATTCTGCAGTTGAAAATTGACAATTCTTCAGTCTTTAAGTTTCTCACTTCAAGCAAACACGTTCTTCCTTAATTTTATTTTATATTTAAATATTCATTTGATTTTTTTTAACAATATCTTTGAAATGTAAAAGGGTTTTTTTTAACAAAGTTTCTTCATTTTACCAAATATATCATTGAATAAATGGAAATAATATGTTGCCATTTTTTCTCTAAGCTAAAAACCCAAGCTAATAATGAATGCCTATGAATGATCATAAATTAATTGTCTACAATATAAATACGGATAAAAATACTTCAAACTCAATAGAATTCTTTTCAAAGTCAATTATTAATCAATAAATGGGATATTAAATCGTAATTTTCATTCCGCAGTACTTTGCCTGTAAAATTAGTCATCGATTTTTTTTTTTTTTTTTTTTTTTTTTTTTCATAATGTCTATAAAATTAAAAATATATTATGCTTACATTTTTTTCCAGATGTAGCGGAAAATATTAAGCATGATTGCAGAACACTTTTTGAAGTTGATAATCGTAACTAAGTCTAAACGGGATTCGAAGAAAAAGGGACAACTATATTTTTAAGCTCACTAACAGAGATATGTTTCATTGTTACATTTTATTTTGAAATAATTAAAACAAATATCAGGATTTGATTGTTAGTTGACTAGAATCCTTTCAAATCCAACAATGCTTTTTGTCTTTCCTTATTATTTGAAAATTTATACGGCATTGAAAAAAAAAAAAATATTTGAAATAGTTCTTGCTAAACTCACTAAACCCAAATGGTCCTCTATTTTATAATCTTTACAGAGATCTTGTTACTTAACCAATTTTTCCTACCTTTTGTTATAAAATTGCTATATCCTCCTCTGTTTTTACTTTAAAATAATTTTTAGGCCTGTTAACTAAATCAAATCTAAGTCAATTGAAAATTTTATTGGCGTTTATAATCGCTGGTGCATTTACCAAATTCCTAGCAACTTTTAAAATTTAGATTTAGGAAACACGAAAAACATGTTCGTTTTCAAGAATTCGAGAATTCTTCAATTGCTTCAACCCCAGAATTGTTGAAATCTTGTACATAAATTCAATTTTGACAATGCTAAAACTATTTTCACCCCAGTTGCATCAGCTCATCTTGATACCCTGGAATCTGTTTTTATTCATTTGAATGCTGATTCCCTTGTTAACGACAATAGTTTCTCCCGAACTCTACATAACACATGGAAATGCATTTTACCATGATTTGCCTCTTGGCCTCATGGGATTTTTCGTGCTCTGTTTTTCTTTTCTTTCTACCGTGGCATCTGTGGCTTTTCATATTTTGTTTTTCTTTTAATTTTCCCATTTTTTCGTTGGCAACTGTATGTTTACATTTCAAATCATTTTTGTTTCCAATTGCCAATTTGACATTCAAGTCAAATTGGCAAGTCTTGAACTATTTTTGATGTACTTGAAGCTTGACCACTGTTATTTCTTATTTGTTTATTTCTAAAGTAACTGAATTTTTCAATCGGGTAACATGTTTCTATACTTTAATCATATGTCAACTTTACTTTTTACAAATTCCGTTACATTTGTAAGAGAAATTAATTAATAATTTTTAAAAATAAATTGATTAGTTTTGAGAATTAAACAAAACAGTTCATTTATTCCGCTATAGCTCAGTGGTTAAAGCCTTGAATATTAATTATGAAGAACTGAGATTCAATCTACAGTATCGCGGTTTGAAACCCGCCCAGTTACAGGTCGATGGGTATCAGCTTGTCTGAAAAGTCGGCATGTGTGCAATACTGCCGATATATATATATATATATATATATATATATATATATATATATATATATATATATATATATATATATATATATATATATATATATATATATATATATATATATATATATATATATATATATATATATATAGCTCGTATACTTAGTCGCAATTTGAAAATTGTTACTTCAATGCAATTGTCAATAGAAACAATTCATTTGATTAAAAAATTCTTTAGATGGCAAAAATCAACAGATTTCGAGAACTTGAATTTAAGACTTTGTAGGTCAAAAAATTGTGTTAGACTAAAAATTCATCCCCTTCGGGTTAATTTTAGTTCTTTTGTATTTCATCTTATATTTTGAATTTTATAAAAGCAAATTTTATTACATCAAATTGCAGTCAAAATAAGGGACCCTGAAATCTTATTTATGCATCGAAAAGCAATATAAGAAATGAAAAGCCAGAATTAATAAGCCAAAAAAATTTTAATTAACACCAGTACAAAAAGAAAACAAAAAAAAAATTTTTAAATTCTAAATAGACAAAACTTCTTTGAAAAAAAAAACGCGCTTAGAAGCAGCAGAAATTTCAAAAAAAGAATAAATGTAGCAATAAAGGAAACGAAGGAAATAAAATTAAAATTATGACCACCGAAGCCGACGTTTTCAAGAGGTACCGGTCCCGGTAGCCAAAAAACAAAACCTTTTCTATTGAGAGAGAGGCAAATGCCTAAATAAACTCCCTCAGTATACCGAAAATAAAATATAAAGGAAATAATACTTATTTAAAATTAAAAGAAGATAAGAAATTTATTGAAAAAAGAATTACTGCTTTTAGTAAAAAATTAAAATTTAGATTAAATAGGATTACATTTCCATATTTATTTCCTATTGTTGAATTTCATAAAAATCCGGTTAAATTTAGGTTTATAGCGTGTGGTACTAATTGTTACAATTCTGATATAAGTAAAAGGTTTTTTAGTTTTCTTAAAATTATTTTGCTTAAATTTAAAAAAGAGAAAAATATTGTTATAAATAGTAATGTTGAAGTTTTGAATTTTATAAATAATAATGATATTTCCAGCATTAATACTTTTGAGTTCGAAAATTTGTATACAAGTATGCCACATGAAAAGATTATTGAAATTTGTAATGGCATTTTTGATAAGTATTTATTTAATGAGAAAATTGATAAGTGTAATTGGTTGGATTTATGTAAGTTTAATCTTTTCGAGAATGTTCTTTTTAATGGTTTAGATTTTTATAAACAAATTATTGGAATTCCACAAGGTAATTCCTTTTCTGGTGCTTTTGCTAATATTTTTTTGCATTTTTGAAAGCTAAATTTCTTTACCATATAGAATTTAATGCTTTTAGATATATAGATGATTTGATTTTGTTTAATTGTGATAATTATAATTTTACTAATAGTATTTATCCTAAAGATTTGGTTTTAAAGAAAACTAATGAGAATTGTTTAAATGTTGAATACTTAGATTTTAAAATTGATATTGTTGAAAGTTTTATTAAAATTGGTGTTTTTGATAAAAGAAAAGCTTTTAAATTTAAAGTTTTTTTTTCAGCAACTTTAATACTAATTTGTGTAATAAAATTTTTTAAAATTTGTTTTTTTCACAATTGGTTAGGATTAAAAATATTTGCAATAATGTTGAAAGTTTTCGGGAAGCTGTGAATAATTTTTTGAATAATTTGAGTAATAAGGATTTTCCTTTTAATTTTTGTAAAGTTAACTTTTTAATTAAGAAAAAGTTTGAAGAATTCTAGTTTTTTATATATATATTTTTTCTTTTAACAGGGGGCAATTCAAGTCTTAACTAAGCAGCCCCAGTTAAGCATTCTACTAATATGTTACGTATCTTTTCCTTGGCTTTTTTTCTCAATCTGCGCATTGTAATAAAAGGCGTTGTTTTCTTTAGTTTTAAGTGTTTCCTTTTCATTCGGATTGCTTATGAAATCGCTGTTTGACTTGGTTAAAGTGAGTTCTTATTTTCTGATGATTTTTTTTTTTAGTTTCTTTTCTGAATTGTTTCTATGTATTTTATGCCCTGAAGACGTCGGCTTCGGTAGTCTTAATTTTATTTCCTTCGTTTCTTTTATTGCTACATTAAATAGCACCAGGCAAGTTTTTTAAATCTCGCTTAACTAAGTTTCCGGAAAATATTTCGGGGAGATTATTTCGAACGAATTTCACCAACAAAATTCTTAAACCTGATTGGTTATTTGACATGTATACGTACGCGAAAGTTGGATTTTGTTAGAAAAGAGTTAAAAGGGTTTATATTATCGCAATTTATGCTTCTGATCTCATGCTGTTAGAATCATCGTTATTATTTTTTAACCGTTATTTCATTTCTTACCGTTATTATTTCGTTTTTAATTTTTTTTGTGCGGTACTGCTTGAAAATAACTAGTGAACGAACGAGTCAATTTGGGGTTTGAAACCACGGGCCTTGTGTGGCGTGGTCATTAGTGTTACGTGCTTAAAAGCAACAAGTAAGAAGACCCAAAGGACTGGGGTACAAAACCTGTTAATGGTCAATATTTTAAAAATTACATTTCATATTTATTTTTAAAATTTTATCAACATTGTAACGTAAATAAAATATTCCTTTTCCTTAAGTTATATTTATTTTTTACAAGAGCGAATGATAGCTTAAAAATGAAGAAATTGTGGCTAATATATTAAGCACATAAATGAACCCTTATCTCTCCTTAATATTAACCTATTAATTTTCAAACTCTACCTCATTTTATATTACGATATACTATACAACTGTAACAACGGAAATAATTATAGACAAATTTGGGTGGCCAAGAGGGGACAAAATATGGTTCCATTGGATAAGCGGGAGAAAGTTAATGATTGGCTTGGACATTAGTGTTACGTGATAGGAATCAGCAAATAAATAGACCAAAGGATACAGGGTTCGTACCAGGTTAAAGGACCACATTTTAAAAATTGTATTTCGTAAATTTAATGGGCTCACCGCAGACAGCTTTGCTTCATAACTTTAAGTACTTTTCCATGTTTTTCCAATATTTTTCCCCCTCGTGGACCCTCTAATTTGTCTATAATTATTTCCTTTGGTACGATTGTATAGTATATTAAAATCTAATGCCTGGCCGAGTTTGAAAATTGTAGGTTAATATTAAGAGGAGTTATGGGAACATATACATAGTATATGAGATACAATTTCTCCATTTTTAAGCTATTATTACATTCATAACCTGATTAAGGATCAATATTTTAAAAATTTATCTCTTACTTTTTTTTTTAAATTTTTTTTTTTTAAATTTATTATTGTAGCGTAAATAAAATATTTCTTTTCTTTAAATTAATATTTTTCTTCCTTATATCAGCGAATAATAACTTAAAAATATAGAAATCGTTGCTCACCTGCACCTAAGTAACCAGCACCCCAATGTAAGAATCCGGACTGATTTATGATGGTTCAACATAAGAATAGCAACTTGTTATGATGGTTTGTTCATGTTGAACCATCATAAATGGGCAACATAGTTTCTTAAAAATCAAATGGTGGAACGATCAGGAACCACCATCACCCCATTGTTAGAATCTGGACTGATTTATGATGGGCCAATATGAAAAAATAATGTTTTGATGATTTATTCCTGAGAATAAACAATAATTTTCATTAAACCTTCATGGAAATTTATGCTTGGAACCATCATGGACCATCACAGATTATATCTTGAATTGTTGATCTCTATGCGAATCAAACTTCCCTTGACCTTCATAGTGTATTAAAGTAGTATTATCTATCATGGAATGATGGAAGCTTGTTGGCATATCAAAAACCATGAACGCATAGTGGAAATGGTGATCAACAAATGATGTTAGACCATCATGAATTGCACTGAATTCAACATGAACCATCAAATTCTTTTGATGGAACCATCAAGAACTTTGACTTGGGTAACGAAGCGTCACTGATTACCGGATGGATCTTTGGACCCAGCCTAAATAAAAGAGGAAAGCAGAACAAAGCAAAAGGCTTTAGTTCTATTCAAAATATTCAGAACTGAAAAATGCAAAAATGCACCCAAGCTTTGATTTAACTGTTGTGGGTGGTGATCGACATCGGCATGTGATGGAAGCATTTATAAACACTTAATTCTGTCACGTGCTTCGGGCACACGGCGCAGAAAGTCCCTTGAGACAATGGCAAGTCAATTGTAATCACTCATCCTAAACTATCTTGAATGTATTCCTCAAGATGTAATTGTGCTTTTGGAATTGAACAGAATGTACTTTAATTCACAAGAGGTTTTGGTACATTTTCAAATGCTCAACATCTTTTCATACTAGGAAAAAACTTTATTCGTGCACTGTGAATAAAAACACTGTGCATGTGTGATGTAAATAAAGAAAAACTTTCTCACTGAAAATTTATAAACCCTCTCCTGTTCATACTAGGAAAAACCTTATAAATGAATATTATAAGAACTGTGATGGCTCAGGAGAGCGTTCACCTTCCAATGAGGTGATCCGGGTTCGAATCCAGTGCTGACATTAAATATTCTCAGCGGTAGACGGGTCATGGGCAAGAATTCCTTGCAGTCAGGCTAACCGTAGGAGGTTTTCGTGGTTTTTCATATAACGCAAATGAGAGTTAGTTCCATTAAAAAGTTTTCCTCGAAGCAAAATTTCTCCCAATATTTGATCCAGACGTTCCCTTGTCTTCTGAATTGGGTTCAAAATTACAAGGCTATGGAGTTGAACATTTTTAGTCGTAAAACCGAAAAAATTGGGTCGGCTGTTCAACGATGGCTTTAAAATAAAATGTATATTATAACCGGCAATAAACAGTTGACTCAATTCTGAGTTTAATCAATATTCGATTCCATAGCCTTGTAACTTTGATCCCAATCCAGAAGACAAGGAAATTCCTGGATAATGCATTGGGAGAAATTAGCCTTCATGGAGAGCTTTTTGATGGAACTAACCCATTTTTGAATTACAAGAAGAGGAAAACCTATAGCACGTCGGCGAGGGGACTATAACCCATGTTCCGTCAACCACTTAGGATATTTTACGTCAAAACTGTGATCGTTCATAGTAGAATTCGTATCAACCAGCCACCGCTGGGATTTGAACCTGGACCACCTCATTGGGAAGTGAACTCTCTATCCCCTGACCCACTGGGGGTCTTTATTTATGTATTTTATAATGAAAAAGAACTTTTTCATTTCAAACACTCAGTTACGCCTCACTTTATTGATGCATTTAATTTTTTTGTTTCATAACTGTCGTTAAAAATATGTCTCTTTTTTTTTTGTTGTTTTATTGAAGTTTATGACTACAGAAGACAAGGGAACTCCTGGATCAAGTATGGGAAGAAATTTGCCTAGTGAAGAACTGTTTTGGTGGAACTAATCCGCATCTGCGTTATATGGAGAGAAAAACCATGAAAACCTTCTATGTTTAACATGATGGCAGAAAGATTCTAACCCATGATCCTTCTACTACTGAGGATATTTCCCGACAGCACTGTGGTCAGTACACGCCGGCTGAGGAACTTGTATCGACCACTCATCGCTGGGATTCAAACCCGGTCACCTCATTGGGAGCCACCAATTTCACAAGATAATGCTATGTGCAGAGGAATGAAGTAAGCTTACTTCAGCGAGAAGGACCAATCAGAGCTAGACACACCCATCGAACTTCACTGGTTGCGAATTTCGACTGAAACAGCTCCCCCCTCTGGATAATGCTTTGAAAGTCTTTTTAACGGAGATAGATGGTTAGATCTCTTCTGCTTTAATGACTCTGCATCAAAGCAAGAAGGAACTCAATAGTTTTAACTCTTCAGCTGTTTACCATCGAGTATTCAGTCCAGCACAGCAGCTGACCCTGTCAGTCAGAGAAAAACATGTCTAATATGATTGTCTCGAACATCTTCACAACTGTCGTATTGGTGTTTTATACCATTTACAAATTTTATAATAAAAAACACAACTTTTTAGATGTTTCCAAAGCATTTGATAGTTTAGACCACAGAATACTTTTATTTCACTTTTACATCAATCTACACAAGAGACTTCTGCCTAGACTCCTTTAAAAGTTATTTGCATGTTAGGAAGCAATATGTTAATCTTAAAAGTTCCTGCTCTAATATATATCAGGTTACTTGACACGGGTATCAGTATGCTTCGTAATGTATACATAAACGATTATATAATATTACGCAGCTTATGATGATTTTTTTCTTTATTCCTGAGATAATTATGCAGCAATGCAAAAAAAAATTGTAAAGAAGATTTGCACAAGATTAGAAAATGGTTTATCGACAATAATCTTCCAGTTAATGCTAATAAAACGAAATTTATTGAGTTTCAGTTAGTTAACCATTCTAAGAATAATATTTCTATCATATCATTCGTTTCTCAAATATTTACTCTGCCTCAGAGCTTGTGATTGCATTCTATTATAATCAATTTATTTATAAAATATTTAAGCATAACAGTTGACCATAATTTAGAATGGAAGTTAACATTAGTTATTTGATGAACAAATTACACTTAAACTAAATTTGTCATTTAAGTCGGCCAGTCAGATGAACCAACAGGAATCAATAGTAGGGAGCAACAAATTGTTAGTGCTGGGGAACCCTGGTGCGATACCCGACGACGACCAAATTTTAAAAGTTATATTAGATTAGCATATATTTTTTTTCACACTATTTTAACATATATGACATATTCCTTTACTTGATATGATTTTTTTTCCTAAGTGAGTTAATAAAAGCAATACAATTTAGAAGTTGTTGCTGTTGCACAAATACTACCTACATATATGGCCAAAATCTCTCCTTATAATAGTAACCTATAATTTTCATACTCGGTCAGATATTAAATTAGAACCTTACATATTACAATACCAAAGGAAATAGTTATAGGCAAAATAAGAGCCCCATAATGTGGGGCAATATAGTTACAATAACAAAGCGCGGAAATCACTTAATAAAAAGCTCGTTATAAGTCGATCAGCAAGATAGATGGATGATGTAGATGTAGTTAATTTGCGTCGCACTAGAGCTGCACAATGGGCTATTGGCGACGGTCTGGGAAACATCCCTCAGGATGATCCGAAGACATGCCATCATAATTTTGATCCTCTGCAGAGGGGATGGCACCCCTGCTTCGGTAGCCCAACGACCTGCACACGAAGTCGAGCACTTTACGGTAGAACAGTTTAACGAGGACCAATACCGCACACCCTCGGTCCCTACGCAGACTGATCCAAGTGGTCACCCACCCGCACACTGACCGCAGCCAGTGATGCTTGACTTCGGTGATCTGCTGGGAACCGTGTCTTAACGATCAGTACAATGCGGGACTCAGTAAGATAGAACGGTAAGGTTTAGTAGTATGGAGCAACAAATTAGTAGCGTCATAGAAACCTTGTTCAGTGCCCGGCGACGTATTTTTAAAAATTATATCTAAGATTAATATTCTTTTAAAATATTTATTTTACAATATTCTGACATTAAACAAAATTTTCCTTTACTTAATAATATGGTGTCCGATTATATCTAGGTACGTCAGACCATATCTAGGTAAATTAAGCATTCCAATCTTGGTCTTTCAATATATTTTTTGTAGACCCTAATGCAGAGCAAATTTTGAACTTAATTGGGTGCCAAGATATTGTAGTGAAAATCATTTATAGATTTATTTTATAGATAATCGCGAATCTATAAACGGTTAATCAAAATGCACCTGCAAATCAGTTTCGAGGAACCTTAATTAATGAAGAATGAAATAAACCACTCGGAAACAAAAAACAATTAAAAATATAAATGTGGAAAATGTCGGTAGAAAAACAAAATATTTACTGACACGAACATAGGAGATACCTTTAGATTTTTGTTTGATTTTGTACAACAGCTGTTTAATAAATTGGATGAGATCAAAAAAAGAATTCCGTGAACAAAACAAAACGATGCTAAAAGAAATCTATGTTTGTCTCAGTCTGAAGGGAGAGAACATTGACTTTAGCTGACAGCATTTACTACTTCAGATACTTTAGGCATGTTTTTTACAGAAAATTTTTTCAAAAACATTGTACCATAGTTCATACAAATTTCATACCGATACAAATAGTACCATTTCTAAATCAGAAATTTTTACATAGCTCTAATGAGAATAAAATTCCACTATATTTTTTGCATTTTCTACATAATTGCTATTCGTATTACATATATGAGTGTTAGACATTTTATGAATTGTAGAAAAAATTTTTATTATAAAAGCTTTAGGTAACTGCATTTAGTCATTGCACTAAATATATAAATTACTCTCACCAATGAAAATTTGTTAGTTCCAGCGAATTAATTTCAAACCAATTATTTTAAAGAATGTGTTCAATATAAAAGACAATGTACTGTTGGTAATGGCAAGGTTACTTTGATAATTTAAAATAAACCGATAATATTTCAGGGGGGGGACTTATAAGTTCTTTTCTGCACTGCATGTCATCACTATTAAGAGTGATACGTAAAGACTGTCTTTTAGAATCCTTGACAAAAACGTTCACCTTAGGGATCGTAAATTAATATTTAAGAAAGGAAAAAAGCAGAAAGGCTATAGAATTTATGAAATCACTTCTGAGGAAGGCAAGACAGAAAACCAGAAAGAGGATTTGAAAAATTATGACTAGGAGCTCCTCCAAGTTTCCTTGAGCAATCAAACTTATTTTTTCAGATCTCAATTCTACATTAGACTTAATTAGTTTTTTTAGTTCCTGATTCAATATTAACTTGCGATCCCTACTAATGTGAATACTTTTTTTTTTGCTTTTGTTTATGACAGGAGTTCTCAGATGGTTAGTCAACTGTAGTTAGCAGGCAGCATATTTTGCATGCCTTCAACAGGTTTCGTAATAGTGAAAAAAATTATGGTGAACATAATCAAATAGATAAACAACCAATTAAAAAACACTTTTTATTAAGTTATAACATATTTCTACAATAACTCCTATTTACAGCACTCATATTAACACAACCTAACATTTCATAAACCTGAAAAGAAAAAAGGAAATTTAAATTTTCATTTGTAATTTCAATAAGAAAGTCAATTAATAACTAGAAAAGATTAAAACCTTGTGCAGCTAAATAGATGTAAAGTTAAAGTATACTCAAATTTTGCATGAACATCAAATAAGTATGAACATCGAATTTTGAAAATCCTTACTATTTTGCCTTTCATAATAATTTTTAAGATCCTTTTCCCAAATTAAATTAAGCAATCAAAAACAAATGATAATTTAAATAAGAAAAAAAAAAAAAAAAACATTGTGAAATTTACTCATTATAAAAGTCATACTATTAAAAAAAATCAGCCAATATTTTAGAGAAAAAATTAAAATACAATCCCTTTAATTTCTATTTCTTAGAGCAGAACAATTAGAGAGAACTGAAAAATTGTTTTGGCAGACAGGTTTAGAAATGTGAAGTTTTAGCTGGCCGATATCTATTTTCAATTTGAAGAGGGTTTCTTTTTTTTTTTAAATTCAAGATTTTACTAGTAATATATATTTGTAGCGCAAGTTTTAGTGTACGAATTCATTTTATACAAACACGAAGGAAAAAAAAATGAATGACAAATAAAGCATTCAGAGATGACTTCTATTAATATTCTATATATTAACATTTAAGTGAAATATGGTAGATGTCTCACTAAAAACATATACAAAACACACACTATCAATGATGGCCTACAATCTAAAAATCAGATTTGTTTGCAAATCAAAACAACAACAAAAATTGTACCAGAAAAAAATATGATGCAACTAAAAGAATTAAATCAGAAAATTGAGTTTGCCAATAGTTTCCAAGTTCATTTTAATACTTCCAAATATAAACCTATAAATAAAATAAATAAAAAATCGACTGCAGTTTGCATGACTGCATGTTGATAAAAGCTATTATGCTATCTAGAAAGAAATTTCTTTGAAATAGCTAATAAAAACAAAATTTCATTTTAGATGAAGTAGTGTGCAAAATTACTTTCAATAATTTAGATACTTTTTAACATAGCATGAAATAAGCAAAAAGTGAGATGAACATAAAACTTTCGACCACTCTCTTGGCTTAAATATAGAGAGGACCATAGTTTCTAATTTTGTTGCAGGGGTGTAGAAAATTCTCAGAGTATAATGTTAACCTGAAACACATTTTTTGGTTCGAAATGTTTTAAAAATCATAATATTTTTTTAGCTGCAATAACATTTTCAAAATATTGTTATGAAGTAAAATTTAAGGAATTCAATCTAATAAATAAATAAATTAACAAAACTTCTTTACAGGGTAAAAAAAAAATTTTCTAACGAAACTAAAAAATTCCCCATGACTGCCTGAATTTCTCTCGAACTTTGCTTGCACAATTAGACATATTCTGCACCCCTGGTTGAAGGTAACCACAGATTTTCGCAGCCAAAAATCCAAATTGGTTAAAAAAAAGGCACGTTTATTAAGTGAAAGAATGTTTTTGTGTCTGATTTCATAACTTAAAATATTGTCTGCATTAAATAATTAACACATCACCTCTTTGAACCACAAATAAGCACTTTTTTTTTTCTCACTGTGCAAGTTTTATTTGGTTAAGTTATAAAAAAAAACCTTAATAAACAATTTTACCAAATTTGGTATTCAATATTTTATTAAATAATGAAATACAGTAAATATTTTACTTTAAAAAAATTTCTCAGTTTTGTAACTTATCTATTACATCATAATATTTTTCTGATACTTTAAAACTTACTAGAGAATAAAAATAAATACTTTTTAAAATACATTACACACAGCATAATAGTTTAAAATTTGCTGAAAATTACTACATGATTCTCACTTCCGAGATAATTATGGAGAATTTCTATATTACAGTAAATACAGTAAATATTTTACTTTAAAAAAATTTCTCAGTTTTGTAACTTATCTATTACATCATAATATTTTTCTGATACTTTAAAACTTACTAGAGAATAAAAATAAATACTTTTTAAAATACATTACACACAGCATAATAGTTTAAAATTTGCTGAAAATTACTACATGATTCTCACTTCCGAGATAATTATGGAGAATTTCTATATTACAGTAAATACAGTAAATATTTTACTTTAAAAAAATTTCTCAGTTTTGTAACTTATCTATTACATCATAATATTTTTCTGATACTTTAAAACTTACTAGAGAATAAAAATAAATACTTTTTAAAATACATTACACACAGCATAATAGTTTAAAATTTGCTGAAAATTACTACATGATTCTCACTTCCGAGATAATTATGGAGAATTTCTATATTACAGTAAATATTTTACTTTAAAAAAATTTCTCAGTTTTGTAACTTATCTATTACATCATAATATTTTTCTGATACTTTAAAACTTACTAGAGAATAAAAATAAATACTTTTTAAAATACATTACACACAGCATAATAGTTTAAAATTTGCTGAAAATTACTACATGATTCTCACTTCCGAGATAATTATGGAGAATTTCTATATTACAGTAAATACAGTAAATATTTTACTTTAAAAAAATTTCTCAGTTTTGTAACTTATCTATTACATCATAATATTTTTCTGATACTTTAAAACTTACTAGAGAATAAAAATAAATACTTTTTAAAATACATTACACACAGCATAATAGTTTAAAATTTGCTGAAAATTACTACATGATTCTCACTTCCGAGATAATTATGGAGAATTTCTATATTACAGTAAATACAGTAAATATTTTACTTTAAAAAAATTTCTCAGTTTTGTAACTTATCTATTACATCATAATATTTTTCTGATACTTTAAAACTTACTAGAGAATAAAAATAAATACTTTTCAAAATACATTACACACAGCATAATAGTTTAAAATTTGCTGAAAATTACTACATGATTCTCACTTCCGAGATAATTATGGAGAATTTCTATATTTCTACAATATGTGTCGCAAAATCTAATCAATGGCACCTAGTACTATGCACCACTCTTGATGGGTATCAAAAATATTGTACTGTCATAAAATATAAATGTTTAGTTGTAAGTTTACCATCACTCCAAAAAAAAAAAAAATAAAAAAAATAAAAGAATTGCTGAAGGATGTGATATTTGCTACGTGTTTACAAGCTTGGACGACAGCTTCTTTACTTCAAAATGCACCATACAATGACTTTAGTCAATTTTTAACCCAGCCATAGAAACTTTATGAAAGGTGATATTATTTTCATCGAAATATGTTTAAATTACATTAAGACAAAAAAATAAAGAGTTTTCTGCATTAAAAATAAAATTTCATTTAGGAAATATAATGGTGCATTGTGCACCATTGACCAAATCAATAGAAAACCACTTAGTTGAACACTAGTTTTTATGAAATATGTTTTATTTTTATTCTATTTACAGAACTTTCAACTTTAATCCATCATAAAAATATATGATTAATCTCAAATGGAAAAATTATACATTATCAAAAAGTCTGATTTATTAAAAACTGCCTCAAGTTGAGAAACTAGCATAGTTTAAAAATTTCTCATCAGAAAGAGTTAACTGTAATTGAATTACTAATATTTTATAGATGTCTTTAAAACCTTGACAATTTCAGTGTTAAGAAAAAAATATTCATTGAAATGGTACGTTTATGCACCTTTGACCAAAAATGAGTTAAATTAATAAAATAATTTTAAACTATTTTATTATTGTTGTATAAAAAGATTAATAAAAAAATAAGCAAATTTCAGAAAAATAAGACAACCAATAAATATTTATAAGATGATATTGTGCTTTACCTCTTTTTTTTTTAGTTAGACAATCAAATGCTTCATTGAATTAAAAGGTAAATGGTAACAGGGTGCATAGCCAAATTATTGAAAAAAAAATAAAGCACTTTTTAAGCACTCATAAAATATTTTTAAGCACTTTAAAAAATTTCATAATTAGGCAGGGTAGGAAAGTTTTTGACAATTGACGGTTTTATATTGTTTTAACCGACATGTCAAAAAAAATCTTTTGGACTTGTTTTTGATAATTGTCAAAAATCATGAAATTTTGAATCATGTAAAACGAATTTCATACGCTACGAACTGACAATACGCCGAAATAGATTGGGATTGAATTAATTGTGAGAACGTTGAATAGAACAATGTGAACTGTGTCTTTTTGCATAATTCGTATCGAAAATCAACATGGTAAAGGAAAAATCTCATTTAAAAAAAGGGAACATAAGCACTTTTTAAAAACACCCATTGAAAGAAGCACCTTTAATTGCTTTTTAAAAACGAAAATCGAAAATAAGCACCTTTAAGCACTTTTTAAAAATGCTACGCACCCTGGGTAACTATTATGAAAGAAGTTATTGAAAAAAATAATTTTGGAAAACATCCAGACATTTAGCTAAAAACTTTTATGAACATGATACTTGAGGACTTCGTCACAAATCAACCAGAAAGAATTTTTCAAAGAATGAAGTTCACTTGATATGTTTTTTCACCTAGTTCTACAAATCTGCAAGTACAGAGAAGCTTATTCAAAAGAACAAAAACTATCGAAGCTATTCTAGATGTTAATGATCATGTTGAGAAATTTATATGCTATATATAAAAGAGTTTAATATAAAAATAACACATAGTGTGAAAACCGAAAACAAGAAGTATGTTCTCCAACACAGAGTTTCTGGAACCCACTCCAAACTGTTCTGAAGATGCCATTCAGACACAAACTGAAAAAATGAATAGGTTTTTATCTTAAGAGAAGAGTAGAGGTACTCTTACTTTCTCTTTTTGTTATGAATAAATGATTTTGGGTAAAATTTAAATGTTCTGAAAACAAACTTTTCATTTTAACAAAAAATATTTTCCTATGCTGCATTGACAATGATTTTTTTTTTTTTTAACACTTTTTCATCAAAATAAAAATTTATATAAAAAAAAGTGAGAATTTGATTGACGCATTTAAAGTGGAATGATCAAGCCATATTCAGTCTGAATGTTTGGTAAGTAAAAACCAGGAACTGCATTTTATTATTCTTATAGATTTGAACTCTTTCATTGCAGTTTAATGTTCTGAAAGAAATATTTAAAATAGTGATAAAAGAATTATTAATAAATAAAGAATAATAACACAATGGGAAAATTATGAATTGAATCAAATGAAAAATCAATAGTTAAACAATTTACAGCCATTCAAGGATAAATTTCTCAAAAGTTGAAGAAATTTGAAATGGGACTCTGTGTTGCAGAACAGATCCATATTTATCCCATTACAAAAAACAAAAAAAAACAGGGTAAATATAAGGGCAAGCACATTCCTTATAGTTTAAATGCCTCTAGTACCATTAACTTATCAAATGCCAAACATTTCAATAAACTTAAATTGTATGTTTCTTCTTAAATCTATAACAAAAAATATAAAAAAGCATGCAAGTGAGGAAGTCAAGCTACTTTATAAAAATTATGGGTTCAAACTTTGTAATAATTTTTTTTTTATAGCTGGAACAATATATAGGAGTGTAAGACCAATAAAAATCTTCTTTATATTTTAAGATAAATATACTAGTAGTCTCCAGAGACCAGCAAGTTTGCCTTTTTAAATACATGGAATATCAAGCATTTTGAGAATTAAAATATTATATTTAAAAGACAAGACAATATGCAATTTCAGATTGCTCAATTGAGATGATTAAATTTTCGCCTCTTAACATATTCACACTTTCAGATCTTGGACATTTTATGAATTTGACCAAAATGGAGAATTTGTTATTAAAATGGTCAGTTCAATATATTCTAACATTATTATATTAAATCATTATATATCATATAATATTAATATATTTTTTTTAAAAAAAAAGAGAAAAAAAAGTATGTAAACTGTTTTATAGACGCGTGGATGGACAATAAATGAGCAACTTAGTTAAAATCAAACTGTGCACATATTTGCTATAATTAAATATTTGCTGTGTTAGCAATTTAAAATTTCCTTCTCCCACATGAATTTCTATTTGTAACAGATTTTTGCCAAAACAAAACAATATTTAGCTGCCATAAATTTTTTTAAGTTAAAACGTACTCAGATCTAAAACAGTAAATAATACATTTTAAAGTAAATCAATAAATTTTAAAAAAATATGCTTAAAAGAGCTGTTTACAGACAAAAATGCAACATAACTAAGAAAATTAGTTTTTATGTTAAAATTAGACTTTATATTCACACAGCATGCTTAATAGAACTAATGGTAATTACAATGGACTTTAATTGTCAATTAGTTTTATTTAACTTTTCTAAATCCTGGAAGGAATATTTTTGGCAGTTAAAAAGTTTTTCTTTTATTAATATTTTGACACAGGATTTGAGACTGAATGAGTACACTATGTCTTAAATGTGAGTACAGTCAGCAAAAAAAAAAAAAGATATCACCCTGAATAATTTTTGTTCTAATGATCGTATTTTCACGAACTAAGTGTCAATCTTAATGGTTCCTGGGGGTGACTTCAAATATGCCAATTAGTTAGTGCTAACTATTAATTAAGTTACGAAATCAGACACAAAAACATACTTTCTCTGAATAAACATATATTTTTTTTACATATTTGGATTCCTTATCTTCAAAATATAGGGGGTAGCCGCAATCTGGGAAATGTGGTCCCCATAGTTTGGTCAGGAGAGCGATTCAAAGTTTGGATCCCTTAATTGTAATTTCACTTTTTTGCGTTTTCAGTCATATTTTAAAAACTAATGAAGCAATTCAAAAAAATATTGCACTAACTCATAAAACGCATTTACCCAAAGATAATTTCATGAAAAAAATAATTTTTAGTAATTATTAACTATTTTTTATTATTTAATTAAAGAGAGGATGAAAAAATTTTGAATTATAAGGTATGGATTTTTTTATACCATATTAATCTACATGATTTTCAATTGAAAAATCTAAAGTTTCAACTGTTTTTATTTATTAGAAGATGAGAAAAATTAAAATTAATTATTTTTAAAAAAATAATTTGGCGACATTGAAAAAAATGATTAAATGGGGCGATTAATATTAAAATGTGATAAACTTACGAAGAACTTGATTTAGCACGCGTGGCGTAAAATTTCATTCATATTTTTTTCGCTAATAATCGTTTGCTAATCTTTTTATTTTTATTTTTTAAAACTATAAAATACAAAGTTTCTTTTTTAGTCCTCTAAAAATCTATTTGAAATTAAGTAAAGAAATTTGAATAAAACATTTTATTGAATAAAAAACATTTTATTCAACAATGTCGAGTTTTATTAAAGCATGCTTTTGATAGAATATGATTATACACCAGATTGTGGTTATTTAATGTGATTATTTTTTAGTTTTTTTTCTCAATAACTGATACAATTACAATAATATACATACGTATGAATAGATTTGGAATAAAATATTTCTCAGTTTCTTGTATATATTTTTTATGAATATTAATAAAAATACGTAGTAAACATATTTAAGCATATCTCACATCATCGCAAATTTCTCAACATCTTATATATCGTGTTAATCTTAAAAGTAATTTTTTAATCACCTGTCCGGAAGTGTTTCGCAGAACTATTTTACCAACTATTTAATTAAATTTTAGTATTTTTAAAAATTTTATTCTTTACCCTACTACATTTATTATTTCTTCATTAATATACAAATCAATTTTTTTTGTACTTTATTTTAAATTTTCTTTAAAGTAAAGTTCCTTTTTACATTATAGTCAAGTTTTTTTTAAAAGAATTATTGTCTGCTAGCTAAGAATAAAGCCTTGTTAAGATATTAAAAACACTCCGCTGTTTAAAATTATTTAATGCAAAACAGCTGATTATTTACTAAGCATACTATTTTTTTCGAAAAAAGAATATAAATCATTGATTGTCTTTTTTGTTTTGTTTCTTGTGACTTCGACATAGATTATCTAAAATAGTGTCCATGTTTTATAAGTCACTACAAAGAGTATAAAGATACCGAACATAAAAAGCTGTCAAATACGTAGCCAAAACTTTTAAGCGTCTTAAAATATCTCAGTATTTTAAATGATTCTTTCTTTATGATTCCATGTAGATTTTTTTCCGGATAATATACTAAACTATTTTGTTTAATTTTTTACTTTAGCACGATTCCCAAGATATTATTGTAGTATAATTTGTTATCAGGAACAATGCCTTATTTTGTCTAGCAAGAAACACTAAAAATTGAAATTTGTAAAAAGTTTCCGAAGCCGTGCGAATTTTAGAATCATCTGATTTAAAAAAGTGCAATAAAAAATACGTAAATTTCCGAACTTATTTTGATTAAAAATAAAAATATAATAAAAAACGTGGCAAGAAGGCTAACATACTTTTTACAGAACTGTGAAAACCAGTTTTTCCTATATTTCGTCAAAAGAGGATAAGAATGATATTGCTCCAAGGGACCTACTAAATAATTTCGCTATTTCCAGAATGAAATCTGTTTGATCGAAACATATTTCCTTGAAAATAAAAACGGGGAAAAAATTGACTTTTATTATTTATCTAAGCTTATTCCATTCATTTAATGATAGCGGTATCAAGGTTAAGGATATGCGATGGAAGCCCCGTTTACTATTATACTATAAATGCGTTAAATCATGTTGCTTGAATAATTTATTTTAAGCTTATTATTTAATAATTTTAAGCAAATAAGGGTGTAAAAATAAACTCGATCAAAATACTCCAAAAGTATACCCTAAAATATTTGTAGAATAAACTTTGGAATCTATATATACAAAATACCATTTCAAACAACTTCGAGTAGGACGGAAACGCTAACTTGTTTAAAATAGTTGTCCTTGTAACTATTTAATTTCGATTTTTGGTGCTAGGGGACATTCCATTTTCACATTCGACTTTTGAAATTTCAATTGTAACCGGAATTTTTTTATGTTCTTAAATTAAAATGTTAAGGCTTGCAGCAAAAAAAATTGTACTGCATTGATTTTTTTACAAAATAGCGAATTATTATTTTTTTAATCTAAGAACCTGTGCCTATAACTTAAGTAAAACTTATTTTAATATCGAGTGAAATAATTTAATATATTGTGTAACTAAATAGATAATCCCAAGAAATTGAATTGAAAATATAAAAACTTGATTTAAAAATTAATAGATGATGATAAAAATAGACATGTTTTGAGCACAATAATAAAAGTCACAAGTTATTCAAGCTTGACAAGTTTTGAGAATGGGTGAATGTATTTGAACGCTCGAAACATGTCGACTTTCACTTCCCTCTTCATATTTTTTGAAGCCAGTTGAGTTTTTATCATCAATTATACTGTTTTACATTTGGGTCTTGATCATTATTTTGATAAGGATTTTACACTCGTTAAAGTAAAAATATGCATTTTCATATTTCAAAAGGATGTGGTCTTTAAAAACATAAGAGCATCAATATTGTAAAAGTTATATTTAACTTGGTTTAAAATTAAAATTTTGAGACCAGATATTTTGAGTTTAATGAAATTAAATATTTTATCTTTTAAGTTTTCGTGCCCTCTTTCAGTATCTTAAGGACCTTCAAGCTCTGTTTAAAAAGAGAGTATCATATCAGATATATATAAGAAAACAAAAATAATCATAGTATCAGTATTTCGTGGTAAATGTAGCTTATCGTAATTGAAGAATATGCTGTGCGATATTTTATGGTGAATTTGCGAACGTAAGTTTCTAAATGTATCGAAGCATAAGGATGCTATTTGCTAATCATCTTTATCCAAAGAAAAAATCTAAATATCTAGCAGAATGAAGCGATTTTTGAAACAATGAATCATACTATATGCAACATATTATTTCAATATCTTATTCTTAAACATAACCTATTTCAATGCTTTTAAAATACCACTAAACATTCAGCAATTCCTTGAGTTATAGGAAAAAGAAATATCGTAAATTATAGAAAAACTTGTGAATGCGCATTAGAATTACTATACAATATAAATTTTATTTTTTAAGCACTTTTTTTTTCTTCAAACTTTCTTGCCTAGAAGACTTGATTAAAGCTGTAAAAGTGATTATCCCTAAAATTTTGTATTTAGCCATAATAAGTTATGTTAATTTGATTTTAGTATGAAATCCTCGAATAAATATAGCAGAAACAACATAATCTAAATAATATCAGATAAAATGTTCATGTATTTAAATTCTAAAACTTAGAAAATCATAAATAATTTATAATCGATTCAAATTTTCTTTTCAAGGGAGATTAAAATAAAAAAAACTTTGCTTTTTGGACAGAAATCAGCTTAAAAATTGTCAATTGCCTAGAAACCTCGAGATATTTTCTATTAACTATTAATTAAACCTCTCTGAGTAATCACAGAACATTATTTAAATTTTTTTTCCAGTCAGAGCTTGGTTGCTTAGCAACCTAGTAAAATTAAGCATTCTTCTTTTGAATTAGTCAATGGGTTATCTTAAAATATTCATTTGCGCTGGCGACTTTTTTTGGCGGTTTTCTGGACTATCGCCAAATATATAAACCTTTGTTGCGACCCTATTTACCACCCTTTTTTTTTCAAAATTTTGTCTACCCCCCCTAATTCAAGTATCTGGATTCCAAACATGTAAAAAAAAATATATGTTTATTCATAGAAAGTACGTTTTTGTGTCTGATTTCGTAACTTAATTAATAGTTAGCACTAACTAATTAGCATATTTGAGGTCACCCCCAGGAACCATTAAGGTTGACACTTAGTTCGTGAAAATCCGATCATTAGAACGAAAATTATTCAGGGTGATATCTTTTTTTTTTTTTGCTGACTGTACATATATATATATAACAGGGTTTTCATTACAAAAAATAAATGCGAGAGAATTTCTCACCCTTTCTCAAAAACTGGGTGAGATTTCAAAAAGTTAAGTGAGATTTCTAAAAATTAAAAAAACACAAATAGACTTGGAAAAAAAATATTTCTCTAATTATAATACACTTTTAACATCTCCTAATTTCTAAACCATTGAATATTTTTGCAGCATCATCATATGGAAAATGTTCTATATCTACTTTTTAATCAGCTATTCTCATTAGGTTGCTCAAATGCGCATCAGCCAATCTGTTACGATATTTTGTTTTAATTCGGCTAAGGTTGCTAAATGACCTTCGACAGATGCTAAACTATTCAGAATCACTAATTAAATTTGAAACATTGTGCACACACTTTCCTATCCTCTACATCTGCCAGCATAGGCTTTTTAATTATTTCTGTTATAGAATAGTGAAATTTGTTGAAGTTATTTCCATGTTCATACTCAGGGCTAAAGGTTAATACTTCTTGTTAGGTCTTCCAGCATAGTTTTCATAGACTTCAACTTTTACAAATTGCTGTAAATTGTCGATGAAAGTTTAGTAGTTCATTAACAGCTAAAAATAGAGCTAACTTTAAACAACTTATTATAAAGGACTCATTTTTTTTTTCTCAACACTTGTTGTAGCTGTTTTCGTGTCTTTTTCAAAATGTTGGATTTTATTCAAAATGGCGGAAGACGAAATTTTTTCGAAAATTCTAGAGATTCGCTCATTTTAAAATTGATAAATAGAGTGTGCGAACTTCTCGCGTTAATCATTTTTTAATGCAAGAAAAGAAGTATGCATGATTCTCAAGCTGTAGTGAAAACACTGTATATATATAAACTTCTATTATTTTTTAAAACTTGATAGTTTCATTTAAAGATGAATAATAAAACTATTCAAAAATTAAACAAATTAAACATTTATTTGTTAAAAAAAGATTTTTAAAAAATAACTATTTTTAATATTTAGCAAAAAGAGTTTTAGTATTCGAGTTTAAAAAAATTAATGCCTTTTAGACGAAAATCTTAATAATCCTTGAATAGTTTGACATGGTCTGTTTATGAAGAACAGATTGAAAAATGAAATTTTCTCATTGATTTAGCATTAGTCATTGTTAAATTTAATCGTAGACAATTCTGTTTTTTTTTCTTTCAGATATTTAAAACACAATATTAATAATGTTACAGCTTCATTTGTTAAAAAAGTTTTTTTTTTGCATTCTTTAATATTTTTTTTATTAGTTACTTGAGGTGATTTCAATTATCTACGTGGGTGATTGATTTTAAAATGTGTTGTTTGCTGTTAAAATGTTGTGCTTGCTTTTAAAATGTGTTTTTATAAAACTATTTAAATTAAAATTACTGACAATTGAAATAATTTTTTTTTACTAAAAGTAAAATTTATGAAGTAAAGAAACTTATTCCTTGAATCATCTTACTATTATTGACAATTCCCACGCCTCCCCTTAGAGAGGGAAGATTGGACAATCCAGCAAATTTAACATACCAAAGGCTACTGAATACCGTTAATCTTTATTATGATGGAATGAACTTCTAAAAACTCCTTTTGATAACGGGCAAGCGTTGGCAAAGGCAACAAATAATAATGAATAAATAAGAAATGGGAATTATTTTAGCTTTATTAATTGTGTTAGTGCATATTATCACTTTTGTGTATGATTTTGAAGTGTTGATCAATTAAAAAAAAAGTAAATAAATTTAAAAAATCAGCTTGAACAATAAAATTAATAAAATTAGCTTAAAAGAGCTGTTTACAAATAAAAATGCAACATAACCAAGAAAATGAGTATTTACGTTAAAACTAGACTTGACTTTCACACATGTTTAATAGAACAAATGGTAATTAAAATGGACTTTTGATTGCCAATTTGTATTATTTAACTTCTTTAAATCCTAGCCTAAATATTTTTGGCTGTTAAAAAGTTTTTTTAAATTAATATTTAGACACAGGATTTGTGACTGAAAAGATCTACGTCTAAAATGTGAGTACACAGACAAATAATTTATGTAAGTTTAGTGCACCTAGCCCTAGCTAGGACCTAACCTCTTGCATTTAAAAACTTCTACTATTTTTATAAACTTCTCCAAACAAAGGCCAGGTATTCAGCTAGTACACACACAAACAAACATATTTATATATCAAAATAATTTCAAAGGATAAACAGTGTTTATTAGTATAGGATATTATTTATATGGGAAAAGCTTTTATCTTTCATGGCTATATCACAGCAAAAATACTACAACACAGAGCACACAAGTTTCATTTAATGATAATACTTAAAATTAACTGAATATCAAATTATACTAACCAAATAAGCTGAGATTTTCAAAACTCTTAATTTCTCGTACACCCCATTTTTCAAGATCTTCATGTCTAATCTTTCCATCTCCATATTTTTCATTTGCTCGATAATAAACTGAAAATTGGCAAAATAAATTATATCTGATATATGAAGATTCTTAATACATTTTTGGTTAAAGGAATAAATTTTTAAAAACGTAAGAAAATATTCTATAAACTCTCACCATCTAGAATTCGAGGATCATAATTGTAAACCTTATACCTAAAATCTAAAAAGAAAAATGGTTTTAAAATGATTTATTATGTATTACAATAATAATAAAAGTTTCTATATACTAGTATGTACCCCTGTGGCAGAATTTTTTCGGGCTTTCTGTGAAAAATTTCTCCAGCATTAATATTTTTCTGCCAGATGCTTTTAATAACAAATATATATGTTACACATTTAAAGTAACTAAAACCTCAACTTCGAAAGAAAAGAAAAAAAACTTTTCGGAAAAAATAATGTAATTTTTAAAATTGAATATGTAATATTTTTTATTCAATTTTGAGCTAAATTGTCGCAATTTGTAGGAAGAAAACACACTAATTATTTTCTTTTTCTTCCTTTGTTAGTCATCATCAAATTTAAAATAGTAAAATCCATAGCAGTAACTAACGAACAAAAAAATAAATAACGACTGAGAAATCATGCCAAATCGAACTCTTTAAAAAGGGGGTTTACGAATGCGTGTTTTCATTTCAAGATTCAGCTGTTGTAATAAATAATATCAGATTAAAGATATTGAATTTTAAAAACTATGTGGAAATCAATAGCAATAACTGCCAAAAAAATAAAAAATATAGAACGAATATTTCTGCAGAAAAAAAAACCTAATTTTGTACTTCATTATTCTCAAATGAAAATAGAAAAATTACAAGCCTTTTTTTTCGCACTCCGATGCGCAAGAATGGCATATAATTCCGAAAAGAAGATAGAAGCTTTCAAAAATTTCTGCAAAAAAGAAAACCAAAATTTTTTACTTCCCAAATGAAAAATCTTTTTGCAAGAACTCAGTAACATTCTACGACAATGTCGCCACGATTCTGCTACAGGGGTATGTACATTAAAAAATAATAATTAAATATATAAAAATAAATTTTCGCCAGGAAAGATATGCTCGCTATGATTTAATTTTAATGAACAAGAAAAATTCATTTCAATTTTCAAATGATTTTTATCTTGAAAAAATCATACATATATAGATAAAAATCATACACAAAGGCCACTGAATTATTAATCTGAGATTAATATTTTATTGAACCTCTTTTTGCATATATAACAGTCCATTTTTGCAAAGACATTGATTTTATAAGCTTCTGTAATGCATTTATGCTTAAGAGATGTATTAACTGTGCTGACTTTAAGATCCTGTAAACTAGATAAAAAGGGAAACTAGATGCTATAGGGTGTGTCTTTCCAACATATCTCAAACATTTTCGATAGAGTTAACATCCAGGCTTCATGGCAGGCAGGGAAGGTGTTGAAAGCTATATTGAATCTCATTTCATCAATTTTGTATGCTTCTGGCATGATGTATCATGGGTCTGTCTAGGTTTTTCTGAGAGATACCTATTTTATGAAAATTTAGACAGGATTTCTGAAAATTATATAAAAAAATCAGCACAAAAATATGTATTTATTGTTTCTTACGGGTTAAAAATAAAATTTTAAGAAAAAACATTTTGTGAAACTACCGTTTTTCTTAAAGACGAATTTGTGAATATACCACTAAACGGTAGTAAATTTGGCCTGGACAGACCCCTGTGTATGGTTGCATTGGCCACCATCGCTCACCTTCTAAGTAAAAATCTAACATTGCATGATGCAGTTGATCTGTCAATGTGTGCAGGTACTGTATGACTTTTTGTTTAGCATCGAGAAACAACAAGGTACCATTTCCAAACCATCAAAACATGTCCTACATCAGGATATTCTCGCCATATCCTCGCATAGTGCAAACAAGTTAAGAAGGATAAATGGCTTTGTGAGGTTTTCACCAAATTTGATGTATTAACATCAGTGCACAACAAAGTGTAGCAAGTGTCATCCATCCAAATAACCCATCTTCAGTCCTCAGATGTCTAGTGTCTTCTATTCAGAAACCACTGCAAGCAAATTCTGGTATTTTGAGCAGAAATGAGGTTTTCTAACGTGCATTCAACTGTGTATTTCTGTTCTCCGTGCATAGTTTGGGCCAAAATCAGATTGGAAATACCTTGGTTGAAAGTTTACATTAGCTGAAGCACACAAGAATCTGTTTTCAGCTGCACAATTTGTCAATCAAAGATCATGGACAATTGTGTTCAAACCATAATTACATCTGATAGACAATAAAGGGATTTGTTCTGATAGTTTCTATTTCCAACTTTTGATAGGTCTGCTTTTGAAAATCTAGTGAGTTCTACTGTCTTCAAAATAATGGAGTCTTTTTCTTTTCTTTTTATTCAAATGAAACAGGGAAGTTCATTGGCATGATGTATCTTGGTCAGTTCATTGGACAGCGCCCGCTATCCAATGAACTGACCCCAGATTCAAATCCCAGCAATGGCTGGTCAATATGAATACCGCAGCCAGCTTGTGCCGACCACAGTGTTTATGTAAAATATCCTCAGTGGTAGACGGATAATAAGTTTAGAGTCCCCTTGCTATCAGGCTAACCAACAGATATTTTTGTGGCTTTCCTGTCCATGTAACAGAAATGTGGGTGAGTTTTATCAAAAACGTAGGCAGATTTCTGCCGATAATAGACCCAGAGTTCTCGTTTTCTGGATTGGGTTCAGAATTACAAGGCTACGAATTTGAACACTGGTAGTCGTAAACTCTAAAAACGGATCAGCTATTAAAGAATTGTTATAAAATAAACTTTTTCTCACTCTACAACATTTATCGTGAAATACACCCACACACTTTACTTGCACTAGTATTTTGATAAAGTTTCACTCACATCATAAATAGGTTTCGCATACTGGGTGGCTAGTGAGCATTTAATAGAAAATTTCCAAGGTTTCTAAATCATAAGCCAGCATGTGCATTCTGTAAATACATAACTAGCTGTACTTCGCTTCGCTTTTTTCTTTTGGACAAAAAAGAAAAATGTAAACATGATTATATTTCTTTTAATAGCATAATTAAAAACATTTAGTACATGATATCAACATGATGCAAGACAATTTAGAAAAAATAGAAAACGAAATGTAAATTTTAAAAATTATAATTTTAGTTTAAAATTTAAAAAAGACTTTTTTTAAGGTGATGACACTGTTTTGAACTTTTTATTACCTCTAGATCGAGTCAACTGACGATATAGGTAGTAGCCACCAGCTAGACTTACAGCATCGATTCCAAGTCCGATAATTGCACTCCATTTCATTGTTTTCCAAAGTCTCTTATTTAGAGGCAACATGCTGCAAGACAAATATAAGTATTTGTACCAACACAAAAATGCATCTTGATTTTCAAGTTCATCACATGAACTCAATAAATTTAGTAACAAAAAAAAATGGTCATTAGCTCAATTTTTAAAAAAAAAGTTTCAAAAGGTAGATAGTTCTGGTTCAATTCTATTTGAAGATATGATCTTTCAATTTTTGATCCTCTGTAAAGCTATACATTAACACTTGAAGATAACCTAAAGTGGTACCTAAATTAAGGGTATTTTAAGATGCTTGTCTATCAAGAAATATAAAAAAATACACAATTTTTATTCCAATAAGCGACCAATTCGGATGCTTTTAATTTAAAGCAAAGCTTCAATTTTAAACTATGAATATACTTTTTTATTGGAAAAGAACTGGTTGGACTTTAAAATGGACAAGTAACTAAATCATTTCAAATTAATTAAAGAAGAAGAAATTACAGCTACAAACCTACATAAGGTGAGTAAGCAATATTATTTTTTAAAACCAACAAAATACTTTGAAAAAAACTTAATAATAAAACTTTATGAAAACTAATTTAAAACATTTTACCTAACCATGATAGCAATTCTTCTTTTGGCATGAATATGGCACTTATTTTTTAGCATTATGAGTTGCACTTTTTTAACTTGCTAATGAAATTTTAAGTTTCTTTAATTTTTATTTGGCTATATATTAGATTTATAAATTTTAAAGATATCAAATCACATTGGATATACAAACTTCAACCGTGAAAAATCGGATTGTAAATCATATACATAAATTTCAACTGAGTAATCTTCCACCACTCGCTTTCAAAATTTGTATGAATTTTTCTAATACATATAAGAGGTTAATAATTAATTATTTTAAGGAAAAAATAGTTCAGGCAAACATGCGGGGCAATTTTTTTAACTATACACATCAGAAGATTTATTTTAAAATATTTAGTAAAAGACCGGAATCTTTTTTGAGCCTACATCTCATATTTGTTTATAATTACATAACCAATAACAAATAAGGAAAGATTTCGGCAATGGAGTCAGTGCAAATATGTTCATAATTTCTGGCGTCGAAATACATTTTAATTTCCTAAGTAGTTTGAAACCACTGAGCAAAAACAACAATAAAATTTGAGCTGAATACAGTTAAGATATATAGAGCAAATCAGATTATTTCAATGTCACCTAATAAATCTCCAAATTATACAGAACTATTGAAGAATAAATACTAAGATACAGGAAAAAAAGAATTGGATAAAAAAAACAATCAAACTTACATTTGTAGTGATTTTATGACAGCTAAATTTAAAGAATTTTAAAAATAAAGTTCATGAATCATAAATTATTTACTACCGATCACTATACTCACTCTCATTGCCAGACGTAATTTATGATAAGAACTGCAAAATAAGTCTTAACTGTCTTTATTAAAAGTTTTATTTTTACTACAAAAAACATCCAGAAAAAAAGAGAACATGATTGGTTAGTTTTTTCCCAGGACAATATATTTCACCAATCAGATTCTTCTTCTTTCTCGTCGGCAATCAGATCGTGCAACTAGCCACGCGTTGCACGAGCTCCTGTAGAAACTTCACAGTAAGTGCGTGTGTAGAAACTTCACAGTAAAGATAAACTGCTTGTTCATGAGCGAATTGCATTGGTGTACGATTGCATAAGCGAATGCATGCAGTGAGAATGGTGCTTAAATTATCATGTACGTGTGTTTGAATTGTTTTTTTTTTTTTTTTTTTTTTTTTTTTTCTAATGGCAGGCACTGAACTTTATTCGTTTCGCCTTAGAAGATACCAGAGTTGTTACTCATTTCGCGTTACCCAGTGGGCACCTGTGCACCAGAGTCATGGAGGCGAGCAACATTGCCCACGCCACACTGCCACAAACCTGTTCATAGGGTGGGCAACATTCACTCAATCGTTGTTGTTGTTGTAGTTCATTTACGTCGCACTAGAGCTGCACAATGGGCTATTGGCGACGGTCTGGGAAACATCCCTGAGGATGATCCGAAGACAAGCCATCACAATTTTGATCCTCTGCAGAGGGGATGGCACCCCCGCTTCGGTAGCCCAACGACCTGCACGCGAAGTCGAGCACTTTACGGTAGCACAGTTTAACGAGGACCAATACCACACACCCTCGGTCCCTACGCAGACTGATCCAAGTGGTCACCCACCCGCACACTGACCGCAGCCAGTGATGCTTGCATTCACTCAATCATTGTTGTTGTTGTTGTTAATTTACGTCACACTAGAGCTGCACAATGGGCTATTGGCGACGGTCTGGGAAACATCCCTGAGGATGATCCGAAGACATGCCATCACAATTTTGATCCTCTGCAGAGGGGATGGCACCCCTGCTTCGGTAGCCCAACGACCTGCACGCGAAGTCGAGCACTTTACGGTGGAACAGTTTAAGGAGATCCAATACCGCACACCCTCGGTCCCTACGCAGACTGATCCAAGTGGTCACCCACCCGCACACTGACCGCAGCCAGTGATGCTTGACTTCGGTGATCTGCTGGGAACCGTGTCTTAACGATCAGTCCACTGCGGAACTTCACTCAATCATACACTCAGAAGAAAGGACATATAACACAGAGAGAAAGAAACATCCATGCCAGAGCGGGATTCGAACCCGCATCCATTGGCTTCGCAATCAGGCGCGCTATCCGCTCGGCCACCTGGCCGGCGTGTTTGAAAATGTTACATGTTATGAAAAAAATTCAATAACTATTATTATTTTTTTTTGTTACCATCACGAAATGGCGTGTACAAAGTGACCGATTTATTTTAGCGATTTAGGCAAAGAATGCATTAAAGGTCGATTCGAAATTTTCCCCCCTGATTTATTAGCATATTTGTTTCAAAAAATACTTTACAGATACTTTTCATTTCATTTTTATTTTTATTAAAGACAAACGAACAAAGAATAATGCTTCTTTATTAATTTTTTAATGCAATGTTGATAATTGAAACAATTTTACAAAGACGGGAAATAAGCTAAAATAACAACAAAAAAAAATAGCTTTAAGGATTAAAATTTCTTATTAAGTGAAGAACAACCTCGCTTTGTATCAATTAAAAAAAAAAAATTTAGGAATATTTTATTCATGCGGCACACATGGAAAATATTTATTATTATATTTAGGAGAATCTTATTCTTTTTAACTATATACAAAAATTATAATACTCTTGTATTAATAAAAGAATTAAAACTCTTTCGTTTTCATAAAATGTCTTTGTTAAAGAATAAGCGTAGAGATATTCTGTTTTGGGAATTCAAAGCTGTAAACATACCAATGAATAATAATTAGATTTATATTTCAAAGGAGGAGTTATTTTTAGAATCTTTCCCTCTGTCACTTCCATATTAGGAAGCATAAAATGATTTTGCTTAAGGTGTAGGAATACAGAGAATGTAATGGCTGACCTTTTCCCCCCTTTGGATTAATAGTATATAATGCAGGACAATTGTTTTAGCGTGACTTTTTGCTGTACGATGTTGTCAACCTAAGCTTCGCCACCACTGTCTAGATGTTAGTCCACCCCCCTCGAGCTGGGAAAGCGGGTGAAACTTCTGTTGTCACCAATTGTCATCTAAATAAAGCTTGATTAGAATTTAATGACTCTTATGATTTTTATTAAATTGAACTAAAATCAACTAAAAATATCAGTGATGTAACACGAATATTACATATATATATATATATATATATATATATATATATATATATATACAGAGAAAGAGAGAAAATAATAAAGATTAATGTAAAGAGAAGAAGAAAAATTAAATATTAAAATATTTTTAAAAAATATGCGATATAATAGAAGATATTAAAGAATGCGGATATAATTGTGTGAGTTGATGAAGAGATTATATCATATCATTACTTGTTTTCCGACATTTTAATATTTTTTAAAAAGGTTCTGTTTTTTTTTCTCCTCTTTTCATTAATCTTTTTTATTTTCCATATTTTCTCTATATTTTTAACCTATTTTATGAGTTCTACATACTTGCAGTTTACGCACAGTAAATAAAATTTATTAACTTTCTTCGTTTTTCCCAATATAAACTAATAAAAAAAGAAAAGAACCCTAATAAAAAAATTGCATTTGATGAATCATAAACATTATAAACAATAAATTTTACAAAATTACTAAAATAAACGCAAAAAAAAACCTCTATAATTACCATATGTATTTTTAGAATGCTAGTTGAGTGAGGAAAAAAAATTATACACACATTAGTAGGAATGAACTGACGTTTGAGAAAGGAAAAAACAAAATCTAATATTGAAATTCAAGGAATTTTTACTGAAAAAAATTACCCTATTCACCAACCATCTCGAGGACCACATTTTTTTAAAAGCTCTACACCAAATTGACCACAAAATCTTTGTACGGTCTAACAAACACAGGTCTGGCGGTGACAAATCAGGAATATGTTTTTTTTTCTTTTTCATTTGTAAACGAGGTACATTTCTTTGCACTTGTTCTGTTCCAAAAATTTCTACATTTCGCATCGTAACTCGACATATAATTTTCAGCTCGTATGAAATCTTGATTTCATCTTTCTGGAGCTCTGAATTATCTGCGCAAAGTTTCATTTTATTCTCAAAATTCTTCTGAAGCAAAATCAAAAAGTCACACTCTTTGGTAAGCTACAGCTACCAGAGTGTGCAACAAAGTTGTATCACATTCTTCAAACTTCAATAAGCGTCTTCCATAAAATAATATTTTAGAACCTCATCATAGATGTACTCACTGATCAATTACAGTAAAAAAAGTCTTTCATAACAACAATGTAAAATAGCACTTGAACTGTCATTATACTTAACTTTTCGTTATAAGCAACAAAAAAACATATTAAATGTTAAAATTGTAAAAAAAAAATTTGTAAGAACAAGTAACAAGTTTACTTACGCAACTGACGGGGAAGGAGTTAGTGATTTACTTATTTTTGATAACAAAGATATGTGATTTGCTTATTTTAAAAATTTTCATACAAAGTAAAATAAAGCAAAAAAGTGTAAAAACAATTGGAAATGGAAAACTTTCAAATTCGGAATAAAAGTATTTGGGAGACGGAAAAATTGGTAAAGAAATTTCTTCGAAGAGTTCAAGAGTTTTGATCACAAATTTTTCTTAAAGAATATTTATTCTACTCAAAATTTTATGCAGTGAATTAAAACACAAATTTCGTTTTATACAAAATTATATATTTTATTTGAAGTCAATGTTAAAATTAGGCTACTACAGCAAAAGTCAAATCTAAAGCCAGGTGGGGTGGTGAAACGACTTTCCTATGTAAACATGGGAGGAACCTGAGATTTGCTTATTTTTTCTGAAAAGGGGGTAATAGGGCGGTCAAAAATTACCAAATATATGCTTATATAAATTTGAATAGTCGCCGAGTCTGTTTACAAATGACTGCCCTTAAACGATACAAACGCAAGGTAAAAAATATATATGTGCGTCGTTGCTATTTATATTTCTGGCCTAATGATGAAAAAACAAATATGTAGGATCGAAATTGGTTTTATTGTTTTTCAAAATATTCTCCATGATGATCAATACACTTTTGCATGCGTTTGAACCAATTTTCAAAGCACTTTTTCCAGTCCGATTGAGGTAACTCCAAAACATGCGTTTTGAATGCATCAACCGCTTCTTCGGGGGTTGGAAAATCGTTGTCCACGTAATTTATTTTTGATGTGCGGGAATAAGAAGAAGTCATTGGGTGCCAAATCAGGGCTGTACGGCGGATGATTCATCAGTTCGATCTTTCGCTCCGTCAGAAATGCCTTTGTTTGAGTCGATGTGTGAGGGCTCGCATTGTCATGATGAAGAATGATTCGCCTGTTCTTCTGCTTTTTTCGAATTTCTCCGATGACTTCTGGCAAACAAATGGTCGTGTACCATTCATAATTGACCGTCCTGCATTGCTCTAACGCCACTGTTGCCACATGACCGTTAATGCCGAAGAAACAGGCAATCATTTGTTTCGATGTGCTTCTTCCTCGAACAACTTTTGTTGGTTTTGCCTCGTCTTGGAAGACCCATACAGTTGATTGCTGTTTTGTTTCCGGCTCATATGCATAGATCCATGATTCCTCACCTATGTAGATGTTATACACAGCCTTTGATGTACCTTGAACGTATTTTTTCAACATTTCCTTGCACCAATCGACACGAGCCTTTTTTTGAGCGTTTGTCAGATTATGCGGGATCCAACGCGAACAAATTTTTTTTTACGCTCAAATGTTCATGCAATATTTTATTGATGCTAGTCATACTAATGTCCAAAGACGCCTCTATCTCACGGTATGTCACATGACGATCTTGCTTTATCAGTTCACGCACAGCATCGATCTTTTCTGGCACAACAACGGATTTTGGACGACCTGCACGGGATTCGTCCTGGATCGAACATCGACCACGATTAAATTCGTTATACCAATTTTTTACAGTGCTGTAGGATGGCGCTTTATCGCTGAATAAAGAATTAAGTTCATCGAAGCACTCTTGTCTTGACAATCCACGTCGAAAGTTTTGAAAAATAATGGCACGAAAATGTTCACGATTCAATTCCATTTTTTGAAAGAGAAGAACTTTTCAATTTACTGTCAACAACACAAATGAAGCTATAATGGTAAATCGTCTGCTGAATTTATGTTTAAAAATATCAAACTTTCGATTAAAATCGTCTGCGGTCGCCTAGCAACACTTACTAATGCCAAGGCCAGAAATATAAATAGCAACCCTCGTATTAGAGGTCCTAAATTAATGTTTAAGGGACAGAACTAATATGGAAAACGTCAATTATCAAACAACAACTTCAGTGAGTAAAGTACTTTTAATAAAAAAGCATTCAGACTCCAAGGAGTCTTTTGACAGCATATCCCGGAATAGCAAAGAAAAAAAGTACAATAAGAAGAATTAAAATGCCAATTATTAAAAATTTTATCGTCGCCCACTTGTATCGCTTCCAGAAAGCATAGCGAAAAGTTCTCAGTGGATGTACGAAGTTGATGAAAGACGTTTCAGGTCGCCTGAAAAAAAAAAACAATAAAACAGGCATTTATTTATTTAATCTAACTGTAGACACCATTATCAGCAGCCACAATAAGTTAATTTACCTGTTAATTAAATCAATAATTAGTTAATTTAATTAATAATTTGAATGCATGTTTATAGAATACTTATTGCAAAAAAAGTAAAGTATCATATAAGAACAGAGATCAGTAAAAGTTCAATATAACGAATTCGGCATATTACAAGATCTCCGCTATTCAAAAATGTTGCAGCTTTTTATGAATGAAATTTAATTTCTGATCGATCAATCAGCAACTGATTTATTTAATTAATGGGACTGATTCCTGGGTGGGATTTTATACTCTTAAAACTCCTTGGCTGGGCCAATGAAGGTGAAGAATAAAAAAAAATTAAAATAATAGCAATGTTTTAATATAAATAATCAGCTGAAAAAATCTATAGTTAAAGATTGTTAAAAGGTTAGTAAGGAAAGTAAAGATTGTAAATCTATTGTTATTGATTTCTGTATTTCTTCTGTATTGATTTCTGTATTTCTTAAAGAAGGATTAATTACAAAATAATCAATATTTACTTGGGCTCTGGTAGGGCGTCGGGTTCCTTTCTGCCTATACCAGCAGGTGAGTTCTGCGCTTCTTCAGCCGTCAGAAGAAGGAGTTCTATTTCAATTTTACCCTAAAAAATATGAATATCACATGATTATGCAGGGTGTTCTGTAATAGTTACCATTATCACACACATATATATACGTTAAAGGCTGGTGAATTGTCAATTAGCACCCGGTATACTATACTGTTGAAGTGGTTTGTTACACCTCTGAGCATATTGAATTAACCTAATTAAGTTTCAGGCGTGAACTGGCAACCGGTATATTTTCTTTTACAGAGAACATGAGTGACGTGGGCATGTCATTTCTTAATTTGTATAAAAAGGCATGCATTGTTGAAAATAGTGGTCACTTCAATATGCCACTTAAATAATCCATGTAATTATGACGTTGTATCCGGGTGATGTACGATGTTACCCTTATATGTTCATGCTGTATTATAAGCAATTATTTTTTCAGTTGTTTGCTGTATCGAGATGGTACTGTATTTAACAAAAAAAATATTTCAATCTACAAATTTCATCATATGAGTTGCTATATTCATTAACCATCCACTGCGCATGCTCTGCTAACTTGGAAGCATCGAACTGATGTTTTTTTTTTAAAAATAAGTATCGTTACCGGTATACATTCGCCTGATATACCCTACTCTGACATTTTTTGCAAGGTTAATTTCCACTGCCCGGGATATATTCCTAGATACTTTAACTGGCTTACTAAATTGTTATTTATTATAACTAGCTATCATTAATACTAACTGATTAATTACACTGTCCATGCCGGTCAGGTGGCCGAGTGGTTAGCGCGCCTGATTGCGAAGCCATTGGCTGCGGGTTTGAATCCCGCTCTGGGCATGGATGTTTCTCTCTCTCTTTGTGCTGTCCTCTGTTGTGTGTGTGATGTGTGAATGTGGCCCACCCTATAAAATGGGTTTGTGGCAGTGTGGTGTGGGCAATGTTGCTCGCCTCCGTGACTTTGGTTCACAGGTGCCCACCGGGTAACGCGAAATGAGCAACAAATCTGGCATTTTCATAGGCAAAGATTCAAATTCAGTGCCTGCCATTGGAAAGAAAGAAAAAGAAAGAAAGATAATCCATGGCATCTAAACCACATCATTTCATCTTTTCATTCGTTTTAATCATCACTTTGCAAAAAATATACGCATCAGGGATGGAGTGCTTTAAAGAATCAGTGAATGGCGGAATGCTTTTATGTTTTTAGGTATATAATTAGCTATATGCTTTTATGTTTTTAGGTATATAATTTGCTATATGCTTTTACTATCAAACCGCTATTGATAAATATTCGAATATAATATTTACACTCTAAATAATGAAAATATAGTGAACCTTTTATTCAAAACATGCACATGTGTATTAATTTTCTATAAGCTTTTATCATTCTTGAAACAAAGAAATGTTTACCGTTAGCTCCGTTTTACCATCTCTGTGGGATTCTGTCAGTGGCCACCATCCTTTAACACGTTTTTGTTTAAAGAGTGACACTTTGGGAGTAGTAGCGTCCTGAAGTATAGAGAGATTGCACAACTTCGCGGTCCTTGCACCTCTGGGAACACGATTCAAATTGATAGTCAGGGCTCCTAAATTAAAACAAAACAAAATAATAAGTAAAGCTCTAAAAGTCACATTACAAGGAGTTAGCTATTACGGTAAATTTTCAAGTCATCGTCAAAATACTAATATTAAAGATACGAAAATATTTATGTAACATAAACAAGTTAAACTTTACAAGCCTTCCGCTTATTACGATAAAATTATTTTCGGGAACTGAATTTTTCTGCTTTTTAAGTAAACAGTATTATATACATAAAAGTTTAAATTGAAGGCGTTTTTATAAAGCAATGTGTAGGCAACCACTAGCTAAATTATCTACTTCCAAACAAAATTAAAGTTCTTCGGCTATATTTAGAAAATCTACAGTGCACTTCAAAGGAATACACCTTTTGTTGACTACATATCTGTCATACCCCATTGTTTCCCTTCTTAACAACTTGCTATTGAAATCAACATTCAGTGTCAAAAGACTGAAGGAACTGGCAGCATTTCATTCCGTTTTTTCACGTGAAAACTTAATACGTTTAGAAAACTTGTTGTTCAAACATCCTTGCTGAAGACATTTTTGCCTTTCATAAAGTACAGAGATTTGTAGTTCAATATACAATCTGTTGACAAAAACAGTTTACTTCTAGAAGTAAACTGTTATAAGTATTTAATTTAAAATAGTTGTTCCAAATAAGAGAAAAGTTTAAAAAGCAAATATGTCTGCCAGTGTATAAGTCGACTTTTCGAACTTCCATATTTCTACGAAAATCTGGGATCGACTTAAGCACCCATAATAAACTCAAACTTTCGTTGATTGTGAAATATCGATGCATTATATACTATGAGATAGATACAACGGGAAATACTATATAGAGATACTCATAATTTTTTATTTATTTACTTAATAAACCTCAAATATGTTCTATTCTCAATTGTTCTTTTTTCTGTTCTTAATTGATGAGCAGTCACCGCATATTGTATGGAATAAGCAAGCCTATAAAGTAAGAGGATTAATTTAGAACTTACCTAGAGGGTCATCAGAGGAGAAACGATCAGCATCCCAGGCCTCCAGATGAAGGTAAGCTGCCAACTTGTACTCAGTCTCATCTATTGACAGGACGTGCATCTTTCTCATCACCATTATTTGTCGCTCGGTGGCAAGGTAATCGAAGGGGAAAATGAAGCGCCAATTAAAGTTACCCTCTCCAGTCAAGGATCTAAGAATAAACATTCCACTAATTGTGTACTTACGGGCTATAGGGACTCTAAAGCCAAGTTTGCCAACAGGTATAAACAATGCCCGATTTTCGATGCCCGAAAAGGGGCACACTTACGTACACCGGTGTGAGAAATTAAGAGAATTTGCAGACTTTACCGATTATCTTTAGAACTACTAGACCGGTTTGAATGAAATTTGATTTCTACATGCATTCATACAATACAAAACAAATAACCATTCAACAATTGTAATAGGCACGCATGATCACGAGTAACACTTGTTGGAATTGGAAGGAATTAGTGCCGGATTAAGCGCACGCGGGGCCCTAGGCCATTTCTATTTTTAGGGCCCTTATAGATTAAATTTTTATTTAATCTAAGGGCCCGAAAGGCCGACTTAGATTAAATATCTTTTCATTTAGGAAAGCATATTTAAGATAAAAATAAATAATAGTAAATTAAATTTTACTTCATTTTGTTAAATTACAACTAAAAAATAATCATAACATTTTGAAAAAAATTTGAAATTTATTAACTCTTAACAAAATCAACGCTACTATAAAATTGGAATTCAAAAATTCTTTTTTTTTCTGCTCTTGCGATCAATAAACTCATCTATAATATTTTCAGAATTAATTTCACGGAGAACATCTGATTCGATAAACATCAAACTTTGTATGTCTAATCGTTTTTGAAACAGGACGCTTAGTTGCTCACTCTTTATTCGTTTCATTTTTGAAAACGTGCGCTCCTTAGAACAATTTGTTACCATAAGAGTTACAAAAATGCGAAGAGCAGTTTCGACATTTGGAAAAACAGATCAAAGCTTGTCTTGAAATAAAGATTCGTGAAGTTCAGAATGAGTGAACTGAGTTTTTGATGGAAATTTTTGATGAGAAAACATTGATAAATCTTTTTTTTTCCAATGGCAGGCACTGAATTTGAATCTTTGCCTAAGAAGATGCCAGAATTGTTGCTCATTTCGCGTTACCCAGTGGACACCTGTGAACCAAAGTCACGGAGGCGAGCAACATTGCCCACGCCACAAACCTGTTTATAGGGTGGGCCACATTCACACATCATACACACACAACAGAGGACAGCACAAAGAGAGAGAGAAACATCCATACCCAGAGCGGGATTCGAACCCGCAGCCAATGGCTTCACAGTCAGGCGCGCTAACCGCTCGGCCACCTGGCCGGCACATTGATAAATCTTATACTTAAACTATAATAAAACTTATAAATGATGACTAAAATAAGTAATAAATAAATATGATTAAGATTATGTAAAAAAAATTATCATATTTTATCAATATATTTTTGAAACTGATTTTTTTTCCAAATTATTATTTTTCTAATTTTTTTTAAAAATTTTTTTCAAGAAATCTATTTTAAGGGGGCCCTAGGCCATGGTCTAGTCTGGCCTAATGGGTAATCCAGCACTGGAAGGAATGAAACAGCGGTTGCAGAATTAACACAAAAAACAAAAAAAATGGATGACGTAACAGAATGAAACGATAACATAGCCAATATTATACATAGCCATAATTCTCGATTATGCTATTACTGTGTGAAGTGAGGAATTTTATTAGGGTAAAGAAAGTCTTGACTGGCAGAAAAATAATATAAAGTTGTCAAACTAGAAAAATATCGTGATATATAAATAAATATCGGTATTTTTGACAACGTGACGTTAAAATTCTACACTTATCGGTTATAGGGACCGATGTTCGTGTAGGCAACAACTGGGAAATGCTCTAGTTCCGGTTTGAAAGTTTGCAGCTGCTTACTACATGCTATTCTGCGAGGCGATATTTTCAAACGGATAATTTTGTTTTCAATAAAAAAAATTAATTAGATAATTTCTGAGCTCAAATCTGCCGTATTTCATAAGATATATATGTTATCATGTAATTCTGGTGAGTTTAAAGTGAAAATTTATTTTAGTTATTTAGAGATATATTGTTAAAAAAAGTGACATGGTTGCTAGATTTTGAATAACTCGCTTTTTTGGCAGGCCTCTTTCCATTTGTTTATTACTGTTTGTTCGTGTTACAAGCTGTGCATCATCTTATGTTAGTGTTAGCATATTGTTCGAGGAGCAAGATTAATTTATACATTATAATTAAGGTATAAATTTGAAAGTTGGCATATATTATTGACACGTTGTGAGCCAAATGGCTTTGAAATACACCGGAAATAGTATCCCGGAAGTATAAGCGGTATACAGCTTTCAGCGCTCCCTAGTGTAGAAAACACTATCCATAACAATAAACAGCACATCAATTGCAGCCGACCGGCCTGTATAGGGGGCACGGAACTGTCGTTGCATCAGAAAGGTTCTGGGTTCGAATCCCGGGCAAGGCATGGATGTTTCTTTCTCTCTGTGTGTTCTATATCCTTTCTCCTTTGTGTGTGTGTGAATGTGACCCGCCCTATAAACGGGTTTGTGGTTGAGTGAATAGTGTGGCAGAAGTCGAATTCCTGGCCATAAATGGCGCCACTGAAAAACAGATACAATCGCACCCCCTCTGCCTAACAGGCATACGACAAAAAAAAAAAAAAAAAAAACATCAACTGCGAATTAAATGTATCCTCACCAATTAGTTAACACCAATTAAAATTAAACACGTCAGTTAAGGACCAAAGAAAAACTTTAATTAGCAAATCGCGGGTCATTTAATATGGTATATTCTTACTTATCCTCATTTGTACTATTGGGCACATAAAATCTCCTGCCTTTAGCAGCAAAACGTGTCATTTCCCACCCAGAAATACATACTCGTTTTAAATTGTCCTAATGGTTTCCCTATCTTTCTTTTCCTGTCTGGGACCCAAGTAAATGCAAGATTCTATGCATTTTATTTAGACATGATCGAGTCAGAACATTTAACAATTTATCTCAAATATTTGATTTAACTTCGGTTCAATTTTGGTCAGGCCCATTTTCAAAATTAAAAAAAAAATGAAATTTTTATTATATTTTCTTTATGTACTGAAAGCGTAATATATAATATACGTACAGTGCGCAAAATGAAAAAACAGACGACACTAAATGACTTTTGGTCTAATGGTGGGATCTTCACCTACTAGGATTCAATCTCAATGATTCAAATGGGTTACCTCAAATAAGCTAATTAATTAGCGCAGACGAAATTTTAAGTTTCAAAATCAGACACAAAAACGTACTTTCTCTAAATAAACGTGCCTTTTTTTCGACGGATTCGGATTTATGAGTCCCAAAATATCGACGGTTGCCACAGTCTAGCAAATATGGTCCCAATGGTCAGGATTAGCATTAAGGGGTCCAAACTTTGGACCCCTTAATGCTAATTTTACTTTTTGCGTATCTCGTCACATCTCGAGAACTTTTTAAGTGAATTGAAAAACTTTTCCTTACAATTACAAAATTCGTTCATTTAAAAATAATCTGTGCAAAAAAATAACTTTTAGAAATATTTACTATTTTTTATTGTTTTATTTAATATATTTTCGAAGAAATTTGGAATTGTAAGGTAAAATTTTTTTACATCATTATGAAAAATGTAATTTAACAAAACAAATTACTTTATTTGAAGAAAATCAGTCGAATAGTTCTTGAGAAATCAAACTTTAAAATTACTCAATTAGCAAGTCAAAAATTAATTAGCATATTGAAAGTAATCCTTTCAAATATTAAGTTTGCACCGAAAAATCTTACGACTGGATCAAAAGTTATTATGGTTTTCTGTTTTTTTTTTTTTTTTTTTTTTTGGGGGGGGGGGGCACTTCATTTGTTTACCTGTAATGAACGTCTGTTGTTTGAACATCTTTTCCAGTCAGCCACCTAAAATAGCGAGATTGTATGTTTAACATGCATTTTAATAGAATGAAAATAAATGGAAATATGTTTGGTTTTTTCCGATTAAAAATATACAGGGGAAAAAAGCATCAAAACATGTAATGGCACAGCTGCAAGTGACGTAATGAGGGTATCTCGATCCTGATTGGTTAAAACGTGACACGTGTTTCCATTAGCAACTATTCTTTCCATTCTATTTCGAGTAATCCAAGTCTGTCACGATACAATTTTCTTAAGTATAGGTAATAAGTCTTAAGTACATTTTATATTTTTTCACAATGATTTCAATTCTTTCACCATATATTTCTTAATTAACACTAAAAAAGACACGAAGTCATGTAAAACATTAACAAACTTATTATGCATCGTTGGCAAGTACACGAAATAAAAATATATCACGGTTACGTATAATCAAGTAATAAATCTAAGTTAATTTAAAGATGTAGACGAGAAAGAATAATATTTCACAACAATATTCAACAAATTCAATGAGCTATACGGCGCTGTATTTAATTAATTTCAAGTTGATTAACATTCTAACTTATGTGGAGAAACTTAGCTCAACATTAACACGCCATTTTGCTTATAAGCGATCAGCTGCCATTGACGTCATGGGTATATATGCGGGTATCTCCTTCTTGAAGTGCAAGTACCCAATTTCGTTGAATTAACTCCCTTCCCCCACATGGATCAATATAGAAATCAACCATAAATGATACAGGCAACATTAACAATAAGTTTAAACATCAACAAAAACAAGGACAAAGCATGTAAAAAATTTACCCTTTGCAGCCTTACTTCTTTGGTACTCATTAAAAAGTGGTGGCTGAGTGCAGGTAGACGATCACAAAAGGTTAAAAGTTTAAATGCTGTTTTAAAATGAAATGCTTCGCTTAATGTTGAAAACTTATAAAAATATCATTGGAGTGACGGTGGCTCGGGGAATAGAGCACTCGATCCCAATGAGGGGACCCAATATATCCACCAATAGCTGGTCGATACAAGTTTTGCTTCCAGCTTATGCCGATCACAGCAACATAAATTGCTCTCAGTGGTAGACTGACCATAGGTTAGTATCTTCTTGCTGTCGGACTGACTTTGGGAGGCTTTCGTGGCTTTCATCTCCATGTAGCATTCAAAATTACAAGGTTTTAATTTTTTCCAATAACGAGTTTTTCGATTATTTAAAAAATCATTTGAAACTCCCACTTTTTCATCATCTTTTACCCCTTAATTTTTTTTTTAAACTGTGACTTCCAAGAATCTATAGCGGATATTAACTTCGAATTTTGATAAATATATGCAGCGAACTTTCAATTTTCTTTATGATCCAAAAGAAGAAAAACTAATAATAAATTTATTTTTAATTTTGAATCTTACAGAAAGTTAAAAATTTCTGATTTTCTAGGCAACCAATTTCTGCAATTGATGTCAGATTATTTTGTCTCATGAGCTTAGGATCAGTTGTCGAATTTCCTTTTTACGGTAGTATCAGGGTATCTTTGATAATATCAGTGATTTGCTAGCTTATAGCTCTATAAAACCAAATATGTGTTCCATTCTGAGCACGTTTAATTAATTACAAAAGGAATTATTTAATAACGTAAGAGAGATCTATATATCTGAGAGCATGGATTTTATCGAGAATCTTAATTTTAACTTTATCACAGAAATATATTTTTAACTCAAGAAAATGAACATTCTCTGTATTTTTCTGTAATTCAGAAAACAATGGCCGCTGTCATGGGAACATGGTAGAAGTAGTGATACTTTATTTATGTTACACTAGAGTTGCACAATGAACTATTCGGAACATCCTTGAGGATGATCCGAAGTCACATAAAAACATGGAATGTCTTAGTTATACCAATCTTTTTATTAACTGGTTGCTCCTGAACAAATAATTCTCAAGTTTAAAAACTCGTATTGAAAATGACAAAATAATAATAGCTTATGGTTATAAAAATATAATACATTTCAAAACCAGAAGAACTTTTAATTAAAATATTTAAAACAAAATTGAACTAAAGACTATTTCTAATATCTTGTATTTCTAATATCACCCTGAACAGTAAAATAAAATAATTATTTGATTTCTTGACCAAGACACTCAAAAACTGCAGTAAAATTCAAATTCAAACTTTTGAAAGAATAAATAGGTGATATTCTTCCTCTCTCAGAATTATAACAAGAAATAAGAGATATCTTCTTCTCTATCCTTCTTCTCTTTGTACGAAAATATCTTAATGTTGCGACGAGTTCACTGCTATAAAATCTTATTTAGTGTGATTCAAGCTAATAGAAATAGTCTCTAATTTTATTATCATTACTTTTTTAATATAATATTCTTAATGCATGCGTGAGGTGCTGTTAGTACCGCAGCTCACGCCCGTATTAAGCGTTTCAGAAATTTTAGCTTGCTTTTTTGTAAACGATTTTATTCTGCATGTATTATTAATTCAAAAGCTCTTTCCATTAAATGAATTTTTTTATGAATACTGTGCAGCTGGTACAATGGTGGAGAAAATAAATTATTTGAAAAATGGGAGGTGGTCAGGTGTACTTACAGAGACCCATTCTCTCATCAAAATATTATAACACGCAGAATGAAGAAGCATTCATAACACATACATTGAGAATTTTGAGTGCTCCTATTTTCCTATTCTGCCTATTTTAGGCAAATACGAGGCCGCGATACCAAGTGATATTTTGTTTTTGCAGCAGATGTTATTTACAGCACCATTTATTCAGATTGAAAAGAAAAGTATTTTGATCTTTTAGGCTATTTCAGAGAGTGGCAGAGAATAAGTCTCATTATATACTCTCACTGAGATGACCGTATTTGTTTGATGTTAATATTAAAGCAAAGAACACTTATGTGCAGATTTCAATACTCAAATAATCCTGTTCAATTACTGAAAGAATACATACCCTTTAACATAGATATCTGACATTTTTTCTCCCGTTAAAAAAGCGTCATCAGCCAGTTTCACAGAATCTGTGTTCCAAATTATGACTCGCAGTTCATAACTTGAAAAAGAAAATAAAAAAGACAAAGTTACTATTTTGAATAACGTTTTTTTTTTTTTTTTTAATTTCTTTGGTAAAACAGGTTTGGTAATATTTCGTAATTTCTTTCGAAATGTAAAATAATCTTTTTCGACAATTTTGTGTTCTTAATCCATTAATGACTGGCGTCTCTTTTTATGGATGAAGCACTAAAGACCCGAGATAGCCTGATTAGTTAAGCCCATGTCCAAGTAGTTCTATCTACGCCAGCCGATGACTTTCCGTGTAGGTAATTATGACTGATGCACGTTAAATCTGTCGGGTCACAAAGTCCTCCATATTCCCATAGCACACTATACCTCTGAAGGTACTTAATCGGAGATTAATCGTTCTCAGGTTCAGGTCAAAATTACTATCAGAGGATGAATGAAAGGATGTATGAATGGGTCCACCCTGTAAACGGGCTGTGGCATGTGTGTGGCAGAAGCCATTTTCTTAGCTATAGATGGCGCCACTGAAAAACGAGAAACGCACCCTCTGCCTTAATAACCAAGCAGGCTCACTGGTATTGGCAAGTGGCCTTCGAAACAACAACACTAAGGAATAGTGTCTGCAGTTTTTATGATGCTTACGCACTATTTTTTACCTAAATAAACTTTACTGTTTTCTTTTTAATTAAAAAGAAAGCGAAGGAAGAAAATATTGCAAAGCTTTGGGGTTAACCTCACCTGTCAGGTTTACGTTTGGCTATCTCTCTGGGATCCGAAGATGGAGCCTGATCTTCGGCAAACATATCCAACCACATCAACAACCGTCCCTACAACGATCAACAAATGAAATCAATCGAACACATTCTAAAGAATAAAATGAAGCACAAAGCATTAAGGCAATATTGTTAATAAGGAAATCGCATTCATAGTATTCTCCATGGAGAGAATCCTTTTTCTCTTTGAGGAAGAAGTAAAAACGAAACAAAATTACACCTCACAATTTCAAAGTTTAATTTCTTAGGTTTCAAACAACATAAGCATTTTAATAAAGAACAATAGATAGAAAGTATAAGATAGAAGGTATAAGACAAATCGTCACCGGTCACAGGGAGACTAAATATTAAAAGTGTCAATTAAAAATTTATTTATTAATCACTAATCGATTTCCGCTCTATTTCTCCTAAAATGCATCCCATATGCACCACAATCCTTGCCCGATATAGCAGTGTAAGATTGATTTTAATGTCAGCAACAACCTTTATCAGAAAGCTCAAAATGATTTGTAAATGATTAGCAAAGAAATCACGCAAGCTTAAAACAATGTTAAATTTAGCTGCGCTATTTTACGCCTTATGAGGTTCTCATTAAGTCTTTTATTGAATTGGCCTTTACAAAACAAGACTAGACTAACCTTCTGAAATAGAGGATGAATCATAAATCCCAAATCAAGAGTAGAAACACTTTTCAAACGGAAAACAAATTCACATTCACAAGTTTTTTTTTTTTAGATTTTAAGACAATCACTGAAATAAGATTTATTTGTGCAGGTTTTTATATACTTTCTTTAACATTTTAAAAATGAAGGCTTGATGATAAAATTTTCCACACAAACAATCAATTGCATTTGATAGCCTAGGCAAAGCTAGAATGAAAAATTGGCAGAAACAAAATTTACAGTAAAAGCTGAAAAAGCAGATTTTTTGTGAAGTTTTTTTGCATGCCTTTATTCAATCTTCAAGAAAACATTCTTGGTATAGTAATATTTCTTATAAGTTTACAAAACGATGAATTAGTCAACCTATCTATGCCAACCAATTTAAAATACACCATTTGCCGTCTGCTATCCGAGATGATTTCACCATCTCGTATTATTTATTACACGAGAAATTAGTTTTCATCCCTGAAACATTCGAAATTTCAGGGGTGCTGAATTTGGTTTATCGAAGTTTTCATTTGATTTTAAGTTAATTTCATTTTTGTTTCTTAAATTTACGGCCTACCGTACTTAAAAGTAATCAAATTCATCATCATGATGAATTTGATTACTTTTAAGTACGGTCAAGACTTACTTTACTTTACTTTTAAGTACGATCTTCTCATTCAAGATTTATTTATTAGCGAATAAATTTTACGTTCGTTAATAAACACAAATTAATGTTGTATTATTGGTTCAAGAACTCATAACCTAAATTTATTAGTTGAAAAAGTTGTGTACAATACTTACATTTTGAACAAACCTATCTAGATAGGTCAGGGAAATTTTTTCAACATTTTAGAAATAAACGCCGGAGTGTGAGAAATGCTTCAAAAGGAATGCTTTTACATTAATAGGAACAGTAGTTGAGAATTGACAATTTGACCACATAATATCAAAATGTTATTATTGGCCACTTGCCAGTAATAAAATTTTCCAAATTTTATCCAATAATGGTAGCGGTGCCAAGCTATACCAACACCTCCTAGAAAGAGTAGGCCTCAGCACGGGTTACCATAAATATCCTTTAGTAGTCCAAACGTAATGGCATATTTCGTATTTTCAACCACTGCGCAGCTTAGTACCCCGAACGTAGTGACATCTTTCTTATTTTTCAACATCTGCGCAGTTAACTTCGTCATATCGGACTACTAAATTTATTCGTGCTGAGGCTTTCCTTCTTCAAGAAGGTGTTGGCTATACACATTCTCTTCATGTCGAAGGAAAACTTACGGTGAACTGTATTTGAAAGAGGAGGAAGTGGAACATACCTGTGACTTTCCCGATCTTTTTGGATGGTATAATGTACGCGTCTCGACATGCTCCGGTACTAGACATCCGTTTTTAGGACATATTTCATCCCAACGTTGAAGCAAACACAAAGCAAAGTTTTCTAAATTACCATCTTTACCTATACAAGAAGATATTTAAAAATAAATCACTGTACATGAATCATTGCTTATGAGGTTTGAGTTACAAATAACTTCAGCTTTTGAAGTAAGGAAAAAAAAAAGAAAAAAAGTAAGAAAGAAATTCATACCCTGATAAAATTCTAAACAAATTGGGGCTTCATTATCGTGCGAATTCACTACGACCGTAACAAGATGCCATGTTGAACTATATTTTGTTGCAAGTAATACTTTTTTTAAACTTGAACACATTGTCGCATCAATATTTGATCAAAAATATGGCTATATTTAGTGTCGTAATAATACAAATTTGCACGGTAATATTAAAAAATATAGCAGTTTAAAAGAAACTAATAATCCCAAGAAAACTTAAGTGAACAATATGCTTGAAAATAAATAAAAATTCTTTTTGTTTCATAGTCAATTGGATGAAATGTTGAACTGTTTTCGAGTGATCGAACATGAAGCTCCTCGTCAAGCCTGTGCTAAGTGTGTGGTTTTGCACACTACACTTATGTTGATTATTTTAGGTACTACTTATTAGCATGTATTCACAAAAATATATACCTTTGTGGTTTACTGTTGGCACAAGTAGATTTTGACGGTCTAGAAAATAACGTTATTATGAAGATTTTTGAATAGCTTTTGACCTTTGATGCAAGGTGTTTTTATCTTAATAGTCTGTGTAGAAGTATTAGAACACAAAATAAAGGTCAGTGTCATGTCAGTCATTTCACAGAAAGTATTATTGCATGTAAATAGATATGTTCTTAAAATTTGAGAGGATTTTCAGTTATCTCCCAAAAGACCAAATTTCATACCCATCTCTAAACTAAATATTGGGTCTATTTTAACCGTATTGTCCCTACTCTTTATTTTGATAGTCGAGAAATCAAATCAGTCAAAAACGTTTGCTTATCTAGAGAAAGTTATATAAAATTTGAAAGAAATCGATCGAATAGTTCTTGAGAAATCAAATATTAAATATTTGTCTTTTTGAAGATTCGATTTCTCGATTGTATTTTGCCACATAAAACTACAATATTTAAAAATATATAAACATTTATACACCTTACAATTCAAAATTGTTTTGATTATTATTAAATAACAAAAAATATATAATTATAAGAATTATTTTTTGCATAGAATTAACTCTAAATAAAAGAATATCCTAATTGTTTGCAAAAAAAAAAAATTTTTATTTGCTCAAACAATTCTCAAGATATGGCGAAATAAACAAAAAGCAAAATTAGCGTTAAGAAGTCCAAACTTTGGACTACCCTCCTGACCAAACTATTGGAACTATATTTCCCTGATTGCGGATGGTCTTTGGGGGTCAGAAATCATAATCAGTCAACAAAAATGTATGTTTATTCAGATAAAGTATGCTTATGTGTCTGATATCGTAACTTAAAATATTGTTTCCTGTAATTAATAGCATATTTGAGGTCAACTCTTGAGCCATTAAGATTGAGTCCCAGTATGAGAAAATCCAATCATTAGATCAAAAGGGTGTTTTTTTTTAGTTTTTGTCCGCACTGTACATTGTACTTTAAGCAAGCAATCTTTAACAGTAATTTGTTATTGAAAATTTTTTTTTAATTTCTTTTAATTAAATTTAGTTTTAAAAAATGTATGCTGTAAGCTTATTTTGGCTGTTAAGTTTAAAAAGATTTTTTTAAATCCGATTATAAGCTGCCGAAAATACTGGAAGTTATTTATTACTTAACATATTATTCACAAGGATATTTTCTGAAATAAAAATAAGTTTTGTATCACAATTTTCGTTTAAGAAAACTATCAAACAAATTTTACCCATCGATGCATTATCGAATTCGAAAATTCTATTTCCTATTCGAATTTCACAGTCTCGTATGTGAGGTCCATTTAATTGGTTCCGCTGGCATTGCACTTTCAATATCTCAAAAGGTGTCAAAGCATCTCTCCAAGCATTCGCTCCTTCTCTGTAAACACATAAATCTAATACATACAGATTATAGATTTTTTTATAATTAAATACAATGACTACTTGCGATGGTCAACATATATGGTTGGTCAATTCAATAGAGATTTTATGTAATTTTTCATATATAATGTTAATAACTAAATGATTTGATTCATCACGTCGCATTAGAGCTACACTAATAGGCTATTGATGACACAACAGTCTGTCTGGATTCATTTTTAGGCAATTTTGAGAATAAAGAATCACACGTTTTTTAATTAAGTAAATGAAATGAGTCATCAACTGACACAGCATATTTTATTCTCGATAGCAGCCGATAAGCTTTCTATCTAGTAGTTCGAATGTTTAGTATTTGGTTGTCACAAAAACCACCGACGATTTTAAAACAAATCAATTAGAGCAAAATGCCAGAAGATACGAATGTATAATTAACTGCATGCTGTTCAGGAAACTAGATATTTTAGAAATGCAAAAATTAGATACAAAGATACGGCATAGGATGGCCATGTTAACTGAGCAGAAGTATAAAGCATTGTTTTCAAAATAAACACTATTACTAGACGACCGAGAAAATGATCCGGTTGGAATAGTTTAACATGCTGAAGAAACCATTGTTTTTTATTTTTCCAATCAGTAGTGCAATCTGTTAACAAATTTCTTATTTATAGAACGAATTTGAAATTTGTTAAAAGAAAAAATCATAAGCATAAGACTGCAAAATGCGCATTTTTATCTTCTGTTTTTCTTTATTTGATTTTTGAAACTGTCGATCATTTTTTAGTAACCTAGTAACAATTTTAAGATTGTGCAAAGATATAAAAAAATGCTTACTTTTCATAAAACCTAGGGAGTCCGCAAGTGGCGCGGTGTTTACTATAGAACCTATTTTCCAAGTGAATGGTTGTTTCTCCTATCAGATCATCCGAGCCCATAAGATCCCAATCGCACACTTGAATGTTGAGTATGGATTCAGCAGGAAAACTGGCCACAAACTCGAAACACCTTTAAAGAATGTCAATAGAACACTTCTAGAATTATATTCTTAATACTAAAATAGTACTAGAATACACATTCTCTCCCTTCATTTCACACATGAAATGGTATGTTGCCCTGATTTGCCTCCTTCGGTCATCTCCAATCCCTTGGCCACCATGGATTTTTGGTAAAGCAATACATTAATCGGTATTAAGTTGTTGTTGACGTATGCCTGTTTTAGGTAGAGGGGGTGCGTGATTGTTCTTGTTTTTTCAGTGGCGCCATCTATAGCCAAGAACACGACTTCTGCCACACCATACGTCGCACCAATCGGTATTAAGTTATTTAATAAAGTGTAATAAACAACATACGACCAGTGTAGTGCCTACCGATCATTTACGAAGTTTGGTTTTCCTTCATAACACCGTTGACTGCCATTCTGTACACTAATGCTTTTTGTAAGGTTAAAGGTCATTACCTGCTATTCCGTGAACTTTTTTTAAGGTTAAGAGCCATTGTTAAATTCTATTGCGAACACTAATTTTTTTTTAAGGTTAAGAGACATTGCTAACTATTCCAAAGACTGATGTTTCTTTAAGTTTAAAGGCTACTGTTGAATGTTCTTTCGTACTCTAATGCTTTTTTAAAGTTAAGGGCCATTGCCTGCCATTCCGAACACTGATAATCTTTCAAAGTTAAGGTCCATTGCCCGGAAAATTCACTACACTGAAGTAATTTTATTTATTTATTTTTTTTACTGTCAAGGACCATTGGTGAGATAATAGGTGTATTGTAGACATTGGCTTTGAACACAAACCGACTGAGACGAGTAACGTTTAAACGGTAAAATATAGGTCTAAGCTTTATCAAATGCAAACAAAAATTCTTACTCTCCGAAGACTGGATTCAAAAGTTTGGAGACGTAATGACTCCTGTTGCTTATCTTGTGTTTCCCCATTCGCAAAACAATGTAGGCATCCGTTGTGTTTGTAAAGTCCGAAGGCTGCAAGCCCATTGCCTAAAAATACAGCCTTCAGTCAGCATTTCTATAAAGCTTCCTTACATGAAAGATGTTCTAAAGTTAAGCTCCATTTCTGTTGCTCCAAACACCTAGTGATTTTTTTTTTTTTTAAAGAAATTGCTAACTTTGATTGCTTAAGCGAGCGCTATGACGTGGGAGAAACCCTTCATGGAATATTCTGTCTTCAGGGCTTACCTGAACTCAATTTTCGCTAAACTTCAAATTTTGGAATACCAATGCGGGTGTAATAAAATTTGCCATGTAAAGTTTCTCCCATGATATAGCATACTCATTCAACTAACAATTATAAACTCAATTTTAAATGGGTTTAAAAAAATTTTAAAATTCAATTTGAAATTGAAAAGTATTTGTTTTTTTTATTTATTTTCAAATATTAAATTTTTCAGAAAATAATTTCCTTTTTTCCTTCTTCATGAAAATAAAAGTCGATTTTCTGATGAAGAATAAATATTTTTTTTTTGAATTATATATCGTCAGTTGCGAGCAATAAAAAGTGGAATTATTCCTATTGTATTCTGTTTTTATTGTCGGTGGGCGTGAACTATAAACAATTGTTGTTGAAATTCTGCATTCTTCTTGGTAGCGCTGAATTTTTGCGATTAATAGAAAGACTTCCTTTGATTGCAATGTATTTTTCACAATTATTTTCCAGTCTAGATTTGAATAGTCTAGATTTGTTATGGTCTAGTTTAAGCATTGATTTGACTAAATTTGAGTTATTCAGATTAAGCACAGTCTAGATTTGACTGATTTTTTTTCTTTTTCCTTTCAAATAAACATTCCAATTTCATTAAAAAAAAAAAATCTTACTTCAGTCTCTAGGAATAAAAACTATTTCATTTTTTTTTTTAATTTCATATAAAATTGATAATGAGGTATCCAAACTACTGCAAGGTTATTTCTTTCCAAAAAGTCTTGAAAAGCTGGTTTTCAACTGCTAAATTTAAAGTTTTTTAAATTAAAATTTCTCTGTCAGATACCTAAAATTTAAACAAGATATTTTATGGAATAAAGCTAAAACAACGCAGCAGGAACATAAATGTTGTACATAAACAAACATTAGATCGTTTTGGTACTAGAATGAAGTATTTTATTTAGTGTACATCGAAAGACAGACAGAAATACAGAAACAAATAAAATGAGCTATAAATGATGCAACAAATAAAATGAGATCGGCGTATGGGGTGGGACAACAAATCGCAAAATTAGGAGAATAAATATCGGGATCCCTTTATTTTGCAAAACATAAAGCAGTAAATAAAAAGTTTTACATTTTATGAGTTAAAAACTAAAAATTTTTAGTATTGTAAAAAATAATTAGTTTCACGGTGAAACCGGTAACTTTCGAGGGGTTACATAAAACGAAATAATGTACTGTATCAGAACATTTTTATGCAGATTACTGACCCGTATTATGTAAACTCTAATAAGACTCTTAACTGTATTAAATATAAAAGAAATATAATTAAAATACCCTATCAGAATATGTCAAAACAAATTTTCTTTAGATTATTGACCTGTATTAAGTAAACTCTAATTAAAACCTTCACTATATTAAATATAAATGGAATATAATTAACATACTCTATCAGAACATGATAAAACAAATTTTCTTTGCAGGTTTATTAACCTGTTAACTTTAACTAAACACTTAACCAGATTAAATATAACGAATATATTTAATATACTGCATCAAAACATTTTTATACAGATTACCGACCTGTTCTAACGAAGTTCTAATTAGAAGCCTAGCAGTCTAAAATAAAATACATATAATTTATATACTGTATTGGAGCATATTAAAAGAAACTTTATGCGGATTTCTGACCTGTATAAAGTAAGTTCAAATTAGAATCTGAGCCGGATAAAATAAAATATATATATATATAATTGATTTACTATATTGGAACATATTAACAGAAATTTTATGCAGATTACTGACTTGTATAAAGTAAGTTCAAATTAGAATCTTAACAGGATAAAATAAAATATATATATATATAATTGATTTACTAATTGGAACATATTAACAGAAATTTTATGCAGATTACTGACCTGTATAAAGTAAGTTCAAATTAGACTCTTAACAGGATAAAATAAAATATATATATATATAATTGATTTACTAATTGGAACATATTAACAGAAATTTTATGCAGATTACTGACTTGTATAAAGTAAGTTCAAATTAGAATCTTAACAGGATAAAATAAAATATATATATATATATAATTGATTTACTATATTGGAACATATTAACAGAAATTTTATGCAGATTATTGACTTGTATAAAGTAAGTTCAAATTAGAATCTTAACAGGATAAAATAAAATATATATATATATAATTGATTTACTATATTGGAACATATTAACAGAAATTTTATGCAGATTACTGACTTGTATAAAGTAAGTTCAAATTAGAATCTTAACCGGATAAAATAAAATATATATATATAATTGATTTACTATATTGGAACATATTAACAGAAATTTTATGCAGATTACTGACCTGTATAAAGTAAGTTCAAATTAGAATCTTAACCGGATAAAATAAAATGCATATATATAATTGATTTACTATATTGGAACATATTAATAGAAATTTTATGCGGATTACTGACCTGTATAAAGTAAGTTCAAATTAGAATCTTAACAGGATAAAATAAAATATATATATATAATTGATTTACTATATTTGAACATATTAACAGAAATTTTATGCAGATTTCTGACCTGTATAAAGTAAGCTCTAACTAGAACTTTAACCGGATTGTTTAAAGGAACATTCTTGAAAAATCCATTTTCTGTACCAGGTAACCCTAACTCATAATCAAAAGCACGAGGTGGAAGAGGCAATTTATAGACACGGAAACATCCCTAAAATATTTGAAAAACATTAAATTTTTAAATTTTTATTAGAAATACTAACTTATCATACAAAAATACCGCGTGTTCCAAAAATTACCAACTATTTAAAAAAGCAGCTTAAAAAATAATGGAAAAGGGAAATATACGGTTTTGCTGTGTTCTGCTCAAAAAACTAGATTTTTTGCTTAGCAAGTTTTAAAATTAATTACAAAGTTCTTCAGGTCAGAGCGCTGCTGACTGAAAAGAAAAAAAAATTCTTTAGCATGTCAGACCATTCGAACTGTAATATTTGAACAAGCCGAAATTTAGCTGTTATCTCACTTAGTAACTAATTTTGAATCAAAATGCGAACTAAAACATGCTTTCTAAGCAGAATGTAACAACTCTACCCTTTTTGTTTTAAATAAATTAGATTTTGAAAATTTTTGGCACACCTGGTATCTACAAATATAAAAGAAGTGTTGACTTAAAATATTTTACGAACATGTTAAGTTAAATATTGCATGCAGGATGTGTCACAATTTCCCGTGATTATAGGAATGCTTATAACAAACGAAATATTATCAATACATCAACAAATTTTAATTTAGCTGATGAAGAAATATCTCTTCCTCAAATGTTCAATAAGCAAACCTCTGGTCATGTGTCAGCCTTGAATCTTCAGTCAAATGCTAAACTTTATTATTATTTTTTTTATTTGTCTATTTCACATATTTACATTGAATTAAACTACAAATTATCCTATAATATGTAAAAATTGCTAAAAATCAACATTAATATAAACTTTTAATGTAATAATTATATAAACTGATAGGGTGTTTTTTTAAAAAAATACCTTTATTTAATATCTAATAAATCGACATGAATATCCTGAAAATGTCGGTATGAAGGCAAGAATAAAGATTTTGTTTACTAACAATGAAGCGTACATTAAAATATCGAACTATCACATGAAATTATAGAACAGCTAATCATCACACGAATTAAATTTTGGAAAAGTAGGTTATCGTACTACTTAAAATATAGAAGAGCTGATAATCGCATGAATTCAAGGCCGTATTTACGTATAAGCTAAATAAGCTGTAGCTTGGGGCCCCCGAGATGGCAAGGGCCCCCAAATTCCACTTTTTTTCTTCTTTTTTAAAGTTTTATTTGGAGCTGGGACCCTATGAAGCCCATTGTAATTTTTTTTTCTTTTTTACATTTTCGGATGCTTTTCAAAATCTAATCGAAGTGTTTAAAAATATGAAATAATTGTTGGCTATACACACTTTTTATGTAAATAAAAAGTAAGGTATTAATTTCTAATTCCTTATACTATTTCTAAACTCATAGCATCGAAATATTTATTTAGGTATACAGAAGAAAATTAAATGAATTATTAATATTTAAAATAAGTGTTGAAGTCAAAGTGTGAAAAAATAGCCTTATTCCCATGATTCGATTTGACATTCAATGATAAGGTCCATTTTTAGTATTTATGTCTAAATAAATAGTGCGGAAGTAGTAGAACACAAAATAACGCACGGAGAAAAAATTACGACACTTCTCGCAAAAAAAGAAGGAAAAAAAAGAAGAAAAAAAAAGAAGAAGAAAAAAAGAAGAAAAAAACAATTTTGGTAACAAAACCAAAATATGGGATATTTAAATCATTCATTTGGTAATTTTTCTGTTCACAATGCAACAGTTAATCGAAAATTCTGGTTTTTAAAATTATAGCTCTTATTACCACACATTTAATAAAAATGCAAAAGTCAAAAATAAAATTAACCGAATAAGTGATTATTATGCCATGCTCTAAGGCAGCGGTTCCTAATTCTTATTTATGCTTCCCTCTACGGTACCCTAAATAATGGCGGAACCCCGACATTACGATTAAAGTTTATTAAGGTAATTGTGAACGTTATAACCTAAAAAAAGACTATTTTTAAAATATTTAATTAGAGGAATGAAGATTTTTCATTGTTTTATCACTAACAATCTTAAATAAGGTTTTATATCCGACAGTTAAATTTGCAGTCCTTGTGCTATATCTAGTGTAGTTTTGAATTTATTTTTGGTGTACATACAAAAGCTGAGAATGAAAAAGATAAGCCGAATCATAGTTTATTTCTAAATGAACTGAAGAGACTAGTTATAAACGCTAAAAATGATAATTTTTTTTTTTTTTTTTTTTTTATTATTAAACGACTTAAAACTCCTCATGCACCACAAAGTATAACATGAGGCTTACAGTTGTAAGTAGAAAACAAAAGAAGAAAAATTTACAAATTTAAATTAAAAACAAAATTCCGCAAGGCAGCAAGACTTTCAATACTTTTGACCAGTTCTGATAAGACAGGAGGCCAACAAATAGAAAGACGCCTCAAATCAGTCTTTAATTTCATTCGGGCACTCGCATACAAATCGCAATGAAGAAGAATATGTTCAGCATCTTCATCAGCATCGCCACAAGCACAAATTCCACTGGTCTCCAGATGGAAACGAAATAAATATCTCTTAAAATTTCCATGGTTTGTTAAAATTTGGGTTAATTTAAAATCAGTTGCAAAGAATTTACATTGCAAACGGTGAAAAATGGATGGAAAGAACCTTTTCGTCCAAAGCGACCGAGGCGAAGAAAGAAATTCAGCATTCCAGTCCGCAATGATTTTATCTCTAGCGATGCGCTTCCAGTGAGAAGCTGGAACAGACACCCTTAAGTCTATTTCACCACACGTAGCTTCCTTAGCCAATTGGTCTGCTCTTTCATTGCCCAAAATACCGCTATGGCCACGAACATAAGAAAAATGAATAGTTACGTTTTCAAGAGCGTTCAAAATCGAGTGAATTTCCACCACAAGCTTCTCAGTAGAAGTCGTGTCACGCAAAAGAAAAAGTGAAGAAAGAGAATCTGTACAAATGAGGTATTTAAAAATTTTGTTTTCACTAAAAGAATTTTGTATCCACTTAACAACCAGGTTTATACACAAAAGTTCAGCCTGGAAAACAGAACATTCATTAAGTAGTCGGTGCTTGGCAGTAACCTTCTCTGTTCCATTTTCATAAATTACAAAAGCAAGACCAACCCTTCCATCAAGCTTACTACCATCCGTAAAACAGATAGCTTTATATGCCTGAAAAGCATTATTTACATAAGGAATAATTATAACAGGTTTCCTACATGCTGGGTGGGGCAAACATGAAATAGGAAGCTTCCCGTCCAGGGTTAGACAATCGTTGTCTTTTAACTTCTCCTTTAATTCAAGATTATTAATGATAATTAAATCAATAGGTGGAAGACCAGAGATAACAAAGACCGCATCATAACTAATAGTTCTATAGCCCCGAATAATGCGTAGAAGAATTCTTCTTTGAGTTCTTCTAAGGATTCTAATATTAATCTTCTTTCTCAAAGAGTTTCCCCAAGATCCTGAAGCATATGAAATAAGTGGTACAATACCTTGATTATATATTAATTTAAGAACATCTGTTTTAACCCCATAAGTATTTTTTGAAATTCGCATTAAAGCAAGAAGAAGTTTTTCACTTTTACTGGAAACATAAGATAAATGCTGCTTAAACTGCAGTTTATTATCAACAATAACTCCCAAATACTTTATCTGCTTTACTTCTTCAATAGGTTCATTCCCAAGAGTTAACTGAATAACATCAGTCGGCATCGACTTTTTATGTATCATTTGGAAAGCATTTTTCTTTATAAAAGAATTTAGTTATTTTATATTGATTTGAAAAGTGCGGTATGAAATATTAATGTAATATTTCATAAATGCTTATTCTTTTTCTAATTTGTTCAACATTCAACATATTGTTTTTAGAAATATATTTTCATTTCAAAAAAGCCATTTCTTTTTAATTGGTATCTTACTTCAAATAATTTAATAAAAGAAACAGAAAGATTATATACGATATGATTTATATGTTGGATCTAAATATAATCCGAGATTACAAAAGAACTAACTAGAAATTATAAAAGTATTCATCCCCGGTTATAAAAAGTACTAATTCACTCTAAAACCATAAAGATCCATAGAACACAGTTTGGAACTACTTTTCTAAGGATCATAATAAAATTAAGAAATTAAACACATTTACTGCCGAACAGCATGGCAAAAAACTACATTTTTATTATGTTAATTTCATGAGAAGTCATAACCAGATCACTATTGAAAAAAACTATCCTGTATTTTGGTGTTCCCATAAATACCGTAAATTTTACTATATTCTAATAGTTTTGACCATGCTTTCTTTTCTCAGTGTGGTCTGTACCATGATTCACATTTCATAAAAGGTACTGTATTGTCGCATGCAAACAGAAATTTTCTTGTCAAAATTTCGGAGAGCCTACTATTTTGACACCTCAAATTATTTTTTCTCAAAATTGAACGAAAAAAAAAACAAGTGTCTAAAAATTTTACATAAAGAACATATCCGGAAATTTTCGACAAAATCAAGAATGTCAAGTATCCAAATGACTTAATTTATTAATTTTTTAAAAAAAATAATAATAATAAAATTCGCAAGGCAGGTGTCTGAAGATTATGAAATCTAACGCGAAACTGTGAGATCGTGGGTTCAACTCTAACTGATGACAGTTTTTTATTTTTATTTTTTTATACTGAAAAATGTTTTTCGTATTTTTTTAAAAGTATGCATGTTAAAAACTAATAATTTAACATTTATTTAAAAAACTAGAAGGCTCCGCCACTTGATCACTTTGCTCACTAACCCTCGTGGTTGCTTCTCATTAATCATTGCAGATAAGAGAAAAACGGTTCACTTCCATTTTTCTACACAAAAATTACCATTGCCGTTTACATTTTGAAGATGACAAAATTTAAGCAAATCAATAAACTTGGAAAATTGGCACCTCACGCAGAGTTATTACTCAGTGAAGATGGACTCAAGAGATAGAGCATTCACCTCCAAATGAGGTAAACCGAGTTCGAATGCCAGTGATGGCTGCTGGTCGATATGAATTCTACACCCGACTTGCACCGACCACAGGTCTGACGTAAAATATCCTCAGTGGAAGACAGATCGTGGGTTAGAGTCCCCTTGCTGTCTGACTAACCGTTTGAAGCTTTCGTGGTTTTCCTCTCCATGTAACTCAAATGTGGGTTGGTTCCATCAAAACGTCCTCCACGAAGGCAAAAATTTTATCAAATACTTGATCCTGGAATTCTCTTGTTTGCTGGATTGGGTTCAAAATTACAAGACTACGGAGTTGAACATTAGTAGTCGATACTCGAAATTGCGTGGTCTGTTCAATGACTGTTATAAAATAAACTAATAATTTGGCCGCTATAGACTGGTTGGTAGGGCTATGGAGTCGTGTTCGTGAGACTGAGAGTTCGAATCTAGCCGGCCGAAGAAAAACCGTGTCTAAGATGGTGACTGGTGCATGTTAAATCTGTCTGGGTCACAAAGTTCTCATAACAAATCAAAACCACTGGGTACTGATACAGGAGTTCCCTTGTCTTCTGCATTGAGTTCAAAATTACAAGGCTATGTAGTTAAACATGGGTAGTTGTGAACTCAAAATGGAGTCAGTTTTTCAACGGCGGTCATAAAAAAACTAATAATCAAATTATATTTCTTTCTAACTCCTTGCATATTTTCTACACGCCTTCATAATTTCATGTTTCTAAGTCTCCTGATTTTGAGCAGCAAAGCAAAATGTAACGTAAGGAAATTTTTTTAATAATTCAATGTTAATACTCAACAATAAAAAATAATGAAAGTTTTCCTCAGGTGTATATAAATAGAATTGAACTTATAAGGGCCCCATCTTTTTCAGTAGCTTGGGGCCCCGCCAAGCTTAAATCCGGCCCTGCATGAATTATTTCATGGAACTGTTAATTATCGCACGAATTAAATTTTGGAAGAATAATTACCATACAAATTAAATTATGAGAATTCAATATCTTAAAAAAAAACTTATTTAAATTATCGAAAACAATATAACTTATATTCAAAAATTTCATTAAAAAAAACTGAAAGTTTGTGTTGATATTAATTTTAAAAAATCCCTTTTTAATGTCAGTCATTTAAAAATTATTCTTAAGAAACATATTTTAGAACTTTATTTTAATATTGTTCTTAGATATGATATGGAAGAAAAGTTACACGAAATGATTTTACAAATGCATAGTGCCGCAGATTATATTTTCAAAATAAAATATTTAAAACTTTTTTTAATACAATCGCAAAGATTCTTTCGCCAACACTGTGCTTATGCAAATTTACGATTTGAGAAGCTGGTTTTGAATTTATATTACAGAAAAATTATTCTACAACACCTTATGTTTAAGTGCTATTGACTTCTCTTTGGGTGAGGAATTTGAAAAATATATAATGAGGGTGGCAATTAGAAAATACCCTGCCTATATAACTATAGCATCTTTAAAATAAGTAATATAAATACAGTAAAAGCTCGAGGTGACGAGCACGAGGAAACCCGCTATTACGACAAGATTTTATGTCACCAAAATGCCAATATAATGCAAAATACGTCTAATTTTTGTATTTTCAAACTATAGTGAAGATGCAAAAATTAGATGCTTATAATGAGCTGTAAATTACTGGTCTTCAGGTATTACGACATTTTTTTTTCCCTTAAAAGAAACACATTTTTCTACTGTTTAAGTGAGCAATATTATACAAAAAATGGCAGAGTGGGATTCTTTTTTGTTATCAAAACAGAAAATAGAAAAACGAATATCCTTTTACCTTTACGTTTAAAAAAAATTTTGTCTCAACGACCACGATCATCTTCTTAACATAAAAAGAATTCTTTTGCTATTTTTAAGAGTAATACTACACGGTTTAAAAGAAAGAGCCTTTTGTTGACCCTATACAATGCCTCCTTATTCCTTTTCTTAAAAGCTTAGTGTTGAAATCAATTTTCAGCGTTATTGATTGATCAATATTCAGTGTTATACACCAAAAGCTATTGACCTTTATTTCATTATTTTTTTTCCTGTATCTTGCGAAATTTCCCAGATCAATTTACTCTCTGCAGGCAATAGCAGTCTACTGTAGTTACGTATTTTAAATCAAAATAGTTGCTCAACATAAAAGGGAAAGAGATAAATGTGTCCATTTCCTTTTTTAGTCTTCTTATTGCTGTTTTTAAATAAAATGTATGTGTTTTGTTTAGAAAGGCAAAACTACGGAGTTTTGTTTTGTTTTGTCTATTATTGTCAATGGTCATTATAATGGACTTTTACTTCTACTGCCATGCTGGCATAGCCTGTCCCATAGGGCCCATGTCCAAGAGGTCGTGAGTTCGATCCCCACCGGCCGAAGACTCCCCGTGTACAAAATGGAGAACTATTTCATGCTACATCTTTTGGTACCACCAAGTCCTCCAAGTTCCCATAACAAATCGAAAGCTCTGAAGGTACTGGATCGGAAATGGATCGTGCTCTTCTTCAGGTAAAGTATACGATCTTTGGATGGATGAATGGTGTGTGAATGTGTTCTCCCTGTAAAACGTGCTGTGACGTATGTGTGTGGCAGAGGACGAATTCTGAGCCATAGATGGTGCCACTGGAAAACAAGAAGAAGCACGCCCCTCTGCCTTAAAATAATTTTATTAGTATTGACAAGTGGCATACAATTGTTATTACTATAAAAATACTACCGTACGATGAGTCCAAAATTAAAGTATCCGAATACCTTCGGAGGTAAAATTTTGAAATTTTTACTTAAAAAAAGGAAGAAAAAAAATTACAAAAAATTGGGGGAAACTGGTAAAATAATAAAAATAATAAACTGGTAAAAAAAAAACAGACTTCTTTTCAAAATCACATAGCTTTTTTTTGAAATTTATGATTTTTTCATTATTCTCATAAAAACTCAACCTAGAGAATAGACAACGCATTAGATATAATATTAATAATTAAGATTAATTTATTTAACAAAGAAAGGGGCAAAAACCGTAGACTTATGGATAGGAAATGTTCATGTAAAATTTCAAGTAATTTGAACTAAAATATTTTGAGACATTGGATTTGAAAAAAAGGAAAATAACCGAAAAATGAGTTTTGAGGAAAAGGCGAAAGTATCCTCCATGTAATGACCAAATAAATTATTTTTTAAATCATCATAAATGTTGTTCGATTTGATGTAGAAATCAAACTCAAACAGTTTTTAAAAAAAATCAGTTCATAGTTTTATTTTATATAAAAGAAAATACAGAAAAATAATGTTTGAATCAAATCAACGTAAAAAAGATAGTCGTGTTACGTCTTCAATGGAATATTGTTCAAGTTTACATGTCTCCCTCAACAAATTTGGCTTATTTGTTATTGGTTCTTAAAAGCTGTGAGCTCCTGCATTTATTTTCAGCAAATCACTTAACCAATATATTAAAAAAAAATTCTCACTTTGAATAGAGCAACAATGTTGTCCTCCAAACGAGAAAATCGTTTCCCTCTCTTCAAATCAAAAGAATGCAGCCACTGTTTGAGTCCACCGAATTCTGCCACATTTTCCAATTCACAATCATACACCTAAACGAAAGTAAAAGATCACTATTAGAGTAAAACCCATTTGTAACTTCTATAAACAAGCAAACCTGCTAACTAAAATTTCGCTATATTTATGGAAAATAATAAATAAAAACAAAGAGTATGTGTACAAGACGTGCATGCGAAGAAGTTAAAAAAAAATTTTTAAATAAAATTTCTTCTTTCACACATGTGTAGTTTTTTTTAAAGAACTAAGATAATTAGTTATCTGAGATTTAAGATCTAGTTATTAAGATAATTACCCGAGATAATTAAGTTAAAGACAGAGATAATTAGCGATTGATCTGGAAAATAAAAAACGTAAATGGAAATGAATTGGTCATGTTCTACGAAAAACCTGAAAAATTTAAAGCAAAACAAGTTTTTGATTGGAACCCACAGGGCAATAGAAAAAGAGGAAGACCTAAAAATACTTTTCGCAGGACGATTGTTAACGAATTGAAAACAATAGGAAAGACATGGAGAGAAGCAAAATATCTGGTCAAAATAGAGTGAGATGGAAAGCTATGATAGAAGTCCTATACCCAAAATCGGAGTGAATATGTACGTGTATGTAAAAAATTGGCAAAAGACATAGTTAACCCTTTGCACTCCAAATATTTTAAAATGCGGTTTGAACTAATATAAGCACTAAATCATTTAAAATACATAATACAGTATTTTATATGATTTTTAAAATTCTTAGAATAATGTGGTTACTAATTATTAAGGTATAAAAAATTTTAATTTTAGAATGGTGACTATAGATGGCGCCCCAGAAGCGATACCGGACTGAAAAGGGTTAAAATACTCCAAAGCGAATATTTTACATCAGCAATGTTAGAATAAAATAATTAATGCCTGCGATGTTTAACTTTTGATGGTGAGTTAATACAGTTAATACAAAGCGGTACACAGCGCTAAAATTTAATTGGTTTGTAACTGAAAGTTTATCAGAACTAAAGAGTATTATTTTTTTAGAAAATTTGCGTTGAAGCACGCTTGCTTGTTGTAACTATCTGAACAGATGTATTGGATGGGGTGGGATCATCTCATGGCTTCCCAAATCTTCTAATTCTTCCTGCGTAGATTTTTATCTCTAAGAACATATGGATGGGGTTTTCAATATAAATGTAAACAGCAACAATCTCGAGATCATTACCTACTTTACTTCCGGTTAGAAAGTATACAGCTGCTTACTACAGCTTATTCTGCGAGGTGATATTTTCAAACAGATAATTTCGTTTTTAACAAAAGTAATTTTTTAACTCAATTCTTCTGTATTTCATAAGATATTAATGATGTTAAGTAATCCTGGTGAGTTTGAAATGAAAATTTGTTTTAATCATTTAGAGATGCATTGCTAAAAAAAGGTGACATGATTGCTAGTTTTAGAAATAACTCGCTTTTTTGTCAGTCCCAATTTGGCCTCTTTTTACTTGTTAATTACTGTTTGCTCTTGTTGCAAGCCGTGCACAAGCATTCGTTAGTGTTAACATATTAACATATTGTTTGTGCCGCGAGATGTAGTTCATTTAACAAATTATCATTTAGGTTTAAATTTCGAAGTTTGTATAGTGTTGATAAGGTAAGAAATGTTTTATAACAATTCTTTTTTTTTTTTTTTTTCAAATGACAATTCTTACGCCTTGAAACCACAGGGTCTTAAAATGACGATTCTTTTTTTAAACACAAATAATAAATTAAGAGACAAATACACGTATACAAGTAATAATACTCAAGACAGTCTCAAAACACAATGATCTAATCACGTTGTGACCCAAATGTTTTCAAAATACACCGGAAACCGTAACCCGGAAGTATAAGCTGTAAAGAGCTTCCTAGTGTAGAAAACACCATCCATTAGGAATGTCTAAAAACATTTCAATTGAATCAAATCACCACAGGATGTAATACCATGAATCTTCTAATTTTTCTGCGATTAAATCTGTCGTCAAAGTCTGTATTGCAACTGGTGATAGCTCATTTGAGCACAATTTGTGAATTTTCCAACCATAAAAATGATTCGTCCGGTATAATTCGTTTTTACATCCAGTTTCATAAAAAGGTTCCCTCTCCTTTGCTTATCCTTTACTTTCCAGGCCCCATATTATCTTCTGGAATTTGTTTATTTGGGAAAGTTTACCATTTCTTAAAGTTTGCTACGCACTGTTCTATACTTATTTACGTAGTATCAGTTACCAGACTATATTTTTGCTTATGATATATTTTATGTATTACGAATATTAAAATATATTCATAATTTTATATATTGGGAAAATATAAAATACATTATTTATAATTTTTAAGCCAGGAGGCTCTACCCTTTATTCACTCCATTCAACAGTCCCGTGGTAGCTTCTGATTTATCACTGTTTTCTATTCCTTAAAAGTCAAGTTTTTTTTTTTTTTTTTAAATACAAAGGTATTCTTAAGATTTACTTTTCAGTTCAAAGGGGTATAACGCAAAAGTTATTCTGGGTGGTTCGTTTTTTTCTTTGGGAGGGGGAGGGCACTGTAGACTCTTCTACACAACTTTATAATGTCAAAATTTTAAGTCTTATACTCTTCGTGCAACAAAGTAAAATGTAACGTAAAACAAAAGAAAAGTGAGAAAAACTCTCAAAAAGCACTTAAAACTAACGAGCACAAAAACTTGAACAAACTAAAATTTTGCAAAATTAAAAAACTCGCGTTAAATTCATTGACGGCGTGTGGAATTTCAACTCTATTGTTGCAAATTCTGCGACCTGCAGAACGGATTACATATTTCTTAAAAGCTTAGTTCATAATTCCTCAATAATTGTTGAATGTTAAATGTTTTGTTTCAGCGTATTCTTTGTAAATTTTCCATAGATTAAGGAAATAAAATTAAAGGGAAAAAAAAGGATTCTTCCGTGGCGTTCTACCTTTTTAATTTTACTTACAGTGAATGCTCTTGCATTTTGAGAATTTAAAATTGGTTTTTGAAATCCATTATCTAACGCTGCGACTCTGAAAACATGCTGACTGAAAGATGATAGTCTAGAAGCCTTGTTTAATTCGGATGGTTTTTTGACTATTCCCTCTCTTGATTTTCGATCTGAAAAAAAACGAAATTATCTATAATAAAATTACAATAGTTTGCATAAAAAATTTGCCCTAAATTCCATCTATCACGCTCCTTATTCTCCTTCATGACAACTTAATGTTAATTATTATTAACTTATCATTATTAAAATCAACATTACTATTAAAATCAACATTTACTGTTATCTTTGACAATGATGTCAAAAGGTATTGTACTTCATTTCATTTTCATCTTTTAAAAACTTTTTACGATTTGAAAACTTGTTGTCCAAAAATTCTAAAGATTCTTTGTCTTCAAAATTCCTAATTCTTCTTCAAAAATTCCTTAAGTATTGAACTACATAATTCAGTCTACAATATGTAAACAAAAACTTTCTTTGCTAGATAAGTATTTTAAATCAAAATAGTTGTCTGTCCATTATAAAAAGATTAAACTCTGTCTCACGACAGCCCATGAAGGGCCCAAGGCCTACTGTGCACTGGTCGGTTTTCCTGAACTTGGGCCCTAGGTCACAGAAGCAGATGATCCGGTTGGATGGTCAGCCGGATTTTTTTTTTTTTTTTTTTGACAACAAATATGCATGGTACTCATTTTATCGACCCACTGAAAGGCTGAGTCAACCTTGCCCAGCCGAAGGAAAGAAAAGAAGTAAATGGGGCCAGGATAGCCTGGTTGGTAGGACATTATACTCGTGTTCGTGTGAACAGGAGTTTGAATCCCACCGGTCGAAAATGGTGACTGGTGCAAGTTTAATCACGTTAAATCACAAAATCCACCAAGTTCCCATAATAAACCAATACCTCCGGGGTTACTGAATCGGAGATTGAGCGTTCTCTGATTCAGGTTAAAATGGCGATCTGTGGATTAATGGGTGTATGAATGGGTCCACCCTGTGAAATGGTCTGCAACATGTGTGTGTGAATGAAATCGTAATTTTGGCCATAGATGACGCCACTGAAAAACAAGAAACGCACCTTCTGCTTGGTTTCCGAAGCAAGCTTGCTTACCTGGCGAGAAGGCATCAGAAACAACAAAAAAGTAAATACCGTCTTTTTAATATTTTTAGTATTGTTATTGCTATTTTATCACTAAATATGTGTATTTGCTTACAACAACCAGCTCGCTACAACGATAATTTCGTTTGCTATTATGAATAGTCGTTATAAAAGACTTTAACAGTATTTTACTGCAAAGAACTTTTTTGTACTTAGATCCATCCAGGGGATAAATATATCTGGGGGTTGCGGCACATGGTTATGAGCAGCTGGTCTAGGCCCTAGACTATAAACAAAGTTGGGTTTTTTTTCTGAAAAAAAAAATCACTATCATAATAAAAGAAACAGAAAATGGTTTTTTACATCGATTTCAATTATGTATTTGAAAGAATAAATAGACATGAGAAGTGAAGAACTTACCAAATGTCGGCGTTTCTTCAGACTGAAACAAAATTTCAACAATTAGATGATATAGAGAACATATGAACCCATTTAAATACAATATAAATATATATAATAAAAAAAACATTTAACTGTAGGCAATGTTTTGTAATTACCACCCTTAATATATAACACCACCTTAATATTCACCTAATCTATAGGTGAAGTTTATTTTCATTAGTAGACGTAGCGGTTCCGGTGTGCTCCCAGAATGGATTATTTATCTAGAGAAAGAGGTCATTCAGGTCTTAGCAGTAGGTAGAGCCAAGGGCGCCGGCAGGGGGGTGCAAGGAGGTGCACCCCCCTGGCTTTTTTTTTAAACAATTAAAAAGATACAGAAAAGCAATTTTGTTATAAAAAATTTTTATTAAAAATATTTTGATTCAATAACAAATAATTAAGTAGTTATTGATACATAAATAATTAAATAATTGTTTAATCAAACAAGAATTGTAATCGTCTTGTTTGCTGTCCAAATCTGTTTATAAATTTTTCATTGAATTCTGAGTCCTCTTTGATTCTTTTCTTATGCACATGGAGCATGCACAAACTACTTAATCTCTCGTAAGACATTGTACACTGATTCCATGTTTTGATGCGTCGCGTTGTACTAAAAGTGCGTTCAATAGTGCACGTAGTAGCTGGAAGAGTTTGGTCAATTTTGATTGCCTCCACTACAGATGGATAAAACGGTGTGGCCTCAATAACTAAATCTATGTATTCGAGTGATTCGTAAGAATTTTCTCCATTTCTCCACATGTCGTACCACGTTGTATCATCAGTGATGAAATTCGATGAGAGCAGATCTTTATACATAGTATATATATATCTTCTAAAACTTCAAGATATGACGCTTTGTCCAGTTTGTTCATCGCATTCGGGCAAAGCTGTAGGAGTGAAAATGCTTTTCTTTGTGTAGAAGAAAAACGGTCTTTCCACGAAGATATAATGGAGTCCAAATAAGGAATAAAGATTGACCTCCTGAAAACTGCTTCTGCGTTTTCAGAAGGCACATTCGATCTTTGAACTTGTCTAGATGCCACTCGAAGTCGATTCATTTCAATGCCTAACTCTTCGCAAATGTGTTCTGCTTTCATGAAAATTGCACTAAACTCTTCAGAAGCATTGTTTTGATGAATTTGCAGCACATCTATCAATTTGACTACATAATAAGTTACTTCTTTTAGATATGTGTTTACTTTTTGCAACTGATGGCACACAGGTTCAAGTTTGGCAGATTAAGTAACAATAACAAAAAGTGATACAATGTATGTTGGCGTTGTAGCAGCTGATAAAAGTATATTAGCTTTCACTTTGGTGTTTTTGTTTGCCGCTTTTTCTGTAAGGCCCTCAAGAGCTTTTATAATTGTAACAAACTTTTCAGAAAATCGTCTGGTACTCTTGTACTTTTCTGACCAGCGTGTTTCACAGAGTAAAGGGATGTTAGGAATTTCTTTTCGTAGCAAGGTACTTTCTCTGAAAAGTTAATAATTTCCTTCGTTGTCCCTATAGTATTCTGTACTTCCTTAACGCGGTTTAAGTCGTTGATCGCGATATTCAATACATGATTGGCACAAAGAAAAAACACAGCTTTTATTTGTTTCGAATCAATTTTTGAACGCCACCTTCTTGGCCAGCCACAAACACGTTAGTATACGAAACTACTATTTGCAATTATTTGTGTTTCAAAGTCAGTAGCTATGCCAGTGCCATCAATACAGTTTCTCGTGGCAAGAATTGCAAGTACAAGAAATTCGTACTTTTTTTAAAAATATTTTGTTAACAATGAAGAAATGAATCTTGAAAAAAATTAACAGATGAAAGTATATGTATTCACAAAACAAAATGTAATAACAGAATAATTTTTAATTTTTTCTTCTTTTTTTTTGGGGGGGGGGTTAGTTTGTTAGAGGGTTGCACCACTTTTAATATTATTCTGCCGCCGGCGCCCTTGGGTGGAGCTCATTTTTGCTAGCAGACGTATAGTTTGTCTAAATTAAGAACTCCTCTGACCCGTGGCAGTGACTATGGTAACGAGGTATAACTATTTCAAGTAAGGATGTGGGTTTGCTGTTTAAGACAGGTTTTGGTTCGGTTCGGTGAGAGAAAGGGAATCTTTTTTCTTCGGTCTATTGTGTTATCCCTAAAGTGAAGAGGAGGTGCTCTCCCTGAAATGCGCTATTCTTGTTTCCATAGCAGCAAACGGCCTCTGATTTTGTGGTGAGGGAAGTTCTTACCGTAGACAAACTGTAGCAGTCCGAGTGTACGTCCGGAACGTTTTGCTTGTTTAGAAAACGAGCATATCTGTAGATGAAGCTTAATTTGGTTAGTAGACGTAGCGATGCGAAAAAACTTTCGGATCAGTTTGCTTATCTAGAAAACGAGGGGATTCACCTTATCCGTAGCCGGAGCTTATATTCATTTAGCAGATTTAGCGGCCAAGTGTGTGTGATGTCGTCCAACATTTTTCCACTTAATGTGAGGAAGGAACGTAACAGTTTACTACTAAGTTTTACGCCTTTTTTTTTTTAACCCCTTTGTTTTGGAATACTAAAGATTTGAAGTCAGAAATTTTAGAATCCTAACTGGCAATCCATCGTTAGCCAGAAGATTGCTTGGAAATCTCTTCAAAGAAAAACCTTGGAGCACCCTGGATCGTTGTGCCCAGCATTGCTTCTTGATTTCGTGACGTCAGGTACACCCTTTCTCTCTTAGAAGTTCTGGAACGTTGAATTGAGACTAAGTAGACAATATAGTGGCGCGTGATCAATGGATTTAGATGTTTTTTTGGCTAGCTTTATTGTACTATCAAATAGATGAAGGTTTAGGAATTATTTTAAACATAAAAAATGAGAAATTGAGAAGTAATTTCTTAGAAGATTGTGAAATTTTATTGTCAAGAACTTCAGAGTCATTGATTCCGTCTGTTTATCAAAAGTATTGTGGCGGAATTTACAAACATCATTGTGTCATTGATTTTATTACTATAATCATAAGCTGCAACGAACATCATTGTATCACTCATTTTATTACTATTATCATAAGCTGCAATGAAAATCGTCTCACTCATTTTATTATTACAATCATAAGCTGTCATTGCCTCATTCATTTTATTGCTATAGTCATAAGCTGTAACAAACATCATTGTCTCATTCATTTCATTACTATAATCATAAGCTTTAACGAACATCATTGCCTTATTTATTTTATTGCTATAGTCATAAGCTGTAACGAGCATCATTGTCTCGTTCATTTCATTACTATAATCATAAGCTTTAACGAACATCATTGCCTTATTTATTTTATTGCTATAGTCATAAGCTGTAACGAGCATCATTGTCTCGTTCATTTCTTTACTATAATCATGAGCTGTAACGAGCATCATTGTCTCATTCATTTCTTTACTATAATCATAAGCTGTAACGAGCATCATTGTCTCATTCATTTCTTTACTATAATCATAAGCTGTAACGAGCATCATTGTCTCATTCATTTCTTTACTATAATCATAAGCTGTAACAAACATCATTGTCTCATTCATTTCATTACTATAATCATAAGCTGTAAAACGCTGCTTACCAAGAAGCACAAGTTCATTGACATGTAAAATCTGGCCCACCAGTCAATATTTTCCTCTTCTTCCTCTTCACTTTCTGTATTCTTCACTACATTATTAAGAGTCCAAGGAAAATTCTAGAAAACACAATTATGTACTTACAAGAGATAGAAACTTTAAAGATAAAAAAAGTTTTTTTTATAAATTAAGAAGAAAAATATGGAATAACAGATAGTTATCTAACAACAGTTTAAGTTATGTCTAACTAAAAAGATAATTTCAATACGTAATTTTACTGAAGTAGTTCGTAAATTACACTTAATTTAACAAAATAAAATCAAGCACATTGTTATTATGTAGAAATATAATTCGCGAGTTTTGTATATTCGAAAATAAATTATTTTTGCACACAATTCTGAGCTATAGTTCGTAAATTGTGTTTAATTAATAAAACAATTTTAACTCATTATTTAACAGTAATAGTGAGTAAGCTAAGTCTAATTCAAAAACATTAAACATTTTTGCAATAAATCAAAAATATTCAGTGCATTTTTTTAATAAAAAAATGCGAATGTTGATTTTTTAAATTTTTTAATACAATGAGAAAATACTCTTAAATTTTTGAACCAGATAACACTTTAAACATGTATAAAAATTATTAAACTAATGTTGTATGCGCAAAAAGTTAAATTATTTCATTGTTAACAGAAATGTTGAGTATACATCTCACTATTTTTTTAATGTAATAGGAATCTGGATTTTCATCTAGTTCTATCTGCACAACTTCATGAGATGAGGAATTAACTAGAAAAACAAAGAAATAAAAGTTAATTTTTCATATGTTTACATGAACAAAACAGTTAAAGCAGCCAATAAAGTAAAGATTTGTTAGAAAATGAATAGTGGACGATAGGAAGTACACACATTAGTGTCAATATACAAAATAAACTGAATACTACAGCTCAATGTTTGACTATAGCATGGTGATTTCTTAAAAGTTAATTATTGATCGTTCATTGATTACAAAGAAAAATTTTAGCGGTTATGAATATAAAAATCCCTGCCCGTTTCTTCTCATTCTAACTGAACTCTCCCAAATGAGCATTTTCTTCCAATTCTAATTACGGCTGTGTTTGCATACTTGTTTTATTTTATAACCGAACTGACCCAATTTTTGGGGTTTACGATTACAAATGTTCAACTACGTAGCCTTGTAATTTTGAACCCAATCCGGAAGGCAAGGGAATTCCTGGATCAAGTATTGGGAGATATTTGCCCTCGTGGCGGATTTTTTTTATGGAACTAATCCGCATTTGCGTTACACGGAGAGAAAAACCACGAAAATCTCCCACAGTTAGCCTGACGACAAAGGGACTCTAACCCATGATCCGTCTGCCACTGAGAATATTTTACATTAGCATTGTAGTCGGTGCAAACCAGATGCGGAATTCGTATCAACCAGCCATTGCTGGGATTCGCCTCATTGCACAACAAGGGCCAGCATCCAAGGTTTCGTGGCCAAAATTAGTATTTCGATAAAATTTGTTTCAAAATTTGGGGGTTTTCATGTGCAGGTAAATTGAATTCATAGTTGAAATTGTGAAATACACTAAAAATTCCAACAAAAAAAAAAAGAAAATGGCGGCTGAAATATGGCGAGCAAAAATGTAAAAAAATAATATAGTACGTTATTATTTTTGAACTATGAAACTATCTTAATAATATAGTTTCATTGCTATAATAATTAAATATAGCAATGAAAATATAATAATTTTCGTAATTTTATATTAAAAACGTAAAGCAAATTATATTTCTGAAATAATATTACAAAATAGCGCGAATTTATCACGAAATAACGCGAAAACATGAAAAAAAAAAACATAATTTTTGTTTTTTGGTATATTAAGTCCACCTTTGCAATATGGGCAAAATGGGGCAGGTTTTTTCGAAAGAAGAAACATCAAAGAAGACAACAACAAAAAAGTTTAGCTAATTACCTCATGGAACTTTTTGGAGATAACTTTCGAAAGTGAGTCAAACATTGTAAAATGTCAAATGATAAGATATAAACTATAAGTTTGTCAAGAGTATTAACTAATTCAACAAATTGAAAAATTGTACTATAATTTCAGACTAATTACTCCGATAAAAATGCAACAGTAAGGTGAAATTCTTATATATATTTCTGAAATATAAATTTAAAAGTTACATTAAAAAAAAAATTTAACATATTTTTCCCTACATTGTACTCTTGTCGGTCCAAAAAGTTAATTATAATGTTTGGAATGATTATGAATACTTAATTTGGGCGATATTAAAACTGCATACACATATTTTAGTTGAAAATTTAATTTTCACTTTTGGCCAAAGATCATGGTCTTCTGGCCCACTGTGCATTGGAAGGTGAACTCTCTGTGCTCAGAGTCATCACAGCTCAGGGGGTAGAGCGTATCACCGATTCACTCTCGAAAAGAAATGCCCTCATAACTAATTTCCTCAATTTCATGAACTTATATCACTCCTTCATTAGGGTATCCGACTGGATTCATCACAACTTTTTTAAACTCAATTAAAATTTTAGTTTTATGTTTCGTGATCCCAAATTTTTAAATTTAAAGTTAAAAAAATTATTAAATGCTTTTCCAAAAAAGTACAAATTTGAGCTTAAAACTATTAATTTTTCCTGTCTGGCTAACAGCTATACAACAAATTTTAAAGCATAAATTTTACATATAATCAATTTTTTTTTTAATATAATTTGCTATAAATTTTAAAAAAAAAAAAAAAAATTACGATCAATAATATGATTACATGTGTGTTGAACAAAAACTTCAACGAATAAAAAAACCAATGAAATAGAACTAAATACATTGATTGAATTCTTTTTTTTAAAAAAGAATTCTAAGTATTCTTAGTTAAATCTTGATAAAAATAACAGATTCAAACTAAGACCTTAGCTTTTAAATCAAAACATCACTAACGTTGTACAAAATTTCGTAGAATTTTATAATAAACTTTTCTTGTAATGAGTGCTGGCGTATATAATTTCTCACAAAATCAAAGTTCTTCAGAAAATGCATTAATATGCTGGAAATATCCGAAAACAAAATAATTAAATTTCTGAAAATGAATTTCATTTCTCTTACTGTAATTTATTCAAATAAATAAGAATTTAAACATTTAAAGCAAAACTAAAAACATTTTAATTTTATTTCCGTGAGCTTACATCCGATTTCGGTTTCGTCGGTTGTACAAAAAAACAACTCTAACTTCACTTCTAAAAAGTCGGAGATAAAAATTTTAATGGGTTTTTGGTGAGCTAATGAACTAAAGCTCAAATATGGATAAAAATGAAATAAATTAAAAAATCGAAATTTTGGTCGAGTTGGTCAGTTTTCACCCAGTCGAATACCTCAAGATCGAATTCGATTATGATTTGTTGCTGAAGTTTTGTAGCGATTTCCTTTCAGCTAAATAATAATTTATAACTCCTAACTTGATAATATTTTTGAATTTACATTCTTGTAAATTTTTTTAAATGTATATTAAGAACAGTCATTAAGAAACACTCTGTATGCAAACGAAAAAAAAATATCACAACCAGTATAAAAAAAAATACGAACTTTGTCCTCTGTATGAGTATGTTTGAAGAGATGCTACGGCATGAGTGGCAACGATATCTATTCGACCGAAACCACTTGAAGACAACAATTTGATAGTTAAAGGCGGGAAATAGTCTTCCTGGTCAGCCAAATCCTAAAGAGCATTCTCATTTCATTACACATCAGCGATAAAATGCATGCATTCAATATTTTTTTATTGAAATTCCTTACCTAATTGAGCAACGTTTAAGTTAAATGCATATATAGTCAACCGTTTTACAACAGTTAAACGGTAAATAAGCTATATTAATTTTATAAAAATCTATATCTTCTTTTGTGATAAAACTTATGAAAAATTGAGTCCAAACAGTGACTGCAATTAAAATAATTATTTCAAAATAAATTCTTACAATTGAAAAAAAAAAATGGAAAAAAAAGAAAAATAATCTCTCTGGAAAAAAAAATATTTGCATTTTTGAAGCAGCAAATAAAATAAAACTCCAGAAATTTATAAAATACCTATCTGAAAACAATATTAAGATAATGCCATAGCACAGGAGAAATATTTCGTCGAAAATTCTCTTTCACCTTCATTGCTAATTTAAAATTTAAAAGAAAGAAAAAGTAAGTTCAGTCAAATCTAGAGTAAGCCATGAAGTTTCAATTGCTGCAAAAAAAAAAATTTAAAAATGCAAACAAATCATTGGAAGAGAACTTTCATTGGGCAATCCTACGTTATCTTCTCATAATTTATTTTCATTTTGATATTTTAAAAAATTCTTTCTAGTGTTTAGAATTTGATGGCTTACTCTAGATTTGTGTGAACTCACTCTTTCTATACTTTAAACTAGTTACGGAGGTGAAAGAGAATTTGCAACGCAACGCTTCTCCCATAATATGGCCTTCAGAAGTAGCTGGATGTAAAAATTTCCTCTTACGAAGATTATGTGGCTTAACACTATATTTCCTAATCCCTTCATGAATATTTTTCCTATGAAGTTGTTTTAACCAACGAGTTATTAAAAATGGAAGTTCAGAAAAGACGCAAAAAGTCGATGGTTTCTTGGTGAAGATTTTAACGAATTGGGAAATAAATAGTAAGCTGGAGATATAGCTTTGATGTCCTCTAAACATGCAAAGAAAAACCACCACAAAATTGGTAGTAATATTAATGAAAAGAAAAGTAATGAAAATCAATAACCGTAACTAAAACCAAGTTTAAGCAAACGGAATATAGAGAAAAGGAACTAACTCCTGTAACTATCTAGGTTCAATTGCCACAACTGAGGGAGAAACAGATGATGTTATCATACTATTTGTGAATAGATTAGGCGTCTCAAAGTTATATATTTAAGTACACTTTTTATTGACTTACTATCGGATCGTAATACTAATGTTAAATCTGTCTTACTTAATGGTACTGCAATCAGAATAACATGAAAAAATATTTGTTAACAACATTTTAAAAAGAATCTTACGTACCAAATAATTTTATAAAATTTGTAAGGTAAAAATTCTTAGAAAAGCAAAACAGAAACCAAATAAACTAGAAATTTAAAACCGTAAATAGAAATAAATTGGTAGTGCTCTACGCAATCCTTAAAAATTTTAGGTAAAACAAGTTTTTGCTTGGAAACCTGAGGGCAATAGAAAAAGAGGAAGACCTAAAAAATACTTGGCGATTGAAGATTATAAATGAATTAAAAAGAATAGGCAAGACATGGAGCGAAGCAAAATATCTGGCCACAAATAGAATGAGATGGACAGCCATGATCGATGTTGCGATTCAGAGTGAAGAGGAATATGTATGGGTATATAAAAAAAATCAAATACAATAAACTAGATTAGATGTTTAAAAAATAAATAAGACTTACAATATCTAAGTATTGCACCATGCGGCTGAAGTTGGAATGTTTCTTGTAGTCCAAAATGGCATCCGATCTGATGTAATGATCCTTGCATTCAACTTCGATGCTGGGTCGACTTATTTCCAATAGGTGGACACGTTTCATTTTCCTCAGTCCCCAAAACAGAATCTAAACATAAACTAGAAACGTTAGAACACATGGGCATTAATATCCCCTTGCCGTCAGTCTAAATGTGGTTGTTTTTCGCGACTTTCCTTGCCATGAAAAACAAATGCGGATTGGTAGTATTAAAAAGTTCTCTACGAAAGGTAGTTTTTCCCAATGTTTAATCAAAGAAATTCCATGTCTACTGAGTAGAGTTCAAAATTACAAGGCTACGGAGTTGAATGTGGATAGTCGTAAATCCAAAACTGGGTCGACTGTTCAGCTCCAGTCAAAAAATAAAATATGATCTAACAGCATGAAAGAGTAGGGAAGGCTGAGACACTAGCAGTTTCCTTAAAACAAATATTTTTGTTAATTTTTTATATGAATGATTTATGGATGAGAAGGAGTGCTTATTTTTGAAATGGAATCTCATGGTTCGAATCCAGGTGATGACCGAGTAGGCATTCACCAGCATACTTTCTTTCGGCTACGACCCAATATGCGATCCACATTATTTTACTGAGTAGTTACTTTACGAATCGATAGGTGGCAGCACTAAAATCGTTAATTTTATGCATTTTTGTTTCTTTCACCGTTTCATCTATCCATCATTTTCTACTTTCTAGCTATGCTGCATGCCATTAAGGAAAGATACTTCTAAATCATTGATAGAATAAAAAAAGAACTATATATTATTTTAATTTTATTTTTAATAAATGTATTTTATTTAATGTAAGTAATATTTTTTTTAAATTATTTGAATAAAAATATTAGTGGTACCTATTCGTAAAGTGACTAGTAGATTTTGTAGACTAGTTAACTCGCAAACTTGTAGTAATGTTAAGTGGTATCAAATCGTAAAGTAATTATTAAGTTCGTAAAGTTTCGCCTCAGTAATGAATCAGAAACAGTAAATAACAACTCATATTCGGAAGAAAAAAATACAATTTGCTTGACACAAAACAACTCCTTAGCTAACTCATAAAGTACAGATAATTCAAAAACATATAAAAATAAAATCGAATAAACAGTTTTAAAACTCTGTTTTTAAAATGAACTAAAAAAGAAAAAATGATTCCAACTTTCATCACATCTAAATAAATAAATTTCATTAGATCAAAAGTTACTCAAGGCGTCCAATTTTTTTTTTTTTTTTTTTTTGGTACATTGTATATCATTTTTGAAAGTCGGGAGAGAATAAGATTTACGTTGGAGTTGGAAACTTTCGTTTTAGGTGAGACGAAAATGAAATCATTTTCTTCTTTTTCGCCTCTGAAATACAATATTTTTACTGTACTCTTTTCTTCGTATTAGTTTTGTGTTTTTAACAATAACATGGAGATTAAGTTTGGTTGAAACAATACGAACAGAATTTATTTCATTAAACTCAAATTGGTATTTAAGCACTCTAGATAGTAAAAAAAAAGTAGAATTTTTTTTATTGACAAAAAAAAATTAGATTTGGGGATAAATTCTGCAAGAAATGATCAAGAATTCATTGGACTTAGCATTGTTATTAAACTCAAAACTCCAGTGTAGATTTGAGTGCGCGAGCTGGTGAAGGTGTGAAGGTGATCGAAATGACAAATGCAAAAGTTCACCTCGACATTCACGAAAGCGAATTAACAAACACGTAATAATAATTATATTTTTTTCTTTCGTAAAAGCATCTAATTATTTATTTCGATTATGATCTCGTAACTTTTTCATGAATAAGATGTTTATTTCGGAGCAGTTCTAAAATTAAAATAATGCCAAATTTAAAAAAAATAATAATAATAATAAAAACTGTGAGTATTTTTTTAAAAAATTGCTTCTTACTTCTAATCTGTACTTGGAGAAATGAGGTCTTATATCGTCAGGTATCGGGAATATGCCCGTTTCCAAAGCACCCACACTCTGATCACTCTAAATGAAGAGATGGAGCAAGAAATAATTATTGGATGCAAAAATTACATTCTCGAATACAGATAATTACATAAAAAACGAACATCTTTTTCTCTAATGATCAAATTTTTGAGCACTAGAACTCTATCTTAATGATTTGAGGAACAAATCTTAAATAGGCTAATTAATTAGCGGAGACGATAATTTAAATTAGTAAATCCGACATAAAAAAAAGGTTCCTTTCAATAAAAATGCCTTTTTGTCGCAGGGTTTTGATTAACCACTATCTGAAACAGCTTAGATTCCAACTTAAGCCCTGGATTACCTAGCTCAAGTATATTAGCCTAGCTTAACGTCACTCTTTTCGCAGCAACCTTCGTTTTTATTAAAAGCTAAAAATAAATGAAAAAAAGATAGAGTTGTTTTTTTTAAAGATAGCTTCAGTTTTCTTCCCTTTAAAAGTAGACACAAGGCGCCTCTTTAATTTGGAAAAAAAATCGTTCTAATTTACTTAGTTTTTATGCAATGGAAATGAAAAGTAACATGTTTGTTTTGTGAAAAACTTTTATTCATTCATGTAAGCATTCCAAAAATTTTTTTATATTTTACTTTTATCTTTTCTCCTTCCTTCCATATTTTTCTCCATATTCGAACAAAAATAAGGTAATAACAAGCTATTGATTGCCAGCATTTTAATTAAAAGATTGAAGTGTAGAAAGGATTTTACCTTAGAAATATTAACTCCAGCAAGATTGAAATAAGAAAAAATTATTTATGATATATTCTGAACAGTGAGGCAGCTCCACTTTAACTCTTTCTGAAATCCATTTTAATTAATTCATGCATTCTGAGTCTTAAATAAAGTCTAATAAATGTATTGTTTTTACCTATTTCAGCCCCACTTCAATTCATTCTGAGATATAGAGCCTTTAACTCTAACGAATGTGTTTTTCTTAGTGCAGATTAACTTTATTTGATTCTAAGATACAGAGCCTTAAAGTCTAACGAATATGTCGTATTTCTTGTCAGATTTGTGGTGTCATTTGTTTGGTGGCAGAAATAATCAGGAAATGTAGTAATTGTTTTTAATAACAATTAACTCCTCTTTTTTCTTAATAAATATAAATTCCTATTTAAAAAAAACTCTTCAAAAACGTGTTAGTTACTTACTTTAAAAATTTCAAAGGAAGCCAGCAAACTTGCGTCATCTGTTGAACCCATCTGTTCAATTTCGTGCCACCTAAGACGTCTGGAATGCTGAGAAAGATGTAATGTAGTTACCATTCTTCCCAAAAATTTTGGCTTTTCCTTAAAAATGGAATAATCTGATTTAGTACTGAAAAAAGTACTTATCTCTGTTACGTTAACCTTTCTGAAATAATAGATATCCCGTTAAATAGACAGATAACCTCTTACACCATTGAGGAAGACCTAGTATATAATCGTTGAATAGGAAGAATTCTCATCAAAATGAACACTTATTCGCTTAAAGCTTAATGCAGAACTCAAGAAACTTATTGAACAGTTTCTAAATCCATACGATTTTAAACAGTTTCTAAATCGATACGATAAATCGATCTTTAGAAGAAAAAATTCCTGCTTTTTGAGAAAATGTCAAAATTATTTTGCACCATTTTAATATTAATAGTGAGGATTCAGCAAGGAAAATTTTGAATAATTAAATAAACATTGAATAGTGAAACAGAATAATAATTGTGAACAGTTTCTAAATCGTGAAACTGTGAACAGTTTCTAAATCGATAAGATTTTAAACAGTTTTTAAATCGATAAGATAAATCGGTCTTTAGAAAAAAAATTCCTGCTTTTTGAGAAAATGTCAAAATTATTTTGCACCATTTTAATATCCATAGTGAGGATTCAGCAAAGAAAATTTTAAATAATTAAATAAACATTGAATAGTGAAACGGAATAATAATCTTTCTGAACTTAGTACTAAATATTAAATCTTCGCTCATGTTATCTAATGACCGGCAACTTTGACATTTTACGTTTAGGTTTTATGACAACCTTAAAAAAAATTTATGTTGAGCTGAGATATTGAAACTGCCTCAAAGTTTTTGAAACCCTACAACTGAATACCCTTATTCCCATATTTTTTTCTTAAAAAAAAAAAAGAAAAAAAAACAAGGATCATTGCAAGGAGTGTGAAAATATATAGCAAGGGCAGATATATAGAGAACACCTTGCATGTGTTTCTTTTTAATACTTTAACTGTGAAATCCAATACCTACAACGTGAAATCTATTTGTGAAATTTATAATCTCTTTAATAATTCGTAAGATTTGGTGGATGATTCTTTAACTAATGTTTTAAGAAAGTATAAAAAAAAAAATTTTAAAGAATAAGAATATTTGCTTACCAATGCCAATATTTCGACGATAATTGCTATTTCAGACACTGTTTTCTCCAGCAACAGTCCAGGAAATATGAGGGTCTCATCCCAAACTGGACTCAGTGTGCTCTCTGCTACCTGAAGCAGTTAAACAACGCGTAAGTTGTTAGGGTACCACTCTACCACGAAACCCACGGCAACCAGAAACAGCAAGGTTTTGAAAACCGTGGGATTTGTGGCCAAAACCTCTTTCGTCAAAACTGTTCATAGATATTTTAAGTTTTATTCTAGCAATACTAAAAGATTAAGAAAGAAGAGATAAAATGCTATACTAAAGTAAGAACTTATTTAAAATATTATGCAATCTTGATGATTTAAAAAAATGGATTTGAAATATAAATACACTTTTGAAATTATTACATATTACGAATAATAATCCGCAAAATTAAAAAAAAAAAATGTTCCAGTTTTTTTTTTTTTTTTTTTTTTTTTTTTTTGTGTATGAATCTAATATTAAACAACAAACAACGTTTTAAACTGTCAATGATTCCCTATGCGGTTTAAATGCATTTTTAATATTCTTGCAGAGCGTACAGCATCGGTCATCGACGTGATAATTAAGCGATTTCGCCATTAATTTTGAGATTAAGTTTATTTCATTTCAATTATTGTTAATTTTAATTTTTTTTAGAAATTATTTTTAAAGAAGTAATTGCAAAAAAACGTGTTGCTTCATATGGTTTTTGAATAAATAATTCGTTGCCGCCACCTTATGTTGAGTTTGCATATTATTGCACATGACCTTTAAGAAAAATCCACTCTGACGTCATCACGACGTTTTTTAAAAGTGCTCCTAGTCCTAAGTCTTGGGGTAATATGACTTTGAGCCATACCGTTTCCAAAAATAGCATTTTCACATCAAACTGATCCTTGGTATTATTCGAGATAAGTAATTTACAAGATTTCGAAATGACTACCAGATGGTAGCGCAATGCACAGAAGCAACTTATTGCCTGCATGGAAACTGTGATGTTTTTCACCCAAAAAGCTCTCTTGAAAATGTGACTTTTCATTATTTTGCTTCAATTTTTTTGAAAAGAAAAAAGTTTGAATGTGAGATTTAATTTACCTGTGTTGAAAGGGTTGTGCTTTTCACATATACCTTGGCAAAACAATCAGGATTCCGACGACTTAAATTAGAATAAGAAATAGATCGAGCCTGATATAGATGCGCTCTAACCTCATACATTTCTTGATCTTCATCTGTAAGAATAGAAATTAATATTGCATTTTGCCATTGGAAAAGAAAACAGAATACTTATCAGTTGGCGACTGCTTTTCAGAGTTGCCGCCAACACGAACATTGGTCTCTATAACTGATAAACAAGAATTTCAATATCGGGTGGTATGATAAGTAATTGTATTCAATTACTTATCATTATGTATAATATTTGCAATATTATTTTTTTATGTGTTATTAACAATGATCACGAAGTTATCGTATTCGATATGTATCGAATACGTATTCGATATTCGTAAGTGCATTTGACTACACACATTAACATTAGACAAACAACATTAGGTAAGCTGTTTTTCGTCAGCAAATTTAAACTCCGAGGAGGATATGGCATGAGCATTGTAACCCTTTCTATGTCCGTTGTTAATCTGCTTACCAATTTTTAAATGTCCACTTTAAATTTTTGCTGCCATCCTTTAAATGCATTTAAATAAAGTTAGTAACCATATGCCGCAATTGCAGTATATATACAGGCATTGAAATTTATGTTCCACTAAGGCAGGAGAACACGACGTATGTGTGCAACTTTTGATCTGTCGTTGTTTCTCCATGTTCTTAAATTTCATAGAAAATAATTTTGTAATTTTTAGTCATAGATGAATAAAAAGTTCTTATTTTATAAATAGGAGAAAAATTAAAATAATTTATTATTTACTACTAAAATAATGGTGTCCATCTTCTAATTAATTTTATTGTATCAAAAATAATTTCTTTTCTAAAATCGATTTCATTCCTTAAAATATTTTAACGTACCATTACTAGAAATAAATGACTCGTTGAAGAGTTAAACGGATATGAGGGGCTTATAGATTTTCTGTGAATTGCGTACTAGCAACTATGGTTCTGTCTGATCACATGGTTGGGAATGGCGTGTTTGTCGTTAAATCTTTAATGCTTGGGTTTATCATCACGCTGAATCAATTTTTGTATCAGATTTAATTAGATAACAGTAAACGACGTCACATGTGTGCGACAAATCTGATTGGCTGACCGGCTCGCACCGACCACAATGCTGGCGTAAAATATCTACAATAGGATTACGGGTTAGATTCCCTTAGCGATTGGGCAAACTGCGAGAAGTTTTCAAGGTTTTCATCTCTATTTAAAGCAAATTCTGATTAATTCCAACAAAAAATCCTCCACGAAGGAAAGTTTGCCCCTAAGCTTGATCTAGGTGCCCTCTTGCCTTTCAGGTTGGGTTTAATATTAAAAAGTTATGGAGTTGAGCTTTGATAGCCATGAACCCAAGAAAAGGTTAGCTGTTCAACTTTCCGTTCATAGATTAAATTAAAATCGATCTTGTTTTGTACACTCGTTTTCTTGATTGTGATTTGCCAGAGTTCGATAGAGTTTTTATTTTTTCCTTGTTTAACTTTCAATCTGCAAACTTAAATATGCGTACTTTTTTATTTTAATTTTTGCAAAGACATTGAAATCTATAGTAAGGGTGATTATTGCGGGAAATTCAGTGTTTCTTTTTTGTCAGATTCATACCTGTTGATTGAAGATCTATGGATTCATCGTGGTCACCATCTCCACCCCGTATCATCGACATTCTTTTAGCTAATAATTCGAAGCAATAATTCTGATGTCTGCATGGTCCCAGCCACAAGGAACACTCGATTTTGGCCATGAGGGAGATCTCTGTTTTTCTTTTCTTGCTGATTGGCTAATAATGGAAAAATATAATAATAATTTAATAAGTAATCATATTAATACTGTTATATGAGCTTATTGTATGAATACTGTTATATGATGAATCGTCGTCGTATTTAACTCTACAAGGCCACATTATATCCAATATTATGAGTTAAATGATATATGCCGTTATATTCAAAATTATTTTTTATTTGCTCAGCTTTGTGAAGTCGTAGTCTTATGACGTAAAAGTAATTTAAAATATATTCTACGTGAATTACACATTTTAATCGAATTAAATTTTTTTTATCATTTGCACTCTTAAAAATTAAGTATTTACATTGAGTTTAAAGAAATTTAAGATTATGTTTTTGAAAAACCCTTCCAGTTCCAAAATGAATTGCAAAACCCACCTTCGTATGCTCCTTTCCCCCTTTATTAGGTTTTAATGCATCTATATAATGCTTCTTGGACCAAGGAGTTTTGGTTCACATCTGATTTTGGCTAGAGTTGCAAAAAATCTAATTTTTCAAAACGTTTTCGAGAAGACCGGTTTTAAAACTGAGAAACACAATTCAAAAATTGATTAAAAAGAATAGAAATTACTATCTATAAAAAAAAAATAGAAATTGATAGAAATTTACTTTCAAAAACATAATTTAGAACAGCATTTATTTTTATTTGATATCCCATTAGTTTTTCCCATTTTAAATTCGGATAAAAGAATTCGTAAAAAAAATATTTTTAGGGTTTCAGTTGTAGAATTAGGTTATAATTTTTTTTAAATTTATAAATGATATCCTTTAGAAAAAAATAAATTATCACTTAATAAATTTACTTACGGACAAGAAAAAAGTCTGCCTTTTCCCACAACTTTGCCCTCTTTCATGGTCTCTGACAGCGAAAAAAATTTCATTGGCAGGTACAGAAACATAACCGATTCGTTTCGAATTGCATTCCATCCATAGCACAATGTCTGGAAACATCACTTGTGGCTACATAAATAATACAATTCACCAAATAGAAGATTTTATCAGAGATTTAACCATAAACACGCAAAAAAATAACTATAACTCTCTGGTGAAGTGCACATACATCGTAATGAAACTACTATTGAAAGAATGAAGCTAATAAGAAACTAATAATCAATAATAAGATTAGTAACCGTCATTTAGGTAGACGTTTAGAACGTTTTATTTTATTGTAATTTATAATCGGCGTTGAACATTCCATTCATTCTGAGTTGGCGAATTCCAATGTTCAACTTTGTAACATCGAAAGTAAACAAAAAGACGTACGCACTTTTAACTTTCATGGGGGACTATTTGATGGAACTTCTCCGAGTTCCGTTATATGGTATCTCTCTACTATTATTTTATACCAGTACCGAGGTTAGTGCGATCTGGGAGCGATTTCGTATCGCCAGCTGTCGCCAGGATTCGAACCTGGGTCGATTCACTGGAAACCAAGTGGAGTCAAGATATAGAGTGACCATAGTGGGTTCCTTTATCCCCTGATATGTATAAATTCCGTTTAGAAGATAATAAAAAGTGGAAATAAAACTCCTTCATATCTAAGAGTAGGGGAGAGTGGGGTCGATTGTAACAGGGTACGATTGTAACAGAGCAAAAATTTCGAGTGTCGGGTTCTAGATTTGGTTCTTAGGTGGCGCACAAGGTGTATTTAATAAATCTACATGTAAACCCCTGCTGGCAACCATTTTTATGTACTTTTGAAAGAGTTACATCACAAAAGATATTTTCACGCTACGTAAGTACTTTTTTTGGTATTAGAATATTATATTGTAACAAAGTAATTTTGTTTAAACAAATAAAAATTATTAACCGAATATGTAAGTGGACACCTTAATTAACATTTCAAAAAAAAGATTAGTTTTGTTAATTAACTAGCATTGTTTTTAACAAATGAAGCTGAAATGGCGTCTTGGGGGCGATTGTAACAATAAGTAAAGGGACGATTGTAACAATAAGTAAAGGGACGAATGTAACAGCTGAAAATAAATAATCTTATGTTTACAAACCATTACTTAACTCTTTAAGAACCACCAATAGTTTCCTATATCATTTATATTATGTTGCATGTGCATTATTTTATTTGTCACCTTTCACAGCATAAATTAAAGTTTTTAACCCCTTAAAGTTAAAAGTTTAACCCTTTAGGTCTCTGCTCATTATTATTTTTACTCCTAAAATATCACTGCTATTTTGATCAATAAAAAAATATATCACAACTATGATAATATGTATAATTAACTATGTTTTAGTTGAATTTATGAACTGTTACAATTGACCCCGTAAGTGGGGACAATTGTAACAAGTGCACGACTGTCCAAAATTGTTAATAACTAATATAATAACATTTAAAATAAGGTATTTATTTTTTTTCTAGTAGAGGATAATCTACTTTACTCGTCTGCCAATTAATACTAATAATATATTGGATTTTTTGTTAGTTAAAAATAGTTAAGAAAAAAATTTTACAGTTGACCCCACCCTACAAATTAACATTTAAATGTGAAAAAGCAAAAACTTTTTCTACATCTGCTTAGTCATTTCATTTTATTTTATTTTATTTTATAACCGTCGTTGAACAGCCAAACCAATTTTTTGGGTTTATGACTAATAATGTTCAACTCCGTAGCCTTGTAATTTTGAACAAAATCCAGAAGACAAGGGAACTCCTTGATCATGCATTGCGAGAAATTTGCCATCGTGGAAGACTTTTTGATGCAACTAACCCAAATTTGCGTTACATGGAGAGAGAAACCCCCGAAAACCTCTCAAAGCTAGCCTGACGGGAAGGGGAATCTAGCCCATGATCCATCTGGGAAACATCCAAAAGTTGATTTGATGAAATAATCATAATTTTGATCATAATTACGATGATCATAATTATGATATCATAATTTTGATCCCCTGCAAAAGGGAAGACTCTCCCACTTCATAGACTGATTAAAGTAGTCACCCACCAGCTCACTGACCACAGCCAAAGGCGTTTGTCTTCATTGATCGACTGAGAACCATGTCTGTACAATCAGTCCACTTTAGGGTATGGACTTGCAAAAGGAAAGATATCTCTCTACTCAGAGAAGTCCCTTGTAAGCCAATCACAGGAAAGGTATTGTGACCAATTGCCTAAATATTAAACTATGCAATCGCGACGCATATCATTGTTTCCCAAAGGTAAAAATCTTCGCATCTTGTCTCACAAACAGCTATCCAGGGTACTTGAACAGGTTGTGACCATGAAGCCAAGTTTGGCAACATGTAGAAAAAACGCCAGATTCTGGTTTACACAGACAACCCGCTACCAATAATAACACATAAGCATATCAACTACGGCGAATTCAGGATCATTAAAGATAACAAGGCTTATTAAATACGATAATATAGCATTCATTATCGATTATATAATATTTCAAAAAGTGACTTTTCTAATATTATACAAAATTGCCGACCGGCCTGTGTAGGGGGCAGGGAACTGTCCTTGCATCAGAAAGGTTTTGGGTTCGAATCCCGGGCAAGGAATGGATGTTTCTATCTCTCTATTTGTGTTCTATGTCCTTTCTTCTTTGTGTGTGAATGTGACCCACCCTATAAACGGGTTGTGGTAGTGTGACGTGGGCGACGCTGCTCCACCGCCGTGGCTTCGCCAGAGGTGCCCACTGGGTAACGAAAAAAGAGTTAGCAGTTCTGGCACTTTCTGTGGCCAATGGACAATAGTTCCAAGTACCCGCCATTAAAAAAAATATTATACAAAACAAATTTTATTGAATACAATATTATAGTAAGTTTTGATTTTTAAAAAATTATTAGTAACGAATATATTAATGAACGTGAAAATATCTTGATGGGTTGATACTTATCGATTACTTTTGACGATACACCACGATGCTCAAATTCATACTTATCGATATGAAGCACTTATGCTTTTTTTGGCGACAACTCGAAAAGCAGTCTCTAACCTAGCCCCTATAACCGATAAGTGCATTATTCAATTTACTAATTAAAAATTATTACTATTTAAAAATTTGAATGACTTGCGCATAAACCAGCTATTTCTACTTAAGCTAAATTATTGTTGAGTTGCATAAATTTGAAGGGAAAAAAAGGATTCGCCATATACACAAAATCTGACGCACAGTTATCGAGAAAAATAAAGTTATAACCTTGATCAGTTTTTGTTTTAACTATCGTATTTTCCCGAACTAAGCTCCGATTTTGATGGTACAAAGGTTCAACTTCAAATATGCTAATTGCTAACTAGTTAGTGATAAAACAGGGCTAAAGAGAATAGAAGGGCTAGTTCACTCCGCTCTTAGAACTGAAGCTATGATTTCCCTCCTCATGACGTCACTGTGTCCACGGGTATCGGAGATCGCAAGCAAAGATATTATGATAACTTTGCATCTTTCTCTTTGTAAAAATAAGTTAGACTTTTTCTGGTTATTAGCTTTCAAACTTTACGTAGTTAACACATTATTCCCGTTCATAAGCATAGTTCAAAAAAACTTTCTAGGCTATTATATTAAAAAAATACCATTTTAAACTTATAAAAATATTTTACTAGTTGGCGAAAATGACACTATAAATACTTTATTTTAAAAAGTTCAGTTTTAACTTTAATTATTAAGAAAAATGAAAGCTTATATCGACACTTTTTTATCTACATATTATTTTATAACAATAAGTTGAGTTTAATTTAGAATCCCTGCTTTTAAAATATGCCGTTAATAGCAATTTGGTCATACTTAATCATTAGGAAACATCAACCTTAAACGCTAAATACTGAAACAAAATAATAATTTAGATTCATAATGACATTAGAAATTTTACAATTGTTTATAGATATTTAAATTTAAGTTGATTAATTTATAGATATTTAAATTTATAGATATTTAAATTTAAGCGAATATAATTTTTTAAAAAAAAAATTATAAATATTTAGAATAACTACATTAAAAAATATGCTATGATATATATTTTATTTATACTTTTTACTTACGTTTTAATTTTATTTGACTTTATCCATTTTTTAATTTTTTTGCCTGTCTTTCTTTTTGAAGTAACGAGGCGGTTTCTATTTAGATAACGAATTTTTATAAAAGTTCTTAACGACAGAAAAAACGTATTGCTGTTTTATATTAACTGTGTCATTTCGAAATCCATTCTTTACATGGTTGTTCATTTACTTTAGGAACACGAGGAAAATTATATTTTTTCCTTTTGTTTTTCTATCAGAATTTCTGCAAGTTGCAATCGCGCAAACTGGCATTTCGTTAATAGTTTTAAATTTTTGATAATTCACTGCAGAAACGGAGGAAAGTCATTATAGAAAATAAGAAATGTCTTAGAATATGTCACAAAAAGAAATGCTCCAATATTAGTTAGAGCTAGTAAGGCCGAACGCTCTGTTCTCAATATTTGTTAGAGCTAGTAAGGCCGAACGCTCTGTTCTTGAAGTAAAAGTGCGAGCTTTCCGCCAAAATGACGTCACTAGAGAAAATCGGAGGATTGGCGCGGCGAGAGTTTCTTCAATGGAGTGAACCAGCCCTTCTATTCTCTTTAGCCCTGGTGATAACAGCGGTAGCAGAAACCCTCAAGCACGATAACGGGCGCTGATGATTATTACAATATCTGCAGATTATTTATCATTTCAGTTTTTAATTTTTAAAAAAAATAAGAAAGTTACTTAAAACATCTCTGAACTTGCTTCTGATAAAAGTGAAAAGGCTGAATGAAGAGAATATCGCCAAGAACAAATGTCAAGATTTTTTTTCTGTAACTTGATTACAGGCTTTACCGTACATAAATTTTTTCCAATTTTTTTTTTATATCATTGTATACAAATCTGTAGAAATTTAAACAACTTAAATTTCCTACGTATGATTTTTAAGGATCTTATACTTTAGAATTTTATTAAATGCTGGTAAAGTTGAATTTTTACAATGAAAATCTTTCTGACTGCGTTAAGGTCGTGTAGATTGCGTTGACTGGCAAATCCACTCATTAAATTCTGCTATCAGGGTGCAAACTATTAATTAACTTGTAATCAGACAAAAATAGCAACTTTAAATAAACACACCTTATAAAATAAAATACAAAATATATAATCATGCAACTCAAAATAAAATAAAACTGCGTAGCTTTGTCAAAAAAGAAAAGTTTGTCCAATTTTGATGAAATTAATATTTTTGATGAAAATGGAAAGGTTTTTTTTTTTTTTTTTTACTTTACAATATTTTTCCTTTGAACCTCTTACAATATAAATCATAATAAAATAATAGAAAGTGGTTTACATTTTCTGCCAATAATTTAAGCTTTTCTTTTAGAAGATCCAACTCATTCATAATCCCTTCCGGTGTCTCTTCACTTGAAGATGTTCCACAAATATATTTGAAGGATTCCTATAGAAATAAACAAACCTTTTTTTTTGGTCTATCAAAACTTAGCTAAATTAAAGAAAATACGTCTTTAAGTCGCTGTGGATGCAAGAATAGTATAAAGGCTACATTTTAGATCAGTTTGAAAAATTGGTGTTAGATTAAAATGCAATGGTATGGAGGCTACATTTTAGATCAGTTTGAAAAATTGGTGTTAGAGGAAAATGCAATGGTATGGAGGCTACATTTTAGATCAGTTTGAAAAATTGGTGTTAGAGGAAAATGCAATGGTATGGAGGCTACATTTTAGATCAGTTTGAAAAATTGGTGTTAGAGGAAAATGCAATGGTATGGAGGCTACATTTTAGATCAGTTTGAAAAGTTGGTGTTAGAGGAAACACCAAGAGGATCGGTGTTAGAGGAAAATGCAATGGTATGGAAGCTACATATTAGATCAGTTTGAAAAATTGGTGTTGGAGGAAAATGCAATGGTATGGAGGCTACATTTTAGATCAGTTTGAAAAATCGGTGTTAGAGGAAAATGCAATGGTACGGAGGCTACATATTAGATCAGTTTGAAAAATTGGTGTTAGAGGAAAATGCAATGGTATGGAGGCTAAGTTTTAGATCAGTTTGAAAAGTTGGTGTTAGAGGAAACACCAAGAGGATCGGTGTTAGAGGAAAATGCAATGGTATGGAGGCTACATATTAGATCAGTTTGAAAAATTGGTGTTAGAGGAAAATGCAATAGTATGGAGGCTACATTTTTTATCAGTTTGAAAAATAGGTGTTAGAGGAAAAGGCAATGGTATGGCGGCTACGTTTTAGATCAGTTTGAAAAATCGGTGTTAGAAGAAAATTCGTTTAAGTAATACTCATGACGTTTAGTGCCGTTTTCTTTGAACGTTAAATTATAGGAAAACTCAGAAGTTCTAAAAAATAATAATAAAAGATATTTCTAAAATTATTCGGCAATACACGTGTTCCGTGCCTCTTAGGTATCCCACTGATCTTCTATCTTTGTTTGTTTTTTTCGAAACTTCTTTTTTATTGCCTTGTTTTGGGCTATATGAAACGTTGTTTGTGTTAAGCGCATATCCGATTCTAGATTTTTTTTCCCTATGTTTAAGTCATCCATTTCGAAATATTACATCAAAGGCAACCGTGACATTGTTTTTACTTTATATGTATTCTAAAAAGTGCACAACATAAGTGATAATAGTTGAATTACTTTTAAGAATTAAAAGTTTAAAAAAGTTTTATGTTTTTTTTCAAAAATAAATTCTCAGAATCTACTCTAATTTTGATATAATCATATTTTAAACAGTGGTTAAATCAAAACACTGCCAGCAAATGTAAGCATTGAATACTTTTTTCAATTAAAAAAATAGAAAATATGAGTGCTTACTACAATATCACTTTCATACGTTCGAAATCGTTCTTTATCCAATTCGGTAGTGGACAAATACATCTCTTCATACTCCCTCAAAATTTTTAAACAATCTCTAAAATTAGAAAAAATAAAGCAGCATATATTAGCGCTAAAGCGTAGAAATGTGTTATTAAACAAATTACCTACCTATTATGCGAATTAACTATAAGAATTCATTAAATGATATTCATTAAAATGACAAATATTGTTTCGGTTCTAATATTACCAAGGTAATATCCAAATTACCTTCGACACATATTCTACTTAGGTACTCGTTCAAGTAAAAGTGAGATCTTTGCAGGAAAAACAACAATTTTTCTTAGCGCTTCAATTAACATATCGTTATTTATTTTTTAATATCAAACAAATTAAGTTACTAATATCAAACTATCAACACATGAGTTGATAGATATCGTGCAGAGCTATATTTGAATTGGAACTACTGAAATTTGAGTACTTTAGCTAGCCGGAAAGTAATGCTAATTTTGTGTTGTAAGCATATGTACATTGCACATATGCATACAAGCATTTGACATGCATATATTATGCATATGTACAGCACGTCAAAAAAAAATGGACCACCCTAAAAAACTTTTGATCTAATGATCGGATCTTCAAGTTCTAAAACCCAATCTTAATGGTTCGAGAGGGTGACCTTAGATATGCTAATTAATTAGGGCAGACGATATCTTAAGTTAAGAAATCAGGTACAAAAACGTACTTTCTCTTAATTAATATACCGTTTTGTCGACGGATTTGTGACCCCCAAAATACAGTGGGTAGCCGCAATCTGGGAAATATGATCCCAATACGTAGATCAGGAGAGGGATTGAAAGTTAGGAACTCATAATGTTAATTTTGCTTTTTTCATATTTAGCCATTTTTCGAGAACTTTTAAAACGAATTGGAAGGTTTTTGCGCGCAATAATAAAATTCGTTTATTCAAAATTCCAAGCTAAATAAAATAATAGTTTCAGTAAATTTTATTAAATATTAGTCGAAAATTTTTTAAATAGTGAGGTATACAATTTTTACGTCATTTTAAAGTATGTAATTTTAGATGGCAAAATACAAAATTTGTGCGAAATCAGTTGAAATAGTTTCTGAAAAATAGAATTTTAAACGTACGATTTCTTTTTAAGTTCGATTTCTCAAGAACTATTGTGTACAAGTATCAAGTGATTTAACCAATCAGGAAAGAGAAAAAAGTTTTGTTTAAACCACTTTGTACTTGTTTATTTCCTTACTTTTCTAATGTCATTTGGAGTTTAGACACTGAGGAAATTTTTTGTCTTGGAAGGTTGAGGAGAACCGAAACAATATAGAATGTCCATTTCTGTGGTTAATTAAGGTATTATTTACGTTGTTTTTTACTTTAGTTTGCGTAGTAAATAGTATACTCTAGGCTCTTGAACATATGCAATATTTGCCTTCACTTCTTTTTCACATACCTTTGTACTGTAATCGATGAGAAATTAGTCCAAAAATAAAAATTAAATAGTGATATTTAGAGTGTCTGCATGCGAAATTACCTTTCATTATTAGTGCTACTATACCACTCAACTTTCTAAATACAAAAAAAAGCTATGAGACAAAGTTTAATGCTATGTGTCGATATTCTAACTTTAAAAGGCTGAAAAAGTTAGAAAACCTGTGGTATAGACTATGAAAATGAAATAAACATTTTACTTAAGGTACTTCCCAAATAAGGAAGGAGATAAAAAAACTGATCGATCTTTCTGTAACTAATACGAAGGACTCACGGTAAGTAAGTTTAAGTTTGTCTTGACCTATAAAAAGAAACAAAGCATAATGACCTAGGAATACTCAGTGCATTGCAGCTACTTCACAACATAAAATCCACCATAATTGCAACTCTTACCATACACTAGAATAATTTTTCTTAGACCTGCATCATAGATGCTTGGCGACTGACGATGGAGCCAATGTGTCCTTGCTACCTGAATGTTGTCATCACATTTCATTTTTCTATTACATGGCAGTATCATTTGTATTTAGTAAAATGCAGCACTTTCTTATCAAGAATTTCAATATTAATACATTTACATTGTTAACGTTTGTACTGTAGAAGTTTTAATACATTTCATATCGAAAGTAAAAACTTATTTTTCATTGAGGTAAATTCCAAATCTTGGATTTTTCCCAATTCCTTAACTTTATTTCATAAAAATTTTGGAAAACAGGAATTTATTTCCAAAAACTTTTCACAATGTCTAGATATTAAATTTATAGAAACATTTCATTTTTAAATTACCAAATTTAAAAATAGAAATGAAAATAGTTAAGGAGTATATGCTCACATTTTTTTAAATAAATATTACAACGTCATCATATATATACTTTGTTAGTTTAGATAAATCTCAATACTCACTCAGTCATTTCTGCCAAATCATTCAGATCGAGATTACTTTGATCAGCTTTCGTATTTTCTGTTAATTCTTTCTACGGAGAATATTGTTCAAGAATTAGAATTTTAGAAATTAATAATAATATGCAGTAAATAAATCTAAAATAACCACCTTTTTTATGTATTTTTAGAATCCTTTTCGAAGATTAAAAACTAACAACTTGCATCAAAGTGGTTGCAAATTAATATTTAAATGAGAGAGAAAAAATAATATCAAAATCTGACGAAGCATTAACGAGGATAATTTCAAATAATATAGAATAAAAGACATCAATAGCCATTTTATCTTTCGACTTTAGTGAAGCAAGTAGAGGAGGTGAAAATCTTTTAAGTTGTATAGAACATGAAAATTAACAGTAAAGCTTTGAAAATAAAATTTATAAAGAGCTTGCAACGTTCAAAATTAATGGTAGTAAAGGCCACTAGAATTTGACTTGGACCACTATCAAAAAATTAACAGTTGTTTAGTGGACCAGCAATGCAGCAATCGATGTTAATATATAATATGCTAATTAGATTTTTTTTTTTTTTTTTTCAGTTTTCTATTTTGATCTGTGTTATTGCCACAAAATAACATGTTTCTTTATAATTGAGAACGTTAAAGATTCTTAATATTGTAACTTTTCATTTAAATTAACTTTATTTTAACGAAAACATGTAAATGGTCTAATAATGTCTTTTAGTCACTGGTCAGTGGACCAGTTTCTTAATTTCAACCCCGAGAGCTTGGGTCAATATAGTGATGATAATCTAAGCTTTCTCCAAAAGTGACATTTTTACATTACATTGTCTTCTGGTATTGTTCTTAGATCGGTGGCTTATAAGCTTCTGCAATTAAAACTAATTGGCAATGTAGAACACAGAAATATTATTTGTCCTACCTAGAAATCGTGATTATTTTCACTAAAAATTATGCCTTGAATAAATATGAAATAGCGATAAACAATTATTATATACATCTCATAACAGATCACAGCCATGATGCAGTCAACAATGGCGTTAAATCATGATGCCTTATTACTATACTATTGGAGATAATACTATTTATTATATTATACCTACTATTAGAGAACAGCTTCATCTTCAAAATATGTTTGTTACCTGTTTTTTTTTTTTTTTTTTTTTTTTTTTTTTTGATGCCTCGTCTATTTGTTTGAACATTCAAACTCCTATTTTCGGAGTAACTACTATTGTTAATTTTAAGATTTCACTAAATTCTTTGAGGCCTTCTGGTGTTGCCACGAATCGCCACCAAGCCTACCTTTTTGAATCCTCTTTTTTTTTTTTTACTGAGAGGTCACGTGCGTGCACTTAGAATCTACAGTATTCTCCGGATGACCCCTCACGGGGGCGGGACGGGGTTAAGCTTTGATTAGAGAACAGCAGCAAATCCGTCCAATATCTTGAGTGCTTCGCTTTTTGCAGTAAGAATTATTTTGAGGAAAATGTTAGACGGCCCTCACGAGATAAAGTGGAGAAAATAAACACTCTTGAATGATTTTCCTCATCTCATGATAATTATTTCTAAGAAATGCACAACTCAAGTTTTTTTTTTTTTAATATTTTGCCTACGGCGCATGATAGCACCTGCTATTATGGACCATCAGTTGTTCCAGCCGTGAGCAAAAGGTTTACAGGAAACCGAATCTTTAATTCAGTGAAAAATTTTAAATTATTTTTTTTTCATTATTTATTTATTTATTTATCTTGCTTCGTTGTTTGTAAGAGATTGGATAAATTGGACGACATATTATATAAATATAGAATATTTATTATATCAGGTATTATATTAGTATATTATAATAATTCGACCAAATTATTAAACGCACTGAAGTAGTTAAATAGTTACATGTTTTGCTCGAGTATATATACAATACTTTCATATTTAAACATACATGTAATGGGTTTTTATTCAGGAGGTTTTTTATATACTTTCTATTTGTATTTATTTTTAACGTATTGCATTAAAATGTTAACCAATTGATACACGAATGTAAACAAGTGCAAACTAGTTTCAGTGGCGTAAAAACAATAAAGCTGTATAGTATCATCTGATAATTAAGATTTTATATAAGAATCTAATAGTGAGTCTAATAATTTGCCCAGGACTGTATGTGCATATAATGTATCAGAAAAGTGATTGCTTACTATTCGCTGCACAATCTTGAGAAGAATATTGGTCGCATACAATCTTCTACTGTTGTCTGGCCAGATTATTTCCATAGAAAGGAATGGCTTGCAAACGTCAAATGGCAAATACATGTATTTCCTGGCAAAAAAAAATTACGCTTAAGCTGAAATATGCAAATATCGCATGTTCAGTTATGAAACTATCCTTTTTCCAATCAAGGATCAAGTGGCTTATCTCTTTTATATTGAACACGTGATGGCATTTTGAAGTGATTGGTTCATAGTACTCTCCAATGACAGCTCTTACTGTACCGTTGTTAAAAATGAATTCATGATTAAGAGGTATTAATTCATTAGTCCCATTTATAAACAAATGAGTTATACAAATAATGCAAATTATTGAAACCTTTTTATTATGTTGTTCATTTTAATGTATGTGTTACTGTTAAAGTGTGAAATCCGTTATTTCATATAATTACTAGGTTTTTCATGAAATAACTAGACAAGTCAATTAAAGTATATATAATTATGTAATTCTACGATTTAACTAGGTATTCTATAGAATGATGAAATAATGATTACTTGATTGTTAAAGTACGAAATTCGGCACTCGAAAGTACTTTGAACCGGTTCCAGCTGCTTTTAGTCAGTTTTGAACTGCTTATTGCTGCTTTGCAATGACGTGCATTTGAACGCTTCATTACGTTGTTTTTAGACGTAGAATTTAGAAGGTGTATTTATTTTAGTACACCCTCTCAGAGAGAAAAAAATGAGAAAAAGAAGGTATTCTAGGCATTTTAGTTATTTATGATCAATTAATTCATAAAATAACTTTGAAATTGCTTATTTTTCACTTTAAAGATCTACTATTAGTTATTTCATAGAAAAGCTAGGTAAAGTATGAAATTTTTCTTCGATTATACACTTAAACAGACTTCTCTATTTAATTCATAGAATACCTAGTTATTCTATTAAATAACTGAATTATACACTTGGTAACATATACATTAGGAGGCCTTCCATCAATGACGTCAATTTTTTTTTTTTTCAATATTTTTTTACCCCTCTCCTCCCTTTTTTCACAAAATGTCTCACGTCACCACACACGCTATATCATATCACGTCACGCTATATTATATAAACATATTCTAGCAGTTCAGAAATAAAACACATGTTCTAGATAATACTTCACATTTTATTTTTAAACTTGAGCTACGTTTTTTTTTTTTTAATGAAATTTGTGAACATAACACTATAGATATGTACTTATTTTGATAAAAAATATAGAAGGGAAATGAAAGAAATTATATTAAAAAAAGTTTCATTTGGTGAACTGTCACAATTTTAAGAAACCCCTTCCTCGACTCCAAACATGACATTTGAGGGCGGCCTCAAACCTGAACTATCAACTGAAACTATGTCCTTTTTTGCTGATATTACACAAATGGCGCAATATTTCTATGACAATTTTTTTTTATAAATTTAGGAACACTCTATATATCGTTTGAGTACCAGCTAGAAAAAAAAAAGAGAAAAGCAGATTGTATTTAATATACTTGTCGATGGACATCGGTTTTTGAGAATCACAGCAGTGACTAGCAATTTCTCCAACATCACATATGTTCCTGCCATAGTTTCCTGAAACACACAATAAAAGAACTCAAATGCAACGTGCTAAAGATTACAAATAAATATCAATAAATAACTTCTGTCTCTTTTTTTAACTATATATCTTTTATTATTCAAATATGCTAATGGCTTTTAAATTATACATTAAACATACAAAAAAAATGAGTTACGGTAGACCTAATGTAAATTAGGAATTTTTAAATGCTGAAAAAAAAATCTTTTTTTTTTTTTCAAAGTATCAAAAGGCAAACAAATAATATCAGAATTACTTCCGCACTGTGTAAACTTGAATATTAAAAGGCATAATTTGTTTGCATTTAAATATTTTAAAAAAGTAATATTTGAAACTTCTTTGTTTACTCTTGTTTTATCTGACTTATCGTTTTCTTACATTTAAAATTTTAAATTACTAATGTAGTTAAAAGAGAACTTGCCATGAAGGGTATCTCCCTCATTATAGCGTCCTCTTAACTCCATTTTTCAAAGTTTTTTTTTTTTATTTTATGAAATAACACCTTTTAGAGAATAACGTGCTATATTTAAAACTGATTATGAGTTCGTAGCAGTTATTCACAATAGTTTAAGCTTTATTAATCTCTAGCAAGTGCCTTCCCTGACACAAAAACTCAAAAAGGAAAAAAAAAACAATCAAAAGGCCACAAAATGTTTACCTGAATAAAAATACACAATATTTTCAAATAAAAGGTATTTCTTATCTAAATTTTAGTAACAAAAAATTTATTCAATTGTCCAGTTCTTGTTTCTAAAAAAAAAGAAAAAAAATTGAGAATTGTTCGTTTATAGTCACGATTTTTACCTACGAGAAAAGACTTAGCTAAATTAGTGATTTTTTAAAGGAATTCTTTGAAGCGTTTTTCACAAAAAGAAAAAAAAATCGCAGTTCAGGTACCTTAAATTCAAAACAAAGCTTCTACTAGTATGATCTTGCTAAAAAAATAATCTCTGTCTGGGCAAAACGGATAAATTGCTTCAATATCATTATTCTTTTACATTTTTTTTATGATCCCTAACAATGCAAGACTTTATAAGCAGTGTTGAACAGTCAACCCATTTTTAGGTTTACGGCTATCAGTGTTCAACTCCAAAGCATTGTAATTTCGAACCCAACCCAGAAGATAAGGAATCTCCCGGATAAAGCATTATGAAAAGAACATTCGAGAAGGGCATTTTGATGGAGATGACCTGCATTTGCGTTATATGGGGAAGAAAATTATGAAGAACTTCCCCGTTTGGCCCTAAACCAAGAGTTTCTAACCCATAATCCGTCTACCACTTGAGTATATTTTGCATCAGCTCCTTTCTTTATATTTTACATCAGTACGAACCGGGAATAGAATTCAAATTGACCAGGCATCACTGGGATTCGAATCTGAATCACCTCTTTATCGGGAGGTGATTGGAAAGAATGTACATAGAGGAAGAAAATTAGCTTCCATAGACATAATGTGAACCGGTTCCTAAGTGGTCGGTACGGGTTTTTGTATAAAGGAAAAAGCAACATTAAGAAGCACAGCAACAGAGGATCTTCTCGAAACGGGTTTGTACCCACCCTCCAACCACAGTGGAGAGGGAAAGAAATGCTTTATTTTTATATATATATAGCTGGTAAGTTGATGCATTTCTGCACTGTTTATTAACAGCTTTGTACCATTTATTAAGATATTTAATTTGAGAATTGATCTATGTCACGTATAATGATTACAGTCTCGTAGTGGGCTGATCATAAAATCACAGTCCAGTAGATCACCCAAATCAAGCATAGTTGACTGTGGTCAACGCACGGATAGGTGAGCACTTTGATCAGTCTGCGTAGGAACCAAGGGTGCTCAGTAACAATCCTCGTTTAACTGCTCTACCGTAAAGTGCACGATTTCTTGCTCAGATCATCATTCTATCAAAGCGGGAAAACCAGTATAAATTAATTATATCAAATGTTACCTCATCGAAGTATTCATAGCATGCAAACCTTTACGGAAGGTAAAGGTACAGTACGCAAAAAATTTGAACACCCTAAATAACTTTTGAGTCATGTGCTATGATTCAATCTTATTGGTTCGAAAGCCTAACCTTAAATATACTTCAGTTTTCCGCATTGTTCTGTTTTGGACGCATTCGTCTTTAGCTCGATTTTGCATGCACCAAATATTTACAGGAGCACCGGTGGTTCATGGAAGGGATCTCTAGCGTCCTAATGAGAAGACGAGGTTGTTCCAATGTTTGATCCAGGAAATCTCTAGTCTTCAGGGTAGGGTTTAAAATTATATAGCTATAAAGTTGAACATTGCTAGCCGTAAACTCAACATTTAGTCGGCTGTTCAACGCTGGTTATAAAATAAAATATTCTCGAGTATTGGTCCTATGTCAGCCGAAGATTCACTACAACTACACAACTAAGGCGAATTTATACTTACCTAATTGGAGAGAAAATCGAATATCTTTGTTAATTACAGCCTTTTTGTTGATCATTGTAGCTTCATGAATGCAAGCGGCCAGGAAAAATTCAGACTCGTAACCAAAACTACCCTGAAGTGATGGAACATAAATAAAGCTAAAGGTTAGGGAGATCTTCGAAACTGATATTGCTTGGAATAAAATTCCCGCTTAAAATAATACTGACACCTTTTGAAATCACTGAATTTCACCTCTCCCCAATCTGTAACTTTTTACTTTTGAACCATGGGACTAAGTTCTAAAAGGAAGTAGTACTATCTTTTTTTTCTTTTTTTTTTACTTTATTGTCGCCTTTCAAAGTAAAGCGTTTTAATTACCTAAAACCCCCAATCTTCATATTTCCCGTTTTTCTTCAACTGGAAAGCATCCGCCGTCTTTTTCAAAAGGGGAAAAATTGTACGTATAAGGCAAAAAAAATATACTGCGCGAACTAAACAGTGAACACCCTGGTTAACTTTTGACCTAATGATGGAATTTTTACGCATAAAAACTCAACTTATGGTTCGAGAACTTAGCTTTAAATAGGCTGTGTAGACGCTAATTTAAGTTGCAAAATTAGGCTCGAAAGCGTATTTTTTCCGAAAAACATACCTTTTTTCCCAGCTGATTTGGATTTCTGAACCTCTAACTATCTCTTAAGAGCTAAAATATTGCTATTTTAACCTTAATCAGGAAAATATAGTCTAGTTAGTTTAGGCAGGCGAGCCATCGAAAGTTTGGAATCCTCAATGTTAATTTCCCGTTTTGCATTTTTTAATAATTTATTTCATTTTTATTATTTTATTTAATAACAGTCAAAATATCCTCAATGGTAGATGGATCATGGTTTAGAGTCCCCTTGGCGTCAGGCTAACCATGGAGGTTTTCGTGGACCTCTCCATGTGACGAAAATGCAGATTTGTTCCATCAAAAAGTCCTCCACGAAGCCAAATTTCTCCCCCTACTTTATCCAGGAGTTCCCTTGTCTCCTAGATTGGGTTCAAAATTTCAAGGCTACGGAGTTGAATATTAGTAAGCGTAAACCCAAAATTGGGTAGGCTCTTCAAAGACGGTTATAAAATAAAATAATAGTCGGAAAATTTTGAATTCTGAAGTTTTCACTTTTTTACTACATTTTAAAGTATGTAATTTTACATAGCAAAATACAAAATTTGTGCTAAATGGATTGAATAATTCCTATTAAAAAAAAACGAATTTTAACTATACGCCTTTCTAAAAATTCGATTTCTCAGGAACTATTCAACCGATTTTGCTCAAATTTTGTATTTTTCCATATGAAATGACTTACTTTAAAGTGACGTCAAAATTGGCATTGAGGGTACAATCAGGTTTCAGTCAATGTCAGTCACTGCACATGTGACACATAAATGCTCTGTTATCGGCATTGAAATTGTTAAATGCATTAAGGTTACATGCATTATGTAATCACTCACAGCAGCAGTCACGCGTACGTTCAATGTTCTTATTGAAATTGTTGGCATTGAAGGCATGTATGTTTTCCTCGATATCCGTCACAGCAGCAGTGACAGGTACATGCAGTGGTGTTGGCATTTAAATTGCTAATGGCAGAGGATACACGCATGTTTCAATCAGACGTCCGTCACAGCAGTGATGCCTAAATGCTGTGTTGTCAGAAATGAAATTATTTGTTGTATTGACGGTACATGCATTTCAATCACCACAGTATTTCATCACACATTTCAATCAGCAACAGTGACGTTTTATATACAGTGTTGTTTGCATTGAAATTTTTGTTGGAATTGAGAGATTGATACTTGCTTCATTCAATGTCCATCAGAGCAGCAGTGACACTACATGCAGTGCTATTGACAATTAAGATGGATGCATACTTCAATCAATGTCCGTCACAGCGTCAGTCACGCATAATAATGCTTTTAGACATTGAAATTGTTGTTGTCATTGAAGGTACACGCGTCATTTCACTGACACTGATTGATGCTATTGAACCTACAGACAGTAGTACTGGATCACAATTGGGGTGTGTGCTAGGTGACAAAAGATCCGCATCACTAAACATTTATAGTATATACCAGAAACTAAGTGGATTTATGTATCTTCTGGTGTCTTTATACAATGCATTTTTTAAATTAAATAACTGATAACTATTGACTTTTGAATTTAATAAATCATTCAGGCTAACCCTTTATTTTTATTATTTTTATATATATATAGTCAATTGTAGGAACAAACATACTTCTGGCAGGGGATCAGTGAGTTCCACTGATACAGATGACTCAGAGTATTCTCTATAAGAAAATATTTCTGAGTTAATAGCCATGAGAAGTCTGCCACGATACTGAGCGCCTAAATCTTCCTTTGCGTTCAAATCGTGAAGATATACATAACAGGGGCCAAACGTTGGTAAGAAACCTAAAAAACATTCAACAGAATATAATTGAAATGCACAGTGCACAAAATAAGAAACGAAACATTTAAATAACCTTTGATCTAATGATCAGATTAAAAAGGATTCAATTTTTTGAGGAAAATTATCCTCAATATAAGAATTTCTCGTTGAAAAACTAAGACAAAAGGGAAAGCTGATTTTAGAGCCGGAAAACAACTGTAGAAAAGACGTCTTTAGGCGTTACAGTTTCATTGTCGATAAAATTTGCCTAATTTGTGTTGTTGATATTGTATCCCTTTGCGGTTTTATTAAGTTTATAGTTTTCATACTGATCGTAGTTTATTTCTGATGGATATACATAATGTGCAGGGTATTGATGGCAAATAAAATTTATTAAAGAAAAACGCCTTTACACTTAAAAAGAATTTGTAAAATATTATTTTAAGTTTTAGATACCTTCAAAGGCCTATAGACTGAACTGAACAGTATTGTTCAATGTATAAGTGTGGTTTTTTTTCTGTGGTGGATGAGAATAGACATATGACTGAAAAGGTAAGAAAACAACTTTGGCCGGCTGAGAGTAGACATACGACTGAAAAAAGTTTTTTAAAAAATTTACTGGCTGAGAGTAGACACTGAAAGCTGTGGAAAGGTGTGGAATTGGCTGAAATCTGTGTAAAAATAAACTTTGGTGGCTGAGTGTAGACATATGACTAGAAAGGTAAAAAAGAAAATTTAAAAAAAGCTTTGGCTGGGCTGAAAGTAAACAGACGACTGCAAAGGTGAAAGAAAAAAAAAAAAGATTTGGCTAGCTGAGAGTAGACAAACGACTTATGGAAAGGTAGAAAAAAGTTTTGGTTGATTGAGAATAAACATACTCTTGGAGGTAAAAGCTGTGGCAGGCTGAGAGTAAACTGCTAAGGGTTATTTACGAAATCGGACAAAAAATCATCGTATTTTTTCTGAATAGACAAACCATTTTTTCGATAAATTTGAATTTTGGACTCTCAAAATAGGAGTAGGCGTTAACCACAATTTGGAAGATATTGCACAAATCGTTTAATCAAATGAGTGATGTACTTGGAACCACTTAATATTGTTTCACTCCCCGAGTATTTGTTATATCTTTAGAACTATTTAAGAAAATTCGACATCAATATAAAACTCGATTATTCGAAAATAATCAACAAAAAAGATTAATAAACATTAATTATTTTGTAATATTAAATTTTTTAAAAAATAATCGAATAAATGTTGATAAACATTTAAATTTTATTGTTGTTTTTTTTTTTAATTTAACGATGATTAACCAAAAGCTGTATATTTCATACTGCACACTGTATATTTTGCCAGTCCAAATATCCCTTCCTTGTAGTACTATATATTTTTCATATCTGAAGGTATTATGCACATTTACCCGCGAGCCAGGTCTGCTACGATTTCATCAAAATATGGGTAAGATGAGAGAAAAAGATGATGGGTTGTTTATTTTACATTATGCCACACTTACGTGTCTGGGAATTTCCGTGATTGTACATCTTAGCGTATCGATCACCCTTTCTCGAAGTAAAATCGTCTCGGAGTGGCATATTTTACATTCGGAAATGAACAGTACTGGATTATTGGTATAAATACCGTGTTTCATTTTCTTTTACATAAGCGGAAAGTACCGTTTGACACGAGTCAGTCTATATAGTGGGCTTCACGGTTGATCAATAACATCTTGATCATAGCCCTACTGCTACTCTTCAGGGCCATAAACAGGGGTTGGATATGGAACCCCTCCCCAACCTAAATGTTTTATTTTATAATAATAGAGAAAGAAAGTTTTCCTTAAGATTTTTATAAATAATACTCATTATTTATTTTTTAATAAAAATTATTATTTGTTTAATAAAAATTACTATAATTTGTTCATCGTTAACACTAGAAAGACTGAAATACCTATATTGCCCTAAAGCAGTCAAAATGACTGCATTGTGAAAGAATAACTAACGTATAAAGAAATTTGTTTAAAATTAATTTTTAATATTTTTGATATTATTTTCAATTATATAACAAGTTATTAGTTAATATGTCTCAACAATAAAAATAATTATAAAAGTCACAAAATTCTAAGAAATTGTGTCCTTATATACATCATTGTTTTTCTAATTGAAATTAAAGAACAGTCAAAATTACTTCCTTGGGCAATCTAGTGTTAAAATTATATCAGTATTGAGAGACGGTTTACTATTTAAAAAGCTTTCTCATTCGGGAAGAATCGGAACTTCAAAACATTCCAACACCTGACCATTGTTCACCCATTTCATATAGGGAGACACGTGCCGTTCCTTTTCCCCTGATATAAAAACTCATTTCTGATCAATCACATCCCTTTTTTATCCTGGTTGCAGTTTGTTAATTTTCCTCTGAATATCTAAGAGTTTCAAATCTGAGAAAGATTCTTCATCACAGAACTAAAACTACGGTATGACTTTTTATATAGCAATATTTATGCCCTTTTCTCGTTTTTTAGCTTTTTTCGGTTATAAATAGCTTTTTAATATTTCTATTATGTTTTTTTACTCCTACCATACATTCTAAAATCTTTCCAGTTTCCAGTAAATGAAGTGACTCTTATTGAAAAGCAACTACATTAATAGCCCTATACGAAGACACCAGGACCAATAGAATTGTCTCTTACATAGAGTTTGTTTCTTATTTAGAGGTGTCCCTAACAGGAGGTACGACTGTAATATAAGGCTAAAACGAACCATTATCTCTTGGATTCGATATCTTATCGAGAGGGATGGTCATCGAACCTATGACCCTATCACCGACAATTTCATCGTCTCGTACATGCACAATTATGTCATCCAAAGGAAAAGGAAAATCCATGCTAAACACTATTTGTTCCTTCCACACTGGTGTTGTTGTTTTCTTCTTTTTAGACGTAGAACCCTAGTAAAAAAAAAATTTTAAAAATCAGAAATATTGGCTTAAGGTTGAACCATAAGGTTGAGCCATATAAGGTTGAACCATACTTTGAACATTGCCGTTTAAATTTATTGAAATTTTAATACGGTGTTAAATTAAATTCTAAGCAAACCACAATTACAAGTTAAACCACAGTAGTGTAATTTTATCCTCTAAAGTTCAAAAGCCGTTAATATGTTCATTACATAGCTAATCTGCAGATTAGCTATGGTGATCCGTTAAAGTGCAGAATCAAGTGTTTTCCACAATTTAACTAGGTAATGTACTCATTAACAGTTCAAAAGTTTGCTTCTCTCATTACATCAACTAACTTGTTGATTGCTTGATTGTATTTATTAACTTGATTTTTTTAGATACTAAAAAATAAATAAATTTCTATATTTTAATTTCCTTAATGGTAATAATATTTTAAACCATTTGATTTTTTGTATTATAGTTTTTAAAGGTATGAAGCATTATAGGTTTTAAAGGTTAATGAATGATCCTTATGTGTTGATTGCAATAACTTGATTTTTTAGTAAAAGAAAAATAAACAAATTACATTATGTTAATTTAAGCATACAAAAACGTTGCTGTTGTTCTAGCAAAGATCTTATTTTCACTTTAACATGCGCCTAGTAGGTAATGTGCAGGTTGTCGAAGTAGTTTAAGATAATTTGAGATATTGAAAACAAAGTTTTGGCACTTTAAAGGATGACACATAATCTTCACGTAACCTATATATTTTATAGAATATCTGATTTTTATACTTTGGTGGTCAATTCATGTCTAAGAAAGGATCGATATGCAAGGTAATATGATTATATCAAAAATACTATACTAAATTTGCATCTAATCTTAACCATATTATCTTTTAACAACATGTGGACAATACTTAAGAGCTATGTAACGGTAAAATAGAATAATACATTAGATTAATATATATGAATTGAACTTCTTTATAGTGTGTATATGAAGTGTCAAAAATACAATTGTTCTTAAAAATGCTGAAATGATATTGCCTTTGACTTACACTCTGTTAAACCGCGATGGTAACAAAAAACGTCTGAAGTGTTTTTCGAATATTTTTCGCCAAGGAAAATATTAAAAAGTCACAGTTTAAGTGCTTTGCACTTGAGGCAAACCTATAAATTTAAACTGTGTACACTATTTTGCTGTGAATAATTGTGGGACTTCAAAACAGACAAATTCTTTTAAAAATTATTTTAAAATTTTTTTTAAAAGATTACCAAATTGGCGACATTTTTTCCACTTAGACGAAGATGATAAAAATCAATGAGATGTTTCACTTTTTGCAAACTTGCATGAACCCAGATAATACAACGTGGAAACAATTTTTTAAATATTAAAAAAATTATATCACTAACGCTTTTCATTTCCCCAAAACTGTGGGTTTTTTTTCCAGTCGACGTTTTGCGCCATTTTCAGAATCGGCATCGAGGATGCTACAAAAAAATAAGCTAAACTTGACAAAACAGTCATGAATAGCTGTTAAAAACTCGCAGCAGTTATGAAAATTGAACTACGCGCATTCATGCGACTATAGAGCATTCGAAAAACAGCCTTAATAGTTTAATTTATTTCTCGGAAGCAATAATGAACAAGTATGAGAATTAAATAAGAAACAAGAATACTTTTAAGCCATTGAAAGTGACCTCAACATATGGATCAACTACTTCTTCTGGATCTAAAAATCTTCTCCTCACTTGAGCCCATAAGCATTCATCCCGTTTCAGTAGGCCGTCTGCTTTATATATTTTCACAAACAGCTTGGCACACAGTTTTTTACCATTAATCATCTCTTCTTCCCTGAAAACATTATTTTAAAAATTCTATCTCCTCCAAAAAACATTAAATTATACATCTTTAGACTAATGTAGAGTCTGTTCTGGTGGGTATGCATCGATGCAACTTTGTATACATACGTTGTATGGCAATATAGAAAATTTAACCTAATCGATCGAATAGCTCTTGAGAAATTAGATTTTGAATTCACGACTTTCTTAAATTTTACCCAATTGCGCTAAAAATTTGTAATTGGGGATTTAAAATTATGTAATTTAAATTCGCGTGAAAAGTTTTATACCTAATAATTTGATATTTTTCTTTCCGTTATTAAATTAAATAACAGAGTTACAGAAAAATATATAAACTATTTAGAAATGGAATTATGTTTGAATATATAAATTTTATAATTGTGAGCAATTTTTTTTTTACTCCTTTTAAAAATTTCCGAGATATCGCTAAATGATCAGAAAGTGAAAATATATTAATTTTATTCATACATTCGACAGTTCACCTGCGAAAACTATTGGTGCCATATTTTCCAGCAGGCAACTGCACCCCATAGTTTAAGGCCTAAGAATCCAAATGCGTTAGTGTAAAAATATGTTTGCTCAGAGAAAGTACGTTTGTTTGAACGTTTTGTTTCAAAATTTATTTAATAGCCATCAACTAGTTAATAAGCATGAGTAAAAGCATCCTTTTGAACCACCATAATTAGCATTTAGTCAGCGAAAATCTTATCTCTAGAACAAAGGTTATTTAAAGTGATTTTTTTTCGCGCATTACATAATTTTGCTGCAATGGATTGAGAACCTACGTATTCATGTTTAATTCGGACTCACCTTAACAATTTTTGAACATACGTTTGACAAAAATGAAATCCAGATAGAATTACGTTCAACTAATGTTTGTTTTTATAAGTGCCCTTTTCTACTATAGTGGATGAAATTTGAACTGATTTTTTTTTTTTTTTTTTTTTTTTTTTCATTGCCGCCTTTTATTTCCAGAACTTATCTAACACACAAGGGCAGTTCTTAAAAAGGTTGTAAACATATCACAGATTTGAACTTTAAGCTCTGACAACAATTAAGTTTTAATTTAATTCACAGTAAATTTCTAATTAGGTACTTGCACATCAAGAAGAAGATCGCAGATACCCACACATGTGACCTATGACGTCAGATCCAGCCGATCCCTTATAAGCAAAATGGCGTGAATGTAAACGTATTCTTAAAACAAATATTTAACTATTTTCTTGAATTTTGTGTGAAATATTTCTGCGAAATAAATGCTATTTTCTTACACGTGTAATATAGTATTGTCCAAATAATGTAATGTACTGAACGCCGATGGATTTTTCGCACTAATTTATTATTTAAGATAATCTGATGGCCTGAAATCCAATTAAAAAAGTTATAGTGTTAATTTTATGTAAATATAAAAGTATGTAAGTGAATATTTCATGCATATAGCATAAATATCAATAGAATGCAAAAATTAGCGATGATTAACGTTTCCACCTTTTAAGAAGTGTCTAGATATCAAGTTTTACAGACATTTTACCAGAACATGCATGTTGATATCAACAAGGGTAACTTTTATAACTATCTTGTATTATGGTTTTAAGTTGATACGTGTAGTTTTAACAGAACAGATACAAAATTTATTTGATATGCGTAAAAAAAAAACTTACGATTCTGAGAAACTTTCTTCATCAAGTTCCTTTTCAGTTGAAGCCTAGTTGATAAAATTTTCAATCAAAGTTAAGAAATAATAAATTGATAAATACTACAGTCATGTCCATAAATTAAGGATAATGCCAAGTCCGGCAAAAAAAAAAAGATTCAGAAACAAAACAAACATGACTTAGTCATAAACAGAAAAAGGATGGTGTATATATGATACCATTCATAAAATCTGCAATTTTTTTCCCTGAAGCAATTATAAAAAATATCTTCTTTACAAAAACTTACATAGTTGGTATCATGGTTAATCCATTGTATGTCTCCCATGTGATGAAATACAGTCGGTACAACGAGTAGGCATGCTGAGTATTATATAGAGCTGATCGTGGGAAGATTACCTTTTCAGCAAGCAACTCTCTCCAAAGTTACATTTTACGTGTAGGAGATGGTCCCACACTTGCTCTTTTGGATTCAAATCAGGTTAGAATGCTGGCCATTCCATAGGGAGATATTCTCAGATTGAAAGAATTTTGTTAACGATGTTTTCTCGGTAAGGACGGGCGTTGTGATCCTTAAACACAAATTCTGTGCACATTCCAGAATGATGTCCTGATAAATTTGACATGCCTGTCTTGGTTCTGATTTGAACATGCAGATCTGTTTTGGAGCCCAGTATAATCCCATCTCAAATTAAGAGCTATCCTGAACCACTGTAACTGTGTCGGTCAATGACGTGATTTTGGTAATAGCGAGTTGCTGGCGTTCTCCATATGAAAATCCGACGTGAATCAAACTGCAAGATAAACTGGACTCGTCAAAATACATTACACAAGTCCACTGAGACAATTTCTACATTGCATGTTCTATGCCCCAGGCTAATCGCTGGTGACAGAGAGTTGCCCTGAGCTGAATACATCTGGCAGGCGTTCGAACGTATAGATCAATGTTGCTCAAACGTTTGTGCATGTTTTGCCTTGAAATTGAGGTACCCGTGGCTGCAGATAACTGACAAGATAGGTCAGATACTGTGCTCCGTCTGCTTCTTTCGGCAGTTACAGCCAAATACCGGTCTTCATTCGGCGTTTTAACTCGGGGACGACCTGTACTCTAAGATTTACAGACATTTCCGTCATTCCTCAAATACTTCCATCTGAGTAGGTTTTTATTTAAGGCGGCCGATAATTCTACCACGTAAAAATCATCTACATGCGTCCCCTATGTCATACTTTCACGGTTATGGCACTGAGCTGTTTAAAGAACGCTTGTGAACAATTTTACTTATTTGCCACTACTTCTTGTGTACCCCTTTCATACTCTCTTGTCATTGTGACGTACTATCGGCGTCATCTGTTAGCTTCCTGTTAATTTCTTAAAGATATGTGCGATAATTCTTCATGTGAAATGTTTTACTTTAGAGTTTAATTTCAGTGTGACTCTGAATTATCCGTAACCTACGAATATGAGTGTAGATAGAATCTATTCGATAGTACACTTTTCTGTTTTACCCGTAACTTATTACAAGACAATACAGGGTTTTAACTTTAACGAAATCGTATTTATTTCTTGCATACAACTCTACCTGAAACACAAATTTCGATCTTCTTTTAAATATTACATTCAATATCTTCTTCATTCTATAAAAGAGTCGTGTATAACCTTTCAATGAGATCAATGCATGTTTTTTTTTTTTTTTTTTTTTTTGTTTTTTTTTTTTTTTTTTCCTTTTTTTTTTTTTTTTTTTTTTTTTGAAAAGTTATGCGAGCTAAAATTTTTAACATTATAAGCCTATGTGGTGGGAAGAATCTTCGCCTACTATGGTATGGACCGGGAATCAATTTCCAGTGTGGAAGACTGGTGTAGGTATTTTTGCATCTGTTAACTTTTTGTATTTTCTTGATTCCTTTATAATCAATTACTATGTGAACATAAATTTGGAAGATTCTAAAATGAATTTGGCGTGGTGTTGGCGAAACTGATCGACGGAATAATACGCAAGTACCCTTAAAATCATTCAATTGAGTGACAATTTGCGATGATCCTTTGTATGTATAAAAACAAGGACATTTTCCTCAAATAAGCCAATTTATCTAGTAATAAATATCTGTAGTTTGGTAAGAGCAATATCAACGCAATTAATATTACATAACGTAAGTTAATTCACGTCAGTTTTCTGAAACACGTCAATTTATCCAGCAACTTAAATTTAAAGTTTTAATAGACTAAGATAATCACGATTATTCAATTAAAAGTAGTAGATATGCTTATATTGCACTGTATGCACATATTTTTCACTAAATAATTTTCATTTAAAAATATAAATAATGCAAAAAACAGTTTTCTTAATAAATAGTATTACCTGAATTGCTTTTCCTTTATGCCACAGTTGGTAAAACATTTCGTGTTAAAATTAAATACTATTTAATGTGTTGCTTAAGCTAGACTTCATCCCATTAAAATAAATTTGATGCAATTGGCCACCATTAACGACCGCAATATTACGGCAATTGATGGAATAGTAATAGGCAAGTAATATAGCTCAGCCTTTGGCTTGCACATCTCTGTATCCAGTGCCAATTCCGGACTAGATCAGTAGCTTAACTGCTACACAAATAGTTACTATCTTCCTCAGCTTTGCTAGAGCATTTAAAAATGTAATACTTTATTTTTTAAGCCTGAAAAGAAATCTGAGTAGGCAAATTTTAGATGTTTTTTTTACCCATTGACAAAATGGGTCTTGGTTTGGATTTCATGGCTTCCGCACTTTTCAGCTTCAATAATCAAGAGTAATAGTAAACAGGGCGCATTCGTTGCTATGGCAACCGCTGTGGTTTGATAATTTTTTTAGAATTCTTTCTTCCACTTTTAATTTTGTTATACATTAAGTTGGTGAGTTTATTTTTAAGATATGGGACCTGAGATATCCTATAAATACTTCTTGAGTTGTAAATAAAAGAGAATTTCATCATTTAAACGGTATTTTTGTTTTTTTTGTTTTGTTTTAATTAAGAATCAGAAATTCTAAGCTACAGTTCAAACTGGATCGTTTTCAATACTAATTCAGGTGTATATTGCAAATAAAGAGGGTCCAAACTGATTGACACGGTCCCAAAAGTTAGAGTTGAAGCAAGAAGAAAAAAAGTGCCAAGGCCAAAACTTATCGAGGCTGAAAATGCCAAAGAGCGTAGACGGGAATACCTTAAGCGTTACACACAAACGGAAAAACGAAAGGATTCCGTTCGCAAACGCAAGCATGAAGCCCTTCCCTCACAAAAGTACCAAAGCGGTTAAGAAAATGTAACCCTACCGAAGAGCGAATGGCGACTCTCTGAACCCCTTTCATGCAAATACGAGAACTGGGTGCTGATCACCAGTTAGGGTTCCATTCTAACTTACAATCTCCATCGAACACCATTGTACCAATCCGAAAATGTTAATATTGATCTCGATTGGCTATTCAATGTCTATTCAGTCATCAAAAGAATTTACACAGAATTTACACAATCAAGTTTCTTTTCCACACAAAAAAATTAGACAACAACCATTTTGCCAATGGGTAACCTGTGATGACCTTACGGCGATCACAATTTTCTTCATTTTGTAGTGAATCGTATTTATATTTATTCTGGTTTTTCTTTTTTATATTTATTTTCCTACCACTATGACTTACATCTCAAATAATTCATATAGAAACAGACGCTTCCTTTGCAATATCAGAGGTACCAACTTGCACCGCTTTGTTAAAAAAATCTTTTCTAGTAGCAACAAAGTTCAAGTTTTTTTTTTCCCCTTCATTTTTGGACATGGTTAAGGAAAATATTTATGCTTTGGCTATAAGCCTGGTTAACAATTAACTTAGCTAACATCACGAAATGAAAAAATTCACGCGTTATCCATGGATTAAAAGTAAGAAAATGTGCCTTTACTTATTTCTAACTTACTCGTACTCAGAAACCTTGCCAAATTAAGTTAGTCTTAGCCAGAGGTCGCTAAAGTGGTCTATATAGAGCCACAGCCCACAGGGGTCTGTTTAGCAAAAGCAAGGGTCGATTCGAATCGGAAGGGTCGAAGAAAAAAAAAATTCTTAATACGCAAATCGCACATATCTAATTGAGTATGTAAAATTTGTGATTTTTTTTTATTGACTTAATATCAGTTTCTTTATAGAAGATAAATTAATAAACGTATATTTATTCGGGTGAAACAAGTATTTACGTACCAGCGCGCAGTGACACGAACTCTGCACTTCTGGTTTATAAGTCATGTGCATATGTGCCCTTGTCCTAAATGTCACGTGTGACGAGCATTGACGTTACAAACGCAAATATCATTCGCTGTTTCAGCTATCTTTGCTAACTGTGAACAGTGTTGAATATTTGCAGTGTCATTATTAAAACTTTTATAGTTTTGGACAGTTAGTCATTGTTTCGATAAGCCATTCGTTTAGTTTAGATATCAATTTTAATTATCAATACATGTAAAAAAGAAGGTAAGCATTAATAATATGGATTAGTACAGCCCGCGACAAAACTAGAGCACACTTTGTATTTTTTTTTTGGCGAAAATTACAAAATTTTTGAAAATACTATTACTTTAATAATTAATTAAATGTACTAATTAACTTTAATAATTAATTAAATATACTATTACTTTAAAAAAATGTTTAAAATCATAAAATAAATGTACAAACACAGTATCTAATAGAGTTTTATTTTAATTAACAGAAAATTACTTTTATGGGGGTCGATGGAGATTTCGAAAAATTATATAGGGGTCGATGATCAAAAAAGTTTGGTGACACCTGGTCTAAGCACTTATTTAAATTAGTATTCAGCAACTCTATTAATGTTGAAAAAGAGCAATTACGCTTTAAAAATGACAACCTCGCCACAAGGCCGGGATAGCCTGGTCGGTAGGGCGCTGGGCCCATATCCAAGAGGTCGTGGATCCGATCCTCGCCGGCCGAAGACTCCCCGTGTAGTAAATGGTGACTGATGCACGTTAAATCTGTCGAGTCTCAAAGTCCTCCATGTTCCCATAACAAATCAATACCTCTGGGGGTACTTATCCAGGAGTTTCCTTGTCTTCTGGATTGGTTCAAAATTACAAGGCTACGGAGTTGAACATTAGTAGTCGTAAACCCATGGAATTGGGTCGGCTGTTCAACGACGGTAATAAAATAAAAAAACCTCGCCACAAGGGCCAGGATAGCCTGGTCGGTAGGGCGCTGGGCCCATGTACAAGAGGTCGTGGGTTCGATCCTCGCCGGCTGAAGACTCCCCGTGTAGTAAATGGTGACTGGTGCACGTTAAATCTGTCGAGTCTCAAATTTTATGAACTCTGTGATGCATCTCTTTCACTAATTTTATTTTTCTGCTATTTTTAAGGGTTCTAAAGACATCTAAAAGATATTAGTAATTCAATTGTAGTTAATACTTTCTGTTGAAAAATCTTCAAATTAAGCTTCTCTTTTTTTAATTTGAAATGGTTATTAACAAATTGGTTTTGAAAATACATAATTATTTCACTTGAGATTAATCATATGTTTTAATAATAGATTAAAGTTGTAAGTTCTGTAAATAAAACAAATGTTATTAAAAAAGCTAACATTCAACTAAATGGTTTGCTCATTTGGTCAATGATACATATACGTACCATTTTATTTCTCAAAAAAGTATTCTTCATGCACGAAGCATTTTTTGTGACTTAATGAACGAATGCAATTTAAGCATATTTCATTGAAAATAACACATTTTATAAAATTTCTATGTTCAGTCTAAAATTAACTGCAATTAACAAAACTAAAAAAAAGGATGCAGAAACTTAAAAGCTAAATTGACTAACAGATCGTCTCCTGTCTTACTACATGGTGTTAAAAAATTACACAGATGACTATGGCAAAACTACAAGAATTTTAATTTTATCAACCTTCTTACTTATTTGACCTAGCCTCCCATCTAAAAATGATGTAAAATTAGATTTTCAAGAATTTATTGACGTTGTCAGGATTTTATCACATTTACCTGAACAACTTGCTACTTATATGGGGTCAAAATATGACGCATATTTTGATGAATAAAATAGTTTCTTACAGCAGCAAGATATCAACCAACTTTGCCTTTTTTCCCTACAAATTTTGTGTTTGGTGATCAAAAGTTGAGGTGGATTTTGAAACAACACAGAGTCCCAAAAGTAATAGTACAGACTCTAAAGGGAAGGACATAAGGATTGCGATTTTAAGAATTGCATAGAAAGCCATGGCTGAAAATGAGTCACTAGAAGCATTTAAGTATTATGAACTTTCTGTTCAGGGATCGTTCTAATATTATTGTCAGCATATTTTAAGCAATTTCGAACTAATTCTCCCCCCGATTGGCAAAATTAAGCAAATCACAAACCGAGAATGAATAAATAAGTAAGAATATTTCTACACCATCTAGCCCGGTTTTTGCTTAACTTTTTACAGCAGCAATGTTTACAGCAGCAATTTAGGATTAAAATAAAATATGAGATGCAAGAAAAAATTTTCATTTAATTTATTTTATAAAATTTTCAGTAGAATATTCTTTAAGGATCTCTTGTTTTTCCTAAATTTTTGATTAGGATCTCTTGTTAATTTTTTTCCCCTAAATTCAAGTGTTATTCCCAAATTTTGAAGTTTTTCCATGTCTAGCTTTTATTATTATAGTGTTACATTCTTATTTTGAACTGTACGCAAATTTTGAAAATAAGCAGGTTTTAATGTCATACGTATATTTATGCTCATAACTTTAATCCTCCCCTTTGACAGCAAAAATAAATAGCCTTTAGATTGTTACATAATATTGAAATGGCCCCTCATGCATTTTTGAACTGGTACATTTATTTATCTAAATTTTTCTAATAAAGTTTTAGTTTTAAATTTTCTAATAATTACTGTTGAAAATTATATACAAATAGGCTCTGCAATAACTGGTGGCTTCTTTTATAATTATTGAAAAAAGAGGTTTGAAAAACACTCTTAAGAGTAATGTACAGTTAAATTTAGTTTATAAGAAAAACTGCAATTAAGAGTGTAATTAATTATTTTACACAGGAAACAAGAATTTTGTTTAATGATGAAGTAAATACATTATATGAAGTTTACATAATTATCAATGAGGCTTTGATTCTATATCCTTCGCTTCTGAGTGCTGATGTACAAAACTAGAAATACAAAAGTAATTATTATGTGTGCACAATTGATTATTCAAATTTTAATACAATTAACAAAATAAAATAATTTAAAATATTTAACAGATTTTGCTGGTTGAATCAAATAATTTTGTTAAAAGGAGTCATTGACACAAAAATTTACAAAACCATTCAATAAGATGAAGTTTATAATTTTAATTGACTTCATAGTTTTTAAATTTATTACATAATTATTTTAAACCTGAAGTCTAAAAAATAATACAGCAAAGTTTTCCTCAAATTTAATATTATTAAATTTGACTATCTGTTATGACTGGCTTAGCTTAAATTTACTTTGAGACTGATATGAAAAATGTTAGTGATTGAACATAAAATAAAATTAAGTACAACAATTGCACTATTTTATCCTCATAAACTAAAAAATTCTGCAAAAAAAAAAAAAAAAAAAAAACGGAACACCCTGAATAACTATTGACCTACTGATCGGATCTTCCAGTTCTAGGACTCAATTTTAATAGTTAAAAGAGTGACCTCAAATATGCTAACTATTTAGTGCAAATGATTTCTAAGTAACGAAATGAGAGACAAAAACATACTTTCTCTAAATAAACATACCTTTTCAATCAATTTGGTCAGGACAGCAGTTCAAAATTTGGGCTATTTAATGTTAATTTTTTTTTTTTTTTTTTTTTCATATTTCTCGACATTTCAAGAACTTTTTAAGAGAATTGAAAATTATTTCCACACAATTATAAAATTTGTTTATCCAAAGAAGAAAAAAATAACTATTAAAATGCAATGCAAAAAATAACTTTCAGTAAATATTTTTTTTTTTTTTTAAATCCAAATTGTAAATCCAAACAGTCCAAATTGTAAAGTAAACAATTTTCTACATCATTTTAAAGAATGTAACTTTACATGACAAAATAAAAATTGGGGTGAAATTGGTTGAATAATTCCTGAAAAAAAGAAATTTCAAAAATTTTTATTTTAAAACTTTGATTTCTCAGGAACTATTTGATGGATTTTGCTCACATTTTGTATATTGCCATGTAAATTTACATTCTTCAAAATGAAGTAAATTCTCACTATTTTCAGCATCAGCATATATTTTCTATATCATAATAAATATTTAGTACGAGTCATTTTTATTATGGAGTTATCTTTAGATAAACTAATTTTATAATTGTGTGCAAACATTTTCCAATTTGCTTAAAAAGTTTTTGAGATATGGCGAAATACGCAAGAAATAAAATTAACATTAAGGGGTTGATACTTCGGGCTGCTCTCCTGCCAAACTAAGAGACTATATTTCCCAGATTGTGGCTACCCCCTGCATTTTGAGAATCAGAAATCAAAATCTGCTCAAAAAAATGGTATGCTTACTCAGAGAAAGTACGTTTCTGAATGTTTACTCAGCGAAAGTACGTTTCTGAATGTTTACTCAGCGAAAGTACGTTTCTGTATGAATACGATGTGTCTCATTTTGTCACTTAAAATATCGTCAACATTAATTAATTAGGATATTAGAGGTCACTCTCTTGAACCATTAAAGTTGAGTCCTAGAATGTCAGGATCTGATCATCAGATCAAAAGTTGTTCAGAGAGATATTTTTTCTCATTAATTGAGAATTGGTTACTTTTCTTTAAACATTCTAAAAATAAATTTCATAAAGAAAAAGAAATATAGCGGATAATTCTAACTGGCATTAATTCTTAGAGAATTTCCAACTGAAAAACTGTTAATTGTTCAATAAAATGCACAACTGTTAAAATTGAACTTTAATTCACAATTTCTGTTTTATTTTAAAGTATAATCTAGAGGAAATCCCCCATTATAGGGTCATTTTTTTCTAGCAATGCTACAATAAAATATTTTTAGGATTGGGATTGATTTATAAAAATTAATTTATTTAGCTTATTAACTAAAATCAATTTGATTCTTAAGTGGTGGGTAGGTAAGTGTTGATTTCTCATAAATTTACCTACTGCAAAGAAATAGCCATAAACTTGAATTTTTGTGCTTATGAAAAAATCATATTTATAAATTTCGCATAAATAAATACACAAAGAAACTCAATGAGAATTATAAAATGAACAAATGCATAATGCACAAGAGAAAATAGCTTTGTAGTGCTTTTAGCTCCACATTAACTTTTATCGTTATCCTCATCTATGTAAACAAAGCTATAAAAATTATCATTTTTTTTTTCTGAAGTTATTAGAAGATGGCCACAAAAATCATAGATGGGAAAATAGCTTCCTACTGACATTTAAAAATTGATGAAGTTAGTGGCAGATATATTTCATACACAGTCTTGTGAAGGGTGAGTTTACAATAAAAGCAATTATCTCAGAATTTTTAAAGTGTTTCCAAAGAGCATGTGTGCAAATAAAGTGTACATATGGAGGAATTGAAACAATACAATGGTAACCAAATGAAGATAAGATGTACTTTAGGCTAAGTATAAAAATCAAATAAAGGTACAGCAATTGACCTTCTATAGTTTCGGTTTGATAAACAAGAATATTCCTCAGTGTCACAGAGGAAAGTTCTTATTGTTTGTTTGTCCTTGTCTATTAAAACCATCTTCTTGTTTAAAAATTTAAAACTATAGCTATCTATTTTTTTACCTTTATTCACATTATTTTGCTTTATTTATAATATAACGATATGTAATACACTGACACATTTTTCCTAAAGATAATCTTTTTAGATCAAAACCATCCTTATCTCTTTTGAGAGCGATGCGAAACAAATTCTCTAAATTTATTCTTTGAAAATGAAATTATCTTTGGAAGCTTTTTCGAAATCAATGCAACAAATTCAAGTCTTTCAGTTTTAAAGCCAGCTCAAATCAGTTTAAGAAACTTTACAGGAATGCAAAAAATTTTGTACTGCCTTAACAATTGAGAAACCACAGGTTTTCCATTTCTAGATAGGTATTTTACAAGTTTTTAAACTTTTTATTTGATAACAGCATAAAACACAAAAATATCCAACTGCCCACATGAAAAATGTGCTTTTAACACCAAAACACTCACAAAAAATGCTTTCTTGGACCACTTGAAAATGTGGCTTAACAATTGATGGGACCAAGCCATTCATGTAGTACATAGTTTGCATAGTTTATTTATGAATTTATAATTTATTATTTATAGTGTTGTTTAACTTTTAAATTAAACATTTTCAAGGTAGTTTCGTTTTCTTGTTTAATATCTTAGATAATTGCAATTCAAAGTTATGGCATTTCTGTCAATTTAAAGTTTGAATGATTCAAACTTCTAAAAAAAATGAAAAAGTAAGAAAAATACCATTATTTCCACGAATAAAGGCATCTCCATATTTGTTTTTAAGTTGACCATTAACATACTCTTCAGTTTGCTCCAGAGCAATATTCATATATCCATCTAAACAAGCTAAAACACCTGAAAAATATTTAAAGTTAGATCACGGAAAAACATTTAGAAATTTGATTAGAGATGCATAATCTGCAGTATATAAATCAAAAGATGAAAGTTAATTTAATAAAAGTCTCTTAAGACTTTGTAGTGCTCTAAATTAAATTTTAAAAAATTAACTAATTCAGATATACTTCTTTCGAGTTAAAATTTTTTGCTAGTTATCATATGATGTTAAATTAATGCAACAGAGTTAAGCAGATGGAGTCAAAAACAAGATTGAAGAAGTTGAATAGAGTTCCACTCTGGTAAGCTGTCCCATAGGTTAAAAAAAAGTCTTTGATGATATGAAAATTCTTTGGACAAACATTTATTAAAATGTGAATCAAAATTTTGCTTAAATGAATATTATGACAAGTATTTAAATAACTTAACACAAAAAATAATTTATTACATTTAAACGATTTTGAGTCGATGTTTGATTGAATGATTAGTAACAATGAAGCTTTTTTACTCTTAAAAAAAAAGGAAAAATTATAGTGAGGCACTTTCAAATTAATAGATTCACATCATCGACACTCAGTAAAACATATTTTATTTGCAAAAATGTTTTCAAAAAATTATTTATTTCAAATTCGATTTTTGTCCTCAAAACAATTCTTTTTTTAACCTAATTCCTTTTCGGTTGACAAAAAATTACCATACACATTTATTGCTAATTAAACTAAAATTTATATATTAAATTAAATACTAAATTAAATTTATATGTTAATATAAATATTAATTTACTTGAATGATAATTTAACTAAATAAATATTTATATTTATTTAGTTAAAAAAAACTTATAGTACTTACACTTATATCATAGTATTTAATTTTTATGGTAATTTGGTAATCAAGAGAATATTCCATGAGTTTTTCAGCAACTAACTAACTATAAATTTTTCAATGATATATTTAATAAATAAATTATCCCTTGTTTCATAAATTCAAAATTAAATTTATTTTAAAAAATTTGCAAAGTCAATTTTCAAAATTGGAAATGAATTTAATATATCATTTGTAATAGGTTGACGAATATGTACCAAAGATATATAAAATGTTTATATATGAGAGTATACATTTGAAATATTGATATCTAGTTCTTTTCCCACTATGGATTTGCACAATGTTAATATTTTTTACAAATATATTTGTTGAAATTTATTAATTCAATTATTATGTTACAAAATAAAATGTGATTTTAAATTAACTACCTCAAATTTTAATTGTACATAAAAAATAGACATTCATAATTCTAATGAGACACATACTGAAAAATAAAATATTAACTTTTCTGGAATACCATGAAAATTTTAATAAAGCATTGGTGGGTGACAGACAATCATAAAAGACTAGAATCTAGTTTGAATATTTCATCACAGTTTGTTATATACAGCAAAATTTTTATGCTCTATTCCTTTTTTAGATTTTCATGATGATTTTTAATCTTTGCTGCAGTAAATTTCAGCTTAAAATTTTACAAAAACAAACGCTTTAAAAGTTTAAAGTAAATAAAAATGAAAAACAACCATTTGGTGATATTATAAAGGAGCAAATTTAGAAGAGAGTTTCTTCCCCAAACACTGTTTTCCCATTTGATGACATGGGAAAACAATAGTTACTTCTGCTATGTAGAAAAAAATGCAACTTAAAATTAGACTATCTATAAGTTTGATCACCAGGGAGTTAAACCCTGAACATTAAAATTAATAAAAATTTGTTTTAATACAAATTTGTTTAAAATAAATAAAAAATTTGTCATAATAGTCAACAAAATTAAATAAATGAATGAACTTTAAAAATAGAAAATAAAATTTTTAAAAAATAGTTAAAAGCAATAATTATTAAAAATTTCTGCCCAAAGAGTTAAAAAGTTTTCTCTATTTAGCTAACAAACATTGTTATAACTTCTGTGCAAGATTTAAATTTTATAATTATGGCACAGGATTGTCATATTTTAAATATTTTGTTGGTAAAACGAAATGATATAGTATTTCAAATAATTTTAAAAAAGCAAGATTTTTTTTCTATTGGATCAATAAAAGTTTAGCAAATTGAAAATGTATGCTCAATTAACAATATAAAAGAATAATAAGCAAGTAATATAAATAATATCTTTGAAATTAATATTACCTCTGTAATCTCAATTAATCAATAAAAGTTTAGCAAATTGAAAATTTATGCTCAATTAACAAGTAATATTAAAGAATAATAAGCAAGTAATATAAATAATATTTTTGAAATTGATATTACCTCTGTAATCTCAATTCATCAATAAAAGTTTAGCAAATTGAAAATGTATGCTCAATTAACAAGTAATATAAAAGAATAATAAGCAAGTAATATAAATAATATTTTTGAAATTGATATTACCTCTGTAATCTACACCTGAATTTAACTTGACAACAACTGGTCGTCCAATAATTTGCTTCAAAAATTCACTTGGTGTTTGTCGTCTACTCATTGCTTACAGTAAACTTTTAATCAATCAAGCGATGAAAAAATCTGTAAGCATACCATTGATCAGATTAATATTTACAGAGAATACTTCCCTAACAATATATATGTGTCAAAATATTCATCAAGCTTTGACAACAACTGGATTGTAATAAGACAAACTTTAAAAAAAAAATTTTAAAAAACGCCACAGACAAAGCAAACTAAAAACAGACCACACAAACTCAAAAGGTAAAATTCATAAGCAAGCCATTATTTAAATAAAAAAATCTAAAAAGCAAAGCCCTCACTCACCTATCACTAATATACTCTCCCTTTCAGAAGTTTGAACGGTTAAATTTTTACAATATATTCTTATGAGATACATAAAGAAGTTTAATTTCAATATTTAGTAGTTATTGGGATAATTAGACTAATTAACATTAATGCGAAATAACATGTTTTTAAGACATGTTAATAACATGTTCTTGTTATAACATGTTAACATGTTTAAACAAGAGAGAAGCCTCAGATTCAGATCATAAGTTCCTCAAAAGATAAACCGAAGAAATGAAAAAGATTCATTTAGATATTTTGCAATTAACAAGGTAAAGATAATTAGCCTAATTGACAGTAATGCTAAACAACATGTTTTTACAAAGATAAAAATTTTGAATTTTGATTACATGTTCTTTATTAGAGAAAGAAAAAACTGAAAAAAGTTGATTTTGAAATTTACTAATTATAAGAGTAATTAAGAGATAATTTATGCCAACTGAAAGTTATACTAAATAAAAGTTTAACATACATATAAGAAGTCTCAAGTTTTGACCTTATCATATAAAGGGAATACCTATCTAAAAGAAATCATTTCTATTTTTTGTACTTCTCATTAAGAAGTGTAGATAATGTATCAGTAAAAAATTACATATTTAAACAGCAATTTCAATCATTCAACAATCTCCAATACAAAGCTTAATTGACAGTGAACTAGCTAGTCCCCGAAGACGACTTGGTTAATATAAGTACAACTCCTGACTTGTTTAGCTTCACAATTTGGAGATTTCATTTATTACAAAAAGGTACCGATGTGAATATACCCCCAATTTACAGACAATTCATTTTGGTAGATTTTTAATGATATTTAAAATCAGGTAACAATTCTTTTGAACAATGAAAATTGCAAGCGAACAATATCATAAGGTAATAGGTACCTATGCAATACTAGATATGTTAAAACATTTTTATCAACTAAATAAGGACGGAAATTCGCAAAAAACCCGTAAAAGCATCAAATTATATTAGTGAAATGACGATGACGCTTCATTGTATAATCAAAGCTCATTTGCAAAGTTAATTGTATATGTCTGTAATTTTACAATGGTTCTGTAAGGGTATTCATCATCATCACAAAGTTTAAATATTTCTTTATACTTTTATTAGTTACCTAACATGAAAATAGAAAGCTTAAATTAACAACAGGGTGTTAAATATCTATTGGTTTTATAAAAAGCACACTACATTACAGTATTTTATAATTAAATAAAACACCTGAAATGAATCTATCCAAAATATATATGCTCACGAAAAGGCGAGCAACAAGAAGTAATTAATATGAAAAAAAATTTCAAATAAATCAATGAATTCAAACAAACCAAAAATTCTTATTAATTTGAAATAATCCCCGATATCCACAAACAAAAAATTTCATCCTCAAACTTTTAAACATTGTCTCAAAGAAATATTTAAACGCTTTAGCCTGACCTACTAGTAAAATTAATTGAGATTAGGTTTAAGTAAACCTGATTTTCTTTACGGTAAAATTGACAAAAGACGAAATTAGTAAAAGTTCACTTTTGTTTTCCTGTGTTTTGTTTCCCAAAAAATTTATAAAATGTGGAAGAAAAGTGGTTTCTTTTAATGTTAAGACTTGTTATAATAATATCCCCTTCATTTCTATCGCCATGGAAAATTATTTGAAGAAACAAAAGGAAAAATTGGTATTCCTTTCTTTTTTAAAACATTTTTACTACTAAGCTTTTGGAAAAGCAAATTTAAAGAGAAGATTTTCGTATCGTACTTGTGACAAAAAAAGAAATCGCCAAATTTTTTGAACTAGTTAGTGGTATGCGAGAAACTATAAAAGAAAAGTAATGGAAGACCCACTCACATTTTCTTATAAATTTTTTTCTAAGTAAAAAGACCTTTGCGATGATAGTTAACGCTAACAAGTACTGATACGAAAATATCCCCAGTTGAGGCATTTGAATTATAGACGAATTGAAATCACACAGAATTATAATTTCTGCTACTGTCGTCTATTATTTCAAACTTTGATATTTATTAAATTTGATTACATAGCCTTAAATGAAATAATTTCAAATCTGCTTATGTGAAAAATTATTTTGTTTTATTTATTATCAGTATTGCAGTGATAAAATATTTATAGCTAATTAAGAATTCTTCAGGAGGGAGGAATTTTAAAGATTGTTTTATGTCAAGATGTAGAAGCCTAAATTGCTAGTAACTGATATTGAGATTCTAAGATGTGCTCACAAATTTTTATTTAACTTACAACTCTTTTTTTTTTCTTCTTATCACAAGTGTTGTACTCATTTTCAATTGTTGTCTCATTTTCTGTATTTATGTATTTACTTAAATTCTGCAATTTTTACTTATGTCACTACAATTCAAGCGGTAATGAATTATATAGGTGCATCTGATGAGATAATTGTATTAAAAAAAAATAATAAGTTCAGAGATTGAATTTGTTTTTCTGAAAAACTTTTTATATTTCCAAAGTAAAAGAAATATTAGAATTGAGATTTAAGTTCTGTTATGATATCCTGGTTTCCAAAATAGTTTTGGTACATGATATCTGCGTGTATTGGTCCTAGTTCACCTCTGTAGGATAATTGTTGTGTTGGTGAAGAAGCTGCATCTAAATATATAATTACAGTAGAAGATCTTTATAATGCAAACTATGAAATATGAGACTTGGTGCTTTAGAATTTTGAGTTAATATAGATAATTTAAACAAGCTAAACCTAGCAATATGTATCTGGAACAGATCAATATTAATGTTTTTAAATGCAAATAATACTTTGAAAAACAAAAATATGCATTTAAGTATTTATAAAATAAATGAATAAAATAAATTCTTATCAGCATTAGAAATAAATCCAACAAATTTCTAAGATGTGTGGAGAATTATATTTTATAGATCTTCTGCTCTTTTTTACTATTTATGGTTGAACGCTCAAACTAAAATTTTTAAATTATAACTCTGTGAGATATATCAGGTTAAAAGTTGGTGCAAATAATTGTTAATTTTGGATGAAAAGCAATGTGATCAAAGACCGACAAATCTCAGCTAGCTTTTTCAACACATTGTTATACTGTTTATCATACGAAGAAAGATTCTTTTTTAAAAAAAAGTCAAAATTGATCACTTTCTTTGATATAAAATTGAACCAACTAGTAAATGTTATTTTAATGCTAAAGTTCAAAGACAATGTTAATGTATATATCCATTTAATGCTTTGTAATTAAAGGTAACAATATTAATTTGTCTTAAACTTTAGTGTTTGTTCGTTTAAATCATAAGAGTTAGAATTTAAAAGATTCATTTCCTTAAAATTTTTACTGAAATTGATTTTTTTAATTGAATATTTAACTCTTTTATTGTGAAAAGACACATATGACCTATATCTCTTAAAAAATAACCAAGAATGTCTATGAGAAGCTACTTTTCTATTTCGCAGCAAATGTGATAATGTCATATTAGTTCTAAAAACTGGCTTTTAAAATTCATATCCGTTCTTGAGTAAAGATCAATTTTGCTGTAAACTATCATGATAACGCTATTCTAAATGTGGATTCATAAGTTAATGACAATCAGAAACTTGTAGTATGTATCATTTTATTTACAATCCTCAAAGTGCTTCATTTCAGCAAATCCTTGGTTCAGTGGCGGGAAACAGAAAATAATTTTAAATTAAAAATATATAGTAAGCATTGTGCCATTTAGTGACTAAAATCTTTTAGACTGAGTATATTGAAATTATGAGTACAACTGATAATATAGCAAAATGTCGTTTTCTACAATATTTTCTAGTAAAATTGGGAAAACAAATAAAAGCATTATAAAAATTTATTTTGTTTTCACATTTTCCTTGCTGGTTATTACAACATTTTCTAAATAATGTTGCTTCTTTAAAATAATGTTTTTAAAGCATATTGCATTATTTTTTCCTGTTGATTTTTTTCCTTTTAATTAAAATTCCTTTTCGATACTTTTACATGTTTTAATGTAAGGTTGCACAATCTTTTTGAGAGACGGGCCACTTGTACATCAGGTTGAATTTCAAAGGGCTGTGCACGTATTTAGACTTTATGATGTCAAATATGATCATTTTTATTATAAACAGTGTTCTAGACACTAATTTTTTTTATCAGTAAAATTGGTAATATATTTACAGAAAATTAAAATTTTAATTATAGAATTTATTCAAAAATGAAAAAACTGATATTTTTTTTAAAATTATCTTCTTATAAAACATTAATGTATAAAAAAGCCATTGTATATAAATATTGGGTAAAAGAAATTTTTTTTTATCATATTGCATAATGCAAAAGTTAATTTTAAAATAAATTCTAACAGAAAAGTGCACACCTATACTGATGTACTATTAGACCTTTTTAATGAAAAATTTTCAAATTCATCCATGATACATGAAGGTACCTTTTCTAATACAAAAGGAAAGGTAAAAACAATAAAGCTTTTCGAAGAAGAATTTAATTAATACCAATTAAAGAAAATTTATGAACTGGGCTTTTTATAAAAATAAATGAATTAAAAAAAGTGTTGATTTTAAAACTGAACACTTTTCTTGAACATGAATGAATAAATAAATTATTATACTTCTGACATATTCTACTTTATTCAGTTTTAATTTAGGTGATCAAGTCATTTTATGCATTTCAAAGATTTATAATAATAGTATTTTTATTTTATAGAAAGATGAAAAAGGAGTTTTTAAAGTTGTGATGGGAAATGAGTCATGTGATTTAGATTCAGTTATTTCATCGCTTGTTTTTGCCTATTTCCTCTATAAGGTTTGATTATCATTCTTTTTTTTTATGAAATAATCATTTTACTTTATAAATATATAGATTTGGTTTCAGTTCAACTATTTCATTTTATATTATATATCAGTTTAAACTTCAATGTGTAATAATATTAATATTTTATTCATTTTAAAAAGATAAATCTAAATTTAAGGCTCTAAATAGCAGCAACATTTTAATCTAAGATGCTGTTTTAATTATTGATAAATTGTTTAAACATATATGATATTATCTAATTATATAAGATATTACATTATTATTCATCAAAATCATTTTATGGTATATATATAATATTTCGATATCTCAAAAACCTTTTTATGTTGAAGAGTTTCTTCTCAAAACTTGGTTACGTCAAATTTTTTTCAGAAATAGAAAATGATTTTTTTCAAAAAAATCACAATAATAAGCTTATTATAAACTAATTCTTTTCTATTTAATGCATAATTAATTTTGTCTAACTTTTAAAAATAAAATTATCATTGTTGTATTTGTAGTACTTAGGGTCAGGTGGGGGAAAGTGGTGGGATGGGGGAAAGTGGTGGTAATCTAAAAAAATGCACTTTTTTCACAATAAATGTACATATTTTTACTTTTTTTTCAATTAATACATAATTGGAGTTAGTGACAAATATTTCTATTAAGATTTGTAAATCTGGCAACAAGTTTACTGTTGTTTATCTTCTTGTTTACATATATGTGCAGTTTGTTCTTAACACATCGTATTGATAAACTTTGTTCTTGATCCTTTCTCACTTGAAAAAATTAGTGTATTTTGATACATTTCAGTAGAAGAACTTCTTAGAAACAGATTCATGCATCAAGGTAAGAATTATTTTATTATTTCAATTTTTTATGATTTTTTTCTGAGGTGGGGGAAAGTGGTGGTATAGTTAGGCTTACCTCAATGTTGTATGATGATTCAATTTTAGACTGTAGATGTGATTAATTTTTAAAAATGGGCTGTAATAAAAGTATTAATCTAAAAAAAATAGGCTTTATTTATAAATTTTAATCTTAATATGATAATGCAATTAAATTAAAAGTTATTTTTTACATATTTAATCATGATTTAGAATATTTTTTAATATCATTAGAATAAATTTAATTCTTTTTTTTTTAAATTTTGATAATTTTAATGTGTGACTGTTCACTGACATGTAATTTTTTTTTTTCCAGCTTAAGTATGCCTAGAAACTACATAAAAAAGACTAGTGGTCCTAAGTATACACAAAATGATCTTCAGATGGCTATAGCAGAAGTTAAAAATGGAGCATCTATTTATTCTGCATCCAAGAAAAATGGTATTCCTGAACAAACTTTAAGGAGGTGGATTGTTAAAAGTCCATCACATCAAGGACCTGGCCGATCGCCTTTTCTTAGTCAGGAAGAAGAGAAATGCATCGTTGAAGCTGTGAAATTCCTGTCAAAATGTGGATTTCCATTCGACAGAAAAGATATTCTTAATGTTGTTGAAACATACTTGCTAAGCAATAAGGAGCTCGGCAATCTCTTTCCTAATGGAAAGCCAGGAATCGAATGGGTGAGAGGATTTGAAAAGAGATGGAAAGGAGAAATTGGGAAAAGAAAGCCAGAACTTTTAACGAAAGCCAGAGCTAAAGATATGTGCGAAGAAACAGCAAATGCTTTCTTTAACATATATGAAAATGTACTGCTTAGCAATGGTTTGCTTAAGGAGCCAGGAAGGATTTTCAATTTGGATGAAACAGGGTTGTCTACTGATCCCAGATCAAGCAAGATTTTTGTTCAGAAGGAAAGTCGAACAGCTTACTTAAAGTCTGCCGACTGTGGTAAGGCCATGTATACAGTATTATTTTGCATATCTGCTGCTGGTGAATATTTACCTCCTTTTGTTGTCTACAAAGGACAGAACTTATATCAATCCTGGATGACTGGAGGGCCACAAGGAACTCTTTACGGGTGCACAGAGTCTGGTTGGATGCAGGATTTTTTGTTTGAAACGTGGATGAAGTTTTTTATCGATTTCGTCAAAAACTTTAAAAAGCCGGTATTGTTAATATATGATGGCCATGGAAGTCACCTAACATATAATTCCATTAAGCTAGCCATGGATAATGGTATTATTTTACTATGCCTCCCACCTAATAGCAGCCATGCACTTCAACCACTAGATGTTGGAGTTTTTTCACCAATGAAAAATTCGTGGAGGGACGTATTAAAAACGTGGTATCGAGAGAGCAGGTTGCAAAATGTTTCCAAAGCAACCTTTCCATTTCTTCTAAAGAAATTATTTGAAAAAATGAAGGCAACAAATGCTGTAAATGGATTTAGAGGGACTGGCCTTTATCCTCTCAATAGAAATGCCATTCAACATCGTATAATTCCTACAGAAAATAATCCAACAGTTGCAGCTACAAATAAGAGCTCGGCGTCTTCTAAAGTTTCTGCACTACTAGATTCACCTATGAAAGATTTGAAAAAGGCAATTCTGTTGACAGTATCTCCCACACCATCTGCAAACACGGTTCTAGCTATGGATAACTCTAAGAAAAAAAGAAAAAGGGTGCAAAGCAAATCTGGGGAAATTTTAACTCAAGAGAATGTTTTAAAAAGATTAGCACTGGAAGAAGAAGACAGAAAGAAAAAATGCAATTTAGGTCAGGTTCCTAAACGAAAAGACCAAAAAAGGTCTGATACAAAAATAAAAAAAGTCACCAGTCCTACTACCCCTCTCGATACCAGAAAAATCAATCAAGGTTCATGGCTTGAGGTAAAATACAATTCCAAAAGAATTATGATGTGCTCATTTATCGGGCAAGTTGTTGAGAAAAATGGTGATCTATATCATGTTAAATATCTTACTAAGTCTAAATTGGGAAATTATTATACTTTCCCAGAATTAGATGATGAAGATAATGTGGAAGTTAGCAGCATTATTCGCATTTTAGATGAACCAAGATTTGACAGTCGTGGACATTATTTTTTTAATCAGTAATTATAATAAAAACTATGCAAGAAATTTTATGTTAATTGGATACTTTGAATATAGATTTGAATGTAAATCTCATAGCGTTTCCTTTATTTCACAGTTAAATTTTGAAGAAATAATAAATAAAAACATATTATACCCCCACTTTACCCCACCCTGGGGGAAAGTGGTGGTATCAAAACATGCCTATTTTAAAATGAATCTACAAGAAATTTTCTTGGCAAAACTTTATATAAACACAATATTTCTAACCTATATAAGTCTAATGTATATAATATCTACTAAAAACCTGATATCTAGTGCTTAAAACTTACTGTTATAAGGATTTTTTAAAAAAAACCTTGATTTTACCACCACTTTCCCCCACCTGACCCTATAGTCAGCTATCTTAACATACATATTTATTAGTAGTTATTCTTATGTTTCATGATTCTACTTTTAAGAGTCATATTTTAAAATATTTTTTCTACTTTTTAGAAACATATTTAGTTCTGAACTTGTTATCTTAACTATCTCAAAATTTTTTTAGCGTCCCTTCACCTTCAAAATTTTGAGAGTGTACTGTATATATATTTAAGAAACCATATTTATATATTTTCTGTTTCCTTTTCTTTAAAAATTTGAATTTGATGTTTTATTAATATTGTGAAAATGTAAGTCTAATTTTTTTTTCATCTTAAGTTTTGCTAAATCTTATTTCTAAATTGATCTTTAATTAATTTTATTTTAGAGTGCTTATTAGTTATAAGAGCCATGTGTGTCGGTGACTGCTTTTCCGAGTTGTCAGCAACTCGGACATTGCTCTTATAACCGATAAGTAGGAATTTAAATATTGTGATGTAAGTCAAAAATTATTGCTATTTAACAATATATTTGATATTTTTCCATTTTAATTAATTTAAATTTATTTTTACAATCGTCAATGTTTTCATTATTGAAATGAAATGTATCAAAATTCACAATAATATGTTGTATTCAATAATTGTTGTTATGTTTAATATTCATGGCATTATCTTTTTGATGGGTTATGTAATTAACATTGCTTGTGATATTGTCATCACAATGTGTCATCTATATCATGCCTATGCCTATGTGTCATCACATTAGTTGATAGTTATGTGTGTAAACCAGAAACTGTTGATGTTCCTTTGTGGAGTACTTGGCTTTATGGTCCCTTTAACCAATGAGTATCCATTTTTGTTTAGTTCAAACATTTTTAAATTTAATAATGATTTATTTATATTATTTATGCTAAAATATTTTTATAAATCATGCCTGATTGCTTACATTCTTTTACAGGTTAATAAAGCTACAGAATTTATTGTTCCAGTTTTAAATGTGTGTAGAAAAGATTTACTTCTTAGGACAGAAGTGGTTTATTTTTTAAAAAAGACAAATATAGATCTTGAGCACCTGATTTGTGAAAAGGACATCAATCTTCAGGTATTAAATTTATCAACCATTAAATTTGTTTTTAAACGTAGTGATCCTGTTAACACTAATTTTGTTAAAATATGTTTAACAAATGATTATTAACTTCATTCACACTTTGATTAAAATTATCTACATTATCTTTCCCTAAATGACTTCAAAGGAAGACAATTTTCTTTCTAGCTTTTTTATTTGGCCTAGCTGTCAGGAAAAGTATGGTTATATGATAAACATTATTTAATTAAAAAACACAAAAAACAAAGAAATGGTTTTAGCAACTTTTTTAAATGTTAGAATTTGTTAATCAGTACTTTATGCTCGATTCAATATCTTATCTAATTGTGACTTTTCTGTACTTCAGAATAATAAAATATATAAATGCAGACTCTTTTGTTGTAGTTGTTCATAATCATCTTGATTATCATCCTTTTTTCATCTAATCATAATCATCTTGATTGAGTTTTTAAAGTAATTAACTATAAACTACATAAGAATCTGTTGTTGTTGTTTGTTTGGTTTTTTTTTGTTTTTGTTTTTTTGAATAATAATCATGTGTCTAAAGTTTTCCCTTTTAATTTTAGACCCTAAAGGATCAAAATCGTCTTAAGCTAATTATTGTTGATCATAATGCATTAAGCGAGGAACAAACAAGTTTGCAAGGGACAATAGTTCAAATAATTGATCATCATAAAATTAATAATCCAGAATCAATAAACAGGTGACTTATTCTTTAATTAATAATAGCATAGTCATTTATATTTATTGTCATGTGTCATTAAATATATTGATTACCTATTTGTCCTCTATTTTTACTGTTTGAGAGGATAAAATATTTTTATTCGTTTTTTAAATTTATTTATTTGTGTATAACATAAATCTGAGAGTAAAAAAGCATGACTTGAAAAAATTACTTTATATTGAGATTTAGTGTTTTATTGGTACCTTTAGAGTAGTCACCCCTTAAAATAATAGGGGGCACTGCTTTACCCTTTCCAAGATTAATACCTTTAAAATTTGTGTTTTAGATAATTTTAATTCTGGCTATTGGCCTGGCGATCTAAATGCTAATATTTGTGGTAAATTTGTCGATTACATAAGCCACTCAAGTGAATAATGTTTGTTTTATTCATGGAATTCAGAGTTTATAGTTGATTCAACAAATATTCAATTGGAGAGTTTTAAGGGCAATTTATGTATAAGTTGGAAATTATTTTATTTTATTTATTTATTTATGTATCTGGTAGACTAAAAAAAAATTTACTATGCAAACTGATATTACCAATGAACAGAAATTAGTTATGTGTTTCAGAATCAAATTTAAATTATGATTTTTTAGCTTATAACTTGTTTCCATTTTTTAGATACTTTTCTAAGCATAAAAGTTAATAAATTTAAAGTAATCCTTAGCCTTATGTGGAAATACTTTTTTTTCAAACCCATGACCAAGTTAATTATAGATAAATTCAATGAATAAATTAGCTTATCATTAAATTATTATTTCATAAATAGAATGGAATAGAATAAAAGATTCAAGATTTATGATCGTAATCTACTTTGATTGTTTTATTTATTTACAAATATCTTTAAGTATCCCATCATTAAATTAATGTTTATTTTGAGCTTAACTTATATTATTATTAAGTTATTATAATTATGCAATATACTATTAAATCAAAGATTGAATATGTAAGATTATGTTCTACTTTATTTTTATATTAAGTTAAAAATATCTTTAAGTGACTCATTAAATTTATTATTTTTTTATAAATATAGATTTGATTCAAAGATTGAAGATGTAGGATCATGTTCAACTTTGATTGCAGAGGAGATACTTAAATTCCCAAACCTAATAGATAATCAGATAGCATTACTTCTTTTGGGTAAATACTTTTTCTTTTTTATTAAGATACCAATTATTCATTTGTAAATGTTTTACTAAATAGTGTTCGAGGTTTATTGGACATTTGGATTTATTTATTATTTTTCTTTTTTATTGGGGTACCAACTATTCCTTTTTTAAAAAAAAATTAATATAATTACTAGTGTTAAGGAATTAGTTGGAAGGAAGATACATTTGATTTTTTTCTATTGAGGTACCAATTATTTATTCATTTAAGAATGTTTTAGTAGTGTTAAAATATTATTGAATGTTCGGATTTTTTGTTTTTATTGAGGTACTGATTAATCATTAGAAAATGTTTTATTATGATAATTAGTGTTAAATCTATATTGGATATTTAAACTTAGCCATATTTTAGAACTTGATTCTTTTTGTTCAGAAATTTTTTTTCATTAGATGAGGATCATCCTTTAAAAGAGAATCGTTTCGTCTTTTAAATCCCCTGGGTCATATTAAAAGGAAAATAAACCAACTAAAATTTTAAGGCCAACTATTCTTTATGTGTTTGATATTTGTTAGATTTTTAAAAAAATGTTTAGTATTTTTTATTTCAAATTTGTTTTCTATAAAAATTAATTTTTAATTTTACTTTATAAAAGTAGTTCCTTAATGCTCTCCTTATATTTACTTGTTTAAATAATTTGCTCCAAAAACTGGAGGGTACTATTATTGAAATACTAGATGCAAACTTTCTGTGTTTCCTAAACAAGGTTTTGAAATTCAAATAACTTAATTTATTCAATCTAATGTAATAAAGATAGAGCTTAGAGTATTAATTAAAATAAATTATAAGGATTATTTTCATTGAAGAACAGCACAAATATAGAAAGCAATAAATAATAAAATATAAAAATTTATTTTATTATCTGTAAAAAAAAAAAAAAAAAAAAAAAATAGGTTTCAACTGAAGATAAAAAAAATTAAAAAAACTTGGAAGAGTCTTGGAATAATAAATTTATATTTGAGTTGCATAAAAGTTTGTTATTCTTTTAAAATAAATTTGTTTTGTAATAATTTTTATTTTATAAAATTCAATTTTGCTACATAGCTAATAATATTTTTTAGAATTGGAATAGTTAATACTATACGTGTTTTGTAATATACTGATTTTAAGAACAGGGCATGACTGAAAAATTTATGATAAAATTTATGCCACTAGTTACAAAAATCAAGGTAATTTTTTCTGGAGGTTTGTGGCAACCCTGTTCAAACAATCACACATAAAGCTGTATATAAATTATCACAATCGCACATAAAGCTGTAAATCACACTTAGAGAAAAGAGAGTTACAATCAGTGCAATAACTACAGGATATTCTTATTGTTTAAATAAATTATTCATCCCTCTTTAATAAATAGAAATATCTGACATATGCTGAAGGAAGAAAAAAATTCATTCTAAATTGTTTTTCTCATTTTTTTAAATTACTAGCTAGCCTGCTTTACTTTAAAAATATTTCTCAATTCTAAAAATAATTATTTAATTAATATGAAGCTAAAACATATATTTTTTTAAATAATAATTAAAATATAATGCAGAGATTTGTGATCAAATTTTTTTTTTTTTTTTTTTTTTGTAAATAAAAAAAATACAATTATAGTAAATCAAATCTTCATTTGTATTTAGGTGTTGGAGAAAATAACAATATATTATGAACTATTTATTAGAGGACTAGAAAATGTTATGAAAAAAACATTAATAGATCATTTTTATCATAAGAACAACTGCTATGAAAAATACTATGCAAAAATCTTTGGCCAATGTATTTTTTACCCTTTTACTGGTTCGTGGTCTTTTAAATGAGTGAAAAACAAATAGTTATGATTTTATTTAGAATTTTAATCAAATTTAAATAGTATCAGGTTTTTATTTATTAATATATAAGCATTTTCAACCATAAATTATAATATTTTTATGTTCAAAAGCATATTTTATGCTAAAATAATAGTTATTATGCCACCATAAATGTCTTAATCCTAATATTTCTGTTTAAAAAATTTAGTTTGCATTAACATAACATACAGACGCATGTTTAGAGTTGCGTTAAGGAGTAATAAAATAATCAGAAGAGTAAGCAGATCCTTTAATGAAACTTCATCATCAAAGTAAGTCTAAAAGTGTTAAACCAAGAAAAACAACTGAAAAAGATAATTGTATAGTAAAATGCATGTCAACGTTGCAAAACACGAAAACTACCTTCTCAAATTTTATTGAAGTTACACAAAGAAAGTGTTTTAAATATATGCTTGTGCAGTAGTGTTACCAGACATTGATATAATTTTGGATTACTTGGACAAATAGCTATAAAAATAATTAATTAGAAAATAAAATCAAATAGCTAGAATAGAGTTTTCTTTAAACCACTTATGATGGACTATCGAGGATTGTAAAAAAAATAATAATAATATATATATAGAGAGAGAGAGATGTTTTTCTCATGAATGCAAATTCAATTTCAAGTTCAGAGTAATGGCCGTGCATTATGGATTTGTATTTGCATTACGGATTACTTTTGTATTGATATATTTTTTTAAATAATTGTTTTGACATATACAGATAAAATGATGTTATAAAAATTGGACATTTCATCAAGACAAAGCCTTGAAACATAGCCTCAAATTAACGATTAAAAAGAATTGATTTTAAAATTTTCTTTTAATAATAGTACAAGAACTTGCTTCATCCTTATTTGTGTTGCAATATTTTTTTTTTGCATTGAAAAATAAAATTAAAAGTATAGGTAAAAATTATTATTTAATTATTATTAAAAAATTTAGTTAGTCATGTTATTAAAATTCAGGTACAATCTTGTTGGACACTGTATGTTTACAAGAGAGTGCTAAAAGAGTGACTGAAAAAGACAAGGTTGTTGCTGCCAAATTAGAAACATACATTAAAGATATAAATAAAGAAGAACTATTCCAGGAGTTACTTCATGCAAAATTTGATATTTCAAGTAAAGGCTTCTTTTAGAGTTTTATATATATATATATATATATATATATATAATGAGTTTCATTATCTCGTGTATCATTTCATCTAAGTCTTTAATCAATGATTCAAATGAATCGGCTTATTCATATTTTTAAATAGAAATTTCAATTTGTAATTCTATATATTTGAATCATTTATGTGAGAAAACGAGATAGGAATTAAATATAATAATTATAATTCTTTTTTAATAAATGGATTATTTTTTACTTATATAGAATTGGAATTGTGCTTTTTTGTATGCAAGTACAGTAGAATCTCAATTATCAGAAGTAATTAATCTGAACTTAAAAAGTTATAATATTTGGATTATCATCAAGCTTTACGACATGCAAGTGCAGTGGAATCCTGATTATCAGAAATAATTAGTCTGAACCTACTTTAGATAATCATAATATTTCGATTATCAAAGTTCATCATTTTAATCATCTACTTTAATCAATAAATTCTGATGAAAGAATTTATTCTTAATATTAGTGTGAAATTTATAAATACCTTCCTATCAAATGCAAAAATAAAGATAATTTAAAGGCCATATGTAAAGCAGTTGGTTTTGAAGGTGGTGGGCAGGCATAGTAAAACTTCTGTTGCTCATAAAATGCTAAATTGAATATTTTTTAACATTTCATAATTATACTTTATTAAAGCCAGCTCTATCAACTATAATCTTAAACTGTATTAACTGTGCATGCTGAAATAGTGTGAGCTCTTTTTTCTTTAATGCATAAAAATACCGTAAATATGAACTCATAGGTAAAAAAAATACTTGTCCAATTTCAACAAAGCAATGCTTTACTTTAATATGAATTTAGAAACTGACAGAAAAATTGATATAGACTGAATTTTTTAATATTAATAAACATGTAAAAGTAATCTTTAAAATAATTCTTAATGGATGAAAATGGATTAAAAATAACATGCTGGCTCAGGTTTTCCATTTTTGATAAATAACATATGTCGAAACAGCTGTGAAGACCACATGTTTAAACTGGAAAATGAACCGAACTAGGGCTCTGATATTTCACAAAAAGAGTAAATTCATTTTTCAAACAAGAAAAGTATGATTTATAAATTAACGTATCCTTTGAAAAGAAAATTTTACAGATTATGACTGACCATAAATTATAACCACCTAGGACTTATGAGGAGAATTTAAAGGGTCATGTCATTCTTGCATCATTTGAAGGAGATTCAAGATACTATTATAATTAATTGTGTGGCAACATCAATGAAAATAATGGTTTAAATTATTTCTTTTAATCATGGTCTAAATAATTTCTTTTAAACATTCTTAAAACTTTTTCTAATTCGAATAGCTTTATTTCGGTAGCTATATCAGCGTAAACCATTAAGTTCTGACGTTCTGATGGACATTAAAATAACATTTCATTTATGGAAAGCCTAATAGAATATTATACATTGGTTGTTATAATAGTAAGTTTGCTGCAATAGAGGGTCATTTTAAAGTGTGTAAATTGTATATTGTACTAAAAATTATAGGTTGATTCAATAGAATAAAAAGTAAATTGCAATGAGTGGTACTCAAAATTAAGCTTGAAATTTTTATTGAACTTTTTACAAACTGTGTTAAGGATAGTCTCTTTTAAAAAGAGTGGAAATAATTTTTTTTTCTTTTTTAATGTTATTTTTGTAAATTAAAATAGCCTAGTAATTCATTTCACTTTTAACATGTTTTTTTTTTTTTAATTTTGTTTTTTATACATTTTAGATTTATCTCCTGAACAACTGTTGAGAAAAGACACTAAATATATTGGCAATGGCGCAACAAATGTTGCCATTGCTTCACTACCTTTGCTTTTAAAGGTGACTTAGTTCAATTTTCTAGTTAGAGCTAGTTTTATAATTTAATTAACTTAAATTCTATGAAAAAAATTGAAAATAAATGTCATGCCATTTCTGTCAATACATTAAGATAAGAAGTTGTGGGGAAATGTTCTTTTTTTTCCTATTTTCTATATTTTGGAAAACTTATGTAATGATAATCATAAAACATATCCATTTATATATAATATACAATTCAGTTAAACTCAGTTTTTCTCTTAGTACACACAATACATGAAACAAGATTAAAAAAAACTGGACACTTTAATAATAGTGATAATATAATTCAATGCCATCATAATGAATTAAAAGTAAAACATCAAATGTACTGATTGATTTGTGGGGACAATATTTTAAGTTGTAAAATCTGAAACAAGAGCATTATCATGCACTTAAAAGCTATGTTAATAGTTCGACTGTGTAACCTTAGACATACTAATTAATTTTTGCAGATGATCTTTTTGGTTAAATCAGGTACAAAATCTACTTTCTGTGATAAAAAAAATTTTTTTAAACTTTTGATTGTTGTATCTAAAAATATGATCCTAATAATTTCATCAGTTTAACAATCAAAGTTATATTTTTTTATTAGTCTTAGTTGCATTTTTTTATTTTTTTTTATTTCTTAATGTGTCTAACACTATTTAAGAGAATTAAGAAACTTTTTGCTCACAATTGTAAAACTCATTCATCTAAATATAATTTCATGCAAAGAAAAATTTTCTTAAGATTATTTTTTATTTAATTAAGAATGATTAAAAATCTTGAATTTTACTTTCATTACTCAGAAACATCCTGCCAATTCAGTTTAAACTTTTGATTAAAATAGTTTAAAAATTAGTGTATTTAAAAGTTTTTCAGTGTTTAATTATTATCAAATTAAAGTATTAAATATAATAACTAATCTTAAAAATTTATATTTATCTACAGAATTACCATTAGATAAACAAGTTTTGCGATTGTGTGCAAAATTTTGATTCTCTTAAGTGGTTCCAGAGGTATGGTGAAACACGCGAGGAATGAAATTAACATTAAGAGTCTCCAACTTTAAACTGCTCTTCTGACTAAGATCCTTGGGACAATATTTTCCTATTTGTGGCTTTCCCACATATTTTTAAGATCTTCAAATAAAATCTTTTGAAAAAAGTTATGTTTACCCAAAGTAAGTGCATTTTTTGTCTGATTTTGTAACTTTATATTGCTTGGACAAATTTGTATATTTGAGGTTAGACCCGTGAACCATTACAGGGCTTGAAATTAACCATGGTCCGTGACTATTAAAAGTTGACTTAGACCATCATAAAATAAATAATTAGTGGCCCCCCAAACCAGCAATCGATCTAAAGGGCTGGTATGCTGTTATTTTTATTTATTTTTTGTTTTGATTTGTGCTATTCATAAAATAGCTTATTTCATCATAAAAATTAACATTACAGATTCTCTAAATTGTAATTTATCAGTATGCAAGCGAATAATATCTTATAGTTATTGGTCCTTTAGACCAGTGAATATTTCTTTTTTTTTAATTTCTAACCCTGCATTAATGTTATCCAATCGTTAAATCAAACTTTATACAATTGTTTGGTTATTTATTTAGCTCTGTACATTATTTAATTCTGAATTCAATTAAAGTATATATGTATTGTAAAATTCTTCTGGGGGTTTTTCTTCTGTTAATTAATGATTAAAACACTGATTATTCTTATTTCAGGACATAATTCAAGATGAACAATTCCTTCTTGCCTTGGATCAATTATCCATCCAAAAGAATCTCTCATTTATAGTCATCCTTGGAAGTCAAATTATAGAGGATAAAGGTCTTGTAAAACGGCAGATAGCTATATATGACAAGAGTCAACAATTTTTAAACAAAGTACTTTGTTACACATCTTTTAATTATGTCGTTTACATTCATGTAAAGCTTACCTAAAAAGGGCTGTTAAAGGCTTATATTATAGATGATTCTAAGTATGAAATATGAGGGTCATTTAAAAATTAGTTTTTTTGGCCCTTAAAGGAAACAAAACATAATTACCTGTAAAAATATATTGAAACATTTACTGCAATATTTCAACTTCGCAGCATGATAACCCCAATAGCAGAATCTTTAGTAATGTTCTGCAATAAGCATATAAAAAAACGAAAGTGTTCTGCAGGTTGTATGTGCATTTTATATTTGACTAAACTTACATAACTGTGCAAAACGGTTCATTTAAGAATGAGATATGAATTAGCATATGTCAACGACAATGTATGCATGTAATTAACTGTTACTGTTGTAGGCAATTATAATTTAATTCGATTTAATAGTGACTATTATAGGCAAAAATTGCAATTAGGTAACATTTTAGAAAATTTTATTAATCATGAAACAGGCAAGGTCATATGAGATAACAAAACACAGAAAATGTTCACGAAATTAAAAAAAAAAATTTCAAGATTATAGATTGCGCACTGTATAGAAAGGTCTAAATAACGGAGATGAAGTAACTGAAAGAGGAAGTATTATTTTACAGGGTGCGTAGCATTTTTAAAGTGTGCTTAATTTTTCCTTTCCCAAAATGAGATATTTTCTTTACTCTGCCGATTTTCGCCATGAATTATACAAAAAGTGTGGTTTTCATAATTCATTCAACCACAATCCATTTCGGTTTAACGTCCGTCCATAGCGCAAATAATTTTACATATTTGAAGGGGGAAAAACTTGCGGGTACGCTTATACTGAGCTGGATTTGGTGGGAAGCATTCTTGCACTTTCATGTGCAACATTGCTGCATTTGGCAAGATATTTTCAATTTCAGGCTTTATTTTCCGACCTCGGAAATCGAACCCAAAAATCCCTCTAATTTTCGCTGATCACGGGGAACGACTAAATATTACCAATTTTTTCCCTAATAGCAAAAGAACATTTTATTTCTCTTGTTAATTTCAACGTGGGCGAAGTGCCATTGTCTTCATTATTGTTTAGCTAATAGCCTTCTCGCTCTATTTTATTTATAGATCAGTACCATAATCTTTTAATTTTACTTGGGGACCATTCTCTAATTACGTATTTTCATGTGGATTCCCAGAATCACAAAGCTTCATCACGTCAAAATTTCATTCTCTTTTTTATTCATTTAATTTAATAAATATAAGAGTTAAAATTTAACTGAAATTTTTAAACGTAAGAATTTTTACCTAAGAGACCGTACACTCACTGCATATTTTTTTTAAAAATTCTATTGTACTGTATTACTTTTTCTTACTTATTACTTTTTTTTACTTATTGCTTTTAATTATTGTGGCTAATATAATCAAGATAAGAGTTCTTTGTCAGAAACTAGTAGTTATTTTATCATGATCATTAAAGTCCTTGAAAATTGTTTTGCATTTTGTTAATGCATATAGGAAGAAAAACCCTACTTTTTATAGTGCTTAGAAATATTTTTTGAGTGCTTAAAAATTGCTTATTTTTTGTTGAATAATATGGCAACACTAGCTGTTTTAGAAGATGAAAGAAATAAGGTATTAAATTGAAAAAACTATTGAGAATTGCATTCAGTACATTTAAAAGCTTACATTATTTTTGCTTAATGCTTGCAATTAAAGCAAGCTGATTTCTCATGAGCAGACAGTTCTAAAATTCTCCACATTTATTTGAATTTTCAGTTTGCCCCTTCCTTTTGCTTTCAGTCATGTACATGCTCTCTGACATTACAATCTATGATGTCACGTTGACATTCCAAGCTCATCTGGAAAAATGTCTCTGCAAAGCAAACGCTGGCTCAGTTTTTTTTTTTTTTTTTTTTTTCATAATATTTTTAAAAACAATGTTGTTTTTTTTTTGTTTTTTTTTTTTTTTTTAATTTAAAAAAATTATTTAATTTTACTCCTCATTGTCTACAGAAAAAGTGCTTGCTCTGCAGCATGCTCTACACTTTTTAACATATTCTGTTATGGAGATGAGTAACACTGGAATTGTTGCATTTGATGTATCGTGGGGTGATTTCTTGTAGTCCAGTATCATAGAAGTCTATTGTTTGGTTGAGCCAGGATGTCACGTCCTATGGAAATATGTGGGTGCAAAATCTGTGCTGGTGTTGTAACAGGGCTCGAATATAATGGTGGTCTGTTGGTTTGAGATCCCCAAAATTTTACTAGAACTGCTATAAAATAATGGTCCTCCGACGAGCAATCGATCTAAATAGATGGTATACTTTTTTGATTTTCGGTTTTATATTTTGGTTTGTGTTTTCATCACAAAATAGCATATTTCACCATTTTATTAAATTTTCTTTTAGTGATTAAATTTTCGTAATTTCTTCCCCTGTGTGATGCTCCACTGCAACGTTCATCAGCATACAATGAATTCTGCAAAATATCTGCAGCAGAAGTTTTGCTGGGAGGTGTTTAATCATCCACCTTATAGCCCCTATTTTGCTCTTAGTGCACTTCCACTTGTGCGTGTTAAGAAAATACTGTTTGGGTAATTGTTCAATTATTGCAATTCTGGTGGTTCTCATATGTGTTTAATCAACTGCCTTATGGCACCGATTTTGCTCTCAGCAACTTCCACTTGTGCGTGTTAAGAAAATACTGTTTGGGTATTACTTTCCCTCAGACAAAGATCTGCAGACAGCTATGACATATGTGACTCTATTTCCAAGCATCAGGCTTGTATGGTATTGGACAATAAAAAGTCATCCCACAATATGTCAGTTGCTGCAATTCCAATGGTTCTCATACAGAGAGGTCGCAGAAATATTACTATATCATTCGCAATGAAGCTTTAAAGACAGTCGTGCTTTGTTTCTTTTTATTGGCTGTGACCATGGTTTGTTTATGGCACCTATGGGCCTTTCAAGATGACCTTTATACTAATAAAGTTGAAAAATTGGTAATTTGTTGCTTATTCAGTGAAAATTTAGTGATTTCTTTAACTGATTCAGTCATTTCAGAACAGCAAATCTGCTTCCTATATTTACATTTAGGAAGAGGATTTATTTTTCATTTGTGTTGTTAAACTTTTCATTGTTTCATATTTTGCTGATGTGCTGTGGTAATGGAGGGGTGGGGTGTAAACAGATAAATCCCTTCCAGATTCGGAATTAATTCATTTTATTAAAAATGAGGGAGAAATTTTGTTAATGTTTTCTTTACTTTTTAAAAGACATTGCTGAATAACATACACTTAATAAATAATAGCTTTCAGTTACAACATACATTAAATGATTTTAAAAAATCGTTAATTTTTTTCCTGTGATAATGAAATCTTTCTAACACATTTATATAAATACATAAATTTTTCTCATGGCTGCTCTAAATTAAAAATAATCAAGTTTCCTTTTCTAAATGTATATAATATTTATTATAATAAATCTTTTTCCTGTGTTATTTTGGGGAATGATGATATGAACTTCAGCTAGCATCATTTAATATTTTTATAGTATTAATAACTTGTTCCTATGACAACTATTACTATGAATGATTTTTGGTATAGAGAGTCGATGAAGGAATAAAAGAAGCATATTAATATATGGTTAATTTTTGTAGGTTGTTTAAATTTGAAAGTTAATTTTAACATTTTATATTTTAAAATAAACATCAAATTGAAAGAAAATAAATTCTAAATTTAATTTTTTTGTTAAATAAATTTAACTAATAAAAAAATAATTTTTAAAAATATATTTAATTAATTTGTGTGTGAATATTTAAAAAAAAAAAAGAAGAAGAAAACTTCCACTTTATGAAAATTTGTAGTTTGTATTCATCAGATACTTTTTTAATGGCTCAGTGGTTAAAGGCATTGAGTTGTCATTGTGAAAAACTGGAATTCGATCTTCGGGGACCATCTTCAGATTGATGGATTCCAGTTTGTCTGGGAAATAGAGGGGCTTATGTGCAAGCTAACCACATTGCCACAATCTTGCCATTTCTCTTGAAATTGTGGAGGTTTAACCCCCATGACCTCTTCTGGCCTACAACAGGCTTTTGTGGGTACATTTCAATGGCATTTTATTAAAACATTATATCAATAATTTTATTCATTTATTCCAGGTTACCAGCTATCTTGTTGGTCTTGAAAATCCAAGCTTGTGTCTTTGTCACGTTCCTGTGCCCATCAGTTGTGTTCAGCTATTTGAACAAGAAAACTCAAGTCTTTCTCGAAAATTTATTTTGCCTGCTATTCAAAAACATTTATACACTGAAAACTGTGTTACCTGATAGTTATGTGTGAAACATTTATTGATTTTTTCAAATTTTAATAATAAACTTTAATTGCTTTTTTCCTGCTCCTCTTGATTTTAAATTTTTTATAGTTAAAAATGTAGAAAATTTTTATCTTTGAAGTCATAAAGATGTCTAAGATGACATCACTTAAAAGACATTTTACTGTATGTTGATTGCTCAATTGCTTGCCAACAATGAATATTAAAAAATGCATTGTTGCCATTATCTACCTTATGACACGAACAATTGATGAATGGCTGAAGGTCAATTGATCTAGTTCAACCTTGTAAGAGATATCGATTCTAGGTACGTTCAAACTGATGCCAGATTAAAAGTTAAGAAAGTTAAATTACTTTTAAACTGATGCACAAATGATTGTAAGATAATGCAAAGTATCTAAATTGTTGCACGATTGAGGGTGAACATCACATGATGCATGACAGAATAAGATCCTTTCAAACTGATGCATAATCGAAGATAAGACATGCTGTAATACCTGCAAACTAATGCACAGGTAAGGCATTGCAAAGTACGTTTATACTGATACAGGACTAAAGATCAGACAGAATAGGGGGAAATCTCCAAAATGTAGGGTATCCCTATAGATATGACTAGTCTACAAGGTTCCTTCAGAGTAGGTTATGTTCAGCAGTCCATCAATTTCGTCTGTAACTTCTGATTGTTAACAATGCATTTTTGTTCCCCTTTTCATCTTGTTTCCAGTGGCAACTAACTAATGTATGATTTAAGGTAAATTACTTTCAATTAAAATCCGTCAACTTTTAATTAAATTTGTTATTAGGCTATTTAGGCAGTTTGTTAAAGTCTGTGTAGTGTGCAGACTTTAATCTATTAAAGTTCCCTTTATAATCTAGTAGCATGCTACACAGGGTATCAAGAGAAACTTTTTTACGAACCTGCCTTTTTCCCATGAGTATCGAGTTTAGCTAATACAATAGCATCAGAGCTTGAATTGAATTAAAAAATCTATCCCTAAATTCTTTAAAGCATTTTATACTTTTTTTTAGCTTTTATCTTCATAATACACAGAAAGAGATAAATCATTTAACAAAGAGGGTTATGTATTTTAATTTAATAAATATTGAACCATGATTAATGATATTAAATAATCTCTATTTGTGCCCAAAAGTTTCAAATTAAAAATTAAGTTGAAATTTATCATTAATGGCAAATTTTACAGTTTGGGTTTAAAAGTGCATTGATACAGTTACAAAGAAGAATTTTGATTGTAATCATTACGGCATTCAGTTTAATGTCAGCCCTTAGTATATATTTTAACCTTTAGTGTCTGAAATTTGTAAATTATATTGTCAAAAAATACGCCCATAAGTGGTCCTTAATTAATATTTGTGGTTTAAAAAAAAGACGTTTTGAAACTCTAACCAATCACTATTGAGGTTTAAGAGCAAAGGAGATATTAAAATTATTTAAGAGCAGTTTATTTGAATACACAATTTAAAGATCTACCAGACAAAGAAACTGGTTATTGATGATTTTATTTCCTTTGCTCTTCATGACTCCATAAATGATTGTTAAAAGTTTGAATTTTTGCAATTTGAATAGTTTTTTATTTCTTTTTTCTTACAGGGATTCTAAACTTAGATATTACTATCAATTATGACAGAGCACTCTTAATTAGTTTTATAAGCGTCCTAGAGAAAAAAAATCATTTTTGTTGGGAAATGTTTTTTTTCTTAGAAAAAATGTAAATGGTAAAATAGTTAGTTTTTGAACTCTTTTTGATAATTAGCTAACTTTCATTCTTCGGTTGTTTTTTTTTTTTTTTTTTTTTTTAAGAGTCAATCAATTCCATTGAAATTTATATGTCTGCACCGCTTTTTTTACTATGGAGAACATAATCAGTGACGTTGTCCTTTAAATTGCTCATCAAAAAGTAAAAATGTAAAACAGTAGTGAAAATTCTAGAAAAAAAAATATTATATAAGCTATGTTATTTTTAAAAATTCTAATAAATAAGCGTTAAAAGTTTGGTTGTCAAACGACAATGCAAATAGGGCTGTAGATCATTGTTTTATAAAGAACGGAATACAAGTTTGAATAAATTTTAATGAAAAGAATACACAAACGTTAGTAAAAGAAATTCTATATTTAAATCAGCAAAAAATGTGTATGCCACAATACACAATTGATTAATCAAAGTATTACAAACATCAAATTTTATACAAACCTACAGTTTAGCGACACCTTTTCCCTGTATATCTATAAGCGTATCTATGGATTTGTTGTTTATTATTAGTATTTGCCGCTTCTCTAAATCTATAATTGTTACAGAGAAATACGTGGTTAAAATCCCATCTTTGATGTGCTGTAACACCCTATACAAAATGATAGCAACAAGGAAAATTTTTAATGGATCAAAAAATGGGAAAAAAAAAATCATTCAAAAAAGTTTTCAATAATTTGACATTTCAAAATTTTCCAGGTATTTTGATAAGCATAACAGAAAAAAAAGTACTTTAAAAAATTATGTATTAATAATATTTAAATATTTTTCAATTTATTTTCCAAAAAATAAATAAATAAAAAGGGATGGAAAGTTTAAAAGAGTAATGAAATTTAAACAAATTTGCATAAAAGAAAAACTACTGGTGCAAAACCCTAAACAATACGCTTGCGATCAATAGTAACCAAAAAATAAATCAAAAAAAAGGGATGGAAAGTTTAAAAGAGTAATGAAATTTAAACAAATTTGCATAAAAGAAAAACTACTGGTGCAAAACAATAAACTATACGCTTGCGATCAATAGTAACCAAAAAATAAATAAATAAAAAGGGATGGAAAGTTTAAAAGAGTAATGAAATTTAAACAAATTTGCATAAAAGAAAAACTACTGGTGCAAAACCCTAAACTATACGCTTGCGATCAATAGTAACCAAAAAATAAATAAATAAAAAGGGATGGAAAGTTTAAAAGAGTAATGAAATTTAAACAAATTTGCATAAAAGAAAAACTACTGGTGCAAAACCCTAAACTATACGCTTGCGATCAATAGTAACCAAAAAATAAATAAATAAAAAGGGATGGAAAGTTTAAAAGAGTAATGAAATTTAAACAAATTTGCATAAAAGAAAAACTACTGGTGCAAAACCCTAAACTATACGCTTGCGATCAATAGTAACCAAAAAATAAATAAATAAAAAGGGATGGAAAGTTTAAAAGAGTAATGAAATTTAAACAAATTTGCATAAAAGAAAAACTACTGGTGCAAAACCCTAAACAATACGCTTGCGATCAATAGTAACCAAAAAATAAATCAAAAAAAAGGGATGGAAAGTTTAAAAGAGTAATGAAATTTAAACAAATTTGCATAAAAGAAAAACTACTGGTGCAAAACAATAAACTATACGCTTGCGATCAATAGTAACCAAAAAATAAATAAATAAAAAGGGATGGAAAGTTTAAAAGAGTAATGAAATTTAAACAAATTTGCATAAAAGAAAAACTACTGGTGCAAAACCCTAAACTATACGCTTGCGATCAATAGTAACCAAAAAATAAATAAATAAAAAGGGATGGAAAGTTTAAAAGAGTAATGAAATTTAAACAAATTTGCATAAAAGAAAAACTACTGGTGCAAAACCCTAAACTATACGCTTGCGATCAATAGTAACCAAAAAATAAATAAATAAAAAGGGATGGAAAGTTTAAAAGAGTAATGAAATTTAAACAAACTTGCATAAAAGAAAAACTACTGGTGCAAAACCCTAAACTATACGCTTGCGATCAACCAAAGTTTTATGCTTTATTATTTGATTCTCGATTTAATGGCATTTCGCGTCTATATTTAAATGTATTTATCGAGAAAAAAAATTTATGAAAAGGTAACAAAATGAACAGGAAGGAAAAATTTAAAATAGGAATAAAATGAAAATAAGAGTGAAGCTAATTTACAAATTTAAATACCCAGATCTTAAGTAATACGTTTATTGCGTCAATAGTAATAAAACATATGCTTTTTCACTTGATTCTCGAATTAATAGGATTTTTGAAATAATAGTCTTGATTTGCTAGCATTTTTGGTTCGAGTTTTTTTTTTTTTTTAATTCATTTATTTACCAAAATAGTAAATAAATAAAACAAGAAGGAAACTTAACTGACACTTGATTTTTCTTCCGTGATATCAAAATCCTTGATTTGGTTCCATGGGTCAACTTAATTTAAGAATAAAATAATATAAGCATTTTAAATTGAAACAGTAAATTCGACATAGTGTAACAATTTTTACAGACATTTTTTCTTTATGGTATTTACTTTTATTTTGAGTACACGCACCTTCAATATAATTTAAAGTCGAAATACGTTTCCTAATTTGTAATATATTTCTGACGAGTTTAAATATATATTTTTTTAAATATATATTCCATAATTTTGGGTGTAAAATAATTTATAGCCCAACAAGGACTTGACGCGTACTACACAATGTTGATTTGATGCGTCTTTCAACATATCTTTTGCAAAAAGAAAAAAAAATGCTATGTTTATACGTTAAAAATAATTTGCAGCTGTTCTTTATCGTTAACTTATTTTATTCTGTGTTTTCAATCCGTTCACTTATAATTGAACGTATTGATAAAATAATAAATGCAAACGATACTGCAATTTTAAATCAGTAGTTGCAACTATAAAGCGTATTATTCAATTTTGACGTTTATTTTTATGAGAAAAATTAATCAATGCTTCATTGAATCAAATAGAAGAGAAAAAAAGTTGGAGAAAATAACATCATGGAATGAAAAAAAAGAACGAAAAATTACGTCACTATCGTAGAAATCTCACTTCCTTTTTATCTGATGCTCTAGGTCAGTAAGAACTCTTCATTTCGTTAAAAACATGAATTGGATAAGTTTCTTTTTGTTGTGTCCCCTTCTCGTCCTAGCTCAAAGAGTGAAAATAGGTATTTACATAGTTTTAACATTTATTGCACATCGATCACGTAACAGAATTGGTTTTGTCTGCTGTTCGGATTAAAATGTAGATTAATTTTTTTTCTTGTAAGGCTTTATAAACATTGTCATAAACATTCTAAATTATTATTCATTCTAAGAACATTTGTATTTGCAACAATTAATTACGTTCCATTTCATATGTCATTACATTTATTGTACATCAATGTGGCGAAAACGGTTTCATTAACTGTTCTTATTAATAATATTTTACTGTTATTTACTATTAATTTCTTTGTTGTCCTTAAAGTAATTACGTACGTTCGCAGCATTGTAATGAACATTTGCAAATGGTTATTCCTTCTTTGACTATTATTTGTCTTTAGAGCATAATTAATTGTGTTTTATTTTATATGTTATTACATTTATTGCGCATCAATGTGATAGCAAATGTTCTTGTTTACTGTTTGGATTTAAGTTGTAGTATAGCGCTATTTACTTTTATTTTCTTATTGAAGGAAACTGACCAATTTAATATTTATTAATTTTATCTATTTTTTTTTACTTCTAATTGAAAAAAAAATTTAATGGTAACAATATTTTTTATTTAGTATGAAAAGAAATTAATTAATATTTTGTGAAGTTTCCATTGAGAGTAAGAAAATATTTTGGCAAATTGAACTTAACATTTTTATTTATTAACTTGCATTTTTGTCATTGTTTTTATGTTGTCACAACAAAATATATCGAAATTTAATATAATATTACCCAGTGGCGTACATAGCCTTTTGCGCGCCCTCCTGCAAGATTTAAAAATGCTTCCTATCTTATATTTAACGCTATTTTTTAAAAAATATAATTTGAAACTAGAACACAATAAAGATACATTCGGATATTTATAATTATTCATTTTATATTAATTTATATATTTTAATTTTAATTATTTCAGTGTTAATTAATAGAGAATTAATAAATGCGATTGAAAGGCAGAATTCAATTTGCATTACATACTTACTTGACATGAAATTAATCTTAAATATATGAGAAAATAACTCAATATCTTACAATAATTATATTCCTAATTTAATCATTATATTTATTTATTTTGTTATTTTTATTTGTAAAGTTAATTAAAAAAATATTTTATAAAAAGAAGAAATTATTTTTATTGTAATAGGAGTGCACAAACTATTTACATGCCTAAGTAATCAAACATGTTGACGGCAATTATGATAATTTTATCAGTCAATATACTTGCATGAAATTATATTATATTTTAAATATTAAAATTCGTTTGAAACTGACACTTTGTGAAATAAATAAAAAATTCCTTTTCCTCAAAAAATATAAAGAGGACACGAAAAGATACGCTAAAACCTCCCACGATTAGCCTGATGGCAAGAAGACTCTAACCCATGATCCGTCTACCACTGAGGATATCTTTACGTCAGCACTGTGGTCGGTTGCGGGATTCAATTCGACCAGCATTCACTGAGATTTGAAACCCGGTTCACCTCATTGGAAGGCGAACCCTCTATCCTCTGAGCCACCAAGGCATAGTTTAAAATTTACTTTTTTTTTCGAAGAAAATTATAATATTTTATATAATTATGCTCGGATTCTGCCGTGCATCAAGAGCTATCGGGCTGTAGGTTGTGCACCCTTACCTATTACATATATGTAATATATATTATTTCTGGATCGTGCAGCCTCAAACAGTGTGCGCCCCTTCCGCGTCGTGGGGGTTGCTATTTACGTCACTGATATGATTTGAAGTCTTCAATGGAGACAAATCGGTTTACCCATTAAGTCATATTACTGAACAATAATTACTAAATCATTACATATCTAACCAGATGGCTCACCACTCAGATGTTTATAATAATTTTTAATTAAATATGGAAAATAAATCTCATTTAAAAGTTATTAATTCTCATTAAATTTACTGAAATTGCTTCGTTTCTTTCCGATTAATTTGCTTAGATAGATGGAAGCTTTCCGCTATTTAAAATTACACCTCTAGGATCCTTTCCCTATTATGAACTGTTTCTTCGTGTCCTTCAGAGCAGGTCATAATAAGTAAACGTCCCTAGCCGCATATAACGATATTTCCGGGCATGCGATCCTATACAATTTTAATCCTGATGAAACGCCCTAACTCCCTAAGAAGTTCGTCGCAAGATTGCCCGACCTCCTGTAGCATATAACGTTGCTGGTGTAGTCTGTTGTATTGCAGCTATTATAGCAGGGCTGATGAAAACATGATCAAAAAATAAAAAAAGGTCTTTCAAAAATTGCACACATATACATGATGCTTTGGACCAAACAAAACAAAAAAACGCTGCATCATCCAATGGATACCGGCACATGTTGGCATAGATGACAACAAGGCTGCTGACGTCTTAGCCAAAGAAGAGAGACAACTAAGTGAGGAATTTATTCATTTTGCCAACACCAGCAGAAAACTTACGAAACCCCTAACAAGAGAGAGAACACGAGACTTCAGGGACAAGTAATATTAATACATTTTATCAGATGCTTTTGGTTATTAAATATAAAAAACAATTTTAAAATCTGTTTTGAAATATAAAAAAAAAAAAAAACGATTTAAATCCATACCGTTTTTTTTTTTTAATCATAATTATTACCAACTATGAAAAACATGTACAGAGCGCTACCTATTATCCGGGTTAATCGCCGGGACAGGTCACACGGACAATCGAAAAACACGGATAATCCGAAAACTTCTTTTTATTAAAGAAAAAATCCATATCAGTACAAAAAATATAAAAATTACTGACATTTGCATCCTGTATAACATCAAACTAGGAATTTTCCTTTTAAACAAATGTATAATGCGCCATTTATTGACACATATTTTACGAACTGTAGTAATGTCACCATAATAAAATCTTCCCATATAATCTAATAAAGTTTCCACAGATTGTAGAGCAACAGAAATTGTATTTCCCTCATTTACTACATCTTCTGCATCAAATACTATCATCACTATTTTGATTTAAGAAGTAACGACATCTTCATCTGTCAAATACTTGAAGCCAGGCTCACATGCATCACTTTGAAACCAATCTTCTAAATTTTCTTCATCAAGAATTTCAAAATCTTCGATTTCTTTTGTTTGTTCAAACTTGTTGTTTGCTTGTGTTCTTTTGCTTGCATATCTGAAGAAGATTGTTCAACAAGAGGTATGATCTTTCTCCGCGATCGTGATAATGTAGACGATTTTACCTTTGACCATGCTGCTGATATTCCATATACTGCAATCCAATAACGAATATTGCTTCCAAAAATTTGGTAGTGTTATAACTTCAGGAATCAAATTCTTTTAATCTTGAAAATGTGTCTCTTTATATTTTTTGTGTGACTCCGGAATGAGCACGGATAATCCGCAAACAGGATAATCGAGAGTGTACTGTATTAGCAGTTTGCGAATAAATGTATAGGCAAGGGGGGGATTACAGTCATTCAACCAGTTACTATCGAGGCAAGATTAAATAACCAAAACTAATTTAATTATGAAATGAAACACAAACGTTTCTAATATAGATCATTTACTGTCTATGATTCCTAGCAACAATCAAACAAATATTGCCGTTTTCCCGTCTTCATTATCCACTTGAGATTGGATCTTTTAAGAATTTCAAAAAATTTTATTTTTACTTAGAAATATGTAACTTAAAATAAAGTAAACTCATTAATGTAATAAAAAAAATAATTAATTAAAGTTAACTATTAACTAAGTATTTTTAATTTGTATAAAGAAATAACAATTTTTTTTTACATATCTTTATAACGTATTTCATCACGTTTTAGTCTTGAAATAAAATTCACTTGTCTAAGATGTCAAAGATATGACATAAAACTCTCTAAAATCAATTTTCGAACCTTTCTAGTAACTTTTCGTTGTAATTAATAATTCCGACTTTCAAGTACAGAACCAATTATATTGTTAAAATGAAAATATCGCTTTTTAAAGGCATACAAACAGAAAAAAATCATAAAATATTGTTCAATTCTACCAAATTTTATCCAATACATCGAACGGTGGGTCTCTGGAGGTTATGGCTGATCGAAGAATTTTTTTTCCTCCTCAGTTTGCGAACCCTAATCTGCATAAATTTTACCTCATTTTCGAGAATGATTTAAATATGTATATTAAGTACAGTGATTCGATACAGTTTCTATTTATAAGCGCATCAAAAATCGATTCCAATTCATCCTTTCTTTTATAAAGGAAGAGTGAGTGGTCCAGGAGATGATGACCGTCTTACAACAGAAGAGTTCTGGTCCTATAGTCCAAATTCGGCTACATCTCTTATTTTGGAACCGGTGACACACAAAATACAATGGTGGACCACCTTAGATACCACAGTTGCTGGTAAGTGTAATCCTCGAATTGGATTTGTAAGTTTTACCAACTATTGTTCACGTCACAGTTTTTCAATTATATTTTATACAGCGGGACACTAAAATCTAGAACAAAACTAAACTTTTGAGCTATCTCATAACTATAAACGAGGTGTCTAGATATTGTTAAGTTGCTATGTACTAGACTCCATGCAGTATCAGAAAATTAAGAAAAAGGTTAGTTAAAGGTGAATAACATCGTAGTATGAATAGAAGCCTTGGATACAATGCGTAAATGAGCTTAAACTGTGCATTTAGTGTGACATCACGAAACTATCTTAAGAAGAAAAAAAACAACTAGTTAAAACAAAAACGAGAATAAGTGCAAAAATGGACATACTATAAGCGATCGCAACACTCGAATACGTCATCTGGGGAGAGACCGGTTTCATGCCTTTAGCCCTTCTCCCTTTCCTCTCCTCTTTTCAGTTGTATAGGAATGTACTGCGATATTTTCCCTTTTCTTAATATTTTTCCTTTCTACTTAATAAAGATATTTTTTAAAATTTACGTGATACTTTTCTTTAGAACTATGTTTAATGTAGTTTTCAGTTCCATATAGTTTTCCAAGTTTTTATTTTATTTTATAACCGTCGTTGAACAGCCGACCCAATTTCATGGGTTTACGACTGCTGATGCTCAACTCCGTAGCCTTGTAATTTTGAACCAATCCAGAAGACAAGGAAACTCCTGAATCAGTACCCCCAGAGGTATTGATTTGTTATGGGAACATGGAGGACTTTGAGACTCGACAGATTTAACGTGCATCAGTCACCATTTTACTACACGGGGAGTCTTCGGCCAGCGAGGATCGAACCAGTTTTCCAAGTTAAAAATTTTCAATCTATATGAAAATCAAGAGAGAGAAACTAACGTTCTTCCTTCCTCTATGACTTTCCACACGCTAATGGGTAACGCATGTGAAGTGTTGCCATAGGTAGAGAGTTCTGCTCTACGCCACCTGCAACCCATTTCGATCGCCAATAGTTTCGGTTCTATAAACAGGGATCTTCCTCAATATCTAAACACTATATAATGATACAGAAGGAAAATGGCAAGCACGTGTTAAGTAGTTTAACCAATAGGGGCAATTGTTTGGTATAAGTTTGAGCAAGATAGTAAAAAAGGAGAGATAAGAAACAGGAGTGAGAAAATTTGGTGAAAACCCCGGGTTATAACAGATTAAATTAGAATAGACCTACAAATATTGGGAAATGGTGAGATATTAGAGAGATTATTAACCAAATTATTAGAATTTTTCAAAATCTGGAATAACTCCTAAAAATCAATTTCAATAAATGAAGAGCAGTGGTGAATGCTTTTAGCAGAAGAAACTTAGACCTTTGATTCGAATTTCAACTATCTAGAGCTATAGAAGATCGGTCAATGTCTTGAATTCGGACACATCTTCATAGTCGAATATTAACGGTAGGTTTAGTTAATCAAGTATACGCAAAATCACATTGACACGACATTTGATAAAGACCCCAGCTGTTAATGTCAACAATAGGGTTTTTAAGGTTAGTGAAATTTACTGTGGGAAAACACATTTTTAAACTCAAATGTATTAAAAATCTGATCAAGCTGGGAACTGATTTTCGGATAATAAGGTAAAACAATCAAATTGTTAAAGCTTGAATTCGAGAGTTTGGTGGATTGCGAGTCTCTGATTTGAACTTTAACTATTTGATTGTTTTACCCTATTATGTGACAATTTGTTCCAAAAATGCTAAAATTTTGTATAAATTTGAGTTTAAAGTTGTTTTTGCCGCAGTAAATAAAATAATCTTCACCAACCTTAACGACCCTATTGTTGCTATTACTAGCTGGTGCATCTATCAAATTCCGTGTCAATGTAGACTTGCGTATATTAGACTAACTAAACGTACCCCTAAGCTTCGACTAAAAGAATACGAGAGATATATCTAATGTCTGAACATTAACTGATCTTCCATAGCTCTACTTAGTTGAAATTCTAATCACAGGTATTTTATTTTGCGAAAATCATTCCACACTTCTCTTCATCAATGGAACTTAATCTTCGGGAATTACTCAATATTTTAAAACATTCTAATAATACTGTTTTTGATCGTTCTAGCATCCCTCCGTTTCCATATATTTAGGAGTCTATTCCAATTTAATCTGTTGCATGCCACCGAATCCACTCGCACCTATTTCTTATCTCCCCACTGTTGCTTCCTGGTTCAAACTTGTTCCTCTGTCCCTATTGGTTAAACCGCTTTGCATATGTTCGTCTCTTTACTTCTCTATCATCATCTGGTGTTCAGACACTGAAAAAAACTCTTGTTAATAGTACCGAAACTATAGTATGTTCACTCTTGTACTTTCATTTGTGCTTTATTCACGTTTTTTTCATACACAGGAACCACACCAAGCATTGGGGACTGGTTTACATTATGTCAATCGAAGGTAGCCTTCTTTCCCTGTGTATATATTCTTTGCTATAACTATAACTATATTTAATTTTTTGCAATGAAATATCCTACCAAATGATTTGAAGTACTCAAGTTGGCTGGCTTGTATTTTACTGTTACCTTTATGTTTCATTCTATGTGTGTGGTGCGTATTCTCCTAACACTGTTAAACACTTAGGATTGCTGATTAAATTGGGATAGCCCACTTTTACCCTAAGCGTAAACTTCATTTTTTTTCTGTTTCAAGTTCATCAGCCAAACACTATTTATTGCTAGGAGCAGCTGATTTGAATCCGACTGAGCGCTGGTTGTTCAATGTGATTTCCTTCTTTCAATAGGATGACCTTCTGACAAACGATTTGAAGCACTTAAAGTTGCTGTTTCTTCTTCTTTTATACTTTTCTTTACGCTTAAAGCTTGTTTTTCTTCTTATATTAAAAATATTCTTTTCCTATTTTATTATTTATTTTGTAGTTTGCAAACTCGCTGAGCAAGGAGTTCGAGCTCTGGTTATGGACGGACCTCCACGGCTAAGTCCTTTGCTGGCTACATATTCAAAGCATATGCAGATGCCCAGTATAGGAGGGACGGTGAATGTTCTACCAGATGCGAACGAGGCAGCTGCTTTTTTCATTCAACAGTGGAAAACTTTTGCTTTCATCTATACAACAGAAACAGGTAAGAAGTTCCGTTCTTAAACGCCGTGTATTATTCTTGTTTACAATGTATTTCCAAATTACCGCCCTTGTTGTATACTTTTAGAGTCCTTGTCAAAGATAAAATTTAAAAAAAGTAAGCTCATTAGAATTTTAAGTGGGGGAAAAAAACACAAATACAATCAAAAACCATCTTATAAGTATTGAGGAAAGCGAGACTAAAACTATCAAGACCTTTTTGATTTCGAACAAAAAACAGAAAGGAATTGGAAGGCGATCGTTAAAAATACCCCCGAGTTTAATCTTACAGTCAAGCGGTGGGGTGAGTTAAGTCTTCGTCTTTCGCACCTTGAGCTGGGGTTTGATTTTACATGCTAAGAGTTGGGAGCACTTTCTCTGATCGTTACAGAGTGGCCCAGAATCAACTCTAATGTAATGTCCCCGGTAGTTTCAGAGCCGGGAAAGTCAGCGTATAAATTGGGCGGTTGGAAAGTGTGGCATGGAGGTCCGGTGATTCCTATATCACCATCTACCATCCTATCTAAATTGTGGTTATATAGTGCGCACATGCACTAATATTGGCTTCTGATCATCATAAAGGATGATTCCCAAAAAGTCGTCAAGTGAAGGTCGTCGGCAGTGAAGGTCTAGAGAGTCGTAAACAACCAAACGAAACAGATTTTGTATGCGTTTTCCCCTTCACTTAAACTTTAATTTGCGATTTCTAATATGCATACTTTTTGTCTCCATTTTTCACAAGGATTCCAAAAATATACAGTCATTATACTTTCAACGGGCGTTAGGAGTTCATTATTCAGATTCACTATTTTATTATTATCACTATTATTACTATGGTAAAAGAATTTCCGCCCATGCAACTGTCCCGAAAAATTTGATTAGTCAATACCGATACCCCATTTTGAAATTTTATGGCTTGAGCATTTCAAAGTAGGGCTGTACAAAATTTGTCTTAACAGCTTGAAAAATGTTAAGCCTTCTTTCTTTTTTCATAGCAATGATTTTCAAAATGCTTACAGTTTGTCACCAATAAACATTTTTTAGGATTAGTATCTCCATACAGATTACTTGAACTTGGCCGACCTATTTAAATAAAAAGAATTATGTTTAAATTGTGGTTTATGGACAAAATCAATTCTTTTTACTTTTTTTCAATTATTGGTGCATTGCAAACTACCGGTGATATTTGCAAAGGGCTTTTTTTCAGACATGGATACAGGGTGTTCTGAAATTCAACTGACAAATTCAAAGGGGTGATTAAAAGACATCAAGTCATTGCTAATTAATCATAGAAAACAGGTCCCAAACCAAGTTTAAAGGGTGAAAATCACGAAAAACCCATGCAGGCCCTGAATCTCAAGTGTGGTCAATTAAGATTTGTAATACCTCTCTGAATAGCTGCTACTTGTGATATGGTTCGAGCAGGATAGTCCGCTAGCATATTATACCCCCCAAGTGCACACCACTTTCAACCAAAGAAGTGGACTGGATGCGTAGGTCCCATTGCATGGCCTCCACGTTCACTGGATCTCAATCTTTAAGAAGTTTGCTTTTTTCTACCGGGTCACCTTAAATCTCTAATTTATGCAACGCATGTGCACGCACCGGAGGATCTCATGGCGAGTATTGTTTTCGCTTCCTCAAAAATCAAAAGCACACCTGGCTTCTTCAAATGCGTCCAGGAACCGTTTTTACTTCGTTGTAGACTATGCAATTGCATTAGCACCACTTTGAGCAACTTTGTAATTATTGATCAAATAAACCTTTCCTGTAATCAGAAAAATTATAGTATTTTTTGTAGTTGTTTTCTAGTGAGGCGTCGAAATCTGCATATGTTTTTCGCTATTTTCTCCGTTTGTATGTGGTTCGTGACTTCATACTAGATGGTAAGTTTTCAAAACCGATTTTGGCTAAAACTTGGCGACTACATCGGCGCAGGGTCTTAAATGAAAATCTTTCTAATGTGATAGAATTTTCTTTCTATAATAATACAATAAGGTTTTAAAAAATAACTTTCCATCGAAATTTCACCAATTTCTTCATATTACGTTCTTTCTATGCAGGGCCGGATCAGCTTCAGAAGATTCTACGCCTTTTAGATTTCACTCCCAAGGTAGAGGCTTTCTGGCGTACGAATGGAGCAAAGGAGACTCTAGAATTCGCCAAATCTCTTCCGAATGTTCCATTAGTGATATCTTCCTCGGAATCATTTGTGGATGAGTTATTGTCTTATTTGGCTATATTGAGAAGAAGTTTTGATATAATGCTCTTAACACCTGTAAGTGTTTGTTTTTCCATTGGAAGGATTGGCAATAAGCCAACACTTCATACGAAAATGATATTTTTGCATCAAAACTTCCTTTAGTATTATTTCCAGATATGTATTTTATCAAGTTTCAGGAATGATACGTGAACCTAAAGATATAAAATGTGGGGGCCAATAAAAAGTAAATATTTTTTAAAAGAACTTTCTGAACAACACTTTCTTAAATGTTTTTTCAACTTATTATTAAAAGTGAAACAAAATAAAAATTTTATTTCAAATATATATCATAATGTAATACATGATGCACATTCCACTACAAAAGCATACATGGATTTTCCCTTAGCATCTTTATTCACTGAGATCTTCGAAATATGAGAACTTTGCAAAATAAATCAAGACTAAAATAACATCTAACATTTCTGATAAATATCAATAGTTTCAAAATTATCACGTGGAATTCGTCATTCATAAAGGTTTTCATTTATCTAACATGATAGGGTGGGTGAATGAATTTGTAATACATAAGATAATTTTAGAATCATTCTTTTTTTCCTTTCTGGTTCAGGTTGGTAGCGTACGAAAGAAGCTGCATCCCGGCTCCTACAGACTTATTCAATTCTCTTTTGTGGATCAAGACTCATCCACTCTGAAAGGCTTCGAAAACAGATGGAAAACCATTCGAAGAAGTTCCAATACAGACAAAGAACTGCCTGTGAGTTTAACTTAAACCTTCAGAATGCTGTCTCCTAATTAGTGTCATTGAAAAAGAGTATCGATCGTGATAATTTATATATATAAGAAAATTAAGAAAAACAATAAGTTTCATTTATTGCGCATAAGCTGCAAGTAAATAGAACTCATGAAATTAGTTCAAAATGAAGATAAAACAAAGGAAAATTACAGACAAATGAAAAAAGGGAAGAAGGAAAATTATTTAAAAAAGAAAAGGGATAGAATTCTTTTAAAAAAATCCGGAAAAAAATTATATAATCTTTTCATCAGCCCACACGATTATATCTGCAAAAAAGAGTGCTTTCTAATATTGTATTAATAAAGCCAAAGCAAAATATATCAATACAATAGTGTGAGGAGCACTCAAAATTTTTTTTACAAAAATTACAACAAATAAAATGGAACACAATAAGTCAAAATAACACGTAAAAACAGAAAGTAAAATATAAAGAAAAAACACAATAGAACATAAAACATAATCTATAAAGCGAGTAGCGAAATCTAATGAACTTACATGAACGGGAAATTTTTCAAGAATGATTTAAAATATTTTCGTAACAAGATTGCCAGATTGCAAAATATGAAAACAAACGTACAAAATGAGATAGCGTAACTAGATGTGCGTTCTTGCTGCATTACTGAAGTGCGTTTGATTTCTTAGTTACCAAGGATGGGCCCGAAAATGGATGTGCGCAAGGTAATATTATACTGGATAATTTTTTTAAAAAAACGTTGACTAAAAATAATTTTAGAAAATAAACATTTATTTAAGAAGAAAAAATAGAAAAGAGACAGAAGCAAGAATTATATGCACATAATTTTAGCCTCGGATTTGCCCGAAATGGATTTGCACATGGAAAAATTGTATAAATTAACAAGGAGTTTTATTGGTAAATAATTTTAGCCACGGATTTGCCCGAAATGGATTTGCACATGGAAAAATTGCATAAATTAACAAAGAAAAATTTTTTTAGTAAGTAATTTTACCCATATATATATATATATATATATATATATATATATATATATATATATATATATATATATATATATTATATATATATATATATTATATATATATATATTATATATATATATATATATATATATATATATATATATATATATATATATATATATATATATATATATATATATATATTATATATATATATATATATATATATTATATATATATATATATATATATATATATATATATATATATATATATATATATATATATATATATTATATATATATATATATATATATATATATATATATATATATATATATATATATTTTATATATTATATATATATATATATATATATATATATATATATATATATATATATATATATTATATATATATTATATTATATATATATATATATATATATATATAATCAGTTTTCTTTAGAGATACTTCAAGAACTTGGTTTATTCTTAGTTCAATGTAATAATTATAATTGAAATTTAATACATTTCAAACTATATTAACTACATTAAAAATTGTTTGGACTGGGTTAGCCTGAATGGTAGGTCGTTGGGTCGGGTTCGTGAGATCGCGATTCGAATCCCGCCTGTCGAAGAATGCCCGTGTATTTAATAGAGAACTGGTGCACGTAAATCAGTCAGGGTCACAAAGTCATCCATGTTCTCTTTAACAAATCAGTACCTCCGGAGGTACTGAATTGGAAATTCATTGGAATTGGTCATTCCCTGGTTCAGGTCTGTGGATGAGTGAATGGAGTATGAATGGGTCGTCCCTGCTGAAAGAGCTCTGACGTGTGTAGCTGAAACCGTATTCTTGGCCATAGATGGCGTCACAGGAAAACAAAAAACGAACCCTATGCCTTAAGTTCGCTTCATTTCCTATAGAAAGCTTGCTGGTATTGGTATGTAGTATTAGTAACAACAGCAACTATAAAAATCTTTTAATTCAAGCAAATATATGATTAAAATATATTGAAAATAGGACAGAAGAACGAAATTTCGCGGAATCTTTGCCAAGTGTGATAACAAACTTTAGATAAGTTTCTCTTTCTGGCAATTTTAGAGCTAATTTCAACCTTCAAAACTCTTGATAAATGTGTTTACTCCTTTTAAATTTTCTTATAACTAAACATTAGGATTCTAATTTATACGAGCTACAATAATCTAAATTTGTCTATTATGTGAAATACTGAAAATTAATCCATTATTTGGAATACTAAGTGGTCCATTACGTGGCTTATTCGAATTGTACGAGCTTTAAAAAACTTTTCTTGTACATACAGTTTTTTTTATTTTATTTTCAGGATAGTGCCATATTGAATCATGAAGCGAGCAAAGTTTTTCAAAACTTGTTCAATGAACAAAGACCTTCCGATTTTTCCGGACAAAAGTTCGATTGCTTTAATTACAGCGCTGGGATATCAACTGAAGATTTACAAAATGTAAGTGTTGAAACAGTTATTGCTCAGATTAAGTATATTTTATTCTGATCATACGAAATAGAATAAGCAAATTTAAAATTACAAGGCTACGGATTTGAACATCGATAGCTGCAAACCATTTACTGATTGACTGTTCAGTGCTGCTGATTAAATAAAGTAAAACCTTATACTTTAAAACAGTTTTCTTACGATAGATCTCTTTAAATGTATAACTTTAAAAGTTTAAGGTTGAATAAAAAATAGTCTAAAAAGTGCTTCGACGAGATATTACAGTTCAGCTATACACTATCTGGTTAAAAGTAACAATCTTCATGGTATAAGAATATCTTTTAAAGTTTGGACTGGATACCTTAGCTTTTGTGATTTTAAACATGAACTTAGATATATGTGAATATTCTGGACAATGCTGCCTTCCCCCCCCCCCCAACTCTATGAAAATATTTCTGTGAAAGTATTCTTTTCCAGTGGAATAACTGCTCGATTCACACATCGACGTAGCCATTGTTTGACGAAATGAATGTTCAAAAATTGGACTGGCCTTTTCAGAGCCCCAAAATAATTACCATAAAAATACAAAATAATTTACCCTTTGGGTGAATTATAATGAATCATTAATAGCTAAATCGAATCTTTTCACTACCAGCACTTACATGAGTTCTGCTAGATGCCTGAAACTCACAATTCCTATGGCCACCTATCAAAAGCACGTGGAAAGTGTCCCCAGACATGACAGGGTGCCATCAAATGTAAACGGGAGAACAACAACAGCACATAAACATAGGCTCTGAACTCTCCTAGTCCGTACCATGGGTGTCCGGTTATTTCTGACCATATAATGTGCCTCGAGAATTCCTCGAGAACACCAGAATCGAAGCTGGCTTTTACTATGACTACGAAGATAATGGACAACTAGTCAACTTTTCATTTTTGGACGTAGCTGAGTTGATTATTAACCGAGCTTGAAACCGAAGCGTAAATAAATGCCTCACCCAGGTCTGTCTTTGCTCTAAATATAAACAGTAACCAGATCTGAATCGTGCGTATAGTTTGTCTAAAATAAGAATTCCTCCAGACTTTCGTCTGGACCTGTCGCGGTGACCATGGTGACGAGGTATGACCATTTCAAGCAGGGGTGCAGGGTCACTTTTTTTTAGTGGTTTCAGCTCGATTCGGCGAGAGAAGGGGAATTTCTTCGGTCTATTGTGTTAGTCCTAAAGTGAAGTTACCCTTCCTAAAATGCACCATTCTTGTTTCCTTAGCACCAGACGGCTTCATACTTTGTGGCGGGAGGAGTTCTTAGCCTAGACAAATTATAGAGACTTATCCAATACTCAAACATACACAAAGCAGAGATCGTTACGTAATATACCCGTTTGAACCTCTTTCCAGGCTTCGGAGATCACCTCTTGTTGGCAAATATTTACATCAAAAATGAAACAGTTTAGAGGATCCTCTTCTCCATTTTAGCTGTGTATTGAGTATGTGAACTTAACCGTTTCACATCCTTTAGGTTGGGAGAGTCCTGTCATTTCTAGAAATGTACTCTTATTCCTGCAGCAACAGACAACCTTAGACTTTACAGTCGGCACTGTTCTTTTGGTAACCGGACAGTACCTTCATTTTTATGTAAAAACCAAAATGTAAAGAGGGACTCAAAGTAATATATATATAAATCAAAATACTATGACAACCCTAAAACCATCATTATAATAGGAGTGAGCGAAAAATATCAGAAGGTGAGTTGCAGTTCAATAACACAAAATTTTATGAGTCTTTTATCAGCTCCAGATCAAGTCCAATCATATTCAATTTAAAAATAATTCTGTTGAATGTAGTAATGTTTCATATGTATATTGTATAGTTGAAAGTTTGGCGGTGATATCTTGATAATAATAAAGATTTTAAATGTTATATGTATTCAAGTATTTTCATGCCGTTCTTTCTGAGATGTCAGTTTCATTAATAACTTTTTAATAACAAGTTATTAAATTTATGAACTGTTTTTTATTGTTATGAAAACGTTTATACAGGTGCTCGTGTCAGAAGGATTAAGTGGAGAAATAAAATTTGATTCTGAGGGAAGAAGAAAAGGTTACAAGCTAAATATCTATGAAGAAAGGCCAGTAGATTTGAGAAAGGTAATTTATACATTTATTATTATTATTTTTTTTAAATTTAACCTGCGCAACCAAAGAAAGTAAAAAAAAAAAAAAAAATTAAAAGCAGGTTGAATTTTGTTTAGTGTCATGCCATTGCAGGGATCTTTTAACGAACTTTTTGGAATAAAATATATTGCAGAATTATTTAAATATTAGCATTAAATATCGTGGCATTGTTGGTTGAATTTCGTTTGATTTTGGCTGCTTTTATTTTCGATAAAACGCCAAAAATAGATCTCTTAAGTTAAAGGGTCTCCAATGATAATGACCTATAATGGAGAAGATTACTACCTGTGCTACAGAATTTTTATTCACTGCATTGTAAAATAAATAATTTATTTTTGATCAGAAATATGATCTTTATTGTATCTCTTTAAATACAAATAAAGATTATATTGCCTTTTTTTTCTTGTTCACAAACTTGAATTATTTTATGCAGACAACTTTTTACTTGAAATCTAAAACCTCAATTCAATTAAATTAATCACGTCAAAGCATTCGCACTCTTGGCGATTAAATATGGTAACAAACATAAATTTCTTATGGTTACATATGTTAACTCTTTGTTATCAAATGTACTTTGAGCAGTCATCCACTCCAAAAACATTCAGCGTTTTTTATTTAGTGTCTTCATAAACTTGATACTGCGAAAATTAAACATTTCAATCTTTTTATTTCCTTCAAAATCCTCGTCAGAATCTTCATCTACAAAACATTAAAGCAATGATTTTTATTCACATTTCATATTTTTTTTAATATTGTGTGTACATAATCTGTGTATTTCAGATAGGATGGTGGTCGGCTAACGAGGGTGTACAGCTTTCAGAAAAAAATATGCAAATGTCTCCCACTTCGGCTGCTCAACAGGATGAACGCGCCACGCATTTTCGGGTTACAAGTATTATAGTAAGTATAATACAGTGATTTCCGATTTACCGAGATAGTATTATCGAACAAAATAAGAAAGCGCTAAAATGTGGTGGTGGGAAGTCCGCACTCCAACCTTCCTATTGTATATGGACTCGTTCATCCAATCTTGATTCCAGATGTACTGTACTTGTAAAGAGTTGGTCTGAGATAAAAGAATGATAAGCCACATTTTTCGAAAGTGACAATTTTATATCAAGGTGTTCCTTAGTATTGTTTGCAGACATCTATTTTATAAGTATACAGGATCCCTCGTCCCTGAAAAACCACGTTTGCGAGTGATTAAACTTAAGCAAATTCTGGTTAAATTTTTTAAAAAATTTGAAAATATAAAGTTATTACACAATAAATCATTAATAATTTTAATATTATAAAAATAAGTGCTTGATATAAGTCTTCATGTTATATTTGAATAACTTATGGTAATATATATCAAATTTTATGTCAAATTTTTAAGTTTTTCAAAAGATTTTTTTTTTAAGGAAAAAAAAACTAGATTTCTATGAAGTCAATAATATGTTATTTCTATATATCATGCTTCCATCTAGTGAACATTCCAGAAACTTGATATTTTCCTTGAAACTAAAATATTTTCCAAAAGACAATACTGAGACAAAGTTATATGTAAAAGTGACATCTTTAGAAAAAATATGAGTAATGACCTTATTGCAGTAAGCCCCTAACTACAATATATATGGACTCAAAATCGGCTGATCCATAGACAATAGGAATGCAGAATGTGCGGTCTTTAATTTATCTGGATAAATTGCAATTAGATAATCCAATTTCAGTTAATCGAGAATTTATTATATATATATATATATATATATATATATATATATATATATATATATATATATATATATATATATATATATATATATATATATATATATCCCACTAAAATATATTTTCTGTTTACAGAACAAACCATTTTTGTTCGAAAGCTCAGATGGCAATTTGCAAGGTTTCATTATTGATTTCTTAGAAGAACTGAAGACTGTCCTTCGTATATCATACAGCTTAAATTTAGTGAAAGATGGTAAATATGGTATGGTGAATCCTGATGGCACATGGAATGGTATGATTGGAGAACTTTTGAGAGGTGTAAGTTACCATCATTTCTTTTCAGGGGTTACGTGAGATTTAAGGACTAAAAATAAACGTATTTTCTTTAGATTATTTTTAATATTATTAAATACTCTATTTTAATCAAACCGTGTTAAACTCCTCTCCGTTTCTTGCAACGGAGAGGAGTTTAATACGATTTGAAGAAATTTTTAAACATTTTTAGAGTGTTGAACTCTATATAGTATAGTGGACTTTTGCTGCAAATATAATATGAAGCTACGGTGAATTTTAGTATCGTACTTCTTAACCGGTCTGACGTCTTGAACGAAGATTTTTGATCTTATAAAGTTGCAGTAAAACAGAGAACAATGAAGATTTTCTTAGAACTTTTAGTGTTTAAATGAGGCAGTTCTTACAGACAGAACCAATTCTTTTTGACCCCAACTGATTAAGAAATGGTAGTTGAACCCCTTCAGGTGTTCAAGATCTACTGGTTCAAGCACAAAAACTAAATATATACATCGAAAGAAAACGTAAAATTAGTGGTTGTGAGAAAAATCATAAATATTTATAATTGGCCAAGTTTTTACGAGACTTGTAAAAAGCTGTGAGAGGCTAGGTTGGTTAAACTTGCTTATATAAAATAAAACACTTAGATGATTTATTTACATATTACAGTTAGGCCTCTTATTTGCCACTTAATTTGTATATAATTTTGAGATTTGGTGTCCTATACTTGGACGTTGTTATGTTACAATATAGTGGCTGAATTTCAAAGTTATTGATATGTAATTTAAGAATATACAGGTTATCATATAAAGCCACATAAAATTCTCAGTCGTGAGCATGTAATGTTTACACCTTTAAATTTGTACGAAAACATGACTCAGCTTAACAGTTTATGAAGGTTGCAGTTAGTTTGCACCATATTATTGTTCAAAGTACCGATGTCATGGTTCAACGTTGAACCTTATTTTATTAGAGTGCCTCTAACAATCGAATCATTACTTCTTACTAAGTATTATTTTTGATTCACTCTACAGGAAGCAGATATGATAGTCAGTGATCTAACAAAAACAAAATTCCGTGAAACTGTAGTAGATTACAGCAAACCTTTCATGACATTTGGACTGAATATCCTGATGAAGAAACCGGACAATATTCAGCACGAAAGGTCCTCATTCAGTCCTTTCAGCTTTTTGAAGGTGTGGTCAGCCGAGACATGGACTGTAGTCATACTATCTCTGTTAGTGTTGTCTGGGACATGTTACCTAATTAGCAGATATGTGGCACCACCAGACCGGGTACGAGCCTTGGAATCTAAAGGGACTGATAATCTTTCACCCTGTGGCAGCTTGTGGTTCACGTGTTCATCGTTGTTACTGAGAGACACGGGTATCTATCCTAGGTAAGTGTGTAGAATTAATCTACAAAACCTATTTTAAAGAGGGCTCCCTTTAGAATTTCTGTATCTGACTTAGAGAGTTATGACGTTAACAATACTCGTAGTTAGCTAAAAGATAAATTTCCTGAAAAAAATCAAACGAAAATTCCCTGGTAGGTTTTACATGGAGTCACTGATAATGTATCTTTACCTCGCGAAACTTCAAAATCATTAAAATGTATTCTTTCCTTTTTCATGAATAAAAAAAAATCTAAATTAATCAAAGTTAAATATATAAGCAAAAAAAAAATGTTAAATCTGTATATTTTATTACATAAAACACTAATGTGTATATTGTTAAAAAGCCGATGAAATTTCTTTTCAGAGTTGGTAACGAACTGAAAATTGAAATATCAAGTGAGTGAGCACTCAAAAGCATGGAAATTAAAACAATGTCTAATAAAAGAAGGTATTAACTAACTAACGACATCAATTAAAGAAAAGGGACCCGTGTCTGATTTAAGCGTAAATTATTACCATTTAGGCATGCTTTTTCAAATACCATAAATTGAACTTTAAGTTAGGGTTCCATAACTTATTTGTGACCCCCGGGTCACTAGTGTCCCTTTTATGATACTTTAGGCCGGCCAGGTGGCCGAGCGGCTAGCGTGCCTGACTGCGAAGCCATAGGCTGCGGGTTCGAATCCCGCTCTGGGCATGGATGTTTCTCTCTCTCTTTGTGCTGTCCTCTGTTGTGTGTGTGTATGATGTGTGAATGTGGCCCACCCTAGAAACGGGTTTGTGGCAGTATGGCGTGGGCAATGTTGCTCGTCTCCGTGACTTTGGTTCACAGGTGTCCACTGGGTAGCGCGAAATGAGCAACAATTCCGGCATAGTATGGCGAAGAACGGAAAGTTCAGTGCCTGCCGTTAAAAAAAAAAAAAAAAAGGATACCTTAGTGGCCGATTATTCTGTTAAAAATAATTGTTGTTACTAATCTCGGAATCGTCTAGCAGCGCTAGACGACTCCCATGAATCCGAACACCTCCAAAAAGTCCATAAAAAGACTGGAGTCTCGCAGGACCTCATCTTTACCGAACCCCAAACAAGTCAGAACATGCGCAGGGGAGGCCATGCTGTCGAAAAATAATTGTTTAATAGAAAAGTGAAATCGATTTTAAAGTTATTTCAGGTGATAATTAGCAGAGCAAAATTCGTAGCTGATGCTTATACATATTTGACGAACTAGAATGTTTAGTGTTTTTATTATAAATAAAACGATAAAAAAGAACAAATTTGGCGGATCAACAGTAGAGGATACTTTAAAAATAACAACTAAACTATTGGACATGATCGCACGACATTGCTGCTTTAGTTAAGCAATAAAAACAATGCCAAACTACACATTTCCCTTTCTTAGTGTAAGTAATTTTTTTATAATTTATCAGTATCATCGTAATTTTGCCTGTTTCAGATAATAAAATTAATTAATTCTACTTGAATTTTTTTTTAAATTTTAATAAAATACAAACATGTTAGAAATTAAAACGTTTAGTAGTCAACGCTAAAATTGACAGTTACTAAATTTCGTTGAATAAACTATGTGTAAACTATGTTGAAACAGATGTATAGCTCGTAAGATTTTTCAAATTTATTGACAGCTTGTGGCGCAAAATGTTTAAGATCCTTACTATCCTATTGATGCAGATGAGACACGGGTGTCCCTTTCATATTTTTTTCTGACGCTTTAATTACAAGCAAAAATATATTATGGTATTTTTAATAATTAAAAAACAGTCTAATAGTTACTAAAAAAGTCTGTTAGAGCATCGGAACGAATAACAATTGTACTAAAATATAAAATCCAAAAAAAAACAAAAAAAATAGTATGAAATTTCTTTTTCTCATTTATATTCAAAATTTTATCAATAACTGATTTTGTAAATAAATTTCAATGATGAAAAACAGTTTCTTCTAAATCTAAATAACTGCAAATTTGAAAAATTGTTTAGAATATTTAATTTATAAACTCAACAAAAAAAAAGACACCTGTGTCTCATGTTGTATTTCAGAACCATAAATTATTAAGTTGCAAAATATAATATTTTAACCTAAATCAATATAAAATGTTTAGTGAAAATTCTGCGTCAAAGGACAAAGCAATGTCATTCAAGAGTGAGATTCTTTAATTCATTATTTAATTTAATTTCCAAAGTGGCGTTTTCTGATTTATTTCATCTGCAGGACGTTCTCTCATCGTGTCTGGGCATGTTTATGGTGGATGATGTGCTTTTTTCTTGCTGTAGCTTACGTTTCTCACCTTAGTGCCTCGCTCTTACAGACGAGAAGAAGCATCACAACTACTCATTCCAGGAAGACTTCTCAAGAAGTCATTCAAGTAAGCTGTCTTTATGTTACCTCCTTTTTAACTTCTTCTCTGTCGGATTTATTATTTTTTTTTTGAATATCCGATCCAAAAAAAAAAGCTTTTTTTTTATTGCTGAAAATTAATATATGTTCTATCCTAAATTCGAAAATGAAAAATATTTCCGTCAGCAAGCAGTTTTTTGCTTAACCTGTTGGTGGTAAAATATGTGATGTCCCGTCCACTTATATCCAGTTTTCCCTGCACTGAAGTGCAGTCAAGTTTTATTTTAGCGTAAAAATCACATTTATCACAAAACTGAGATAATTTATTTCAGATTACATGCAACGTTAACGAAAGCGAAATTGAAGAGAGTTGAAAATGATTTTGATTTCAATTCAAGGCGGGAAATCTTGCGAAAATTGAGAGGAAAATAGGAGTAGTTGCGCCAACTCTTAGCAATAAATAATCAGAAATACAAAAATAATCGTGGGATTTAAAGAGTTCGGTAAGCAGCGACGAATTAAATTTCAGTGATGTCACATGGATTCAGTCACATGGCATGCGACGCCGACCATTCCGGCACAAAAACGCAGAACGTTTGAGATACGACGTCGTCAAAGAAGGGGTTAAAAACTCATTAAACTGCCAAAATTCTCGTGCATAATCGCGTATTTTCCAATACTTTTACAACTCGATTATTGCATTTTCTTTTTAAACTTATTTTGGAGAAACAAAGTGATTCGAGTTAAAAAAATAATACAAAGTGTCTTAATTAAACTTTTCGAAACTTCTAAGAAAAGTAGGGGCATTCTTAGGACTCGAAATTACATAGCAATGCAGGATCATCGTAGATTCGTAGTAAGTCGTAGATTTCTTTGCGTGAAAGTACCAAGCATTCTTGCTTAGAATAAAAACTACTTCGAATACTTCCATTGACGCGTGTTCTTTTTGTTTTTGCACAGTTATCAATAAAACGATTTCGAATCGTTAGAATACACCCTACCCCTCTTAAGATTCTGAAACAAGTGATACACCCTGTGTTAATTATGCATCGAATTATATTTTGATCTGAAGATATGCGGTTGCAGTATTTCTTTTTAAAACTAAAATAGTATAGTTACATATGAAATTATCAACTCAGCTTGCGTATAAATTCCCTAGTATTTCTTTTCGTTTCAAATAGCTACTTTAACATCACTATATAACGTGCCACGTATATGCAACGTAGGTGATAAAATAGTTTAACTTTGTGTGTGCGAGGGTGGACTTTTGCATTCGGAATTTCGACAATTTTGCGACTAGCTAGAGAACTAAATTTTGTACTGAAGCTCTATGTCTGACCTCCAGAACCTGATCTAGAATTGCGGAAACCCTAGGTAGTAACTTTAAGCTTATATTTATTTCAATTTTTGTTAACTCATAACTTCAATAGATAATTAATTCTTAGGGAAAAACATAAAAAGAAAGTATTTGTATCATTTACGGGGCCCACGAAAATTCGGGCCCCGTAATTGGTATCAAAAAGCCTGGGCCTCTCTGGCCTTATGATAAATCAGACACTGATGTCTATCTGTGTACTTGTTGACAATACAAGTTACAGTCATTTTCTAGTCACTCCAAGCAACTTTTTTTTCGCCATCTTTTTGCCACATGAAGTTTATCGGCAATCGAAATTCCGACCACTTTAGATATATGTATTGTTCAACAAGAATGAGTTGGCTAGATTGATCCTAAACAAACGAGAAAAATTTATCCCTTGTTTAGTCTCATGTCTCTCTCGAACGATCTATTGAAATTTTTGAATGGTTCTGGGGTTCGGTGGCTGATACTCCTTGCACCTGTCCAAATTTCAGGACACTAGCACAAACTCTTCCTTTTATTAATAGAGATTTTTTTTTCACGCAGGACGTTCTTGAAAAGGGTAAACCAGATCTAGGAACTCTATGGGCTGGATCAACTAATCGGTTCTTTAGAGTAAGATATATTTCATTTTATTTTTCGTTAGTGGTGATGAATAACCGATGTTACATTTAGCGAACCCCTAATTTTGAATCCAACTCAGCTGAGTGCCTTAAACTTGAAATAAACCTTTAATTTCAAGCTATTCCGTGCTGATCAACCAAATATACATTAACGTTTAGAATCCTTCTCAAAAATTGAATAAAAAAACAAACATGATATTGAAATCGCTTCTGAGGAAGGCAGTATTGAAAACAGTATTACATATTTTATTGTCTAGTTAAACTTTGAAGTGTTTCTAATAATTATACTCTCTTTTCCTTGTGTATGACATAATTTGTTCACAATAAAAGAAAATTATAATAAAGTTCGTAGACAAATGTAAAATGTATTTTCCACAAAATTTTTAAGTTACTTGAATTATTACTTTTTGCATAAAAAGTTCAAATTGGTCCCAAGTATAACAGAACACTCTCCCCTAATTCCTATAATAATATGAAAGGAGGCCATTACATTACGGGTCGAGCCACTGACTAAATAAAAACAAACGTTAGATGAGTTTTGATCGAATGCACAGCTTTTTGCATTTTAAAAAGGCTGTTTTTTATTCTCCTCTGCAGAATTCAAGCGTCGGAATGTATGAGAGGTATGGGCGATATATGGAGAAAAATCCAGATGTTCTGACCGGAACATACGCAGATGGAGCAAAAAGAGTTCGAGAATCGGATGGATCTTATGCTTACATCATGGAATCGCCATCTAGTGACTTCTATGCCAACACTCAGCCATGTGATCTGTTTGTTTCTGCTAGTTATCTCACAACGAAGACTCACGCTATAGCCTTGCCAAAGAACTCTAATAACAAGTATTTTATTACCTTTGAACTTTTACATATATCATAAATGATGCCACACCTATCAATATTTTTTACTATCTCCTCCTCTTTGTCACGAAGTGTCACGCTATACTATATAAATATAGAGCATATTTCAGATTTTATTTTTTAACTCAATTATGTGGATTAATAACGAATGTAAAAATATCAATATCAACGATTATATATGTATGATTCAATCAGAATGAGTTGGAAGTTGTAAAGAAGGCTTAGCGGAAGAGTTCACTTTTTGATAGGTTGGGAAAGTGAAAGCGCTTGGAATATGAGCAAAATGGTACGCCATCACATTGGCATACTATTTCATTCTTTGGTTCACTAGGATAGAAAGCTTTATTTAATTAGTTGGAATTGTTTTCTTTAACATATTTCTTTCTTTCTGAAAAACACAAAATGTCTCTTAAAGAGAAAACAGTGCGTTTTAAAAAAACGAAACATAAGCCATTTTTAAAAAAACAAAATCTAGTAGACGTAAACTTGTTGATTATTTTTTAAATAATTTTTTTCCTTCTTTTTATTGATTATAATTTTTATTGCTGGCTAAGCCCTTATCTATTTTTTTCACTCTCACAATGTATGTTGTATTTCCAAAAATTCTTTAAAAATTATATAAATCGAGTTAGTTAGTTTTAATCTATTTTATCATATGAAAAATAGTAGACATAGAAATATAATATCAAAATATTTAACCAACTCATGTTAGATGTTTTTATTTTATACAAAATGTGTGACATCACTCTTCTTGTTTCCTCTTTCTTACCCTTGTCACAATTTCAAGAACCCCCTTCCTCCCCACCGAAACTAAAAGTGACATTATTTGTGGACGTATCCTTATAAAAGCTTGTTAAATGTTTAGATTTGAATATTTTTTCTGCATTTCAGAGAAATGATAGATCATGGCGTTCTACTACTGTTAGAAAGTGGTACTCTCCGCATGCTCTATGAAAAATGGTGGCACAACTATTCTTTCAACTGTGAAGATCCTAACATGGATATCTTAAGCGTAAGTTTTCTATTCATGAAATATCATACTAGTACATAATTAAATAAAACTATAAAACATGCACCACTTATTGTTTCAGATAAATTGACGCAATTAATGTGTATGCTCTATTTAAAAAGGAAAAATAACAAAAGTAAAGAATGTTCGCAGAATTTAATCATGCAAGGCTTAAGTTCAAACTAAGAATTATCTTGTCTCCAAACGATTTGAAAAATCAATGAATTCAATAAATATGAATGGTGAGCTGCATTTGCTTAAGAAACCAGAGCGCTTATTCATCCAAAAATGGTTACAAAGTTAGACAACAGATGGTGCTATTTATGCAGATGGTGATGCACAGACAGCAGCTATTTATGTTTTTAAAACCACACTATGTTCCAAGAAAAGGTTCTTTAGAAATATCAGGGTTCATACAGAGATCAGAAGAAATCCAAGGAGTCCAAAATTTTAAGGACTTATCAAAAATTAAAAAACTGTAAAAGATAACTAGACAGTTTTTTTTTTGGAATTAAAAATCGGTTATTATAAGGAACTCGCAAAAATGTATAGTTTGCACATTTTTTTTCTAGCCCTTCACATAAATACATTTTCCAGTTTCAAATATTTTAATAAATCTTTTTAAAGTACAGATGTTAAAGATTAATATAAAAACTTACCAATCTTATATTTTTAAATTTGAATACATAAAAAAATCTAAGGCATTTATTACAAAAAAAATCACAGTAAATTATTAATTAAGTTTGCTTGTAACATGTAAAATTAAAATTATTTGTTGTTTTTTTTTATCTTCTAACTTTTGCAATTCAATTTTTTTTCTTTTAAAGTTTTTCTTAAACTATTAGATTTTGACAGCTAAGTCATATCATTTAGTTTCCCTGTTTGGATAGCAAATTCATCAGCGTACTTTGTAAGGTCATCTATGCAACACAATCTAAGGAGTTTCTAAGGACTAATTTAGAAATCTAAGAAGTTTCTAAGGACTAATTTAGAAATCTAAGGAGTTTCTAAGGACTAATTTAGAAATCTAAGTAGTTCCAAGTACTACTTGGAGACTGTTTTATTTCCAAGGAGTGCAAGGAGTCTGTACACACCCTGAATATATGATTAAAAAAATTTCTATCGCTTAATAGGTAAGGTTTTCAATACAAAAATATTAAAAAATCAAATGCCTTAACTCTATTACCATTAGACAACTACTGTTCCAGAAAATAATTTTAAATATACGACTTTTTTAAAATTTGATAACTCAAAAGCTATTCAACAGTTTTCGTTAAAATTTTGCCAAAATTACATTCTTTAAAAATTATTATTTGCATGAAATTATTTTTGGATAAAGGAATTTTATAAATGTGAGCAAAAATATTTCGATTTCACTTTCAAACTTTTTGAGTTATGGCGAAATGCGCAAAAAGGAAAAGTAACATTTGGGATTAAACTTTCAGCCATAAGAAAAAGTATGTCTTTTAAAGAAAGTATGTCTTTGTAACCGATTTCGTAATTTAAAATATCACCTGCACTAACTAATTAGTATATTTGAGGTCATTCTCTCAGACCATTAAAATTGAGTCCTAGTAAGTGAAAAACTGATCGTTACGACCAAAAGTTATTCCGAGTGTTCAATTTTTTATTTTGAACACTGTACATCTCTAACAAGCACCTTCTATGCTGATAAAGTGAAATATATGTAAGTTGACCAGTTGAGGTGAATAGCTTTAACGTGAATAGCTTTTTCCAACTTATAAAAAAGGATGGAAAATTTTTTTGGGTTTTGCTAGTCCCTCGAACTGCTGACGTAATTTCTTTCAGGCCATTTTGCAATACAAAAATTCAATGCATTTCCACAGATTAAAAAAAAAAAAAATCATATTTTCAGTTATTAAGGTTGCTTATTCTTAGTGTACTCAATTCACAGTTAAAAAAGGAGCAAAAATGCCTCATTACATTGCAGATTAAAATTATACATATATTTTTAAAAGGTTGGTGGAGGCACTGAAATGAAATTTTTTTTTTTTCCTCTTTGCAGAAAGTTTACAACAAGTCCCTAAGACTGCATGAAGTTTCAGGAGCCTTTTACATACTAATAATTATAACTCTCCTATCATTGGCAGCAGCTACTATTGAAAAGTATACATCTGCTAAAAAGATCACACTTGACTAACTAAAAACACCATCACTTAAAGATCTCGTGGTTCTCCTGTATTTGACGAGTTGTTCAACTGACATAATTGCTGGAAAGTGAAACTCTGTACAAAAGATTTTTTGATTTTATGCTTTACTTATAGTGTGATGTCATTTTTTAGTGTTAAAAAAAATAAAGTTTCAGGTGTTTTTATTAATATTTTAGCCTAAAAGTTTTTCTTTTTAAAGAAAAACCCAAACGGACAATTCAAGGATAAAACACTCACGGAAACTGTAAGAATTTTATACATTTTTTTTTTTAAATCAATTAATCAGTTGATAAGAAATTTAAACTAAATTCCATTTTAAATTGATTATAACAGTGTGCCTTGTTGCCATATTACAAAACTATAATACATTATTCTATGGAATCCACATTTTTTTTTCTTCACAATGAATTCCACAAACGAACATTGATAGCATGGCTGAGGTAACTCTAAAAATATTAGTTGCAGTGGCTTTAAACATGAAAAATAATCTCCAAAATAGTCTCCTTCTCACACATCTTTTACAATATTTATGCTTTAATAACATAATCTGCATAATGTTAAATAAGCTGCATGCATGTACATATATATATATACAGTAAAACCTCCGTTAAGCGGACATTCTTGGGACCGGAAAATTTTTTCCATTTATAAGAGTTGTCCGCTTACAGGAAGGGTACCCTAATAAAGAAGTTAAACACTGTTAATTGCTTTTAGAATATTTTCAAAGATTTAGAAATAATTTACGATAACTATCTACAAGATATTTATTTCAACTTGAGGAAAGATAAAATATAATATATAAGGAAGTTTGATATAAATACATAATTCTAGATGTAGCTACACATAAATGAATATAATTTACCGATTAGCATAGATACTCAAGTTAGACGTATGATACCGAATACGAGCTTTCAGTCCTTAGTTGGTTTCAATTATTAAGTTTACATCCTCTTACATTGATAGGGAACATGGTTAATACCGTCTTGAAAGTAAACCTCCCATGATTCACAGTTAAGTAATGAGGACCTATGGAGTTGATTATTCACAATTGATCAAGTGTCTGAATAAGCGTTTCACTTATACAAACACATCAAATATTATATTTATGTTCTCTTTTTTACCCCAGCTGTGTTAAATACAGTCTTCAAATTGATAAGAAAATTAAAGAAATTTTTAATGGGGAAGAAGCATTTAAGATGTCATTTCAACTTGAGGGGTCTCATAACCTGTGTGGTCCAGAATAGATCAAAAGATGCTGATGTCCGGTTTCAGGAGAGCAGTACCATTTCCTCTCCTTTCCTTACAATGATAAGGCAAGGTGACAGGAGAAAGATTGATTCTTTAGTAGTGAAAGTTAGTTATGGATAAGGCAAAAAATTTACATGTTTTAAAAATGACGAAAAGTTTAATTTTTCCCCCTTGCAATTTAAAGCAGAAAGTTTTTTTTTTCAAATTTAGAAAAAGCAGTGTCTGGTTTGAAGAGACAAAAAATAACGTTTCAGAGCCAAAATGACAGTCTGCAGGGAGTTTCTGCTTTGCGGAGAATACACATAATGGTTTATTCATAGAAGATTCCCAGGGGATTAAAAATATACGTACAGAAACTATAAATTTATCAATACTAAAAATAGCAAAAAAGTTCTTAAACAAACTTTTAAAAAAGCATCATCATAATAAAATTATGAAAAAGTCATGTTTATATTAAATTGAACAATTCATTAAACACTAATTATAACAATCAATAACTTGAGAAGTTCTGTTATTTTAAACTATACATACGAAAGCACTGTTGATTTGCGAAAGAAAAGAAGGATCACCCATTGTGGTTCTATGGCAGCCTTCAATTAGTGATTCTTAATTAATGTCAACAAAATACAACTGCATTAGAACACAGAATTTAAATTTCTTTGCTTATGTTAAAAGGCATAACTCTTTTGAATAATGTAACAATTTATTGATACAATAAACAAGCAAATCAGTGACAGATACAATGAAAATAGAGAGAAAAAAAAATTACATTATGGTTCAAGATTTTGCAGCTGCTGAATTGGCTTGCTGTGCAGCTAATGTTGCTTGTATTTTGCTCTCCATGGTTTCAATTACAACTAAAAAGGAAAATGAAAAAATTTAAAATACAACTTTTCTTCAAAAATAAACTTAAAGTAATATTGTGTTTTGAAGAGTGATCAGTACGGTTTTTTTAGATTAGTTATATAAGAAAATTACATTTTTAAAAATGAAAAGCCATTCAATATAATCAATGTACAACTTTTTGATGAATTACGAAGCAATCCAGAAATAAATGATAATTATCTATGAGTCAGGATAAGTATACATCAAAATGCTTTGTAATCTAGTTTAGATGTACTTGCATTAAATTTTCTTTTTTAAAAAAGATAAAATTAATTTGATCCTATATCACCAGTGTCAAACAGATAAGTCACTGATTTTACTTTGAATTGAAATCTAAATACATTGGACGAATTATTATAATATTAATACATTAATTAATGTTCAGGTTTAAGTTTAATTTATCCTAGGTAATATAGAGTTGTTATTAATTAAATTTCATTTAAAAAGTAGAAAGATATAGAAATTTAAGAATTAAAACCTTTAAGTTCCAGTATGTTGCATCTCTAATTTAGTAGCAGCAATTGGCATTTATTTTTGAAAGTTTAATTTTTTATATTATTATAATTTTACAGTGTTGCGTATAATCTTGCACCTATTAACAATTTAAAAAAAAAACTTCCTGAAAGTGTTTGTTTGCAATTACAGGACCCTATTTGTGCAAATTCAATAAAGCAAGACCCTGGTTGAAAGAACGTGACTTAATGCTAATTTTAGATTCACAAATGTTTTATAAATGGATAAAGTCAAATTCTAATCCTATTATTTATACAAATCCAACATAAGCATAAAAACTGAAAGATTATTCTGCTTTTTAGTTTAATTAATAAATCACACTAGTAATAAATTGTAGAAATATGCTTATCAAATACTGATAATACAGTGCTTAACAGTTACATTGTTAGAACAGTTATATAAAGCCTCTTCAGGCATAGGGCCTAAGCCTTCAAGGCCTGCGCAATACATAAATAGAAACAGAATAAAAAATGAGTTTATTTAAAATATAATAAAATAATATATAATATAATATATAATATAATAAAAAAGTACAGAATTAAAAAAGTCAATAACAACCATAAAAAGTTAAAAATTCATGTTACTGATTAGTTAGAGATAAAAATGTGTATAAAAAAAGAAATCTTTACATACCTTCTCTAGCTATAAGTTTTTCTTTCATAATCTGTTGAACTTTTTCAATCTGTGTTGTAACAAACTTAACTTTTCTTTTAAAGTAATCAATAGCATCTTTTAAATCCTGGGAAAAGATTGATTCAACAGATTAATGATTATGAAAGTTTTAAAGTAATTTTAAACAAATCATAAAAAAAAAAACACTGGAAATCACACACTTATTTTTTGACATTAAAATATTTGATTTAATGATTTTAATCATTAATTATTATATGCATAAGAACTTAATAAAATGTATTTTTACTCTTAAAAAAGAAACACCTCATCTTATTTTTCTACAGAATAAAGTTATCAAAACAATTAAGTAATTGTAAGAAAGATTAAAGTAAATTAAGATGTTTACAAAAAAATTTTATATACCTTCTCAACGTAATAGCCAGTTCCAACATCTATTAAAACTTTCTTTGTGTCATCTAATTGTCCAGGTACATACATCTTTCATTAATTCAAGAAAATGAATTTCATTTTTAATTAAAGTTCAAAAATAAGTGAAGAGATGAAATTGTGCTTTTTTATAAGATTACATAATACATGTTTGAATATATTACATATAGGTGGGAAAGTAAAAAAGATGTAAGAAGGCCAAGTGAAAGCCAATGTTACCAAAGCAAGTTAAAAACATAACATTTCTGCCTAGTATCCCAACTTTTTTTTAAATAATCTTTCTTTCCAATGAAATAAAAATTAAAAAAAAAAAAAAAAACACCCCATTAAAAAAAAAAATGTCAAGATGAGTCTTTAAGGAGAAAAGCTTTCTCATTATTTAATAAATAAATAAATATATATATATATATATAAAATTTTTTAGTGCAAAATAAATTATATAAATGAGAATTAATTGTAGAAACAAATAATTTATATACTAATCTACTTACAATTGCTTACAACATTCCAAGCACTTTTTTATCCATTTATTAAAAATTTCAAAAGTAACTTTCTTAATCACTAGCGTGACAACCCTGACTTTTTCTAGGAGTTTTTATAACCGTTGTTCAACAACTGGCCCAATTTTGAGTTTACGTCCAACTGTCTAGCCTTGTAATTTTGAACCAAATGCAGAAGACAAGAGAACTCCTGAATCAAGTATTGGGAGAAATTTGCGATGGAACTAGCCCACACTTGCGCTACATGGAGAGGAAAACCACAAAACCTCCCCGAAACCTGATGGCAAGGGGACTAACTCATGAACTATCTACCACTGTGGTCAGAGCTGCGGGGAAATTTAAGCAAATAGATGGAGTGTTCTATCTAGTAGTTAGTTATGTTCAATTATGTTTTAGTTTTTGCTGAATATAGTTTTCTTTCTTTGCATTTAAATTTTCAACTTTTAATAAACATAGTCGTACAGCTTCATGTGAAACGTAATAAGTTGCTTCGTTTTCTCAAGGGGTGCGAGTCAGGTGTGGAATTTTTATCAACCAGGCAACACTGGAATTCTAACCTGGGTCACCTCATTAGGAAAGTGCACTCTGTCCCCATAGCCAACACGGCTCTAGGGTAGATACATTTGAAAAATGATAAGAAAAAAAACATCCTGGTAATTCTTTAACTTTAATGGAAAAAAAATTAACGTAGTGAATTTTAGGACAATTTATAACAGATAATTGCACTTCAACTTAAAATAAACATGGATAAAGATTTCTCGCACTGCTTCAAATTTAATAAGAAAATTCACTTCTAATCAAAACAGTCAGCCAATATTTTAATCTTGAAAAAATATCAGTGTAATGAATTTCAGGCAATCACACTTTAGAATGCTCTGCTTCTCCTATTCTCTTGATCTTACTTATCTGCACTCAAAGGTACAATTCAAATCGCATCAAGAAAAGAAAAAGAAAAAAAAAACGGTTGCAGATGCATAAAAAATCAGTATCTAGGTCAATATAACCCAAGATAAGAATTAAAAAAGAAAAGGTAAATAACAAAGTAGGACAATTTGAATTTTTTTTTTACAATGTTGATATTTATATAATTCCAATATTCATAAACAAACATTTATTTCAAATTGGTTTAAAATATAAAGAATTAAAAAATATATATATTAAGTTCTTTTCCTCAATTTGATAACAATTAAAAAAATTTAAAACATCAAAACCATATACTTTAAAAAAAAAAAAGATAAGAAAAGCGTGAGACATGAAACGAAAAATCTTAAGAAAAATAAATTATTCCTTGACAGTATACTTGATTGATAGCATTCAAAAACATGATTCAAGCAAAACACAATTAGAAAATTTTTAAGAATACTTTAGTTTTAATTATAATATTTAACACCTAAACTAAACTAAGAAGAAATAGTGATCAATAAAATGAAACTGGAAGGATACAGAATCAGTTAGAGGAACAAGCATTGTATTTCCCTCTTTCAAGTGTTGCATTTTCTCTACACATTCCTTTGAATCACTGTATTTCTTCTGTGCTACTTTGAGTTGTTGTAGCGAAGATCCAAGAATTTCAACTTGCTATAAATTAAAAATAAATGGATTAAAAGAGAAATTACAAAACAAAATAATTCAAAGCATGTTAATGAAATAAATAAAAAAATACTACTTTTATTAAGTTTACTTGGGTGACAGTTATAAAGCATGTCACGGAGACTTCGTATTAAATTTAATATCATGGTAAGTTAAGTATTAATAAGTCAGGTTTTTATATAATGATAAATTGAAATCTACTAAGGAAATTTTTAAAGAATTGCCGGATGTACTGTTAAAGTGGTATAAAATCATTTATTTGAAATTATTTACGTTGGAGATATTTCAATTCATTATTTATATTAGTGTTAAGATGTACTCTAGTCATCCACAACTCCGTCCAAGAACTTGGACATTTTTACAGTAGCTGTCTTTAAATAGCTACGAATTTGCTCCATTGCGTATAAATACAGAAATATTTCAATTCTGTTTTAACCCCTTAAACCATGTTTTCGCTGTGATATTCCCATCGTTATCATAAAATAATTTTACTAAGACTAAATTACAGACCTGTTTAAGTTGAGAATATTTTTCTCCCGACGAAAGACTAAAAAACCGCAAGCACTTTTTCCATGACAAATCCAAAAATCAATGGATTATGACTCAGATTTTGTTTACGATATTTAATATATACACGCAAAAAGCATAATCTATTTCATTAAAAATCCTAATATAAGCAATAAAGTGCCCTTTTTTCAAGGCCAATTTTTGTAATAAAAAGATACCTAATACTTAATTTAAGCATAATTCGAAGATAATATTGATTTTTAAATGACAGGTGCCAAGCAACGTGATAACTTCAGATCATATTATTCGATTATGTACCAAAGCAAAACAATTATAAGTCATTTAAACTAATTTAATATAAATAATCTCACGTTATCTAGTTCTTGTTTAAACTGTGTAAGCCGAGGTAATGGTAATTCACTAACATCAACCGTAACTACATTTTCACCAGCCATTTTTAAGAGATGAAGAGAATTTTTTTAAGATTTTGAAAAGGCGTTATCTGCTACCTAGATTTGTAGCCAAAAATCTCATATATTGCTGAAAAACCAATTAAAATATATTTTATTTATTTTGAGATCGAAGTTCCATCTTTTTCCGCAGATATGTTTGTTTTTTAACTAAATAGTTTATAAGTAGAGCACTGATACAATGCATATTTTTAGTTGAAATTGGATGATCCTTTTGATGGGCCACCGAGGCTGAGAAATTCATAAGTCGTGTGAAGTAAAAAGCTGAATCTTATGGACAGAGCATCTCAACTCCGGTGCAGCCACATTGTGTATCCCTCTAAAAAATTCAACTTCATTCCTGTAATTCATCAACACAATGGTAAGAAACAATCTTTTATAATCCAGTAATTAAATTATATTATAAGACTAAATAATTATTTTCTACTATTGTTTAGACCTGTTCTTTTTGTTCATAATAATTAGTTTAATGTTGTTTACATAAATAAACTTTTCAGATACCATTCTTTTCATACTATATTTTTCTCTTATAATCACAAGATTTAATTATTTCTTTGTTGCATTAAGTCGTATTTACTGGTTTTTTAAATATCATATTTACAAGGTGGTGCTGTAGTAGAATAAATATATATTGCCTGGGACGCTTGTTATTTTACTATTTCAGTCCATAGCTTTTTATAAATGGGCTTAAAATTTTTAACTTTATACATGCATTCCTCGCTAGAAATAATGGAATAACCATAAAGTTAACATATAATTGCCGGGCTTAATAATGAAAAAATGCAGGCAGGTGTCATAGTTATTTTTTTTCCTACTACTGTGCTCATGTTTTTTCCTAAGTTAAGTCATTACCATTCTGTAAGATTCAGAGCAGATTTTAAACTTTTGATGCTCATCAATTTACATATAAAGTTTTATTGACTAGAGTTTTATAATTAAAATTCTTTCTTAAGCATGTATTACATTGGTTGAAATAGAAAAGATTTTGAATACAATTTTAAATTAGAAAAATATATTCAATGTAGTTAAGAGATTAGTATGACCCTCTTTCAAAGAAATTTCTTTAAAAATATAAACAGAAGTTTTTGATACAGGAAGATGTGATATGATATACTTCAATATTCTTAATAATCATTGATCAACACCTGTCTTTTGTATTGATATCTTGGGAATTATTAAAAAGAGATAAGATTTTGAACGCTTTAATAAATTTAATAGTTGAGTTCCAGTGTTCTAATGGATTATTAAATAACAAAGATTCTATAGGGTTGTTCTAGAGAGATTAATGATTTCACTATTTGAGAACACGGGTCTGTCCAGGCTGAATTTACTACCTTTTAGCGGTACCTTCACAAATTCAACTTTAGGAAAAACGGTAGTTTCACAAAATACTTTTTCCTAAAATTTTATTTTTGTATCCCTTAAGAAACAATAAATCCATATTTTTGTGTTTATTTTTTAATATAATTTTTAATTTTCACAAATTATGTCTAGGTTTTCACAAAATAGGTACCTCTCAGAAAAACCTACAGACCCCTGGAGAAGATTTTTTGGTTCCAGAAGGAGTCGTGTTTTAATACTATCAGCATAAAAATGTCTTGTGTCCCTTTTTTTGATAATCTGCTGTTAGATTTGAAAAATTAAAGTATACAGTCATTTTCGGATAGTGATTACTATCTTGAAACATATACTTTAATGAATATTGTTTATAATTTACATGTTTTTTTTTTTTTTAAACTTATTTAATGATGCTTTGAATTGATATTTTAGTCCACACACAAAAAGAAGACTAGAAAGTTGAGAGGACACGTAAGCCATGGTCATGGTAGAATTGGTATGTTATTTTTTATTATTTTTTTTTTTTCACTCTTAAAAGTTTTAATTGACATATTGTTTGCTATCAGAATTTTGAGGCTGTGTCTAAAGATTGTTAATTTCTTACTATTTATAACGTCATTGACCTTTCTATTAGTATATTAAACACAGGCTTGACCATTTTTCTCTCTCTTTAAAAGGTTATGGGGGAAAGGTATTTAGTCTTGTGCGTAAAACTTTCTGTGGATACAAAATTTTTTAAAAAATTTCTGTTAGCATTAGTCTATAACTAGGTGCAACTCTTTCTATCTCACCTGATTTTAGTAAAAAAAAAAAAAAAATTCAAAATTATAGATTATTTTTAAATGTTCTCTCTTCATTCTTACCACAAAAATGCATTCAATTTTAAAAGAGAGAAGTTAAAAATGAAATCCGAATTGTATTGTGAAAAAACATCTTTTAAATAATAGAGACTACCTGAAATTTGAGAAAGAAAAAATGTATGTGATAAGATTTTATCTTCTGGGTAATGCTTTAGTCAGAATATCAATTTGGTATTTTTGTATTATATGGATAGGTATCTCAAAAGTTTCAAGATCACATAAGTGTAATGTTAAAAGTGTGTAAATGCAAATCAATAAAGTTATGTTGCTGTCCTGTAGAATGACTATTACAAACATCAAATGGACTAGTGTAAACTTTTTTATATCTTGTGATTTAAATCCATCTTGATATTTGAGTGGTCTTTTCTTAATTTAGAATTTTTAGTACAAAATGGTGCTGGTTAAGTTGTTGTTGAAGGTTTAGTTTCAATCCTATTAGTTTAGCCATTACTTGTTTATTGTTACTTAGCTGAACTTATTTTTTTCAATTATAACTAATTGAAGCATATTTATTGAATTCTGATATATTCTTTGTGATTATTCTTCTAATTTTTTTTTAATATAGTTGTGCATTTAAATAAATAAATATTGATATTAAGTGTTAATGTTAAGTCCAGTTAAATGTTAGATTATTAGTGAATATCTTAAACATATATAGAGCATAAACAGAGCTGTTTCGGTAAATAATTATTGGTGAAATCAGTTCCTTGTGGAAATAAATATTTTAACAGAGATTTGGGTGGCTGCAAGTTATACCTTGAAAAGTTGACTTCTATGCTTTTTTTTTTTTTTCTCCTTCTTAGTTTCTGTATCCACCTCCCGAGAGTTGTTAAAACTTGCCAATCAATTTGGAAATAAATTGGTGCAGCTAATTTTATTTAGTATTCCTAGAAAGTCATGATTTTACTTTTGTCGTGTTAAAGGAAAAACTTAATTTGAGTTTATTTTTTATTTTAGGTAAGCACCGCAAGCATCCAGGTGGTCGAGGTAATGCTGGTGGTATGCATCATCACAGAATAAACTTTGACAAATAGTGAGTTGAATCCAGGAGTCCGTTTATTAATCATGGGTTTGGGTTGTATTTAAATGTGATTTTAGACTTCATAACTTTGTTCTGCAATCAATTGTAAGAGGTATAATTGAAGGCTGCTTTTAAAAGTAAAAATAAAGTAAAATACACTTATCCAAACAGAAGGATATTATAAATTTTAGGGGTATTTACACAACGGATGTTTCTTCAAAAAACAGTACATTAATTAGATATCATTAGAGATGTTTTAAAGAAGAAACAATTATACTGTAATATATTTAACATTTTCTATAATTCAGGCATAGACTTAATATGGTATGATAATTTTTTTTTTTGTACTGTGCTGAGCAGTTTGAGTTTTTTTTAATTTTATTTAAGATTTTATTAATTTTCATAATTTTAAAATATATTGTGGAAATATGTGTTAATAAGTTTCAAGTAGCAAGATTGTATTAGTATGCAATACGTTATAGCACTTGGGTCTTCTTTTTTTTAAAAGAATTTTATATGTATATATCTTTATAAGGTAGTTAGGTGAAAAGGTGTCTTTAAAATGTATTTATACTTGTATAAAACTCCTGTAAGTCCCTAGCTTTGAACTGTTAATATTCTTAGCCTTATTCTAATATTACAATTATATTTCTGAATTTTAAAGTAAATGGTAAATATAGCACAAGAGAAGCTACTTAAGGATAAATTCTAAATGTATTTTTTGTTTTAATTTAAGGGTAGTGTAATTTGTTCTGTATGAAAATATTTAACCTTCAATTAAGGCAACAGATAAGTAAACAAACTATATTGTCGTTTTGGAACAAAGTTTTAAGATTAAACTTATTTTGTTAACCCATTTTTCAGTTAATTATTGTGCATTTATAAACAAGTTTTAACCATTCCTTCACCTAGATTACTTAATGACAATTTAACTGGTTCCTTTTTTTTTACAGCCATCCTGGTTATTTTGGTAAAGTTGGTATGAGGAATTTCCATTTAAAAAAGAACCAAAAGTTTATGCCTACTGTCAACATAGAGAAATTATGGTCTCTTGTAACTGAAAAAACCAGAGAAACATACAAAGATCATCCTGAGGGCAAAGCTCCTGTTATTGATGTTGTTAATGCTGTAAGTTTTTTGTTTTTTTCCCCCTTGGGATTTTCTTCAGCAAGAGTTGGCTAACAGTTCTTAGTTTGGTTTCTTGTGTGTAGTGTTTTTGTTAAGGGGGAATTCATTTTTATTGTTCAAGCATAACTGTAGACTTAAAGTGACTTGTGTTGCTGTAAGGGGAAAAGTTATGCCATATTAAAAAAGGTAGCTTGTCTAGCTAGGTTGTGCAGTCATATGTTGCACAGTGTGCTTCATAGCTTCCTAACAAGAATATTTGAGTAGCATAAGTAAATGTTGTTTATGCTAGTAGCTAATTTAGCAAAATTGGTGTTTGATTATTTGTAAAGGCTAAGATTTTTAAAAATTAAGATTTAGAACTGTAATACTTGAGATTGCAATAATTAAAATATTTAACTTGAAATAATTTTGTAATTATGTTGCAGACTGAAATTTGAATAAATATAATATTTGAGTATTGATTTCCATAATATGTAGATTTCCTATTACTAATGGTTCAATTAATACCTATGATTGGAATGTTCAGTCAGTTAGTTCAGAATTGGATGCTATAAAAATTTTAAAAGTAATGTTCATAAGTTGAATCTTTTCCCTATTCAACTTGTATTTAACCTTTTTAAAAAAGCTAACATTGTTGTGTTGGATAATAGTAAAATTATTCATGATTCGATAAGCCTGGTACCAAGTTGATACCTGTACTATTGCTAACTCTTTTTTATAAAAGAATGTTTATCTTTAAAGATGTCTGAACCTAAAGATGTCCTTATCTTTAAATGCTGCATCCTCTATATAGTTTAGTAGAGGTTTGTTAATTTTCTCAAGGTTCTGTTGCTTGTTTCTTTTAGGATTTATGGTGTTTGAAATAAATTACCTTGCATCTCTGGGCAAGAAATGATTTTTTGTAAATTATTTTTTAATCGTGTAAAGGTTAAAAAAAAAACTCTACTTTAATCAGATGTTAGAAGTATTTTCTTTTATCTTTCATGCAGTAGATACATGAGAACATTTTTAATATTTGTATGTAAGTAAAAAGAAATTCATTCCATTTTAAAGATGCTCCACAAATGTTCTAACCTTAGGGAAATGAAGTAATTACATCGCTGACCCGTTTTTAGCAATGAAATTGACAGTGTCTGGCTACTGTTTAATTTCATTTGTTATTTAAGGGCTTCTATGTTAATTTTTAAACTCGTGGAATTGCTGGCGAACTTACCGTGTTTCTTTTTATTTATATTCCATTAGAAGTCTGTCCTTTGTTTTTAAATATAAATATATGATTTTCACAAGACTAGATTCTAGATAACCCCTGTTTTGTGACCTTGCATCTCTGGGCAGGAAATATATTTTTTTATAAATTATTTTCTAATCATGCTAAGGTTAAAGAAAATTTACTTTAATCAGATAATAGAAGTAATTTCTATTGTCTTTCATGCTGTAAATACATAGATATGAACTTCTGGCCTACTCCTAGGCGCATATCTTTTATTTGGCTTACCTCTAGAAAAAAATTCTCTTTGTTCCAATTACATTCTAGTTGCCTGTTTGTCACTTTACATCACTGGGCAAAAAATGTTTTGAGTTATTTTCTAATCATACAAAGGTTAAAGAAAGTTAACTTGTTTGAATTAATTTCCATTGTTCTTCATGCAATCAATTATTTTACCTTTTATTTCAAATACTACTATGTATGTTCAAAAGATGGGAGTTATTATATGCTTTGTAACCAATTTCATAACCTTGCATCACTGGGCAAGAAATAATTTTTTTTTTGTAAATTAATTTCTAATCATGCAAAGGTCAAAGAAAATTTACTTTAATCAGATAATAGAAGTAATTTCTATTGTCTTTCATGCTGTAAATACATAGATATGAACTTCTGGCCTACTCCAAGGCGCATATCTTTTATTTGGCTTACCTCTAGAAAAAAATTCTGTTTGTCACTTTACATCACTGGGCAAGAAATGTTTTGAGTTATTTTCTAATCATACAAAGGTTAAAAAAAGTTAACTTGTTTGAATTAATTTCCATTGTTCTTCATGCAATCAATTATTTTACCTTTTATTTCAAATACTACTATGTATGTTCAAAAGATGGGAGTTATTATATGCTTTGTAACCAATTTCATAACCTTGCATCACTGGGCAAGAAATAATTTTTTTTTTGTAAATTAATTTCTAATCATGCAAAGGTCAAAGAAAATTTACTTTAATCAGATAATAGAAGTAATTTCTATTGTCTTTCATGCTGTAAATACATAGATATGAACTTCTGGCCTACTCCAAGGCGCATATCTTTTATTTGGCTTACCTCTAGAAAAAAATTCTGTTTGTCACTTTACATCACTGGGCAAGAAATGTTATGAGTTATTTTCTAATCATACAAAGGTTAAAAAAAGTTAACTTGTTTGAATTAATTTCCATTGTTCTTCATGCAATCAATTATTTTACCTTTTATTTCAAATACTACTATGTATGTTCAAAAGATGGGAGTTATTATATGCTTTGTAACCAATTTCATAACCTTGCATCACTGGGCAAGAAATAATTTTTTTTTTGTAAATTAATTTCTAATCATGCAAAGGTCAAAGAAAATTTACTTTAATCAGATAATAGAAGTAATTTCTATTGTCTTTCATGCAGTAAATACATATGTATGTACCTCTCTGGTCTTCTGGGGGGCATATCTTTTATATGGCTTGCCTCTCATCGTATTTAGAAAATAATTCGTCCTAATTGCTACTTAGTTACCTATTTTCTTCTCATGCAAATTTAATGAAAGAAGATAGAAGTTATATGCTTTGTTCAATTATATCTTGTTACCTATTTCATAACCTTGCATCACTGGGCAAGAAGTAATTTTTTTTTTTTGTAAATTATTTTCTAATCATGCAAAGGTTAAAGAAAAATCTACTTAAATCAGATGGTAGAAATCTTGTCTATTATCTTTCATGCAGTAGAAACATTTTTCTCACAAAACTGCAATGCATGTTAGTTAAATTTTGTGCATATGGTTTATGTTCTAAGTATTACATAAAATGATGAAATGATACAGACCTACTCTGAATTCTTGAAGATAAATCTTTTCTGATCCTTTATAGTATACAATCTTATCAGGTCTAAGTTCACACAATTAAATGTAATATTTAAAATAGGTATAAATTTTGCTTTTTATTTCAAATGCTTCTAAGTTGACAATATCATGGTTTGGAATGTCTGGGCAGATGTTTTGCTTCAAACAGAAGGTAGAAGTTATATGCTTTGTTCAATTATATCTTGTAGCCTATTTCATAACCTTGCATCACTGGGCAAGAAATAATTTTTTCGTAAATTATTTTCTAATCATGCAAAGGTTAAAGAAAAATCTACTTAAATCAGATGGTAGAAATCATTTCTATTATCTTTCATGCAGTAGAAACATTTTTCTCACAAAACTGAAGTGCATCTTAGATAAATTTTGTGTATATGATTTATGTTCTAAAAATTGTATAAAATGATGAAATGTTACAGACCTACTCTGAATTCTTGATGATAAATCTATTCTGATCCTTTGTAATATACAATCTTATCAGGTCATTAAGTTCATGCAATTAAATGTAATATTTATAATATGTAAATCTGGGGCTAGGATAGTCATGGCGTTTGTCCCCTGTCCAAGAGGTTGCGAGTTCTTTCCCGTGTAGTAAATGGTGACTGGTTCACATTAAATCAGTCGGTCACAGAGAAGTTCCCATAACAAATCAATACCTTTGGTAGTACTGGATTGGAGATAGTAATTTTGACCTGAATCAGTGAATAATCAATCTGTGGATGCATGGGTCTTTTCTTATTCTTGGCCATATACGGCACCACTGAAAGGTATGTGCCCTCTGCCTTAAATTCACTTGGTTTCACCAAGCAGGCTTGATGGTTTGGCAAGTGGTATTGTCTGGCAGTATAACAGCAAATTTATATTTGTTGTTTGAAATAATGTAAATACATAGCTGCCAAGTGTACAGATTTTATCGGAACGATTCCGATTTTTATGCCTTGTTCCGATAATACGATTTTGGGTCAAAATGTTCCGATTTTTCATCATAGCTTAATTTTTTCTTTTACTCTTTAAAGCCATCCATGTCCGATTGGCGAAATCCAATCAAGTCGCGTTATCACTTGGCTCTGCCTCTAGCTCCATTCATATATTTGATGACGTATGTACGGGTTGCTTCACAGACACCAAGAGGAAATTTTATCTTCCTGGCTCCTTGTCTTTTACTTGCAACCGTACCAGTGTTGAATGTTTACTCGGAACGCATCTCTTCGATTTGAGTTTAGCTTTGAATGTTTTTCCACGTGGTAATCTGACAAAATGTCAAAAATTCGGTGAAGTCAGTGTTTTGCGACTGTGTGTGTGCAAATATGAAAAAGTCGGCAAAAATGATCGTATCGTATTCTGATGCAGTTTATACTCTAGAGTCAGAGTTTTTGTCCTATCCGATTGAAAAATGTCCTGAATCTACTATAAGTAATGAAAGAGCTGATAAGCAGTGAGCAGAACACTCTAAAGAGAAAGGTCCTCTAAGAAAACCAAAATATGCGACATTATTACGGGTGATGTTAGGAATTTTAACATTTCCTCATAGTAATGCAGCCTGTGAAAGACTTTTTAATCTAGTGCGAAAAAATAAGACTGCGTTTAGGGGTAGCATGAATGTGTCTACTTTGCAGGCAATTTTGATTGCCAAGTCCCAAATGATTCAGCCTTGTTATAGACAAGTGTTTGATGAAAAGTTTTTAAAATCAGCCAAATCTGCTACAACTGTCTTCAACTATTCTTGTCTTAACAAGAATAATTATTTTTTTTAATATGTGTTTATTGTCACATATGTTTGAGTAATAATAAAATATTTTGTTTTTAAATATGTTTTAAATTACTAAAATCAGCTATCATTTCTGTTTAATTAGTTTGTTGAATAAGAATAATAATCAGAAATCTTGTCAGTTTATATGTATTATAATCAATAATAATTTTTACATTAAATCTTATACAGCTACAATTATACAAACATTTAGTGTAAAGAAGTAAACTTTAATGTCGCGACCGCGTGACGTGTTCCTATTTTTTTCCCTGGCAGGTATGTAAATAAAATGATAGTGATTCTTGTTAAAGTATAGCTTTTTATACTATTACTATGATGAAATGATACAGACCTACTCTGAATTCTTGAAGATAAATCAATTCTGATCCTTTATAATTATGTCATCTTATAAGGTCATTATATATATTAATGCTTGTTTTTGTTATTGGTGACAATGTAGTTCATGAAATGGGTTGTTTATTACAAAATGTAGATTATTAGCATTACTGTTTGTGGTGCTTTGTTATACTTTTCTACAATTTGTTCTCATAAGTTCTAACTAGTTTCTTGTCTTTGCAATATAGTGTTAGTTAAAAATAGCAATGGCTAACTTATCTCTTTGCTTTCAGGGTTACTACAAAGTTCTGGGTAAGGGCAGGCTTCCAAAACAACCTGTTATAGTGAAAGCAAGGTGGTTTAGTAAAGAGGCAGAAAAGAAGATTAAAGCTGTCGGTGGTGCATGTATTTTAACAGCTTAAGTGTAGAAATAAAAAAAAAATTGTAAATTATTCATTTTGTGTTTTTTATTTTTGCATTAATCCTTGGCATGTTCTTATCTCCTTTGCTAAGTATTATAAGCTTTTAGCATAACTACAGTACACTCTCGATTATCCGGTTTGTGGATTATCAGTGCTCATTCCGGAGTCGCACAAAAAATTTGATTCATGAAGTTATAACACTTCCAAATTTTTGGAAAGCAATATTCGTTATTGGATTGCAGTATATGGAATATCAGCAGCATAATCAAAGGTAAAATCGTCTATATGTTACCATGATCGTGGAGAAAGATCATACCGCTTGACGAATAATCTTCTTCAGATATTCAAGAAGAATATGATAACAGTATTCTCGAACAAGCAAAAGAAATCCAAGGTTTCGAAATTCTTGATGAAGAAAAATTAGAAGATTGGTTTCAAAGTGATGCATGTGAGTCTGGCTTCCAGTATTTGACAGGTGAAGACATCGTTGTGTTGTTAAATCAAATAGTGATGATAGTAACTGATGCAGAAGATGTAATAAATGAGGGAAATAAAGTTTCTGCTGCTCTACGATCTGTGGAAACTTTATTAGATTGTATAGGAGGATTTGATTACGGTGACATTACTACGGTTCGTAAAATATGTGGCGCGTTACACATTTAAAGGAAGATTCCTAGTTTGATGTTATACGGGATGCAAATGTCAGTAATTTTTATATTTTTCGCACTGATATGGATTTTTTCTTTAATAAAAAAAAGTTTTCGGATTATCCTAGTCCTGGTATTCCTAGTTTTTTGTGAACAAGACATGTTATTCCAGATTTTGAAATGATCTATTTGAATTTGAAAGTCTGGATTTCCGATCCGACGGATCTTGTGGATTTTAAGTAGTTTCACAACTCATTTTATATATGTAAGGAAACATTTAGTTTTTAAATAGTGATTTGGGGGTTCAGTCATTAAATAAAATATTAAGTGCTGCGTGTACACTTACCCTATTAAGATTATAACTTACTTAAAAATTATTTTATGAAGGAAATTTTTAATTATACAAATTTTGGTATGAGATAATATTGATATCCATACATAAAAGCATTTGGTCTTTAAAATGCCCACTATGAAGCCTGCATTAATCTCTAAACTTATTTATATTATTTTAAAAATAATTCTAATTCATTGATTTTTGACTCTAGATACTCTTAGAACCAGTAAAATATTTGTGTTTTATAGCATACTGATGAAGTTAGTAATTTGAACTTTTGGCAAAATTTATTTTTACAATTGCAAAATTGTGGCTCTTAAACTAGTTTTTGATAAATAACATACTCTATTATGAAAAATGTTTGGAGCCTTAACTTTTTTATTGTAGTGATATAGTTTTGCTATTCAAATGACAAAACCAAATTATGAAATCCTGTAGGTAGCAAAAAAAGCGAGTAAATGGGAAATACTCTAATGAGTAAGGAAATATTTCTTTATTATTTATTGGATAAACTAAACAAGTTCTAGTTGACAATTCAACTTAATTTCTATAAAAATCACCATAGAGCTATAAATGAAAAGACTAAGACACACTAAACGATTAGATATTGAGTCTGGTTTTACAATGGTAAAAAATATCAGAACAAAATTTTTTTTTTTTTTTTTGCAAATTTACTTTGATCAAAAAATGTTCAAAACAATTTTGAGATGTGGCTTATCATTATCCCAAGCTCTTAAATAATTTTCCGGTCTTACACTTAGAAGGCAAATATATTATGAAATTGGAACAATAAATGCTTTGCTACGGTCTACCTAATCAAAGAGTCTAGAACACTAATTTGATAATGAAATTAAACCATTACAATTAAGATGAACATTTAAAATAGTAAAGTGGAAAACAGCATGAAAAAAAGCAAAAATGGTCTTTGAGGTTGGTGAAATTTAGTTTGTAAACAAAGGGGAGAAAGACATAATTCCAGTCAAAAACATAATAAAATAACATAAATTTATTCTAATAACTCTACTAAATATTGATAGTTATTTAATCAAATCCTTGAGTTAATAGACTTAAAAAATTATTAGCTCATTTAAACGTTAATATTTTTTGTAATTTATAATTAGGTTACTTATCAGGGAATATATTATAGTCATGATTTATAGGAAATTTTTAATACAATAACTTCTTAAAATATTTTTGGATAGTAAAGTTTACATAAGAGAAGAAATTTGTTTGATTTTACACAGTTTTTGAATAAACGAGTATTCAAACTAATCAATACATTAATTGACATTCAATGTTTTTTAAGAAGGAAAAATTTTGCAAAGCTGCACATTTTTTAACAATGAAAAGTTTTGTAGGAAATTTTTAAATTTTCTTATGACTGCCTGAATTTTCTTGAAAACCTTTTTCACATAATAAGATATATTCTGTAAATCTGCATATTATAAGTAATAATAACAAACATTAAGAATTAAAAAAAAAAAAAATTATTCATTTGTTGAAATCGGACAATTATTGGTGACCATTTTAGTTTTATTTAATCTAAAAAATCTGCCTAAATATTGACATAAAATAATTAAAATCAATATTTAGATTGATTAATAACTCATAGTTATTAGGTACTTGAAATATATTACGGGTAACATGTTTTTAGATAAACAAAATAATTTCAATGATTTCGGCTATACTTTTTTATAAATGATATGCATAACTCATAATTATATATAGTAGTATATAATGCATCCTAATCTTATAAAATGTCCCCAATGTTAATAAAGAAATTTGTCTCGCGTTTTTAACGAGTCAAATCAAAAACAGTTTTTGACGTCAAAATACTAACACTATAATTAGGATATGTGCACTAATAAAAAAAAATTTCTTCTTCCTATTGTTGAAAGTTCTTTATAAATACATTAACAAAATGCAAAAGAATTTCCAATGACTTTACATGATCTTGATAAAATAACTAGTTTCTGACAAAGAACTCTTTTTTTTTTTTTCTTTTATTATATGCACCATAAAAATAATTTATACACAATTTTAAATACAATCTATATCGAGTGGCTCAATCTATTTTTCAAATTAATAATTACTTCATTTATGTAAAAAAAAAATTTTATTACAATAATTATTTATTTCACTATTATTTGAAGAAAAGGTTATCAAGTGTATTTTTCAGATTTAAATAAAAGTTTAAAAACACCCAATGAAAAAAAGCACTTTTAAGGACTTTGAAAAAACGAAAATAAGCACTTTTTAAAAACACTATGTACCCTGTAATAATTTTTTTTATTTTATGTTCAGGTGCTACAGTGGGCCTCGCATCAAGAGCTCGAGGGCTGCAGGTAGTGCACCCCTATCTTGTAGTGTATTTTCTTGGGATCATGCGCGTCCCCACACAAAGGGGGTGTTATTCATGCCACTGTCATACTAATTCAAGTGACCATTGTTCAGAGGTTTCCTGTAATGTCAACCCCGTTCGGTCACATTAGCACAATGTTTCTTAACCTTTTTGGTATAATGGACCCCTTTTAAAGTCACAGACCACCCCCTGTAAAAAAAATTATTGCAAAAACCATCAATTATTTTTACTTTACTTTATTTTCAATTGAAATGAAATTCGAAGGCTACTTCGAGTTTTTAAAAATTTTAAATTTTTATATGGTATGTTCTTTTCCTCATATTGTAGAGGATCGCTGGCATATCTAAGAGGTCTCTATTGGGAAAGGGCAAAGGGACGGCTCACAAAAAATGAGGGTTTGATAGAGGATTATAAAAATAGCACATGGGTGTGAAATCTACACTGAATTTGGGGTATCTCAATCACCTAGTTTCAAATATGTATGTATTTTCACCTTTTAGAAAGAAAAAAAAGATCAATGTTATTTAAATATTATTGATCCAATCCTTTTAAAAATTATAATTAGTCGGCGGACCCCCAAAATATGACCCATGGACCCCTAAGGGATCCATGAACCACAGGTTAAGAAACCCTGCATTAGCATATAGTCATTCATAGGAGGTGTTCGTTGTTTAGAGATGGTCACTAAACAAGCAGAGGCTTGACTGTATATATGTCGTGAGACCTCCGTTAAGCTGACATTCTTGGGACCAAAAAAATTGTCCGTTTATGAGGGTTGTCCGCTTACGGGAAGAGTACCCTAATAGCGAAATTTAACAATGTAAATTGTTTTAAAAACATTTTCTAAGATGTAGAAATTATTAAATAATTTGCAATAACTATCTACAAGGATATTTGTTTAAACTTTAGGAAAGATAAAAAAGAATATATAAAGAAATTTGATATGAATACATAATTCTAGATGTAGCTATAGATAAATGAGTATAATTTTCCCATTAGCATAGATACTCCAGCCAGACATATGATACTGAATAGGAGCTTTCAGTCCTCAGTCCGTTTCAATTATTAGGTTTAAATCCCCTTACATGTACCTATCATTTGATAGGGAACATGGTTAATACCTTCTTGAAAGTAAACCTCCCAGGATTCTCAGTTAAGTCATGAGAACCTATGTAGTTGATTATTCACAATTGATCAGCTATCAAGTATCTGAATACGTGTTTCATTTATTATAAACACATCAAAGACTATGTTTCAGTTCTCTTTTTTTTCCCCCAGCTGTGTTAAATACAGTCATCAAATTGACAGGAAGATTAAAGACATTTTCAATGGGGAAGAATCATTGAGAGCATTTTAGATGTCATTTCAACTTGAGGGGTCTCATAACCTGTGTGGTACAGGTGAAAAGATCAAAAGATGCCGCTGTCCGAATTATTTCAGGAGAGCAGTATCATTTTCTCTTCTTTCTTTACAAGGATAAGGCAAGGTGACAGGAGAAAGATTGATTCTTCAGTAGTGAAATAGCTTAACAATAATTTTAGTTATGGATGAGGCAAAAAATTTAAATGTTTTAAAAATGAAGAAAAGTTGCATTTTTTTCCTTGCAATTTAAAGCAGAAACAGTTTTTTCTTTCAAATTTAGAAAAAGTAGTGTCCGGTTTGAAGAGATAGAAAATAACGTTTCAGGGCCAAAATGACTGTCCCCGTCTGGTTACGGGAGTGCCCGCTTTGCGGAGAATGTACATAATGGTTTATTCATAGAAGATTCCTGGGGAATTAAAAATATGTCCGTATTTAGAAGCGTCCATTTTGCAGGAGTGTCCATAACAGGAGGTTTCACTGTATATGGATTATTTCTAAAAAATGGGGAAATAATTCTGCATCTTCTCATATTTCTCTCCCTGCTTCGGTTTGCAGCCTGCCTTAAATGTACTTAAGTCCTCATCATTAGTTTCAAAGGGAGCTCAAAACATTAAAAGTATCATTGTCTAAAGACAATGTGGTCATCAATTAAAATTAATGTATGGATTGAAGTATAAGTGGCCATCCTCACAGCATGGTATTCAAGTTTGCTAAAGTGCTAGCAGTTTCTAATTATTCACACACTCATGTAAGATGTAGTGAAAAAGTCTCTAGAATATTAAACTAAAGTCTCTAGAATATTAAACTAAATAAAATTTTAAAAAATGGAATTAATTAAGTCAAGACATGAAAGAACAGACTCTATAAAGTATAGGCTGTGCATGAAATGAGAAACAAATAATGAAATATAAAAGTATTTTAATAATTTTTTTTAAACATAATCCTTGAAACGTGAAAATTATAATAAACATTTGTTATGGTTAAAATTGCACTTTTAAACAATTTGTTTTTCTTCATTTTTTTTTAAAAAAAAGGTGTACACAAATTCAGAATTGTAATTATAAAATTAAAAAAATTCTCAGATTCTGAATAGATTTGCTATTTTTAAAAAACCTGGAATCAAAGAATTACTATTGGCATTTATGTTCATTTTATTGTGCTTAAATGTTGTTGTTTCTAATGCCAATACCAGCAAGCCTTGGTGAAACCAAGAGAATTTACGACAGAGGGTGCGCTTCTTGTTTTTCAGTGGAGCCATCTATGGTCAAGAATGCAACTTTAGCCACACACACATCACAGCTTGTTTATAGGGTCGATCCATTCATACATACATTCCTTCATCCACAGATCGTCATTTTGACCTGAACCAGAGGACAATCAATCTCCAATTTAGTACCTCCAGAGATATGATTTGTTACGGGAACGTAGAAGACTTTGTGACCCGACAGATTTAAGTTGCACCAGTTACCATTTACAATAGCCACTGTCTTTGGTCGGCTGGGATTAAACTCATGACATCTCGGACAAGGCCCTTAGCTTAAATAAATGCATACAACAGATTGTAATAATAATAATAATGGAATCTAAGAATTACTACAGACACTTATGTTAGTTTTTATTGAGCTTAAACTTCTGGCTTTTTCTGAACTTTCAGCTGTAGACTTTACCAATGAAAAAAAATCAGTTTTCCTAATGTGAAACATGAAAGTAGTACATATTAGATAAATTTTAAGCAAAGGCTCAATGCTTGGAGGGTTAAATAAATGTATAAGGAACAAAAAATTGAAAGTAAGAACTACTACTGGCATTTATGTTTATTTTTAAAGTGCTTACATAAATTTGTACCAGACAGAAAAGTAGAGATGGAAAATTTTTTAAAGGCATGGAAAATTAAATTTTTTTTTAAAGAGATAGGATCTTTGAAGGAAAAAGAACCGTATAGTAATTAATCATATGAATTTTCAATTCATAAATTTTTCTCTGTAAAAAGAATGATTTTGCCACAAAAAATTATATCAACATATTATGGTGTAAGATAATATCAATATTTATAAGGAATAATATTATTTACTATTGAAGACATGACAATAATGTTTAAACCTTTTTATTATATTTTCTTAATAAGTATTATAATTTAATAAACAGTTAAATACATAAAAGCGTGTATATGATTCATTAAATAAAAATTGAACAACTATTTTATAATGTATTCCTTATGAATTTCATAAAAGTAAGCAACATATAAATGGTTGTTGAAGAATGCAAATGGGTAGGATTATATATATATATATATATATATATATATATATATATATATATATATATATATATATATATATATATATATATATATATATATATATATATAAAAACAAGATTTGTTTACATTTTTATTTTAGTATGTAAAAGAAACTGATGTCATTTTATATGAAGCCTTATAATTTTGAATAAAAACGACTTTATAAAATTTAATAATTTAAAACAAAGTAAAAAAATAAAAATATCTCTTTGCTAAAATTATATTCCATTATAAATTGAACAAATACCAAAACAATAAGTTAATTTGCAATACAATAAGCATCATTTAGATAAAAAAAACTAAAGCATAGGAATTTGAACCATGGTGGTTCATGGGATAGAACACTCGCCTTTTAATAAGGTGGCCCAAGTTCAAATTTCAGCGATGGCTAGTTGATACGAATTCTACACCTGCCACAGTGCTGATATAAAATATACTCAATGGTAGACAAAACATGGGTTAGATTCCCCTTGCTGTCCGGCTAACCGTGGGAAGTTTTCATAGTTTTCTTTTCCGAGTAAGGTAAATGTGGTTTAGTTCCATCAAAAAGTCCTTCATGAAGGTAAAATTTCTTCCAATATTTGAACCAGCAGTTCCCTTGTCTTTTAGATTAGGTTCAAAATTATAAGACCAGAGAGTTGAGAGTCGTAAACTCGAAATTGGGTGAGCTATTCAACGACAGTTATAAAAAACATATGAATCCAGAATATGTGATACTATTAAAAAAATGAGTTAGAAATACTTTTACTTGTGAACAAGACACAAAATGCTCTCCTCACAAATAAGAAATACTTTTATTTCTCTTGAACTAGGTTTTAATATTTAAAAAAAATTCAATAGAAATGTTTAGATTATATATATCTCAACTTTTTCTTTATCAATTGGCAACAAGTCTTATCAATTGGTTTATTTATCAATTGGCAATCAATTGCAATAATATAATTATATAAACCTAAATTCAAAAATAACAAAAAATTTGGGAAGGAAAGTTTTTATAAAATAGTAACTACTTTTGTACAAATTGGAATTTAAAAAAAAAAAAAAAAAGAATTTGGTGCCAAACTTACTAACAAAAATTGTTCAGAAACAGTTATAATACACCTATTAGTATTGCGGAACGACCTATGAGTTATTTTTTTTACAAGCTTAGTTATATAATTTTCAAACTAATTATAGTACATTAAAATTTTTTATTTCATCTTCTGCAAATTTTTTACACACTTATGAAATTTCTAAGTTTTAAAGTTTCCACAGAGCTAAATAAAATGACAACATAAAGTTGATGACCCGAAATAGCATCAGAGAGGCTTAAAATGTTTCATGGCAGCTAAACATTTGTGCAATATCAAAGTACATTAAAATATATAGAAGAGTAGCACCTCTTTTTATAGTATTTAAACATGGCAGCATGCTTCTGAATTTGTTCGTAAATAGGTATAATAAGGTGTATAGCCTTGTAAACACTTCCAACCATTTGCAAAAGAAATACAGTAATTTTTTTTTATACACTATGAAATCAATAATTAAGTATTTAAAACTTTTTCATGACGAAGTATATGAGATTTTAAACTATGATTCTGAGAAAAGCCTTTATTGCAAATGCTACAAGAAAAAGGCCTTTCTCTCGTATGAACTAAACTATGAGTGTTTAAATTACCTTTAACTGAAAATCTTTTTTGACATATACTGCAGGAATAAGGTTTCTCATCAGTGTGAGTTCGACGATGTCTAGTTAAACTATCACATCGAGTAAAACTTTTATTGCATATATTACACGAGTATCGCTTTTCATTTGTATGAACTATCAAGTGGCGGTTTAATTCACTTGTTGCTGAAAAACTTTTATCACAAAATTCACAGAAACAGAATTTTTGTTTAGTATGAACAAGATCATGCCTTTTTAAATGACTTTTCAGAGAAAATTTTTTATTACACACTTGACAAGAATAAGGCTTTACTTTGGTATGCACAATACTATGCCTTACTAAATCACTCAGTGCTGAAAACCTTTTATTACAAATGACACAAGCATGAGGCCTTTCCTTTGAATGAACGCGACTGTGTGCTAAAAAATGAGCTTTCACTGTAAAAATTTTGTTACATATACTACAAGTATGAAGTTTTCTTTTTTTAGGAACTGAACCTTGCAGATTTAACTTACTATTGAGAAATAAATTAGTTTTCGATTCAGTGGAAGATTTTTGCTCTTCCATTGTAGGATCAGGATATAAAGTTTTTTGTGAACATAATTTTGTATTATTTTCATTGCATGAAATATCCTCTACTATAGCTTTATTGGGATGTAAAATTTCTTTCTGTGAACACTGATTACTATTCGTTTCATTAGGAGCCTCCACAGTATGCACACAATATAAAGCATTATCTTGCGAACATAGATTACAAAAGTTCACCTCTTCCATATTACAAGCAATTTTTTTTTCTTTTCAGACAAAACTTCAATGTAAAGAAAAAGATTTCAAACAAAATTTTATTTCAATAACTTAACAGATACATTTAGGTGCTTTCAAATCTCCCTAAAGTTTAATGACGTCTACTCAAGATGACAAAATACTAAAACATGAAATTGTAATAAAATGTTCCAATAAGCTTAATAAACAAAATTTTCATGAGCTATCACACTTCAGTTTATAACTATTATATTGTAAAAGCACTTTATTCATAATTTAAGCTTGTTATTTTGTTTACAACATCTATTGTTTACACATAAAATTACAAGTTTGTTTATATGAGAATGCTTCTTACTCCCTATTTCTGCGTAACTGTAAAATATCAAATTTGGCAAACATTTAATTTATTATTGGTCGCAAAGCTGGAATACGCCATCTGGGGAGAAGATCGGTTCAATGTCTTGATCCTCCCCCTAACCTCTCCTTCTCTTTTCAGTTGTATAGGAATGTACTAGAACAGGGATGAGCAACACGCGGGCCTCTTGCGGCCCGTTAAACTTGTTTATGCGGCCCACCAAGTATTATCAAGCATGAATTTATTTAATCGACTTTCTCCCATCGAATTGTTATAAAATTAATTATAATTAAATGGTAGTGTATACTGAACCGAAAAAATTTTTTGTGACGAGTTACTCACTTGTCGGCGACTTGTTCAAAGATGCAATACGAACGCGCCGCGTCTGTGCTTGTTTGTGTTTGCTTCTGTGGCGGCAGCACTTGCAACCACCTCTGTGTCAGGGGCTAAAAAGAGTATACAACTTAAAAAGCGAAATAGAGAACGTGTTCATGGATATGAAGGATTACGCCTTTCCTCATTTTGGTATTTGAACAGTTTATTCACAATTTGTATGATAAAATACAGCATCTTTTGCAGAATAATGTGTCTCACTTTCCACATTTAGAAAAAGAAAACGTTACTACTTCTCAAAAATACGCACAATATATAGACATTTTAATCACGGAATTTCAATTAAGATTTCAAATGTTCAAAGCTGAGAAGACAGCGGTTTCCAAGAGAATGTTTTCCTCGCCATTTAATATCAATGTGGATACAGTTCCCGAAGATTTTCAAATGGAAGTGATTGACAGGCAGAATAATACCGATTTAAAAAAATGTATTTTTCTCAGTAAACATCGAAAATTTTTATAAATCGTATGTGAGCCCTGAGAAATTTCCGCTTTTGACGAAAAATGCAAAGCAAATGATATTTCTGTTCGGAAGTACGTATGTTTGCGAACAATTATTTTCAACCATGAAATTAATCAAAAATGACCACCGATCAAGACTGAGTGATGCACGATTAGAAAGCTGCGTATCGTGTAGCTACCTCATCAATTCCGGCTGATATTGATCAGCTTGTATTTAAAAAAACAGTGCCAAATTTCTCATTAAAAATTTCAAGTAAATTCGTTTTATTGTTCTTTACTTGCTTGTTTTTATTTTGCATTAAAATTTGTATAAGAAATCTTTTTTTTTTTTTTTTTTTAATTTTATATTTTTTTTATTCTAATGTTCATTATAAATAAAGTTTTGTAAATTATTAATAAGTGTTACTTTATGTGCGGCCCGCCAAAAAATTTTAATTGGCCCGTTGATTAAAAAGGTTGCTCACCTCTGTACTAGAATATTTTTTTCTTTCTTAATATTTTTCTTCTTTAATTGCCAAAAATACTTTTTAAAATTTCCTCGACGCTTTTTTTTGGAACTATGTTTAATGTAGTTCTCGGTTCCATATAGTTTCCTAACTTAGAAAATGACAATCTATATGAAAATCAAGACAGAAATTAACAGACTTCCTTCTTTTGTGACTCTCCGCACGCTAATTGTGAAAACATGCGAAGTGTTGCCATAGGTAGAGAGTTCTGGTGTACACCACCTGTAGCTCATTTCAATCGCCATTTGATATTTTACTGCTTACGAGGCTAAGCAGCCTTTTTTTTTTTTTTTATCATCGTTGTTGTTCCGGTTCCTTTACAGTTAATAACGACTAAACAATAGTTAAACCCTAGATTCCCAGCATAGATGCTAATGCTCCCAAGGAGGCGTTGAGAACTCCATGGGGAGAAGTAGGTAGTTCTAGTAGTAGCTTATTGACATCGCAGTAGAGCTGCAAAATTTTGATCCTCTGCAGAGGGGATGACATCCCTGCTTCGGTAGCAAGACGATCTGCGAGAAGTCGAGCACTTTACGGTAGAATTGTTTAACGAGAAAAAATACCGCACATATTCGGTCCCTTCACAGGCTAATAAAAATGGTCACACACTGAACGCAGCTAGTGATGCTTGACTTCGGTGAACTGTATTGTAACGATCAGTCCACTGCGGGACGGAGAGTAGTTGGACTTATGTAGAATTATTAAAACTTACAGAAGGAAATTATCCTAAATTTCGAGTGCACATAAAAATTTATAATTTTGTTTGTTTCGTATTGAAAAATCAATACCTATTTAACTCTTCATGTATTAAATATTATGAGTAATTATTAATGTAATGTAGCAATTATTTATTAAAAAAAAGATTACTTACTAACTATATAAAAGATAACACTTTGCTTGCTGTTCTCTACAGAAAATTTTAACACTAAAATATTCGATGTTTTATTAATTTATTTAATGAAATTTCAAACAAATTATTTTGTTTTGATATTTTTCATTCATCATGAACAGAGTGTTATAATAGTTTTGGATTTTTAAAATGACCCATTGAAGAGTTATTTTACACTCCTCTTTAAAATTAACAGCTATTTGCCTCTGTTAATTATGTACCCTTTTCTAATTATAATGTGACAATGAGATCTTTTGAGTGATCATTTCGCATTCAAGAATTCTTACAACATTATTATCCATATTATCAGAAAAAGCTTTTGAGACAAGGACTGTATAGAGGCTTTAGAATTTATAAAACAATATTAATAATAAAGGTTAAAACATTTAATAATTTTAGCATATTGACTGCTGTTTAAGATACAATACTACTCTACATTAAATGAAGAAACATTTTCAGGTTTTGGCTTTGGTTTTAATTCTCAGAGCCTGACAACGGCAGGGGCATAGGCGGCAGTTGCTCCGGGCCCCACATCAGAGAGGGCCCCCCAAATCGAATTGAAAGTTTATTTTAGACTTCTTTCATTAATGTACTTTTTTAAAACAAAATATAAGTGCAGAGTAAAATCCGTCAGTTTTATGTTAGCTTCTTCATTAATATATCGTATGAACACAAAAAATCTATATTTTGTAAATCCATGGCTTTCTAGTGCGGAATTTAGCTAAGTTTTCATAATTACGATGGAAAAATTTGGACAATCAAAAGCTTGTATTTTTACATATAGCAAAATGTGATATGTTTACAAAGATACAGGCTGATTGGCTTAAGTGAGCCATCTCAATTGCGAAAATTTAGCTGAATTCCGCCCTAATGACAGAAAGGATATGAATTTTTCGCAGCTAGATGACAAAGTCAACAATCAGAAAACTACTTTCAGTATGTATGATGAACAAAGAATTGTCAGAAAATCAAGAAAATAGACGGAGTGATATTTCGTCTGACCATTGGAGGAGGGGGAATCGAATTGGACAATGAAGTGAAATGTTAATGATAATGAGGTGGTTGGTAATGAGGTGAAATTTTTTTATACCTAAATGAAGTTCAATTTTTTATTACTGAAGTAGTGAATCAGAGAGGGGCCACCAAAGTTTTTGCCCCGGTCCCCAATTAGTCTATGTCGGGCCCTGTTAATTCTAATATAAATTCAATAATAATACATTTCAATAATAATATATTTAGGTTCTCCAGAAATGCATCGATATAACTTTTGGGATGTTTAGAACTCCTGCAAATTCTTGTTCTAATCAATAAAGTTGAAAGCTTTCAAAGTTTTGAGAGAACGGCAGTAAACTGAGAACGAAAATACTTTTTTGAACACCCTATGTCAGAAAATATGACAATAAACTCGTAACTTGTATTTATTACTTTAATTATCAACTTAAATAATTACTCAACATTTAATAAGTTTAGCTTAATATCTATGGATATACTGACATTTTTATTGTAAAAAATATTTTTGTTTAACGTTTTTTATGACAATAAACTTTAAAAATATTCAATAAATTAAACATAATTTTGGAGTAATTTTCAATAATTAACAAAATTGTTATTTTAAAATTTAAAAAAATTTCCATAAAAATTGTGCAAGATACTGCTTTAATATTTACATTTTACATTATCCCGCATGCTCGGAAACATCATTTAATTTTGTTTTTTACATTTTAACATTTAAAACAATATTAATTAGCTAAATAAAAGTTAAAATACAAATTTATTAGCCAGTTGGAATTTCCAAGGAGATAACGATATTATTAAAAGTTAATAAAATTAAAAATGTTAAGGTGTTATTTTTTTCATTAAATTTTTCAATATATATATATATATATATATATATATATTGAAAAATTTTGATTAACAAAGTGAGTGGTGAGCAGAAAGATGTTGGAAACCTATAAATTTACGGTTTTTTCTTATCGTTTAACTATTGTTTATTCGTCTACATTTTCATGTACTCAAAGCTGAATTTAATTACATATTAAACACATTTTGCAATTAAACATATTTACTATAAACATATTTTGCTATTTGTATTTCATGTAAATTGCAATACAGTTTAAATTAAAAATTTCCATCAACTCAGTGGTTTGAGGAAGTACCGGAAGTAGGGCTGAAAATAAGACGGACAAGATGAAAAACTGGATGCAAAATCATTCCATTCCATGACTGGTCTTTGTGAGGAGTAAAAGAAGTTCTTACTATTCTTAAGAACAATACTTTATTTTACTTTATCTTGAGGAAAAAATAGTCCAGTATCTTTGTTATAACTGTTAAAAAAATCTTGGTGGTCGTGAGTATTTAAATATTTTAAAAAACAAGTTTTGATGAAACGATTTTCTTACCAGTTTTTACTCTTTTCCGTCATGACATTAATTTCCAACTCTGACCTGAAAGTAATGACTAGAGCCCGGATTTTGATGACCTAAAAAATCTCAATTAATGCCCTTAAAAAGTGCAAAAAATGCCCTTTAAAAGTGCAAAAAATGCCCTTAAAAATGCAAAAAATGCCCTTAAAATGCGAAAATTGCGCTAAAAACGTTTTATGACATAACTTAAATAAAGTAAAAATATTGAACTAAAACAATTTTTTACTCTTTAAAATTATTATGAGTCATTTGAAAAAATATAAAGCAATGCAATACTTGTTCTACGTTCATTAAAGTTTGAAAAATATGTTTTATATTCTAAAATAACAAATAAAAAGGAAAATATATTGACTCCAAAACATTTTCATTTTGTATAGAAACTTTAATGAATATAACAACTTCCATCTCATAATATTACTAAATATCAGAATTACATTGGATTACTAATTTTTTTTTAATATTTTGAAATGTAAACGAGCGTTTCTTGTCTGAAAGTTAATTTTTATGCCTGAAGAAGATTCTTTCAACGTCTACTGATGTTATTGGTGCGTACTTGAAAAAGACGGTCTCACTTACTGACAATTCTCCTTCAATTTGAAAAGATGTTGCTTCACCTGTTAATATCCTAGAGATTTTCTTCATTGTTTGAAAGCCAGTGTAATAATGAAAAATGATAAAAAATTATAAAAATTGAAAAAAATTAACAAAAAATTTAAAAAATGCTTTAAAATGCAAAATATGCCCCAAAATTTAAAGAAAAATGCCCTATAAATCTAAAAAAATGCTCTAAAGGACAAAAAATGTCCAAAAATGCAATGAATGCAAAAAAATGCAAATGTCATCAAAATCCGGGCCTTAGTAATGACGTTATTTTTTAACTTTTAATTCAAACAGATACATTTTTATAAGTTTTATTTCCTGATCAACAATGTAATCAACCTTGTTGTCAAGAATTCTTGATGGTAAAAGGTAAACCACTGCCATCTAGTGTACAAATTTTCAATGACATTATTATTGTAGCGCAATAGTGAGTGAATACGGTGTACCCTCCCACCCAGATTTATGAATTTTTCCAGGATTAATCTTCCTGATTGCTACGAGTCGGAATGATCAAAATTACCAGATATGAAATTCAAAACCACCGTTTACGAATGACACGTTAACGAGTAAACAAGTCACTTTAATCTTAAAATATTTTTGGCAGGATTTTGAAGCATACAACGAAATGATAAATGACACATGAAAATAGAAATGCGCAGAAACGATATCAGTTCTCCTTACATAGTGAAAAATCGTCATGTTCGGGACGAAAGAAACACATTTATTAGTATAAATCGTTTCTTTCTTTCTTTTTTAAGTGCATAAACGTTCTGCATGGATTGGAGAAACTATAAGGCTTTTTTTTCAAAGATGTTTTTTTTTTTTTACTTGAATGTCTACCTGTATGGAATGAATTGTATGAGTCACGGCCAAAGCCCGAAGTCCGGCCACTACGCGAATTGGGCATACCTCCCGGCCAAAGTGCGAAATAATTGAAACGATCAATTATTTCGCACTTTGGTCAGCCATTTCGCGAAGTGGCCACGATGTTCCGGCCAAAACGCGATGTGCTCATTCAAGAATGCCCGGGCAAATGTATACCGGGCAGTGGCACTTAACTAGACCTAATATATATTTCGGACATTTGCCACAGGTCTAGTCATACTAGGTCTAGTTAAGTGCCACTGCCCGGTATACCTTTGCCAGGTATGCGCTACACTGATTCTTTTTTAAGGTCAAGTGCCCCTGCCCGGTATACCCTACACACTGATGTTTTTTTAAGGTTCAGTGCCATTGCCCGGTATACACTTGCCCGGTACAGTGCTACTGCCCGGTATATCCTACACTGATGTTTTTTTAAGGTTCAGTGCCACTGCCCGGTATTTATCTTCCAATCTATCGTCAGTAAGTATTAAAATATCGAATAAATGTAATTATATCATCGAATAAATGTAATTATATCCAGCGCAATTCCCGAAATCAAGAAAAGATCGGACATTTGCCAGCCATCCTATGCCACTTCGCGATCTGGCCGGCCAATTCCCGAAATCAAGAAAAGATCGGATTTTGGCCAGCCAATTTACAGCGTTCTTGGCCAATTCGCGAAGTGACCGAATTCGGGCTTTGGCCGTAACACATACATTTGTGAACTGAAGAAGTGAATTGAAGGTATGTTTTGTTTTCAGTTTTAATTACTACTACCTCGGTTATTTCCTATATGAGTAATATTGAGTTCCAAGTTAATAATACTATTTACGTTGCTGGTAATAGTTATTTTTGATGTAAATTTCAATTAATTTGTTTACTTTTTAGTTATACGATTTACTTTGTTCCCCCGAAAGGCGAATGAGCGGTTCTTTATTGTATTACATTTATCACACTGTTTACATACCTCGTATGATTAATTGTGTTACATCACTATTTGATTACTATTTAATGTATGCGTAACTATTAAAGACCGAAATTTGGTGAAAGACTTTTCCAAAGTTTGCGTGTTTTGTAAAAAATTTATTTTAATTTTTTTAAAATAAAAACTTTTCGAAAATGCATGTCACTATACATAGGCTTTTTTGGAAAATACGAGGCCAATTTATTTATATAACGCCAGTTTTAAATGAATCCTGAGGTGTAAAAATTTAAGAAAAATTTAAAAGTGAGTCCAAAAATGTTAGAAATCAAAAGATTTTAAAAACATTTTCGTCTTAGATTTGCATTTTTGGATGTAGTTTTTCTAAAATATTGAGAAATTTCTGATTTTTAAAATAAATTTCATTATTTTTCTAGGGTTTTTAAATGTTTTTTGAAATAATTCTGATTTAATGCTTTTACTTTTAACTAAGATCGGAGATCATAAAACGAACCAATTTTATTAGTATAGAACTCCTAGATTTAGGTAGGACGGCTGACTTGGAAAATTTACATAGGTGATGACGGAGTAGCATTACTAGAAAATGCTGGTTAGAAAAATTTTGTAATACATTTTTGAAAAAAAAGTTCTTTATTCATTTTGTTTATTGGTTTAATCAAACAGAATAAAATTCAGCTATGTTCACTTTTTTTTCTATTACAATAAATTAAGTAAATTGACAAAAAAAGAGTTCAAAAATTAGCTTTTATTCAAGTAATCAAATTAATTTTGATTATTCTTTTTGAATCAGTTGTCATTGATGCTGTACTCATTTAGCTTCTCCAGTAGTTTTTGTAGAATCCGGTTCTGAAAGAAAATAAAGTTGTTAATAATCCCTTTTGTTAAAATTCAATATTACAAACGATCTTCGTAAAAAGAAAAGAAAAAAAAAAAAACAATCATTTTTTTTTAGAAATTTTTTTAAGCTTTGTAAAATGTCGGTGGAGGGGGGGGGGGAGATCACCTTTAATAACTTTTGATTAAATGATCGAATTTTCCCGTACCAAGACTCAAACTTCAATCCTAATGGTACGAGGGCTTAACCTTAAACATCCTAATTTATTTGAGCAGTTGATTAAGTAAATATACATTACCTTTATCATCTGATATACTAATCGATTAAAAAATCTCGAAATGTTAGGTAGACAAATGTTTACACTAGTTTAATCTAAATGACAAAAACCAAAATTTGAAGGGAATAATTTTATTTTATTTTATAACCATCGTTGAACAGCCGACCCTGTTTTGAGTTTACAACTACTAACGTTTAACTCCATAGCCTTGTAATTTTGAACCCAATTCAGAAGACAAGGGAACTCCTGGATCAAGTGTTGGGAGAAATTTTCCTTCGTGGAGGACTTTTTACTCGCATTTGCTTTACATGGAAGGGAAAACTGCGAAAACCTCCTACAGTTAGACTAACAGATAGGGGACTCTAGCCCATGATCCGTCTGTCACTGAGGATATTATTACGCCCGCACTGTGGTCGGTGCAAGCCGGGTGCGGAAGAAGGGTATATTTAACAATAACCGTAATACTCACTGAGTTTCTTCTACTAGTGAAGGAAGGTTCTTCAACTGAATCCATCCATGTTTCTTCCATATCGCCTAATTCATTCCTGTAAATCAAAGAATAAATTAGAGAATTTAGTAAAAGAAAGAACAAAAATAATATATATATATATATATATATATATATATATATATATATATATATATATATATATATATATATATATATATATATATATATATATAAAGAAAGAAAGAGAGAGAGATACATTTGTGTGGGTGCGTGTGGTGTAATTAAATATTTGTTGTTAAAAAGTGATAATATGTGAACACTGTACTGTTTTCATAGAGAGCTCTATTTTTAAATTATGTAACGCTGCTTTTATTTTAAGTAGTTTTGATATACAAAAGCAGTGGTCGGGAAAACTACATTCTTTTCATACTTTACTACAACTACAATTACTTTGTTACAAATGTTGTTAACTACAACGACTTTTTTTTTTAAATGTAACGACTGCAAACTACTTTGGAATTTTTAGTAACTACTTCACTAATTTAAGGAGGCGAGCTTAGCTGGAGAACTTAATTTACACCTGTGTATGGTTTTAAATAAGAAATCGGCTCAGATTAAATGCAAAGGAATAATTAAGAAATAATTAGTAATGTTTACATGAGCCAGTTTGCTATTCAAAAACATTTTTTTTTAATAACCTTCAATTTTTTATGTCTTTTTCGACAGCGAATATTTAATTTATGAAATACGAAATCAAATACTTTCACTTTCTTTAATTGTTTAATGCTATTTTATTTCCTCTAAGAAATTAAGTACATCGAAAACACTCGTATGTTCCCTTCCTTTGAAATAACATCAATTTTTCTCAAGTGTGTATTCGCAAGGTGAAGTGTGACCAAAGTGCTTAATTATCTATTTTTCGTTATGACTAGTTTAAGTATTAGTTATACGTGGTTTTAAATAAGCACACCGGACAAAAAATTAGTCACCCTTGGAGAAATCATGAAAAACATCATTTAATAGAAAGTAACACCGCCTTTGGATTCGATAACAGCCTGGAATTAGTTAGGAAGTTAGTCCACACGGTTTTGGAGGTACGCCGAATCCATTTTAATCCACTCGCTGAGGATTTGATCGCGCTAATCCACCAAATTGCGAGGATGCTGATTTTGGCGTTTTACACGTTATTCCAACATGTCCCACAAATTTTCAGTGGAGTTGAAGTCAAGTGATTTTGCAGGCCAGTCGAGAGGTAATTGAGTGTCTGAGAGCTCATAAAACCAGTCATATCTCTTCCAGCCAGATGAATTTTGTTGTTGTCATTTTGAAAAATAGGGGTATCGACAACACACTCTTCACGAAGATGTTGACTGAAAGGCAATATCTAATCATCCAGAATGTTAAAATAAACATGTTGGTTCATGTTAGTGGCCACCTCAGTGAGGGGGCTCAATCCATAATAAGAAAAACGCCCCCAAAACATGACAGGCCCATCTTCGGCTTGAACCTGACCTTGCACACAGTCAGGATGAAATGTTTGATCTGCTCTTTGTTGTACTCGACGACGTGCGTCTTTTGACTAAAGGCGAAAACGTGATTCCTCAGACCATATTACATTTCACCAGTCAGCAACTGTTCACGTTCGGTGACTTCTAAGCCCACTGAAGTCAAGCAGCTTTATGTGCCTGTGTGAGCAATGGCCTCTTACGAGATATTCGACTCAAAATGTTCATTGCATGCAATTTTAGTCGCAATATTCTCTCCCTAACAGGTTGGGAAAGACCTTCATTTACTAACTGAAGCAATTCCTGTCAGGTTTGGCAGCGATTTTGATTGACAAATCGGGAAGCACGTCTCCGGCCCCTTTCCGGCCCAGGATCTTTTTCCGACCACAATTCTGACGTCGTCTTTCGTGACCACGTGTATTACATCACTACTTGTAGACACGTTGAACAGTCAGCATCGAAACACCAACAAATCCAGCAATTTCATTCACCGTATTGCCACTCGATCATATCCTTACACTTATCCATATTTACACACAATTTCCCCTTAAAACAAAAATATCTCACTAATAGCTACTTGCCTTTGATCACGTTGAAGCAGTGTGCACGCAATTGAGCACGTCACTTGACCATTGCATCATCTAGCGAAATCCAACGATACATCGGTGCTTGCGAACTAGGGTGACTAATTTTTTGTCCGGTGAGCTTACGTTATTTCTGTTAATGCTCAGCAGTAGTCATAGGGTCAAATCATTGCAGCCATTGACAGACCCACGAAGATTTGTGACCACTCAAATTCGAAAAACTAGTACCGTTAAAACCGCGTCTCTTTTCTAAACTAACGTTAAAAGTAGCAGCCAAGAATCGCTACAAACTACTGTTTATTTTGTATCGCACTACTCACTACACTACTCTTTTAAAAAAGTAGCGTACTAAATTGCAAATTACGAAAAAGAGTAACGCCTACAGTAGTTTCAGTAGCTGTAGTGCGCTACTAGTTGTAGTTCGTACAACTTAATTTTCACTAGTTGTAGTGCGCAAAAACGTTAAAAAAGAGAGGGGGGGAAAACAACATCCAGCTTACTTTTATAACATAATAAATTAAATAACTTCTTTTTAAAGTAAATACTTTAATAGCATTTTATGAATTTTAAGAAAAAATTGTGTCTCAAATGTTACAAGTACATTTTGAAAAAAAGTAGCCCCATTTGTATTAATTTGAAATTTGAATTTTTAGCACCATAATAAGCGAGAGGATTTTTTTAGTTCTTTTTTTTCATTAACATCAACCAAGTAGGGGAGGTTCAGGAAATAGCTCGTTTCCGAAAAAGGGTTTCCGGTTTGTATTCCTGCTATATATTACCAGGATGACTTCCTAAATACTTATAAATTCCATTGGTAAGGATTACAGGTTAGCGTCTTAAAGCAGTCAGGGGAGATTTTAGAAGCGTTATTCTTTATGCAGCACAAATAAGGGTAAGTCCCAGTCCAAAAGTTCCCAACGCAAGCGAGTGTTAATTTATTGCCGACGTTGAACAATGGGATTTGCGACTATTTATAACTAAATACATAGCCTTATAATTTTGAATCCAACTCAGTAAATAAAGAAACTTCTGCATAAAGCATTGGGACAAACCGAACTCTCTAACGTAGAGAATAATTTAACGAAAGTAATTGGCATTTGCGTTACACGGAGAAGAAAACCACAAAAAAATCCCCAAGCATAGGTGAAAAGGATATTCTTTTTCCACTTGGGATACTTCACTTTAAAATTGTGGTCATCATGAATCAAGCAGCCAACGAAGTGACTAGCCATAGCTTGGCTTTGAACCAATACCTCCATGAAGAGAGAAGGCCTCAGTACGGGTTACCATAAAAGAGAAATTTGATCCTTTAGTAGTCTAAATGTTTATTAAATCTTTCGTATATTTCCCCACTGTGCAACTTAGGAGACAAAACATTGTGACATCTTTCTTTTTTTTACTCCACTGCGCAGTTTATGCATAAAGCATTATGTTTGTTATTTTGGACTGCTAAATTGATCCGTGCTAAAGCATTCTCTCTTCTAAAAGGTGTTGTTTGAACTCTTGGGGAGACAATCTCACAATTCTCCGAGAGCAGATATCAGGTAAGATATCTGAAAAACACTCCTCCCACTTAGCGATATGTGAAAAACATGAACATTTCAATTTAGAAGCGTTAAGGTCCACTCATTAGATTAAAATATAGAAATGCTGATTTATTTTTTGTCTTGCCAGCTATATTTAGCGATATTCCTTACCTTTTCATAATCAGTGCATTTGAAATTATGAATTTACCGGCTTATAAGTAGAAAGGTTATTTTATTTTTACTACAAAATATAATCAAGACCGTTTAGCTTTAAGAAAAGAAAAAAATAAACCTTTAAAAAACTATTTTTGCTTATATTTTTTGCTCTACCTTTATTCGACAATGATGAATAAATTACTCTTGCCGTTTCCTTCGTTAAGCTAATCAAATAAGGAAACGGAATCATCTCTTGCATGTAGACCATCGAAGTTATCTCATGGGAAGTCAAAATCTACTTAGTATTGATGCTGAAATTGTTTGGGAGACGCATATACTGAACAAAAGAATCGAATGGATAGAAATTAAAATTACTAAATATTTTCTGAGAATTGAAAGTAAAGTATTAAGTTTTAAGTAAAAGCACTTCAGAAATGAAGGCAACTTCTTATAATTTTCTCGTTGAACTTCTGTATATTTTATGCACACATGTTTTTTTTCATTATGAACTTTAATTAAATATTAGGCAGCTTTACGCTAAGACATGGTCACACTCGCCAATATTACTCGATTACAAAAGTCTAAAAACAAGACAAAATGACATTTTTCGTGTTTTATGAACCTTTAAAAATGTCATGGTAGCTAAAATTAAAATAATCTGTTTCAGACATCTTTCGGGATTTTTCAGATTTCCTTTTATTCCTTTCCTCACTAAATTAAAAAAATCGTAAGAGCTGACGTTCCTGTTCTAGGTGTTCAACTGAACAGGGTAAATTATAGATTTTGTTTTGCAGCACAAAATTTGTAAGACATGAGTACTTGAAATTATGAACGTGTTAGTTCAAGAATTATTAACTGTTAAAGAGTTATTAACCTCTTGCGGATATCAGTGATAACCCACTTCTGGTGCTTGACTTCGCTAGAGTTCACGGTCTCATGGATTTGATCTAGCTGCCGCTAGATCCTGAAGGATTGGACACAACAACAACAACAGAATTATTAACTTGACATAAAGAAACCATAAGGGCTGCCGTAAAAAAAACAATACGGTCTGTAAAAAATACCATGCTCGCCGTAGTACATATAAATGTAGACATGCTTTAATTAAGCAGACCATATGGATTTGAAATTGGCATACTGGAAGGGCCACATACGTTTATGAACTTAAAATAGAGTTTCTTTTCCTCAAAATTCCAATTTACTCGAAAGTTTTTGCAATTTAAGTGCTTTTTCATGAATTTTTTCATGAATTTTTTGTTTTAAATTAAGCTTATTTATCCATTGTTGTAGAAAACTTATTTTACCTTCAAGAGATCTTTATTTTATAAACTACCGCTCGAGAAGATGTCAATCAAAAGTAACAACAACAACAAAAAGACAGAGAGATAGCATGTTATTAATAAGGACATCCTTATTGCAATGCCACATTATTCATGACAAAATGTAATGCATAAATCTTAACATTTACATTAATTTTTTTTTTAAAAGAACGCTTAATTAATAAAAAGAACAATTAAAACTGCTTCTTGGAATTATTCCAAGTCTGGTCAGCGAATGAAATTAATTCTCATTTATTTGTTACACAATCTGTAAAGTTTTTTTTTTTCTAAAAAAAAATATGACCATTTTTTAAATCCGGATAATCATCTATTTCTAAAGCTACAATAATTGTATATTTTGAAAACAAAATGCTCTGCGTTCTCGCAGAAAATATTTACATTTAAGGAACAAAAATCAATAATGAATGAGAAGCAATTACGGGGTATGGAGATCAAGAGCCAATTATTATTATTATTATTTTAAAGAAATTTGTTAGAGTGTAGAATTCGGTACCCCTATGATCCGGAACTAAACCTTGGAGTTTTACTGTTTTCCCTTTTTTTTTGTTGTTAGAACGTAAAAAATTGTCAATTTTTCGTTATTAGCATAAACTCATCATTCCATTATTCCTTTGAAAGATATCTAATACAGTGCTGACGTAAAGTAATCTCAGTTGTAGACGAATCATGGGTTAGAATCCCCTTGCCGTTAGTCTAACCGCTGGAGGTTTCCGTGGTTTTCCTCTCTATGTAACGCAGATGGGAGTTATTTGCTTTGAAAAGTTCTCCACGAAAGCATACTTTACTAGTACTTGATCCAGGAGTTCTCTAGTCTTCTGGATTAGGTTCAAAATCATAAGGCTACTGGAGTTGAACATTGGTAGTTGTAATGTCAAAATTGGGACAGCTGCTCAATGACGGTTTTAAAATAAAATAAAATAATCTAATAATGTAAATCCACCGGAAAGGGCAACAAATATTAATAAAGAATTTAGAATTGTTATCTTTGTAAACCCTTGATAAAAATAAAATATGTTTAACAAAAAGATAACACGTCACACGTGTAGGACTTCGAAGTGTTGACTAATACCTATTTATTGATTTTTTTAACCACATACGAAGAAAAAGATATTCAGCTAGTATCTTATATTTCCAATAAAAAAATAAATCTGAGAAGAGAAAATTAATGAGCCCCTCAAAACTAAAATTAAGTTCAAATTCTTTAGGGTGTTTAATTTTGGTTTAAATATAAATGCATAAAAATAATAAATATACCTTAGCTCATCATTGAGAATTTTTGGTGAAGATCTTTTGGCTGAAACTCCTCTGCATCGAGGGGCGAAAACAAATTTTCTGCAAATAAATAAATAAACAAGTAAAGGAAAAAATGGATTAAAAAGCTAGTGAAGAGTAAGACCAAGGCTTGTTCTCGAGACAATATTCATAGTTTTCAATATAACATAAAATTTTGAATTACAAAGATTTAAATTCAAAAATAAAGCGGCTTTAAATTGCTACTAATTACAATTTAATACTTATGAAAGAAACTTAGTTATAACTTTAAATTATATTTTGAGACGTTTAGAATTGTCAAAAATACAAAAACTGTAGTTTTTTGGTACAATATTAACTCCTATCTTACAGTCATTGTTAACCTCACGCAGTTACTATAATCCAGTTAAGCCCAAACCATATAAATATATTATCTAGTATAAAATGAGAAGGAATTCGAGATAAAACCAGCTAAAACATCAAAGAGAAAATTAATTTTCCGCAGTGTTTTACCCTTTCTTTCATAATGAATAGATTTTATTCAATTTTTGTTGATATCTCGTTCAACTTTTCTCTTTAAATTTTTAAAGCAAACATTAAAATAAATTCGTTTTTTTTAACAATGGAACTTATTAAGCAAATTTAATATTAACATATGATGTTACTTGAGTAAAAAAGTTTAAAAACAATCATAATATTCTGTATCTTAAAATTAAACGAAAGAATATACTGTGTGATACCAGAAAAACGAAAGAAAGGTATCAAACCAACAAATTTTATTTCAAAAATAATTTCATTCCATTTGATTTTTTCTCTAACCTTTGCCTTTTTTGTAGCAAAACGCGATTTTTCGAAACGCAACCCCAAAGTACTCTCTGTTTTTGATTGATTTTTTTTTTACAAAAAATTTAAAAATATTTATTAAGGGCTGTAAATTTGAACTGAGTTTATTTGTTTACATTTGGTATTTCGTTTCAGGTAATTACAAACAAAGCTTTGAAAAACAAACAAATCATTATCGAACTTAAGATAAAAAAAAATATATCTTTAAAAAGCAAAACTTTATTGATCTTGATAATTTTAATTAAATGCATGTTAATAGCATTTCTTTTTAAAAAGTTCATTAAAAAATGCAAAATTAGAATCGCGAAATAATTGTTACATTAGTAGAATATAAAGTTAGATTATCAGAATGTAAAATTAAAAAAAATAAATAAATAGAAAATAAAGTCAAATAGTAGACTACAAAGTTAGAATTGTAGAATGTAAAGTAGGAATAGAAGAATATAAAGTTAAAATAATCGTACTTAGAATCAGATTAATGTATGTAATATTTAGTTAGTATTTAGTAAATACTAATATTTAGTAATAAAATTTAATTGGTTAGTATTTATTTAGTAATAACATTTAGTTTTTTTTTTTTTTTTTTGAAAGAAAAAAGAAAAAGAATAAGATATTAGAATAAGATATTAGAATAGATGTGGAATAAGATATCAGAATAAAAAGAGTTTATATTGCTATTCAGATGCTATAAGAATATAAATGACTGTCAAAGCGGAACACTCTGTGTTTGTTTATACGGTTTTCAATTTTAGATGATAGTTAAAAATTTTATTAAAAAAACAAATGAGAAAATTATTTAATAATAAAGCCGGTTATTTATTTTAAGTGGAGGAATAATTCAGTTAAATTTGATAAATATTTAATTAAAATGTTAAAGGTAAACATAACAAAATGAAAACAATATTTTTTTCAAGCCTTTAGCACTTTTTATTAGATTATCATACGTTTTTAATCAAGCATCATTTACCAATGACATATTTTCATTATTTTCAAATATGTTAGTAACTCCAAGAGTGAGTTCGCAATTAATAAACAGCCTAATAAAGATAAATGTTTATTTATAAAAATTTCGTCTGCTTAATTTTTTGATTTAGTTACACTTTGTATATTTAAGATGGCAGTAATGAAACCACCACGTCGGAATGAAAGAAAATAAATAGTTTCTCAGAAATTTAATTGAAAACATTTCATACTCCGCAGAATTAAATTTACAGAACATTAAGTTGAAAAATAAATTTAACTGGTCTGAAATATTTGTTAAAAAATGTGAAGAATAAACACACTAATATATTTAAAAGAATAAATTAGAAATAATATTTTTATTCTATTCACCTAAATTGTCAAATTGTTTACCCAATTTCTTTCTTTTTTGAAAAAATATTATTTTAAATTATGTGTTTATGTTGCTAAAAGATAGTATTATAACATAATAACTTATGTCAATTATCTTTTAGCTGTTAATTTTCATTTTAATTTAAGGGTTTAATTAAAAAATTACCTTTCCTATATTAAGTTTTCAATAAAGCAATTACATCTCTAGAAATTTTATTTCCAGATAGTAATTTCATCATTAAAAGGGCTTTAATTTTTAAAAATATTAAAAACGGAAAATTATATTGAATTTTAAGCAATAATGACAGCTACTTTATTGGACATTGCATTTTTATATTTATTACATAACTTTATTACATTTTTAAATACAATTTAAAGATTAATCTTGAAATCTCTAATATAAGTATATAAGAATATTAAATGAATAATATCAAGAAACTAAAGCGGAAAGATTTTAAATAACATTAAAAAAAACTCAATTAAGTCATCTCTACAGCGCATGAAAATGTATCCTACTCAGATTTGCGTCTTTTGGCTACTACGGTTTTCTTCATAGTTTTGTTTTTATACCTTTATTTATTTTTCATTTTCTGTTAGCAATTTTACGTTTTCTGTTTCACTTTTTGGCTATCGGGGATTTTTTTTTCCACCATCATTTACATTCTATATTTTTGGCAATTTTACGTTTTTTGTTTCAAATTTTTATTTATTTATTTATTTTTTTTTTTTTGTCTGTTTCTCTTTTTCGTTTTCTTCATTCACGTCAAGAGAGTCTTGAGAATGGATGCCTATTCCTTTGGGCATTTGAATCCTATCGAATTTTCCCACCTTAATATTTTTTAAAGCAAATGCAGCTTTTATTTTATCAGATATGAAAATGTAAGCTTTCAACATTCCTCGAATGCTCTTTGGGACGCGTTAAAGATAATGCTAAGATAAATTCATATATATTGTGCTGCTCCAGGGAGACATGGTGCATACTATAACACCCTTAATACATAGTTTCATAATCCTTTCCTAAAATTAACCATAAAAAATAAAGTATACCAGTTAAGAGTTGCAAATGAATATTTAAACAAAGAAAAATAAGCGAATATTTTGAATACTTCTAATAAAATGCCAAAATATAATTTTTATTTAAATATATTGCAAAATATAAATTTTAGGTTTGAAAATTACATTTTTTAATAAAAAAGAAAACATTTGTAACAAAAAAAGAGATTTACGGTAAATTAGGTTTTCCTATCCACTTTTACGTGTAAATTAGCAGTTTGCATTCCTTTAGTTTTTTACTATGCATAAACTTAATTTTAAGTTATTATTCTTAATTCACTAATAATAAGTTTAAATTATGAAATTGAAAAAATTGCACAATAACATAGTTTACTGAGAAATTAAATTTAGTGAGCATGTATTTTTCTTCTGTTTAGTTTTGTATTGCATACACCGGTCACCTTAAGTGTTCAGCCATCTTTCATTACGTAGTTGATCTCAAGTAACAACCACTTTTAGTTGTATGTTTGTTTGTTGCCACTTTATTTAAGAGAAATAGTCGATAAAAAAGAAAGACGCAGCTGAGTCGTCTGCTAAAATTGCTTCTGGGCTATTTCGAGGTTTGATTGTACTTTTTTTCTCTTTTGGCACATCATGATCGAAGAATAGAATGCGAAAAAGAGAGGAAATGGAAGCAAATCAAAATGGTGCTTTCGTTAAATATTACGTGATGCTTTTACCCAAGGAAATAATAGTTTGGAACGTAACACGAAAAATTGGTAACAGCTACAGCTTGCATTTTGTTTTCGTGACAGTATAATTAAACGCAGCTTCAACCTCAACAGTTTTTAGTATTTAAAATCAGTGTCAACTTTTAAAATGATAGAAAATCTTAAACTCGAAGTTTTGTCATAGCGGAAGAAAAACTAAGATTTATTATAATTTATATAATATATGAAAACGATTCATTTATGCTATGATTTATTTATTAATATGATTTATACATTATATGAAAATGATTTATACATTATTATGCTTTTATTTGAGTCATCGACAAAAAACTATTGAAAATTTAGGGATAAGCTTTATTATTTTTTTAACGAAAACAGTAGTTCTCTTTCAAATGATGAAACAAATTATGTTTGAATCTGAATTTATAGGAAAGATATTTATTGAGTTTCCATTTAACTTCAAGTGGTGCTGGCGCTTTAAATGTTCAAAAGGACATGTCTCAATGATTAATTTTTTCATGCATTTATTCAACTTTAAAATTAAATATCTCAAAAATTAAAAGTAACTTCACGAAGCTTGGAATATGTACGTATTAGGTTATTGTACTTCATTTTATTTCCAAGAAATTGAAAAATTGTATGTTCCATTTTGATATATGAATTATTAAGAACCTAAAAACTTTTGAAACTCGAACATTCTTAATTTTTTAAGTACTGGGATAGCAAAGAATATTAAAGCGAAAGAAAAATTTTATTATTTTCTAAAAAAAAAAAAAAAAAAAAATGCCTTTTTACAGATTTGTAATTTTCTCGTCCATAAAAAGATTTCTCTTTATCGTCGAAACTGATCAAGGTTTCTATTTACAGCTACATCTGAAATTAACATCAAACGAGATATTTGTTTTTCAGGTTGTCAGTTAGGTGTTTCGACTATATGGATTTGCTACCGTTAAAGCTCGAACGTCATTAGTCTGCACATTACCTCGCTAATCTGCTGATTACCTAATGTAATCCGTTAATGTGCAAAATTAAGAAATTTTTGCAATTTACCAAGGTCACAATATAACACACAAAAACGCCTTAACGTTGAAGTTCAAAAGTTTGCTTCTTTTATGTTATCAAATAATTTGTTGATTATTTGGTTGTATTTATTGACTAGATTCTTAAGATATTGAAAATAAAATTGAATATTTATTCCCTTAATTGTAAGATTTTATACGGTTTGATTTTCAGTAGGTAGGTACTTTATTTATGTCGCACTAGAGCTGCACACTGGACTATAGGCGACGGTTTGGGAAACATCCCTGAGGATGATCCGAAGACATGCCATTGCAATTTTGACCCTCTGTAGAGAGGAAGGCTCCTCCGCTTTAGTAGGTCGACGATTTGTGCGCGAAGTGGAGCAATTTACAGTAGAACAGTTTAAAGAGGACGCGCACCCTCGGTCCCTACACAGGCTGATCAAAGGGATCACCCACCCACTTACTGATCAATGATGCTTGACTTCGGTGTTATACTGGGAACCGTGTCAGTCTACTGCGGAGCATTGGATTTTCAGTACTATAGCTTTTAAAGGGATCGATGATTGGTTCTATCAACTAATGTGATGATTGAAGTAACTAAATTTAGGTAATTACCTAGATAATTTGGAAAATATAGCAATTTTCTGGCACTTCAACGGAGACAATCTGCATATTAGTTAGATCTTCAGTAGAAGAACTCATTTATAGTCTTTACGATGATAGATTGAACCAAGTCTGACTGCACAAGAGCAGGAGATTATTGTGGATATAGAAACATATCCCATAGATTTATTTTGGTCTGTAATTGAAGTTGCGTGGTTTAACTTAAGAATAACTCATTTATCATTAACAAGATTTGCGCATTTCTGGATGCTCAGCAATTGATTTGTTCATTTTTCAGTTGTTAAATGGCGTAAAAATAACACAGATGCGAATAACTGTAATTATCTAACAATTAACAATCATCATCTGTTACGAAAATCTGCAGCAAAACTTTTTCAATCATCCTTTTTTTTTTTTAAACATTTGAACCTATCACAACTCTCAAAATACAAATTCGTATTCAAATTAAACCACATAAAAATTATTTTTTCCTGTTGTAACACTTAAATTGCAAAGTTTAGGTAGTTGTTATCATTTCTTAATTCGTCAAAATATTGTCACTAATAACGATATAATAATTCAAAATACCTGCAATCGATGGCATCTGCGATGAGGCACAAACTCAGGACGCTGCAGATTAAAAACAAACTTTGTTCATTTATTGTTGCCATCCTTTAAACTGAAAATACAATATAAAATTTCATAATTTTTTTTATTGTGTTACAACAACAAAATTAGAGTTTCATAAATTGCCATTTCTTACTTCTCCTATGGTACTTTTTAATGAAGTCGAAACTAGGAGAATCTCAGAAATGTTTGAAATGAAATTAGAATACAAAAATGCAACGAGGTTACTAAAATGGAGAAATTACAGTAAATAGATAATGGAATTATATATTTACAGCAATATTTTTACGAGTCTATACCAGGGATGGCCAAGCTCCTTGATAGTCGAGCCATTTTAAAAAATTTGAAATTTTTTGCGAGCCGCAATACATATTTAAAAGGTACGCAAAAAAGGTATTAAAAAAAAACTTCTTTTTTGACAGAAATTATATTTATTGAAGACATACCTGTATATATATATATATATAAAAGTACAAAATATGTGTATTGAATTTAAATATTAAAAATTAAACACATTTATTTAACTTCTCATGATAATTTTTTAAAATTTGGTGAATAATTGGTGACAGCACTTCTCAGTAATTCTTTGAGATGCTGGTTAGTTAATATTGATCGGTGTTTGGGTTTCACGAATTTTAAAATGGAATAAAATGATTCACATAAGTAGGTTGTTCCGAATATTGAAATAATTTGACAAGCAACCTTTTTTAATTCAGGATACTTCGATTCTACTACAAATTTCCAAAATTCAGTAATCAGCGTCGACTTATATTTTAATTGTAGAGCTTGATCTTCTTGCATCTCTCGGCACTTAGTCTTTCATATTTGTTCTCAGTAATTTAAAAGGCATTTTGAAACGCATACGGAACGACAATAATTTATTAAAATGTAATAGCACAAAAATGAAAAGGGAACTCGGGTACATTTATTGAGAGCCACAAATAATCCTTCAAAGAGCCGCAGGTTGGCCACCCCTATACTATGATACCCAGGTACGTATAAGTCAGGGGTATATATATATATATATATATATATATATATATATATATATATATATATATATATATATATATATATATATTGTATATATATATATATCAATACCACATTGTTGTTTTTTTCTTTAAAATGACTATCGTGCTTACTGGTTCACTTTCATAGTGGTTTGATCGGACTAGATTTTTAATTATAGGAGGCGGTGGTTTGTTATATCAAAAAGGCCTCCAGGCTAATTAGTTTCAACGCTTGATCCAAGAGTTCCCATCTCTTCTCTGATTATAAGATTACGGAGTTGAATATTCATACTCGTTAACACAAAAATGGGTCGGCTTCTTCATCACTGGTCATAAAATAAAATTTCAATGAACACATTTCTCATTAAAAATTATATTGGAGAATAGTTTTTTAATGAGATTATTTTAGTGTTATAAGAAAGTAGTGATAATGGATAACAATGATAGTAGTGAAAGTAGTGATAACAAAAAATGAAAGCGATGTTCGGACAAATCATAATGACACTTGAGACTATTGCAAAAACTGTATAAAAAATATCTTTTGATAAATTTTCGATCGAAAATAATAATTTTAAGAATAAATATTAAAAATAAATAATAAAAGTTCAGTTTATTGATAGCTTACATACGCCCCTAAAAAAGTTTTTTAAAAGAGTATTTATTACCCTGGCTAAAAATTTCGCACCATTTTTCAACTCTCTCTACTATTTTAATTATTTATTCTCAAAGAGTACAATTTATTCAAATATTATCACTTTTCCCCACCGCTTCAAAGAGTAGAATTCGTAGAAAATTACCTGCCGTTCGTCTTCGTTTAATGAGTTTTTTTAGCCTCCGTTTCTATTTTTTTCACCTTATATTTTGTGTGTGTTTCCGGCAGCAGAGAAGAAAAATCTTTTTTCGATGAGTGGGAAAATTTAGGGGTCGACACCCACCCCTGTGACTGATGACAAACGCTTCAACAACAATCGATTCCATTGATCGATGACTTCAGAGTAAAAAAAAAAAAAAAAAAAAAAAAAAAAAAAAAAAAAAAAAAAAACAGGCAAAACCTTCTATTATAAAACATTTGAAAGAAAGCTTCAAATGCGTGGGAGGAAAACTTATAAAGATTTAATAAAGTAATCAATTAGAGAAAAAACGATTAGATGACTTTTGACAAAGACCTTTTAAATGAACTTCTGTTCATTTCTCCACGTTTTGAGAAATAAAGATTATAAAATGAATTGATTGATATAAGATTGTTATATTTTGTTTGTATATTGTAAAATGTTTAAACATTTTGTGTTCCAAGGTACAAATGAGTAAAGTGACATAGTCTTTATAAAAAATATTTTTTAATAAAAATAATAAATATTAAAAACAAAAATAATAAAAACATATATAATTTTATCATTTCTTCACTCTCTCTTCAAAAGTTTCTTTTTATAAATAGAGTCGTTTATTAATTATACGTTTTTTTTTATTATATTCTATGGTTTACGATTAATAATTATATTCTACATGCATATACGTAGTAAAATCTCTGCTATTTGAGTAAGCCAGTGAGTAGAAAAGTAAAATAGCAATGTATTTTTACAAATAAAGTATTATTAATAATAATAAAACAACTTCGTTATTTTTTCACTCTTCGTTTAAAAGGAATGTTAAAAAAAGTTGTATGAATTAGTTTACAGTTATAATGATTTCTATGTAAAATAAAATAATTATAAACTGTGCCGGCTGAAATGTGTATAAGTAAAGTTAACAATGCATTTTTGAAAATATAAAGTAATATTTAAATACAATTTTCTTATTTTTTCACACTTCTGAAAAATAATGTTTATAAAGTGTAGTATTGATTTACGATTATTATATCGATATGCATATTGTAAGATCATCATCATCATAGTTCGCCAGACAGCCCAATGTGAGCCAATGCCTTCCTCTGAAGATTTCTCCATGACGACTTCCGATTTATCTTTGATCTCCAATTCTTTTCATTAATTGCAAGAAAATCAAGCTCCAGTGAGTCAGCCCATCTCAACCGAGGCCTTTCTCGCTTTCTTATTCCAGTGGGTCTAAAAAGCAGTATCCTTTTTAATGTATTGCCATCACTCATTCGAATCACGATTGCATTCATATTGTACGAATTCGATTTTGCATACATATTGTAAGATATGTATGCGAAAATTGTCTCTGTGCATGTAAATATGTAAAATAATATTATAATTTTACATAGAGCAACTAATTTTTTTTTACAACCTGATCTATAGATAACTAATTTTGTTCCCAGAGGAAATCGTGTTTTTATATGCTTTTGATTATTTAAACGAGGAAACATTTGCTTGAATATGTAAGTATAGGTTTAATAATCTCTTGGGCAAAAAATATACTTTGATTTGTTTGAAATGGAAAATTCTTATTGCACCATCTGCTCTAAAATGAAGAATTAAGAATAAATTATTAAGCTTTCTGAGAAATACAACTTTCTAAAAAAGGAATTCCATTTAACGAGTTGACATTAAGGCATTTTAGTTTAAGAATTAATTTTATGCAACTGATATCGTTAATTTTCAAAACGTTTTAATTTTTATCATTCTAACTTTTCAAAAACATTTGAAGATTTGGAATGCTAATTAATCAAAGGACATAATGAAAAATCGAAGCAAATAAAATAAATTTCTTTTAAAAGTATCTTATGGATTTGTTTTGAAGAAACAGAAGTGGAATGCTTTTTGAAATACAAATTAGCTTTAATTTCTCCAATCTCAAATTAAACTTTCAATTAGAATTTTAAAAATTATTTTTAGATTTTATTGATAAGGGACTTTTATTTCATAAATTGGCACAAAGAAAAACAAGCGTATTTATTCTTTTTTTCTTTTTTTTTCATTTACTTCTGATTGAATCTATTTACATAAGGCATGCCAAACTTAATTCCTACAAGGACTGAGACAAATACTTTCGATCACAATTGTAGTCGAAAAATAAATAAATAAAACATATTTTAAAAAAATATGTTTTTACCTTAGAAAAAATGAATTTTACCTGTTAATAGGGAATTGATCGAATTTATTCGATTGGAAATATCTAAATCATAAAATTTTCATACAGTTTATAATTACATGCAGTTTTATTACTTACAATTTCTGCTCGTAATTTCGTGACAATTGGACAAAAGTATGACAAGAATTAAAGTTTATTTCAATCTTCAAGTTTGCTTCTTTCTGTGACTTTAAGTTTTTCACTTGAGACACTCCTGCATTGTCGTTATAACTTTGGAGTCTGATACGGATTTTGTCTTAAACTTTTTTAGATTTTGGAAATATTTTTCAAAGTGTTCTGACGCTATTTGAACTTGTTAGAGCAAACACGAAAATTGTTTCTGAAAATCGCATCATCGCTAAGGGGTACAAGTTTGCGTTAATACAAGGCAAACGCTATGCCTCTCCATTCACAGTCATAAAACTCAGTTTGAACTAACTCAATAGCAAAGGTCTGAAGTCAAGTAATTAAAAAAGCAGCTTTAATGTTATGTAAAAAAATAACGATAATTAAGATCATTTGTCACGTTTTTGTTTTTAATTAAACAGTGAGAAGAAAATATAATCTTTAAAAAAATTTCTTCTTCTTATTATTATTATTTCATAAAATAAGCAGATATATTGATAACTGGCAAATAATTTACGCTGAGAACTTTATTTTGTAATAGTAGATGATTAAAATTTGCTAGTAAAAGAAATTATGAGCCTCTCCTGTAGAAGTATAGAAGTATATACTGCCTACGTATTTTTTTTTTTTTTTTCCTTCACAATACGCTGCAAAAAATTTCGCAACTAATAACGGTGTAAAGTATCAGTATTTTAGGTCAATCGTCCATAAAATCCATTTTATAGTAATATTTATTTCATTAGAGTGATTTAATGATATCACAGTATTTATTACAGTAGAAATTATGGTATGTCAAGATTTCTGTTCCAAAACATGTTCTGGTAAAAATGGATTTTACGGTAAAAAGTACTGGCACCCTGAGTGCCGGTACTTTTTACCCTAATTTGATCTGGAAATTTTTTTTTATTTTTTTGCTATGTATGTAAACAATGTATGTACACTTGTAAATATTTTCAAAAATTCAAAAAAAGTTACCTAAATATAGTTAATGATTTTCAACTTGATACGGATTGAGCGGAATTTTATGGCTCTGTTTGTATAATTGAGTCCGAAAACCAGTCATCTTGTCAAACGACAACAACAACAAACAACCAGTCATCTCAACTTTTTTTTTTTCAAAATTGGGATTGTTGCATTCTTAAGTTTAGCTGACGTAGATAAATATTAAGGATTTAATGTTCTCCTACTTTGTATAATATATTTTGTGCAGTGAAATTTCAATTTAATTCGATCCATATCCTGGAGATGACCTGTATTCGACTTGCAAATATACCGTTAAAATTTTAGCGTTGTTGCTTATGAAATTAAGGCTTGTTATTTTGTTGACGCTTTTTATCACACAATGTGTGATTCAGAGAGCCTGGGTTGCTCAGGAGACAGAGCGCTCGTATCCTATTTAGGTGACCCTGGTTCGAATTCCAGTGACGACTGGACGTTGTAAGTTCCGACCACATTGCTAACGTAAAATATCATCAGTGGTAGAGAGATTAAGGATTTGAGTCCCCTTGTCATCGGTTTAACCATGGGAGGTTTGTAGTTTTCCTCTCCATGGAACGCAAATGCGGGTTAGTTTCTTCAAAAAGTCCTCCACGAAGGCTAATTTCTCCCAATTTCTTGCACAAGGAGTTCCCTTGTCTTCTGGATTATGTTCCAATTTACAAGGTTCTAGAGTTGAATGTTAGTAGTTGTAAACTTAAAAATTGGGTCGACTGTTCAACGACGGTTGTAAAAAAAAAAAAAAAAAAAAAAAAAAAAAAAAAAAACGTGTGATTCAGGAGGCAGGTGTTTAGAGGATATATACAAGAAAATAAAAAGGGAGTAACTATGAACAGCAGAGGAGATAACTACAAATAATATACTTTGATTTCAAAAGCTGGTGGAGGAGCCTTATAAAGAAAATGTGTTATCAAAATGCTTCTAGGGAAAAGCTTTAATTACTGGTTTATGCAAATTAATATTCACTCTATGCAAAAAAAAAAAAGTGGCTTCATAGCCAGTTAAGGAAGCATATTTTGGAAGAGTTGCCAAAAAACAGCAAGAAAATTGCACACATCAAAAAAGTTTTTATAATATCAACCAAATTAGTTTTGATTTTTCTACGAAGAAATTTGTAAGTGGCCCAGCATAGTCATAATCTAGAAGATTTCTGAGCCATGAGTCCATGAATATGTAATCTAACACTTAAAAAATTTATTTCATTTCTAAATGACTAATTATTAATATTTTTGACAGTTATTAATAATGTATATTATTCGTTTTAAGGTTTTTGTCCGAAAATCGGTCATCGCCAAGTTCTGATTACTTTTTAAATTAAAAAAAAATTAAGTAATGTTATCGCACAATTACAGTAGAATATTTTGTAACCAGCCATTTTGTAATACCAAAAAAAATTTTATGTATCAAGCTGATACTTAAGTATTCAGTTTTTTGTCTCTCCTGAAGCTTTATCGTTTTTAAAATTTACTGATTCAGTTATAGAACGATGTATTTGTCACAGACAAAATAATAATAATAAACCTCCGATGACATTTTCTAATATAATATTTCGAAACTAATACGAGACAATGAATATTAGTTACATTTAAACACCTCAGTATATTTCAGTTAGTCAAAGTATCAAAATAACCACATTTTCTCGCTATACTTCATAAAAATAAATTCATACATTTTGAATTTCTATTTGATATATTAAGCCTAAATCACTGTAATCTTCTCTTAAGCAAACGTTCCAAACTTGAGCCATAAATAAAGAGATTTTGAATAGCTAAACAAGACATCTAAGCCTGGAAAACTCGAAGAGCCCTTATAAGTTCATACACGTAAACATTCCATTGTAACATTTTAATTCCGTTTAAATTCGAGATACAAATTTAAAAACTTCTTGTCATTTCTACTTCTCTTGTAAATTTATCGTTTGACTGTGTAAGCAACTATTTTCGGTATTTCTCTTTCTACTTCCTTTAATCGATGCCAGTTTACTAAAGGTAAACTTCAGCGCTTTGAAGTGCGAGATTTATTTTGAGCGAATAATCTTTTCTAGAATATGCATTAAATATACTAAATAGAAAGCAAACGATATTTAAAATGGTATTAAATTCATTAAAATGCGTGTAGAAACACTTTAGTTTTAAGGAACGAGTAATGTTATGATTTTTAAGTTAACTGAAATATAGCGTACCGTAATAGTTCTGAAACTTTTACGGGATTGTGGCTAAGTGCTATATTGAAACTAGAGATTAATCTAATTAGGAAAATAATTCAACAAAGTTATATTAGAAAAGAATGTTTAAATCATTAATTTATATAAATATTTGGAAATTAAAATTTGAATTTAAAATTGTTGACGCTTAATTTTAAATTCTACATTCATATTTTGTTAAAAATGCCAATTTCTAAATCTTCGAATGTGAAAATATTTAGGGGAAAGCAGAAAATTGTTTAAGAGTTGTGGCTTGAGCTTAATATGCATATCTTAGTTTTTCACTCTTCCCGTTTATGTTTTTTTTTTTTTTAATTTACAGAGGTTAAATTGGGGAAACTTAAATATTGCTATCTATGCAAATGAGGTATTGCCACTTATGACTTTTTTACTTCACATCAAACTAAGACGGAACCTAAGTCGAAAAAAACTAATAGTTTCACAGTAATAAGGGTTTTAAGCTTGACCTATACTTTTAATGAATAAAATCCTCATAACTTCTAAACTAATAGTTTCATTAACCTGTTTTTTGTGGTCTGTTTAGTAATTCATTGTATTAGTAAAAAATAAACTCGGAAATATTCTTTAGCTCTTTTGTCGGTATAGAAATGTCAGGCGTATAAATAAAAAAAATTATAAAGTCAAAAAAGTGTTCCATCTCATTTGATTATGCATAAAACAATAAACAGGTCACTAGCCATAGCAATTGTAACACTGGCCATAACAATTTAAGTTTCTCTCCCCTCTTGAGCTACTTCCTCTCAGGTATTTTAAGATAATGGCTGCAGCTCACCTCAGAAAAGGGGGCTAACTTTAGGGTTTTTTAACCCCTTGAGAACGAAGGACTAAATTTCAGAAAATCAAGCGGACCAAACATGTGCAAGTTAATGTATGTAAAGGATTAAGGGATAAGTTTAACGTAATGTAGCTTCCCTTTTTGACATGTTGTAACAAATTGAAACTATAGGCACTCTCGCTCCGGATAAAGCTGACCACGTCATAACTACATTACAAATCAAGGACGTAAACATAAGTTTTTATAATATATTATGCATTGAAACTAATGCAAAACCAACACCTCAGACCACAGGAGCCGAGAAGATTTACAGTGCTAAGACAATAAAATAAAAAATCATTCGGAGTGTAAACTTTTCAATTTTGCAAATCACTTACATAACCATTTACTTACAAACTGTTATTTGAGAACAATTAGTTTTTTTTTATTATGTAAAGATTAATTAGTAAACGTAAAACTTATATTCAATGTAGATTTATTTTAGTTTTTCTTCATTAAATGTACATTTTCACACACCGTGGTTTGGTTCATTTATTTGCATTAATTTAACAGTGAGCGTGTGCAATAATTTTGTAGAACCTTCAGTAATTTACTAACAATTACTTATTTTCTTACAGGCAGAAATTTTTACCGAGAATATAAAGAAAAAAGATCATTTTTGCAATTAATTAGAGCTAGCAAATGATTTATTCCATTAATGATAAATTCCATTAGAGGTAGCAAATGATATTCAAACACTATAATTTTCCAATACAAGAGATATTTACTGTTATAATATAATATAAATTGTCTATTGTGTTTTAATGATAAGAGAACAATTATATAGAGTGCCAGTTTCAATAATTAAAAAAGTAATTGTGGAAGTTAAAAGTTCAAAAAAACTTTTTTTCCCTTAAAAAAATTGAGTTTAGTTTATTATGGTTCACATAAGCCAGAAATCATATACACATAAGCAATGTGAGAATGAAGAATCTACACAGAACACTATTACTTATATTCACCTTATTCACGACCACGTTTCATGTTCTCCACGGTAGGAGGCAGTATTTGTAGAGGTTGTTTCTGCTGGTGTAAACCAAATTGCGTTAATCCGCATCTTAACGATCATGTAATTGCGTATCAATTTAGGATAATTTCCCAAAATACTTTTTTTTATATCTTTATATGATATGTTAAAATATGAGGAACACATTTTTTCACAAAAAACACGGCACAAAAATTAAATTAAGAAAATATAAATATTCAGAGTATATACAAACAAATCCGGAGCGTCAAAAAAAGAAATAGTCTCTTTAATGCTATGACGTCAGAAGAGGACCTCAAGATTTCCGGTAGCGTTTGTTTGTTGTTTTAGGATAGATGGTGAATTGTCCTCAAACTGATGAAACTAACATTAATTGTTTCAAACACATACTTATCTTCTTCTGGGTAAACTATTAGGATTATGTTTTCCTAACTGTGACAACCCCTCCGGGTTTGAAGGAAAGATATGTAAGGAAAGATATTTCGTGTGAACATGAATTTGTAGTTCTTATTATCTTAATTTTTTTTTAATTTCATTTATAAAAGGATTCTAAATATATCTATTAAAGATGGTGATTACGAAATACTATGTATGAATAATGTTCCAATGCCCCACAAATTTAAAAATTGCATAAAAAGTGCCATTTTGGAAAAAAAAATTTTGGTATTTTGCTTTGATACAGCCTTTTTTTTTTCATACATTTTTTTAGCATTATTTTTAGAAAGTTTCTTGTTATAAAAATGGGACATTTTTAAAAAAAATATATTGATTCACTTAATACTACTTCTCTTAGAAAAATTTTATGATTTGACAAAAAACTTAACAAACAGCTTGATCATAAACCTTGCTTAAGAACATCAACTAAACAAAGTGAGAAATAAGTGCAGTAAAAAAAGATATCTTTGATTTTGACGTTAACTCGACACCATTGTAGACAGGTAAATGGCAAAAAGAGAATAAAGAAAAATTTCAATTAAAATTAAATGCCATTCAAAAGGCAGTACATTTTCAGAATTAAATCTACGACGAATAATGATAATAATCAATGCAAGATTCGTTATGGTATCAGATTAATGTGTGATTTAAATCAATGCTTTAGATAAGATTCAGCAATTCATTTGAATTGTACGAGGATTACACTATCTTTAATTTATTTAACAAATAATTATATATGAATTAATAATTTTTTTAATCGAAATATTTGAAAGGTAATTGAAATTAAAAAAATAATTGTAAAAAAATGATGTTTAATATCTTCACATGTAGTGTAAAGATTTAAAAAATCCTGTTACAATGTTTTTTTTTTAAATAATTTTATAAGCACAGGAACTTCTATCACAATATCTATTTATTTATTTTTGTATTTTGATGATTACAACTTACTTATTCTAATAATCGGGTTTTGATTACTGGTGGAAAGAATAAAAGTTTTTTAGATAACGTATAAAAATTTTTTAGATAAAGTATTAAAAACTTTTATAAAGCGTGTAAGAAATATCTAACGAATAAAAAAATGTTTTAGATAACAGATAAAAAAATCTTTTTGAGGTGTAACAAAATTATACTGCAAAAAATTCCAGTAAAAAGTTCCGGCTTCTAAGGCGCTGTTAATTTTTATAGAAAAATCCTTCTTTACTGTAAAATTTTACAATACAAAGAATCTGATGTAACATAATTTTTACAGTAATATTTACTATAAAATAACTAATTCACTGTAATTAAATAAATATTACTGTGGAAATTACGTTATAAAATTTTATGGTAAAAATGGATTTTACCGACGAGGCACCCAAAGTGCCGGTACTTTTTTCCGGAAACTGATCCGGAATTTCTCACAGTTCGCACCCTAATCGTTAGCTTTATTTTTCACATACTTTTCTTCAGTCTTTACTATTAAGAAATTTTTTTTCTCTATAATAATAGATGTTATTTATCACAATATTTTTTACCAAAACTATTGAAACCAATCGTTACATCCTGACAATGTTTTTGAAACATTTTAGAAACTCAAGGGAAACGTTTTGTAAATTGTTTTTGAAAAGTCACATTCTTGGTGCGGTGTACCTCAAACGGTCAATATTTTATACAAAAAAGTTGTAAAAATTAACATTGAAGTTCAACTTTATTATTACTTCGATACGATTTCATTGTAAATAAAAATAAAAAATTTTAACCAGAGTTTGATACCATGAAATTATTAAACTTTTATAATTTCATAAATCGTTAGTAAAATATCGCTAGTAAAATAATTTTTCTATTATTTTATCAAAGCTTATACTTAATTATATTGTTATTTGCAACATTCATAAATTGTTAAAATTGCTCTAGCTCACATTGTTTCACGAACTTCGTTTACACAATTTAATAAAAACACAATTAATTATTTTGAAACATTCATAAATTGTTAAAATTGCTTTAGCTAGCATTCACTTACCAACTTCTTTTGCTCAATTTGATACTATCTACAGTTTAATAAAAACGCAGTTAGTTATTTTGCAACGTTTATAAATTGTTAAAATTACTCTAGCAAGCATTGATTCGCGAACTTCTTTTGCGCTATTTGATAGTACAATAAAAACGCAATTAATTATTTTGAAACATTCATAAATTGTTAAAATTGCTTTAGCTAGCATTCACTTACCAACTTCTTTTGCTCAATTTGATACTATCTACAGTTTAATAAAAACGCAATTAGTTATTTTGCAACGTTTATAAATTGTTAAAATTACTCTAGCAAGCATTGATTCGCGAACTACTTTTGCGATATTTGATAGTACAATAAAAACGCAATTAATTATTTTGAAACATTCATAAATTGTTAAAATTGCTTTAGCTAGCATTCACTTACCAACTTCTTTTGCTCAATTTGATACTATCTACAGTTTAATAAAAACGCAATTAGTTATTTTGCAACGTTTATAAATTGCTAAAATTACTCTAGCAAGCATTGATTCACGAACTTCTTTTGCGGTATTTGATAGTACAATAAAAACGCAATTAATTATTTTGAAACATTCATAAATTGTTAAAATTGCTTTAGCTAGCATTCACTCACCAACTTCTTTTGCTCAATTTGATACTATCTACAGTTTAATAAAAACGCAATTACTTATTTTGCAACGTTCATAAATTGTTACAATTACTCTACACTGTTAGAAATTTTTCGGAAAAAATGATTAAATAACAATTTATTGAATGGTTATTTTACCATATTTACTCAAAACAGTCAAATAACCATAAATAAAATGGTGATCAAACTGTTAAGTTTGAGAAAAACTGTTTATTAACTGATTTCGCCGAATACGGTTAAACAACCAGAATTTTATCGCACCAACTAAAACCACCTTATGAAGCTACTTAGTTCTTTTCAACGGCATACATACCATAGCCGAGCGGGCTTATCTGTCAATCTCATAACCGGCGGAACTGGAGCTCGAATCCTAGTGTTGAGACCACAATAATTCTTCCATTCCCTTTAACACGTAAAGAATTTCCAGTGTCCGGCATTCTCCAATGCCCATTACCTTACGAAAAGTCGAGCTGTTCTGTCTAGTTAAATAATTATGTTTTTTGACGTTTTTGAAAAATGCTAGTTGTAAATGGCTAAAAAACCGTATAGTTTTGTATTCGTGGTATTATAACCCTACTTTTTGTAAATGGCTTCAAAACCATAAAGGAAAAAAATTTTCTTTACCGTAAATTGGATGGACAGACAGCTGCCAGTTATTTTACCATAATTTTAGAATGAAAATCTTAACAGTATGCACGAACTTCTTTTGCGTTATTTGATAGTACAATAAAAACGCATTTAGTCATTTTGAAACATTCATAAATTGTTAAAATTGCTTTAGCTAGCATTCACTCACCAGCTTCTTTTGTTCAATTTGATAGTATCTACAGTTCAATAAAAACGCAATTACTTATTTTGCAACGTTCATAAATTGTTAAAATTGATCTAGCTCACATTAAATCACAAACAATTTGATAGTATCTACAATTAGAAACCTAAAGCATTTTTTAAATGATGATACAAATCTTTAAATACTTATCTTAATATCGGAAAAAAATTTATTAAATGATTGGTATTATCATTTTGTCCTACACGTTTTTGGTTATGCCTGTGGTGTCTCGAGAAAATTAGCCTCTGAAAAGTGGGTTGAAATTACTGAAGGGTCAAAAATAATCTATTTAATTTTTTAAAAAAAATTCCGATATGTATTTATTTTTAAAAATTTACATTATTTGTTTTTCAATTTATTTGTTATATATGTTACCGGCAAGGTATGTAATCCGGTATTATATAAAATGCCTAAAACTAGCCGGCAAAGTATGAAATGATTTATATTTCACACATTGCTTAGGCATTATATATAATGCCGGATGCTATTTAGGCTAAGTATGAAATAAACGTCCTGATGAGGTTATTACGTAAATGATGTGCATGTCACTATGGATGACCGAAATCGGTGGTTGTTGACTTTCACCGGTGAATGTTGACAATCACATAGTCGCTTTGGTGAATGTCCGAAAAATTTATTACGTCCGATTTGATATTAATTTGTTCGTGGATATAATTACATTTATTCGACATTTTAATACTTACTGACGATAGATTAGAAGAAACTTCAGTGTTTGGAGTATCGGGCAAATATATACCGGGCAATGATACTTGACCTTAAAAAAACATCAGTGTAGGGTATACCGGGCAAACATACACCGGGCAATGGCACTTGACCTTAAAAAAATATCAGTGTAGGGTATACCGGGCAGTGGCACTTGATCTTAAAAAAACATCAGTGTAGGGTATACCGGGCAAATCTATACCGGGCAGTGGCACTTAACTAGACATAGTATATATTTAGGACATTTACCAAAGGTCTAGTCATACTAGGTCTAGTTAAGTGCCACTGTCCGGTATACATTTTCCCAGTATATTCCACACTGATGTTTTTGTTTTTTCAATGTTCAGTGCCACTGCCCGGTATACATTTGCCTTTGCCAGGTATATCCTACACTTATGTTTTTTAAGGTCCAGTGCCACTGCCTGGTATACCCAACACTGATGTTTTTAGAGGTTCAGTGCCACTGCCCGGTATACATTTGCCCGGTATACCCTACACTGATGTTTTTTTAAGGTCAAGTGCCACTGCCAGGTATACATTTGCCCGATACTCCAAACACTGATGTTTCTTCTAATCTATCGTCAGTAAGTATTAAAATACCGAATAAATGTAATTATATCCACGAATAAATTAATATCAAATCAGATGTAATAAATAATTTGGACATTCACCAAAGCGACTATGTGATTGTCAACATTCACCGGTGAAAGTCAACAACCACTTATTTTGGTCATTCACAGTAATATGCACATCATTTACATAATAACCTCATCAGAACGTTTATTTCATACTTTGCCTAAATAGCATTTGGCATTATATAGAATGCCTAGGCACTATATGTAATGCCGAGGCAATGTGTGAAATACTCCTCATATTGCATACTTTGCCTAAAAACGTCAGGAATTATATATAATGCCTAGGCATTATGTATAATTCGGCGTTTCATACTTTGCTGGTAACATATAAATGAAAATAGAAATTGAACTATAGTAAAAAATTTATTTTTTCCTTCAAAATATTCTATATTTTTTCTTTTAAGTATAAAAAATTTCGAAATTTTACAAAAAATTTTTCTCCTTTGTATTCCAATGCCTTTAAGTTTAATTTTTAAATTAGTTTGGGTATCATGCTAAATACTTCATAAAATATTTTTTGTGACAAATATTTACTTGCTAAAAAATTTTTTTTCCATATAAAAATAAATCCAGTTCAATTAAAAATTAAATAATTACGCAGTGAAACAAAGATATAACTGTAGAATACATTATTTAGAGTTAGACCAATAGTTTTATGTGAAAGTGAGTGTTGGACTAAAAATAAATTAAATGAGGATAAACTCATAAACTTTCAACGTAGAAATTTTGAATCAGTAAATAAAAATTTAAAATAGAGAACTAGATATAATAGTTAACGGAAATAAAAAATGCACTTAGAAAAAAAGTTTGGTCAAAACTACGAGAATATGGTGAACTTTCCCGTCTTTCTGATTCTATGGGAACAACAGAAAGCTCGGTAATTTTTACTGAATCGCTAGGGTAATGATTTTGTTTAAATCACATATAAAATGTTGTGTCATAATATGTAATAAAATTTAGTAAATTAAGCAAATTTTAATTTCTTAGAGAATGATTTCGTGTGCCGAAATGAATAAATAAAAAAGGAAAAAAAAGGCCTTAAACGGTTGTAAATTTCTCGAGAAAAAAACGAAAACATAACTTTTTATGATTTCTTATTTTATTTTTTAATAATCAGAGGGAAAAAAAAGATCACGTGTGCTACTCTCTCATACGTTGTAACATGGTTTTGTTGAAATTTTAAAAAAAAAATACGCATATTTTTTTAGTTACTTTTCAATATAATAATAAAATTATTTTATTCAAACATGAAGCATGTTAAAAAATAACATTTGAATAATACTTTCTCAAATTTCCCTATGAAAATTTAGAAATTTTTGTTACTGAGACCGGATTTTATATAAAATATCATTTATTAAAAAACTTCCTCGGTGCACATGTCCCAACAACTAATGAACAAAGTTTATAGAAATTTTGCACTCCTATTTCATATAAAACTGAAGAAATATTGAAAGGATTTAAAAATTTGAAAATATGAATTTTTCATTGTAAAATTTAAAACATAAAATAAGTGCTAGCAGCTTGCAATAAGAATGCAATGTTTGAGAAATAATGTTTATGTATTTCAAAAATTGGGACATATTTATGATCATATTATTTTTTCTTCTCTGACCAATGGAGTCAAAGGGAAAGAGATTCCTAAATCTATCTTCTTTTTTTTTAAATTTATCATTTTTTTATATTTATTTATTTTTTTAAAAAATATGATATTTTCTAAAATAGTGTCATTTTGATTTCACTGTATTTTACAAGTAGTAATATATTAATGTTATAAAAACTGAAAAAGTATTTGCTTTAAAATATAACAATTTCAAACAAATATTATTGTGGTTCAAAATTTGTTAAACGCGATTAAATAACTCATTTTGTCTATTTTTTTCCGCGCCACTTCGATAAAGTTTATTGTTTTCTACATCAATTCCTTTAAATCTTCTCTACTTTCCATTAAAAATATTAACGTATAAACTTAAAGGCAAAACAAATAAAAATATATAATGAACAAACTTTCAGAAAAACAATATAAAAAATGAAAACAGATGTACAAATTTTGTAACAAATTTCAGAACAAAATTTTAATATTCTTGGCCATGCATTTTAAGTTTACAATTTAAAAAATTACAATCATAAGTCCATAATATTCTAACACACGTCTATAAGAACTGTTGTATGAAACTATAATTTTTCTGTTAAAATCTTAAAAAACCAACAAAACTATTACTTACTATACAGAGATATGGCAGGTTCCTGTTTCCGATATCTGTGATTATTTCTTGAATTGCGATGAAATGAAAAGAGAACTTATTCTACAATCGCTCCTAATTTCTTTTCGACATCCTTTCAATTGATTGGTCGATTTACTTGACGTCACGAGTGGTCTTAAATATGATTGGCTATTCGCTTAGAATTGGTCAACACATAGAAAGGCGCGAATATGGAGAGAAGTGCGCATTTTTCTGAAAGTATCGTGGGAGTTACGAATGCTTAATAATAAGTGAATGTAAATGAGTTCTTAAGATTCAATAAAAATAAAAAAAAATTTCAAAAAATAATAAAAAGATTGATTTTTCAAAATATTTATCTTTTTTTTTTTTTTTTTTTTTTGTCATTTCGATATTTTTTGTATTATTTTTTTACAAATAATCTATAAATTCTACACTCAAAAATCTTCACATTCTACATTCATTCTAATTATTATTATTATATTTATCCTATATGTAAGGGAAAGTAAACATCATCCCTATTTTTTCCCAAAATGCAAATTTATTTCTATTGATCTTTCGATCGATTATTCCTTCTTCTTTTCATTTATGTATTTATTTGAATTTTCCATAAGGTTACAATGTATTAGAGTAATTTTGAATTCAATTTTTTGAAAAATTTAAAGTGATTAACATACTTATGTAGTAAATCTTCATCAAGCCTTCTTTGAAAACAATATTTTTCAATATCGTTTAATGGTTCGGAAAAATTTTTCACTGTCGAATTTTCTATTATGTGGATTAGAATTTTTTGATATTTTTCTTTTTGAACTTTTCATAAACTTTAAAAGCTCATTTTTTAGGTTAAAACAAAAATAAATGAATAAATTCTTTGAAAATGTAAATTTAAAAATAAAATCATATAAAAAATGAGCTGCGTTGTAAAAAGTATAACTACCTATAAAAATGAAACAAAATTAAATTCTATTAATTACAAAAAATTAAAAAACAAAGGCATAAAAAAATGTCATAAGATGTATCATAAAGATTGCGTTCATATAATATTTGTTAACTCATGAAGGAATTTTTAATCTCCGAAAAAAATATTTTTAACAAAACATTGTGTTTCAAATATTTTAAGTAATAATGCATAAAATAATTTAAATAATTAAATTGGCAAATTACGTCACATCACATAGGCAAGCACAGTGCTGTCCGGATCGTGTGAGCGAATTTCGTATTTTCCCCCCTCACTATATTGATCATGTGTGCGAATTTTGATCATGTGTGCGAAATGTTCTGTAATGATTTTGTATGTCAATTTTGTATATTTTTTTAAAACTGCTGTATTGATCATTCGTTTGGATTTCGTTTTTTTCCCCCCGATAAGAGCTGCGATTTTTTTTCTTCATAGTTCTGTATTGATCTATGTCTAACTTTCGTATTTTTTTTCAGTACTGTATTGATCGTGCGTGCGAATTTCCTATTTTTTTAGAGTACTGTATTGTTTGCGTGTGCAAAATTCATATTTTTCTTACCACTGTACTGTGTCGATCGCATGTGCGAATTCCATATATTTTTTCAAACTGCTGTATTGATCGTGTCCGTGAATTTCGTATATTTTTTTAAAACTGCTGTATTGATCATTCGTTTGAATTTCGTTTCCCCCCCCCCCCCCCGATAAGAGCTGCGATTTTTTTTCTTCATAGTACTATATTGATCTATGTCTAACTTTCGTATTTTTTTTTCAGTACTGTATTGATCGTGCGTGCGAATTTCCTATTTTTTTAGAGTACTGTATTTTTTGCGTGTGCAAAATTCATATTTTTCTTACCACTGTACTGTGTCGATCGCATGTGCGAATTCCATATATTTTTTCAAACTGCTGTATTGATCGTGTCCGTGAATTTCGTATATTTTTTAAAACTGCTGTATTAATCATTCGTTTGAATTTCGTTTTTTTCCCCCCGATAAGAGCTGCGATTTTTTTTTCTTCATAGTTCTGTATTGATCTATGTCTAACTTTCGTATTTTTTTTTTCAGTACTGTATTGATCGTGCGTGCGAATTTCCTATTTTTTTTAAAGTACTGTATTGTTTGCGTGTGCAAAATTCATATTTTTCTTACCACTGTACTGTGTCGATCGCATGTGCGAATTCCATATATTTTTTCAAACTGCTGTATTGATCGTGTCCGTGAATTTCGTATATTTTTTTAAAACTGCTGTATTGATCATTCGTTTGAATTTCGTTTCCCCCCCCCCCCCCGATAAGAGCTGCGATTTTTTTTCTTCATAGTACTATATTGATCTATGTCTAACTTTCGTATTTTTTTTTCAGTACTGTATTGATCGTGCGTGCGAATTTCCTATTTTTTAAAGTACTGTATTGTTTGCGTGTGCAAAATTCATATTTTTCTTACCACTGTACTGTGTCGATCGCATGTGCGAGTTCCATATATTTTTTCAAAATGCTGTATTGATCGTGTCCGTGAATTTCGTATATTTTTTTAAAACTGCTGTATTGATCATTCGTTTGAATTTCGTTTCCCCCCCCCCCCCGATAAGTGCTGCGATTTTTTTTTCTTCATAGTACTATATTGATCTATGTCTAACTTTCGTATTTTTTTTTCAGTACTGTATTGATCGTGCGTGCGAATTTCCTATTTTTTTAGAGTACTGTATTGTTTGCGTGTGCAAAATTCATATTTTTCTTACCACTGTACTGTGTCGATCGCATGTGCGAATTCCATATATTTTTTCAAACTGCTGTATTGATCGTGTCCGTGAATTTCGTATATTTTTTAAAACTGCTGTATTAATCATTCGTTTGAATTTCGTTTTTTTCCCCCCGATAAGAGCTGCGATTTTTTTTTCTTCATAGTTCTGTATTGATCTATGTCTAACTTTCGTATTTTTTTTTCAGTACTGTATTGATCGTGCGTGCGAATTTCCTATTTTTTTAAAGTACTGTATTGTTTGCGTGTGCAAAATTCATATTTTTCTTACCACTGTACTGTGTCGATCGCATGTGCGAATTCCATATATTTTTTCAAACTGCTGTATTGATCGTGTCCGTGAATTTCGTATATTTTTTAAAACTGCTGTATTAATCATTCGTTTGAATTTCGTTTTTTTCCCCCCGATAAGAGCTGCGATTTTTTTTTCTTCATAGTTCTGTATTGATCTATGTCTAACTTTCGTATTTTTTTTTCAGTACTGTATTGATCGTGCGTGCGAATTTCCTATTTTTTTAAAGTACTGTATTGTTTGCGTGTGCAAAATTCATATTTTTCTTACCACTGTACTGTGTCGATCGCATGTGCGAATTCCATATATTTTTTCAAAGTGCTGTATTGATCGTGTCCGTGAATTTCGTATATTTTTTTAATTGCTGTGTTAAATTATGTGTGCGAATTTCGTAATTTTTATTTAAAAGTGCTGAATTGATCTTGGTTGGGAATTTCGTGCTCCCCCTCCCCCAAGTGCTGTGTTGATTGTGTGTTCCAATTTCGTGTTTATTTTTGGAAAGTGATATGTTAATCATGTGTAAAAATTTTTAATTTTTTTCAAATTGTAGTATTGATCGTATGTGTGAATTTCGTACTTTTTCAAACTGGTGTGCTGATCGTGTGAGCGAATTTCCTTCTTTTTTTTTTATAAAAAAAAGGCTGTATTGTCTGTGTGTGCAAATTTCGTATTTTTCTTTCCATAGTACTGTTCTTCTTTACACAGTGCCTTCTTTTAGTCAATTTTTCATTTTTTTTTTTTTTTTTTTTTGTTACTTTTGACATCAAATGAAGCACGAGCTAATAAAATGATGCTCTTGAAACAAATAAATTTATCGACAACAGTCGATAAATAATTTATATTTGAAGCAAAATAATTTCACGAAAGAAACACTTAAAATTGCAGAAACTTTCCAGAAAATTGGAATTTCGAAAAGTTCTTGTACGCAAACATGGTTCTTTCAGGATTCAAATGAAAAATGAGCATTCAATGCCAAATTTGACTAGGTAGTTGGGAAATTCCAAGGTGACGGATGTAAAAAATGAACATACATTTTTTTTTGAAAAACTCTCTCAAAATTATTTTAAGTTTATAATCTTAAAATTTTTACATCAAATATTTAGTACATCATAACCGATCAAAAAACAATTTGTTCTATAAAAACTGATTATAATAAGTTCAAGCTAAATGAATAAAACTGTTGGTGCTGGACGTAAATCACACGAAAGCAAAAAATAATTTCTCATTTACAAATTATTTAAACTTTGTAAATTTGATAGTAGTTTAAATGTAAACTTGACTGAACTTTGAAGATGGCTTTGTAATAAAGGATTCTATGCAGTTCTTAACTTGTAAAATGTGATGTATAATTAATTAGAATTTTTTTACTTCAGTGTCAGACATAAAATTTTTGATATCGGACGTAAATTCTTCAAATCGCATATAAATTTAAGCTAATGATAACATTTATAAATACTGAGAATTACTTTAATATTTATCTAAATACTATAAATATTAAATTATCTTCTATTTCCTGTTGGATTAGGTGGATCAATGTGTTATGTAACATTTGCCATCCTGTAAAAGTAGCTGTAAAATCACTAATTTTATTTATAACTGTGTAGCATATACTAATAACAATGCAAATAGAATTCACATTTAAGCAATTTTTAGAGAATGTATAGTTTATATATTTTCTAAATAACAGGAAGGAAAACGCAGAAAAGTTTCTCTATTTTTTTATATACAATAAAAAAATCTATTATATCTAATATGTTATCTAATATCTAATCTACTATGTTACTTTACATAAACAGGGAAAAAATAAAAAAATTTTATCTTATAATCCGTCTATAACTGTTTTTTCTTGGACAAAAGATTTTTTCTTCTCGAGTCAGGAAAAATTATAAATAGCTTTATTTATTGCCTGCATAAAGTTAAATAACTTTGCAAAGTTTTTTACAATCCATTTTTATAACCGTCGTTGAACAGCAGACCCAATGTTTTGGGTTTACGACTACTAATATTCAACTCCGTATCCTTGTAGTTTTGAAACCGATCCAGAAGACAAGGGAACTCCTGGATCAAGTATTGGGAGAAATCTGCCTTCGGGGAGGACATTTTCATGAAACCAACCAGCATTTGCGTTACATGGAGAGGAAGAAGACGAGAACCTCTTACGGTTAGCCTGACGACAAGGGGACTCTAACTCATGGTCCGTCTACCACTGAGGATATTTTACATCAGCACTGTGGACGGTGCAAGCCGGGTGGGGAATTCGTATCTCTATCCTTCGTATATTCCTAACTTTGCCCCCCCCCCATTGCAGTAAGCCATAATTAAGCCTTTATTGTATTAGCAAGGTAAGATACTTTACATCTGAATGCGTATGGCGACCAATTAGCAAGCATTTGTACTAACCTAAGTATAAGCATATGCCTAAACTTAAAAATGGTTTTCTGAATATGGGCCTGAGTTGGTTTTCTCAAAAAAGCAAATACAAAAATAAATAAATGCCAAACGTACTAAAAGACTTTCGCTCCAAAAATACTTTTCAAGCTCTTCTAGGCAGAATGATCAATTTAAAATGTTTTTAATGAAGTTAAATAGTTTCTCAAGAAATTCAAACTGATTTGCTTACCTCAACAAAAAAGAAAGAAAAAAAAAGAAAGAAAGATAATTAAAAAAAGAATGTATAAACAAACTTCATGATCAGATTTAAATTTTAATATAAATACTTTTAAGTACAGCATAATTAAGAGGAATTTATTAGGTTACTGAGGTGAAATATATTATTCTAAATTAACCTAAAAGAATATTTAGATAGTTTCTATTCATATTTCACTTCATTTTATTAAGAAAATGCTAAATAATAGATGGAAATTGGTGAAAACAAATATAATGAAAGAAAAGCAGTGATATCGGACGTAAAAATCATTAATTATTAATTTTACTATAAAAACATTTATTATTTTCAGAGTCAAGATAGACTATACAAATGAGACTTAGAATCTTGCTTAAAGCAAGAAAAATAATTTAATTTATATACCCAAAATTGGGTCGTATACCCAAAATTGGGTCGGCTGTTCAACGACGGATAAAATAAAATATAGATCGATAGAGATAAAGATAATTCCATTATAATTCCTCATAATAAAGATAATTCTATTGTTTATTATTTTCTATTATTTTGTTAAATAATAGTCAAACAACTTTTTAAATTGTAAGGTACACAAATTGTTGCATCGTCTCTAAGAATTTAATTTTATAAGGCAAAATACAAAATTGAACGAAATCAGTAAAATAGTTCATGAAAAAAGTCGAAATTTAAAGAAGTCATAAAATTAAAATTCGATTTTTCAGGAACTATTAGACCGAATTCGATCAAATATTGTATTTTGCCTCATGAAAGTACATTCCTTAAAATGATGCAAAAATTTCTATACCTTACTACTCAAGCTTTTTCGATTATTATTATGTAGAGTAATAAAAAATAATAAGTGATTACTAAAAGTTATTTTTCGCATGGAAACAAATTCCCAAATCGTGGAATTTAATTGTCACCATATTAAGTCTTTTGAAAGTGTTTCTAATGCAGTTGCGGACTATTTTAACTTCAAGGACGGGAACTTCTACAAAACAGGAATTCACAGGTTACATGAAAGATGGCAACAGGTTGTAAGAAATAACGGAGCATATATAATTGAAATGAATTCAAATATTTTCTTTAAAATACGACAGAACTTTCCCTCCAACCCGATAATATAAGTTGAAACTAGTTTATTTAATTTTAAAAGATAAAACCGAAAAGCATTTACCTTTCGCAAAAAATCACATTTTAGCTTCATCAGATAAATGAACTAGTTTGTGATGATTTCTATACATTCTTAGGGCCGACAAACCCAATTCGCCAAGATTTTGTTTTTATCATCATTTACATTATGTATAAGCACTAAAAAATAGAAATAAATAAATAAAATTCTAATAATGTCTTGTTAACAGAAGTTGTTTATTACGTAGTTTTACGTATTACTTATTGTATGCACGTATTGTTTATTACGTAGAAAAATAAACATTTCAAATTGTGTTTTTTAATGAAAAAGAAAATTATTTATTAAAAAAACGACAAAAGTCAATTTTCTCTAAAATTTGACATTGTAGCAAATTCAAATTTAGTCTACGACTTGCGTAAAAATGTATCCTGATATTTTTTGTTGCTTTGGAAGTTCTATTCTTGTTTCTTCATTTTTGTTGTTTTTTCTGTTAAAAAATTTAACATAATTTCAATTTTAAGTTTGAGAAAGTTATTTTCTTCATGAAGTCGTAATATTTCATTCTTGGCCATCACATCCAGTTTATCACTGTCTAGCAGAATATCTTTCAATGATAGATTCCCTTTTTCATCATTACTACAAGTTTCTTCATCATCGGCGATGATCGAACGATTAAAATGTGGTCGATTACAATACCTACTGTCCATGGTCGGTGTGTTTTGCTTAAACGGTGGGCAAGAATGGTTTCTTAGAATTTGAGTTTTCGATGGTTTTTTTGTAAGAAATTTCTTAACTCTTTGCATTTCTTCTATTTGAAAGAAAACAAAAAAGGCAACTAGAGATTTAAGCTGTTTGATAATTTTCCGTTGAAGGATTTATTTTTAAACATCTTCTAAAATCACTGTAATTTTAATAATATGCTTATGTAACCCTTAGTAAAAATAATTTTCGTATGGGGTTTAATGTATGGGGTATTATGTTGAATATAAAGTATTTCATGGCGATTTCACGAACAACTATTTGTTTTTATTTGTTAATTGCTGTGGGACAAATAATGTGACGCAAATATTGATTTATCTGTTTGGTTTCGCTTTATAGAGAATTTCATGGGGACTTTATGATCAGTTATTAATATTATTACTTTTTTAATTTGATTATTAAGTCATCTGGATCCGAAAATGCAATTTTAGTATTCAAAATGTAATAATCTACTGGTATGTCCTTTAGACACAGTTGTACTGTAAGTTCTACAGCGTTGTTATGCTGATTTCTGACCCTCAAAATAGGGGGGGGGGTAAACAAAATTTCGGAAAAATTGGGGTGCTAGGATGTTATATATATATTTGGCGTCATCCCATAAAGAGGCTAAGAGCTATCGCCGTAGAAGAAGGAGAAATTTAATATAACCATACTCTAACTACGTAATCAACAAGACAAAAATACTCCGTTGCTAAGCAACCAAGCTGAGAGAATTAAAAAAATAAAATAAAAACTGAAGTCATTCATCGTTTTTGGGTTAGCTCAAGCCGGAAAGACTTTTTTATTTTATTTTTTCAATAGTTTATAGAAAAATATCTCGAAATTTCTTGGTAACAGATTTGTTCTCAGTTGATTACTGTCCAAGAAGTAAAGCAAAGATCGCTTTCGTTTTCATCTCCTTTAAAAATAAAATCTGTATCGATTTATAAATTATTTATAATTTTCTTATATTGTAGTATTTGAACACTTTAACTTTATGTAAGACATTATTTGTATTTAAGTTGTTTTTAACTTCCTTAAATATGAAGATTTTATATTAAAACCAAATTTGCATTATTTTGCATTATATACTCAGTTGCAGAGCAAATCACGAAAAAGATCCCGCAAAAAATGTAAAATATTTGGAAAAGATTATAATGCACATTCACAAGGTTTTATATATTTCACAATGTTTTTTTTTATATAATTGAAGAAATTGGTGAATGTTAAGTGACATTTTAAAAAGATTGAAATTTGTATGTTTAAGAATATTGTATGATTCATATTTTTAAGAAATCATTTCATTCCACCAAATGTTTGAATTTAGATAAAGATAATTTACAAATAGCATCCTGATGTGTTTATACATTCTGAAGCGAATTTTCGTAAATTCACCATAAAATGTCACTCTACATGTTCAACAGCTACGATCACCAAACATTGCTACGATAATTTCTTTGCTTTATCCCTTTTATTACAAATTTATCACCATTACATACATATATCATCATTACATACATAAACCATCATTACATACATATATCTGATACGTCTCCTTTTAAACAGAATTCGTAAGGTCCTAAAGAAACTGTAGTAGTCGCAGCAAAACTAGGAAGATAAGTGTGTTTTATTAAGTTTATATTCACCACAGCATTAAATAATCAATTTCAATATATAACGTGAAATATCTGGTGTCAAAATCATAAGTTCCGAAATTTTAAATTTAAAGTTAAAGATAACTTCTTTATTTCAATATAGGTGCCACGGTTTCTTAAATGTTTTAAGAATCGCACGAACCCTGTAAAAATCATAATTTACAGATGTTTTCTTCTTTCAGCATATGATTCTGATCAAAAGAGATTCAACTATAACAAATTACATACTTAATGATATAAACTTCATTGGCTTCAAAAAAAATATGAAGAAAATAAACGCCTATTCTTAAGACTCGCATGATTTGAATGAAGGAAAAAAAAGTTATATGAAACAAAAATGTGAAGTTGACAACGATAAAACATAAATAAAACTGGAAAAACCCAGTATCCCAAGAGAGAAATCTATATATATAAAAGTGAATGTGTGTCTGTCTGTCCCCTATAGACTCCTAAACAATCCGACAGAAAGCTATGAAACTTGGCGTACAGATAGTTCAAAGCACGAGGAAGGTTTCTGTCGACATTAGAACATTCTGCGACAAACCGTTCCAGCGATATCAGCGAAAATCGAAATGGAATTTTCTGATTGGTTAAAAGTTAGCCATTGTTTTAAATTTTGCTATAAGCGATTCAGTTTTTAAATATCTTGAAGATAACAACAGTGAAATTTTCTATCTTATAGCTCTATTCTTTTAGAAAAGTAAATTACATGTAAATTACATATTTAATTATAATTCGCGCAAGTTTCTTTATGTCAGGTGAGCACAAGCACGTAAAATCAACGAGAATAGATTTCTTAATTATTGGTCGTATCACGGATTTATTAATATTGTGAAAACTGTTTAATAAAAATAAAAGCAAATTTCATTCAAATTACACGTTTTCAGTAATTATTTATATTTAGTATGCAATTTTGGGTTAGCACAATTAAATATAGTTTTTGAAGGTTTCGTTGCTGACAGTTGTCATTTGAAAACTATTAGATTGTCTGTTATTACGAAGTTTACGAATTCACATTCATTTTATTTCTTTCATTTAAAAAATAGATTCTTGTTTTAAATTTTATCATTATTATATTTTTTATTTAAATTATTTCATTTTTATTGCTTTTTTTATTACTTAAAATAAATATGTGAATTTTAGATTTAGCAAATTTGCGGCCACTGTCAACTTTTACATTTCTTTTTGTTTGAGAGAGAATATTTGCAAAAATATGCCGCCTAAACGAATCGCTCTTAGTCAATCAACATCTCAAGCAAGCAAAAAGAGAACTACCCGTGTTTCAGAAACATTGGAGCAACGGGAAAAAAGACTTGAAACTAATCGAGAACACAATGCTTTTGCCCGTTCCTTAAAAACGTCTGAGCAACAGGAAAGAAAACTGTTAACAAATCAACTACGCGCTACTCAAGCCCGTTCGTCGGAAACATCAGAGCAACGGGAAAGAAGACTGTTAACAAATCAACTACGCGCTACTCAAGCCCGTTCGTCGGAAACATCAGAGCAACGGGAAAGAAGACTGTTAACGAATCAACTACGCACTACTCAAGCCCGATCGTTGGAAACATCAGAGCAACGGGAAAGAAGACTGTTAACGAATCAACTACGCGCTACTCAAGCCCGTTCGTCGGAAACATCAGAGCAACGGGAAAGAAGACTGTTAACAAATCAACTACGCACTACTCAAGCCCGATCGTTGGAAACATCAGAGCAACGGGAAAGAAGACTGTTAACAAATCAACTACGCACTACTCAAGCCCGTTCGTTGGAAACATCAGAGCAACGGGAAAGAAGACTGTTAACGAATCAACTACGCGCTACTCAAGCCCGTTCGTCGGAAACATCAGAGCAACGGGAAAGAAGACTGTTAACGAATCAACTACGCACTACTCAAGCCCGATCGTTGGAAACATCAGAGCAACGGGAAAGAAGACTGTTAACGAATCAACTACGCGCTACTCAAGCCCGTTCGTCGGAAACATCAGAGCAACGGGAAAGAAGACTGTTAACGAATCAACTACGCACTACTCAAGCCCGATCGTAGGAAACATCAGAGCAACGGGAAAGAAGACTGTTAACAAATCAACTACGCGCTACTCAAGCCCGTTCGTCGGAAACATCAGAGCAACGGGAAAGAAGACTGTTAACGAATCAACTACGCACTACTCAAGCCCGATCGTTGGAAACATCAGAGCAACGGGAAAGAAGACTGTTAACGAATCAACTACGCGCTACTCAAGCCCGTTCGTCGGAAACATCAGAGCAACGGGAAAGAAGACTGTTAACAAATCAACTACGCACTACTCAAGCCCGATCGTTGGAAACATCAGAGCAACGGGAAAGAAGACTGTTAACAAATCAACTACGCACTACTCAAGCCCGTTCGTTGGAAACATCAGAGCAACGGGAAAGAAGACTGTTAACGAATCAACTACGCGCTACTCAAGCCCGTTCGTCGGAAACATCAGAGCAACGGGAAAGAAGACTGTTAACAAATCAACTACGCGCTACTCAAGCCCGTTCGTCGGAAACATCAGAGCAACGGGAAAGAAGACTGTTAACGAATCAACTACGCACTACTCAAGCCCGATCGTTGGAAACATCAGAGCAACGGGAAAGAAGACTGTTAACGAATCAACTACGCGCTACTCAAGCCCGTTCGTCGGAAACATCAGAGCAACGGGAAAGAAGACTGTTAACAAATCAACTACGCACTACTCAAGCCCGATCGTTGGAAACATCAGAGCAACGGGAAAGAAGACTGTTAACAAATCAACTACGCACTACTCAAGCCCGTTCGTCGGAAACATCAGAGCAACGGGAAAGAAGACTGTTAACGAATCAACTACGCGCTACTCAAGCCCGTTCGTCGGAAACATCAGAGCAACGGGAAAGAAGACTGTTAACAAATCAACTACGCGCTACTCAAGCCCGTTCGTCGGAAACATCAGAGCAACGGGAAAGAAGACTGTTAACAAATCAACTACGCGCTACTCAAGCCCGTTCGTCGGAAACATCAGAGCAACTGGAAAGAAGACTGTTAACGAATCAACTACGCACTACTCAAGCCCGATCGTTGGAAACATCAGAGCAACGGGAAAGAAGACTGTTAACGAATCAACTACGCGCTACTCAAGCCCGTTCGTCGGAAACATCAGAGCAACGGGAAAGAAGACTGTTAACAAATCAACTACGCACTACTCAAGCCCGATCGTGGGAAACATCAGAGCAACGGGAAAGAAGACTGTTAACAAATCAACTACGCGCTACTCAAGCCCGTTCGTCGGAAACATCAGAGCAACGGGAAAGAAGACTGTTAACAAATCAACTACGCGCTACTCAAGCCCGTTCGTCGGAAACATCAGAGCAACGGGAAAGAAGACTGTTAACGAATCAACTACGCACTACTCAAGCCCGATCGTTGGAAACATCAGAGCAACGGGAAAGAAGACTGTTAACGAATCAACTACGCGCTACTCAAGCCCGTTCGTCGGAAACATCAGAGCAACGGGAAAGAAGACTGTTAACAAATCAACTACGCACTACTCAAGCCCGATCGTTGGAAACATCAGAGCAACGGGAAAGAAGACTGTTAACAAATCAACTACGCACTACTCAAGCCCGTTCGTTGGAAACATCAGAGCAACGGGAAAGAAGACTGTTAACGAATCAACTACGCACTACTCAAGCCCGTTCGTTGGAAACATCAGAGCAACGGGAAAGAAGACTGTTAACAAATCAACTACGCGCTACTCAAGCCCGTTCGTCGGAAACATCAGAGCAACGGGAAAGAAGACTGTTAACAAATCAACTACGCGCTACTCAAGCCCGTTCGTCGGAAACATCAGAGCAACGGGAAAGAAGACTGTTAACGAATCAACTACGCACTACTCAAGCCCGATCGTTGGAAACATCAGAGCAACGGGAAAGAAGACTGTTAACGAATCAACTACGCACTACTCAAGCCCGATCGTTGGAAACATCAGAGCAACGGGAAAGAAGACTGTTAACAAATCAACTACGCACTACTCAAGCCCGTTCGTTGGAAACATCAGAGCAACGGGAAAGAAGACTGTTAACGAATCAACTACGCGCTACTCAAGCCCGTTCGTTGGAAACATCAGAGCAACGGGAAAGAAGACTGTTAACGAATCAACTACGCGCTACTCAAGCCCGTTCGTCGGAAACATCAGAGCAACGGGAAAGAAGACTGTTAACGAATCAACTACGCACTACTCAAGCCCGATCGTCGGAAACATCAGAGCAACGGGAAAGAAGACTGTTAACGAATCAACTACGCACTACTCAAGCCCGATCGTTGGAAACATCAGAGCAACGGGAAAGAAGACTGTTAACGAATCAACTACGCGCTACTCAAGCCCATTTCGTCGGAAACATCAGAGCAACGGGAAAGAAGACTGTTAACAAATCAACTACGCACTACTCAAGCCCGATCGTTGGAAACATCAGAGCAACGGGAAAGAAGACTGTTAACAAATCAACTACGCACTACTCAAGCCCGTTCGTTGGAAACATCAGAGCAACGGGAAAGAAGACTGTTAACAAATCAACTACGCGCTACTCAAGCCCGTTCGTCGGAAACATCAGAGCAACGGGAAAGAAGACTGTTAACGAATCAACTACGCGCTACTCAAGCCCGTTCGTCGGAAACATCAGAGCAACGGGAAAGAAGACTGTTAACGAATCAACTACGCACTACTCAAGCCCGATCGTTGGAAACATCAGAGCAACGGGAAAGAAGACTGTTAACAAATCAACTACGCGCTACTCAAGCCCGTTCGTCGGAAACATCAGAGCAACGGGAAAGAAGACTGTTAACAAATCAACTACGCGCTACTCAAGCCCGTTCGTCGGAAACATCAGAGCAACGGGAAAGAAGACTGTTAACAAATCAACTACGCGCTACTCAAGCCCGTTCGTCGGAAACATCAGAGCAACGGGAAAGAAGACTGTTAACGAATCAACTACGCACTACTCAAGCCCGATCGTTGGAAACATCAGAGCAACGGGAAAGAAGACTGTTAACGAATCAACTACGCGCTACTCAAGCCCGTTCGTCGGAAACATCAGAGCAACGGGAAAGAAGACTGTTAACAAATCAACTACGCACTACTCAAGCCCGATCGTCGGAAACATCAGAGCAACGGGAAAGAAGACTGTTAACAAATCAACTACGCACTACTCAAGCCCGTTCGTCGGAAACATCAGAGCAACGGGAAAGAAGACTGTTAACGAATCAACTACGCGCTACTCAAGCCCGTTCGTCGGAAACATCAGAGCAACGGGAAAGAAGACTGTTAACAAATCAACTACGCGCTACTCAAGCCCTTTCGTCGGAAACATCAGAGCAACGGGAAAGAAGACTGTTAACAAATCAACTACGCGCTACTCAAGCCCGTTCGTCGGAAACATCAGAGCAACGGGAAAGAAGACTGTTAACGAATCAACTACGCACTACTCAAGCCCGATCGTCGGAAACATCAGAGCAACGGGAAAGAAGACTGTTAACGAATCAACTACGCGCTACTCAAGCCCGTTCGTCGGAAACATCAGAGCAACGGGAAAGAAGACTGTTAACAAATCAACTACGCACTACTCAAGCCCGATCGTCGGAAACATCAGAGCAACGGGAAAGAAGACTGTTAACAAATCAACTACGCACTACTCAAGCCCGTTCGTCGGAAACATCAGAGCAACGGGAAAGAAGACTGTTAACGAATCAACTACGCGCTACTCAAGCCCGTTCGTCGGAAACATCAGAGCAACGGGAAAGAAGACTGTTAACAAATCAACTACGCGCTACTCAAGCCCGTTCGTCGGAAACATCAGAGCAACGGGAAAGAAGACTGTTAACAAATCAACTACGCGCTACTCAAGCCCGTTCGTCGGAAACATCAGAGCAACGGGAAAGAAGACTGTTAACGAATCAACTACGCACTACTCAAGCCCGATCGTTGGAAACATCAGAGCAACGGGAAAGAAGACTGTTAACGAATCAACTACGCGCTACTCAAGCCCGTTCGTCGGAAACATCAGAGCAACGGGAAAGAAGACTGTTAACGAATCAACTACGCACTACTCAAGCCCGATCGTCGGAAACATCAGAGCAACGGGAAAGAAGACTGTTAACGAATCAACTACGCGCTACTCAAGCCCGTTCGTCGGAAACATCAGAGCAACGGGAAAGAAGACTGTTAACAAATCAACTACGCGCTACTCAAGCCCGTTCGTCGGAAACATCAGAGCAACGGGAAAGAAGACTGTTAACAAATCAACTACGCGCTACTCAAGCCCGTTCGTCGGAAACATCAGAGCAACGGGAAAGAAGACTGTTAACGAATCAACTACGCACTACTCAAGCCCGATCGTGGGAAACATCAGAGCAACGGGAAAGAAGACTGTTAACGAATCAACTACGCACTACTCAAGCCCGTTCGTCGGAAACATCAGAGCAACGGGAAAGAAGACTGTTAACAAATCAACTACGCGCTACTCAAGCCCGTTCGTCGGAAACATCAGAGCAACGGGAAAGAAGACTGTTAACGAATCAACTACGCACTACTCAAGCCCGATCGTTGGAAACATCAGAGCAACGGGAAAGAAGACTGTTAACAAATCAACTACGCACTACTCAAGCCCGATCGTCGGAAACATCAGAGCAACGGGAAAGAAGACTGTTAACGAATCAACTACGCACTACTCAAGCCCGATCGTTGGAAACATCAGAGCAACGGGAAAGAAGACTGTTAACGAATCAACTACGCACTACTCAAGCCCGATCGTTGGAAACATCAGAGCAACGGGAAAGAAGACTGTTAACGAATCAACTACGCACTACTCAAGCCCGTTCGTTGGAAACATCAGAGCAACGGGAAAGAAGACTGTTAACGAATCAACTACGCACTACTCAAGCCCGATCGTTGGAAACATCAGAGCAACGGGAAAGAAGACTGTTAACGAATCAACTACGCACTACTCAAGCCCGTTCGTCGGAAACATCAGAGCAACGGGAAAGAAGACTGTTAACGAATCAACTACGCGCTACTCAAGCCCGTTCGTCGGAAACATCAGAGCAACGGGAAAGAAGACTGTTAACGAATCAACTACGCGCTACTCAAGCCCGTTCGTCGGAAACATCAGAGCAACGGGAAAGAAGACTGTTAACGAATCAACTACGCACTACTCAAGCCCGATCGTTGGAAACATCAGAGCAACGGGAAAGAAGACTGCAAACGAATCAACTACGCGCTACCCAAGCCCGTTCGTCGGAAACATCAGAGCAACGGGATGCAGGAAGGAAAATCAATCAAGAACGCACTTCGCTGCCAATACTCTGATTTGAATCTTAGTACATTTCACTATGAACCGACAACCAACTATAGTCTTCACCTAAGCGTCATCATCGGAAAAATGGATCAATTATGTATGTTTTGTAGTGCTCTAAAATTTAAGAATGAAACAGCTGGAATTTGCTCTTCTGGAGGCAAAGTGAAACTACCCGATTTAACGTCGCCCGCCGGGCTATTATCAACGTTGTTATCGGGTCAAGCCAACACCTCCTAGAAGAAGGAAGGCTTCAGCACGGATAAATTTCGTAGTCCGATATGACGAAGTTAATTGCGCAGTTGTTGAAAAATAAGAAAGATGCCTCTACGTTCGGGGTACTAAGCTTCGCAGTGGTTGAAAATACGAAATATGTCATTACGTTTGGACTACTAAAGGATATTTTTGGTAACCCGTGCTGAGGCCTACTCTTTCTAGGAGGTGTTGGTCAAGCAAGATAATCGAAACTTTCTTGGCGAAAAAATGTCGGTACATTCGTGTTTCCAAATGACTTCATTCGGTGCTATAAGTATCGGTGCGCATATGGGCAGCCAGAGTTATTTATTACATTCACATGCAATCCTACTTGAGCTAAAATTAAAGATCTTTTGTAACCTAGGCAAACATCATCAGATCTTCATGATGCATTTCCGCACGTGAGTTAAAACAAGTATTAAGCTCTATATTTGGTTTTATTGCAAAGCGTCATGTTTTTGGAGAGACACGGTGTTTGATGTATTTTATGTAATGGCAAAAAAAAGAAAAAAAAAGAAAGAAAATTGCCACATGATTTGGCTTATTGAAAAAATCACACCATGACAAATTGGCCAGCTCATATCAACAGAAATACCTGATGTCGCCATTGATTCAAACTTTTTTCAGATCATCAGCCAAAATATGTTTCATGGTCCGCGTGCATCACCATACATGTCTGTTTGAAAATGCACTAAAGATATCCTAGAGAATTAACTGTTGAGACTATCACTGGTTTTTTTCACCATTAAATAAAATTCTCATTTCAAATCATAATCGCAAATTTCATTTACACACTTAAATACAAAATTAAAATTCGAACTGAAAGCGTTGCAACGCACGCAGGGTACAGCTAGTTGAAAATAAAATGAGAGCAAAAACAAAACTAGAAAAACCTCAATAGCCAGGAAAGGGTCGAGTCAGGACAAAATGCATTTCCACGTGCCATGGAGATATGGGGCGAAACTTATATCGTTAACAAGAGAATCAGCATTCATATGAATAAAACAAGATTCCCGGGTATCAAGATGAACTGATGTGGCAGGGGTGGTTAGAATTTTGGCATTATCGAGATTAAATTTATCCCCAAGATGCAAAGAATGTGTAGCAATAGATGTTTCGCATTTTTGAAAAAAGACTTGCCGTGTTCATTTAGACTAAATTTTTAAACCCGTCTGGTTTATACACTACAGCCAAGTAATTCATTCTCTGTTTCACTCTCGGCTACCAAGTTTCACAAGTTTTTTTTTTCTCTTTTATTTTCCATTTTTCGTTGGCAGCCATACATTTTTTTATTTCAAATCACTTTAGTTTTCTTCATTTACGTCTGCCGAGTCTTACAAATCAGTACCATATTTTTGAGAGCGCTAAACATTTGCTTCAAACGTTGACAATAATGTCTAATGGCGAAAATTTTTGAGTGCTCAAAACATTTGCTTCAAACGTTGACAATGATGTCTAATGGCGAAAATTTTTGAGGGCTCAAAACATTTGCTTCAAACGTTGACAATAATGTCTAATGGCGAAAATTTTTGAGTGCTCTAAACATTTGCTTCAAACGTTGACAATAATGTCTAATGGCGAAAATTTTTGAGTGCTCAAAACATTTGCTTCAAACGTTGTCAATAATGTCTAATGGCGAAAATTTTTGAGTGCTCAAAACGTTTGCTTCAAACGTTGTCAATAATGTCTAATGGCGAAAATTTTTGAGTGCTCAAAACATGTCGACTTTCATTTTCATATTTTTAGAAGATAATGAAATTTTTATCTTCCTGCTTCAGTTTCTGGGGATTATTCATTTAGTGACTTAATGATACATTACATTAAATTAAATTACTTAATGATATATTAAAATTAGTTTGACGTAAGATAATGAAATGGCTCTCACATTGAAAGAAATATATATAATTCGTCAAATCTTTCTTACAAGTTCAAAGCAGTAAATTTTTATTTGTTTCTTTATTTTATTTCATTTTATTTCGTTTTATTTAATTGTGCATTTTTTGACTGCTGCTCTGAAAAATATTTTTTGGATGTTGAACGATTCCTTTTACAATTGAAATTTCAAAAGTCGAATGAGACAATGGAATGATCTCTCTCCCCCTGGAATCGAAGTTAAATAGTTGCAAAGTCAATTATTTCGAACAAGTTAACGTCTCTGCCCTTCTCTAAGGTTTTGGAAAATATATTTTCTATTCATCGATCCGAAATGTGTTCCAGATATCTTTTAGCGTATACTTAAGTACGTATTTCAATAGAGTTTATGTTTTAAATCTTATATATGTATTATTATTATTATTTTTTTTTTTTTGTGCTTAAATTATTCAAGTTATATGATTAAATGTATGAATAGTAAGACGGAGCTTTTTACTACTTATCCTCATCCCTCCTGGCGCTCTTAGCAAAATAAAGGAATAAGTTAAATTTCTAATAAGTTTAATAAATAAAAAAAATTCAAACCGTTTAAAGCAATTAAATGTTACGTCCAAACAGATTTCAATTCTCGAGTTCATTAAATCATTGTCACATTTCAATTGAGCATAAATGTAGAGCCCATGAATTAGACAGGCCGACTTATCATTTATTTTTGGAGCAAAAAGCTAACATAAGCACATAACATAACTAATACTAACATAACGTTAACTTGCGAACTTGTTTGCTCCAATATTGCTTGATAGGTCAGCTCTGATAGTATAGGAGCCTTACATAAATGAAGCATTGGCATTCTTGTCTTTTTAAGGCAAAATAAAAGAACCATTTCTATTTATAATTTCTAAAAAAAAAAGTGTATTAAAACTATTTGCTGAACATATTAATTAAAGCTATACCATAATTTCTTATCCAAAAATATCTTAATATACCTTATTTTAATATTAAGGAAGTTCTAAAGTTAGACAAAGAACAATATCTTGCGATGATAACTCAAAAAATAGCATGGGTTTGGAATCTTTTTACATTTTTCTATTTTTAGTGTTTGCTGTTTAACAAACTAAGGCATTTCCCTGGTATAACATTATTTTTGTGAACTGTGGTAAAGTTTAGAAATAATATTAAGAACCATTTTTAAGCAAATTTTTTCAATGTTAACTTTTTTAAAAGGGCAACTTTCTTAAAGTTAGCGGTCTAGAATAAGTTTAAGCGTCAAAATAAAATTGTATGACCATAATTTTTGTTCATTTAAAAAACAAAGCATTCTGCTCTTTTTTTTTTCTATGCACATGTATGATTTTACTTTTCATTACTCAAATAAATAAGGAACAATGAAAAGAAAATCAATAATTTATCTTAATTTTTCGAAAAAAATAGTGTGCTTAGTAAATAGTAAGCTGTTTTGCATCGAATAATTTTAAATAGTAGAATGTGTTTCATTTCTGTTAACAAGATTTAATTCTAATAATTCTAAGTTTTCTTTGAATTAAAAATTGACAACAATTTTAAAAGGAATTTCACCCAGCAAGGGCAGCGCCAGTAGGGGGGTCAAGGGGTGCAACGGCCCCCCTATCGGCATAAACTTAAAAATCGTCAGGTAAATGCTACCGTCTTGAAAAGAAATATGATTACATTCTTAAAAAGAATCTAGTTTTTTTTAATTTTTTTTTTAATGAAAATAAGTTAAAAACATAAAGACGAGAACGTGTTCTTTTTACTTACATTTTACTAACAACTTCCTATTCACTTTTGCTCAGAAAACTCTAAGTGACAAGTCTTTTGTTTGTGTAAATCTGGAAAGTTATTCAACACCCCTGAGGGACAGGGGGAGACAAGAAGAGTGTCCTAGCGCCTACCCCATCGTTCTCACTATACCACACTTTTTAAGACTGACTATAGTACAAGCAATCCTTCCCCGCATTCAATAACGAAAAGTATTTTGTTAAACGTCACATCGTTTAACAAAACACTTTTAATGACTTTAACGTAAGGAATTACATTTTTAAATTATTTGGAAGAAATAGAAAAGTAAATTTGTTCTATCAATCTTAAAATTAAAAGTTCTTAGTTCATAATTTTTTAAAAACATTTCTGCCAAAGATGTGTATAAACAATTATCACAGTGTAAACATGTATAGGTAAATATTCTGTGGAAAAAAAACTGAAGAAATATCTTGTTTAGATGCTGAGAAAAGATACATCGATAAAGATCCATCTTATCAACATTTTGGTATGTGCCCTACCGATTTCCCTTAAACAATTCTGAATTTCAGACATTACAAATAAATATACTTCAAAATAATTATCATAAAATTATTTTTACATCGTGACGTTTGACAAGCTAATACTTCTTAAAACCCGTAGCTAATTTCATTAGTCATTAATTAAATAATCGATATGAGCTTATGATGTTTGAAAATGTTCTAAAATCAGATTCGAAAATATCACGAAATTCACATTAGAATCTTAAAAGACAGCTAATTCACTTTTGATAATTTAATTAAAGAGTGTATTGAATATTTTACAACTTCAACCTATTTACTTTATTTAATTTTAATCTTCAAATAATTTCTTGAAAAGACGCTTTCATCCAATTATGTAAAATATTCATATAATCGACGAATCATTAATTCCCTAGCATTTATTTAAAAGGTTTCGTAATTTTTCAAATCTATTAAAGCCATTAATAGCGCATGGCGAGGAAATCACTATTCTGTTACCAATGCAAAATGGCTTAGTTCTAAAAAAATTAGCGGTGATTCAAACTAATTTCTCAAATGAAACGAAAATCCTCGAAGTAATAAACAAGTTTTGAAAAACGTCTAAATTTAATGCACCTGGATTAAAATCTTACATTCCTTATTGTATTTTAATCCATATTGACGAAGACAATAAAGTTTTTTTTTTAAAGAAAAAAGGGGGGAAGCAATCGTTAAAGAAAGCTTTCCGCCAACGCCATTGCTTCTTATGTTATTTTGGAATTCAGCAATTAAATATGTAGATGAGCATAATTTTAAAAGCAATAATTATAGGACGAGTAAAAATTATTTTTTTATATTTAACTCACAATGAAACCTATTAAAGTTCAATTAAAGTATATAAGTTCTCTTGATTGCATATGATATGATGAATTATAAGATATTTTTTTTTTCAAAAAAAAATTGTACTATATGTTATTTCAAGAAGCAAAATATTAAACAAAATTAATTAATTTCCAATATAAATTTTAGTATACTTATACGCTCTGAATATATACTAAGGTTGAATTCCGCTACTTTGTAATTTTAAACAAAAACGAAAGACAAGTTCTTGCAAGAATATAAGACAGAAGGTTTGTGTTAAGCATATATGTAAAATCAGGTTTTCCCACTTATTAATGTTCTATGCTTCTACATGAAAAATTCCTTTTCTTGCAAAATTTGAAGGCTTAAAAAATGACATTAAACAATTTCTTGCAATTTGCCCAGAATGTTCTTATGAATAAAAAAGTGTCGAAACCCGTAGAGTCTGAATATTATAAAAAAGACACTAAACAGCTTGTACCTATTAATTTTCTATGACTGTGCTTAAAAAGTTTCTGGACAATATTGGAAAATTTGAGTACTATAAAATAACACTTAACTTTTTCCCCTAAACGTTATGCTTGTACTTTTCTTAATCTAAAAATATTTGAGAACAAATTACATTCAACATCTTCTTACGATTCGTCCGGAATGCTCTTTGATTATGCATAAAGAGCTTCTAAATCAGAAGAATCTGAGCGCTATAAAAAATAAATAAACACTAAATACTTCTCACCTAATAAAGTTTAATGCTTCAACATAAAAAGCTCCTCAACTCGAAAATTTTGAGTGCTTAAAAAAATGACATTAATAATCGAATGACAACTTCTTACTATTCGTCCGAAATATTCTTATGTTATAAAAATGACGCCAAACGGCTTTTACCTATTAACATTCTATGCGTATGCATAGAAAGCTAGAAATTCCAGAAAATTTGAGTGCTTTAAAAATAACACTTGATTTCTTCAGATTATTAATGTTATGCATGTGATTAAAAAGTTCTTAAACCCAAAAATATTTGAGTGCTTAAACAATGAATTCAACATATTCTTACAATTCGTCTAGAATGTTCTATGCTTATGGATAAAGAGCTTCTAAATCTGAGTGCTATAAAAGAAAACTAAACATCGTCCATCTATTAATGTTCTATGTGGAAAATTGAGCTCTTAATAAAATAAATATGTGTAAAATAAACATCAGTAAAATAAATATAAAAACATAAATATAAGGAAAAAATGCCTTTAAAATCTTCCCCTCATTAATGTGCTATACATTCTGATCAGACATTTCATAAACTCAGAAAATCAGAGTGCTTTATAAGAATTACCTACTTGTTAATGTTCGATGCTTATACACAAAAAACTTTTAAACCCCAAAAAACAGAGTGTGGTAAACATGACACTAAACATCTTCCCCTTATACATGTTATTCTATAAATAGTTTCTCAAACAATGAATCATGGTCCTTTCAACATAATTCCAGTTTAACAATGTATTTCAGATCATCCCTATTCATGTACTACAAGAATGCTTTGTGCAATCAATCTTAAACTAACTCAAGTGGTTTATATTTAGTCACTGATAAATTGATCACGGAAACGATGATTTGAAGATATGTGAAAACACTAAACTAAATGAAGCTTCTTGCTTTATTTACATTTTTTAAAAATCTTTTCCTTTCAGTTTTCAACAAATTAGTATGCATATAAAAAGTGAATAGAATTAAAATTTATAAAATAAAAAACTTATAAGACTAGGAAACTAAGCCCCCCTGCTCGCTGACGCTCACCAACCCAGATGATTGCTTCGCAATAATTGATGTTTCTTGGCATGAAATTCAGTTTCAGTTCAGTCAGTCAGTTCAGTCAAAGAATTCAGTGGAAATTATTCAACTAAAAATATACGTACTAAAAAGAACACTTGTGCCTCCACTTCCCACGTCCAAATATTTCCCCTATGATACTATTGAAATCTATAAGTGAACATAAATTATTTTTCTTAGTAATCCTTTTTGAAATAACATTTCAATTTAAATGTATATTGTTATAACACATTTGGTGAGTTCACAACTGTAATTTCATATTTATGCTTACTAAACAGACGGATGTATTTTAAATACAATTTTAGCATTTATCACTTTGTGCACGAAAGTTAAGTTCTAAATTATTTAACGAATCTCTGTAACCGTAATTAATAAAGGCATATTAATCCAATTTGCACCAAAAATAATAATTGTAAAACGGTTAATAACATCGGACACCATTTTAAATAACTTTATCTTAAAATGTAACGTAGAATTACATTATTCTAATTATAATAATATGAAAATCCTCCTGAACTCTTAATTTAGAAATCAAACAAAATCAAAAACGTAATCATTGCAGGTAATTTTAAGCTTTAAATTAGGGAAACAAAAATATTTATCGGAAAACAATAACTTTTAGACTTAGATCAATTTTATGCCGATGACAACCAAACCAATATGAAAATTAATATGGGAAAACTGGATCCTACCATGTGATTTTTCCAGCCAATAAAAATGTATTGACAACCGAGAAAAAAACTGAGACACCATCATTAGATTTTTATATACAGTAACAAACTTGTAGGTATCGGGTTTGGTTTTCCAAACCCGATAGGCACAGTAACCCAGGTCAAGAATCCTTTCTTTTTTTTCTTTTTTATTATTCTTTATTTATTACCTTTTTAAAAAAAAATAGGAAATTTTACTTTTGTTAATTTGTTGAAACTGACCTTTGTGAACCAACTGCCAATAAACTAAAAGAAGTCAGACTTACAGTTATATGATACCAGTTAAGAATGATTTTTAACTAGAATGATTTTTGAAATTTTTTTTTTCTCGATGAATGCTCCGCTTTTGTTTACCATATAATGAAAAGCTTATAATAACAAGGGGATCAAAATATTATCGTTTTTTAAACCAGCGTTGTGTTTATTTATGAAATCAATAAATTCTTTATGACACCTGATGCACTCAAGATCTTTTTGTCTATAGATTATTATTTTTTCTATTGAGTAGCGATTTTGGCGGAAATAAAACTGAACCAATTGTGAGAAAAGCTTTACACCTGTCGATAGTGTTTTGAAATTAAATTGATTTGGAAAAACATTTGCCGGATGTAAGAAGAATGCAAACATTTTCAAAGAAGTGAAATAGAACTTTTATTTTTAAGGCAGTTCTTCCCATGTTAAAATTCAGGAAAACCCTATTTTTACATTTCTTTCCATCTGATTTCTTGAAAAATTTTAAAAGGAATTCTTGCAGCGCATTTTAAAATAAACTAATTTATGAAATAAAATACTTTATAAAATAAAATAATTTATGAAAATGAACATAACGATTTAGAAAAATAACTGAGACTCTTAATATATATTTTTAAAACCCGTGTCAAAAATTAGGTCAAAAACTTTAGACATTAGGAATCACGAATAATTGTTTAAACGAGGGAGAAAATAAAAAAATTATCAAAGTCGGTCTAGAACAGGGGTCTCCAAACTACGACCCGAGGGCCACATCCGGCCCGCGGACAGATTTTGTCCGGCCCGCGGAGAGCTAGCATACTTGAAAACTCCTCTTAGAGAACATATTTTTTATAGCAAATTAAATTTAGTTTACTGAAGTGTTCTAATTTTATGTTGAATAATTATTAATATGACATCTACATTGATATGGTCATGGGCTAACTACTCATAACATTGTTGTAGGCTTATTGTTATTGTTTTTGTGATAAGTTGGATAAAGAAACACAGAATTGTAATGAGTAAAGACATGTATAATATGCAGAAAATTTAATTTCAGTATATATATAATAACTAACAAATTATTGAAATGAATCCAACTAACATTTTATACATTTTAAATTAAAACATAACTTATAACAAGCATAATGACATATGAAATACTAATGAGATTTATGTAATTGAGATTTTCCACTGACAATAGTTTGTAGTTGTGGACTAATTTTACTTGTACCAATTATTAAAAAAGATTTAAGATGCTCATCAGTTAATTTAGATCTGTAAACATTTTTTGTGTACTTCATTTTGGAGAAGGTCTTCTCACACAAATAAGTAGTACCAAAAACAGAAAACAGCCCACAAGCAAATTTATGCAAATTATCAAATTGTGTCAGTGGAAGACTCTTATAAAATTCCAACAAAGATGAGTTTTGATATTTGTTCTTAATTATATCACTGCACTGTAGATCAATCATTTCCATTTGAAGTTCCGGGACTAGGGTTTCAATGTCAGTATCAAAAGGATTCTGAATAATCTTAATTTGATTCGCAATGGCATCAAAGTCCGAGAAACGAGTATCAAAATTTATTTTCAAAGCACTCAAAGTTTCGATTGCAAAATCGATAGGAAACTCAGTCTCAGTGGTGTGGCTGAATATTTCACATGTTTTAAAATGTGAAAAACATTTACTTCGTAGTTGTGATTGAAACAGTATCAATTTCTTCCGGAATGATTTGATATTAGTGTATAAATCAGGAAGATGCTGGTTTTCTCCTTGCAATCTCAAATTCAGTTCGTTCACATGTTTTGTCAAATCAACATAGAATGCTAACTTCCACAGCCATGCGTTGTTTTGTAATTCAGTAAGAGGGCGATGCTTTTCATTCAAAAAAATTTCGATCACTGCTCGAAGTTCAAAAAAGCGCTGAAGGACTTTCCCACAACTAAGCCAACGTACGGCAGTATGATAAGGTAAGTCATTTTCTCCAATCTCTGCAATAAATTGTCGGAATTGTCGGTGATTCAGCCCAAAAGATCTGATAAAATTAACAGTTGATATGACTGGTTTCAGAACTTCAGACATATCCAAACATTTTCCGCACAAAGACTGTTGCTGAATGATACAATGTAAGACTAATGGTTTTGAACCACCGTCATTTTCTACAGCCTTTGACACAAGAGCGACCACTCCTTTATTTTTCCCACTCATGTTTTTGCCTCCATCAGTTATAATGCACTTCAAGTTTTTCCATCGAAGGTTCTTTTGATTAATGGCCATTTCAACTCCTTTAAAAATATCTGTACCAGTAGTTGTGTCATGAATACTATACATATCAAGAAGTTCTTCGTGCACTTCATAGCTTTTATCTACTCCTCGAATATAAATAAACACCTGAGCAGTATCTGACACATCCGTTGACTCATCCAAGGCCAAAGAAAACCACTCAACATGTCCATTTTTGTCGAACAGTTGAGAGGATATATTTTCAGCGATGTTTTCTACCCTTCGAGCCACAGTGTTTGCTGACATACTGACAGTTTTTAATAAATTTACCTTTTCAGGGCACATTTCTTCGGCTACTGCAATTATGCATTCTTTGATCATTTCTCCATCGGTGAATGGTTTTCCACGTTTTGCAATTTCAAGAGCCACACGAAAGCTGGCACGAGTTGCAGCCTCTTGTTCAGTTTTGAGTTTTGTAAATGAAGATTGCTGCGATTTCAATCCGCGCTTCATAGCTTCGAATTTTTCTGTCCGCAAACTTCCTGTATATTTTGAGTAATTTTGAAAATGTTTTGTTTCATAATGACGTTTAATGTTATATTCTTTGAGAACGGCTATGCTTTCATTGCAATCAAACACAGCGCCTTGTTACTGGACTCAATTACGAAATACTGAATGTTCCACTGATCTTTGAATTTTCTGCATTCACTATCAATTTTTCGCTTCTTTTCCATACTACTAAAGCACACACAAAAGCAACAATTCAAATCAAAATACTGTTACAAAGATGTCTTAAACTTAAACACGCACAAACACGTTTTAAGGAGGTACGCACTATTTTATTTCACAACAGTGTCATAGGAACTGACTTGTGGTTGCGCCACTAGCCTTCTTATATATTCCAATTACTGCCATCTAGAAGTGAGTGGAAGACATCAGAACTTTCTCGAACCAACGAGATTATTCTGTACGTGCTATTAGCGCCATCTGCTAGCGATAGAAGGTACTACCTATTTCCGCTTGTGTCCACCAGATGTCGTGTCACGCTACTCCTCATGGCTCGTACTCTACGACTAATCTAGAAATTACAGATAATGACTGGAAAATTAATAATATGCAGTGTTGCCGTTTTGCGGACTTTAGTCCGATTTGCAGCCTTTTTTAAACGTTGCGTACTTTTTCGGACTTTTTTTTTCATCAGTGGACTATTTCACTTTTTACCACCGGCAACAATGATAATATGGTTTTGGCCCTCGGAACTTACTGGAGTAATCAGTATGGCCCTAAGGCTGGAAAGTTTGGAGACCCCTGGTCTAAAATAAGCATGGCGAAATTATAAACATCTTAGCAAGACTCTGATAAATAAAATCAGTACGGTATTTATCCATCTAAATAACCTTAACTCGCCTCTCAATTTCTTCATACAAACAAACTGATTTAGTTTTTTTTTTTTTTTTTTTTTTTTTTTTTTGTCAGTTTCGTCTTAACCAGTAATGATTCGTTAGATATCGATTGCGTTTTTTTCTCTTGCTTAAGTAAGGGAAGAGTTGTTATCGACCATGTCAACCTTCATCGATGAAAAGGTACCCCAACATAGAATCGAGTTGACATTCCTAATATACTAGAGAATTGGAAATGTATTTTATTAGTGGTAGATACACTACTTTACTCCCCACCAGAAATACATATGTGATAGAATCCGATGAATGGATACCACTAGTTGATTCATTGCTGTTTTGCGAGAAGCCGGAAGAGCTGTAATAAGATCACGGTCGTGGCTGCCTTTAGCAGTCGAGTGTGTAAGTTGTGTGTGATCGAGGCAGAGTAGCAACAGCTCGAGTAGGTGGATAATGTCGCAGTCACAAGTGTAGCAACTGTTCAATGTGGACAATCCATCAATGCAGGCGTGTTCAAATCGAAGTGGGCGCAAGGTAGGCGTGTTCACATCACGCCTGGGTCACCAATGTGGGGAGAGTTGTTATCGACCATGTCAACATTCATCTATGAAAAGGTACCCCCAACATAGAATCGAGTTAACATGTCTTATATACTTGTGAATTGGAAATGTATTTTTGTAGTGGTAGATACACTACAATCTGCAACCCGGAAACCCCTTATCTGTATACTCTTTTGGCTTCATATTTGATAAAGAACCTAAAAGTCTGTTTTGTTCAGTGCAGTCATTGCATCAACTCTATATGTTAAAAATTATTTAAACCGCATTTTAGTTTGTAAGATTAAAAATTATAGAAAAGTTTTGCATAATGCATAAATTAAAAAAAAAAAAAAGTCATAAGTATCACAATAAAATTTAAGATGATCTCAAACAGTATTCTTCTAAAAATAGTCTATTATTATGCTACCATCATTGAACAATATTTCATATTATAAGTTATGAAAAAATTATGTTTCATTTCTAATTAAAAAAAATTTTGCCGGAAGGAATGCTTCAAAATTATATTTTAAAATCAATTTTTTATTATTTCATTTTTTGAAATAACATTTAAAATCAAAATTATATTGTTATAACAAATTATTAGGTGAGTTCACAACCGTAATTTAATATTTTTGGTTACCAAACGGACGGAGGCGTTTTAAATACAATTTTTGCATCGTGTATGTAGCTGAAAGTTAAGTTCTAAATTATTTAACGAATTTATTTAACCGTAATTCATAATAGTATACTAATGTAATTTGCTCCAAAAAAAATATTAATTATAAAACGGTCAATAAGATCAGACACCGATTTAAATAACTTTATCTTAAAATGAATTATCTTATTATCTATAATAATAATAAAAACAATCCTCTTAAACTCTTAGTTTAGAAATCAAACAAAATCAAAAACGTGATAACAGTACAGATAATTTTAAACTTTAAATTAGGAAAACAAAAATATTTATTGGAAAACAATAACTTTATGACGTATATCAATTTTATGCTGATGACAACCAAACCAATATGAAAATTAATGTGGGAAAACTGGATCCTTCCATGTGATTTTCCCATATATGGCAGTACTCTTACTTTCGTTACTTGTACCGCCGGTACAGGTAAAAAGTACGTACTTTTACTTGTACTTCGTTACTTTTTAAATTTAGTACTTTTACTTGTCCTTTCGTTACTTTTTTAGGGAAAAAATACAAGTATTTGTAACGGAAATGTCGAATGAAATCATTACTTTTTTCTAAAATTCGGTAAACTTTCTAAAAAAAAAAATATTAAAAAAAAAATTAAATTAAAAAAAATGCTCATGTTTTTTTAATTTATAAAATTAATGTGCAATATATATGCATTTACAGCTAACTTCGTGTTTAAATACCTTGACCTTTTAAAATTGTCATTCTTGAAAGGGAAGAGACGGATCTTTTGATTATTTTTTTACTGAAGCTATCATTGTGAGTGGAGTGTTCTCCAGAATTGTGTGTCCAGAACAGTTTTATTGTAAACCTTTAAACAAAGCTCTTTTAGATGGCGTGCGCAAAAGGTTTCGCAATGCGAAATCGCTGGACGATTTATTGTTTGCGGCAGGTCTGGTACCTCGCATCAAATTTAATTGGTTGGAAGAAAAAGCTAGGGGAAAAAAGCTACAAAAAAATTGGAAAGAATTGTCCAAGCTGAACACCCTGCTATAACTAATTATGTAACAGAAAAAAAACAGGGATTTTAAATTTTCTAAAGCTGAAAACATCATGCCAATCACAGAAGAATTTATGGCATACATGAGCTCAAATGTAGAAACGGAAAGCATATAAATTTTGAATCGATATCCAATTGTAAAAAAATTATATGTGAAGTACAATACTACAGTACCTTATAGTGCTCCCGTGGAGCGCTTATTCAGCGTGGCTAAGCACGTTCTGAGAAATTCTCGCAGCAGACTCAGTGACATCACTTTCGAAATGCAATTATTTCGCAAAATGAATAAAAATAATAATTATAATTAATAATTTATTTTCATTCATTTTTGAGTTTTATGCATTTATTTAATACATTTTAAATAAAAAAATGTTGAATTTTGTTATTACGTTTTTCAATTTTCTTTTTGAGCTCACTAATAAATAATACATTTTTGTCTTAATACATTTTTTAGTAAATACATTTTTACCTAGTACATTTTTTAATAAAATTATGTTTATGCCCGACCTTTATCAAACAACGCCCAGTCTAATCTCTAAGAACTTCGGAACTATTTGTGCTATTGAAAACTATTATAATTACTATTTTAACTCTTGAAAACTCGAAGGTATTAATTTAGCCGCTGATACTAAAATTCGTTTACAAATTTTAATTATTCCGTTAGGCAGAAATGTTCGGAAAATGATTTTCTCGCATGACTTCAGCATTAGCCATTGTTACAATAAAACTGTAGACTGTTCTGTTTCAACTTATACTGCACATTCAATTATTTTTTACTAGCTCAAAGATCACAAAGCTATCTGAAACCCTGTGTTTGCTTTGTTTATGTTTGTGCTTTTAAAACGCGTTTCTATAGAGTAAAACAATTTTAAATCAATGGTAATTTAAATAAATAAAAATAATAAACTAAAAATTTAAATCAATAGATAAAATTTCTTTTTCGTGCAAATCCATAAAAAGTTTGATATTAAAATTATATTTGATATTAAAATTATATTTGATTTTAAAATTATATTATACGATTTTATTATAAAATTATATTATACGATTATACGATTTTATTATAAAATTATATTATACGATTATACGATTTTATTATAAAATTATATTATACGATTATACGATTTTATTATATCTTCCGAATTTAAAAATAAATTAATGTCCATAACTTTCAAAATTAAAAATAATTAAATAAATAACAACAATTTTGCAAAAACATTAAAGTACATAAGAATATTATTCAATAAAATTTTAGGTTACTTTGAATTTTCGATTTCCTAGAAATGTACTTTTAAATCGTTACTTTTTTTCTTTAGTACTTGTACTTTTACTTCTACTTTTTACTCATTACTTTTTAAAATAAGAACTTTTTACTTTTCACTCGTTACTTTTTTTAAAAATACTTGTACTTTTACTCGTTATTTTTTAAAAGTAACGTTGCCATGTATGGATTTTCCTGCCAATAAAATTGTATTGGCAGCAATGGAAAACTGCGGCACCATCATTAGATTTTTAAATAAGCCTGTAATCAAGTTACAGAAAAAAATCTGTACTTTTTTTTCTTTGTGGTGTTCTCTTAATTCAGACTTTTAATTTCCATTTGATGGATGTTTGAAAAAAAAGTCTCTTTAAAAAAAATACTAAGAAGAAAAAATGTGTACAGATGCTGTAAATAATCTGAAGTGTCCGCTGCCGTGCTACGGGGTTTTTTCTACAGTCGGTCTTTCTACCTACGCTATGATTAAAAAAAAGTTTCATATTTTATTGCATTTTTCTAAAATATATAATAAAATAATATATTTTTTAAACTTGAATACCCTTTTTCAATAAAAGTTAGACATTTAAACTTTCAAAGAGAGAAAAGAACTGTGTTTATGAATTCACTACTTCCAAGGAAAAGTTTGAATATTGAAAAGAATTATACATATTTTTTCATTTTAAACTGTATTATTAAACTTTCAGCTCCTTCGTTTCAATAGTTTTATTTTTTACTTTCGAATTATTTTGATGTAAAATAATAATAACAAACAATTTGCCCTCTTTTAGTGACACCTACTAAGTTTGTTGCGAAGAGAAAACGGCCAACAAAAACCTCTAATAAGTCAGTTTTAATATCCGCTGTGTGAAAATGGGAATAGAAGCAATTAAACCTGTTTTCATTAGCGTCTAAAATGTAAATGAGACTACAATAACATTGATTTATATATAAAAAAGGAGCATTTCATCGTTTCAATTTAAATTATTTATTCTTATCTAAAAATAGTTTCATCATTGGAGTAAATTATTCAAGAGAGGCGTAAAGTTATCGTTTGCATTTATTGTAATAATCTAAAGTAGAAAATGTTCGATTCGACATATTGTCTAGAAATCTTCTAAATGTTTACAAATAGTAGTCAATTTTATCTTGCCAGATGTGGGATATGATGGGAGAGATAATGAAAAAAAAAAAATTTAAAAACTTAATAGAGGAAAATGTTTTCTAGATTCGCTGGAATATTGACGTCATCTAGAATATATATACAAAATACACCATCGAAAATACGTCGTCTAGAATACATATTTCATGATGATCACCTTAATCTATATTTTTTGAATCTTTGTTTAAAATTAAATAAAATGAGTACAAACATTAGGGGTCGCAAATTAATATTTAAAGAAGGACAAAATAAAAATTATATCGAAATATAAGAATCAGATGTTAGAAAGGTAAGATTGAAAAATCAATCTGAGAAGGAAAAAATACTGTTTGTAATCATTTTGTGTGAAAAAAAAGAAGAAATTATCGACAATATTTATTATTTAAAATCTCACTAAAGAAATTACCTGCTTCGATTAGTTCACAGAGATATATATAATCAGTTTCTATAAAAACGATGCTCTTTTTCTTTTCATGATTTTTTTCAAATTTTGTTATTTTCTACTAATTAAAGAATCAATTCCATAAAGAGTTATTAATGTAGATTTTTTCTTTTCTCTGTTTACAGTAGAATTCATTATAAAATAGAATTAAAAAAAAAAACAAGAGTGAATAAAAACGTGACAGAAACTCTTTTCATGTATAATAGAACTAAGATCGAAAACAAAAGATTTGGAATCGATTAGAAAATTTTTATTTTTGCATAAATGCATGATAAAAAAAGAAAATTCAAAATGCTAATCCTATTCCATCGTAATCGAATATTAATAAAATTAACTAAATGCTAAGATATTAAATAAGTTAATATCAGATCATATATAACAGGTAAACAAATATTTTCCGACAATTCACCTGAGACGATACTTACCGGAGAATGATGGCATTGTTTTATATTTCGGCCTTTCCGCCAACATATAGTATAAATATATTTGAAAAAATATCAAAAACTGAGAATGCTTAAAAGGTAAGCAGAAATATGCAACACTATTTCATTATTGAAAGAATTTAATCCAATACAAGCATAAAATGATTCTAAAGGTTGAAATATAAAATTCGTTTAATACAAGTCATTAATTCGAATCATACGAATAAAGGAATTCGATGTCAAAAAAAGAAATAGCTCTCTTGCCGCGCAAAATTTGTCACAAGCATTTGTTGCGGTGAAAAGATTATGGTCTGTTCAATTTTTATTTCTCAGAAAAGATTAAGTGTTCGAAAAGGAAAAAAAAAAAAACATCATTGATCGGATATTTTGTTGGCTTGGCGGCCGCCAACACGTTGTAAGAAATGTCATTCAGTTTTATTATGTGTAAATTTCGTTCTGGTAATCTCCCAATTTCGACTGCTAAAACCTCAAAGAAATTTTTTCGGATATCACGAAAACGTTAAATCTCTCGATTCTTATTACAAATGTAAAATATATTCTTTCCCTATTTGAATTTGATTTTGAAAGAAGCACTTTTTTATGTTTTAGTTAGCTAAACGTATTTAAATAACGATCTTATGATGCCTGTGGAGGTATGATTTTTGAGAGAAATGAGTAGATACATTATTTTAATAAAATTTATATAATAAATAGTTTGGAATAATAATAAATTAAAATATATTCGAACAAGCAACGGTAATAACAAAAGCAGAACGTTAATATATGCAATATATGAAAACGGAGAAGAATTAAGAAAGAGAAAAGAAAACATTAGTTTTTTCTGTTCTTCGTTGCTAGGGGATACAGGAGTGGCAGCGTTGAGTTGTAGTAGGCAGGTCACCACAATGCCAATCTGTAATTTTCATACCTATATTACTTTTTTTACATATAAATTGTGTATTATTTACTATTAATAATTTTTCTACATTCTTACTACAAATGTAAAAGATAATCTTTCCACATCTCAATTTGACTTTAAAAAAAAAAAAAATTGTTCATGATTTTGTTACTTGCCTTAGTTTTAAAAAAATAATAACTTTTTTCGCTGCTTGTATGTTATTTCTATAAATTACCTATCACTTGCTTAACGTTGCTCAAACCTATATTTTATAATTATAATATATTAATTAGGTCCGTTACGATTCATAAATAGAAAAAGAGTAAGAAAAATTTTATGGCCCCAAAATTATTTTAAAGTATTAAGCGGCTTCCAACAATTCGCGATCGCAACACTCGATACGCCATCTAGCGGGAGACTGTAAATATCGGGCATTAGTTCCCACATAACCATTGGCAATGACGGACGCCATTTTCTTAGCATCAAAAAAGAACCAAAATTTCCCTAAAGAAAAGGTAAAACTTCTTGAAAAAACTAATCAGAACATGCCAAACATTGATAACAGAACACGCCAAGCATTTGAAGAACATCTTCTCAATAATTTTTACCTTTCTATTACCAACAACATAACATGATTTCATGATCACTTGCTGTTACAGACCTGTGTATTGCGGTAAAATAATTTTTCTGTCTTCAATTCATTACAAGTTAAAATGAAGTCAACATTGCTTTCGTCATTCCAATGAATAAATGTGTTCCAATGAATTCCATACAGAGCTGTAATAGTTATAGAATATTCTTCTTCTTCATAGAATAGTATATATTTCTGTATCTACATAATTCAGAAAACAACAATAAAGAATAATCCGAATTACTTGAAAAAGTATCTTTTGTGCTGATTATAAATAAATTTTTTATCGTTTTCTTGGTAGTGTTTTTTAGTTTTGAAATAATTTCAACTAGAATTCAGCTATTCTGTTTTTAAGCTACATATTAAAATTCATATCGAGATCTTACAATTATAAAATTTTGATGTGTGGTATGTTACCTAAAAGTAATGAAGTGATAAACTATGTATATATTATTTGAGAATAAAGTTTTCAAACAAAGAACATATCATTTTGGAATTCTCCGGACTTATAAATCAGGTAAGTGTTATGATTTTTATAATAAAAAATTTGCTTGTAAATAATTTTTTATCTTACTTGATGATCGTTCTCTGCAAAATGGTTTTTTACGTCTGATTAAATACTATAAGAAATAAAAAAAAGAAACAATACAAAAGTTTTTATTGAAAAATGAGGAATTTTTAAAATCGTTTTTATCCTAAGAATTCTTTATTTTACGTTTTTTAGTTTATAATTTTTTGATAAAATTGTTGTCAAAATACTTTTTTTGAAAAATTAAATGGTATTAAATTATGTGTTTATTTATACTTCTATCATATTCTAATATTTGAAGTAATATGATTCAGAAAAATATGGAAGAAAAATTCGGTACTTACGTATTAACCACAGCTACAGATTTGGCAGATTTTTAAGTGCCGCCAATCTACACTTAAAATTTTTGGAAAAAATCTTAAAATGAAACACTTTGTTTAAAATCAAAGTAGTCAATCGGATTTCGGTGGAAAATGGGCCGATATAGAGTTTAGCATAGATTCAAAACACACTTTTCTCTCACCTGATTCTATAGCCATTATGAACTCTAATAAATAAGATTCAAAATGAAATAACATTTACAAAACGGACGTTTACTAAGATAAAGTTTCATGTTATGGACATTGGTACATTTTCGTTATATTTCAATCCATAAAATATTTCGCTCCTAAAATAATAAAATTGCATCTTGTTTTGTTTTTGGCAAGTCCCAAAGACGCATTTTCGTAACACTAAAAAATGGCGGCAAAAAAAGAATGGTTCTTCTTTTTTTTTTTCGTAAGCATTCTTTATTTTACGTTAAAATTTAAATGGGCATTTCATGTTGTACCATTAAATTTAGTAAAACTATTTCTCAGGCATTCGGTTTGAACTCTTATAAGAATATACCTATTTTTTTCTCTTTATTTACAAATATTTTTCCGATGTGTTCTGGATGTTCTTTCTCTAAAAAAAAAGGAGATACCATTTTGTTTTCGTTTGCATAAGAAAGAAAACAAACATTTTTCTTTTTTAAATTTAATCAGCCACAATAAAGATGGGACGTTACAATGCTACATGCTACATTAAAGACGTCTCGAGTGTAACTGAATGACTGTTCATATGGAAATCGCAGGGATTCGGCACATACAACAACGCCCCCTATAGTTCGTTGCGATCGCGAATTAAAAGAAAAATGTATTCATTTATTTATTTTGCGGGGTTTTTTTTTTTTTTTTTTTTGTGGTTTTAACAGGCATACATTTTTTTAGTGTCGTATTTCTCATTAGAATTATTTTTGCAAATAAAATAAAGTTATCTCGACTTTCTAATAGCGGACTTAAGTTAAGGCCAAATTTAAAATTCTGAAGAAAAAACATTGTTGCGTACTAACTCATTCTGATCCGAGATTAGACCTACGAGAGTTCACTTGATCAGTTACTAATTTATTAATTCATCATGTCTTCAGAGTTTTATAAGGAATGTTCTGCAATAATGTTTACAATTATGATACTTTGGAGCGCCTGCATAACTACGTAGCGTGACTTTTGGAGAGCATAGCTCCCCATGACGAGTTGGCAATGGGCAAAGTGAGAGATAAGCGTGCCGGTAGAATTTATTCGAGTGATTCAGAGGAAGAAGACGGAGAAAGTCGAAGCGAAAGAGAAAAATCGCCAAAAAGAAATGGCTTCACATTTCGCGCTCAAACTTCACCGATGGAAAAAATTAACCCTTCCGCTAAGCCTTTCCGCCTTCCATCAACTTGTCTTTGTTTAATAATATTCCACGCGCCGAGGTTTCGTACCCTGAACGCAACTAGATAACAACATAATAATGCATATCTGTAAATAAAAAATATATCTTTCTTTCTAGTCTTCAAGCCATTTTAAATTAATACTATTCATAATAATTCATATAGGTTTCCAGCGCTCAAGCTAAAACTCTTAGCGCCCAAGCCTTTTTACATAGTTACCAAACCATCTTATATGATTCTTAAGCAATTTTATGCAGTTAAAAAACCGTTTTATTTGGGACCATAGAATTGAATTAAATCCTGTAATTTGGAAAAAATATAAATGCCCTTTATTTTCCCTTCATATCAACATATCATTTTGAAACTCGGTCAAATATTATATGGTAATATAATATATTACCGTACCAAAGGAAATAGTTATAGACAAACTAGGAGGCGCATGATAAAGCAAATTATGGTTCCCTGAACAAACTGTAGAAATTATTTAAAGAAATTGTTATAAATCTGGCAAACAGGTGGATCGGTTGGGTGTCTCATCCTACATTTTTATTCATACTTTTAAATTTAAGCTTGATTTCGTTTTTATTGGAAATTTGAAACATTTTATTCCTCTTGTAAATATTTTTTAGCTTATTTAGTTCTAAATAATTTGTGTTGGTAATTTATAACTCGTTTTGGGCGTAAGTTTGAAATGCCAATTGTGATACAAATAAAAATAGTAGTTAAAAGTAATTGAAATAGTTTCTCAAAATATTTCTCCTGCTTTTGTACGTAACCAAATTTAAATTCTTTCGAACCAGCTGAAAAAGTAATGGTGGATTTTAAGGGCAACTGCTTCTTGCTACCAGTAATACACGCAACCACTTTTTATATAATGATATCGGGGAAATGCGGATGCAACGAGTATGATTGCCTTACGGAAATCGTAAGTCACAAGAAATGCATTGAAGTCACAGGGAATTTTGTATATTTCATAGTTTGCTGCAGTTTGATTCTGTAAAAGTCCCAGTATAAGATGTAGCATAATATACATTGCATCAGATATTATAATCATTCATTTTCGCATAAAATTTTTAGCACATTTGATTTTTTTTATTTTTTTATTTATTTATTTATTTATTTATTTTTTAACCTTTAAAACAAATGTTTAATTGTAAAAACAGTTGAAAACCCAGATTTCATCCCCTTTTCTTCAAATTCCCTTCTTTCCCTTTTTTTATATATTAAAAACGTTTTGAAAAAAAAAACACGTTTTAATTGTAAATTACATTAATTTACATTAAATTACATTTAATTATAAATTACATAATAATAACGGCTTTTTAAAATAAACAATCACTCTGTTGATGAAGTGTTAAATCGGTTCATAGTCTTAAAATTTTCATTTCATCACAGCCAAAGATGAATATGTGTAACGATTACAAAGTTAATTTTATTCCTAAAGCAAAAGAAACGCATACGACTATGAACTATTAACTGTTTGTGATTAATTAGTTATTCTCACCAATCTAAATGTGAGGTGTAAACATTTAATTTAATATCAAATGGTTTTTTTGTTTTTTTTTAGAATAAATAATATTTTATGCCAGAAAACCAACATTTAATATTCAAAAAGTTTAAAACATAAGTAGGGGGAAAATGAGAGCTGCACCCCATTCTAAACAAATGCTTTTTAAAAATTTTAGGTATTTATTGCTTCATATTTAAGGACATATTTTAAAAATTTGACTCTAACTTTTTAATCTGAAACAAAATCAAATGAATTCCTCATTGCAAATAACTATAAAAAATTCGCAAAATTAAGTTCAGCATAAATATGCTGTTAATGGTTTAGAAAATAAAAATGCTTCTTGCAAAATTTTAATTATTTATTTCTTTACATCTAAGGGTATTTTTGAAAAGTTTGACGCATATATTGATATCCAAAAAAAGTTTCAAACAAATTTCTCATTGGAAAAAGTCTCATTGGAAATTCGTGAAGTGTCCTCTTTTATTTTTAAATGTAACGTAACATTGTTTGGACTAAAAATTGCTTCTCAAAGATATTGAGATTACATTTTTTTAAAATATAAGGGTATTTTTGAAAGAATTCCGTTAATACCCCTTGCATCCGAATTTCCTTCGATTTCACCGCGTAAATAGTGGTCGCGTGTATTACTGGTAACAAAAAGCAGTTACCCGTAATATCCGCCACTACTTTTTTTAGCAATTTCGAAAGAATTTAATATTTTATTATGTCCAAAAGCACGTGAACTACTTTAAGAAACTATTGTAACAAATACTTTTGTTTATATCACAGTTGTAAAGCTTAAAAATAAAGAAGCTATTATGGTACAAATATAAATTTGTAAAATTATAATCAATACGAAATCACACTTAAATTAATTATTATGATCAAAAATGTAAGATAAGAGAAACGGCTCAATTATCTATAGTCCCAAGCTATACTACAACATCCCCATTAACCCCACCCCCAAATTTTGTTTTCCAGTTAAAAATCTATTAAATGCTTGGTCATGTACAGTGATGTGGTTAAGACACCCACTCGATAAAAAACTTATCGTAAGCTCTGCTCCTACTTGCGGCTCTCCTGTTTCTTTTTTCGTAAAACAGACTTTTTTTATTCTCCCCTTTTAACGAATATAACTAACAAATATTTTTATATTCAATTTGATGAAGGAAAATTTTTTTTTATAAATTTTTTATTTTCCTATTAATTGAAAAAAATCAACTTTATAATGTACTCATTATTTTTCGGAAGACACCCGCGGGTCAGCATAGTGGCTACAACGTCGCCTTCGCATCACAGAGGTCCCAGGTTCGTCTCCCGGTAAGTCCTTCATGTACTTGTATAATCTCATAGTAAATAATGTATGTGTCCATTGTTCCGTAACATTTCCGTAATCCGCTTGTTCCCCTTGCGTCCGTATTTCACTCGATTTCACAGTGTAAAAAGTGGTCGCGTGCATTACTTGTAGCATAGAGCAGTTACCCGTAATATCCGCAACTACTTTTTTAGGAAATTCGAAAAAATTTCATATTTTATTATGACTGAAAGCACACAAACTACTTTGAGAAACTATTATAAAAAAAAAAAAAAAATTTATATCACAGTTGGCATTTCAGAATTTCGGCACACACGAATGACAAAGCACTGAAACAAATGCTTTTAAAGTAAACTAGCTGAGAGAATCTTAAGAAATATAAATTTGCAAAATTCTAATCAAGAAGAAATCAAACTTAAATTAATTATTATGATTCAAAACGTAAGATAAATGAAACGACTCATGCAACTATAGTCCCAAGCTTCAAAACAACACACCAATTTAGAGAATTTTTTATTAATACCATAAAATCTATTAAAACGTTTAGGCATGCACAGCGATGTAGTTAGGACGCCCGCTTGATAACTTGCTGTTCGTAGGTTCTGTACCAACTTGCGGCACTTCTGTCTCTTTATTCCTAAAACAGATTTTTTTTTTTTTTATTCTCTTCTTTTAACGAATATAATTAAAAAATATTCTTATATTCAATTTAATGAATGAAATTTTTTAAAATCAATTTTGTATTTTCCTTACAATTGATAAAATCAGCTTTTGATTGTACTCATAATCACTTCCGAAGCACCCGCGGGGCAGCATAGTGGCTACAACATTGTCTTCGCATCACAAAGGTTCCAGGTTCGTCTCCCGGTAAGTCCTTCATGTACTTGTATTATCTCATTGTGAATAATGTATGTGTGTATTGTTCCGTAATCCGCTTATAACCCTTGCGTCCGCATTCCTCTGGATTTCACAGCGTAAAAAGTGGTCGCGTGTATTACAGGTCACAAAGAGCAGTTACCCGTAATATCCGCCACTACTTTTTTTGCAAGTTCGAAAAATTTTAATATTTTATTATGACGAAAAGCACACAAACAACTTTGGGAAACTGTTATAACAAATATCTTTATATCACAGTTGGCATTTCAGAATTTTTTCATACACGAATGACAAAACACTGCAACAAATGATCTTTAAATAAATAAGCTAAAGAGAATCTTAAGAAATATAAATTTGTAAAATTCTAATCAGTAAGAAATCATACTTAAATTAGTTATTATGATTAAAAACGTAGGATAAATGAAACGGTTCATGTAACTATAGTCACAAGCTTCAATACAACACACCAATTTAGAGAATTTTGTTTAATACCTTAAAATCTGTCAAACGTTTGGCGATGCACAGCTATGGGGTTAAGACGCCCGCTTGATAAGTAGCAGTTTGTTGGTTCTGTTCCTATTTGCGGCTTTTCTGTTTTTTTTTTTCTCTCTTTTCTTTCTAAATCAGATTTTTTTTAATCACTTCCTTTAACAAATATAATTTAGAAATATTTTTATATTTAATTTGTGAATTAAATTTTTTTCACAAATTTTTATTTTCTTTTTAATTGATAAAATCAGCTTTATAATGTACTCATAATTTTTACAACATCGTCTTCGCATCACAGAGGTCCCAGGTTCGTCTCCCGGTAAGTCCTTATTCGTGTACTTGCATTATATCATTGTGAATAATGTATGTGTCTATTGTTCCGTTATATTTCCGTAATCCGCTTGTTCTCCTTGCGTCCGTATATCCCCCGATTTCACAACGAAAAAAGTGGTCGCGTGTATTACTGGTAACAAAGAGCAGTTACCAGTAATATCCGCAACTACTTTTTTAGCAAATTCGAAAAAAAATTAATATTTTATTGTGACTAAAAGCACATAAACAACTCTGAGAATTTATTATAACAAATATCTTTATTTATATCACAGTTGGCATTTTAGAATTTCGTCATACTCGAATGAAAAAAACAAACAAATGATTTTAAAATAAATAAGCTAAATAATCTTAATAAAACTAATTGTTTTCTTTTTTAACCTTGAATGCATTTATAGCAATTAACCCTTTCTATGTTTTCCAAATCAACATTTAAGATTAATATAGATGTTATCATTCTCAGATAGAAATATTGTAATTTAAACCTTAAAAAAAAAAAGCATTTCTCTAAAGCGTTGTGATTATACCAGCAAGACAATTTAATTATTAAAAAAAAAAAAAAAATCTTTTCCAAAATTTATTTAAGGGCACCGTTTTCGGTATCGCTTGGGGAGCGACAATGTCTTCCGTCGGCACTGAGAGAGAGCCAGTTCTGGAGCTCTGGGCAGTGGCGTAGTGAGGGGTGGGCAAGGGGGGTCATCATGCCCCGGGCGCTACTCACAAAGCGGCGCCAAATGGTCCGCAAAACAAAAAATTGCTGGATAATTTTTATCTTTATTATAATTGGTTTCTGGAAAACATATTTTAATTTTAGTGCCAGTGTAATATAATAAATGTTAATTTATAAATAAAAAAGGAACACTAATAGTCCAAATCAAAGTGTAATAATATATTCATAATAGAAATAGCACGTCTTTTTTACTGGCAGGGCTGACTCGACCTGTGTCCGACAGCACTTCCTAATGGCATCAACGCTGTGTGGTTACAGAAATTATCTCTTTTCTTGATTTTTCTGATGAAACAATATGTTATAAAAAATATTTGAAGTTTACAAAGTACAAACATTCTTTCCTTCAGAACAATATTTATTTTTATTTCCATAAACGCAATGTAGCTTATGCTTGTTAAAACGATAACAATAACATTCTAATGTACTTATATGTACAGTCTAATGTACTTATATCTACACGGAAAAAAGTAGCCAAAAAATAACAACTAAAGGATCGAAAGGAGACACACAACAAATACTGCGTTTTGCCGTTTCTAGGGAAGGACACAAACGCCGTATTTGTTGTGTGCCTGAGAAATATCCGTATTAAAAAATAAATGATTCCTCATTTGTTACCTTCCGGATACTTTTTTCCGTGACTGTACGTATCTTTGACACTTACGACAGGTTGTGGAAGTCTGCAACAAATTAGGGAAATACTCGAAATATTAACGTTAAAGTTATTTCGTGCATTCAAGGCATTCTTGGTAAGTAATAAAACAAATAATGAAACCATGTTGAAAAACTAGCACTTCAAGTTGGTACAAAAGTGGGAAACCTATTATCTTTACTTAAACTTGTAGCTCAGTTTGATCTGCTACTAGCAATTCATCTTTAACATGCCATAGGAACTCCAAAAACTGTCATATATTTGTCAACACAGATCCAAAATGAATTCATTCATCTTGTGGCATCTACAGTTCAAAATCAACTAATAAACGATATCAAAAGAAATAAATATTATAGACTTTTGCTTGATTCAACTCCTGATATCTCTCATCGAGAACAAATGTCCCAAGTCGTTAGGTATGCAGATGTTGATTTTATGAATAAAAAAGTTTCCATCAAAAAGTCTTTTTTGGGGGTTTTATTGAAGTACATGCTAAAGATGCAGCCTCGATCAAAAATACAATTTTAGAGAAATTAAATTCCGATGAAATTTCTTTAACAAACTGCAGACCACAATGTAAAGATAATACTGCCGTGATGGCAGGTCACACATCTGGCGTTCAACAAAGAATAGTGGGGAAAAAATCCTAAAGCATTATTTGTAAATTGTGATGACCATTCATTGAATTTAGTAGGAGTTACCGCAGCTAAACAAGATCAAATCGTTGTGACAAATTTTGGAATAATTGAAAACATAATATATCTGTTTTTCTCACGTTCAACGTTACGATGGGAATTAATAAAAAATGCTTTAACAAAAACTGTCAAACGTGAATCTGAAACACGATGGAGCGGCAGAATACAAGCGGTTAGCGTTATCGTCAATGGGCTAGAGAATATAGTAGAATTATTAGAAAAATTAGCAGAGGACACTACCACTACAAGTGACACCAGAAGTGAAGCTACAATTCTGTTGCAAAATATACTAACTTTTAGTTTCATAACTTTAGTTCATTTCTAATATGAAATCTTAAGGAGGATTGATCGTGTGCAGCTCAGATTCTCAGATTACAAGATCCTAGAATGAATTTTAGAGAAGGGTTCAATGATCTTGAATCATTAGCGACTGAACAACCCGAAATTCGAGTCAAGCTCTGTGAAGAGTCAAATAGAAAAAGCGAAGTCTCTTTGTGAAAAATGGGATATTGATACAACAATACGTGTAGGAAGACGCCGCAAAATGCTCGGAGAATTGGCTAGAGATGTTGGTCTTCCCACAGAAAGTGATATTTTTCGCGTTATAAAAAGCGTTCTTGATCGCCTGCAACAAGAAATATGTACACGATTAAGTGACCTTAATTTCAAATTTGGATTTCTACTAGACATTGAAAATTTATTAAACGAGGATAATGTTGATAACGACCGTGAAAAAAATTGTAAAAATATGGGCGAATTTTATAATACAGATTTCAATGGAATAGAACTTTTTATCGAAATATGTGACTGCAAAATGTTACTCCGCAGTAGAAAAGAAATTGAACCTAAAACTCCATTAGAATTCCGTACTTTTATAATCTCGTATGGAGAAGATGTTTTTCCAAACCTGAGAGTGGCACTTCAAATACTCCTGACTATCTCAGTATCAACTGCTAGCTGCGAACGTGCATTCAGCAAATAAAAATTAATTTTGACATATCTTCGATCAACGATGTGACAAGATTGCCTAAGTGACCTAACATTAAGTGTGAAAAGAAACAAATTTGTAATGATCAACTTTGATGATATTATTGATAAATTTGCTTCATCATAAGCAAGGAAAATTTAACATAGTAATTAGTTTTATTAATGTATTATAATCATATTATTATATGTATCCCCTTAGAGATATTAAGTATTTACTTTTTATTGTTTTAAAACTGCGTGTTTTTAAAACATTTCTTTATAAATATTAAAATAAATAATAGGTATCTTTTTTGAACTAATTCTAGATGATCATATACAATTCAGAATTTAGTCTTGTTTTCTCAACTGCATTTTTTGTCTCAAATTTAAAGCCTAGCTTGAGCCTATAACTTTATTTATTTTACTTTATTTATTTTTTAATTTGGAAGTATATTTTGCATATAATACTATATGATTTTCGAATGGGGGGGGGGGGGCGCTAAAAAGGTATTGTGCCCCGGGCGCGAGTTAAGCTCGCTACGCCACTGGCTCTGGGTTCTTTAGAGATGTGATGTGGGTTCTTTTTCTTTAGAGGCTCTGCTTACTAGATGGGATTTACGTACTTCCGTTCACAGTGAAAGAAAATGAGAATGAAAATAAAGGACCACTTTCACTTGATGCGGTTTTATATTTTATTTTATAACCGTCGTTGAACAGCCGACCCAATATTGGGTTTACGACAACTAATGCTCAACTCAGTAGCCTTGTAATTCCGAACCAATCCAGAATACAAGGAAACTCCTGGATCAGTACCCCCAGAGGTATTGATTTGTGATGGGAACATGGAGGACTTTGAGACTCGACAGATTTAACGTGCATCAGTCACCATTTACTACACGGGGAGTCTTTGGCCGGCGAGTATCGAACCCACGGCCGCTTGGATATAGGCCCAGCGTCCTACCGACCAGGATGACACATGCAAATAAAAAAATGAATGCGTACAAAAACCTGATAAACGACTTTTTTGTTTGTAATTTTTTTCCCAGTTTTCCATTCGCCGTAAAAAAAAAAAACAATCAGAATGAATCTAGGTAAAAGCATTCTCACCGAATGTGGTTGCCTCTTTTACGATCACCGCGGAAGAAATGTCGAAACTTGATTAGTGAATGATATTTTCCCGTGAGAAACTCGCCAATCAAGGTTCCTGTTTTCTTTTAATGATGATTCGGGGTGCGAGAGTCGCATTTGGTGAGAATGCTCCTTTTAATGAATGTGCGTGATTGCCAGTCAGCATCGATGACTCGGCTACCGACCATCGATGGCCTTCAATAAAGTGAATTGCTACTTAAAATGAAGTGATTTAACATGACCTTTATAAATATAAACAAATGCGCGGCCATTAGATCGAAATCTCGTGGTGGACTTGACTTCATAATTGTTTTTGCTTTGTATTAAAATTCTTGGAGAATACAAATTTTTCAATTAAATATTATCATTGTATGTTCAGTTTATTTACATTTTTTGAAAAACCTTTGATTAATTATAATTAAGAAATGATAAGTTTTATTATTAAAATTCGATAAGCACCTTGAGGAAATAAAATGCCTCCTAAACAACGTAAAATCGCTGTTATGGGATATCGATCTGTGGGTAAGATATATGATACCTTATATAAAAGAATAAAATCATCTTTTGCATGTTATCCGATTCTTTTTCTCCTTTAAATAAATAGAATATACTGTGTTGAAATGATTTACAATGTCTTTTTTATGTGTGTAAATGGATTTAATATAGCGTGCCTGTGTTATATCAATAATAATATCATTGAATGAATTCTTTAATTATAATGATATCTAGACTATGTAGGTTATTTTAAAAATTGTGATTAAAAGTTAGTTCAAGTTAAGATACATCATGAGAATCATGCAAGTATAGTGTATTTACTTACTTTTTTCTTAAAACAATAAAGTACATCTAAGAATTTTTGTGAAATATTCCTGTTGTCACTAGTGTTGGCAACTACTTATTTTATGTTATATAGAGGGAAAAACTCAAGGAGTCATGTTCTCTGTATAAATATGAGTTCCCTGACACCTACAAGATACTCCTTTTTCTTCTTAATTATGAGGAATATTTGCTTAAGAATTTTTCAGTTTTAATGTATTAACTTGCAATTTTTATAAAAAGAAGCTTGTAGAGGTTTGCCAAAGCGTTTCTACAAGTCATAGGATCCTTCGAGTTTGTCCCCTTCTGGAATTTGCCAAGACTTAGCTATTATTCTGTTGCAAATCATGATCTGGAAATATGTCTAAAACTTGTTTTGTGGTTTGTCCGTAGAAGGCTACAAGTTGTGCTTGTCAAGTTGGTTCATTTCTGCTATGTCTTAGTCTTACAGGACAATTTCTGCAATGTTTCCTGTTCTAAAATTGTTTGCAGGGGGCTATTTCCACGTGTGACAGACACTACATCAGACAATTTTTCCCAGATGAAAAGATACATTAAGGAAATATTTTTACAGCTAACCATTTTATTTATTAATCTATATTTTTCTAAAAATGCAAATAAATTTTAGAACACATTAAAGTATTGTTAGGAAACTAATTTTATTAATTATAACAATATTTGAGTAAGTGTGACCGACACTACAAGAATGGAAGCCAGTTTTTGGACAAATTTTTTGGACAACTCAAATTTCTTCTGATTAAACTATGAAAGCAAATCATTTCTCAAACATAATTTTATTAAAGTATTTGTATTCAATGAAAATACATTGCAAAATTGTTTAAGAATTTTTTCTTAATTTTTAATTTCACTTATTCTTTGTGACTGACACTACATGTAGATTGTGACAGACACTACATTATCATTTTTTACACAAGCTAATGAAAAAAATTAACCAATTATAAAGCTTGAAAAATCAACATTATTGAAAGTTAAACAGCCTCTGCGATCAAAATTTGGTTCAGGCAATACTCTTGTGTTTGTTTATTTATGTATGATATATCTTCCTTAAGTGGCCAAATGAAACAGTTTCCTTTTTTTTGCAAAAATTTCACTTTAATCATATTTTTGTCTTTATCTAGTACCTGACCAGCAAAATGCTTCACTTTACATTTTCCAGAAAATGGAACAAGTATCCAATTGCCTATTTTTATCTTGTGTATTTCAACTGGGGAATCTTCCTCGCACATTTCTACACCTATTTTCTTATTGTCATTTTCCCTCATTTTTCTAACTTCATTTTCACTCATTTTTCTTTCTTCATTTTCACTCATTTTCATATCTTCACTTTCACTCTTCATATCTTCACTTTTCATATCTTCACTTTATCTTCACTTCGTTTTCATGTTAAATTTAATATATTGTTTAGGATTTAAACTTACATTGGATGCCTTTAAGATGTAATCATCAATTTTTATAAAAGAGTGAAATTTTCTTGTATTAGGAATTGCGAATATTTCACTTCCTGTTGGGCAACATAGTTGATCTAGGTGATTTTTTTCTGCTTGAATTTTGGACTCTGGAATATATAATATAGTTATATTCTTACAAATTTGTTCTGCTGATTTTGAGAATTCTTCAGCGCTGCTTATATTAATTTTTCTTGATGGGGGTGACTTCTCGAATTCTGCGCTTAAGGGTTCCACCTACACCATCTATTGGCCCTTTACCATGGCCCGTTGCGGTAAAATGCCATTCAATATCATTTGATTGCAGCATTGCTAAACAAATGGAATACTTCTGCTTAAAATGTTGCGTTGTTCCATCGGACTTGTAAATAATTTTTGAAATTGACAGTTCAGAAAAATCATCTTTAATTTTTTTAATAATTGCATTATTAAAAATGGCAACAGCATATTTATCATGGTGTAGGTAATCCGATATCACCACAATAGGTACAGACTTGAAATTATTCTCATAAATAAAATAGGCCATGGCAGTATAAATCATACAAGATTTAGAGACCCAAAGAGCCGACTGAATCTCATCTTGTGAGAAAAAACTGTAGTTTTCACTAAAATCAAAATGTAGGAGCAACACATTTGGTTGCATATTGCTTCTGAAGCTTTCAAAAAATTTTTCTTGCTGTTGCTTTATAAAAGAATGTTGCAGAAATTGAGGAAGTTTTCCTTTTAATTTCTCGAATGCCTCATTGATTGATAAACAGATTTTTTGCTTTGCAAGAGCATTATTTTCATCTTTCATCCATTGAAATAGCTTAATGTCTTCATCAAGATTTTTTTCTGAATTTTCAACTACAATTTGAAGATTTTTTAAATTTTCACAGCTATTACATGTTTGATAGTAACATTGTTCTGTTGGATTAGCACAAATAATAATTTTAATAAAATCAGATGTACTATTTGGAAAAAAACTTATTCCTTGAAGCAAAAGTCGAACATTTTCATGATAAATGCATAAGCATAAATTAGCTGGAGTTTCTTGCCTAAGACAAATGTGAGAAGGGCGTAATTCACTAAATTTGAAGCGACCAGTTTTGATACCTGGATTATCATTTTTAAACATTTCATGAGCTTCTCCAAGAGTCGTACATAAATATTTTTTCTGCGCTTTTGTTTTTTTACCTTCTAAATCTCTAATAATAACAAAGTCTTTAGTACCAGGGGCTTGGTAGCTTATGCTATCTTTTTCATAAAATGCTTTCACTTGTTCTTCAAGGTTTACATCAATTTTTGAAATTCTCGACTTTGGCAAAGGTGCTTGCACAATATTTGGCACGATTTGCTGTGCTAACTTTTTAATGACTGCCTTACATTTGTTTGGACTGTTGGGTAAGTTTTTCTTTACTTTCGAAACAGCTTTGCCAAAGGACTGTGGACTCTGAAAAGCTTTCGATGGTGAACTTGATTCAGGACACACTGCATCATTAGTTTTTAATAATTTGAGAGCTCTTTATGCTCTATATTTCTTCATTTCCTCTCTTCTCTTTGCTTTTAAAGCCTCTTTTTCTTCGATAGTCATTTGTTTTTTCTCCTGGATGCGCCATTCTCTTAGTTTGTTTTTCTCCCTTTCTTTAAAATTTTCATATTTTCCACTAGCCTTTAATCTTTCTATTTGTTCCTTTTTTCTTTCAGCAGCTGTTTTACCCATCTAAAATCAAATATTTAATTGATAAATAAATTTGTTTTCAGACTATAAGTAAATAGATAATATGTGTGTGACTGACACTACATTTTAAAATCCTTTAAAAATATATAAATTCCTGTATAGATTTTTATTCTATCCATATTATTCCTTAAAGTCAGAAACTAGATGTAATTTAAACTGAAAATCGTTATTAAATTGAAGATAAAAAGAAAAATACAGTTTTTCTGTGACTGACACTACCACCAAATTTGTTAATTTAAACTTAAATGAAATCATAGTTTCAAAATATTCTAAGCTTTAATAAAGTTATTTTGAGAAAATATGTTTGTTACTTTAAAATATAACATAAATAGAATATAAGAAAAGTGTACACTTTTAAAAATTTGTTCCAAAACTAGGCCTAATAACTGTTCTAAGCTACTTGATAAAACATAAAGTTTTGGAGCATAGTGTTGCCATCACATCAATAGTAAAATGTTTGATAATATGAAATTCATAAAGTTTGATTATTGTACTTGTGCTAAAATAAGATCAAAACCTTGAAAAAAAATATTTATAAAATGGTAGTAAGGGTTATAGTTACATGGAATTAGCCAGGGGTGATTTTTGAGTAGTAACCCACAAGAAAGAAAAAAACATTCTTGAAAGAGACGAATTCAAAGAACATAACTAGTGACCTCTGCGAGGCTGCCTTGACAATTGTAGTTTATTTTTCTCTAACTTTCGTTCTTCACCTCGGAAGTGTTGCTCATTATATCATTATTTAGTGGGCACCGGTGAACCTAAGTCACAGAGGCAAGCAACATTACCCATGCCACACTGCCACAAATACCCGTTCATAGGGTGGGCCACATTCACACACAACAGAGGACAACACATAGAGAGAAACATCCATGCCCAGAGCAGGATTCGAAACCGCAGCCATTGGCTTCGCAATCAGGCAAGATAACCGCTCGACCACATGGCCGGCTGGCTGACAATTGTAGTTGGCGCATACATTTACCGATAAAGAGATATCTTCTGAAAAGGTAGTCCTTTTACTTTATTCATAGAAAATTCAAGATGTTTCGCATGTATTGACAGGTAACATCAAAAGCAAAAGTGATTTGAATCATATTGCTATTCAATAATTCGTTTTCAATGGTAAAATGTCATGGATAGAACTTCTTGTAATGGCATTATTGGCCATATTAATGGGAGGTCGTACTTAAAAAGCATTGACTGTAATTTAAAATATCTGCTTTAGATATATATTCCAAACATGAATTCTTTTTCATATTTTTAAAATCCTATTATAGAAATACGTTGAAAATCATTACTAGTAACACTTTATAATATTAAGGTTGTGCCAAGTATTGTCAGAAGCAAAGACTTCTGCTGTGATGCATTTTCTATTGGCTGTTTAAATCATGCAGGCAAAGGTTACTAAATATTATTTATAGCTTAACCCAATAATTAATGTTTGTTGCTCAGAAGTGCTATTTCAAAAATTTTTATCATAATGTCAGTATAAGTACATTGTTTGAACATAGCGAATTATTTCATAAACAAAGTTAACTTTAATTCAGTTTGACAATTAAAAATGCTTTTGCTCACTAGGTTATAAAAATAAACTACTTGTTTAAATTTGCCCAAAATCATTTAAATGCCTTCTTATATATGTTTCTTTTTTCACTTATATGGTTGATACAAAATTATTATTAAAATTTAAAATCTTTTGCAGGAAAATCTTCTCTCACAATACAGTACGTTGAAGCTCGTTTCGTTGATTCATATGAGCCTACCATTGAAAATAGTAAACATTTTACTTTTTCACTTCAACATTTCTCATTCTCCTTTCCATATCTAATGTTTTATATCAATCTTCTTCGTTCTTTTCAGCCTTCACTAAAACCACAAAAGTGGGTGGTCAGGAATTTTTCATTAAACTTGTAGATACTGCTGGACAGGTAATTTTCTAAATTTCTTTTAAATTTATTGCAAGTGTGCAGAGAATCCCCAGAATTAAGTTTTTTTAGTTCAAAATTATAGCCGTTTTATTTATTTATTCATTTTAGTTGCAATAATTTTTTCTAAATATTTTGAAATAGTTAGATTTTGGTATACATTGCTAAAAAATTTAATTTTTCTTGAACCAAATGTATATAATTTTATTTTACGCAATTCTTTAATAAACTAGCATATGTGTTAAAAAATGATCGAAATGAAAATGCAAACTAATAAGTAAACAGATTGACAAAATAGTTTCTTTAACAGAAAATGTCTTGCTTTATAGAAAAAAAAATTTGTAAAACATTTTTTTAGCATAAAAAACTTTTCCAAGATTTTTTTTTAATGGGCTAAAAAAATTTCTGTGTGTTTCCTGAATCTCTCCCAAACCTCATTTTTATGATTAGACTTATTTTATACTCTTGGTTTATGTATAGAGATTATTTCCTCAATTCATTAACATCATCATTTAAAATATTTATTTTTATTATTCAATGTTATGTTTAAAATACTTGCAAGTAGTAAGAGACACATTTTTTATTTAAATTATATTTTTAAAAGAAATAAAATATAAGTAAATGTCCTGTGCAGGATTCATAGTTCTGATTTTCCGAGTAAAAAACTTTGCTTTGATATTCCTTTTTTTATTTTTTTTGTTCAGAGCATACTATATAGACAAACGCACAATTTTAAAATAATCATTTGAAATTTTTAAAATTTCTTTCGCTAAGGAAGAAAAAACATATCAATGTCAAAATTAGCATGTTTTTATTCAAAAAGTGAAATCCAAAACATGTTACAGAGGAAAAAGATCTATTGTGAAAAACCAAACTCCTTTATCATCATACAGTATGACTGTCTACTTGAATATGGATCATCAATACACTTAGAATAATTTGTATATTTTGTTTTATACATCATTTTGTATATGTGCTCAACTTATGTGAATTAGTGTCCTAAATATACAGTAGGGAACCAATTATCTGGAACGATCGGGACCATCTCTATTCCGGATAACTGATTTTTCCGGTTTTCTGAATCACTACCAAAAGCGTTTTTTTATATTTTTTTTTATTGTCAAATCCAACTAAAAAAACGTATATTTAAAAATAATCTTTAAAAAAAAAATTATAATAATAAAGTAATACACTAATGAATATTTCTAAAATGATGGTATGGTAAACCTCTTTTAAAAAAGAAAGAAAAATCCTAAAATCTTATGAGGAAAAAAAGTTTTTCTTTTAAACAATGGTGGGAAAATTTATCAAATTTCAGTCCGGTTTCCTGATTTCCAGATAAGAGGTTCTGTACTGTACTAATAAACACTATAGTAGCTCTAGTTGAATAAAATAAAACTTCCAGGTTACAAAGAACATTCTTCTCTACTTAACAATAAAGTTAAATTTCAGTACCATTTCTTTTAAAGGTCAACAAACAGGATTTCGCATCAATAAAAATGTGTGGGGACTATATTGCTGTCCCCCTAATTTTCTTCAAAGAAAATGCAAGCAAATAAAAAATTTGTGATTTGTACGAAATATAACTAACTTTTTTTTAAAAATATGGATAGTTTAAATAAAGAAATGAAATATTTTTTCATCTATTTGGCAAAAACTATAGTTTTGTTATTACTGTCATTACTTGAAATATACTCATATAAATGATTGATTGTGCTCCGGAAGAAATTCAGATTTCCGGATTTTTCACTAACCGTGATCGGGAAGTTTCCTTAAATCCAGGGTTCAGAAGTTTCAAGAAATCATCCTATTTACACATAAAAATTCTTGAATATTTTATTGAAAAATATTGGAACTAGGTTTTATACTTGGCATCTCTTTCATTTGTAAATATTTTTTCTGGTAGAATAATAAAGGTGATTATAGATAAAAGTAAATTTGAATTTAATTGTTCATTTAAATTATGCTGCATGTAATTTATTTAGAATTTCATGCATTGAAAATATCAATGATTTAAATTTATAAAAAATTAATTTTTTGAGATGCATCATTAATGATTTTACTCAGAGAATTTTCAGGATTTTTGAATCGGGCTCACAATCACTCCTGTATACTTAAAGGAGACAAAAATTACTTAAGGGTCTATAATTACTTTTACTATTAGAGAAACTTGTAATGTGTTTGATTCATATGGTTATGCTAATTATTTAGTTTCTTTTTTATGATTTTTTTTTTAAAGTAATAAAATAACATTATTTGCCAATAAGAACATAAGTTAGTTAACATAAGAAATCAAAATTTTAAACTAAAATCAAATTTAGACTTATTATTAAGATAAAGTTAAAATTATATACTTACAAGTGTTTAGATAGTGATAAATGCATTCTGTTTTGTGTTCAATCTATATTTTGATCAACAATGTCAAAATATTAACTTTGTAAAGCTAAAAATAGTATTAGCTAGAAAAAATTTTGAATATATTTATTTTTTAATTTTAATGGGATTTATTGGTAGTTTGCGTACTCTTATTAAGAATTGATTAATTTAGATTCAAGAATTAAACATCTACATGAGTAAAAAATTTATTGAAATTTTACTTGTGTTTTTGGAAGGAAAGTTTTATTAAGCATATGCATAAAATATACAAAAAATTAAGTTATGTTTAATTTAAAAAACTGTGCCATGGATGGTGTCTAAATCATTAAACAATTTAGATAAAATATACAAATTATATTTTAAAATGTAAGACAAGCAATACCTATTATGTTTTAGAATTATTAAAACGCATATGGTGTAGTTAAGTAAAAAAATATCTTGAAACTTTAAAAAAAAAAATCATATTGTTTCAGTTTATTGTCATTACTGTCTCTGGACATAAAGACTCAATTTAAAAATACAAACTAGAGAAGGCTCGATGATATTTCCAGATTTATGTAGTCAGATAGTACATTTAAAAAGTAATATGGCTCAAATCTGGAGCTTACTCTGAAATCGAAATTATAATGGTCCAGGACCACTAAATTCCGATTCAGACATTAATCAAATATTTTAGTTATAACTTGTGAACAATATCTTGAGTAATAACAATTGACCTTGGACCAATGACTAAATTTTCTTAGTTTCTACCCCTATTGATTATAGTTTTTAACTCTTCTAGATTTTGTCAGTTTCTTTTGCTCAGATTCTATCAAAAAATAGAATTTATCAATTAAGTCATTTGATTGCAATGATTAATGCCTGGGACAAAATAAAATTTAATAGTGACCTTTAATTTTTTTTCTTCTTACATTTAAATCTGAAAAATCCTATACTGGCTGTTTTGTTAATTTTAAGAATGCTGCATTTCTGATCAAGAAGTATTACCAATGTCAAAATAAATTTGTTTAAATCATTTAAAAAAAAAATACCTTGTGAAAAATATATCTTTAAGTGTTATTGTTTTGATGTTTAAGAATTATAACTAATTTTGTATATTTTTTAGGATGAATTTTCTATCTTTCCTCAGTCTTATTCTATGGATATTCATGGCTATGTGTTGGTGTACTCAATCACTTCTACTAGAAGGTAAAAAAAAAACTCAAACTGATTACTTAATTTGTTACTGATTACTTGATTCAATAATAAGTTGTGTTAAATAAAAATTAACACAAAAAATCATTAATTTTTTATTTTAGTCATTTTGATACATTGTAGATGCATACTGATTATTGGTAAAATTATTTATTAGCTGGTCAGGCATTATCTTCATTTTTCTCTTTTTTTTTTCTGGTAATTCATGTTGTATCTTGGTTAAATTAGTTTTCTCCCTGAGCATTTTTAGAAGGGTGGCATGCCCTTTGATCCTTATAAATTCGCCCCTCTTTGTTTTTGTAGAAATAAGCTGTCATCCCTTGAAAACACTGCCTTTTTATTCATTTTCCATTTTGAAAAAAATAAATTCTCTGTTTGAATAATACACTGGTAAAACTCTCTGTGTTTATTGGTTTAATTTTGATTACTATTACTAATTTATTTTCAACTCGTTAAATTTTTATAAGTATCTCTTTTTTTGAAGGGGGTATTAAAAAATTTTCAATGATTTGAAATTATTTTTTAAATAAATAACTTTTTCAAAATGAAAAAATGCACGCTTATATGTTCATTTACTCATAATTTTCAGTTTAAATTATGGCAAAAAGCTATCAAATTGTTTATTGATTATTCATTTATTTTAAATTACTTTTTTTGAAAAAAAACTATGCACAGATATTGTCTTTTAGCATGCTTTTAATTCTTTTTATAAACTGCAAATTCTTCTCTTAGGTTAATAATGAGAGAAAATATTTTTTGAAATATGCACATAAAATAGCATAAGTGGGTAATTTAGTTATAACAGAATATTACACATTTTGATAAATTTTTACATTGGTAAGTGAAAGTCAATTCAAACCTCAACCTGCCTTTTTTCTATTCCTAGGGTGAATTCTATTTAAATATAATGTTATTTCATAATTGGTTTTTTTTTTTTTTTTTTTTTAAATATTAGCATTTTTATAATTCAACTGATTTACCAAATTTTCAGAGTTTCTTTCTCAAAAACTTGCATTTATTGTTATTTTGCTTCAATTCTTACTGTATCACAATTCTTATATTAAGATTCAAAAAGTTCATGTTTATGAATGAAACATCTCTATTTTTAATTGAATTAGTCTACACAAATCCTGCCTTTTTTTCTTTCTTTTTTTTTATTCCTTGGGAGAACATAAATATAATGTAATTTCCTTAAATATAATTTTATTTTTAAATTGGTTATTTTTTATAAAAAACATTGGCATATTTAAAAACATGATTTCCACTAATTAACCAAATTTTCTGAGTTTCTTTTTTAAAAACCTGCATTTATTCTTATTTTGCTTCAATTCTTAATTGAAGTGGTCTATGAATCCCATTATGAAAACGTTGAGCTTGAACAAAGAGTAACTATGATTTTATTATGCATTGATTATTTTGTAATAATGTTTTAATTTTAGTTATAAATTTAAAGTATTTTAGTCATAGTAGTATTTTTTAAATAGTTATTATCTTAGCAAGATTAATAATATGTTCTATCAGAACTTCGATTGGCAAGTGTAAAAAAAAAAAAAAAATCTGATTTAAGTTGTTGAAAAGTTACCCAATTTAAATTTTAAAACACTTATTTTTTCGTTTAGATGAGTCATTATTAATAATATTGAGCCATGAGTCATTATTAATAATATTATTGTATAATATTAATACTTTGAAACATAAATGAGTCATTACTCCTTAATGATATACATTCATCCCAAGTGTATAATTTTAAACTGATCACACCACCCTAAAATTTTATAACATTTATTAAATAACTGGTGAAATATAACAACAAAATAATTTTTTCAAACAAGTTTTTCTACTGGAACCATTTAATTTCACTATGGATAGACTGCATTTAATTTCTATATGCTTAATAATTTTTATTCTTAAATGTTGCACATTTAAATGAAGATCTAATTTTTTTTAAAAATATTATTACATCATCATAGATTTTCTTCTGATACCATTATATTTCTTTATTGAATGGGTTTTTACTCTAATATTATTTTTTTGTCTAGCTTTGAAATAGTAAAAACCATTCACCATCGCCTGTTGGATATGACTGGAAAAGTTCAGTAAGTAGCTGTTAAAAATATTCTGATTTAGTTTTACTAATTTTAGATTTCATTCAATAACGCTAAAGGCTTCATTTTACACGAGGGATAGTCCCCGAAGCTTTTTGACTTTGGCCTTTGAACCATCTAACACAATAGGTCGTAACCCCTCTGCTGCGGACTGGTGCCGAGCCTTAATTCAATTGCTACCAGGCCACCTAAGAAACATTACATTATTTCCATTTGATTCACTGTGGTGTTTTTCTCTCCGGTTTGAGTGACTTTTTATGAATGAAACTTCAACTGGAAGCTAAGAGCAAGGTTTCTACAGGTGACTATTTGCAACTGTTTTCTCCCTGAGGTGACTATGGTAACTTTTTTTTTGCCCAAACAGGCTAAAATTGCAACTATTTTCAGGAAAAGGAAACATTTCTGTACTCCTAGCGATGTTTTTTTAGCATAAATTGGGTTGTCAACCTGCCCTCCACGGGAACTTCTAAACACAATGAAATTTTTTTCTTAAAAAATTTTAAATTTTGAAATGCAAATTTGAGTCATCACTTTTTAATACACTCAATTCTACAGATTCCATTATAAGTCTGTTTTATTTCTTAATCGCCTTTTCAACGGTTATTGCGGAATGGTTTTAACGGAATTCTGCCTGATTTTTTTAAAAAAACTTTTTTGATACGATATTACAATGCGTGTATTACGAATTTGAGTAATCATTTTTCACAATATATATATATATAAAGATATATATATATATAAATATATATATATAAATATATATGAATATATATATATATATATATTTGCTAGATCAATTATTGATAAAAAGGAAACAATTTTATAAAAGGAATGTTTTTTTTTTTTAATGAAAAAGTATTTTTTTTAATGAATTCTAGTAATTGACCTGTTTGTGGAGATAAAAAGGCTGGGGAACACTGATCTAACACCTATTTAAAAAAATGTCTTCAAGATTTTTTTTAAAAAATAAACAAGAACAAAATGTATGTTGTTTTTTTTTTAAAAAAACAAACCTTTATAAGAAAATTAACTTGTATTTTACCGGTTATTCCACTTCTTTGTTTGCTTGTTATCTTTTCAGAAGCCTGAATTCAACCCCAACCATTTTATTTTGCACGCTCTGCTCATGCCAACATGTTTGTATTTACAGAAAAACTTTCTATTTTCTCTACAAATCCTGTATGGAAAAAATTTCCAATATTGTACATAAAGTCTCATACTGTATTATAACTTTTTCGTAGCAAATGTTGTTTACTTAAACCTAGTTTTAGAGTTAATTTTTCTTCTTCTTTTAAATCTGCTGCAAATTGCTTTTATAGTTATAAATGTTTAATTTTGTTTTTTTTACTGTTTATTTATTTTCACTGCTTTGTTAAATAAAGTTATGCCCATTTGAGCTTTACATTTTACTATCAAGTTGAACCTAAAATACAGCTTGCGTTTTTATGATTATAACTTAATGCTACTTATATAATATCCTAACATGGTTTTTTCTAATCTTTCTTGCCCATTGAAAAAGATTATTCATTTCTGTTTAAAGTTTTTTTTTTTTTTTTTTTCTTTATGCATCTTTTTTTTTTTTTTTTTCCAATTAAGAAACTGTAGAATAAACTAGTTTGTGTAACAAGCAAGCAAACAACTTGAAACTTTAAAGTTTCAAGTATGCTGAGACTAATACTTAGATGGGAAAAATGAAAAATTGAAGATACAATTTTTTTATTTACTTCTTCTATCATATTATTATAAGAGATCATTATTTTGAAGAAATAAAACTGTATACATGTTTTATTTTTTTCAAATTTTTTTTTTTTTATTTGTTGTCTTAAATTAAAAAAAAAATTTATTTTATGTGATATCATAGTAAACGTCTGTATGTGTGTTTTTTTTTTTTCAGTGTTCCTATTGTGCTGGTTGGAAATAAAGTGGATTTGCATATGGAAAGGTATGATTAAATTTGCATATTTTATTAAAAAATTTTACGTTTCTAGTATTTTTTTTTTAAATCAAATATATTGGTATATTTTATAATAAATTCAAAAAAGTTTTAAAGTAAAACATTTTGTACTATATAATTTATTTTAAATATTTTTTTTAAATAAAACATACTTATTTAACTTAGTCTAAATTATGTATTATTTTTATAAAAAAAGTTATATTTTTTATTTAATACAATATTATAAAATACATTTTGATATATAATATTATAAAATACATTAAAATTTTCTGTTAGAATTCCTGTACTTAGCTTCCTCCCCCCCTTTAAAACTGCTGTAACATGTCTGCATTTGATACAGCTATCTTAAGTGTTACATTATCTATTTCTTATTTTTAATTTTATGATTGAAATATTATAAATGAGCTCTGTATGTACTTGTGATAATTAAAATATTTTCTTTTAATCCTTATCCTATTTTCTTTTAATCCTTTTAACAGAACAGTTTCATATGAAGAAGGAAAAAGAGCTGCTGAAAGCATGAGGGCAGAGTTTTTAGAGGCATCTGCCAAACAAAATGAAGTAATTGTTTTTTATTAATTTTTAAAAAAAAAACATTTAATTTACATTTTAATATTAATTTTTTGTGTGATCGGTAATTTAATCCATTAACATAATCTTTGTTTTAATTGAATTGTTTACTGGGATGAAATCAAGAAAAATAGAAAAGAAAATCTTAAAATTTTTTAGTTTTTTTTAATGTTTAAAATGTAGTTTCAACTAATTTTGTTGTGTACTTAAAAGGCACTTTACCCATCTTCTTTTTTTTTTTAATTGCTGGTTTTAATTCTAATACTAAACAATCCTTAAAGTGTAAACCCAGATAAATGCTCTTTCTTTTCTATCTCTCATTTTGAAATTAAATTAAGAATAGTGATTTCTGTAGCATTTGTACTACCAATATAAGAAAGGCAATGAAACTATTTGTTTGAGCATAAGAAAAAACAATTGCATCTTAACAATTTTATCAAATTTTCAAAGGTTTTATTATTAAATTATATTATCTATTAAATATACATCTCAAACCTTACTGTACTACTCATTGTTCATTCTATGTATTAAAACTCTGATGGTTACATTTTTTCAAAGAAAGATTTATTTTAATTATGGGAAATGAATTCAATAATTTAAAACTATCAACTTGAAATATTTTCTATGCCAGGAATAAAAAATAATAGGAAAATAAGAGCAAATAGCAGGTAAAATTTTGCATCAGATTATTTAAGCTAGATAAATCTAGCATAAGCTCAACTAGGTTTGGGGATATTATGCAGGGATGAAAGACTAACGCAAAAAAGCGGAAATCCACTTTTTTCTCCCAATTTTTAAAATTTTTGATCATGTTCCAAAATATTTTTGAGGTGACCAAATATTAGAGGAACCCCCTCCCCCATGATTGCCGAAACCCTGACAGAACGATAGCCAGACTTAGAATGAACTTTCTCCCCCTGCAGAGTAGCCTTTTGGGAAAGAAAGATCAACAGGAGAAAGTGGGTGGAGCTTCGACAGGTGCGCCATTGCCTTGTGACAACCGTGACTTCTGCAGAAAGGCTGAGGTTCTTGGTTGTTGAGTTCTAGACAGTTTCGTTTCAAAAGCAGATATTTGATCCATGGTTTTCCTTCTTGATGCAACGCATATTATTGAATTTGCTTATGCATTCATTATAGTTCTCTCAGCTTCGCTCCTTCTTTTTTCTTTCTCTCTTTTTTTTTTTTTTTTTTTGGTCCGTTCCTGTTCATGCACGTTTGTTTTTCGTTTACTTTATTCTTTTTCACGTGGTGTGTCGTACATAGCTGCCATTGTTCCGATGAAAATGTATTTGTTCAAATTTTATTGAAAATATGATTTTAGGTCAAAATTTGCTGATTTTTTAGTATTCTAGCGCCATTTTACTCCTTATGCCGTTTTTTTTTTTTTTTTTTTTTTTTTTTCAGCCCAGGACACTTCTCACAACTGGAAGCAGGGCATGTGATTTTTTCTATAAATATCGCAGAATTCCATGTATCTCGAGACAATTGGTTTGCGGACTTCCATGAATTAAAAACTTATAAACCGACACAATTTTGCAACTTATGCTAAATCTCTTTAGCTAGACATTTACATACATGTGATTCTTCCTCCAATTTGATTTCTTTGGTTTGGCTGATTTTTTTTTAGAATTTAAAATTTTAGGAATTCTGCCGGAATCTGCTAATGTCGTGATTCAACCGTCGTTTTTCATATTTAACTGTACTGATTTAAAAGTTACGTGTTATGATTCCTTTTCACGCTATTTAAAAATTGTACATCGCAATTTCCATTAACGCTGTTTAAAAATCTTATATTGCGATCTTTATTTAAGCGTTTTTAAAACCAAATACCATGCTGTTATAATATCACACATTGATTTTCCAATTTATGCTTGATTTACAAACTACTTGTTGCTATTCGTATTCATGTTATGATCTAAAAATTATGCAACATGATTCTTATTTATGTGATTTAAAAATTTAATATCACAATTTATATTTTCGCTTTTTTAAAATCCAATTTCGCGATTCTTGAAAGAAGTGAGTTTTTTCTTGAATCAGTTACTATAAAGATGTGATACTCTTCATTGGTAAATAATTTAATTAAAACTGTTCGGTCAAAAATTATGTGAAATATGAAGCTTGTATGGTTTATAAATATATGGATATTTTGATATTGTTATTTTTTTTGATTTATGACATTTTGTTTTTCACTTTGTCATAATTAACGGTGATTGACTTATCATGCTTTGTGTTCCTGTTTTTTTTTTTTTTTTTTTTTTTTTTTTTTTTTTTTTTTTTTTTTTTTCAACAAGTTGGGAGCTATGAGTAAGATGAATATATTGTAACGATGGTAGTCAATTTGAAAAGCAAAAAGCGTATGATCGATGCTGCTGAAGAAAAAAATGTATTTAAGTTTGATTGGTTAATTAAAACAGTCAAAGAGACTAAAATTGTTAGTTACAATCTATTCAAAGTTATTGAGGGGAAAATTGGCGACTGGTTTGCTTTAAAATAATTCACTGGTATTTAATTTTAAATGGTGATTATTAAGCCTCAACTTCCTATAATTGCTAAATTATTTTTAATACTATAGTGGTCAAAGAAAATAAAAGTTATATTTAAGAAAAATTTAAATTTCATTATCTAAATGCTTCTGAAACTTTGAATATAAAATAAAAATCTCCCGGCAAAGTTAAAAGCTGTTTTTATATATATCATTGATGTCACAGTATTATATGGAACACTCCCTCCCTCCTCCTAGTGACTGTGTTGTAAAAGTTCAGCTTTTTTTATTTTTGTCATGCCTAATTATGTCTCAAACTGCAATTTTTACTACTAAAAATAGTTTTTTTTTTTTTCATTATCTTTTACATATAATTTCTTTGTTAAATTGCAACATATTACTGTTAAACTTCAAAAATTCTATGTGATATGAAAAGCAAAAAGAGTACACTATTTTATTTCATTGCTAGAAATCATTAAAAAACTAATAATTTTTTTAAAGTAACATTTTATCATCTTCATATAGTTATCCAAAAATATAGAGACAAATTTTTTTCCCCCTTTAATATTTGAATGTGATTTTTGAAGTGATTTGAACTAGACTTTTGAAGCAGACTGTCTTACAGTGGAAAAATATTTAGAAGAAAAGAAAAGATTTCCCTAAAAATTTGGAGTTTCTTTCAACCTAACTTGTTTCTGCTGTGATATGAAAGGCATTAACCAGAAATAATATAAAAACGTAATAGACCTATGAGTATTATTTATTGTTTGCAAGACAATATATAGTTTGAATAATTCGTAAATATTCAAAGCTTAATATAGATATTTTCTGCCAGATATTACAATTATCTTATAGTAAAAGAAATAAATTGTAGATATTTAGTTAACAGAAATTTGGCTGTAATAATTCTTGCTTTTCAAATATCTCTTTCAATTTTCTTTCTAATTGCTATTGAATTTGCATTTATTTTAACATTTATGTCTTATTATAATTTACATTAAAATTATGCTAGCTTATTAACTATTTATTTATTTATTATTTTTTTAAAAGATTATTTCGAAAATATTTAATACCATCATTTTGGAGATCGAGAAAGCCAATGGGAATATAGAGAAAAAATCTAATTGCTTCCTATCGTGATGTCGTCTGCAAGCCCTATTTTAAAAGATCGTGCTCCAAAAAGACATTTTTTTTATGTGTTTGTGTGTGTGTACTGTCTGTATTTTAATAAATATTTTATAAATATAAAAATTGTGTGTTGTCTATTAACAATTTCTTTTTTCTTCAAAAGAGTGTTTCTGATATATTTAAAACCATCTTACTGGAGATTGAAAAAGCAAATGGGAATGTCCAGGAAAAATCAAACTGCCTCATTTCGTGATGTTGGCTGCCAGTTCTTTATAAAGAGATTGTACTTCAAACAGACTTTATATATACTCAATGAATATATTTACTCTCTTTTATTCTTTTCTTTTTTTATTCTTTTTTTTTCTTTCAAAAAAACATATTTTTTCTGAAATTTATGAGACCAGGGGTCAATCAAGAAATTGGGGTTCCAGATTTCGGAAACGGTGATTTAATAAAAAAATTTCGATAATTAAATTAGTATTTCTGCAAAATGTATATATTTCTACAAAGACCATTTTTATATAAAAGTATATGAACATTTAAATACAAAAAATCTAAAACTAACACAGCAAACAACAATTAGAAAACAATTATTTTTCTGAGGTTTTACTTGTCAATTTGAATGTGCTTTTATTAATAATTCGTATGAAAATATACATTTTTGTGTGTGAAATTTTTAACTCTTTAAAAAAGACTGCAAACAAAGTGGATTATTAATCATGCCATTTAGGGCAAAAAAATTAAAACAGCAAGTTATGTTATTAAACTTTAACAAAGAATCATTTGAGTAGTTTAGAATTTCATAAAACAGCCTTAATTGATGCTCAGCTTTTTCCAAAGGGTTTTTAATAGAACCTAAATTCTTTCTAGACTGACACCTGGACACATTTTTTTTTTTTTACTCTTTATTACTTAACTAAGAGCTATTTGTTACTATTAGTTATTTTAGTTGTTATAATATATTTTATTATATATTGTTTGTTGTACTGTTTAAAATAGGAATAATTACTTTGTTGTGGTTGTAAATATATATTTTTAAGATATGTGTATATGATAGTTTTTTGGGGGGTAGGGGGACAAGTTTTGGTATAAAGAAGTCATTGCCAAATTAATTTTGTTTTTTTTTTCCCATTTTGTACTATAAATATGTTCAATACTTATAACTTACATAGTTTTGAAGTGATAATTGATTTTTCTGCTCAGGAATGGAAATGTTCTATTTACATGTAAAATCTTTCATTCTGATTGTTGTAATATCATCTCGTGTGAATGTTTTGTCAAAACTTTTAAATGAGTTTTGTTCGACGAAAACAAATTCTTCACAAACTTAATTTATTTTTAAAAGTACTTCTGCCTAAATTTTCATTACCCATGAAATATATAAAGTCTGGTTTCCAATTAGTGATCGTCAAAGCAGATTATTTAAAAACATAATTTGCATCATTATTTCAAACAATATTTATACTTATCTAACTTTAACTGTGACTTTTAGTTGAAAGACTTACTGGAGAAAAAGGGTTTAAAAAATATATTATGATTTTATTTCATATTTGATATAAAACTTTTTTTTTTTTTTTTTTTTTTTAATAAACATTAACAAGTGCTATGTTTTGAACATTAGTTTATTGAGGCTCGGGCTAACATACTGGTCAAGGAAGAATACACAAACCTGGTTAACACTTTAACCTTTCCTATGCTGAAAAGTATTATTTTTCTAAGTCTAAAAAGATAATAACGTTTTTAAACATAATAAATATAAGATTTTTTTCGATGAAAATTTTCTTGAATTGTAAAGATACTCAGCAGATAGGCTGATGCTCTATGTTTAAATGTTGAATCTTGGGCCTTAGCCAGCTTTCTTCTTTTTTTTACCATCAATTTTGTTAAAATTCCAATATTGAAAGAATTATCTATGCAGGATGCTGCAACATGATATAACTGAATAGCGTGGACTTCTTTTTCTCTTTAATGGCAATTAATATTTAACAAACAATTAAGTTTGTTCGTTTCTATAAATAAATTTGAAAATATTTATTTTAAAATCATTTCACTTGAACAGGATTTGATTTCAGTCCTACAACAAGGAAGAGTAACAGAAAACAAAATGGAAAATTTAATGATCCATTGATTATGGATTTTTTAAAGTTTTTTTTTAATAATTCTTTTTTATGTGCATTGAATATCACCTTAAAACAATATGTTAAATAAAAAACTAAATGCCACAATTATCGTTAAAAAGAAGAAAAATTAGTCCTGAGGACAGTGTTTTATATCAAAAATTTCATTATTTTAACACCATTACATGTAAAGTTTTTTGCATTCCATCTTCCTTATGCTCTTGAAAAAGGTTCTAAGTGACAATTTTTTTTAAATAGAGAGTTCTCATTTCTATTTAACTGACGAACGTTGATTTATTTTGTCCCTTCATTCAAAGATATTAGTGAATAAAGGTATTGTTATTATTATAAATTTTTTTTGTGGAAAACTGTTCTATGTGCATTTGGTAATAAGCTACCGAAGAGTACTTTTGGAAAACCTGTTTTTTGGCATTGAATTAAAGAAAGCAAGAGCATGAAAGCTATGATGTGAACTGCCTAAATGAGTAATAAAATAAAAATATATAGATTTTGCCAGTTTAAAGCTTGCATACGAAAAATAAAGGCTTGGCATAATCGTTATTTTTTATTGTTGGGCAATTAACTCTAAAGCTAAGTTGCTTCAATTCACTAAAAGTACCATTATTCACTTGCGGTTCAAATAGTTGGTAGAACACTGTCATCCAAGCTTGTATGAGAAGTAAGGTGACCAGTTGTTAACAATCCCTTCTTCATTCGTGAAGAGGGTAAGTCTGGAGGTGCTGGTTCAAGCAGCGGCTGATTAATATCTTGGTGTTGTGCTATTTTAGATCAGTAAAAAAGGAATACGTTACGCTGAAAAAACTATTCAAATATATAATTTTTACTTCTATAGTTTTTATCAGGATAAGGTACTTTTTAAATCTGAAGCCACATGACTAATTTTAAAACAAAATGGATGCCTCCTGAACTATTTAAAAAAAATAAAAAAACTTAGCACTTTTTTGATACCCGATGCATTATGATTTTTTGTATTCCTATACACTAATAATTATTGCTTTGTGTGTATGAAAGTTAATTGGTATTATTTTTTATTAAAGCTCGCAAAATATCGGTTTTAAAACTTAATTCAATTTTTTTTTTTCGTGTAAATTTTTTTATAACTTAATATTAGAAAACTTTTTTAAAAAAGTAATAATTCTTACTCGCATTATGGAAAGCTTTCACTCCCCCTTTTTATCAAAGTTTTTTTTATTATACTTTTGCATTCTTGATATTATCTTTTCCTATGTGAGGTGAAGGTTTTGTTTTTATCTTTATAATTATTCTGATCCTTTTTGTATTTCAAGCATGCTTTACTTAAGTATTGTGGTATTGGTTTTTAGGAGAAAGATTTTGCTGTGGTTAGTGATTATTACTACTTATGTTTGTTGCATTAATTAAATGCTAATAATTCGAAATGATTCTGGGAACAGTACATTTTTTATTTATTATTAACTAAACTCTGTCTATTTTAAGAGCTTGTTCAAATATTGCTTAAGCATCTATCTCACAGGAAGGGGATATACAATTAGCTTATTTTTTCTGGCAACAGGTCAGTATGAACTGTGCTTGCATAAGATAATTCCTGTCATCAGTAAAAAATCTTTGAAAACTGTAGAAACAGATGACATGCCACTAATAAGTATTATATCTGGTTACCGTTTTTAATGTATTGAATATTTTAGAAAAAGAATATTAAAAAAAATGCAGTAACAAAAGCAGATTATTTAATCCGTGGTCTCAGATTAAAATTTAACGAAATAGCTTTGGGTTGACAATCACCACTCATTTTAAAGAAAAATCCATTAAATGGTTATTAAAAAAAATTAAGCGAAGCCTTAAAATAAATAGTGCAAATACAAAAGGTAACGTATAATTTTAAATATCAGATTGTGGCAAACTTGGTGTCCAATTGTTATTAAAAGTAATTTTATTTCATTAACTAATATTCATTATGAGGTAAAAACTATTTTAAAAAAGGTTAAGATCTACTTTTCGAAAGATGTGCACCCGCGAATTTTTAACTAAGTATAATTTTGTTTTTTAATATGTATGTCAATAAACTAGTGAAATACAGGAAAATTTTTTTTTAATGTACCTCTTTTTGCAAATAGCGGCACTTAAAAAAATATTGAAAATTCCAAAAAGAAATTTGCTATGTATATATATTTGATTGTTTTTATCACCCTTTCTAAACAATTTAAAGTACTTATTTTAAAGATTTGTTTGATTGCGAGTTCGGCTGACTTAGAATAACGATAATGTTTTCTGAGCGCAGACTATGAGAGAAGCTGCGCAAAACTTTATAACTTGATATTATTTTAAGGTACTAAAGCACTTCTGAAAAGGGAAGGGGAAAAAAAACCTTTCAAAAAATATAGAGTGAAATAACATCACTTTAATTTGAAAGGTGCTTTTTTATATTTAAAAAAAAAAAAAAAAAATATTAACCTTCTGCTTTGGTTTATGATGTAACGACTCAAGTTACTGCTCGTGTTTCGATTTCAATTTGATAAAACTAACAAAGAGTAATTTTAAGGCAAGCTAACTTTTGATTAATTTAGAAAATTCCATACACACAGTACCTTCTGTATATTTTCATCATGGATTCTGATTGAAACTAAGGGGTTTTAAAAGTAATAATCTTATTAGAAAAAGGTTTGCTCAATACTTCAGTTAACCACATGACAAAACATGTTTGGCGTGATGTATATGTTAGGATATTCATTAATCTCTTAATGTTGCAATAGGGGCAAAAAATTTTCATATTTCCCCAATTTATAGGATTATTTCTTAATCGTAGACCAAATTTTTTTTCCTCAGTCATCTAGAAATATTATTTCAAAAGTATTAGTGGGTAAATTCGAAGTAGCTGCCCCGTTCTGCCATATTAATATATAATTGCAATCTTTCAAATTATTCCCTACATTAATTTCGATGTTTAAGAGGTCTTTACCATTTATTAGATTTTACATAAAAAAAATTTATTTGTGTTTTTTTAATTTTGCTTTTTATGTGACAGACTTTTGATGATAAAGTATTGTTTGGCTGCAAAATGCCCTTTCAAAAAAGGTAGAAAATAATGTATTGCATTATTAGATTAGGAGAAATAGCGTTTGATAACTTCTAGGAATTTTTCTCTAAACATAAAGTAAAATGATGCGATTTGGTTTTGAGTGATTAATTGAAAACTACAAGTTTGTCAGTTTTTAAAATCGAATTTTATTACTGTCATCTTATTCTGTAATAAAAGTCATCTACTTGTCATTATTATCGTCATCCAAATCAGTTTTAGTGAATTTAAACAACTTATGAAAACTGATTTTAATGACAATTTTAAAAAAAGTTCTTTTAAAGTTAATCAAAGATACTTATCGAAATTCTGAAAATAGGCAACTGTATACAATTTAACAACCTATCAAAAACTGTTGATAGCAGAATTGTATTTGCATAGTTTTGACACCAAAAATTTATAGAAAATCCGAATTATTGCACTTTTCATATCTCAAATTGTTATTAGGTGACGACATGCATCAGACGATACTTCCAAATAGAATAAAATTCGTCATCAAATTATTTGTGAAAATTAAATAAAGAAGATTATAAGAATCCCCCCTTCGACAGTCGACCCGGCCGAATCAATTCGAACACCCCATCTCATTTCAAGGGTATTCATGAAAAATTTTAATTGAGGAAAATATTAAGAATTTCAAGCATCTGTTCTTAGTAGTAAATTTTTTGTACCTGAAGTTTTGTCCTTTATAAAATTTCGTAGTTGGATATAAAAATAATTAAAATAACTGAAACACTGGTTTATGCTAAAAGGACATTGATAAGAATTGCATCTTAATGCTTTTGTTATGATAAATTTTGTGGATATTCCTTTCCATCCTAGGAAATGTGTGCACGGTATTTCGTAATCACTGCTCTTTATGTGTGTTATTAGAATCCTTATCAAGAATGAAGTTCGCGATTTTAAGCGAATCTGGTTAGTTAAAGGTTCGAAAAGTTAAGCGAAATCTGGTAAATTTCCTGTGTGAAAAATTCAAAGCTAGTTTGACTGACCAATAAAACTTAAACTTCTTTGGTTCCTTGGGAAATGAAACATATTTTGAATTCTATAGCGTTTTTTATTTACTCGTATGTGATTATTTTGTTATCTTCATTTTTAACAAAGATTCTAAAAATGTATTATAAAGAAAGGAAATTGTGGAACACCTTGTGTATTTGCAGATAAAGAAAAGATCTGCAAATAATAATATTAATTGCTTTTCAACACTAAAGGAAAATTTACAAGTGCGAGGCATATATCATTACTTTCTCTTTTAAGAAATCTTTTTCTTTTTTTTTTTTTTAATTCGTTTCTTTTGATTTAAAAATTTTCAAATCGGCCTTTACTTGCTGCATTCTGCACAGTTTCCCTAAGTTTGTACAGAATTTAAGTACGTTTTTATATCCTTTGATTATTTTAAAACATTTTCAAGTTTTATATCTTCTATGTTTTTCTTTCACTTAGAGTAAATATATGTATTTGTAATATAACATTAATAAACTTCTTTATATACTATTGGACTAAATGAGCCCTTCTTTATTCAATATTTCACTTTATAATCAACAATTGACATTTTTTGTTTGTGTTTTAACTTCATGTTAGATATTTTATACTTTGTGTTTATCGGGCCGTAAAGCCCTCTCGAAACATATGAAATAGGATTTTTGTCAAAGTAAAGCAAAAAACGTATGCCCTATATGGGTCTGAAATTTAAGTTTTGGAAAAAGAACACTTCTGATATCTGTCACATTACTGGTGAGTGAGGCAGGATTTAAAAACAGGAAAACCTTTTGAAAATGAAAACGATTATTAGAAACAAAACAAAGGAAGTTTTTTTTTCATCCCTCCTTCCTTACCAGTATTTCATTTCTTTTTTGATAGATTCTAAAAAAATTATGTTTTAAGGGGTGGTTCTTGTGAAGTACTTTTTTTTGTGTGTGTGTGCAGTCCAAAATGAAATATTTAATGTTGGTCTGAACGTGTGGTGTTGATAATTTAACGCAACAGGGTGAAAAGAATATTCATAGTTGACGGCCCTAGTGCAAATTTAAAAAAATAAAAAATTCTTTAGTGATGTGATACAAAATTTAATATCGACTGTGCTACTCCAAGTTTTAAAGAGATTTAATATCTAATTTATATGAAATGAATTGAAAGTAAATGAATGAGTGACTAAATACAAATAAAAAGAAAAGTTCTATCCATCCGACAATTTGTTCTAAATGTATGGCTGGTAGGGCACTGGGCCCATGTCCAAGAGGTCGTGGGTTCGATCCCCGTCGGCCGAAGACTCTTCGTGTTTTACAACACGTGCATGGTGACTGATGCACGTTAAATCTGTCGAGTCACAAAGTACTCCATGTTCCCAAAACAAATCAATACCTCTGGGGGTACTGATCCAGGAGTTTCCTTGTCTTCTGGATCGGTTCAAAATTACAAGACCACGGAATTGAACATTAGTAGTCGTAAATCCAAAATTGGGTCGGCTGTTACGGCTATAAAATATTAAAAAAATTTATGGCTTTTCAAAATCGGCTATTACCCGCTTTTGAAAATTATTGATAAGACATGTGATTTATACCTTGAAACTAACGAAAAAATAAATACTAAACTGCAACACCACCCGCAAGAACAAGTCAAATCACAATGTTTTCCGGTTAGTCGCGGCATTAAGCTGTTGACTTTAAATGTCAAAGTACTTAGTTCTATTGTAACTATTATATTTATATTGAATTTCCCAAATAATGAAACTTAACACTTCTTAATAAAAAATTTTATTTTAAAGGGAATTATTTATCTGTACAGCATAGCAAACAGCTCATTTATTGATAAGAAAAATTCGATGGCCTGATGATGCACATATACAGAAAAACTTTTTTTTTTTCATTGCAGCAAAACCTCCGCACTCTCATAAATAGTTGCATCAAAAAAATCGGTTGAAATATGGTTTTCCCCGTCCAACTTAATCATTTATATTTACCAACACACACACACACAAAAAAAAAAAAATTTTACTTGAATGTGAGATTTTTTTTTTTCGGGAAAAGGAATGCGTATTTTTCTGAACGTGTAAAATTTTACTTCTAAGAAGAAAAAATTTCGATGGATTGAGCTCTTTAGCTTAAAAAGAATCAGCTTTGAATATATGATGTCATTCTTGGCAGTTTTTGCAGCAAGTTTAAAAAATTCGTCTGCTTCGCTTTTTAACAAAGAAAAAGTATTAGTAATTTGCAGACGATTTTAACATGTTATATTGTTAATATTTTTTTTTACTTCATAATATTTTCTTATAAGATTAAAATAAAAAAATTTCCCAAATTTTAAAACAGCTTTATTCGTGATTACAATATTTTTCAGTAAATAAGATACATTATTTTGATACTTCAATATTTCTTCTCATCAATTGGTTACTTACTTGCATTTCAAGAAGATCAAATAAACCCACACAGGGCAGTTTCAGCTGATCGTTTGTAAGGAAAATGGCGTGGTTAAAATGTTAATTAAATACAGCGCCGTATCGCACATCGAATATGTTGAAATATAATTCTTTTTCGTCTACATCATTTACTAAACTTAGATTTATTATTTATTCTTGTATTTTATTGTAACCGTGATATATTTTTGTTTTGTGTACCTGGGAACTTCGTTGCATTATTAGTTTATGTTTTACATGGCTTCGTGTCGGTCTTAAGTTAGAAATATATAGGGAAAGAATTGAAATCTTTGTGAAAGATTATGGTATGTGTCACTTAAGAGAATTGATACTCAACGGGCTTGACTTACTCGAAATAGAATGAAAAGAATAGTTGCCAACCTTATAAAATGCCACGTTTCAACAACCAATCAGGATCGAGATATCCACATTACGTCACTTGCAGATATCCCATTAAAATTATTAATTTATTGTAGAATATTTGAAAAGAGTCAAACAATTTCTTATAGACTAATAATCGTTTCAATGCTAAGCAAACAGATAATTTTATAAAATTATATCATTACCAGTAACTAAAATACTGAATACGAAAGTGAAAAGAAAATAATAATAAAAATAAATCATTCATGCTTGTCTAGAAATCGTCATGAAAAATTTAAGTGTTTTGTAATCGTTTGAAATATTTACTGGCAACGTGAAATCTGTGGAATAATCTTTAAGAGTTCACTTTTAAAATAAAATGTTTCGATTTATAAAAAATACGTTTTCCTTTATTGCAAAAGTTGAAAATGAGCATTTTAATGAATTATCAACAGTAGTTTTATTAATTGACTTTTAGTCAAATATAGTCAGAAGAAAAGAGAATTAATTTAAAATAATAATTATTTTTGACACTCTTCAGATGTCAATAACAAATATAGAATTCCAACATTTAATAGCAAGGGGAAATTTCAAGACGTCACACCTTGATGGTAATATTATCTTTAATAACTAACAAATATTCAATTTTATTTTACTTTACCGTTTAAATACTCAAAGTGTTTTTTTTACCTCTTTGATTTTTAATCGCTTTTTACGAGATATTTAACTGTCAGATTGTTTTGTTTTTTTTGAATTATTGAATCAATAAATATTATTAAGTGAGAGAGTCAGTTCTTTTTATAAATATTTGAAAACCATTCTTGGGAAAAATAAGCATTATAAACTGCTCTATAGTTCACACAAATAGAAAGAAAAAAAAATTAATTACGTCCAATTTATAGAAAAGCTACACTATTCATATCTGTTATTCAAGTAAATTAGCAAAAAGTATAGTCGAATATATATAAATCTTACTCGCATAAGTTTTTTAATTATTTTATTTTATTTTTTCAAACGTGTTTTTTGAGAACATATGTAATTAAAAATTTTATGCGTTAGCAATTGTAAATATCCAATAAAAATTTTATTCTGGGTATTTCGTAATGACCACTCTTAATATTTGTTTTAAGATCGCTTAATAAAAAGGAAGTAAATAAAATGTTCAAAACTCATTAGAGGTTTCACATTATTATTTAAACGAGAGAATATAGTAATGCTAACTCAAAGTTAATAAATCCCTAATGAGGAAAGCTAAATTAAAATCAGCAAACCTAGTTTGATTATCGGAAGAAACAGAGAGGAGCTGAAAGATGATAATAGAAAGGCAATAAAACTGGTTTTACCTTTCTAGTGATTTGACAGATTTTGATTTTTTTACAGCTTAAATTTTAAATTACTGCCTCTAATATTCATGTTTTTTTACTTCTGAAAAAGTATATTAAGGACGGTCAATACGGAACACTCTGCATAGATGCGATTTCATAGTTAAAGTTTTTTATTGATTTTCTTCTTCATATATTTGACAAGGTAACATTTTGAACAACTTTGATCCTAATGATTTTGTTTTGATTAATTCAAATGCAACTCTCATAGCTTGCTTGATCTTAGAAAGGCGGGTTGGGGAAAAAAAACTAATTATTTATAAATTTGAAATGAAACATAGTATATACTTCGCATTTGGCTTAACTTGGCTGTGTATAATAGCTGGGCAAAAGAAATTAGATGTTTATAAGCGTGAGCTACCAAATAGATACCACATTTGGCGTTTGTAATGCCAAAATTATAATATTGAAATAGCATAACTTTAATCTCGTTCAATTTGTTTATATTTATTCATATTTTGCGTTTGTTTTTAGAGTGTAAGCAGAAATTATTCTACAAAAAAAAAAAATTGCTAACAAAGCATATCCACAAAATAGTCTAAATTTTCTTTAAAACAGCTATTACAATTTGACAATGTGCAATAGCCTGGCAAATGTAATGTGTTTGCTTCTAGGCGTGGTTTACCAACTTTCCACCAGAATTGACATCTTTTATACCGAAATTATTGAGAAAAATTTAAATATTGTTCAATTTAATGGTAAATACTTAATCCAAACATTAAACTCATTCTTATGTCAGTTAAAGCTGGGATTTTACATCCATTAAAAAAAGTTAACAACGAATTAATCAGCATAATATTCTAAATTTTTGCTTTTACAATACATATTTTTTTTTACTTTAAATATTAATAACCTAACACGTCAAAAAAAATTTTTTTTTCCTATAAGAATAATTATTAAAATGACGATTGAAGTTACATTTCTTCAGATTTAATGGCAATCTATTTTTATTGATAATTTATCTAGAATTTTCACCTGAAGAAGGACGAAAGAAAAAGCGCTCACAAATGAACGTAAGTACTTTTCTATTATTTTTTTGAACCGTACTTCGTAGTGAAGTCGTTTTAGCAGTCATTTAATTACTTTAGAGATTTAAAGAAAATCATAATTTAATTCTAAAAATTCATAAAAAGCAACAATTTAATGCTAAAATAATTAAATTTTAAAAGTTTTCATTATTTTCCAATTATAATACTACCAAAATTTCTTCTCGGTTTCTAGAGTAAAGTTTTATTTTCCTAAATCCTTTTTAAAGGATCTGACATCATATGGAATAAACGCTCTTTGACAAATAATATAATATTTTTAAAACAGATGAGAATTTGTAACAGTTATTATGTTAACAGTTGTTGTCAGTCTCCTTTATGCAAATCCTGTCAATGGGATAAAATATAAAGAAAAGCCACAGTTTTGTGAAAATAAAAAACATTTTTGATCGAATTTTTTTTGATATTTTAAAAGTTACTCCAACCTGGGCTCCAAATTTGCAATTATTGGGAATTATTCATCGCTTTCAATAATTTTCATCTAGATGGAAAAATCTTGGCAAATTGGTGATTTTTAAAATAGTTCAATGTTTTTTATAATATTTAACTTATATGTTCGTTAAGAAGCCTATACACAGCAAGATGGTTTGTTTACTTTGAAATGATAACTTTGCCTCAAGTGTGATCTGTGGCTCTTTTCTATTTTCCTTAGCGAACTCTTGAGGTCGAAAAAAAGCATAATTTGAAAAAAATATCAGCAAAACAATAGAATAAGTCAAAATTCTGGAAAAAAGACTTTAATTAAATAAATAGTTAATTGTAAAAGTTAATTTTCCCTTTGGGTAAAAAGTAAGATGAAGTCTTTAATTTTGAAATCTGTTTGGCTAGATCAACATCAACTGAAAAAAAAAAAAAAACGATTATATATAAGAATAGCTACAAAAACATTCTTTAGAAACTTGTATATATATGTAATTGCTACAGATTTACAGTGAATTATAGAAGTATTTTTCTTATAATGATTTTCAAGAAGTGTTTGTTTTTTAATTCAAAACTCAAAATAAGAGGCAATTTTTTTTTTATAATGATTAAAAGAAGCATTCAAAAAGAATGAAATGATCCCAAAAACTGTAAATTAAGAAATTTTAAATGTACAGTTTATGATTAAAATTAATCACTAAAGATTTGAAGAGTAATTACGCATGTAGATGAAATAACGAAATCTTTATGTCGGGGGGGGGGGAGACTTCTTACCCGATGAAATTCATATATGATCATTGAAATCAAACGAAATGTGTTTTTCTGAAAATGTGGCGTCTTCCTCTCATTTTTAGAACAGAGAGTAGGTTTGATTTTTTTAATCTCACCTTACCCAATAGTCATTGCCAAATTTTGATCAAGTTTTTCGTTCTCGCCTAATTATTCACTATTGTCTGCAATGTATACAAATTATTTACTTCATTTTTTAAAACGATTAATCGTACAAAAAAGGAGTATTTTAATTATATGATTAATATTATATATTAAGAGCGGTGCTTATGGAACATCTTGTACACAAAATGTAAAATCAATAAAAGTGACGATGTTTCGAGTTGAGTCCCTGGCTATAAGTAAAAAAGTTTAACTATTATGAATGAGTTTTCTTTTCCAGGAAACAAGAAAAGGTGCAGATCTTCCCAAGAAAAAAATCTTAGAAACTTTACTGAAAAGAACCATTAGTTATTTAGAATCTCTGCAGAAATTTACTTATCCTGTTAAAGATGTCAGTAAGAAGGACAGTAAGCTATTTATTTTATTTCATTACGATCTTTAATTAGCATATTATGAAATTGCTTTCTTTTTCTTCAATCACAAACCATTTCGATTTTATTTTTACTTCTAACGATGTTAACTTTTTCAACTACTTTGATCAAAATTGGAGTTTTAGGCATGGAGTTTCCTACAGAGTATTTCAAAAAATGACCGACGATTTAAAAAATCAATTAAAGGCTGTTGGAAGGATATTAAATTGTACGGTTTACTGCATTCTGCTTAGGAAACTAGATTATTTATCTTCAAAGTTTTTTTTTTAAAAAACTTAGTTACAAAACTCGCCAAAAAATGGCGTTGCTGAATGAAAAATAATGCTTTTCGCTGCATGTCACACCATTTCAGTTGAAATATTTGCACACGCGTTTGTTTAATTTCGTACTCAAACTGCGCCTCGTTCTTGTTTCAAATAGTGATTGTTTAAAAAATATTCTTTTCTAATTTTTCTCTATCGGAAGTGCTTTCAGGTGACGGACTTTATAACTAATCTTGAAACTTGCTGAGATTAAATTGTCTGGTTTTTTAAGTCGAATGCAGCATTGTTATTTATAAATTAATAATTATTTTGTGAGACTGTTTTTGTCCAAACAACTTCTTATTTATGCTTTCTACCATACTAGCTTTCTTTCTATTTATAAGAAACCTCTTAAGAAATTCAAACGTTTGCTCAAACTACTGATACAAAATAGTACCTTAAAATAATTTTTTTTAACATATATCTATAAATAAACACATTAAAATTAGAAAAGAACACAATAATTTATAATAGCGAACTTTGGAAATAATTTTCCTCCTGTATTTTAAATGTTGGTTGATTAATATATTTAGACTTTTCCTTTTGCAAAACAAATAATTCTTAAAAATAGTTTACAGGTTTTAAAAAATCGCAAATTTAATTGCAATATAATTCTTATGAAACCCATAAGTTATGGCAATCTAAAACAAGGGAAACAACATACAATATTTTAATCTTTAAATGATTTCTTTTATTCGGCATTGTAGCATATGAAAAATTTCCTTTCCTGATATAAATAAAAGATAATTTAACTAGAATTTAAGTAAATTAGTTTATTTAATCCCAATACATAAATTTCCCTCAGTATATTTTGCTCCTATTTTTTCCCCAACGTTTTACCTTTTTTTTAATTAAAATTGAAATAGAGAAAGTACAAGTGCAATCATGAAAACTAGCAATCATAATTCCGTTACAACTTTAATTGTGATTATAAGCAATATTAAATTTACAGTTATAATCGTAATTATTGAACTACGCTTACAAGTAATAATGTTTTAGTATAACCTTATATCGAACTAGGATCATAGTATTCATGATTATACGATACATTGATTACACTTGATCATGATTATGTGTAATCTGCAGTTTAAATACTACATAAATTGAACATTGTTATCCTGATTCTGCCTAAACCTGTTTTAATTTCTTTCTTTTCCCTTTTTTCAATATTGATTATGATTTTAAATTTGATTACATATACTCATGATTACGTGCAACTTTAATAAAAATTCTAATATAAACTACATGTAATCTTAATTTTAAGCGATTTCCCACCCACACTTTCTAACTGATAACATTTACTCCAGTATATCTTCTATAAAATGATTATATGAATTCGAAGTTCTTTATCCCAATACAGCTTTTTTAAAATAAATATTTATAATTAAAACATTTTAAAAAGCATATGGTAACTTTTTGCTTTTTATGCAACTTTTACACTTCTTACGTGAATTTTACTGAACGGATGAGGGTTTGGTATACAAAAAATTTTATCTGGATAAAAAGATAGATTTTGGACGGGATAGCCTGGTTGGTAGGACATTCGGATTGTGTTCGTGAAAACGTGAATTCGAGTCCAGCCGGCCGAAGAATCCTCGAGTATTAAATGGCAACTGGTGCACGTTAAATCTGTCTGGATCACTAAGTCCTCCATGCCCTCATAACAAATCAATACCCCTGGGGGTACTGAGTTGGAGATAGAACGTTCTCTGGTTCAAGTCAAAACTCTGAGGATGAATGAATGGAGTATAATTGGGTGCTCCCTATAAAACGGACTGTGACGTATGTGTGCATTATTGGCCATAGATGATGCCACTGAAAAAAAAAACAAGAAACCTTTTCATTCGCTTGATTTTTAGCAGGCTTGCTGGTATTGGCAAGTAGTATTAGTAACAACATCAACAACATATAGATTTTAGTAAATACTTCAATGCAAAAAAAATTCTTGTATCAACTATACCCCTTTTTTATTTTAGTTTAGATAGAATATCATTGCTGATAATTCTATATACGAAGATTTCAAGATTTTGGAAACATTTTTTTTTCAGGTGTTAGAACGGAGAAAAGGTATCCTAAAAGGAATATAAAAAGATTATCATATAACGAGTCTGATTCAACAGATGACGAATGCCTAGGTAAATTTAAATAGATTTCTTTATATTTTATTTTATAGTTGAATGCACTAGTTATCGCAATTGGATACCTGCAAACGACTTCATCGTATGTACTGATTGACTGTTTTTTTTCCATTCTATTCAACTCTTCTTTCCATTCTATTTCGAGTAAGCCTAGTCCCTTAAACATGTAAGCTAAATATGCAATCCTTGTAAATTAAATATGCAAAAGAATTAGCAAAACTAAAGGAATGAGCTATTAATTTTCCTTAATTAACGAAAAGAAGGCGATAATAAAACAAGTCTAACAGTTTTAACGTTAACACGTTATCTCGTCCCGCAGTGGACTGATCGTTAAGACACGGTTCCCAGCAGATCACCGAAGTCAGCATCACTGGCTGCGGTCAGTGTGCGGGTGGGTGACCACTTGGATCAGTCTGCGTAGCGACCGAGGGTGTACGGTATTGGTCCTCGTTAAACTGTTCTACCGTAAAGTGCTCGACTTCGCGTGCAGGTCGTTGGGCTACCGAAGCAGGGGTGCCATCCCCTCTGCAGAGGATCAAAATTGTGATGGCATGTCTTCGGATCATCCTCAGGGATGTTTCCCAGACCGTCGCCAATAGCCCATTGTGCAGCTCTAGTGCGACGTAAATTAACTACATACATACAACACGTTATCTCATTTATAATCAACCAGCTAGAGCTGAGGTTACAGATCAGGTGGATGTGTATCAGCGGTCTTCTTCTTCACGAGTCGAGAGTATCCCATTGCAATGAAAAACTTAATATCTCACGATATGTTTAAAAGTAGTCACCGCAGTTAATCATATGTTTATCTCATTTTGATTATTTGATTCGATTGACGCATAATGCTTTGTTTCTACATTTCCGCGACTGTTTCCTCGACTTTTTTTTTTCCAGTATTTCTCAATACATATATTTGTAAGATTTCGATATTGCCTTTTTTAATTTAATGTTAATTTACAAACCCTAACGAGTAAACTTTTTTGATTTCCTCTTTGACAAGAATTCATAAAATATATATTAAGGATAGTCATGACTGAACCCCTTGTACCTGTCGAAATGAAATCAGAAAAAAAAATGCGCATCAAGGGAAGCTAATTAATGATAAAGTGGATAAAAACTTAATTAAAACCGAAAGAATTGTTAAAAAGGAAGACAAGACATCCAAAGTTGATTGGTTGTCAGAGATAATTGAAAGGAGACAAAAAAGGCAGTCATTACAATGCAAGAATTTTTTCTGAAACAGATACAGCGAATAGAATTTATTTTCGACTTCAGAATTTGACAATTGAAAATAAAATATTACCTTCCTAGTCACAAAGAACATTTAAAAGTATTTCGATGTTTCGAGTTTGCCACACTTCATTAGTTTTTTTTTTGTTTTTTTTTTTTTGAGGTAGGTATACGATTTTTACACAATTTTGATTAGAAAAAATGTCAGTGTATTATATAATGGCGAATGGTTTTGACATTCAAAAAACATCAATGTAATTGAAAGACTAGCACTGCAAGCTTGTTTTTTCTTAATCTTGCTACCAGGTTACCAGACTGTTTATATGTGAACGTGTCGAGAATCAATGTTCAAATTTAATTGGGGCTCATCAGTGAAGAAAATATAGACCAACTGCAACTGTGTCCAAAGTAATATTACCCGAACCAATTTAGGTGGACTCTCCTGTGATCTGGAGAGTCAGAAAGATATCAGATACACACCCAGAGATCTTATCATTAGAACTCACAAATTAGAAAACCAAATCAAGGGAAATTTTGTATGAAAATACGTCAAAAATGATAACACTTAAAAATGATATCACGAAGTTAATGGCACAATATTTAAATTAAACGTTCATAGGCAAGGCAGTACGAAAATCACTTGTGTTGGGTTTCATATGAAGTATGACCTTACCGGACCAAAATGAAAACCCCACAATTAACTGTCGTGCTGTTTACAAGTTGACAAATATTTTGTGACAGGTCTCTGGACATTAAGTCTAACTCCTCTATTGAGACAGTTTTTGCCTTGGTTAAGTATCATGAAGGGTTAGCATGCAGGGTTGGATTTAGGTCTAGAGATCTGGCTGGCCACTACATCATCTAAATATATCTTAGGTTTCATGGTTTGAAAGGGCAACAATAGTTTTTTATTTCTTAAGTTATTTTGTATAAATTTTCATGAAATATTTTAACCATATATATATATATATATATATGAAATATTTAGTTGTTTCATTTATTCACTTATTTATTTCATTCACTTATTTATTTTATTTTAGTAATTGAAAACTACGTTGTAGATGAAAGCGATACTTCATCCTATGAGAGACTGTTTCAAATTTCTAAAGTATGTGTTTGATTTTAAAACTTTATTCTAAAAATAAAATATAATTAATACAATGTAATGGAATGTAATTAATTACAGGTAATGGATTTAATGTAATTGAAGAACTTCAGTGATGCTCTGAAAATTAATTGAAAATTAATTTAAGAATATTTTGAATCCCCAAGGAACTATATTCAATTTTTTTTAGAAAACACCCCATGAATTTTCAAAAAAATTGGCTGTATAAATTAAAGTTTCACACTTACTCTAGTTTATTTTATGTTCTCAGTTACTTGAATGCTTAAATGCCCCTGACAATTTTCTTATTCCGATTGTGAAAAAGTAAATAATATGATTTTAATTTATTAACTGTTGTAATTTAACTATAAAATGTTTAAATTGTTTTATATTAGACCATGACATAGTTTCTTTGAAAGTACAATTTTTCTCTATACAGAATTCATTAACAATGAAATTTTGTATCTGTTGCAAAATAAATCATGAACTTAGTTACGTATTTCTCAGGTTCTACGCATGCTTATTACTTCAAAGTTGATCTGAAAATTCTCTACTTATCCGAGCAGTAATAATAAATTTGGAAAAACATTAGTATAAGGAAAAGTGGGCCATTGCCCCAAACCTTAAAAAAAAACATCATCGTACACCGTGCAAGTGATTAACGATTAAGTCATTCAATAAACCTCTCTCGCATTTATGGAAAGTACTTTTTCTAAATTCCCAATATATTTCCCGAATCTAAAGTTAAAATGCAGGCCTCAGACAGTATTAATTTTGTGTTTCTTCATTCAGTGTTTTGTGCTCTGTTTAAACATATTATATTGCTTTAGCATGTACTGATATTAATAAAACACTGATGGTTTTATCGCATAGAAAATATCCCATGTCTTAAAAAATAATCAAGCATGTTTGTTTGTAAATGTAATAAAAATAGTGACGCTGATTCTACAGGATGACAATTTCCTGTTGGGGTTTAGGGTTCCTAAATTATGTCACGTTATCTCCAGCTTCACTAGACGGCGTTGTAAGTAGAACATAGTAGCAATTATATTGCTTTAGCTTGGACTGTCTGTTTAATAACGATTTTTTTAACTTATAATTATCAATGAGCCGTGATGGCTCGGGAGATAGAGCGTTCGCCTTCCAATGAGGTGAACCGGGTTCGAATCCCAGCGATGGCTGGTCGATACGAATTCATCATCCAACTTGAACCAACCACAATGCTGACGTGAATTATCCTCAGTGGTCGACAGATCATGGGTAAGAGTCCCCTTGCCGTCAGGCTAACCGTAGGAGGTTCTCGTGGTCTTCCTCTCCATGTAACGCAAATGTGATTAGTTCCATCAAAAAGTCCTCCACGAAGGCAAATTTCTCCCACTACTTAATCCAGAAGTTCCCATGTCTTCTGGATTGGGTTAAAAATTACAAGGCTACGTAGATGAACATAGTAGTCGTAAACTTAAAAATTGGGTTGGTTCTTCAACGACGGTTATAAAATAAAATAAAAACTTACCATCTAAAATAAGATTTCTGAATGTTCTTCGAGTCATCAAATTTCATCATAAACGATTTATCATTATCAGTATCGTGATTTTGGCAAATTTTGATTTTTTCCTCCCCAGTATATTTCAACTTCTTAATATATAAGCTTTACCCCTACCCGCCTCCGCAGGGTTAATCCAGTGATACCGATAGCCCACCAGGGTACTGATCAGTGAACAACTGTTCAAATACAAAACCATGGTGCAAATCGAGAAACATCTAGCAGGTCTGTGCAATGTAAATTCAATACTTTAAAATCAAGAATGATAACAGATGTAAAGAAGTCCCTTAACGAAACAGATTTCCAATAAAGTAAAGAGCAGATGAAAAAATGTTCCGTTACAAAAGGAAATTCAAAAGATGAACTGATATGAAAAGGTCACTTAACCAGCGGATTACAAGGAACAAATGAAAAGATCGTCCGTTACAGAAGGAAATTCAAAATTTGGGCTCAAATAACAGTACTAAAGTTAAGAAGATCATATCAATATATTTTGTAAAATTCTTATATAAATAACCTTATGCAAATAATAAATATCTTATACAAATAATCTTATGTAAGTAATAAATATCTTATGTAAATAGTCTTCATGTAAAATTCTTAGTAAATCGTATTGCCATGGGGAAACAACGAAATTTGCCAAAATCATGGTAATGAAGAGGGATAAAGTGTAGAGAGTGTAGAAATCGCGTAACCTTAATTTCCCTACTCTATTTACAAAGAGTATAAGAATATAGAATCAGGTGAAGGGCTTATTGGAAGAATATATTTTTATTTTATTTTTTTATAACCGTCGATGAACAGCCGACCTAATTTCGGGTTTACGACTACTCATGTTCAACTCAGTAGCCTTGCAATTTTGAGCCCGATCCAGAAGACAAGAGAACTCCTGGATCAAGTTTCGGAAAAATTTGCCTTGGAGGAAGACCACGAGAACCTGCCACGGTTAGACAGACTACAAGGGGACTCTAACTTATGATACGTCTACCACTGAGGATATTTCACGCCTGGACTGATGGCAGAATGTATTTAATAACATCTGGAAAATATTCGGATATCTAGGTTCAAAAATAGTAACATAACGGAAAAAAGCATGAAATCTATTCCGAATGCCACGGTAGCGCAAAGGATAGAGCGCTCGCCTCTCAATGAGGTGCCCCAAGTTCGAATCCTAGCGGGGATGGTCGATACGATTTCTGCTCAAGGCATGCACTGATTACACTGCTGACGTAAAATATCATTTTTGGTTGACAGATCATGGGTTAGAATTCCCTGACCGTGGGTTGTTTTCATGGTTTTCATCTCCATTTAACGCAAATGCTGGTTAGTTCCATCAAAAATATTCCTTGAAGGCTATTTGGTCACGATGCTTGATTAAGAAGTATCAATGTCTAATAATATTTTTATCAATGTCTAATAATATTTTTATCATTGTCTAATAATATTTTTAACATTGTCTAATAATATTTTTATCATTGTCTAATAATATTTTTATCATTGTCTAATAATATTTTTATCATTGTCTGATAATGTTTTTATTTAATTGTCTTGTCTATAGATTCCGGAGAAAATACTGAAAACTCAAAAAGCTCAAGAAATTCCACAAGGATTTGTAATCAGAAAATCCTCAGTTTCTGTAGTGAAATTCGGCGTTTGGACTGAAGAGGAACTTCCGACAGGAATTGTTTTGGGTCCATGCAGAGGAAGAATTACTAAAAACTGTTACGACGCTGAAAATACTGGATACTTTTGGATGGTTATTCACATTATATTATATTGGAGTCAATAGTAAAATTTATCTGATAAAACATGTTTGTTATTTGAAATGTTTAAATGTATTGATATTATTTTAAATACTTTTCTTAAAACAAATCTCAAAAATATTCATATTACGTCTCATAATTTTTAAATGAGTCTTTCAAAGTTTTTTCAATTTAGTTCGTTACTTTAAATGCTTCAAAAAAATGATATTGATTTTGATAATTTTTTTTTATACAAATGATTTTAAAGTTTGTTAGACAATTTTTGTCATTTTAATAAAGAGCATCCGACGACGACCACAGCGCGAGGTCTTTAATTCGAATCCTGTGGCAGCCAAAAAACATCTCTTTCACACACTCGCAATGATACTAAAAAGAATAAATCTCCTATTATGTGATCAAGCAATGGAAACAAAATTCTTTACTTTTTGTTCTTTGCGGCGTTCTCTCAATTCAGCTTTTTAATTTTTATACGAAACAAGTTTAGAGATTAATTAAATAATACCAAGAGAATAGAGATGTTTTTAAAAAGAGTCGTATCAATTTTCTTCAATTTTAAAAATTGTTCACTTTTTAAGAATAATTTACAGATGCTTTAATTTTCTGTAGTACCAGTTGCCGAACCGGAATGTTTCTGCTACCAAGCTGAGTTGTGATTTCAATATTTCTTATATGAATGATTTTATAGTTTGTAAAATACGCTTTGTTGTTTCAACAAACTCATTAACGTGATTCGAACTTTTAACAAATTCAAAAAATATTGAAATTGTTTTTAATTATTATTTATAAAAATAATTTTACTCGGTTTCGAGAGATAATCTATTTTGCCATTTGAATAAATCAAAAATATTTATATAATTTAAAAAAAAATTTAATAAGGATGATTTGAAAAACTATAGGATATACTTATTTTAAATATTTCAAATTTGAATATATTGCTTTAAATGATTTTTTTTTCTATTTTGTTCAGCCACATATATTTATTCAAAGTTAAATTTTTTTGTAGGTTCTTTGCTATGATTAATGATATAAAAGTATTGATTACATTTTAAATAACTTTTTATGTAACTAATTTTAAATAGTTTAAAATCACTTTAAAAATTATGAAAGTAGCACATCAATATTTCAAAGTTTATCAGACATACTGTCCTGGTTTAATAAATTCACAAATTATGATGTATTAGAATTAAATTTTTAGGTAAATGTTTCCAAACAGTATCAGATATACTTCGCTATTTTAAACATTTGAAAATCTAAGTGCTACATACTTTGTCTAAACTTTATAAAAATGATATCAAAGAGTATGAAATATTTCAAAATTATTTATACGACTTAAGATATTATTTTATAATCAGTGTTTCAAAATTTGCTGTTTTAAGTGTTTTGCTGTTTTTAGTATTTTAAAGATATAATTTAATGTAATTTCATGTAAATAGAGAAAATAATACTTTTTAATAATTTTATTTTAAATTTTGTTAAACAAGTTTTGGTATATGGAAGTATTTTAAAAATATTAATACTTCTTTTAAAGTGCTACTGATGTTTTTAAAATCTACTATCTTTTTTATAGTTTCTTTTAACGAATTTTAATATTAATGAAACCATTTAAGAGAATACCCTTGTTTTGTCAGGATTCTCATATTGATACTTTTTTTCATCAATATATGTACCTTAGGTAAGAAATCGTGGCAAAGAGGGAAGTTCTTGGAGAGAAACATCAAATTGGTTACGGTTTGTGAATTTTGCAGATTCTAAAGAAAATCATAATGTCCTGGCCTTCCAGTATAAAAAAAGAATTTATTACAAGACTTGCAAACAAATTGAGCCTTTCCAAGAGCTCCTGGTGTGGTACAGTGACAATTATGCTACAGAACTGAGACTGTTCAACTTGGTTGCTGAAAATGTTTCTGATAGTGGTAACTGATAAAATTCAATACCTTATAAGTTTATACTATAGTACATACTAATAAAGATGCGATGAAAGTACAATAATGTTATATAGCTATATATTTATATTATTTTTAATATAATTTTCAAAACTATTTTAAATTACAATTCTTTTCGGAAATTTAATATTAAAAAAAAAACATTGTATAGAAATTGAAAATACAAATGTATGAAATTTGCCACAGATATGCAATTTAAAATCCGCACTTAAAAAAATGTTTATAGTTTAAAATGAAGGTTTTAAAAAAAGAGAAATATAGATCGAAATTAGCTTTTATAAAGTTGAACATAAATTTGTTATGCGTGTTTGAAAAACTGAAAAGAGCTGAAAATTGGTATTTAAGAAATACGCGTAAACAATTATTATTACTATTTTATACTTTTCGTAAATAATATTTATTATAATTATTTTAAAGCATGAAACACAAAATTTTCGAATGCCTACTTCAGATATAGATTGTTAGTATTTCACTTTAGATACGTCTCAGCTTGACTTGGAAGTAAAAGCGGTCTGTGCGCAATTATAACTACATTAACACTATCAGTCTTTTGGTTACGAAATTATGGAGTTTAAAATTCCATGCCACCCTAACGCTCAATTGTCTGTTGTGGGAATGGTTTACTTTTTTAAAATTATTTTTACTTTGTAAATTTAAACATGAGTTATTTTAAATTATTAAAGTAAACGTTAAGTTTAATTAATGTCTTTTTTCCGAGTATTTTTTTTTTACAAGTTGTTTTATTCAGTTATTTTTTTTCCGGCAACCGCTGCAGCAGACATGCTGATTTATTTTTTATTGATTGAATTTAGTTTTGTTTTATTTACAAGTTAAACATTCCGTTATTAAAAATCAACGTAAAAGTAATGTTTCACATTTACTAGAAGTTTGTTTAGTTTAGTTTATGAAACACATTTAAAAAATTTCCAATTATATCGTATAATTCTTATGTACAGTTCTGATGTGTAATTGTGAGGCAATGTATCATTTCGTGTTTCCGAAAATGTATTTCTTAAGTATTTATTTTTATAAACGTAATATATTTCAAAAAATATTGCAGTTTTTTGCAGTCACAACTTTGTGAGTCAATTTTAGAGCCGACTACCGATTTACAACTGATAATTTTTTTTTTAGATAAAACATGTAATGTATACTTAATTTCACCTTTTTCTATCACTTTTCAAACTATTTCTTCGCATACCGTTAATACCATGTTTAGATGAAGTGTCAATAATAAATTTATTAGAATGAGAATACCAGTAAATGGATAGTGTGAAATGATTGTCAACCTATAAGCATTTATACAACTAATTATTTTGTTTAGGAATGTTTCATTACTGCAATAACTTCGTTATCTCTATTTATACAACAAAAACTTACTTTCAAACTCATCTATTTTAATCACAATAAGTCAGTTTTTCATTTGCTCACTTCTCATTCAAACACGTGATTCGTTCATTATTGCCTTCCGATTTTAAGCAAATATGCTTGAAGTATAAGTAAAGTATAAGATTGAAAAGTATAAGCAAATATGCTTGACTGCTTCATTTCATTTGTAAGTTTTTCAGCACATATTTTGAAAAATGACTGCATGATTATTAAACAGCACTGCAGCAAACAATAATAACACTGATCATTATTTAGTTACTGATAAAAAAAATTTACCAGACAAGTATAAAAAATTTTTTTAAAAATTGTAAAGTGTAGAATATTAATTTCTAATTACATACAACTCTGTTTTATCGAATTACAATAGACGATAGAATACAACGTTGTTATAACAGCATTATAAAGAAATAAAATTGAAGCAGCGACAATATCCTCACTTACTTCATTTAACAAAAACAAACAATAAAAAATAAGCAGAATAAGCTCAGCAAACAGACTATAAAAACCTTCTTATACAAATAAGGGTCAAGTTCAATTAATTAAGATTTCTAACGCTTTAAAGACTACTCGGAATCAAAATACGTGGTCGAGTTAATCCATGGTTTCTTTTAACCCTCAGCATTAATCCTGGTTTTTAGTTGCTAGATTTCGGACATGGAAAATAATAATAATTTTTTTCCATCTTTGACCCATTTTAGACCAAGCATAGACATTTTATAAAATATGGAACTATTTTCATTGAAATATGCTTACATTAATTGATTAAGACGCAAAGTTTCGTGCATTAAAAGTCTTACATTAATCAAGAAATAAAATGGTGCGTAAATGAACCATTGATCTCAATGAACATATCATTTAGTTGACCACTAGTTTTTTTATGACATCTATTTTAGTTTATTTACAGAACTTGAAATTTAAATCCCTCATAAAAAAATATGATCAAGTGGAATAATTAACCGTTTTAAGTTTTTAAAAAAAACTGGTGTTGTTAGAAAATTTCTCAACGGAAAATTTTGATTCTAATAGAATAACTAATATTTCATAAATGTCTTTAGAACATTCGGAAATATTTAAAAAAAGTAGTGAAAAATATATTTCAGTTTAAAAAAAGATATTTTTTGAAATGGTGCGTTATAAGCAGCTTGGACAGAAAACGGGTAAAAGGAAAAATAATACGTTGCTAAGAAATTTCAGTAGAATTTTTCCCAGGAGCTTTGCGCGTGCAGGATACAAAATTATCATTAAGTAAAAACTACACACTTCTCAAAAGTTTAAATATGAAAAATTATTTAAAAAAAAGTTAATACAAATTTTTAAGAATGATTGTATTTTAATTTGTTTAAATTGTTTATCTAATTGTTTATCTTCTACAGATGTAGTTAAGAAAGATTGGTGTGATGCGAAAAGGATTATGTTTAATCCTCTGAATCAAGAACTACAATCTAATTCTGCTATTAACGAAAACAAATGTGTTACATTTGACTATTCCACGGACAAAGGCTACCTTCGTGAACGCCATTGCCCCAAATCAAAAAAAGTAGAGCGACAAACTTACGATTGCCCCAATTGTGAAAAAGTCTTTTTGCAAATAGAAAAGCTTCAGAGCCAAGGTCGCTATTTTGAACAAACAATTTCTTGCAATGTTTGTGGGAGAGCTTCAAAATGGCAACCACTTCCTCTCTCTCTAACTAACAATACTAAGGAAAAAAACTATCCTTGCAACATCTGTGGAAAAAGATTCAGTCAGGCTGGAAATCTCGAAATACACATACGGATACACACGGCTGACAGGCCTTTCAAGTGCCCTTATTGTAAGCACAGCAGCATACAATCATCGCATATGCGCCAGCACGTGATTGTCAAACATACCAAAAAGTATCCAATTCATTGTAAAGACTGTGGTAAAGGTTTCATACGTCCGGGTCGTTACGAACATCATATTAGAAAGAGACACTTAGTTGTCAAAAAGAAGCCAAAGTCAGTCAGAAGAAAAACAAATTCTGATGCTAATAAGCTCCGTCATAAACTGAAATGTGAATTTTGTGAATATACTTGTTTTCGAATTTTTTATCTTCAGAAGCATTTGAATTCGAAGCACAAAGAAGACGGTGTGGTCAAAATGTTTCAAGCTTCTGCTGATTTCGTTGAACATCTTCCAGACAATCAGGCATCATGTAGTAAGGATTCTTCGTTGGTCATAAATGAAATTCCAGACGGTAATTTAGAAATTGATGAGAGGAAATCACGTAAAAGGAAAAGGAGCGATAATACAATATTAATTAGTCACCATAAACGACCAAGACGTAACAATGTCCCGGAAACAACTCAGGAAACTATTGAAATGGCTAAAAACTTGGATTCATCTATTAAAAACCTAAAGGATAGAGAAAATAGTCTTGTGCAGCTAGAAGTGGGAGTTAATCATCTGGAAAATAGACTTGAGCAACCAAAAACGGATATTAATCAAGCACATTTTACCAGTGAAAAAAAAGATGATTTGAAAAATATCCTTATAGAACTACAGAAAGGCGGAAAACCATATAAATGTCCTCAATGTGAATATATATGCAACTATTTCCAAAGTCTCACTCAACATATCATTTGCAAACACACAAAGCGCTATCCTTATACGTGCGCTGAGTGTGGCAATGGCTTTACGAGACCTGTACGTCTTCAGAGACACATTGATAACGTCCATGCAAGAATCCGAGAACTTAAAGCAAAAACTAAAGATTCTGGAATCAAAAGCAAGAAACAGAAAGGTAAAAATAAAGCCATTGTAATTAGGAACGGGAAACGCAAAGTTGTTGATACTGAAAACAGTCTCGCAAAGAAGAGGCGTAGAGGAAAGAAAGGCGAGAGCGTTGCGGAAAAAGATCAAAAACCTTATGTTTGTTGCTATTGCAGTTATGCATGCTACCGTCCAACGCATTTGTCGCGACATATCATTAAGGAACATACTTATGATTATCCATACGTGTGTCCTCAGTGCAACGAAGGATTTGTGATACCCAAGGAACTAAGAGACCATTTTTCATCGAAGCATGCAAATGTTAAATCGACAAATCGTTTTCAAAAGCCTAGTCAAGGTTCTTTTAAAGCAGCAGAAGTCAATACTCAACCGTCTAGTGAGCAAGAGAAAATTATGAAACAGGAAAATAAGGAACAGATTATTAACGAAGAAAATAAGAAAAAGAATAAGAAAGCAATTATTCAAGAAGATAATCAGAGACCGGTTATGAATCAGAAGAGAAAGGTATTAGTCATCAGGCAAGATAATAATGAAGAAGTTATTGAGCAAGACAATAAGAAACCAGTTATTGAAAAAAACAATAAGGAGCTAGTTATCAAGCAAGAGTGTAAAAAACCAGTTCGTTTAGATGGGATGAGCCATTTCAAGTGTCCACACTGCAGTTATGCGTGTATTTTAGCGCAACATCTAACCCAACACGTCATCGCCGCACATACATCAGACAATTCTTACGCATGTGTTCAATGCGTAGAACGTTTCAGTAATCCGTTCCGTCTCCGACATCACTTTAAAGAAATTCATGTCGCCAAACGAAATGAATGTCAACCTATAAAAGAAGAAACTACTAAAATTGTAAAAAAATCATCCAAAAAATCCAAAACCTCACAAATTTCGAAGATCCACGAGTGCCAATATTGTGAGTACAAATGTTCCAAAATTCAACAACTCACTCAACATGTCATCGTTCGCCACACTAAGGAGTATCCTTTCTATTGCCCTAAATGCAAAAAAGGCTATACTCGAGTTGCACGATACAATCTTCATGTGGTAAAATGCAAAGGAGTGAAGACAGGAAAAATAGCTGCATATAAAGATTGAAGGGATTTCTGGTATTTACTTTCCAATAAGTAAAAGAACAGATAGTTTAATATTACTTTAAACCAGGTTAGAGTTTCTGTTGTCTTAAATTGGTTTTGGACTTAACAAGTGAGATTCACTGCTCAAAATAATCCATCAAAATTGTTTCGGGATTTGCTGTTCAAAACTGAATTATAGTTATTCTGAAAAATGATTAAAACTTAAAACACTTACAACACCTACTGCATATAAGAAACATCCAACTAAATTTCTGACTGATATTTAATTTTAAAAATTAATTGCATATCAATTGAAATTCTACAATTCATTTTACTTTAAAGTTTAAATTAATAAAATATTTAATTGTAAGAATGTAACTATAAATTCAAATAGTACCTACAAACTTTTGTAATTAAAGTATATATTAGATTTGAATAAGTGAAACAAAAGTATCCGTTTCTTTTTTTGAACATACTCTCAGTTAAAAATTGTAGTTTAATTGGTACATATTTTGTTTTTCTGTTATAATTTTTACCTTGTTCTAAATTGTTTAACGTTATTTACGTAAAACTACTGCACATTATCTTGTTTTAGTAGTTTCAGAAAGATAAAATTAAATGAACTAGTACCTTTAATGTGACTGTTTCTTATTAAATATATCTTATCTACATGTATGCACATTTAGTAATAGCTTAAAGTAGCTTTAAAATGTCAACTTTGAATTATAGTTTACTAGCTTTAATAAAACTTCTACAAAATTTACCTATAAAAGATTATGGGTATTTTAAGACAGTTTTGACTTGAGATTTGGAAGTAACGGTTAAAACAATGATTTTTATTTTTTATATGCATACATATATAATTTTATCAAAAGGCGCAACTTGACACATCATTTAAATATAAATTATTGAAGAAAGTGTTTTGAATATTTGCAGATTCACTATATCAAAATTCTGAGTAGTGATAAACGTTCAAAAATAAAATATTGAAATAATGGTTTTCAATTTTTCTATAGATTTTACTATATCAAAAGTCTGTCAGAAGAAAAAAGTGTATGAAAAATAAATGTATTATACTAGACTGCATAAGGTATCCAAAAACTATTATGATTCGAAAACGTAATAAAAATTAACGGAAACAGGTTAAATTGTATTGTTCCTGCATTCCGTTAGAGAACGATTTTTTTTTCTTGATTAAGTTTGAAAATTAGTTTATCAACACATGGCTGAACTGAAAACCCTATAAGAGTATTTTATTTTATTTTATTTATTTTTATTTAAATACTACTATTTGCATCAAGAACGTTTGCGCAATCAGAAAGCAAATGTTACAGACGACCATGCAAATATTTAAAAAACAAATGGTCTGAGATGCAATAGAAAATATTGTTTTACAGTTTTTTGCTACCAGCAACGCCATCTGTTAGCGTACTTTCCATCGAGTTTTGAAGTTTGACGAGAATAAAGTTTCTAGTTTCCTTAGAAAATTCATCGAACCATACATTTCTATCCTTTTTTCAATTCATTTTTCAATACATTTGCTACTTTTAGGATGCTCGGGTACGTGAACATTAAGACTAATTGAACTTGTGTTTAAATAGTTCTACCTGAAAAACGTACTAAGTTTCTAGTTTCCTTAGAAAATTCATCGAACCATACATTTCTATCCTTTTTTCAATTCATTTTTCAATACATTTGCTACTTTTAGGATGCTCGGGTACGTGAACATTAAGACTAATTGAACTTGTGTTTAAATAGTTCTACCTGAAAAACGTACTAAGATACTTTGTTTCATAATCTATTTTCATTATATTTTGTTTCTTCATATTTTATGCGTGCAATTCTTGGTCTTTAATAGGGTAATATTTTATTCTAAAAATAATGTTTATTGACTAAGTGAACGAATATTAAAAACACCCGTCACAGGTTTTAAAACATTTGCTTTACCCTAAACTTATTTGTGTTTATTTTTTGCTGTCTTGTTCTCATCTTCTTGTAGTTTAATAGAGAAATATTTTAAACCAGGAAAAAAAATTTTATTGACTTTATGAAAGGTTATTAAAATTTTTGGGCCCATGTTTCAAAAAATTTCTGCTAACCATTATCATTCTTTACTCTGTTTATTGTTATTTTGTCCATGCATGTATTGTTTTAAAGAGAATTTTTACGACATTGAGATAAATGTTTATCCTGTAGCAGGCTTAAAATTATTTGTAATAGACTATTATAATTTGAATTTATTTATTTATTTTTGGACTTTTTGAGCATGGATTCTTTTTCTTTTTGTATAGCATTAAAACATTTTGTACCATGTATAAATCAGCGTTTATTGACTTTGCTAAATATCATTAAAATTTCTCGCGGCATGCTTTAAAGTATTTATACTAACCATTCTCATTTTTATTTAGTCTGTATCTAGAAATTTTTTGCTTGCATTTATTGTTGTTTTAGTGAAAAAATTTACCACACGTTAAGATTGATGTTTATTGACTTTGCGTACGGTAATAAAAGAAATCCTGTAGCAGGCTTTAAGCCATTTGAATTAACTTATTTATGTTTTATGCATCTTTTTCTTTAACTGAGAAACATATTGTACCAGGCTTAGTAAATTCTTTTTTAAAAAAATTTTGCCGCATGTTTTAAAACATTTATGCTGACTATTATTATTTTTGTAGACTCTATTTCTTGATATTTTTGTTGTTTGAAAGATAAAAATTCGATATCACGTTAAGTTTAATGATTATTAACTTTGTAAATGCTAATAAAAAATAACCTGCCTCGGGTATCAAAATATTTGCACTAACCTCGTTTAATTTGTATTTATTTATTGATGTTAAGTGCTCACATTTTTAACTGTTAATTAGAAAAGCATTTTGTACCACTCATAAGTCAATGTTTATTAATTTTATGAATTAAATTAATTAGTAATTAATTATTAATTTTCGTTCAAAGGGTTTTACTTGAAGTTTAAGACTTTTAAGTTAAATATTCTCATTCTTATTTACTTTAAGTTTCTTAATATTTTATACATATATTTGATGTAGATATAAAGAGAAAAAAATGTGTATTAGTGCATTTAATTTTGTTTGTTTGTTTTGTTTTCGCTCAAGTTTTAAGACATTTCTAACTGTTACCAATTTTAAGTACTTCATCTTTTTTAAAAGTTGTATGCATGCAATTGTAAATTTAAGGAAAAAACTTCGTTATAAAGAATGTTGTTTCATTAAAATGAATCTTTGAAACATTTGTTATAACTTGTTCTAATTTATATTTATTAATATTTTGTCCACCTTTGTTGCTTAATGGAGAAACGTTTTGTACCACGCATAAATCAATGTTTATTGATTTTGTAAGAAGTCATTAAAATGTTTTTGGCACATTAATACATTATGCTCTAACCATTCTCATAGTGTTTCTTGACATTTTTTTCATGCATTGTATTGTTTCATTTCATTTTGTATTGTTTGATCAAAAATTTTTCACCGCAGTGAAATTAATGCTTAATGACTTTGAAAAACCTTTTTCAGGTTGTAAAACATTTTTATAACCTGTTTTTTTTATTAGTGTTGTTTATTTTTATTTTGTGCATGTTACTCGGTATTCTTTTCTAAGTGAATGTTTTGTTTATTTGTTTTGTGCATACAATGTCATGAAAAATTACTTAAAAGTATAAATTAACTGTGTTATTTGTAGAAATTATTCGTAAATACAAATTTTTTTCTTAAGAAAACTGACATGCATATGTTTTTAATATTATTAGCAAAAGCAAGTCTCAAGTAGAAAAGTACAAAAACCTTATACCTTATGTGTATCAAATTTCTTCATTTGTGTTTATAATAAAAGTCTTCTTAGTTTTTCTAAATAACGGACATAAAACGTAACAAACGCGATTGAGAAAAACGTAGAACATGAAAGGAAACTGAGCATAAAAAAACTGAACATAACTGTGACTGGTGAACATGAGCAAAATCATGAAGACAATCTAAAATCTTGCTTGAAACACATTATTTTTGGCAAAACTTTCTTAAAACCGTATTTGTTATTCAAATAGCATTGATTGTTCATTTACTTATGCGTAATAATAACGAAATTATATTAGTATTAATATTTGTGTATATTTTGTTGCAAAATTTGCCTTTCTTGAGTAACAATAAAAAGTTTAGCATGAGAAACTTAGTCCATTATTTCATCTTTATATATATGTCACGGCCAAAGCCCGAAGCCCGGCCACTTCGCGAATTGGTCAGCCAAATCACGAATTGGCCATACCTCTCGGCCAAAGTGCGAAATAATTGAAACGATCAATTATTTCGCACTTTGGCCGGCCATTTCGCGAATTAGCCACGATGTTCCAGCCAAAACGCGATGTGCTCATTGAAGAATGCTCGGGCAAATGTATACCGGGCAGTGGCACTTAACTAGACCTAGTATATATTTTGGACATTTACCAAAGATCTAGTCATACTAGGTCTAGATAAGTGCCACTGACCGGTTTACATTTGCCCGGTATATCCTACACTGATGTTTTTTTAAGGTCAAGTGCCACTGCCCGGTATACATTTGCCCGGTATGCGCCACACTGATGTTTTTTTAAGGTCAAGTGCCCCTGCTTGGTATACATTTGCCCGGTATACCCTACACTGATGTTTTTTTTTAAGGTTCAGTGCCACTGCCCGGTGTACATTTGCCCGGTATATCCTACACTGATGTTTTTTTAAGGTTCAGTGCCACTGCCCGGTATTTATCTTCTAATCTATCGTCTATAAGTATTAAAATATCGAATAAATATATTTAATTATAAATCTAAAAATGTGTATCTAAAAAAGGTTTCCGCATCAATTTCAAAAGACGTAGAGGGAATTTTCTATGGTGATTGAAATTTGTAATGCGCTTTAGGTTTTTCGTTTTGTTATAAGTATTACAAACTTAGAATTGTTTTTCTCCTTTTCAGCGTTGTTTTTAAAATGCTTTATTTTATTACATTATCTATTCTTTTTAACTTTCTCAGAGAGCTGTCGAAATTACTATTGTTGGTAAAGAGGGATAAATTTTGCTTGCAAAATTAAGAAGCAATTGTAACATGCATTGCCATTTGGCACAAAGCTTAATTAGAAAAGCGTTCGAATTTTGATGTTTGGTTGAAATTGTGTTTAAAGATTAATTTTGATTCTGGTTACAGCGACAAGGAAATGATTTTAAACTTGCATTCACATCCAGCACTATTAAGCTCGAATTTAAATTTGAGTGCTCCAGCTAGATGAAAAGTGCTGGGAATTTCGATTCATGATAAATTCAGTTGCTAGCAGTTAGGATCGACCTAAATCTTGTACTATTGTCATCCAGCATAAAACCTCAATTCAAATTTGAGGTATCTAACCAGCTGAAAACGGTCAAGTTTTGGCTCGCGATCATATCGTGACAATTTCTGCTTGTAGCGGCCTAGATACAATTGAAACTTGCGCTCTCTTCAGATACCCGTAGAAGATATTTGAGTATTCTAGTTAGTTAGAAAATGAACACAATTTCAATTGCAAGATTTTCTTATCACCAAAATGAAAGCAGTTAAATAAAAACGTAGTAAAATTACGAAATCGCGGAAGGATTTCTTCTTTCAGCAAGTAGACATAGCCGATGGTCAATGGGAAGGAATGAAGCAGCAACGAAATACAGTTTGGATATTTTATTTCATTTTATAACCGGCGTTAATCATCCGACCTAATTCTGATTTTACGATGTTCAATTCCGTACCGTGTAATTTTGAACCCAATCAAGAAGACAAGGGAACTCCTGGATCAAGCATTGCGACAAACTACCCTTCATGGAGTTTTTTTATGAACTTAATCCGCATACGAGTTACATAAAGAGGAAAACTTCCCACGGTTAGCCCGGCTGCAGGGGTATTCTAACACATGATCTGTTTACACATCGCGAACCGAGAGAAAAATTTGTGTTAACCAGCCACCTCTGGAATTCGAACCTGGGAAGCCTTATTGGGAGGCGAATGTTCTATCCTGTGAGCCACCACGGTTTCAATTCGGATATTTGGTCCGTCGTACTATTTCGATTTTGTTTTTATTTTTAAATAAGAATTTCTTTGTTTAGTTTGGCAGCAAAGACTGCCCGCCGGAAAATCAAATCGCCCCGTCAAAACCTGGTGGTATTTTTAAAACTCATTCATTAGCCCCTAATCCAGGGGAAAACTATTATGATAATTAACATGCAAGTGTATTCTTATGTAATTAAAAATTGATTCCTGGTTCAGAATGCAGGTTGTACCGTAATTACGAACTTTAATCTAGATATTTTTACAAATTCTTGTCAAAATGAAATAAAAATTTTATGCATATTAAGTGCTTATTAATTATTTTTTTTTGGTTGATTGTTTAAATATTGACTCCTAATGTGCATTATCTTTTTAATTCATTTTCGTCAAGGATTCTGAAAATAAGCTTTAATTGCGGTTATTAATATTTTTACTTCCAAACAAGAAAAAAAAAATTAACCCACAGCTCCGGGGGTTGGAGAGTGATAGCGAGTAGGGTGATGAGTCACTCAGTTAATATATATTTACGAAGATATGCATAGGTAAGCAAATGGACACTTCTGAATCTCTTAAAGTAATAAAAAATAGCGTGGGTGCAAACATATATTGTACAAAATTAAAGTTTTGGGGCAATATAACTACACGCGACACTTTTCCTCAAGGCGACGTTTTCACAGCAAGCTGTTCCTGAGTATTGTTTCCAAATAAACAATTTAGTGTTATGTGCAAAAACGTTTCCTAAGAAATTGCTCTCCTGAACTACTTGAAAATGTGACTTATCATTACATTGTTCCAAGCCCTTCATAGATACGGAATGTTTTCAAATTTCTCATTGATTTTATTGTTATTTATCTTGTAAATCATTAAAATAACGAAACTTTAAAGCAAGTTTATACATTTCTAAAATATCTTGGCTGTATTTATACAGTGGGGTATTTGTTATGGATTATCTTGTGCAAAATAATGAACGATAGATAATTTTAATAATTCGGACCTTTTTTTCACACATTCCCTTTCCAGTTCGAATTACTAAAATCCCCTGAGTTGCACTTTCTTTTTCGCATCGACAATATCAAAAAGATTTAGAACATATTATTAAAGGTAATAAGGAATGAAAAAAAAAGAAAAATACGGAACTCGCGGCAACCCTTGTCGCCGACTGTATTGATTCTATGGCGCCAAATTAAAGACAAAAGACGCGTGTTTTCTTATTTTTGGAGGTTCGTTAACAGATAGATGAAGATGATAATGAGAGCTTAATCAGCCTACCCTGGCGACCTTTACATTCTTTCAAGGAAAAACAACAGCCTGTTCTTTTGTCTTTTTTTTTTTCCACTGAGAAAGAAAAAAATCTCAATAGTTTTTTTTTATTTTTATAGTCGTTTAAATCGCCTTTTAGTAAACGAAGATCTTACCGTTAGCATTTTTGGGAAGAAAAACTTTTCAAATATAATAATTTATGTTTTAATCGATCTAAAAATACAGGTATATTTCGAATTATTTCCTTTGAAATAAAAGCTAAACTAATTCCTAATTTCACAATTGTTTTATTTTTTGTGATGACTTATGTCAGCAACGCACCATGGATTTAGTAAAAAATGTCAGACTGAGGAAAGGAATAATTACGGATATCTTTCGGTCAGCTTTAAGCTTCCATGTGAACTATTTATTTATTGCTACACATAAATACGTAACCCCTTGTCTGCCCAAACTTCCCTTGCATCTATAGGGCTAATGATCCACAAATTGTTAGAAGGAAAACGTACTTGGAAGTAATAACATACAAATGATTTTTAATCAAAAATTAATAAATCTCACAAAATGGACGAGCTGTTCTATTTTTTTAAAATTAAATAAGAGAAATTTTTTATTGGCTAATGCTATTATCTGATTGATTCTATTAAATAATTATTGTATTTTCCAATGGAATGAAAATTTTATTTTTCGCAGGAAAAAAATTAAAATTCAAAACAAACCATTAAAAAAACATGTTGGACAGGTTAAAGCATTATTATTATTTTTTTTAAATCAAGGTTAAATTTTTCCACTATTTTCTGTGTCGCTTTTAGGCAATTGCCTAGTTGTATGCCCAGCCCTATATGCTATCTTGTACGCTTATTACTAAGTACGACTTAAATTCCCTGCAAGTTGAAAAAAATAGTTTTAAAAAAATATAACAAAAATATGTATAGGTTTCTGGTAAGACTACCGATACATATTTTTTTTATCAAAAAATATGTATAGGTACAAAAACTGCTTGGCCAAGAAGACCATTGCAAACGATTATTGTATGAAAAATCTGGTTCAAATCGTCATTTGATCCTTGATGCTTAAAAAAATAGCACATAATGAACTAGTAGTGCATAAACTAGTTTTTTTGTTTGTTTTGGGAATTTCATTATAACGATACGTAGTCAGCAGATATCGATACCGCTTGGAGATATTTTCCAATTCTACATAATTAAAAATTTTTACATCAACAATATTTCAGCCATCCGAATGAAATTTATCTACGCTCAGGATAATATCGTATTTGATAAATACCGTTGTCAAAAGTACTTGTGATATTATATACGATGTTTATCATAGTCGATAACGCTCTGCGTAGTATAGCAATCGATTATACTATGATGGAACCATATATAGCACAATGGAGCCACATTAAGCCTCATTGTGCGGCTCCTAATTCGTCTATGTTGCTGATGGCTATATTATTATTGCTGATAATGATTTTATCGATAAAACATGGCTCTCACAAATAATTTTTAAGACATAGTTATCGCGGTGTTTGAAAAACATCGACATTTATCACTCAGATTTCACTGTAAACGCTTATAAAAGTTTATGTTTTATTCAGTAGATACCTTATTTGCAGAATATTCATTGCAATTTAGCCCCTTACTTGCTTCGATGCTATCAGCTTTTATACCTCTCTTTGCCAGCATGCAGGCAAAGCGTAAATAACAAATTGATACGTCAAAAACACGAGGAAATTGAAGGACTAAACCGGAACGTAATATTATATTTCAAACAGGGTACTATATCGCCTAATATTACGTCAAAAACATGTAGCGGGTTAAGTTTCTCCATCTCAAAAAAAAAAAAAAAAAAAAAAAAAAAAAAAAAAAAAGCAAGCAAGAGAAACAAATAAATAAATAAAATAACGTTTTAGGTATTGATTAATTTAAAGAAATAAATTCTAAACTGTCTGTTTGAGAACTTTTAATCGCTCCCATTTGTTTTTACCCTCAATGCATTTTTAAACTGTTAAAACCGGGATATATTACTCGCGGGATATATCAAGTCAATCGAATAATTTCGCTTCTTCCAATGCTCCAGGCTAATTGGAAAAGTTTCCAGTATTCTGTAATCAGCCAGACACTTATTGAAATGAGCCATGGGCGCCCATAGGGGAGGGCTGAAGGGGTCCGGGCTCCTCCCTAGAAAATATATGCGAAATGAAACCTATGCGTATTTGATTAATCATGTATAATTAAAAGTGAAATTAATTTAAATTAATTAGTTATTCAGCTAATTAAGTTAAAAATATTTAAATGGAAAAAATTTCCTTTCATTAATTTTTTAATTCATTAAGCTATTTGTCGTTTTCTTTCATGAGTCCCCCCCCCCTAAATTCAAACATATGGAAGCCCCTGAAATGAGCCCACATACCTTTAGAATATTCATCACTATTTTAATGTGATTTATTTTCGATAGTTCGCAATAAGTGCGGGTAATGAAGGCTTATTGCAAAGACATAAAATTAGCCTAAGAAAATTTAAGTTGAAATTTAAATAAACAAATCTAAGTTGATTCTTAAAGGAATATAGGGTAATTGTAATAAATTTTAAACACATCATACAGATTAAAGTTGCTGTGGTGATAGCATTTAAAAAAAAAAAAAAAGCCGAAAGAAATTATATTTTAGTATTTCTAAATTAGAAAGAAATTAGTATTTCTAAATAACATTTGTATAATAAATTTTATCATCAGATTTTTATTTTTAGAATGAGGGGAGCGAAAATCTCGAAAATGTGAGCCAAATAGTTCAGCCAATTTGATTTTTATATTATTTTTGTTTTGGCGAATTTCATTATATTTCAAATTTATTGCGCTAATCAAAATATTTTTCACACAATAATTAAAGGACTTATTCAATATATTTTCATGGCCAAAATAAAACTATTTTTGATAAATATTTCTTATTATTTCGTTTAATACTTTTTTTAATATTCAATTAAAATCTATGATGATTTTTGTATCATGTTTAACAATATGGTTATTAAATACCAGAATTTGAGACAAGTCGGTTAATAGTGTCAAAGACATAACTATATCACAGAAACTAAACGATGTTTTACTTCAGTTTGATGACATTTAAAATTACATAAGTTTCACGCAATTATTGTTTCAAAAATTTCTGATTACTTTTAATTAAACAATAAAAAAGGTTAGATATACATATTTTTTTGCCAAAAACTAATATTTTTTAAACAAGTCTTGGAGTCATGTGCGAGTTTTTTTCGAATTCCTACTAGCAGTTATGGAGATGTGGCCTAATAGGAAAAAAAGTAAAATTAACATTTAAAGAACGATTAGTAAAATTATTAAAAAGTAATGAGTAAATTACTTGAAATTAGTAAACACTGTTGTTAAAAGAAAAAAGAAATAAATCAAGATTATAAAAAGGTCTAGATAATCAACGCTCCACCTCTAAATTTAGTATTAAATGAAAATGCAAAGCTTAAAGTAAAAATAAAACAATTTTTTTTGTTGCTATTTATAAAGGTATATTATTTTATGCAATGAGTTGTCTTCAGATTTTAAAACTTTTTTAACAAATTTTAGTATTTCTCTGCTTATTACTTTTAATAATTAACTCATTTTTCTAATCGAAGAAATGACAATAGAGAACTTGTACAACATTTTATCAGTCCCTACTCTTAACAATAGACATTTGGCGACATTTAAGGACTCTACTTTCGTGTCGCCAAAACTATTTTCTTTGGAATAATTTTTTTTTCTTCAAAAGAACGCAGCTGCCAATTGGTTTCGAGCATCTAGGATGAAAAAGTGAAAAAAAATATCGTTTGACGTTTTTTGAGACACCAGTAGAGACAAAATTCATGATATCAATTTGGGACTAAAACAGAAAAGAAAGGATAAGTTATCTTGCAGATTAATAGTCATTTTTCGAATGAGTTGCTATGAGGTTGATTATTCTTAATTTTAAAAATATAATTTTTACTGAGTCAAGCTAGTTGTTATGAATAAATGTTCGAAATTTTGACTAATATGCGCAAATTATGGATATCTGTTTTCGATTTCAATATGGTCGAAATATTACGGCTCTTTTCACGCCATCTTGAGGAAATGGAGTTCATTGAGTAAGTACATTATAACTTATTCATTTTTAGTTATTAAATAGTATTCGAAAATTTTTTTATGCAATATTCCACTAGTTAACTGAGTTAATTTGGTTAAATCCATGAATATTTTTATATTTTGATTATTTTCGTGTATTATTTTACAATTCGGTTTATACCATTGATTTGTTGATAGTTAATTCCCATGTATTATTTCAAATTCAATTTGGTTAATGGAATTCGTTAATAGTTTATATAAATTTGATGAAATAAAATTAACTTTTTATTTGGTACAATATGTTAATTATGAAGTGTGAATAAATTATTAAAATTATGAATAAATTATTTTTATATCTCTTTGTATTTTATATTAATTTTAAATAAAGTTTCCTTCTGTTTACCTGCATTTGTTTTGAATTTCAAACGCGTTCAAGTTATTGAATTAGCAATAATGACTTATTAACGTCAGGAGAAAAATAACAAAGCTAATAAAAGAAATACTAAATTATTCTTTCTTAACCATTTTGTATAAAAGTCAATATGTATCGAGCGCTCGAAACAAGGTGCTCAGTTTCAAGACAATTTCGTTTGCTTTTGAAAAAATTATTTCGTTGTTTATATATAAATAACAGCCCTGTTGTATATAATATTCACTAAAGCACATCTCTGTATCTTATAAAAAAAACATTCTAATAAAGGCGTTTGTTTTTGGGGCAATATTGTTTTAGAAAAAAATAGTTAGTCTTATTGTAAATAATATCTCAAAAAGCACTTTATATTAGTTTTCAATTATTTAAAAAAGTTAGTTATAAATTTTGGTTTCATTATTAATATAATTTGAAATATAAATATTGATTTAAGTAGTTTAAATTTTTCCCATGCTTTAATTAACTTATAATTTGCAAGCAAACGGTAACATAAAAAATAGTTTATAAATAACTATTAATCGATGCCTTAACAGTATTGGAATTAAATTTATAGTAATTGCTATATATTGGTTCTTTTAAAGCAAAAAGTTAAATTAAGTCTTGATTGCGGCATGGGGTTTCGTTGTTTATTTTATACTGAGTTATCAAGGATTAGGCGGAAAAAATTTTAGTGAGGGTTAAATTTTTGCCTGGTAGACATGGCTGTTTTATTGGTAAATGCTATTAGTTAGTGATATGATATAGAGGATTAAAACACCAAATTTGATATGAAGGTGCCTAAGGGTATGCTAATGTATGTTAGCCTAGGCGCTCTCTGATATTTCGAAATCGGAGGTCGAATGGTTAGAAGTTTTTAAACATAACTATCTGACAAATGAAGATTTTTTTCTAGATATTTTTTCACGTATATTCTAGAATACCAGTGGGCATTGTTAGTTTTTTCAAAGAGAATTTATTATTGCCATGCATGCTTTTACACGAATTTTTATTGGATACAGAAGTATTTTTATCATAGTTGTACAATTAGGTAAACTGCTTATAGATTTAACACTATCAATTAATAATCACCAAATATATCACAATGACCTTCCTCGTTCTTCCATCAATCTATATGCCAAATTTCCTCGCTTCCGGTTAGATAGTTAAGGAGTCTATAAAGGACAAACACCAACAGACAGACAGACAGTCATTCATTTTCATTGATATATAGATTGCTTAGTTTTATTTAAGTATTATTTATGTCTTAGTGTTAGATTTATGAAATTGATACATTTCCTCATGCATCAGTTATATTTTATGTCTCTTTATATTATGTTTCAGCTGTAGATGTATGACCTATATTTTTATTTTTTATAACCAGTTTTATTTGTTCACTTATTAACTGAACCATCAAATGGACTTTCGTTTATTAGCTTAGTTTGGGTCCGAAATCTTTTAGGCAATGAGTCCGAAGACTATCGACCTGTTCCTTTTTATCAAGTGCTATCATAAGCTCTCTATTGTGGATGGAGTATTATTTTCCGTTTCCCCCCGACTTATTTCTGAAATAACTAACCATAATTGCAGTTTCATTGGTATTTACATCACCGTTATCCTGTATCTATGTTACTATTATGTGGTACAATCCATGTTGAAATTATCAGTACAGTATATGTCTTATAGAAAATAGTCGGCCAAAGCATATATCATAATTGTAAATATGTTATCAAAAATAATTCTGTGATGTAATCAGAAGAGATTGGTAGACAATTGGTTTTCGGTCAAATTTTGGCGACATTTTTGTTGACTCTTAAAGGATTTTAAATGTTTTCTCAGAAATTGATAATTTTTTTTTTTTTTTTTTTTTGCAATAGTATTTCATTTTAAATCTAACAATCGAAGAAATTTTAAAAAAAAAATCATAATCACAAACTTCATGATTAATAATTGAAAATTTCTTCAATGCATTATTTCTATTCAGTTTAGTGTACTGAGAAACAGACAAACCGAAAGCTAATATATATATATCGTAGCGCAAGTATTGTGCTGTTTATGTATCCATTTTTTGTAAGCGTGTCATAAGCTTTTTTTGAATAGAACAAAATTGAATCATAGTTTTTTTTATTTTATTTTACAAATATCGTTTAGTTTTTTTTGTTTATTAATTTGAGTTTTATTAAACAGAATAAAGCAGGATAGTTTCTAGGTTGCAGTACACAAACCATTTAAAATAGTTATGGAGATATCTATTACTTAGTGTTAGGTGATATCGGAGTTTTAAATATGCTATATATTGCCAGGAAGGAAATATAAGTATTTCACACATTAACAATATATTTTTTTAGTTAAATTAATATACATTATTTTTACGTTCATCAATTCATTTTCGTATGGAAAAAATTAATCACACTTCTCAGGATGACACCGTATTCGATAGTAATTGTTATGGAAATCAATCCTGATATTATTGTAATTGATGTTTGTCATTGTCGGCAAGTATTACTATATTATCGTATCCAATATTATTATCTCTATTACTATTGACGTTACTGTATTCGATATTTATTGCAGTTTATTCGGTAATTATCGTTAGCCCTTGTCAAATGAGTTTATTGTAAATAAATAAATATGATAGCATATCAATCGTGGGGATTGGTGAACGAATAGGAGCAGGGGTAAGCCCGACAGTGGAATGATATTATCTATGAAGTTTTAGACATCACAAATCGAGGAATATGCGATTTGAGACATTGAATTTAGAAACAAAATCGAATTAAGAGGGAACGATCTTGATATTATTTAAATAGATTTTAATTATATATTTTAAATACTAGGGGGCTAAACCCCCTGTTCGCTGCCGCTCACCAACCCCGATGATTGCTTCGCAATAATTGTCTTTTCTTGGTAGAAAACAGTTTTCCTACATAAGTTAAAATTATTCACTTAACATACATGTACTAAAAGGAATTCTGTTTGCTTACTCTTGTGCTTCTACTTCCCAAGTCCAAATATTACTATTTATTGGTATTATAAACATTTGGATCTCTTGATGAACGGAAGTGATTTTTCGAAGTAATCATTTTTTAAAATAACATTTATATTCTTATAACATTATATTGTTCAAACAAATTTGATGAGTTCACAACCATAATTTAATATTCTCGCTAATAATAGCAGTACTGGAAAATAAGTTTAAATTAGGGATACAAAAATATTTAAAGAAAAACAATACCTTTACGACTATTATTAATTTTATGCTGATGACAACCAAAACAATATTTAAATGAATGAGGAAAAACTGGATCCTATCACGTGATTTCGCGGCCAATAAAAACTCACGAAATTGCGACACCATCATTAGATTTTTATATATAGTAAGAAACATGCGCTTAAGATATTTTGAAGAAATAATGTTATCGCTGAGAGAAATTATCCTATCTACACTAATTTGAGATCAAAAAATCTGAAGAGATTTTTCATAAATACACGATTCATAAACTATTTTAACAAATTCTAGTAAGTAGATTTTTCAGAATTTCATAAGAACAAAACAGGACCTTTAACTTATAGTCTGATAATTCAAGATCAGGGGGTCTGTCTAGAAGAAATTTGAGTCCGTTAACGGACCCTTCACAAAATATTTTAACTTAAAAACGCACCCTTCACAAAATAACTTATCTTTTAGTAGCAGCAATTGCTGTTTATTTTTTAAAATTAAATTTTTTTATTATAATTTTGCAGTGTTCAGCATAATCTTGTATGTCTTTACAATTTAAAAACTCCTTGATAGAGTTTTTTTGCAATAACGGACCCTATTTGCACAAATTCACAAAAGTGGACCCTGGTTGAAAGAATGAGACTTAATGTTTATTTTATATTCACAAATTACGAGTAATTTTTTCACAATTTTACAAAAACGGACCTTTCACAAAATGTCTGGACAGACCCCTGAAGATATTCACTAAAGCACATCTCTGTATCTAAATATAAAAAAAAGCATTCTAATAAAGGCGCTTGTTTTTGGGGCAATATTGTTTTAGAAAAAAATTGTTAGTGTTATCGTAAATAATATCTCAAAAAGCACTTTATATTAGTTTTCAAATATTTAAAAAAGTTGGTTGTAAATTTTGGTTTCATTATTAATATAATTTGAAATATAAATAGTGATTTAAGTAGTTTAAATTTTTCCCATGCTTTAATTAACTTATAGTATGCAAGCAAAAGTGGACCCTGGTTGAAAGAATGAGACTTAATGTTTATTTTATATTCACAAATTACGAGTAATTTTTTCACAATTTTACAAAAACGGGACTTTTCACAAAATGTCTGGACAGACCCCTGAAGATATTCAATACGGTTAATGTATTCCTTCGCAAGTTTTTAAATGGTTGTTAAAAAAATTAAATTATTCAAAGCTAGAATTAAATGCATTCTTTTTCAAGTTTTACATGATTTTTATTTTCATTACCTTAAAATATAATTTATGGATACCAAAGTTGAAATAGTTTAACAGGGGGAATAACCTTTTAATTAATTAATTAATTTATTTATTTAATTTATTTTTGCTGAAAATTAATTTTGAATTTATTTTTATTATAACTATTAATTCATTTTTTAACTTCTGAAATAACTGTTGAAATAATTCATCATTACTCTGTAGAAAAATTTTATTTCTATTGTTTCCTTTGCTATTAAAAGGTATATCTTTGCAGATGTCACCGATTTTTAACTGATGTCACTAATTGAATTTATTTTGTCAGATTCTCAACTTATAAGAATGAAATGTTTTGTATAGATACTTATAAGAGTTAATTTAATAACTGTTAAATTTATGAAGCTATTAACATAAAACAACCACGTATACCATTGCTTTAACTATACTAGGTAAAAGTTGAATAAGATAATCAGGTTATGATATTTAATTTTTATTAAAACAATTCTTTAATACTTTTTGCAGCCTCATAAGGAGCTTCGCTAACGCAAATTACGCTTAAGTTCTATTTTTAGAATAAAATTAGGTATCCCATATAACCAATGAAAAAGGTGCTTATGATCTTCTGAATAAAACATTTTTGGGATAGCAAATTTAGTTGCCAAAAGTTATCCCAAATCAGCAGGTATTTTTTTCTATTGTTGCTTTCTTCCACATTTAAATTGAGTTTTGACACCAACAAAATGGTTTTTCATTTTCGTTTATAAAACTTTACTTCAAAATTAAGGATCAAAATTAAATTTTATGATTTAATTTAATCTTCAAAAATAGTCACTCATAGATTCTGGTAATTTGTCAATATTTGAAACAATACTATTTTTTATACATACCAGACAATTCAAAATTAGAGAAATTTTTTTTGGTGAGATTTGGCACATCATAAACTCTGAGAATTCTACAGCAACTCATAACCGTAACTGCCATATTACACCATATTATTCAATGGCTCAGGAAAAAGCGCTCGGCTCTCAATGAGGTGACCCAAATTCGAATCCCAGCGATGGCTGGTCGATACGAAACCCACCTCACACCGACCACATTGCTGACGTAAAAATAATCTCAGTGGATCACGGATATTGGGCTAGAGTCCTTTTGCCGTCAGGCTAACTGTGGGAGGTTTTCGTGCTTTTCCTTTCCATATAACGTAAATGTGGGTTAGTTCCCATCAGAAAGACCTCCATTTCAGTATTGGGAGAAGGCAAATTTCTCCCAATACTTGATCCAAGAGTTGCCTCTTCGGGATTGGGTTTAAAATTACGGGGCTGAATTGAACTTAGATATTCGTATTCTCAAAATTGGATCGGCAGTTCAACGTCGTTTATTAAATAAAATATTACACAGCTAGACGCTTCATTATGGACTGGCTGGTCGTGCGTATTTAATCGTACTTTCATTTACTGTGGTTCTTCCAGACAATTTTTTGAAAGCTCCTGTTACTTTTTAAGGGTCGCTATATTAGGTAGGCCAATAAAAGAGCATCCATACTTCTTACTGCGGTTTGAACTTGGGACCTTTCTGACATGAGGTCAGCTCCCTGACCACTATACCCTGGTCGGCGGACTTATAGATTAAAAATAATGAATTAAAAATGTCATCGCTTCAGTATTTTTTAAGAAGATTTTGAGTTGTTCAATTTCGAAATAAAAAATATTTTAAAGAATTTGTTTTTAAAATAAAATATTTTCTGATAAGCCCTTATTTACGATAAATATTTTGTAAAGTGTCCGTTAGTCAAATAGACAAAAAAAAAAAAAAAAAGAAAAAAAGAAAATCGAATCGAATACTTTTTCGGTGCTGTAGTGCTGTCACTATGCTGTAATCGAGCCTAACAGTCTTCAGTCGTTATGGATGCTGAAAGTCTGTATGTGACTTTGGAGTTGACGGTGAAAATTGTTTGTTAGATGTTGATAATATTTATTGTTTTAATTTTTTGCTGTTGTTCTTTATATTGGGTTGTTCGTAGAGTAATTTTTTTATGAAAATAAAAGGCAACTCTCTTTAAGGGAGAAAATATTACATTGAATCATATATTGTCCATTGTGGTCCAATACCTTTTGCCATTTTTCAGGCTGTAGCATGATTAATCGCGCATAAGCTTATGTTTTTTCTTTGCAAAAAACTGATCAAGGTGACTTTTGACCTGCTTATTTAAAGTAAATGTTTTACCGTCTAAAAATTTTTTTTAGAGAACGGAACATTGTTGTAAACAACTCGTTTCTCGTCCCTAGTGATGATGCACTACAAAAATGCATTATTTGCTTGACTTTTCGAAAGCAAATCTCAGACGTCAGCGCAATTGCCTAAATTGCTTTCCGTAAGATCATGAGAAACCCGTATGTCGAGCTTTGAGATTAAAACTTCGACTTTTCAAACTATCATGAATAATCAAACTCCATGAATTTCATGTCTCAGCAATCTCAGGTGCTGTTATTCGAGGGATTGCATCAATTAATGACTTTATTGTGTTTGTGTCTTTATTAGGTTAAACTTGAGTGGTGTATCTTAATCGAAATTTTACAACCAAGTTTTGGCAACACTTACGTACTGCCCATACGTTTTCTCCATATACATCGGATAATTTCTTTCTTGCTTGACCAGCATTTTTAATTTTTCGATAGCAAAAAAGTAAAATAAGCCAAATATTCTGCTTTTCACTTTCTATATTTGAAAGGGCACTAATCAAATAGCAAGCTCACACGCAAGCATTGCTATATCAACTGCCATAATATATAATGATTATGCAACTTAAATTTGGAGACGGTTGTAAAAAAGCATAATTAAGTCCTCTGTTGGGAAATAAAATCTAATATATATAATTCTCTTATGTGGTTCCCAAATTTTGGCTGTATTTCTTTTCCGCCGGTGGCAACGTTTGCTTTGTTTTGTTTACGTTTTGAAAACACCAAAGCATTCTACCTTTTAATGATGTGTTTCTGATCTAATATATATAATTCTCTTACGTGGCTCCCAAATTTTGGCTGAAGTACTTTGTACAACTAAATAAGATTCTTTTCACAACACTTAAATATTTACTTTATTTTCTTCATTTATAGAGAAAACAGTCGGCAAAGAATTCTGTTAGGTTAAAAAACATTTCGCCTAAAAAAAGAACGAATTCTAAAAGAAATAAAAATAAACAACTTAAAAAATAAAAATTCTGTCGCCATAGAATTTTTTGAAAGTTAACTCAGCAACATAAATCAAAATGACATAGAAGCGCAACTAGATCAAAATTAAGATACCTGAGCGCTTGACGTAACAAATCCTTCTATTCTATAAGTGTTTTATCGCCAAATGCTCAAATTAACAATTGTGTTTTTAAAGAAATTCTCTCTCTTTCTACTATTCAGACTACTATTTCATATTGTTTTACAACACATGGCTTTAACACTCTGGTGGGAAAGACTTTAAGACAAAACTTACAACAGTTACTTTTCTCAACAACTGAAATTTAGAATAGTGTGATTAAGAAAAAATACGAACTGTTTGCAATTTCAAATTAATATTGAAATGTACAGGTTTAGAATTTTCTACAGTGAAAAGTTTTCGGAACTTCGGTATTCAAAAAAGTATACAAAAGCTAGACGTTAAGAACGTATCCAATGAACGAGCATTGGATTGCGAAGCAATCCGAAATGAACTGCGAAAGCAGTTCCGGGGGTTGGCGAGCAGGGGGCGAAACCTCCTAGTTACTTTTTAAACAACCAAATATAAATAAAATTTCAGCAACTAAATGCTTAATGCGGAATGTTGCTCTCCGGAAGTTAATTACAAAAAATGTAGCAACAAGTTGAATTATTATTTATTTTTCCTACTTCCATCAAAACGACGCCTTGATATCAGATTTTCAAATTAACAATCAATTTAAAAACATGTTTACAGCTTGCAAAAATCAGAAAACAAAGAAAATAAAATCGAATTTTCTTTCGGGAAAAAAAAATATAAATGGAATTTCTGAAGCTCTTTACAAAGGCTGATTTTTTTTATATTTAATTCTTATCTTTCGGAATTGCGGCGTCGAATAGTAAGAATAATAAAAGACTGTTGTACGTACACTTTCTTTTTTTATCTTTCAGATATGACTTTTATTACATTTAGATTAATTCAACAGTTTAACGAAAGTTGAAGATTTCCTCCCCCAAATCACAGGAAACTGCTAATACGGCTAAACAAAATGTTTACTTGTGATGATTGTAAATAAATAATTTTAGGTCGAAATGCATGCCATTTAAAAGGTGTACAGTGTTTTTTTTTAATAAAGAAAATAAAAGTTTATAATTGAAATAATAATGATAGCGTTATCAATTTCTATAAAATATTGTATCAATTACGGAATCAGAAAAAAGAGGTAAGCTTTTAGCTGTTTAAAGATTTAGTAAAGCTTTTATATTTATTTATTTTAACATTGAACATTTCGTTAAAAAAGACGGTATCGAATTTCAATGTAGTTAAAAAAAAATTTACTAACTTTTATTTATTATGTTTGGTTTCAAAATAAGTTAAATTCATTTTCAAACATTTTATGCTTGAAATCAAACATTCATTGTAACGTAATATTTTTTTAAATTCCTTTTTGGTGGGTGGCATCTTAGATGTTTGAAATTTTAGGATAAGTTTCATCCTAAAATATGCATTTAAATTTATATATACTATCGATGTTTAACTAATTAACAGTTAATTTAACCTTATTTAATTAGTAGATTTACAGTATTTATATTTATATTGTAAATAAATATAAAAATTATTTTTTATAAATTATATCTTGTAATTAAGTTTGTCGTTAAAGAGAGGATAATAAAGGTTTTGTTAATTTTGATTCGTTATTATTAAAAATAGACCATCCCATCTTCAGAGTTCTCCCTAGGAATAAAAGAGGGGTGGGCGCTGCATCTAAGAAAAGGGCACTTAGAGTTTTGAAATAGGCACTAATTTATCGTAAAAATTTATCAAAATGTGTAATATTATGTTATAACTGAATTTGGTCCTCAACAGTTTTTTAAATTACCCTCTTATACTATTTTATGTGTATATTTCTATAAATAATTTTCTATCATTATAAAAATAAGAGGGAAAATTTGTAGTTTATAAAAATAATTAAAGAGACGCTTAAAAGACTATCTCAGTGCAGAAATTATTTTCAAAAAAAGTATAAACTGAAATAAATGATAAATTAATAAGCAACTTGAAAGTTTTTTTCTATAATTTAAACTGAAAATTTTGAGAAAATGAATACATAGAGGTGCATTTTTTTTAAAAAAAGGTATTTATTTAAAAAAAATTCAAAATTTAAAATCATTAAAAATTTATTACCCCCCCCCCCCCTCCACGAAAAAAGAGATACTTAAAAAAATTTAAGGAAGTGAGAGTAGTCCTAAGAAAGTAAATATGAGTAATCAGAATTAAACCTATAAACTCTAATAATTTTACCTGTGAGTGATTATTATTTAAACAGGGAATAGATTTTTTTTTTGGAAATAGAATATGAATAAAAAGCAGTGTTTTGAAGGGATTGCAGCTTATTTTTGCTAAGAGGGTGCATTGCAAGAGGGGATCAGGCAGATCTGGCCGCCCTTCTAAAAACGCTTAGGAAGCAACACGGTTCATCAAATTTTGTTTATTAAATTACATTTAAATATATATATATATATATATATAATTTATTTATTTATTTATTTATTTATTTATTTATTTTATTTTATTTTTTTTTTTTTGCTAAATTTTTTATATTATTGTATCTAAGCTCTAATTTGGGTGTTACATAATATATATGTTACCAGGGGTCTGTCCTGACATTTTGTAAAAGGTCCGTTTTTCGTGAAATTGTGAAAAAATCACTTACATTCTTCCAAGCAGGGTCCGCTTTCATGAATTTGTGCAAATAGGGTCCGGTTATTGCAAAAAACTTTTTCAAGGAGTTTTTAAACTCTAAATAGATACAAGATTATGCTCGGAACTGTAAAGTTATAATAAAAAGATTAAATTTTCAAAAATAAACAGCAATTGCTGCTTCTAAACTAGACATGCAACATACAAATATTTGGTATTTACCCTATACGAGTGCTGCTGAACGCAGAATATTCATTTCGGACGAATGATGGAAGAATCGTCTGCCGAAGACAAAACTAAATTCGTTTACATCCATCTTTCTTGTTTTCTGCCCTGGGAAGGGTTTATTCAATTAACAAAACAATAATGAAGATAAACAAATTTGTGAAGGGTCCGATTAAAAGAAAAATCATTTTGTGAAGGGTCCGCTAACGGACCAAAATTTCTTCTAAACAGATCTCTGGTTACTGACTAAGTATGAATTCTGACAATGAAAGTATGCTATCGAATGCTTAGTCAAAGTATGAAATATATGAATGCAAAGTATGAAATATGAGAATTATTACATACTTTCCCTAGGCATTATATATAATGCCGAGGCATTCTATAGAAAACAAATGCTATTTAGGCAAAGTATATAAATGACGTGCATTCCTACAAAAATAGAAATGTTATTCTGAAAAAGTAATGAGTGTGCAATTAAAAAACTTATTCAAAATCAATGTCTTCTTCCTTATTAAAGAAAACAAAATTTTCATATAAAAAATAAGAAAATTAACCCATGGCATAAAATGGTAGGGTTGATTGATATTTTGAATTACATTTGATGACATTCTTAACGAATCGGATAAGTATTTCATACTTAGCTGGTTTCTCATTTGGCGTACTGTTGAATGCCTTGGAAATGTGTGAAATATGAATCGTTTCATACATTGACGACAAGTTTTAGCCAATACATAGAATGCCGGGTTTCAAACTTTTCCAGTAACATATAAACTAATACATTATTTTTTATTACAATATTCTTTTTTCTATTAATTTATGTACTATAAAAAACATCATAATTATATACATTCTTCTAACTAAAGTTAAAATTTTGAGGGTTGAGAGGTCTTAGAGTTTGATATTGATATTGCACTTCAATCACATTTTCATTTTTGCATAATTTTGCAATTTTAAGCAATTTTTAAAGAGATATTTATTAACCTTTTTTAAAAATATTTGTTTTATCACAATTTTCTGTCTTAAAAACTAAAATAGTACAAAAACTTCATCTAACTTTCAGAAAACTAAAAATTTCTTAATCCCAAATCTAAATTTGATTACATTTTAAATAGATTTTAATAATAATTTACTTATGCACTGCTAAAAAAATTATTTCTTGTTAAATCTGAAATTTAAAAATAAGCTCTTATTTATTCAAAGCACTTATATTTCAAAAACATATGCATATAAAATCGTTGAAGTAAATTTGATGTTTGTCACACGATTTTTTGCGGAGATCATATTGTTTATCAACTTTGTTCCAATTTAAAATTTTTAACATATTTTTATTATTATATTTTGCTTCCGTAATGTTCTAGGGCAGTGATTCTCAACCACCGTGCCGCGGCACTTCTGTGTGCCGCCTAATATTAGAAATGATACAATCAAAATTATAATGCTTTTTTTATTACGAGTAAAGTTTAACTTTACTCGTAATATATGTGTACATATATGTAATATTATATATATTACATATATATATATAATATTAATATATTTTTATAATTTTTCCACGCTTTAACAACATGAACATCTTTGTCGGCGATTGTCTTGTCTCTGACAATCTTAAAATAAGTTAAAATGAGAAGGAAATGTTTAAATTGTCTTTGACACACAATTTAAAAAAATGTTGAATGAGTTATGAAGTTAAAAAATGAATTATTAATTAAGCTAAAGCAAGCTAAATATTAACTTTCAAACGAAAATAAAAGCTGATCATTAAAGTAAGCTATGCAATTAATAAACAATTTAACAAAGGATAACTACCAAAAAAATAAGCTAACAATTAATAATTAGCAAAAGAACTAGTTAATAAAAAATCACAAAAAAATAACTATAGAAAACAAGCTAACAATTAATAACTAGCAAAAAAAATAAATAACTGTTACTAACTGAAAAAAAATTAGTCGAAAGAAATAATTAATCCCTTAAAAAACGGTCTTTTGTAGTACATATTATTTTATTTCACATTGAAAATTATTATCACAATCTATTTAACAAAGTGTATTATATTTAAGTAAACAACTTTTAAACTAATTTTTTTCATTGTGTGCCGTCAAATTTCGAAATCGTTAAAAGTGTGCCACCCCCAAAAGAAGTTGAGAATCACTGTTCTAGGGCATAACTTCTTGAATAAATAACTCCTGGTACCTTTTTTTATAATACTTTCCGATTGTGTTTGGCTTTTGAAAAAAATTGTCTTTTGAACCCTTGCTAGGAAAATCCCTAAATTGCCCAAAAATTAAGTTTAAAACTTCTTACTCGAAAAACGATATTGATTTTGGGTTTGGGTTGTTAAAATTTTACCCAACCCAAATTACCCCGGGTGAACACCTGAAAAAAAAACTGCGTTTTTTTCATAACTGCATTTTATTCTTAACAAATCGACATTAAGTTTATAATGGAATAAAATCGAAACTCTATACAATGATTTATTTAAACTTCTATATATTACTATGCTTTAAAATTTTTAATTAACCTTTTAAAAAACGCGAAGAACTGCTGAGAACTGCTTTTTAGAAACTGCAAATAATGATGTTAAAGTAAAAACAATAAAATGCAGTAATATACTAGGGTATACTCACAAAAATATGAGATGCTAACTGACAATAGAATTAAAACTGTTATTATAACAAGTTACAATGTATAATCTTATTAGAAATTTATTTATAAAACTTTATTTTATTTGCTTGAAAGAATTTCGAAAAATATATTCAACTATCAGGGGTCTGTCCAGACATTTTGTAAAAGGTCCGTTTTTGTAAAAATTGTGAAAAAATTACTCGTAATTTGTGAATATAAAACAAACGTTAAGTCACATTCTTTCAACCAGGGTCCGCTTTTGTGAATTTGTGAAAATAGGGTCCGTTATTGCAAAAAAAAAACTTTTTCAAAGAGTTTTTAAATTGTAAAGACATACAAGATTATGCTCAACATTGTAAAATTATAATTAAAAAAATTAAATTTTAAAAAATAAACAGCAAATGCAGCTTCTAAATTAGCGATGCATACAAATGTTTGTTATTTTAAATTATATTCTATTCGGACGAATAAAGGAAGAAGCGTCTGCACACATTCTTTCTCCCCTCACAAGTCACATTCTTTCAACCAGGGTCCGCATTTGTGAATTTGTGAAAATAGGGTCCGTTATTGCAAAAAAAAAACTTTTTCAAAGAGTTTTTAAATTGTAAAGACATACAAGATTATGCTCAACATTGTAAAATTATAATTAAAAAAATTAAATTTTAAAAAATAAACAGCAAATGCAGCTTCTAAATTAGCGATGCATACAAATGTTTGTTATTTTAAATTATATTCTATTCGGACGAATAAAGGAAGAAGCGTCTGCACACATTCTTTCTCCCCTCACAAGTCACATTCTTTCAACCAGGGTCCGCTTTTGTGAATTTGTGAAAATAGGGTCCGTTATTGCAAAAAAAAAACTTTTTCAAAGAGTTTTTAAATTGTAAAGACATACAAGATTATGCTCAACATTGTAAAATTATAATTAAAAAAATTAAATTTTAAAAAATAAACAGCAAATGCAGCTTCTAAATTAGCGATGCATACAAATGTTTGTTATTTTAAATTATATTCTATTCGGACGAATAAAGGAAGAAGCGTCTGCCGAAGACAAAATTATTTCGTTTACATCTGTCTTTCTCCCCTCCCCCTTCCTGGGAAGGGTTTATTCGATTAACAAAACAATAATGAAGATAAACAAATTTGTGAAGGGTCCGATTAAAAGATAAATTATTTTGTGAAGGGTCCGTTTTTAAGTTAAAATGTTTTGTGAAGGGTCTGTTTTTATGAAAAGATATTTTGTGAAGGGTCCGTTAACGGACCCAAATTTCTTCTAAACCGACCCCTAACTATGTTTGTTAAAAATATGTTGTCTATATGTTGAACATACGTAAATTTCCGATCATTATAGATCCTAAATTTTTAATATTCCTCATTTCTTATTTGGTATTAACTGCTTATAGTTTTAAGTTTTTAAACAGTTTAAAAAGATGTGTTTTTAGAGTTAAGTATATCATTTACAGTAGAAGATTTTCCTGCAATGGTAAATGATTTACAGTGAAACGGATTTACAGTTAACCTTGACGGTAAATAAAATTAGTTTATAGAAGAAAATACTTTTTTTTATAATAAACTTTGCGACCTCTGAGAAGACAAAAAAAAGATGCAAATTAAATAAAAGAATAGAAATATAAAAAATACCAAATTAAATTAAGTAGTATTAAGAAAAATTCCTATCTTGATTAATGAGGGGAGATGTTTTTATTGTTCATTTTTGAAAATACATTTTTTTTTATTTGCTTGACGTTTAACTGTCTTTGCGAAATACAGAATTGTACGTTATTATGGTTATTAACCTTCTGTGTTGATATTAGAAGCGAATAAACATATCTCGATTTCATCGTTAATTCAATACGTTTGAGCTGTGGTGGCCCAGGAAATAGAGTGTTCGCTTCCCAATAAGATGACCCAGGTTCGAATCGCAGCGGTAGCTGGTTGATACGAATTCTACTACTGTCTTGCAACGACCACAGTGTTGACGTAAAATGTTCTATGTGATAGTTGACCGAGCATGGGCTTGAATCCCCTGCCGTCCGGCTAACTGGTGACGGTTTTCTTCTGGGTTGGGTACAAAATTACAAGGCTACGGAATTGAACATAGATAGTCAGATAATTAGATTGAACATAGATAAATTCAGAATTTAGTTGGCTGTTTAAAATAAAATTCAATTCAATAGAACAAAAACTTTAAAAAGAGTTTTTTTCCCCTCAAATTGAAGTCGACAAAATCACGATACCTCTGATTATTTTTAAAATATTATATTTTAATTAGGCTTTTGAATAACACTCGTAAACAAACATTTTTTCGACAAAGTTTTTTTTTCTTTTTTGATCTGAGTTATTTCAGCAAAGTATATTATCTCATCATGAGTTGCGAAACAATGACAAGCAATCCTTAGAAACTTCCCGTATATGAATTTAAGTATATTATTTTGTATTTCATCCGTCGTTGAACAGCTGACCAAGTTTGGGTTTACGACTACTATTGTTCAACTCCGTAGCCATGTAATTTTGAACCAATCCAGAAGACAAGGGAACTCTTGGATCAGTACCCCCAGAGGTGTTGATTTGTTATGGGAACATGGAGGACTTTGCGACTCCACAGATTTAACGTGCATCAGTCCCCATTTACTACACGGGGAGTCTTCGGCCAGCCTGAGATCGAACCCACTTTCTCTTGGACATGGGCCCAGTGTATCAACCAGGCTATCTATCCCGGCCATTAATTAAAGTATATGCTTAATGTGATAAAAAAAAATATAGCGATGATACAGATTAAATTAGAGGTGCGATAAAAAAAATATAGCGATGATACAGATTAAATTAGAGGTGCGATAAAAAAATATAGCGATGATACAGATTAAATTAGAGGTGCAAAGTATCGGCAAAATTCGGAAATTTTATCACCGCTCAGTTGTTGCATTTTTAACAGGAGCCGCTTTTTGCTCCTTTCTAAAAAATTGAATATTAAGTAATTGAATTTTAAGAAATAAAATACAAAATTTGAACGGGTATAACTTAAAAAGCTTCTCTATATAACAGTCTCCTATCAACTCATCCCTCTTGCCTCTGGCAATCAAACAGGTTTTGGTATTCAATGTACTTGCTTTCCTCAATAGTGTGATAAATTTCAGCAGCGTTTGTCTTTTGCTTGAATATTATATTTAGACCGATAATGTGTGCATTTCGGCGAAATGCAAAATAATATACACTATGCAATAATATACACTATCGGAAAAATATACGCTATGCGCAATTGATACTTTATGTATTTTACCAAAAAAATCTTTTAAATGAATTTTTACTATAGGACAAAAGATTTCCTTATTTTAATTTTTTTTTTCTATTTCATTTCTGATAAAACTAAAATATGCTTTCAGCTTATTTATGCTGTATATTTATGGATGCTATTCCGCATTAGGGACCGTATTGTGATAATAGGTGATTTTTATAGTGGTTCCCATTCTTCGTATAGGGTGAATAAAAAATAATTAATAAATCAATAAATACTAAATATAAATAACATTTTAAATCATGCACGAAACTGAAAGATATACTAACGCAATTAATGAAGCTAAAGATATACTAACGCAATTAATGAAGCTAAAGATATACTAACGCAATTAATGAAGCTAAAAAATTTTTTTTATTTTTATTTTATTTGTTTCCCATCCTCCTCGCTTTCCATTATTAAGCTAAATACGCACTTCATACCTTTTGAATAGTTCATAAACATCAAAATAAAGGTTAACTGTATTCAGCATCATGGTACTGTTAAGCATAAAAGATTATGTATTGAACATCAAAACCTGTTTGATTGCTGCTTCTCACTGTGTGTTTTATAAAATTGCACAATATTGATGCAGGTTTAATAGGTACCAAATATATACTGTTAAACTAGACTGAATGCATTTTACCTATATTAATATATTTCTTACCTATTAAAACTGCACCATAATATCAGAAATGCTTATTACCAAATTTAAATAAGCATCAGTGGCGAAATGAACAAAAACACTATTCAAATCTGGCAAGATGTTGAAAAAAAGATTATGTATTGAACATCAAAACCTGTTTGATTGCTATTTAGCAATTTTTAACATTTCTGCTAAACGTTCTGCGAACTAGTAACATTTTCCATATATTTTGTTCTTTAGTGCTTAGTTTTTTTTTTATTCGTTTAGCACCGGTAAACTTTAGGAGGAATACTAATTTGGTGACGTAGTCTGCAAATGCTTCCACGCTCTCACTGTTCATTTCGTTTATCTGACATAATAAATAAATATTAAAGAACGTGCAATAACTCTTTTTTTTTTATAAAGTAATATGAGCTATAAGCTAGCAAACATCAATCATGCAATCTATAAAATATTTTTTTAAAAAAGAAACTGTCTCCAGTTTTATTTGAAACGATGACGAATGCTAAACCAATAGAAAATTTTACTTTACAACTCTTTCCCCCAAAAGAATATAATTTAAGTTTTTCAAACTAATTTTAGGATCGAGGACTTAGTTATCTCTCTCACCCACTCTCTAAATTTTAAGGCGATAGCGCAAATGGTTTTGGAGTTATGAGACAGACACAAACTCTACATTTCATTTTTTACAGGTGCAATAATTTACCGAATACTGTAATAATAAATAATATGTTTGTGTAATAAATAATAGGTAGGTTATAATAGGCAGAGATCTGTTTAGAAGAAATTTGGGTCCGTTAACGGACCCTTCACAAAATATCTTTTCATAAAAACGGACCCTTCACAAAATATTTTAACTTAAAAACGGACCCTTCATAAAATGATTTTTCTTTTAATCGGACCCTTTACAAATTTGTTTATTTTCATTATTGTTTTGTTAATCGAATAAACCCTTCCCAGGGCAGAAAACAAGAAAGATGGATGTAAACGAATTTAGTTTTGTCTTCGGCAGACGATTCTTTCATTATTCGTCCGAAATTAATATTCTGCGTTCAGCAGTATAGGCTAAATACCAAATATTTGTTTGTTGCATCTCTAATTTAGAAGCAGCAATTGCTGTTTATTTTTGAAAATTCAATTTTTTTTATTATTATTTAACAGTGCCGAGCATAATCTTGTATCTATCTACCGGACCCTATTTCCACAAATTCATAAAAGTTAAAAAAATGTGAGTAATTTTTTCACAATTTCACGAAAAACGGACCTGTTGACGGACCACGAAATTGTTGAGTCTTAAATTCAACTATCCTCCTGGCCAAAGGAGAGCTGTTGCAGGATTGCATTTTATTAACACAGATATCGTTCCCTATTTTACTAAAACATTTAAACCTAATTATTTATCATTGCAACTCATTCGCAATTTTTTTTTAAATTCTTATTTATTTATTTATTTTTTTTTGATTATTATAAAATTGCAAAAATGTTTTCCACTAAAGTGATTGTTTAGCAATAGTGCAGAAAGTAAACTCTTGTTTTTCTTTGCAATTAATTAATTCGATTGATTAACCAAAATTGTTTTACTAAGTATCAAAATTTAATTAAATAGACGTACAAATTAATGTAAGGTATCATTTGTAATAGTTTAATAATTCTTAAATATTCACAAACTATCTTGTTATATAAGATGTTTAAATATGTGTGCGTGTCAGGTTTGATATTCTAGTCTTTTCTTATTATGGTATTGCACAGTTTCAACATTTTGTACAAATGTATTTTTTAAAATGCATTTCTTCAATTGGGTGAATTTGAAAAACGTAAGCATCTCCGAGACGAACTTAAAAAAAAATATATATATATATATATATATATAGAAAAATATATTTTAATGTAACATTTACTTAGTAACACATGGTGCATAGCATTTTTAAAATTTGCTTAATTTTAATTTTTGTTATTTAAAAGCTTTTAAAGGTGCTTTTGTCATTGGGTGTTTTTAAAAAGTGCTTAAATTTCCTTTTTCGAAAATGAGATTTTTTTTCTTTACCATGTCGATTTTCGCCGCGCATTATACAAAAGCGTACTTTTCACATTGCTCTTTTCAACCTTTTCACAATTCATTTCGGCGTATGTCGTCGTCCATAACGTATAAAATCGCCAATCATTTTACTCGTTTGATGAAATACTTTCGAGTCCGTTTTGCGTCTATTAGGTTCGTTGAGATTATTGCACTCCTATGTGCAACTCTGCTGCATTTTGCAAGATATTCTCCATTTCAGACTTCATTTTCCACCCTCTAATATCGAACCGAAAAATCTCTTGATCATTTTACAATGGCTAATATAATCAAGAAAAGTGTTCTTTGTCTCGAAACTAGTTATTTTATCACGATCTTGTAAAGTCTGAAAATTATTTTGCATTTTGTTAATGTATACAGTGCTTAAAAATATTTTTTGAGTGCTTAAAAGGTGCTTATTTTTTGTTGAAAGATTTGTCTACGCACCCTGTAATAATGTTCATTCTTTCCCGGGATTAGATCCAAAATTTTATTGGAGTATATTCAGAGTCGGAGTCATGCTCTCAGCTAAGTCCGGAATCGAATTCAACCGATGATTTCACAGTTCAGAGCCATCGTGCATCCTTAGAGATTATACGTGCAAATTCCTCATTCACAAGTGTTTAAAAAAAAAGATCCAATTCAGACGTGATTTATATCCTTAATTATAGCAAATCGCACTTTAACATATTAGGTCAAAAATTCTGAACGTAAAAACTAAAAATATATTTGAATAGGGTACAGAAGAACAAAAAAAAAAAAAAAGCACTCTTTTTTTTAAGAACTTCCTGTTTCAAGGTCGGGAATCTCCGTTTTGCGTGGGATCGCAACTAAGCAAATATTTGGTAAGATACCTCCCCCCTTCTCGCCTCTACCCTCCTTCAAAAGCCACCGGAAAACATAAGTGTGAAGTGTGCTTCAGCACTTGTTGCGCCCATTCATTGTTGTTCGATAAGGCGGGTAAAAAAAGTGTTCTTGAAATCGATATAAGATCTTGATCTTTTTCTTCGAAAGTTGATAGCTAATGACATTGTGCGAAAGAATATGGAATTATGTAATATGAAATCAAAATTGTTTTGGATTACCATTTCTATCATTAAAGGTAATTATAATTCTTTTTTTTTTAAAAAAAAAATAGTTTTGTTTTTTAATTTTTGCTGTGTTTTAAAATGTCTCACGTTACTTTCAAAGGGTTTTAAGGTTTGGGGTGATTAGATTGTTTTAAGTTCTGTAGATTGCGTTTTTAAATGAAATTAGAGGGTGATAATTTAAAAACAACAAGTGCTTTTCCTTTTTACTGTTAAATTCTCTCAAATCATTCTGATTTGTTTCGTTACCATATTTAATAAATTTCAACCACTTCTCACCATTAATTAATAATACTTTCATTTATATTAATCAGCGGTTCCCAGATGGTGTTTCGTGGAATCCTGGGGTTCCTGGAAGAGTTTAAAAGGGTTCCGTGAGTTTATATTCACTGATAAGTCGTGAAACCTGATTATATTTGGATTCTAACCAGTGATTCATAATTTATTTAAATTTAATCTTTTGGTTGCCTTTATGAAATTACCTCAAGTAAAATGCCAATGGAATAGAAATAGCATTTGCATTTTTGAAAAGAAAACAGATTATTTCTAATAACTACATTAAACAAATTATGAAAGTAAAAGCATTTATAAATCTTTGCAGTAGTATTTCGATCCTATTGTGCTTTTCAAATCAAAATATAACTAAATTCTTTAATAAAGAAAAATGTTTTCCCAATAACCATTTGGGAGATTTCTGTATAGTGAACTGTGGCAGAATAATCGCCAAGTTTTGGCAACTTCCGGGCAGCGGCCGGCAAAAAACTTTAAAAAAAATAATAATAAATAAAAAAAAATTTAAAATTTGGAAGTTTAAAATTTATTTGGCACCTTGGTAATTGTAGTTGGCGCGACTGATCACGATACGGAAACATACCGGAGGTCTGTTTAGAAAAAAATTTGGGTCCGTTAACGGACCCTTCACAAAATATCTTTTCATAAAAACGGACCCTTCACAAAATATTTTAACTTAAAAACGGACCCTTCACAAAATGATTTTTCCTTTAATCGGACCCTTCACAAATTTGTTTATATTCATTATTGTTTTGTTAATCGAATAAACCCTTTCCAGGGCAGAAAACAAGAAAGATGGATGTAAACGCATTAAGTTTTGTCTTCGGCAGACGATTCTTTCATTATTCGTCCGAAATTAATATTCTTCGTTCAGCAGTATAGGCTAAATACCAAATATTTGTTTGTTGCATCTCTAATTTAGAAGCAGCAATTGCTGTTTATTTTTGAAAATTCAATTTTTTTTATTATTATTTAACAGTGCCGAGCATAATCTTGTATCTATCTACCGGACCCTATTTCCACAAATTCATAAAAGTTAAAAGAATGTGAGTAATTTTTTCACAATTTCACGAAAAACGGACCTTTCACAAAATGTCTGGACAGACCCCTGCATACCCCATTTTAAGCGTTAATAGCAATTATTTAAAGTTTTCATTTCGAAGTAAACCATAATGCGGCTTATTTTATTCATTTTCACCCCATATATATACGCCGAAAACAAATTCATAATTAGACAAGATATCGCACAAGAACTGCAAGTTTAACTTTCGGACACAAAACCTATTTTAAGATAAAACTAAGAAAAATCATCATTCCCCTAATTAAATATTTTAAGTCTCTTTTTTAGGTTATAACGTTCGCAATTCCCTAAATAAACTAATTTATAAAGCCGGGGTTCCACCAAAAGAAGGTTGATTATTTAAGGTTCCGCATCCGAAAAACAACAAACGCCGAAACCCTATATTTTGGGGATCTAAAATTCACTCCCGTTGAAATAAAGGTATGTGTATTCAGAGAAAGAACGTTTTTGTGCCCAATTTCGTAATTTAAAATATCGTCTGCACTAATTAGTTAGCATATACAGGGGTCTGTTGAGAAGAAATTTGGGTCCGTTAACGGACCCTTCACAAAATATTTTTTCATAAAAACGGACCCTTCACAAAATATTTTAACTTAAAAAACGGACCCTTCACAAAATGATTTTTCTTTTAATCGGACCCTTCACAAATTTGTTTATCTTCATTATTGTTTTGTTAATTGAATAAACCCTTCCCAGGGCAGAAAACAAGAAAGATGGATGTAAACGAATTTAGTTTTGTCTTCCGCAGACGATTCTTCCGTTATTCGTTCGAAATGAATATTCTTCGTTCAGCAGTATGGGCTAAATACCAAATATTTGTATGTTGCATCTCTAATTTAGAAGCAGCAATTGCTGTTTATTTTTGAAAATTTAATTTTTTTAATTATAATTTTACAGTGCTGAGCATAATCTTATGTCTATTTACTATTTAAAAACTCCTTGAAAAAGTTTTTTTTGCAATAACCGGACCCTATTTGCACAAATTCATAAAAGCAGGACCCTGGTTGAAAGAATGTGAGTAATTTTTTCACAATTTCACAAAAACAGGACCTTTCACAAAATATCTGGACAGATCCCTGATATATGAGATCACCCCTTCGAGCTATTAAGATTGAGTCCTAGAACGTAAAGTAGAGTGGTCCGGTTTTTTTTACCGCACTGTTTATGTGTCCAATACTTTATACCAAATAAGTAAATATTTTTTTGTACTATTATTATTTTTGAGAATTAGGGAAAATAGGATTATAAGAAGTGTTTTTCATAAGAAGGCACCGCATCATCAAATTAAATATTTTATTTTTCTTTAATTAAATAAATAATGATGTCTGAATTTATCTCTTCATTGCTGGTAGAGAATTGGTCTCGCATTTCAAGATAGAACGACCTCTTGGTCCTTTTGCTGTTTCTGCTTGGATGTCTTCAATTGATTTTGTAGCATTAAAAGCGGACTTTTTGATTTTATGTATGGTGGCGGGAAAATTCCGATAGATAAACTCATAGTTTTTTTTTCTTTTTCTACATTTAATCAATTTACTATGCAACACTGCTCAACTATTATTTTTTGTGTAGAAACTCTCATATTTAAAAGTTATAATTTATGCATTACTTGTTTATTTTACCCTTTAAGCAATTATGCTATACAAAATTCAGTTCCATTGAAATATTTTGTCTTGTGAATTACTTGATCCATATGTGCATAAATAATTAGAGATAATCAATAATTGTATTATTGTATTTGTAAATATTGTAGAAGATTGCATAATAAATGAATAATGATTCTTTTATTTTATCAAAATATCTTCATTAAAGTAACATTACAATTACATGTCTAAGAAATTTTTAGTAATTCTATAGGAATCTGTATTCAAAATATAGATCCCTATATGTAGAGATGGCACGTTTATTTCATAATGGAAGAAACTCCACAATTAATATTTTTAACTTAATGTTTCTTTCTTTAAAAAAAGAATTTCTTCCATAACGGTAGAAACTCTTTTTTTAAAAAATAAATATTAAGTATTAAATTAAAATTTTAAACAATTTATAATTGCAATCATCTAACTATTTACATGTCATTCAATAAATCATTTTAAGTGAAAATCAAAAAATCGGAAAAAATGATTAACTTAATTTTTTAACCATGATTTTTTATTCACAAATTACTAAATTTTCATTTTTAAATATATGAGTAAATTATATTTGAGCTGAAAATCATCAAAAAATTCAAAAACATTTTCAGTCAAAGATCATAAAAAATAAAACTTACATGTTATCAAATTTAGCTAAGGTTATTTTTACATTTTTATAGCTTTGCACTATTTTGCGCAGGGTATATACTAATCCTTCACAAATTTTTCAATGAAAATTTTACCCAATGCTTTTTAATGCTAATTTGTCACTGAGTAGTTTTTTTTCAAAAACAAGCCGAAAGAAACTGATTTACTGCTAAATTCGTTCTGCAAAATTATGAGTTGATTTTCCATAATTGCATAAAAGTAAAAAAAGTTTAAAGTAAAAATAGATCCCAAAATATTATTATTTGTTTTGTTTTAGTCCTGTATAAAAGAAAACTTCAATCTTTTTATTTTATTTTAAAACCGTCGTTGAACAGCTGACCCAATTTTGGGTTTATGACTGCTAATGTTCAACTCCAGTAGCCTTGTAATTATGAACCAATCCTGAGGACAAGGAAACTCCTGTATCAATACCCCCAGAAGTGTGATTTGTAAAGGGAACATGGAGGACTTTGTGACTCGACAGATTTAACGTGCACCAGTCACAATTTACTACACACGGGGAGTCTTCGGCCGACGGGGCTCAGCAAGAATAAAACATTGAAATATTTAAAAAGAGAAATTTTATTTATGAAATAAAAGCTTTAACCACATAATTCAGCACCTTATAAGAAAAAATTAACATTTGTTACAGAATATTGAACCCATTTGACCAATATGAACCGTCTTTTTATAAAGGATGTTCTTTTTCTCCAAAAGGAATAAAAGCGGTATCCCAAATGTTTCATTATTAAGATTTATTTTGACTAAACAAGATAGTTTTGTCTTTCCTTAATATGTTATTAATATAAATAATTTTATTTCGCTCTATTATATTTTTTCTATTAATACCCTGATCAATACTCCCAGAAGTATGATTTATAAAGGGAACATGGAGGACTTTGTGACTCAACAGATTTAACGTGCATCAGTCACCATTACCGACTGGCGGGGATCGAACCCTCAACCTCTTGTACATGGGCCCAGTGCCCTATCAACCAGGTTATCCCAGCCCTAAACTTCAATCTTGACATAAATTAGTCTTCAGCCATGTAAATTTAACTATACAGTTTAAATTAGTAAAGATTCTTTTGAATCCAGCTAGCTTTATGAAACCAGCTAACTTGAAAAAATGTTGCTTTCAGGAAACGCTTTTGAAGTTCTGAACGATAGCAATAAACTATGAGGAGCTACTAAATATTTAATAACAAGAAACTGAATAGTTATGGTATTACTTGATTAAAAACTTCATTCGCTTCAAAAATATACATATTGGAAATAACAGTCGACATGTTTCAAGCGTTCAAAAATAGGCACCCTTTCTCTAGACTTGCTTTACACCTTACATGAATGAGAGAAAACAAACGAAAAATGAAAGAAATAAAGACGAGAAACAAAACTAGAAAAACCACAGAAGCCGAGAAAGTCGAACCAGGTAAAAATGCATTCCCACGCTCTGTGGAGAGGTGGTGAGGAACTAATGTCGTTAATAAAGGAATCCGCATTCATATGAATAAAACAAGAAACAAAGCTAGAGAAACCACAGTATCTAAAGTGTAAATTAGTAAAATTTAGACTTACGGAAAACGATAAATGTGTCTTATCAAGTATACGAGAAATCAATTGCTGCACATAGTTGGAATATTGGGCATGAATTAAATTTTGACAGTGCCAAAATTATTTCTACCCCAACCACACGAGCTTAACTTGATGCTCTGGAATCTTGTCTTATTGATATGAATGCCATTCACCATGTTAAACGACATTAATTCCTGAGCCACTTGCGTTTTACCTCGATTCGCGATCGCCTCTCACATCCATTGTAGTTTTTCTTGTTCTGGTTTTTATCTCTAGGCTTGTTATTTTTTATAGTTTTATTTATTCATATGAATGCCAATTCCAATTTTCGTTTTCAGCTTTATGTTTTTTATTTCAAATCACTTCTGTTTCTTCTCATTTACGTCTGGCAAATCTGGAAAATGGGCGTTTGTTTTGGAACGCTTAAATATGTCGACTGTTATTTCCAATTTATATATTTTTGAAGCGATTATTGGAAGTTTTTAAAACAAAGAATATGAAGAACTACGTTTTGGTATCTTCCTTGCTTTTAACCTTTTGCTTACGGCTGGTATAACAGGTGGACCATAACGGGGGATAATATATATATCCGTTGTACATTAATAGTTAACTAATTTTATTTTTTTCACTCCAAGGTTTGTCCACCTGAAATGAATATATTATATATATATATACCCGTTGTGCATTAATTGTTAACTAATTTTAATTTTTTCACTCCAAGGTTTGTCCACCTGAAATGAATGTATTATGTATATATATACCCGTTGTGCATTAATTGTTAACTAATTTTATTTTTTTTTCTCTCCAAGGTTTGTCCACCTGAAATGAAGCCTCGTCCCAAACCAAAGCCACGGCCGGAATTCTTCATCTACTTCCTCCTTTTCACCATCGTTCACTTCAGCTGTGGTCTTTGCAGAGACATCCGGTATTATCACTTATCATCATCACTTCCAGAAGATCTCAAAATCATGGAAGAACAACAAAAACAGAAAATCTCTCCAGAATCATTCCTTATCGGTCGAAAGGACTCATTAGGTGACGCAGATTACGCCTCTGAAGCACCCCGTCCAGACAGTGATCACGGCGTCACAGACTATGACGAATATCTCGATACTCGAGACGATAGCGTACTACCATCGAGTGACGTCGTCGCTGAAGTGGCCGCGACGTCACCTGGTGCAGGATATACCCAAACCAAAGCGTCTCCAGCGATGGATGAGAGTCAAGTGTGGTCTCTCATTGATGAAGTTGTCGCCAAACGGAACCGGATACGACGTCAGAGTCCCTCATCAGACTCTCCTCCTCAATGGCGTCGTAAACATAAGCGGCGGCATCGACTGCTTTTGAAGTCCAGGAAGCACTCGAATAGTTCACAAGAGGGCGGACGAAAGGGCAGGAAGCAACACAGGAGCTCAATTCTCAAATCTGATAGTGAGGCGCACATAATCACTAGTGCTAGTGAGGTGAAAAAAGACTGGTGCCGCACTATACCTTTTACTCACAAAGTGACTGCACCGCGGTGCAAGCCAAAGGTTATCAACAATAACTTCTGCTACGGACAGTGCAATTCTTTTTTTATACCTCAGCAAAGGACTTCTGAAGGAGTTGCGTTCCAATCTTACTCTAACTGTAAACCGGATCGTTTAAGGTGGTCTAATGTCACACTCGATTGTCCCGATCTGATCCCACCTGTTGTACAAAAGACAGTACTGATCGTCGATTCTTGTAGGTGCATTGCTATGGACGAGCCCAACGACGAACTGTTGAACAAAAACATTAGGCATCACACGAGACATTTCAAAGGGCGATCCAAAAAACGTACATGATTGGAACGCCGCTGCTAAAATCATAGTTTAAATAGAAACAGAGCAAAATTTAATAGTCGTGAGCTACCCGCATCGTGTTTTATTTTTCGAATATCGGAGAAAATGCCAAGCCTCAACTTTAAATGTTGGAGAACTTTAAATGCAGTTTTTGCATTGAACTTAATGACGAGCTTTTAAAATACAACACTAAAATTGAAAAATTTAAATTACTACGAATGAAATGCAAGCAAATTTTTTTTCAATCATTTGATATTGACTCATTAATGCCCATATTGCAATTCTTCAATAATAATTACATAACTTTATTTAAAACTTTTTGTTCGCTTCAAAAATATACAAATTTGAAATAACAAAAACAGACGCCCATTTTAAAGACTTGCCAGATGTGAATAAGAAAAAAAAAAGGGGGGATTTGAAATATAAAACGTAAATCAACGTTGAATGGAAACGTTGGTAACTTAGCGTTTTATATTTCAAATCACTTCTGTTTAAAATGGGCGTCTTTTTTTGAGCGCTTGATGCATGTCGGCTGTTATTTCAAATTTGTTTATTTTTGGCGAATGATGTTTTTAATAAAGTAATATCTTACCTCTTCAGTTTCTTGGGATTATTTAATTATTTATAGATATTAGTAAAGTTCTTAAAAATCAACTTTGAAATTACAAAAAAGACTTTAACGAATTAAAATAAAATTTAATTGGCAAAAATTTAAATAAGTAACTTAATTAGCTATTTGTTGCAATATTTTCCATTATATTCATATTACATGTTATAGATATAAATAATTAGTCTATTTTTAAATCACATATTTATAGGAAAGAATTAATAAATAACCTATTTTACAGAGAGAAAAAATTTACAAGAGAAAAAGTTCGGAAAATTTTGAAATCATTTTCTAGAAAAATTTAATAAATGAAAAACATTAAAAATAAAAAAGAAATTCAGCACCGGATGAAAAACGTTTCTAGTAAATTGTTTCTATAGACAATAAAATTTGATCAATATCTGGTTAACAACACCAAAAGCATTAGAGAAAAGAATCAATTTCATTATTTTCTTTCTCTTATCACAAATGTTTTATCTTTCTCTTATCTTTTAATCGACCTAAGATTGGGAAAAGAAAAACGGAAATTTTGATTTTTAACACCCATAGTTTATAGTCTACGGGTGACTACAATAGAAAAGCATATCAGTCGTGTGCCTTTGCTTGAAGTTAATAAGTAAATAAGATAAGCTCTTTTTTTTTCTCTTTGTTTTTCTTTTTCTTTCACAAGAAAATGCTTTGTTTGAATCAATCTCTTGTTGATACGACGGCAAAGTGGGCCGATTACGAAGTATCTCGGCGTGCGTCTTTCAGATAATTAAGACTGTGGACAACGGGACAGAAAATAATAAATTCTATTGCTTAGTTAGTTTAATTGATTTGGCAAAAGATAGTTTTTCATTGCACTTCTAAGCGTAAAAGAATCGAAATTAATTGATTTGGCAAAATATAGTTTTTAATTACACTTCTAAACGTAAAAAGAATCGAAAATAATTGATTTGGCAAAAGATAGTTTTTTATTGCACTTCTAAGCGTAAAAGAATCGAAATTAATTGATTTGGCAAAATATAGTTTTTAATTACACTTCTAAACGTAAAAAGAATCGAAAATAATTGATTTGGCAAAAGATAGTTTTTCATTGCACTTCTAAGCGTAAAAGAATCGAAATTAATTGATTTGGCAAAATATAGTTTTTAATTATACTTCTAAACGTAAAAAGAATCGAAAATAATTGATTTGGCAAAAGATAGTTTTTTATTGCACTTCTAAACGTAAAATATTCGAAATTAATTTGGCAAAAGATAGTTTTTTATTGCACTTCTAAACGTAAAATATTCGAAATTAATTAATTTGGCAAAAGATAGTTTTTCATTGCACTTCTAAACGTAAAATATTCGAAATTAATTAATTTGGCAAAAGATAGTTTTTCATTACACTTCTAAGCGTAAAAGAATCGAAAATAATTGATTTGGCAAAAGATAGTTTTTCACTACAGTTCTAAACGTAAAATATTCGAAATTCTATAACGTTCTGGACTATATACATTAATGTATCTCGCGCTAGAATAGGATCCCATATCTAAAACGTTTCATGAAACCCCTATTTTTTTTTTTTTTTTTAAAAATCGCCCGATTTAGCTTCTCTCTATATAAAAAAAAAAAAAATTCTGAAAAAATTAGTTATCCAAGGTTGCTACGGAACAAAAGGTTGTGAAACTTATCGCTTACTAATATTTCAATCCCGTTATTTTGAAATCATGAGTCTTACTAAAAATTTCAGTGCATTTAAAATAATAAAAATCGTAATTGCTAGTTGATTTATTCAGAAACGGTTTTTTTTAATGCCCTTTTGAACGATTATACTCATAAGATCCGAGAAAGAAAGTAATAAAACTTGTTATCTGGTTAACAATATAACGAGTTATATTTATTACTTTCAAAAACTGGTACAAATCATGAGTCTTAATAAATAAATAAATAAAAAAAAACACCTTTTTGAATGATGGCACTCGCAAGATCCTAGAAAGAAAGTAATGAAACTTGCTACTTACAAAAATTTCAATAGACAGCTCGATGTTTATAAATCTTGAGGAAAGAAATTAATTAATAAATTTTGAAATTTTCACTTTTAATTAAATTTGAATTAAAAAAAAAAAAAAACAACCAAAAGTGCGCTGTTTAATAAATTTAGCGGCAATTTTTTTTTCATTCCCCTTTTGAGCGCCAAGTAGTAGGTACTCACAAAATTGAGAAACAGAAGGTAGTGAAACTTGTCAATTCTTATATTTCAGTAAATAGCTCGTTACTTAGGCGATTCTCTTATAAATAATGAGTTAATAAATTAACTTAAAAGGTTTTCACTTGAAAAAATTTTATTTGTGTGACACCTGTTATTGTTAATTAATATCAATATATGTTTTATAAAAAATTAAATTATTTTACTAACTTTTCAATTGCATTTTTTAAAAATCAAAATCTATTTAATTTCAATAATAGTAATAGTATTAATTATAATTTTTTAATCTAACTTTGATTTGAAATATTTTAATGCTTTCCGCTTAATTTTCTATGTCTAAATGATAAACTCTATTTCTTGTTTTAAGTCTTGTAATTTATTATTAATTGATGTAAATTAAAACAAATTGCAAGCCTTATAGCAACCATTAACATGAAAATTTTGTGCTTAACGTTTTTTGTCCGCATTAGATATTACTTTATTAATTAAATATTAAAATTAAATCCATGAGATTCATTTATATAAATTACCAGCCTTACTTAATATGAAAACTTAATGCTCTTGAATTATTATGTTTAATAATAAATATTACGATATTTTATTGCATATTTTTATGTTAATTGTTATAATCTTTTATTATTTATTTAAGATATTTTAAACAATGCAAATTTTTATTACTAATTTGTTTAAAAAATATAAAAACTCAAATTAACTTTTAGAATGGTCTTCATATTTTTGCTTTTGTATTTTGAAATAGATAACTTTCTTTATTTTTTCTACAATAATGTATATTAATATTTTTTTTATTTATTTTATTTTCTAAAACTTAACATAGTATTTATTGAATCCTTTAATTTTTATTTAAAAATGTACACATATTAATACAAGCTTACATTTTAATGTTTAAAAAAAAGTAAAATCTTTTTACATACCATTTTTTATTATCAAATAATAAAATCTTTTCACGTGTTCTCCATTTGATTAATTTCACATTTAAAGTATTCAAATACTTTCATATCGAATGTAAAGGTAGAAACTGCATATAACTAATGAGTAATATTTTTTTTTACTCTATGATAACTGTTTTCAATTATTTTAATATAAACCTTTTTCCATTACTGAATAATTCAATCGAAATTTTAAAAGTGTTCGTATGTGAAGAATATCTCGATGTTTTCAATTATTTTTAATACAAACCTTTTTCCATTACTGAATTATTCAATCGAAACTTTAAAAGTGTTCGTATGTGTAAAATATCTCGATGTTTTCAATTATTTTTAATACAAACCTTTTTCCATTACTGAATTATTCAATCGAAACTTTAAAAGTGTTCGTATGAGTAAAATATCTTGATTTTTTTTTTCAATTATTTTTAATACAAACCTTTTACCATTACTGAATTATTCAATCGAAACTTTAAAAGTGTTCGTACAGTGTAAAATACCTCGAGATTTTCTTATTGTGTTTCATAATATATATTGAAAATGTATATTTTATCATATTCATGGAACTGAAAGAAATTATAATTGCGAGGAAAATTATATGTCTAATAGTTCAAAAAAACTTTTGTTGTATGTTTATATTTGAAAAATTGATTTTGCGTTTTAAAAATCAGCTCAATAACTATATTTTCGGAAATTTTATTTTAGAGACAAAATAAGAAAAAAATCCACGTTGATGTTTTTCCACATTTGTGCGTTATATTTCCTTAATTTTTTTTCTTCATATTTATTTTATGATAGTCTACGAAAATTTTCCTATAATTGTTAAGTTTTCAAGGCTTTTTTTTTTTTTTATCACAAACCAGGTGAAACTTTTGTTGTGTCAAATATTACAGATTTCCCATCAAAAACAATACAGACACCCGTAATTACATTAATATAATTACTCGACCGCATCAGATCATCGGTAATAGTTAAGCGGTATCCACCTAATTTTGTGGTTGAGTCACATATCTTTGAGAAAATAAATCTGTGCATATATATGTACATTACGTAATTTTTTCTGCGATGTAAAATGACTAGAATACTATTTATTATGTATTTTTCGCAGTAAGGGAAAAAAAAATTTTTGATTACAAGTTTGCCAGGTTTGAATGAGAACAATATTCATTGGGCTGATTTTAGGAACGTGAAATTTATTATATACTGTCTACTAAAGTGTATAATCATTGTTTAAAAATATCTTCATCTTAGCATTTCCAAATTAATTTTGTATTACCATTTATTTATATATTTTTGCCATCAAAATTTTAAAAATTTTGGTTTAGGTTGTTATATGAAACAACATTTAAAATGAAAAGGTAACCGTATTTTTACCAGCAATTGTAAATTTAAAAAAAAAAAAATGTCAGTATATGAATCTTTTGATACAGGACCATAGTCAAATAGCATGCTACAGTTATTAATAATAGTTAAATTACTGGAAATTAATAGTCACTGAAAAGGTAAACCATTTTAGGGTAATTATTGCTGTAGGTCTAAGCATTGTCTGTGGAATTATAAAATAGTTTTCGCTTTTTAATAATTGATAAAACAAGGGTCGAACTGAAATAAATATCTCAGACGGTGCACGAGCTGTAATAACTGGATAAGAACTCTTCCAGGCTCTATCCTAGAGGAAACAGACCACATTTTCAAATGATTAACTCATACTTGCACCTGGTCTCTTTCTTAAGAAGAAAAAAAAAGGATATTTAAATACTATGCGAAATATTAAAATGATCACATTTAGACTTTGAAATGTTAGAAGTCAAAAAATAGTAACCTCAATAATTTTCAAATACAAAGGCTTCAAAAGTGTGGAATTTTTTTAAATCGAGTAATCGCTAATAAATTGTTTACGTAATCTATTTTTAATGGATCATTCCAACAATGCTGCTTATGCTACTGTCTTGCAAACACGAGATAAGCTCTCAGGGAGTTAGCTTTCAGTTAGATCCATAGCTCAGTACCTACACAAATGGATAAAATCAGTTACCTTTTCATTAATACTCTGTGATCTTTGTGCTTTCTTTTCATATCCTATTGTATTTGTAAACTTGCTAGTGATCGAGTAATCAATCACCAATTCAAAAATATAGTTTAAAAATAAATTGATGTATAAGAAGATGCCAAATGGTCTATCGTTTTGAAGTGTAAATACCTCATATTTTTGGATGTCTGAAGTTTACGAGTACAAATCTGATTGAATATTTTGATGTAGATCTTTGAAATATATTATGTAAATAGTTGTATAGCTGTAAAATAAAATAAATTATTAATCATCAGTTCAATTGCCTCGATGTTCTTTTTATGTTTTATAACCGGCGTTGAACAACCGATCCAATTTCTGAGTTCACAACTATCAATGTTTAACTACGCAGCCTTGAAGTTTTGTACCCCACCCAGAACACAAGGAAACTATTGCATCAAGTATTTGAACAAACTAGCCCTCGTGGAGGACTTTTTGATGGAAATATCCAGTATTTACATTTCATGGAGTGGAAAAAACAAAAACCTCCCACGGTTTGCCCGACGACAAAGGGATTCTGATCCATAACCCATCTACCACTGAGGCTATTTTGCTTCAGCACTGTGGTCGGTACGAACCAGCTGCCGTTGGGTTTGAACCTCATTGGGAGGTGAACAATCTTACATCCTGAGCCACCACGCCATTTTTTATATTATAACCACCGTTGAGAGCCGCCAACCCAGTTCTAAGTTAACGACTATCAATATTCAACTCCGTCACCTTGTAATTTTAATTCAATTCAGATGACAAGGGAACCTCTGAATCAAGCATTGGGAGAAATTAGACTTTGTTTAGGACTTTCTGATGGAATTAACCCGCATATCCCGACAGAATGGGACTAATCCTTGATCCGTCTACCACTGAGGATATTTATAGACACACTGCCCCAGTAAAAGAAAAAAATTTTTTTCCCCAAAGCAAAGTCGCGTTAAAAATATATATTTTGCCTTTTGGCAACTTTTTCAGTTTATTATTATTGTTACTTGCTGAATCCTTGTTTTTCTTTTAGAAATAAAATTTAAAAACCAATGAATCGGTATTGATCAACATTGCAAAATCATACACGAAATTAGAGGACACAATCATTTAGCATAATTTTATTGCACGAGACCAACTCCTGATAGTCACAATCAACAATTTTCTCCGGTACTTAGCCCACTCGGTAGGCTGTAAAAAACTTATTTCCACAATACTCATTGTAGGTATCGTGATGCGTATATTAATATGTAGAGTACATATTAAAACAGCCCCAATTAGCTTATGAATGAAACACAGATATCGATAGTCAAACTTTATTTTGCAGCAGAGATTGTCGTGCTGATGCAAATTATACTTTAGTAGAAACATATCGGAGCTTCATTGGCGTCGGGCTAATCATCGGAGATTTTCATAATTCTTACCTCTGTTCTGCAACAAAGGCTGATTGAAGGTGAATGTGACTTGGTTCTTTAAACAGGTGTTCTAGGACCGGGATAGCCTGGTTGGTAGGGCGCTGCACTCATGTTCGTGAAAATGGGAGTTCGAATCCAGCCGGCCGAAGACGTAAATGGTGACTGATGCACGTTAAATCTGTCGGGTCACAAAGTCCTCTACGTTCTCATAACAAATCTCTTCAATACCTCTGTGGGTACTGAATTGGAGATAGACCGTTCTGTTTCCGATCAAAATTACGATTTGTGGATGTATGAATGGGTCTGCCCTATAAACGGGTGTGGCAGAAGTCACATTCTTGGCCATAGATGGCACCACTGGAAAACAAGAACAATCGCACCCCTTGCCTTAATGGCCTACGACAACAACCCTTAAATCAATAGATAGTGACATTTGAACGGCCACAAATGTATCAGTTAGCTTTTGTAGACAATGCAAGTTTTTTATCTTCGTAAATAGATATCATCGAAACTGCAAAAAATTTGCTCACGACAAATTGCCGTTCATACGAGGCTTAGTAATCGCGACGAATTAGACCTGCAACAAATTGTACTTGCAATTAATCGTGCTCACGATAAATTGTCGCTGCAACAAATAGTGTCCACAACGAAATGTACTTACGACGAATTGGACCCACGACAAATTGCCGTCACGACGAGTTGTGCCCAGGATGAATTGTCACAGAAACAAATTATGCCCACGGCGAATTGTAACTGCAACGAATCGTGACCACGACGAATTGTTTATGTGTCATTCACCAAGTTTACGAGCGAAAAGCAAGAGTGGTATGGAAGTTATTTTTTTGCATGTAATTATCTTTAGATAAGCAAATTTTATGATGGCGTTAAAATTTTTTTTTGATTCCCTAATAAAGTTCTCGAGATATGGCGAAATACCCAAAAAGTAAAATTAATATTAAGGAGTACAAACGTTGGTTTACTCTCCTGACCAAACTATGGGGATCATATTTCCGAGATTGCGACTAACTCCTATATTAAGAGAGTTAGAAATTCGAATTTCTGACCCTTAAAAGTACGTTTTTGTGTCTAATTTCATAACTAAAGATATCGTCTGCGCCGATTAATTAACATATTTGAAGCCACCCTCTCGCATTATTAAAATTGAGTCCTAAAACGTCAAGATCCGATCGATCTTATGTTCGAAAATTATTCAGTGAGGGCCGTTTATTTCAGGCGTACTGTTCATAAAATGTATGCACAGGGTTGCCGCAGAAAAAAAAAGAACAATATAGTTGCTTTTAGTAGCCTAAAGCATGAAAATATAGTTGCCTAAATAAGAACAAATATACAACTAAAATTTTATTAAATGACTTAAATGTCATATACCATGATCCATTTAGTCATGTTGGTGGAAAATATAATTTTTATATAAATATTAGTGTTCTAGCACTATATTTATATATATATATATATAAAAAAAAGTATATTTTCAGAAAATTAAATACTTTTAATTACTAGAAATCATTCAAAAATATTTTTTCATTAAAAAAACATACTTTTTCTAAAAAATTTTCTGTTCAAACAATATTTGATTTAGCAAACACATACATACACTCATATATATTGTGAAAAGTGACTATTCAAATTCGAAAATCTTGCATCGTAATTTCATATTAAAAATTGGGTTTTTTAAAATCATGCAGAATTTCGTAGCAGTAACTGTTGAAAAGACCATCGACGAACAAAATAAATTTACAATAGAATCTGTACAGATTAAGCGAATTAAAATGTGATGATTCAAATTTGCAATTCAAAATTTGTTATTTTTTATGAAAAAAATTAATTATTGTGTTCAGAAGCTACAGCGGGCCGCAGGTTGTCAATCTGATTTATACTAAAAAAACATTGCTAGGAGCACAGAAAAGTCTCCCAATAATCTCCTTTTCCGGAAAATAGTTGCTTCCTTAGGCTTTTGAGGCAAAGAAAGTTGCCATAGTCGCCTCAGGTTGAAAATAGTTGCAAATAGTGGCATTTTTGTCACCCATGGCAAGCCTGTATGCATGTCCGTATGAATTATGTGAAGCATTTTAAACCATTTTTAAAACTTAGATTCTAATGAAATATAATAGAGGGCTTGTTCTACTTCTATTCCAGCTCTATGATTGAAATCTGCCAGTTCATGTGAAGAAGAAAGTCAAAACCAATTCGATTGTCTGATGAAATTTTAGGGTGTTTTTAATAGAGGCCAATCATTTTCCATTTATTCACTTTTACAGTCAAACAGGTTTGGAGGTTTTCTGTTTTGCCTGTCACTGTAAGGTTAAAATAGCTTTTTTGTTTTTTATCATCTTAAAAATTAATTAGCGATTCTTAATGTGCATATTTTTGCCTTTAGTTTTGTCAAAGATTCTAATGAAGGGCACGTTCATAACTGACATCCTGCATAGTAAAAATTAAAGTTCATAAACCGAAAAATAAAATAAGTTAAAAGTAAAATTAAATAAATATACAATGAATGAAAATTTTTAAATAATTGTTTATTTACTTTTGAAAAATAATATACATAACCATTTCCTTTCTACATAATTTTAGAAAAAGAAAATGTATGCCGAAAGTATTGCAAAAAACGTTTTAAAAAGTTACCTAAATATGTTAAAAGTAGCATTTAAAACAAGCTAGATATTTTAAGTATAATTAATAGGAACACAGACAAACCATTTGATTCCAATGTAAGCTTGACAAAATATATATATATAAATATAGACATTGTTCTTTCATTATTCTCAAGAAAAACTATATCCTGATATAAATAAAATGATCAATGAATCAATTGCAGAATTTAACCCTTTGACGGAGAATTTTTATTAAACACATTTTTCATACTTTTCTCATTATTTTGTATTAATTTAGATCAAAGAAAGAGAAAAATATCATATTTAGCACTTTGATAATTTATGGTTATGAAATAGAGTATAAAACACTGGTGTCTTTTTCTGTGTTAAAGGTAAAATCTTCCACTCACCTAAAAAAGCAATAATTTTTCAAAATTTGCACTTATTTATAGTTCTTTAGATCTAAGAGAAACATTGATATTCCTTTAATTGACAAAAGTAATAATTGATAAATTTTTAAATATGAGTGAAAAAAAATTTCCAGACTGCTTTTGTTCGGAATTTATATTTTAGTATAAATATAATTCACATAATCTAACAGATTTATTTTAGTAACTATTAGACTGTTTTTTATAATTAAAAATTACCAAAATTTATTTTTGCTTGTAATTAGAGCATCAGAAAAAATATACAAAAGGGAAGAGGTGTCCGTTCCGTGTCAAAGGGTTAAAACAAAACTTCTAATAACAACGATATATAGCGATATCTGATAAAATGAACCGTGGTCCCCTTGAATCAGCCAGAAAAATAGCTTTTATTACCATGGAATGTTTAAATACTTATATCACAAAATGAAAAAATTCAAAATCAACAAATAAATGAAGTTATATAATGGAAAATGTTTACATTTCAATACAAAACAGCTCACTAGGTTTGGAATTAAAAAATATTAAAAGAACTTATATTTAAAACTTTAATTATTCAGGAGATCATTATTTATTGGATTATCAAATACTGGAAAATGCAAAAATGAAGTACCATTTGAGCACAATACTCAATATCGACATACATAAAATATTAAAGCAGAAATGTTCTGTAAAGAGAATTGATGAAATGATATGAATAATATTTTTTGCTTAAGAAAAATTACCTAAATTATAAATTGTCTGCTTGAAGCTTTATTCATAAGCAAAAAGTTTTTAATTAGTAAATTAAAAGAAGAAAAAAAATGCTTGTTTTAAAAACATTTTACTCTTGTAAAGCGTTATTTAATACAATAGCATTTAAATTTTTATCAAGTCAATAACAAGAAATTAATTGCATCGCATTATTACAAAAATTTACCTTAACAATTATGTAACATTTCGAAGCTCGATGGGCCACAAAAGAGTATTTCAATTTTAGACCATCAGTTTTCAGCAAAATCAATAGATATAATTTAAGAGCTGTAATGTAAACAAAACAATTAAAATACATTCATAGAGGATAGTCTGACTTTTTTACATTGTACAACATTTTTAAATACACAACATAATGAATTTTAAGATAAAGATACACTGAATAAGATTCTGAAAAATGCATCTTACACCGAATAAGACTATCAAAACTGAATCTAACACAAATCAATCTCCATCAGATCTAATATTAAGTATCACAAATTTAACTATCTATAATCACAGCAATATTGCATCTTTCATTACTACATGTGTAATGTTTTCTATATATCTGCCGTAAGCTAATTGAACAGTACTTCTCTTTTCAAATAGCCACTTAATTATATTCAATATATAATAAGACTTTTATTTCATAAGTGGCGTTGAACATTCGACCCAATTCTGGGGTCACAACTATCAGTGTTCAACTCCGTACCCTTGTAATTTTGATCCCAATCCAGAAGATAGAAAGCTCCTGGATCAGTACCCCCAGAGGTATTCTTTTGTTATGGGAACATAGAGGACTTAGTGACTCAACAGATTTAATATGTATCTATCACCATTTACTATACGGGAAGTCTTCGGCCGGCGCCTGATCTTTTCAACAGTGGGCCTAGTGCCCTATCCTGGATATCCCGGTCCATATTAAGATATTGCCTGTAATAAAATATTGCCTAAAGGCATATAGACAAATCGTAATAAGTCTGTAAAATATCAGGCATGTTAGAAAATACTCAGCTCGTCTCCCGATCAAGTGACCCAGATTCGAATCCCAGCAACGGCTGGTCAATACAAATTCTGCTTATGGCACACATTGACCATAATGCTGACTTAAAAATATACTCAGTGGTAGACGCATAATAGGTTAAAATTTTCTTGTCATACTGATTGAGTGGGGTTTGTGGTTTTCCTCTCCATGTAATGTCAATGCGAGTTATTTATATCTGAAATTCTTCCACAAAGACTATTTGATTCAGGAGTTCCTTTGTCTTCTAAGTTGGGTTCCAAAATTACAAAGCCTCGGTGTCTAATATGAACTGAAAAATAAGCCGGCTGTTCAATACTGATTATAAAATAAAATTAGCCAGGAATAATTGCAAAGAGCTGGATTTTTCAATTAGCCTACAACATATCTATATTTAAAATGGATACAAGTGATATGTTAAGTAAGAAACAAAACAATAGATGAAGCATAATATCTGAGAGCAGAACTTGCAATGCTAAGCAAAATATTTATGTATCATTTATTGAATCTAATAAAACTACAATAAAATATCGACTTTGTGTGTATAGTTACTTTGAAAAGCCACTTGTTTCCCACTGGTTATAAGAATTTAAGGAATTTCAGCACCCAGACTAATTCCTTAAGAAGAAGCAATGTTTTCCGAATTAGGAAACAATTATTTTTTCTTTTGAGTACTTCTCAAAGTCATGGTTTACATAAAATTTGTAAAACAGTAGAATTTCTAGAAGCTTATTCACTTTTAACATTTTCATAGCAATGTGAGAAAATGTAGTTACAATGGAATTCCCTTGCATTTAAAAAACCAGTGGAAGTGACCCTACGCCTAAGCTCAAACACATGCTAATTGTCCCAGCACATCTTAACATAAAAATAAAGAGGCAATATTACAGATTACTTACAATTTTAATATAATTTTGTACTTTTTTAGAAATGCTCAAAATTACAAGGATGTGTGTTACCTTGTTTTAAGATAATTTTTTATTACTATCAAGACTGGAAAAGCTTATCCTTTTCAAAGGCCGGAGGTTTGGAAAGAAAAATTATCATTGCCATCTCAGCTATCAAAGAACAGTGGATAATTTGCAAAAGTTTCTCTACACAGTGGATAATTTGGTGGAATTTTCCCAAAACAAGAAATAATTTGGCAAAATTTTCCCTGAACCGTGGATAATTTGACAAAATGTCCCACAAACAGAGAATAATTTGTCAAAATTTCCTGTTAACACAGTGGAGAGCCTCTTTTTTAGACTGACAAATTGTGATGTTGTATTATATCACAATTGTGTTGTGTAATGCCTAAAAATATAAATGTGAATTTTTAAATATTCCACAAATTTTTTCATATTTTACCATAGCACTTGAATGGTTAAAAAAAAAAAAAAAAAAAAAAAAAAAACTACTTTTTGCATATCCTTAAAAATATACTTTACTTTTCAATTTTAATTTTTGAAAAATTAAATTGGTTGGGATCCCCCAGAATTTGGTAATAGAAAAAGTATTTGGTAGCAACAATAGCACAAAAATAAAAGATAATATGACTTTGAATATTTAAGCTAATTTAGGAAGAAAAAAAATATTTAAAAATTTTTTTAATGTCAAAATCCCAGTTCTAAAACAATTTGGAAACTTCCCCTTTGTTATTGGAATGCCATTATAACTTTGAATACTATTTGAATATTATAAAAAATTTTTATCTTCATTTTACAAAATCATTCTAGTTGCTTTCAAGAAACTTTTTTTCACTTCAATTTATTTACTTATATATTATTATTTAATTTTTGGCTAAATTTGGTTGGGGAAAACACACATACAGCTTATATTTGGAAATACAGGGTAACTTTAAATAATACTTATAATACTTTAAAATGTCATAAATATTACAGAATTTAGATCTTACGAAAATGAAAAAATGTAGATATCACAGATAGGATATGCATTTGTCCTCTTTAACATAAATTTTCAATTGGAATGTCTGAGAAAAAAAAATATTTGTACAAATAAATATGAATCAAGAAACAACTCATATTTTTTTCCACAAATAATTGTTTAAAAATGTAATATAAGTTTCTTTAAAAGAAAAACATTTCAACACAGCTAGCAATCTGATATATAAATTAGGCACTATACAGAGATTGGTAGCTTAATTAGCCTTAAAATTACCTAATGCACACGTATTTGAAAGCATTATTGCCTAACCATATAGTTTAGTTAAAGTAAATTATGTTTTTCAATTAGCAGTAGCTGTATCAATAAAAAATTATTTTATTTTAATTAGTTATTTCTGAAAAATATTGTTAATAGCTATACAGTCGAACTCGTTTATAACGAGCTCGCATTTACCGAGGGAAACGAGAATATTTATTTGGATCAATGTTAAGTTTATGGAATAGAAGTCGCTTTTAACGAGCAAGAACCAGTTTTAGCGAGCAATATTTTTCTGTCTTGCAATCTTTTTTCTCATCTTTCTAGTCTTATCTTTTTTTCAAAATGATAAGAAATGCGCGCGAAATAAAAAAAAAACCGCGAACTGAAACTTAATTGCCCTTATCGCTCTAATCTAAAGCATGGGAAAAGTCATGTGAGAGTAGGCAGTGAGGCATCGATTTCGCGCCTTATAGGCTGGTTTGGGGGGGGGGGGTTAGTTGTCATTAAATTAAGAAAAGTATTTAATTAAATTAATTAATGTAGTTAAAGTAAGTAAGTATTAATTAAATTTTAAGTTAACTCAATCATTTGACCTACTAAGCGCCCCCCCTCTTCTGGTTAAGGACCTGTTTATTACGAGCACTCGGATTTAATGAGTACATGTTACGGTCCCTTTGTACTCGTTATAAACGAGTTCGACTGTACTCTTTTAATTCAATATTGTTGTTTACCTAAATTTTTTTAAAAATGAAATCGCAAAATTTTAAACAAATTTTAAAATTACCAATGATTTTTGAAGAATTGATATATAACTCACAAGATTAAACATAAATGAATAGATATTTATATTTAATATTCTACTATCTGAGTATGAAGATTATACAATCAACAATTGGGACATTGTTATAATTTGAGATATTGCACATTAAATCATCAAACCAAAATTGCAACTACAAATAGGATATTTAAGTTGTTTATAATTAAAACAAACGACGATAATCATTGTTAAACTGTTTACATTATTAAAGAAATTCATTCAAAAAAAAGCTAAGAAATGAAAATATCTTTTGATACTTGGCAGTCACATCAGTAAAATAATTATAAAACATTTCAACAAAATAATGAAGCTAATGACATTGAAAAACAAGTATCACAAAAATTGCAAAATTATACAGTCACAGAAAATAACAAAAACCAATGATAAATATATTAAGTATCATTACACAAATATCAACATATTAAAAAGATTACATGCGTCAAATTATACTGTAAATGGAATATATTTCAGAACTTGATAGTTTATTTAATGCACTAACTGCAACTAAATATAAAACTTTACTTCTTATAGTAAATTGGAATGTATAATAAATTGTTTATGATATTTACTAACAAAAAACATGAATTATATAATAACAATGAACAAAAAAATTAATTTAATTATATTAAATAAATATACAATCAAATTAGGAAATGATAATGTTTTTAAAAAATTAATTTATAATTTATTAATAAGTTTTAAAGATACATTTCAATGTAAATAAATGTATCACACACTTTAAAAACAGAAAAATTTTTATTGCTGAGTCAGTCATTTCATTAAATGCACAAGATTCACATCGAATTCGAAACTTTTTACATCTAATAAATAATTATTTCCTTAAGTTTCTAAATCCAGGACATTTTTCAATGTAAACCAAATAATCTAAAGGTTCAAAACTTATTTTTCACTTCTTCAAAACTTATACAACATATACATATATATTTTTTAGAAAACAAAACAATAAATAAATATTTTGAATACTTTTATTTTAAATGCATAATAAAAGCTGGAAATATATATTCATTTTAATAATGCTATTACTATAAAGAATCTCAATTATTATGGTAATTTTTTTTTCTTCAATTTTATGCAACATAGGTATTTGGGTTGCAAATCCACCCAATGGTTTAGATAGATCAATATTGCGGATATTTAGCTTGCAAGAAAAAACGTTACAATCTTCGAATTTAAACAAAAAAATAATAATTATGTTCAACCCAATAATAAATACTAAAATGTGCTTACTGACTTCTTATAAAGTGAACATTTAAAAAAAAAAAAAAAAACAATTTTTCCTTAAACCAATTACAATTTCATAGTCATATATTTCTATAACAATAATAAATGAAATATATTTCAAAACATGAATTTAAACTAGAAATACATTTAAAAGCTACGATAAGAATCTTAAGCAACTGAATGGTAAAAAATATAATGTTTTCTAATACTTTATGAAAAATCACATACTGTTGCCAAACCAAATTTACATTTTATATTTCTAACAATCATAAGAAAATGGTGTGTAGTGATAAAACTTATTACGAAAATAAGGCTATTTTTATTGAGCTGGTATTTAGGAAAAAATAAAATATGCTTATTATACATAAATAGTAATTTCTGCCATTGAAATAAAGACACTGCGAGTTGCTAGTTGAAAATATTGACAACATACATAGGCACTTGAATGATAGGAATATCTACAAGATTTTAAAAGCTGCTACGTATCGGTGGTTAAGTCTTTTAAGAGCATCCCCTTCTTTGCTAACTTTGCTTTCTGAAAGAGAGTAAAACACATCATAGTCATTACAATAGTATACATCTAGTGCAGAATTTTAAAAATTCTGTTTTAGTGCATGTCCAGTTTTCTAATTAGGCTGATTTTGCAATCTAAATTAAGAGCTGAATGTATTAAAATGATTTTGAATAAATAAGAATTACACTAGGGAAAAATTTTTTTTGTTGCATGTATACAAATACTTCATCTCGCCTAATTTGGGTGTGGGGATTTCTAATCTAAAATTAGTATTAATAAGCAACAGATTTTTCTTTTCTTTTAAAATGACATTTTTAGTCCATTTTTGTTAAAATGTATAAATTTAGAGAGATTGTATATAACAGGGGTTGCATTGAAACCCATGCTTGAAAATGTTGTTGTATGGCTAGGGCGCTTCTCCATTATGACCTGTTCTGAAGAAAACGAAGAAACAGTTCGTAATATGAAAGCACTCAGAACGACATACAGCAACACTTCCAGGGATGTGTTCCTATGCCATTTCACTCCCGATGATGTGCCCTAACTGCCTTAGAAGTTTGTCGCAACATTTATACGACCTCTTTCTATATATGTTGTTTTTAAACATGCATATTTTGACAAAAAACACAATATGCTATTTAAAAAAAAATTCTAGCTTGGAGAGAGGAATTGATTGCAATGATAAAACAAATTGTTATATCTGTATATATAAAAGGCAAAGTCCTTCCTCACTCATCCTTAATCCTCCCATGAAGTTAGAAAGTTTAAATTTAAAACATTTTATTCTTTATTCTATAAATAGAAAAACTAAAAAAAATTATTTTGATACATTGAAATCATTGGGGGGTTAGTAGGGATAATTCGACTAATTAAATAATGCTAAACAACGTTTTTTTCCAAAATAGAAGTCTCAGATTCAAATGTGTTCTTTTATGGTATTGAAAACAAACTAAAAAAAATTCATTTTCATATTTTAAAATTATCGGGGTAACTGGGGGTTGTTAGACTAATTAAAAGCCATGCAAAATAACATGTTTTTAACAACATAGAAGTCACAAATTTAGATCATGTGTTCTTCATGGGATAAATTGAAAGACTAAAAAAAGATTAATTTCGATATTTTGCAATTATTGAGGCAATTAAGAAGTAAGGAAAATGCAGGTAAAAAACAATGCAGAACCATGAAGTTGTGAGTCTGTATAGGTGAATCAGCTGGTTCCAACAGACAGCTAGAATTAAATAACTTCTAACTTAACTAATTTGTATTATTTTTACATTGGACAAAATTTTGTTGATTAATAATAAATGAAGAGCTCAGTGGATTTAAATAAACTTGTGTAAATTCGCATTAAAGTTTGCCTACTGACAATATTAAATATTTTCTATCTTTAACTAGGATTATTTTGCATTGAACTAAATTTCTAAGATCCTAAACTTAATTAACTTGCTTATATTTATAACGAAATAAATGATTGCTTACATTTATAAAGGAAAAGATGTATGGATCTCTATAAACTGGAGAAAATTAGTTTTAAAGCGTATACCTTAATAATATTAAAGAAAAATTACACATAATTTTTATTCTGAAAAAATCTAAAAATTATCGACAATCAGTAAAACTATTCACACCATAGACTTTAAACTCTAGGCATCTTAAATTGTTGTCAAAAGAGTGGATTTCTCAGATTGTTAGTGACCAAATGTACTTGGAACATTTATCCACTCCAAAAATACTGAAAAATTATAACTTAGTATCTTTTACCAATGAAATTTTCAATGTTAAAAGGATTGGTAATGAATAAATAAATTCTATTATAAGCAAAACTGAAGTAAGATATTCCCTATAAAAATATCTTTTTCTTTCGAAAATGTCATTTACAACCTTTTTTTACAAAGCTTTATAAATATCAGTTATACATTTAATTTTATGAAAAAAAATTTCAAGTAACTTTTCTAAAAATATATACATAAAAAAATATCAAAATTGAAAATTAAAACTTACCAATCCTAGAGGTTTATCTTTCACTTTCACAGCTGTTGATCTCCTTTCTTCTTGCTTTTCTTGAAGCTTCTTTCTTGCTGCTTCAAGTCTAAAATAATTACTTTAAATTAGTGATCAGAATCTTTGAAAGTGTCAAGTGAAATCATGCCATTTGAAACTATTTCAGTTTATTATTATAGGCAATTTTAACCATTAAAGTTAGAATTTTGATGATGCATTCATTTGTCTCTCAATAACCAAATCTTCCTGTAGTGAATTTCTGTCTTCAAAGGTTGGTTGTCTCTTTAAAAAAAAATTCCAGAGGTTTTTTGTTCAAATTTTCATAATTTTTTAAAAATTTATTTTGAAATTTCATAATTTTTACATTCATTGGGAATATTGTGCAAGACTGTATTCTTAGCTCACTCTTAAAGTGCGAAATATTTTATGATATAACATCACAAAGAAAAAAGTTGATAAAAAATAAAATAAACATAAAAATACACAGAAATACTTATTTTTTTTCTAAATTTATAAATTATCACCAATTGTCAGCATTTTATTTACATCATAAAAATTAATGATGCAACTTTGTTCTTCCAGTATGACAGTTCTTTTTTATATAAGCATTTATTTCAAATTTTATAAGAAAAAGTATATTGATAACTCAGCATACGCATATCGATACAATTGTATTTAAATTTAGGAATGAAAAAATGCTTCAGATTGAGCGTTTTGTTTAATTATAAAGAAATATCTCCAATTTTAAGAAAAATTTTTGTGCTTATAAGGGCATTTTTTATTTTTCTAAGTGCATTTTCAAATTATTAAAATATGACCTCTATCAATTTCATTTTCTGCAACACTAAGTTGAATCTTTTTATAACATAACTTTGCTGAAGTTGAAAATGGCTCAGGATATACGTTTTGCTGAACCATACCAACATGATAAATTTAAAAGAACTTTTTTCAATTCTTCAAGTCATTTTTTACTATTTTTAAGGACACTTTCCGATATTTTTAAGGACATTTCCAGATAATTAAAATATGAACTCTATCAATTTCATTTCCTAAAATGCTATGTTGAAACATGGCACAAGATATCCTGGTTTGAATTGAGCTATACCACATGATAACTCAGTTAAATTTGCACTATAATATATTCAAATCTATAAATGATTACAAAAATCCTAAAATTTAAATGTCAGATCCCAGGGTATTTTATTAGATACACAATAAAGTTAAATATAAATCACTTTTTCAACAACACAGAAAAATGAAATTTAATATTTATCACACGAGTAATTCAACTTTGAGCATCAAGCCAAATGCATTCTTCTGACAAAAACTTCTCTCTTCATGTTAATAAATGGGAACGTAATTGTTAGCTGGACAAATTTACCCATATTTGTAATGTTCAAAGAATTTAATTCTTTAATCTACTGGGTGTCTCTAAATAATTGTTGGGGCTTTATGCAGAAATTTTGATTAGCTATATATATACATACATATTTATTGACACTGATATAAATACTGACGAATAAATAAAAAAATAAATATAAAACAATTCAGGAAATCAACATATAAAGCAAATAAAATTGTTTTATGTTTTTTTTTTTTTTTAAATTTAGGAAAAAATATCATTTGAAAGGCATCAAGAAAAATTAATCATTTGGATACATTGAGTCAACTTTAAATGACATAACAGGCTCAAAATAGCAAAAACACACAACACCATAAACTGAACTTGGAAAAAAAAAAAAAAAAAAGCACAAATAATTCAAATTATGTAAGCTATAAACATACTCCACTTTGGCTTTTCTGTGCATTTCTTTTTTCCAAATATCTTTAAAGTCATTACAAAAAGATTTCCAGTAACTGAAGAATTCTTGAGGCCATTCTGATGGGTTGCCAGATTTCGCTTTCCAGCTGAAGAAAAGCATCGTCTCATTGAACCTACACATAAAAATAATATAATAAATTTTTTGATAAAAATGAATATTTTAAAACTTATTTTTCACTCATTTCACATTCTTTTTTTATGACAACAAAGTAATAAAATCATTGCATAAATAAAATTTTAAAACATACTTTAAAAAAAATTGTTATACATACTTATTTTTACATTCTTCAAGATTTTCTTCTTGTTCTTTATGCTCGGCATAAGCTGAAAAAAAGGTAGGATAAATTATGGAAAGTAATATAAAAGAATGCAGAGCTTGTGGAGCTGTATTTGTTGATTATTTTGTTAACTCTTAAATTATAATAGCACTGCATTATCATGGTGCAAACTTCTCCCCATATTATAGTTCACTTTTCAAAAATTGCTTTACCTAAACAGTGCAAATCACTAAAATATTAAATTAATCATATATATAAAATTCTACACAATTTATTAGCATTTTGCAGAACTTAATAAGTTGGTGGGTATTAGTAATGCAGAATATCATAGCAATACAATTTTGAATAATACCTTAATTTTTTTGTAATGTTTTGATTGTCAACAGTCTGTCATCTTAAAAAAGCAGCAGTATTTTAAAACTTTTAGCAACATTTCAAATATGGTTTTAAAATATAATAGAAAGAATTAAATATTGTTAGAAGGAAACGTAATTTAATGCATATTTGTACTCAATTATGACGCCCGGTGGCTGAGCGGTAGCGCTTCCCGCTGTCGTGCCACAGGTCCCTGGTTCGATCCTCGGGCCGGGCAAGGTCGACTCAGCCTTTCATCTCTTCAGTGGGTCGATAAATGAGTACCAAGCATGCTTGGGAACTAAACACTGGGAGTTCCGCGTTCGGCTGACCTTCTGATCGGAACATCTGCTCCTGCACCCCAGAGCCTCAAGGTCAAGAAAACTGAGATGGGCACAGTCGGCCTTGGCCCTCTATAGGCTGTCGCGCCACTGAGTTTAGTGTACTCAATTATAATAGTCATTTCTTAAAATTTATGAAAGAAAAATTCTTGTCTCCGTAAACACAAATTCACATTTTGAGAACAAAATAAAAAACTTCTAAACTGATGCAAGATATTAATCTAAAAAAATTTAATAAAAGTAGACTGCTTTCTCTATATTTTGTATAATCAGTGCCAGATTACCCATTAGGCCAGACTAGACTATGGCCTGGGGCCCCCTTAAAATGGATTTTTTGAAAATAAATTTTAAAAAATTAAGAAAAATAATGATTTAAAAAAAAATTCAATTTCAAATATATATTAATAAAATACGATAATTTTTTTTAATATAATTTTAATAATATTTATTTATTCTTTCTTAAATGAAAAGATATAGAAATACTTTTATATTTGAATAAAAAAAAAAAATTTAATCTAAGGGCCCCAAAATTTTGAATGGCCTAGGGCCTCGCATACACCTAATCCGGCTCTGTGTATAATGGTATGAATATTACACACATCAGTTGGCCCAATAAAATTCATTTAGCTATTGTGCTGAAGCAAATTTTGACAAATCACAGAGTGGTTTCTGTTCATGTGTCTTCTTCCTATTTTTATGTTGTTGTTTGTTTCGATAACTAAGGCGGCCATGATTGTTGTGAGATAACGTTTTTCTTCTCATGAGAAATTTTTAGTAGTTAAATTTTAAGATTAGATTTTTTTTTCTTTAAAAAAAAAAACATTAAGGAAAATATTGTAGAGTCATGGAGGTTTAGGGGACTTGTTTCCCAATGAAGTGACAAAGGGTTTGAATCCCGGCATTGGCTGGTTGAAACGAGATATGCTCATAGCCACCATAGTGCTGACATAATATATCTTCAGTGGCAGATGGATCATGCTGTCTGGCTAACCATTGGAGGTTTTTCTCTCCATGAAACGCAAACGGGGGTTGCTATCAACAGAAAACTATCCATGAAGGCAAGTTTGTCCTAATGCCAGATGGAGGAGTCCCCTTATATTCTAGTTTAGGTTTAAAAATACAAGGTTAGGCTGATAAGCATTGATAATCGTTAGCTCAGAATTTCGTCGGCTGTTCAACTCCGGTTATAAAATAAAATATAAGCTTATGAAATACGGCTGTTTTAATAATTACCATTTATTATTTTTGCAATGCAAATGATCAAATTCCCGTTGTTCGATCTACACTAGCCTGGTGCACCTTGAACTGTTTTTAGGTTGAGTGCCACTGCTCGCTATACGTTTGCCCAGTTTACCCTACACTAATGTTTTTATCAAAAGTTGGCAGAATAACAGTGGAAATATTTTGCCAAATATCAATGCAATGGCCACTGCCTTTCCTTTGAATAAAGCACAGAAATGTATGTTATTAATGTTAGTTATTAGATAAATAAATTTTAAATGCAAATAATAACAACATAATGTTAAAGAATCATCAAATACTTTCATTATCCACCTTTTGTGAGAAATTCATCCATTTTATCTTTAAAAGGCTGTTGATGTTCTTCATCTGATGAATTTAATACTTTCTGAACTTTGGCCTCACAACCTATCAGCAGAACAAGAGAAACATTTAAAGTAAAAATTTAGTCATATTTATTATTCATGCAAATAACTACGTCACAAAATGAAATTTCAGTTTTAAAACCATTTCACACTTGCTATTTCTTAAAGCAACACAACTTTGGAAAATTCTCTTCAAGCCTTTTTTTTTTTTTTAACTTTAAGGCTGGTTCCTTTTTAAAATTTTAACTTACAAGGTACAAGACAAGGAGTAAGCTAAGGCATTTTTAGTAACTTTTATTACTTGAAAAAACTGAATTAAAACTTAAAGAATGGATAGGAGGATCATATAAGATAATATTATAACTATCAATTTCATAATACAGTCAGACCTCGATATAAGGTCATCCGCATATAAGGTCATTTTTCCGAAGTCCCGGCTCACTCAATAGGAATTCTTTGTTACAGACTATCGGATATATGGTCAAGTTTTAAAAATCATTATCGCTTATAAGGTCATTTTTATCTGTGGTGAGAGTAGCTCTTTTCTAACAAAAGCCTATTTAACTTCCTTACAAGGCTATTACCCCTCTCGAGTTCAGGGAAATAGTTGCAGCCAACGAATAAGCTACAATTTCTGAAATTGTTTCCCAAGTTGTGGACAGTGAGGACAATGACAGTGATCCTGAGACTGTAACCCAAGTGGAAGCCTTCAATGCAATAAATCTCATACGAAATTTTTTTACAAACCATGAGGTAGCTGAGGAACATTTTGAGAAGTTACAAAATCTAGAAAACATTGTTCGAAAAATGAAACCAAAAACGAGACAGACCAACATAAATGATTACATATTTTAAATAAGGTAAGATGTAATGTATGTATGTAAACTTTGAGGAAATTTGTAAACAGCTTTATTTTAGATAAAAAAATTTTTTTAAAAATCTGACTTTCCTTAATTCTTTACTAATTTTGTTAAAATTTATTGACCTAAATATTTAATTTATGGCCGATCATTTTCGTTTGTATTACCATTTTTAAAAAATCATAATGTGTACTATTTGCTGCTTAGTTACGAACTGCTAATGAATTGGTTAAAAGGTCACCCCGCTTATAAGGTGACTTTTGATATGTCCCTTAGGGTGACCTTATAATGAGGTTTGACTGTATTTACTTAAAGAGTTAAAAAAAAAGATTAAATTCTAGAAAATAGAGAAATCCAACTTTTTAAGTAAGCAAATTATTAAGATTTAAATAAAATGTTCTAATAACAAAATTTTGTTTGCAATGGAAAATATTATATAGCATTATATTGACAGTATTTTAATGGCAGATTGAGAGGGAGGCAGAAGTGAGGATCATCATCTCAGTAGCATTCTTAGTGCGCCAGATCAAATGGTGAAATGTTTTCAAAAGTAGGTTATGTTGAACTATTTCTTTTGTGTTTTTGTTTAGGATAAATTTTTTTCTCTTTATTTTTAGAATAACTCTTTGAAATTTTAATGGAAATTTTTTTTTAATTGAAAATAGTTAAACCAAATACTTCTTTAACAATTAAAAGAGTATGCAAGGTTAGCAATAATGTGTTTACTATTTAAGTAAATTTCGGTTAATAAAAAAGTAGATTTAATCACAATATACGTCAAAAAACAATATAATTTAAAAAGCTCATTAGATGTGAAAATTCTTAGATAAAATTCCTTCATGAATTTTTTTTTATAAAAGAAAAGTGGATTCTTTGTCAATTCCTTTCATCACTGCTCTCCCCCAATTGAATCTGTTCTAATAGTATTTTTTAGTATAACTAATTTTAAGGGAAATAAATTCATATGAAATATACATCCCAAAACTAATTATCCAATTGGTGCTATTTACACAATCCAGTTGAATCCTACGTGGTGGAAATAGAAATAGTACTTTATTTACATCATATTAGAGTTGCACAATCGGCTATTGATGGCAGTCTAGTAAACATCCCTTAGGATAATCAGAGTACATGCCACCACAATTTTGGCCCTCAGCAGAGGAGATGGTTTTCAACTATGATAGCTCGATGACCTATGTGCGAAGTTATGACAGCCTGATCAATGTGGCCACTCTTCGACTCATGGACTACTGTCAGCCATACTTGACTTAGATAATCTACTGGGAACTGTGTCTTATGATCAGACCACTGTGGGACACAGCAGTGGAAAGAGATTTTTAGTTTTAGGAAATGAAGAGGCAAATATTATATTTCATATTTTATTTGTGCAGAACTATTAAAAATATTGAAGATTTTAAACAATTTTTACCAAATAAAGAGCCATGATGTCACATGTAAATTCTGAACTGGATTGTTTAAAAAGTACACAGAGAAGTAATTGTTTACAGTTTGAAAATTGAAACCATTAAGAGCCCACTCCCCTGGCACGATTAATATTTGAAACTATTTGAATAAGTTTGTGGAAGTTGATGATTACATCAACGAAGCCCATGATTTTAATTAATTAAAGTAGGCTATGTTTCAACTTATTTGTATAATGCCTATTACTAGACAGTTATTTGACAAATAAGTAAACACTTGCTTTTTATTTGACTCAGAAGCTTGTTGAGGTCTTTAGCAATATCATCAAAGTTTACTAAGCTCGCTCTTTCTGCATCCCCAGGTTCAGGAACTGGCAATTTAGCCTTGTCTAAAGATGAATCCTGGAAAATATATAAATATTATTAAGTTTCAAAATATCAATTATTTCAGATGATAATACAAATTTAAATGTCGCTATCATATGTCATTTCATATTAACTGCAATAAAGTTAAAATGTTTAATTTCATTAATAGAATCTACCTTTCTAATTTTTTTCAACTAAGTATCAGTGACAAAATACAAATTTTTTTTAGAACTTAAGCATTTTGCTAATTTTAAAAATATCGCTTAAATTTATAAACTACACATTATACTGATTTAAAACATTTACTAAAGTTCAGCTAAAAATTAATTTAAATTAAAGAAAAAATTGTATTTAAATCTATAGGAAAAAGTAAACATTTAAATGGAAATGAAACGTGGAAACTCAGTAAAAAAACAAAACAAAAAATTAGACAGACAGCAAAACAGATATTTAAGAAAATTTTCAAGAATATTTCTGCAGCAAACTATATCAAACTCAGAGTTTTACAAGAAACAAAGAAGATTTAAAATTAGCATTAGGAGAAAAAGGTAGAAGTAGTTTACTTTAAGAATGAATCTGGCTAAAATTTGAGCTGGAGCCTTAATAAAGGTGCTGGGTCAATGGGGTCGGTCATCGGTGCCGGGTCCAAACAATCAAAGAATAAATCAACAACAAAATCAATTAAAAATTTATGTCGCCTTATATCAGAACACAAACTATAAACTTTTTTCTAAAAATTCACTGATAAGCCAATTCATGATATGAATGTACATTCACAGATTCACTTCCATTCTTTGTTTTATTTAGTCAATCTCTAATTGGCTATTCGATAACCTACTCCACATCTTTGCCAAGGAGTTATTTCCAGTAAAAACCTATTTCTGGGAAGGGGGGGGGGTAACCAGATTTTGTGAATGAAATCAGTTGTTTAGTGAGAATGTTGAAATGTGCTTTTTCTCATATTATACCCAAATATTCACTTAATCAGTAAGTTTTAAGACACACTTTGACTTACTACAAAAATATAGAAAGCAATTTTGACTATAGTTTTCAAGATAGAAAGTATAATGGCCTTAAATATTCTTTTAAAATGAAAAAAATAAACAGTTTTTAACATTTTACACTCATAAAAAAAATATTGGTTTATGAAATAAACAATGATAAATATCTAGTTCAGTATAAATAAAATTTGAAAACAAAATTACCCAATTTGTGAGTACATTTAACTTTTTACACAAACGTATTTGAACTATGTCTCAGTAGATAGCAGAACAGTGCTTCTTTATTAGAAAATAAAAAATAAGCTTTTTGTTAGCTTGAATAAGGTGAGAAAAAAGTAACAACTGTAAATAAATAAAAATATATCTTACTTCTTCATACAGCTTTACATAATTTCTCACTATATAATGCAGTAAGGTCAGTGAACTATCCTAAACAAGCAAATAAATCACTAAATGAGAAATAGTAATACATTTTATTAAATAATACAAACATGAAAACTTGTCAATTTGACAAAATACTGGGTACCAAAATAAATTCGGATTTTTGCTCTCTTGTTTTTCTCAATAATCATCTATTAGGTACAATTTCATTTTTGATTTTGTTTTTTAATTTTCTGATTAATAAGTTTTTTTATATTTTTGTTCTCAGTACTTCAAATTATAAATTGTATTTGAAAGAGTAAGCATTTCAATTGGTATGATAATAAGTAATGTTGAATCAGTCCTTCTTTTTAAGTTATATAATTTTTTTTAATATCAGAAATACAGTGTTCCCTCGCCACTTCGCGCTTCATGATTGGCAGCTTCAGTGCTTCGCGGGTTTTTCCAAAATATTCATCAAAAAATAAAAATGAAAAAATACAACCACGGCGGCAGCCACACTGCGGAAAGGAGCGTTGTTTCATGCTGATGCGCGCGAGAGAAGGATCCCTGCATGTCAAACAAAGAGATGAGTTGACTCAGAGTACATATACTGCAGGCTCTCATAATCATATTATGTTGATTAATGTTTATTACTGTATAAGGTTTTGTAATTAACCTGATAATTTAGCACTGACACGTTTAAGTAAAAACGCATACTGTTGTAATTTTTGTCTTAAATGTGTAAAATATAAATACTGTTTTTATATTTTAAACATTCGTGTACCCACATACACGGAAATTCCTAGGGGCGAGTCTTACTTCGCAGTTTTTCAGCTTTCGCGGAAGGTTCTGGTCCCCATTAACCGCGAAAAACGAAAGATCACTGTACATCATTATTTTAATTGGATGGAAATTCAGAGAAATTTCCTTATTACCCAAAATCAGCCAAAAATCGAAATTTTTTTTTTTCTTTCCCCAGCCTGCAATACTGGGCAAAACCAGTCCAAGAAGCAGTTAATTTATGAAAAGAAAAGCGACTTGATTGAAAAGTTAATTTATGAAAAGAAAAGCGACTGAATATTTCCTGTTTTTGCACCATAATGAAAAAAGTGTTTATTTTGTCTATCACTAATGTTCATCAAAAAATTGTTTTGAAATATATTAAAAATAAACCAAATCTTCTAGTAATTTTTTATGCATAGATTAATATTATAATTTTTTTTCTGTCTTGTTTATCTTATTCCTCAGTATCAAATTCTTTACCAGATCTACTGATTAATTGTAATTTACAGCTATGCAGTATGCTAAAGAGATATAAAATTTGGATCCAATACAAAAATCACACAATATTTTAATTAATGAATGTAAACAGAACAATATATTACTTTGCTTTTCACATCTTTCAATTTGGGTAATATTTCCAGGCCAAAACCATCTGCCTGCCCTCTGTTCCGATTACCTGAAAGAGAAAATAATATGTATATTGTAAAATAAAATATTAATAAATAAAATGTAAAATAAATGTTAAAAATTTAAATACTTGAAATAATAGATCTAAAAAGAGGTTGCTTTAAGTACAACATTGCTTTTTTCATCAAAAATGATTATAAAATACCACAAGGACTTTTTTTGTGAAATACATAATGTCCATGAGGGTCACTTATTCAATAATGTGCTCTACTTTTATCTGCCCACAGCAGCGTTCAATAGCTAGTTGTTTGTATATTGAAATTAATCTTAAAAATATGAGAAAATAGATCACTATCTTACAATAATTATATTTAAATTTTAGTTAAAAGTTATTTTTTTGGTAAAATAATTAAAAAAAAATAAATCATAAAAAGAAATTATATTTTTATTGTAATTTCTAGATGTGCACAACCTGTATGAATGAAGGGCTGCCTATCTAAATTTTGAGACGTGTTGACGGCAATTATGATAATTTTTATGCAAACATCAGTCTTTCAGACACAATTCATTTTATCAGTCAACTTAGTAATGTAATTATATTTACATAAAATTACATTATTTTAAATATTAAAATTCATTCTTAACTAATATTTTTCAAAATAAATAAATTTTCTTTTCAACAAAAAATATATAAAGATGAAAAAAAAGTAATGATTTTTTTATCACACCACTTAACACAAAAGTGCAATTTAAAATAAATTAATTGAAATGTTCTTAAATTAAAGTAAAAAACATCTAAATGTTTTATTGATCAACATAAACACAAATCAAATATTTTAATTAAAAAAACTGTATGGGGTTTAAAATGATTTAAAAATATCAAACACATTATAGCTCAAAATAAGATTAAACATTTAGTTGAAATTCTGTTCAGTATATTTTGACTTTAGAAGATTTATATTTAGTGTATTATGAGGGATTTTATGAATGCTAAATCTTAAAATCGTTTTTTAAATTTCTTCTTAAGCTTGAGAAAGTTAGAAACAAAGTTCAAAAACAGTAAGCAGCTTAAAAATCCACATTCAAATTTCATGTTTTATAATAATATTGTGTTAAAAATATCAAGATTTAAAATTAAAAAAAAAAAATTGAAAAATAACATGGATTGACCGCACAAATAAAGTACTTTAAAGGTGGTGATTAAAATGCCTGATTTTAAAATCACAGGTCATTATAGCACTGGTTTAAAAATACCAGGATTTTCTAAACCCAATGGAAAGTCATAGTTATAAAAAATCTCTTAGATTTGTGATGAAATCAGCGCAAATAAAGCATTGAAAGCACAAACAATTGAGTGTCTTATATAGGGGAGAGTCGGGTAGCCCCGCCCACTTAAGGAGAATTGCTTATATTTCTGTATAATATTGAGTAATAACCAATTTTTTTGTATGTTTCTATTGTTTTATCATCTAATTAAATAATGCAAAAAGAATAACCCAAAAAAAGAATAGTTTAACTTAAAAAAATAGAAATTTAAAAAATTTGACTACTGTATTCATCATATTTTCAAAACTATTGTTTACCATGTAACCAGCTGCATAAACACTTGAAACTTTGAAAATGATCTTTTTTTTTAATATACTAATTAATGTCCGATGGCCCATTGACTTGAAAAAATATTCTATACATATGAAATTGACAGTGGGTGGGGGTACCCGACACTCCCCTACATATTAAAAATATCGGGATTTATAAAACCATGTGGAAATACATACTGCCCAAAAAAACTATAGAAAAGTAGCTTGGATTAACTATGAAATGGACACAAATAAAGAGCTTCAAAAGTGATTACCAAAATTCAAAATTAATGCATCATAATTTTGTCATATTCAAAATATTGGGATTTTAAAAAATGTGGAATTTTGTAGTGACAATGATCGAAAAACTACATTGATTTTTATAGGTGCTTCCAAAACTTGAAAGCGTAATTTAATATTTATGATTTTTTTTACTTTTCAAAAAATAATTATAATAGTTTATTATTATGCTTAGATGCTGCTGCCTGCCGCACATCAAGAGCCGGTGGACTGCAGGTAGTGCACCCTTATTTCTGGATCATGTGCCCTGAAACCATAAGTGCCCTGCACCACGAGAGTTTCAGGGTTGTTATTTTCACCACTGATCAGAAAGTACACAATGTAAGCAAAGAATATGAAAAAAATAGTCCAGTTCTCCAAATTCATAACTAATACAGTGGAAAGTCGCATATCCGGAATCGGCGGGACTTCCCCAAGTCCGTATATTCGTTTTTTCTGTATAATAGACTTCCAAGGTAAACAAAACTTAAAATGATATGAATCTAAGAAGCAAAAAATTAAACATTATTTTTCGGGCAATAATGTTTTATTATTAGAATGATATCTAATCAATCAAAAACAAAATATTAAAAAATAATTATTACTACTATAAAAATAAATATAGAAAACGAAAAATATTAATTGCTTTCTCCGCCATTTTGAACTGGAACGATTCAAGCAAGAAGGGGAAATTCCTGTCATTCACTAAGGTGGGTAGGTGGAGAAGAAAATTCATTTCCTCCTTATTTCTCATTCAAGTTGAGGGCGGGGCAGTGACAAATTCTTATTTTCTCTCCCATCAGTGGCTATCAATCAAGCATAAAGGCGTGGCATGCTGATTGGGTTCTCTTTATTTTTTCTTGTGTGACTTAAGGGGATTCCCCTTCCACTTTAACGTTTGTTGTGTTTACACTTTTTCAAAGTACTTTTTCCTTCCCTAACACTTTAATAAAAAGGTTGCAGGAAATGCCTCTTTTACTAGCCAGCTGCATAGGAAAGAAGAGGTGGAGGAAACTCAGTTGTGCTCCTTTGAAAACAAATCCCCCCCCCCTTTCCTGCATTCCAAAGGAAGAGCGTCACTAACGGTATGGTCTTGGTAGATCTTCTGTTCCCCTTTCTGTTGATTTATGGGTTCAATGCATAAATCTCTAGAAGCTAAGAAAGGAAAAACCTGTCAAAAGACCTTTTTTTTTTTTTTTTTAAAAAAAGAGAGGGGAAGGTGAAGAAATGTTTGTTTATTTTGATTGTTAAAAAGTGTCTGGGAAATTGACTCTTCCGGAAAAGGGACGTCCGGAAATGGGACGTTACACTGTATGGGGAAACACTCAGTATGAAATTCTGCACCAGAAAAACACCTCTATGGAGAAGTAACATATTTAGAGAGTATCATCTCAAAATAAGCATCAGTTCAGGGCTATGTTGCTTTCAGCGAAACAGCTTCAAATAATTTAGCTCCATCTTAAAATGAGCTAGCAGTTACCATCAACATAGATGATATAAACCCCCGTGGCAGAATTGCGGTGACACGGCGATATTGTCACAGAATAGTACTGAGTCTTTGCAAAAAGATGTTTAATTTGGGAAGGGAAAAATTTTGGTTTTCCTTTCAGCATTATTTTTTGAAAAATGTTTTTTTTTTTCTATTTTCATTTGAGAAAATTGGCATTATTTTTCGAAAAATGTTTTTTTTCTTCTATTTTCATTAAAAAAAAAATTGGTAATTAGTACTGGCTTAATCAAACTATTGAAACTTAGAATTTCAAATTAATAAAATAAAAAATTCATAAATCGCAAAAGTTTAAAAGATAGTTCGGTCAAGAAGTAATGTTTTTTCTTTCATTTTTTTTCTTTAAATAGACCATATTTTACATACACTTATTTGAGTATTTCTTTTTTACAGTCCTATTCATGTAATCTTTATTTTGGGAGTTACTGCATGGATTTTATGATTTTTAATTTATGTACGAATTTTATATTTTTATTAATGTTATATTTATTTACGAATTTTAATTTGTGTAATGGTTTACAAAATTCGAAAGAAGAAATAATTCATGCACTTTTCCGCTAGCAAAATGCGAGAATATCACCTATAATATTAGAATTTAAAAAATATGACTTTCACAATTATAAATTTTTATTCCATACTTTCTTCTGTAAACACAATGTTTCTGTTACTTTAAATTAATAATTTTTAGAATTAAAAGTGTCTTAAAGCAAAATATTAAGGGAAGTTTGTTGCAGAAATCCCGAAAAAATTCTGCCACAGGGATATAAACAAACTCTCAAGAAATATCTTAATAAATAACACAGTACTGATAAGAAATGCAACAGCAGACCAACTCAAAAAAAAAAAAAATATTTTTTTGATCTAGAGGGTGTGAAAAAATAAATCCAGGCAAACAAATTTTTAATATAACATTAAAATAAATAAATTAACGAAATATAATAAATAATACTAAAAGTAGACTTTAATAGTTGCAGTAAATGAATCAATTTAATTGGTTTCAAAGTGGCTGCCTTTTATAGCACTGCAGAGGCACAAAGGTTTATTAAAATTGTCAGAAATGAGCTGCAAGTGTTTGATATTTAAATCTATCCTATTACTATAAAGCGATTTCTTTATAGAGTACAAACACTTGTGCACAGAGCAAATGAAAGATTTTACATTTTACTTCCTTAAACAGCTCTAAAACAGCAGATCTTTTGCTAGACATTGTAAAAAAGTCGAAAAAAACAATATATAGACTAAGAGATATATTTTATAATTCAAATGGTCAGCAAAAAGAAATGAACACACAAATTGAAAAGAAATTAGTTAATTGAAAGTTAAGAAATTGAAAACCTTATGTTGCAGTAATAGTGCACCAAAGACAATGCTATCAATGATTTATTTTTGAAAATTAGTTGAAAATTGAATTTTAAAAAAAAAGCTATTTCAAAAATTAAGCATATGAAGCAAACAAACCTCTTCTCATTTTTTGAAGCTAACTAATTTTCATAATGTAAAATTAAATACAAACTTTAAAACAAAAAAAAAAACAATTGTTTATTTATTTAAAATAGTTCTATCATTTGTAATTGGTAAATTTGTTTGCATACAAAATTAGAGGTCATTTTCATAGAGGCTAAGTGTTATTCCTCGATTTGGTTTTCATGACGCCAACACAAGTGGCATTTCCGCCCCAAGAAAGCAACACTGACTTAAACTAAAATTGTTCGCGAAAAATCATGTACCTTCGATAACATTTTGAAGTCAATGGAGGTAACCCCTAAGAACAACCAACCTTCATGAATGACAATTTTACTGTGGAACAGAGAGTGGTCGTTCCTGAGAAATTTCAGTGAAGTAAAGATTGAGTTGCTTTAGAAAACATGAGAATTTAATTTTTAAATACAAAGAAATATTTAAAAAAATAAGATTATTGTCCCTATTGAGGTTTCACTAAATACATCTGAGTGAATAAATAAAATGCTATAGATTTTATCACATACTTGTTGAAAATAAAACAATTATTTTATGGAGAATAATTACCTCCATTCATGTAATTTCCTAAAGTGAGAATTATTCCAAACACTTTTTGTATGTCTGCATCTGTCATCAAAAACTGAAATATAAATAATTAAAAAAAAATTAGTATCTCAATATCTAATGTGCTTAATTTTATATCAAAATTAAACAATATGTTTGTTAAATGAGGAGTTATATTTCATGTTGATTATTGTATGATTTTTTTATTAATGAGATTTTATTGTACACGTTTTAATCAATGATAAATAAATGTGAAGAAAGGCTTTTTCACTTTTAAATGAAGACAGCATTTACTTTAGCAATAAACTTGAGTTATGGCTGAATGCAACAAATAGTAGTAAATAGAGATGCAACAAATTGTAGTTTGGCTGAATAGCCCATTCAGCCAACAAATAATAATTAATAAATTCTAATTTCTACCAAAATACTATAACACAGAATTATTTTTTTTTTACATAGTTATTGTTAAACATGTTTATGCTAAGTTACATCTTTTATTTGATTTTAATTTAATAATTCTAACAATTTGATTACTACAGTTAAGGTCAAAGAAGTTTATTAAAGATTATAGTTTGCTTTTTAAATAGAATATTAATATAATAATTAACATAAGTAAAAATAAAGCATTAAATGCAATATTATTTTTATTAACTAATTGAGTAATGCTTCTTTTTTCAGCTAATTAAAATTGTTTTTTCTTTATTATACACATAATTTCAAGTATTATATATTTTTGTAATATTGGAAAATACCTAATTTTTTAAATCTGATATTTTGATAAATATCTGTTATAGTTATAAAACAATATTCAATATACAATACTACTACTACTATTATATTACATAATATATGTCACTAGACATAAAATAATGGTTATACAAAGCAATAGCTCTAACCTGAACATGGAAACAAGGAAATGTAAATATAATCTGAGCATTATATGTTACATTACTTTTATTGGCCAATTGAGTAATGCTTATTTTTTCAATAAATTAAAAAAAATAAATTTTTTTATAATTTTGTACTTCATACATTTTTATAATTTTGGAAAATAAACAATATTTTTTTACATTTATATGATATTTTGATAAAAAAAATTTATAATAAAACAATGATCAATATACAATAATGCCACTATTATATTACAGTATGTATACTAGTAGACATAAAAAAATTAATTATACAATTCAATAGCTCTAATCTGAGCATTGATAAAAATGTATAAAACTTTAAAAAAAATAATAAAGAGAAAAGAAAAATGAAAGGAATAAAGTAAAAATCATACTTCACATGTCATTTTCAAGTTGTTGAGTCTGTTTTCAATTGAAGATATTGTTTCAGAAAACGCAGCTTGGAACATAATACAGGAGACTCTCTCTGCATACTCAGGTATTTTAGATAAATCATATAAAAACCTACAAAAATGGATTTCAAAATGTTAATGACAAATAAAAAACATTACTTTAATAAGTTTACCTGTTATATAAAAACTTGAGTAAAATACAGGATAATCAAAATACAATAGGTGCTTGGAGTCTTCTGGGTAGAAAATTATTGTGAGAACAATTTACATTATTAGCCATAAATGAAATATTTTTAGGGATTTTTTTTAAAAACCTTTTTTAGATGGGACACCAGTGTTGCCGTTTTATATATATTATTTCTGATGCTCTAATAACAACCCAAATATATTTTAATATTTTTTAATTATAAAAAACAGTCTAATAGTTACTGAAAAAATCTGTAAGATTATTAGAATTATATTTGAACTAAAATATAAATAAAGTAGTCTGAAATTTTTTTCATTTATATTCAAAAATTTATTAATAGTAATTGACTTTGTAAATTAAAGAAATTTTGATGATGAATAACTGTTTCTCTTAGATCTAAATAACAGAAAATAAATGCAAAATTGAAAAATTATTTTTTGGAAGTGAGCAGTATTTGGAAGATTTTACCTTTAACACAGAAAAAAACACTGGTGTTTCATGGTGTTTTATAATTATAAATCATTAAAAAACTAAACATAATATTTTCACTACTTTTGGCTTAAATTAATACAAAATAATGAAAAAAGTATAATTTTTTTTTTATAAAAATGTTGCATTAAAGGGATAAAGAAAAAAATTTTACTAGAATTATTTTTTTAAAAAATAAAAATTTTGATTATTGATTGCCATGATGCATGCTAATAAGGTTAATAAACCTTTTTTATTTATTTATTTAGAAATTGATTTCCTCATTAAAACTAAATATATGCTTTTCTAATTCACTAGAAATTTTTCTAATTTAATTAATAACCAATGGTCTTTAATTAAAAAAATGTAATTGAATCATTTAAAGTAAATAGCAAGGGATAATTCATAAATGATGTCACGCTCGGATGGGACGGTTGGTGAAATTGTGATAGATTGCAACTAGGCGACAAGAGGGCGTCACAAAAAATGCGACATCCCACATTTTGATTAAAATAAAAACATTTAAAATAAGCATATTAAATATCTTTATAGTGTTTGTCATATTTTTTCTCCCTTTTAATCAAAATAAGTACACTTCTAATCCTTATTATTGTTAAGCTCACAAAAATGATTAAAACTTAGTAAACTTTTTTAAAAGATAATACAATATTTCTAATAATATATTAAACAATAAAAAGAAAGAACAGTTTTAAACTATTTCATCAGTATTTCCTATCATGCTTTTCAAAACGAAAATTTAAAATGAAACCTAATTTAAATTTATTATTGATAAAATGATGAAAAATCTTTATTCCTCTAATTAAATATTTTAAAAATATTTTTTATAGGTTACAACATTCACACTTTAATAAACTTTACTTATAAAGTCCTGCTTCAGTTGAAAGATGGTTGTCTATTAAGGGTTATGTAGCGAAAAAAAATTGGTAACTGCTGATCTATTAACAAACGTTGTGCATCTGAACTACTTAGCATTTGTATATAGAATTTAGCCTATCATGTGACCAGTGATGTATTTTGGAGGACAAGACCCCCTCCAATATACATATATATGGGCGAATCTCAGTAATCATTAACCTATATGTCTTCAAACCGCAACCATCAAAAATTGAAAAAAAAAAGGTATACAATCCAATTCTGTGAGTTTTATGTTAGTAATATTCCAAAAGCATATTTAAAGTAGAACAAATTTGTATCATTAGTTTAACTTGTTGCAGAAATGGATTGTATACCTTTTTTTTATATTTTCGATGGTTACGGTTTGACGTGCCAAAATTTGGCAGCAAACTTTAAGTGTTTGCAAACGTCAATATTCACAAAAAATATCATTCAAGAAAATATGATAGTACAGCTGACCTTCTAAATTATGTTTTTAGTGATTTTCAGTTTTTTTAAAACAGAATACATATTGAAAAAAATAAATAAAAAGTATGTTAAACACTCTAAGCGACACTCATGAAAAGTTGTCAAATGTAGGACTGAAGTAAGAAATGAAAGCCAAAAGCAAGTTACTCGCGATTACAACTGTATGCATCTTAAAGTTAGTAATGCATAGTTATTCCTGTAATTTTATTAGAATTAATTTTCGCTTATTATGTTATATATTTATAAGAAAAGTTTGAAGACATATAGGTTAATGATTCCTGAGATTCGCCCATATATATAAATATATATGTATGTAAATATGTATGTATATATATGTAAATATATATGTATGTATATATATATATATATATATGTATATATATATATATATGTATATATGTGTGTGTGTATATATATATACATTAGAAGGAGTTAAACCTCCTCAAACATACATCAAAACTACGCCACTGCATGTGACAAGGCAATGTTATGAGAAAAGGGAGGAGACTGTCAAAAACATTGCAAAAATTGTGACATCATTTATGGACAGCCCCTAAAGTAATCTTACTGTTCAGGTTTATCTAATGGGATGTCATTTTTCAAATCAAGATGAGTTTTGATTAGCTGCAGTTCTTCAGGAGTTGGCCGCTAAATAAATAAATAATAAATAAATAAAGGGAAAAAAATTAAATACCATAGAGTTACACACAAAATTAAAATAAAGTTCATTATACATAGCAAAGAAAACTTACAATTTCATAAATAGCTTGAAGAGCATCTAAATCTAAAGTTGAAGTATCAAAGTTATAGACAGCTAGAAACAATAAAATATTTATATGAATTTCAATATGCCTGAGAAGAGAATCTAAAAATAAATAAAATGAATAAATAAAAAGAACATTCATAAGCTTACCATTTTCAACATCAGCTATTTCAATGCGAAGACTTGATATTAAAATGCCAACATTTTGAGATCTTTTCTGATCTAGAAGCTTCGCAACCTGCCAATAACTATAAATTTAATACAATCCTGACAAATAAAACACTAAAATAAACTGTACATAAACAATTAAGCAGGCATAGAGGTATTGCATTTCACTATTTCTCTGTTAAGTCGCATCATTAAAAAGTTTTTAACAGTTTAAAAACACAAGCTGCAAAATAAAAATTCCAAAATAAAAACTACATTAGACAATAAATAAATAATAATTAAGAAGTAATAAAAATAAATTTAAAATTTAATTTTAAAAAATAAAACTAAATAGACAAAGAAATATAAAGGTCAGTAAAAGTTAGATTAATTTCTTTGTGTTTCAATACATTAAATACAAAATTGAAAAAAAGTTCAGAAATTAAGAAATGAAAGGTCATTAAAATTCTAAACAAATTTTGCATAAAAAATTTGCCTACACTGATGATATACAAATAACTTTTCACCAGATTTATTTATAATTTTTTAAGCCAAATATATAATTTATCATTGAAAATACTGATAAGCTGAGGTAAATAGATTTCTTAAAATTTTTGTTAGTAAACCCCCCCCCCCCCCAGATTATGTTTTGCACTTTTTATAGTAAACGAAATTCAATCACAACAGTTTAAGAGAGAGAAAAAACTAATTTAATCTGTGTACAAAAGTAACCAAGTAAATTTGTAACAACAGCTTTAAATATATATATATATATATATATATATATATATATATATATACACACATGTATATAAATATATATATATATATATATATACATACATGTATATGTATATATACATATAAGGCAACAACCACGTTATTGTTTGTAGTGTTTTTAATTTACATTTGCAGAAATCATCAGCCGAGAGATTTTAACAGGCTTTATTTACTGGAGTATGGTGTAAACAAAAGTCTCACTCACTCTCCCAGCTGGAGGAGGGTGGACAAATATCAAAACAGTAGCGGCGAAGGTTAGATTGGCAGCATCATACAGCCAAAGACACGCAAAAACAATTGCTCTTGCATTATATACTAATAGAACAGGTGGTGAAAAGGCTCAAATCGGACATACTTAGTAACCCTGCGCATTAAGGCAAATCATTTAATGCTTTCTAATATGGAAGTGAAAGAGGGTAAGATTCTAAAATTAACTCTTCCTTTGAAATATAAATCTAATTATAATTCATTGGTATGTTTTCAGCCTTGAATTCCCAAAATAGAATATCTACACCTATTCTTTACCAAAGACATTTTATGAAAACGAAAGAGTTTTAATGTTGTTATTAATACAGAAGTATTTATAATTTTTGTAATACATATATATATATATATATATATATGCAGTGAAACCTCCTGTTGTAAACACTCCTGGAAAATGGATGCATCTTAATATGGACATATTTTTAATTCCCCGGGAATTAAACTCTCGAACACTCCCGTACTTCGGGACACTCCCGTAACCGGACGCGGACAGTCATTTTTGCCCTGAAATGTTGTTTTCTATCTCTTCAAACCAGAAACTACTTTTTCTAAATTTGAAAAAAAAAAAAAAAAAAAAAAAAAAACTATTTCTGCTTTAAATGGCAAGGGAAAAAATGCAACTTTTCACCATTTTTAAAGCATGTAAATTTTTTGCCTTATCCATAAGTAAAAATATTGCTAAGCTATTTGACTGCGGAAGAATCATGGACAGCGGCATCTTTTGATCTTTTCATCTGGACCATACAGGTTATAAGACCCCACAAGTTGAAATGACATCTTAAATGCTCACAACACTTCTTCCCTATTGAAAATTTCCTTAATTTTCTTATCAATTTGAAGACTGTATTTAATGAAGCTGGGGTAAAAAAAAGAGAACAGAAGTATAATCTTTGAGGTTCATATAAATGAAACATTCATTCAGAAACTTGATAGCTGATCCATTGTGAATAATCAACTCCATAGGTCCTCATGACTTACAGGTAGGCATTGCTTTTTTTTTCTGTGAATCGTGGGAGGTTTACTTTCAAGAAGATATTAACCATGTTCTCTAATCAAATGATAGGTAAGTGTAAAGGGAATAAACCTAATAATTGAAACTGTCTGAGGAGTGAAAACACCTATTCGGTATCATATGTCTAACTTGAGTATCTATGCTGATAGGGAAATTATATTCATTTATCTGTATCTACATCTAAAATTATATATTCATATCAAACTTTTTTATCTATTCTTTTTTTAATTTTCTTAAATTTCAAATAAATATCCTTGTAGACAGTTATTGTAAATTAGTTAATTATTTCTACATCTTTGAAAATATTCTAAAAACAATTTACGGTGTTAAACTTCGTTATTAGGGTTACCTTCCCTTAAATGAACAACTCTCATAAACAGAAAATTTTTTCGGTCCCAAGAATGTCCGCTAAACGGAGGTTTCACTGTATATATATATATATATATATATATGTAATACAAAAGTTATAAAATTACTTTTGTATTAATAAAAGCATTGAAACATATTCATTTTCATAAAATGTCTTAGTTAAAAATTAGAGTACAGATATTCTATTTTGGGAATTCAAGGCTGTAAACATGCCAATAAATTATAATTAGATTAATGTTTCAAAAGAAGAGTTATTTTAAGATCTTTCACTTCCATATAAGGAAGGATTAAACGATTTTCGATGAGTATTAAATTATTTGTGATGAGGCGTAGGAATACAAGGAATGCAATATGACAGCCTTCTTACCCATGTATAAAACCAGGAGCGCTGCTTTTTGTGTTTTACTTGTGTTAGCTAAACTCCGTCAGATCTGACGAGAAAAGTGTCTCTCCCCCTCCAGTCGGAGAGGGGAGGAAACTGTTGCTTCACCCTCTTTAATTAATAAACAGCTTGTGCAGAATCTGGACTAATTATTCCCATATTAATAACGGGGTTTTGCTCTGTTATTTTATATATATATATATATATATATATATATATATATATATATATATATATATATTATATATATATATATATATATATATATATATATATATATATATTATATATATATATATATATATATATATATATATATATATATATATATCTATATCTATATATCTATATATATATATCTATATATATATATATATATATATATATATATATATATATATATATATATATATAATAATATATATATATATATATATATATATATATATATATATATATATATATATATATATATATATATATATATATATATATATATATATATATATATATATATATATATATATATATATAAAGTAAAAAAAATAAAAGAGCTAAAATTACTTCTTTGGACTTGTCCTTTTTAGTTTTAACTTTTGAAGTCTGTTTTCTTTCAGGTGTTTGGCGGGAAAAAAGTTCCACAAATTCATCCAAATCAGTTGTGCTAACTTCTTCTAGTTTTTGCCACAAACTAGTTTTATTCCTTTTAAATAAACAATTAAAAACAATCAACAAATTTTAACGCAAAAGATTTTTTTAAAAAATTAATAAAAGAATTTTTAAAAAATACTACTTCTAACATATATAAAAAGAAATGCAGCTAATATTTTTTAACTAATATACACTATTTGAACAAAAGTAGTAGGGCCTTCTTGATTTAAAAGTCACTTTTTTTTAAATATTACTGGATGAATTCTTTTACATGTTATGATCATTAAATTATTCATATTTTTCAGTAAAAATCCATCCATTGTGGCTTTAGAAGTTCAGTAAAATATATTTTTGAATACCACATCACATAAGAAAATAGCAATCAGTATATAATTTTACAAATGTGTTTTAATTATATGTAATTTATTTATGTACAATACATAAAATTTTAAAAACTTCATATTTGTTGACAAAGATTTCTTAAACTACTATAAATACACTTATTGATTTTCATAATTGGTTACTATTAAAAAAGTTTTAACATGTTATGAATGGTTTTATGAAATTCCAAAACATGATCAAATATATCTGTATAGAGTAGTAGTTCTCAATTGGAGGGGGGGGGGAAACTCCCACATGGGGAATGTCTTAGTTTCAAAAGAGTAATAAAGAGAGTTTAATTATACTTGATTTTCACTGGAGATCCCTTTGTATCTTCAGAAAATTAATAGAGGACATACTTTGCGAACTCTGAGAAATTAAATTTTGTTCTAAGTCAATTTAGTTAGTGGAAAAAATCGGTGCTTCAAAAAATGAATATCGTAGAATTAAAAATGATTCTCGAACAAAAGATATGTTTGAAGAAACATAATGCATTGAATTTAAGTCTTAAAATAAGAGGCAAAAAGAGCATATTAAGATATAATCAAAATCAGGATAAATATGTTTTAAATTTTTGGAGAAGCGAACGAGCTTTTAGCAATACAGAAAAAAGGGGTAAAATAGGCTGAAAACCACTGTTTTAGAGGAATATTTAATATGATTAAATAATACGCAACAAACATTTTATGAAATCATATTAAAAAATTTCTTTAATTAATACACTTAATCTACATTTTCGCAGGAAAAAGTAAAAACAAATAAGCTTAGTAAAATATTTAATTATCTTAATAAACAGGTGCAAAATTGCAATTTTTAGTGTGAACTAAGAGAATGAAAGAGAGTATTTAAAAAACAATTAAGAGGACAATCTTTTTTATGCGGCAAATTTATGAACTAATAATTTTGCTTAAATGTTACAACTAGATGATGAAAAACATTAGATTTAATACAGTAATTTACAGCAACTTTTCTTAAAACTTTTAACAAGAGGTTTGATATATCAAATCAGTAATAAATCAACAGGTCAGAAAATATAGCAATTAAACAATTTTCTAATTATCTCTTAATCATTTAATGTTTGTAAAATTTCAGTTAAATAAGTTTACACAACTACATAAAACTATTAAAATAATTAGAAATACTTAAAAATAAAACTATATTTCAATTTAAAATTTTTAACTTTATACAAACTAACTAATTAAAATTCTTCTGATCTTAAAAAGTTCTTAATCTACAAAACTCTTGTCAGGCCAGTCTTGACATACGCTTCTGAGGCTTGGACAATCACTGGAGGAAAATTGTATCACAATATTTGAGAGAAAGATTTTGTGGAGTATACTTGGTGGTGTAAATGAAAACAATAACTGGAGAAGGAGATTTAACTTTGAGCTGCAAAAGATTTATAAACAACCCAATATTATTAAATACATAAAAATGAATAGAATAGATTGGATGGCCCACCTGATTCGAATGAGTGATGACAATACAATAAAAAAGATGCTTTTTTCAAACTTACTGGAGCAAGAAAGAGGGGAAAGCCGTGGTTGAGAAGGGCTGACTCAGAGTCTGATTTTTTGCAATTAATGAAAAGAATTAGAGATCAAAGATAAATCGGAAGTCATTATGGAGAAATCTTCAGAGGAAGGCACTGGCCCACATTGGGCTGTCCAACTAACTATGATGATGAATCTTAATAAAAAATATGGACAAACCCAAATTGTCAGCAACTGAGCTCAATCTTTTTCAAGTCAGGTATTTAAGTTTTATTTGATTAGTAGTTTTACAGATTTTGGAAAAGTATATAATAAAACATTTGTGGCAATGATGTTATTTATCATAGGCCAGATAATCAGGAGCCTACTACGTATATATATATATAATGAAATAAAAAATAAATTTTTTGAAAGATTCGACTCACACTTACTCTGGAATTGATTCAACTGGTTCCTGCACTTGAATTCTAGTCCAATAGAGAGGCTTCATGGGCACTTTAGGACTTATTGCAGGTTTACGAGCTAAGATAAAACAAACATATTCAATTAAATATAAGAAATTAAATAAAAATCTAATATTTATTTAACTGAAATATTTGAACAAAAAAAATTATGGATATAAAACAAAAACAAATAAAGTTTTTTTTCCTCATATGGATAACAAAAAGCTAAAACAAACCGCGTTATATGTAGAATAAATAAAGGGTTAAAAGCAAAAAGTTCATACAAATTGTAAACATACAAAGTGTTCTGTTTTATGTTTTTATTATATTTATGCATGTTCAATAATAATAATTGTTATTGTTATTCATTGAAAAGTGAGAATAGGTAGTGCTGTTTTGTATTTTAAAAGGATCATTAATGCTTAGATTTTTAAGTTTTTCTATTACATGTCATTTTTTTTCACTGAATTTTCTAATAGTTTGGTCTTTTGACAGCTATAACAGAGATTACTCAAATTTCAAAAATTTATAATTGTGGTTTAACAAAGTTGTGAATTTTTAATAGTAATTGTTTTTTAAAAGCATAATTTTTTTTGTTTGTTTCTGTAAGCTTTTCTATTGCATGTCAGTTATTTCAATTTAAAATTCTTTTACTCAAATAACTTATATTATAGTCAAAAAATTTGAATTTTTTAAAGAGGAATTAGTTTTAAAGATTTTAATAATTGATTTAATCTAAATTCTTAAGAATTTATGCTAGAACATATTTCAAATGAATTTAACTTAGTAGTGATCAAAGGGTGCATGGTTCATAAAGCAAACCATATAAGATAGCCAAGCAATCTTCAGGGGTTGGGTAGTGTCAGCGAACAGGGAGTGGAACCCACTAGTTTTAAATTCCCTGATTTTTCAAGGCTTATAAAACTCCATTACTTTCTCCTGTTCTTTCTAATTCCCCTGTTATATAAATCCCATATTTTTGCAAGAAATAGTCAATGAAATTTTTATATTTTACCTTGCTGGTAAGCACCATACCAACCACCAACAGGTGGTGGGGGTAAAGGAGATGGTGAAACAGGAACACCACTAGCTGCTGCTCCAGGAGGTGGTGGTGGAGGAGGTGGCATTCCAAGTGTTGGTAAAGGTGGTGGAGGTGGAACGCCACTCATAGAAGGCAGTGGCGGTGGAGCAGGTATACCACCCATGGGTGGTGGTGGAGGAGGTATACCACCCATTGGTGGTGGTGGTGGCGGAGGAGGAGGAGGTATACTATTCATTGGTAGCGGTGGTGGAGGTGGAATTCCGCCAATTGGTGGCAAAGGAGGAGGTGGTGGTATATTACTTCCAATTGATGGGGCAGGTGGTGGGGGGGGAGGTGGTGGTGGTGGAATGGTTTTGTTTAAAGGAGGTAGATGATGAGGTGGTACAGGTGAAATTGGCATTAGACTTGAGGTATCTGGTAAGGGTGGTGGTGGTGGAGGAGAAGGGATACTTGTTATAGGACATGTTGGTGACAGTGTTGTACTACTTACAGGAACTGATGAGGTTTGTTTAACTGCAAAATAGAAAACATATAATATGAGATAAATGCAAAAGAAAAAAAAGTTGAAAATATAATTACAAGTATGTATTGTAAAGCATAAAAAATGGTTAAATAGCATACCAGACAATACCTAACTCGAACAATACTAAGTATTCAAGATAACAAAATTAAATAAGGATATAAACTATATCTTAAGCTAAAGCAAAAGAAATTAACAAACAGAATGATTGAATGAAAAAATTTACAAGAATCAGAATCAATTACATTAGCCCAACTAAAGCATTAACTATTGTGTTTATGTTTAGCTAATATATTTAATTAACTAACTAATACCAATTCCTGCCAAATGTAGTTGTAATGCATGATAGTTATAGACACCATTTATTAGTATTTAATAAAAGGAAAACATAAGTTGTGTAATTAGTGACTCTGATGAACTGGATAATGTTACTTCAGTTTTTTTAACTGTATCAATAGCAAGGAAAAAATAGCAATTAGCGAGTTCAGTTGAACTTAATAGTATTCATTTAGAACTTTTGGTTATATCAACAGCAAGGAGAAAAATAACTTGGCAATTACAGAGTTCTCAGGTAAACTAGAAAAAATTAATTTTGTATTTTTATTTGTATTAATAACAAAAAAAAAGAATCTTGATAATTAGTAAGTTTACATGGTCTATATAAGGTTAATTTAATATTTTAACTTATATTAATAAAAAGGAAAAACTACTTCGGCAATAAGTGAGTTTATATGGACTATAACTCATTTGAGGTATCTGGTAAGGGGTTCCAATACTTGATTTGAAACAATAACAAAATAATAATCAATAAAAAAAAAAAAATACCTTGGCAATTAGCAAGTTTATATAGACTAGACATATAGACTTAGTTTAACCTTTCAGAGATGGCTAATACAACAATTGTACCCTAATTTCTTTTTTTTTTTTGTAAAAGTATTTGATATATGATAGATAAATATGAATTTGTTGGGATGCAATATTTATTTTGTCTGCAATATAATGTCTCAACATAACATAACATGGTTATTTTACATCACATATTTTATAACAAAAAAATAAGACTTAGGGTAAATTGTTCTACCAGTTATCTTTAAAAGGTTTATTTTTATACGTATATCAATAACAAGGAAAAAAGTACCTTGGCAATTAGTGACTTCAGATGAACTAGGTGATGAGGAAACACTTAATTCTTCAGGCTCTACCTTGTCTGCAGGAACATTTTCAGGAACAACAGAAACCAGTTCTGAAACTTCTTCAGCATTTGTTTGCTGAGGAAGTGGGGAAACAGTCTGAACCAAGGGCTTGACAGATTTTTGATTTAATCCAGACAAAAGTTCTTTGATGGGAGATGAACCAGCATCGATCATCATTGAAGAATCAGTCTGAACTGTCACAGAAGATAAATAAAACGGTTCAGTTTGGCAGTAACGTGATCGTGGAACGAGCGATTCGGGTATGGGAACAGCTGATGTAAGGAACGATTTCAATTCTAGCGAAGGTGAAAGAGGACTCGTATCCAGATCTCGCTTGGCCTTCCTTGTCAATTCTTCGATTGCGGCGAGTGTTTGATACTTCTCAACTTCTCGTTCCAATCGAGTGACTTTTTTCTCGTATTCGTTCATCTTGGAAGCTTGTTCTCCTCGGAGATTAAAAAGAGCTATTTCCCGCTCCTTCTGAAAATATTATTTTTATGAAAAATTTAAATGGAAGCAATGTTTAAAGCTATTTTTATAAAAGAATATATAGAACTATCTTACTTGGATTTTATCTATGGTATCTCTATGTTCTTTCTTCATATTTAAGATAATATTCTGTAATTCTGCGAATAATAGAAGAACAAAGATTAATATTTATTAATCAAATATTGCATCTGTAAACCTTTAAAAACCAGAAAAAAGAACTTTTTAACAATAATCTTACTTAAGTCATTGTATATAAAATCATTCCAATAAGAAAAAATGATGAGGAATAAAATTTTTAACTATTTCTATTTGTCTTTAAAAATGTACACTTCAAATAAAAATGTATTTAGCCTATCATATTTATCTTATTATTGACAAAAAATAATAATTCCAGATAATTGTTTGAAAAAGTAAGATGTTACCTTTATATGATAAACTGAAGTACTTTTTAACACTTGGCAAATTTTAATTTTCAATATTCAAGAAATATAACGGAGATATTCAAAACTATTGTATACAGGATGTCCAAAAAATTCCAGAAAGTCTTGAGAAATACACATTTGACCAAAAAGAAAATAACATTCGTTTATTATTTTACAAAAAGCAATCCAATGATACCATACTCGACACAAACGTTTTACCCCTTAAGGCAACTTCAAAACCTTAAATAGGAACCCCAATTTTTTAATGTAGATTTGGATTCTTCAGAAAAAAGTACCCACATTTGATTTGTGCGGTTTTGCATTATGGTTCACAAAGGAAGCTTAATCAAAAAATGAAATATTGTTTAATATGAAGATTTTTCGAGAAATGCATACCAGATCAAAAAATAAAAAAGTGAATATTTTGAAAAAAAAAAAACAAATAAGGATTTATTGACAACAAATTCTACCCACCACACTGCTTATGACTGAAGCCGGGGGTAAGAATTGAGTTTTATAATCCCTAGATAAGTATTTTAAAAACATTAAATCATCAATTATAATTCATTTAGCTGCCCTGACTCAGTGGTGAAAGCACTGACTTGAATCCTTATGGCGGATTGAAGTCCAACCAGAGTCAGTCCGATAGGTTTCAGCTTATCAGAGAACAAAAAGCAGTCACTGTGCAATACTGAACACACAGCCACCATCCTGCCATTGGTCTAGATACTGTAAAGCTTCAACCTCCATGCCCCCTGACCCACAATGGGCTGTTCTCGATATGCTTTATGCAGAGAGGTTTGACTGATCTGAGATTATATTTGTCACTTTGTATAATAAGGGGATATTATCTTATTTTGCATAGAACCATTACCAGTTTCAGAATACTGTCTGTGTTCAGGTACTTCAGGTATTGTGGGTGTAGGCCAAACTGTAGGAGATAATTTTCCAGGAGGAGGAACACTTGAAGGCTGAGTTTCTGAATGAGTCCAATAATACATCAGGTCAGGCTAAACAAATATATTAAAATTTTATTAACAATCTTCAATTATAATTACATTTATTTAAAATTATATACAGGGTGAGTTCAAAAGTCACACACATCAAAGTATCAAAGGGTGAGTTTAAAGTTATTTACATCAAAGTATCATAAGTGTAAAAATATATGATATCAACAATAAAGGTATGAACCTAACATACATTTATACAAAAAAGGTTGTCTTAAGGGGCATTTTTTTTTCTCCTTCGTTTCCCTAAAAACAGTAAATTACCAGCAGCACATTTATTGGTGGAAATATATAAGAAAGCTACACTGGAAAATAATGCTGATGAGCGATTCCACGGTAAAGTCAACCAGATAACAACATTTTAAACTTAATATTTTTAAGCAAACAAGGTATCATTTTCGAGGTAAAAAAAACTGACAATTTAGGAATAATGACTTTTAACTTATTAATATAAGTTTTCAATAAGCAATGGGCTGTAAAAGGAAGGGCCACAACATTTGAAATTTTTAAATTATGGCAAGTAAATCTCTGACAAGTAAAGTTTTTTTGAAAAATTGACTCTAATAATGGAATAAATAATGATTAAGGTAAATTATATCAAAAAAGGGTTACCTTGCACAAATGTGTAGAAACATTTTGACTTGCAGAAATTTTTTTTCCAATATGCACTTTTAATGATTACAGTTCGACACCAAAATGCATAATTAATTGCACTGTGCCACTAAGATTTAACATACATTTTTTTTCTGTTTTAAGTCAAGATTCTAAATCTCATTTGTATAATCTATTTTGATTTTGAAACAAATATTTATTTTTATTGTAAATTAATAATTAATTATTTTTAAGTCAGACACTACTGTTTTCTTTTCATTACATTTGTTTTCATCTATTTCAAACTCATATATTGCTTTATTTTATATATAAAATGAAATGAAATATGAATAGAAACCATCTAAATATTCCTTTAGGTTAATTAATTTAGAATAATGTATTTTACATCAGCAGCCTAATAAAATCTGCTGTACTATGTACCCAAAATTATTTATAATATGAACTTAAAATTGATCAATGAAATATATCTATTTACTTTATTTTATTTATTTATTTTTTTAGGTAAGCAACTCAATTTTAATTTTTTGAGAATATTTTAAAACAAACATTTTTAATCAATCATTTTGCTTAGAAGAGCTTGAAAAGCAAACGTTTGGAGCAAAACGTTTTTTCGGAATACCCTATAGTTATTTATTTTTTGTATTTTTTTCCCCCGAGAAAAGCAACTTACCTATATTTAGAAACTGTTCTTTAGTTTTACCACACGCTTAAACTTAGGTTAGCTTGAATGCTTGCTAAAGGATTGCCATAAACATTCAAATGTAAGTACCAAACCTTGCTAATGCAAGGAAAGGCGTAGTTAGAGCTTACAGCAGTGGGGACCCTGTCATACCTATTATATGTACAGATGATATAATGTCAAACTTAATGGGACATTTTGGTTAAAGTTTGGATTCTGTAAAACTAAATTAACTTCATTTTACATTAAATGTGATTTTACAATTTTAAATTAGAATAATCCGACTATGCGAAAACGCTCCTTCGATTAGGTTTAAAATTGTACAGTATGTGGTACTAATGTATTTAGTTTCTATTACACTTAATGTTTTTGAGTGAGTGATACGTGTTTATTATTTTCCTCATTAATTTGCAAGTTTTACAAGATGGAAAATGATCCAAATGCTGAAAAGACATCGATCAACCTATTCCAACAAGAAATAGAAGACAATTTAAATTTCAAGAAGCTATTTAATGGAAAAAAATAATGTTTATATGTAGTATTAAGATAAAGATTAAAGTAGTTTTCAGTATTTATAATTGTTATCATTCACTTTATATCCAAGTTGAAGAATTTACGTCCGATCTCAAATATTTAACGACCGGTACCAAAGTAAAAAATTTCAAATTAATTAGATATAATATTTTACAAGTTGAGAACTGCCTAGAATTTTTTATTGAATTGTCAGCTTCAAAATTTGTCAAATTTATAGTTAAGTTACACACAAACTCGGAGTTTAGAAAATTTGTAAATGAGTACTAATTTTTTGCTTCCCTGTGATTTACGTCAAACACCAACATTTAATTAGAACTTATAATAAGTTTTTATAAAACAAAATAATTTTTGATAGTTTATGATGTACTAAACATTTGATATAAAAATTAGATGATTTTAAATTCAATTTAAACTTTAAAAGAGAGCTTTTCGAAGAAATTTGTGTACATTTTTAGCGCCCGACACTATGAAGTGATGCAATACTTTAATTGTATCGATGGTTCTTATTAGTACAAAAATATATTAATTTATACTGGTGTGTAATGTAACAAAAACATTTTTCGAAAAAAGTTGGCAAGGTGGTATTCTCATATTCATTTTGTCAAAGAACACCAGACTAGTGAAAAATATATAAGAACGTTTCAAAATATATATTTATAAATGTTGCACTAAAAATAAAAATCAATGCAACATTTTGTTTGCATTGATGCCCTTTTTCAGTGTAAGAAACTGATAAAATAGATGAATATGCAATGTAACAGTTACCCGAAAGAGATTGGCTAAGGGGGCATTCTCATCTTCAATTTGCCTAAGAACACCAGCAGCAAGCAGATTGGTGCAAAATTGAGCCGCAAGGATCTTGAGATCTTGCTTGGAGAGTAGAAAACGGAGATAATGATCATCAGGGAAAGCTGAACATAGCCAGTGAAGAAGCATTTGACCTAAAAACATGCAAATCATTAAACATTAATCGTGACCAGTTTTCTGAACATTTGTAACGCAATTATATGGTATTAGAAATAGATAAAATGAATCTTTAATATGTGATTTAAATCAACACATTCCTACAACATATTTAAATATACATCAATGAAGATAGAACTGAATTAAATCAATTGTTGGTTAGATATAGCCGATTTAGTTCAATGAATGATTTGATAATCAACAACGAATCAAATTTATCCCGTATTCAAAACCAGAATCATCTGATTCAAATTAACTGCAGGGAATCACTTTTAAAAAAATAATACTTTTTTAAGATTGAAAACATTCCATACCATATACTTTCCTGACATTCTCTATTCTGCGCATTTCTAAGGTAAAGTACCATTGCCGGATTGACACTTGCCTGGCATTCCCCGCAATGAAGTTTTTAATGATAAACCCTAATTGGGTATTGTAATTCCAATTATTATCCTTTATTAGGCATTACCCAATGATCCTGTTAAAGTGAAATTTGTGTTTCAAAAAGAAAAACTGTAATCATGTTTAAATCATAAGATCTTTCTTTTTTTATTTCCTTATATATACATATATAGCACAATAAAGACAAAAATGATATTAAAAAAAAAAAGAAAGAAAGAAACTAAGAAAATTAATTAGTTTTATTTACTGTGCATAAGCTGCAAGTAAGTTAAAAATAAGTTAATAATATAATGTGAAATAAGTTAAAAATATAGAGAAAACATGGAAAATAATAAAAATTAAGAAAAATTATTAAAATAAAATATTTTTAAAAAATTTTCTTTATCTTTCCTAATAAAGAAATATTTAAAAAAAATTTATTTTAATAATTTTTCATTTCATTAATCTTTATTATTTTCCATATATATATATTATTATACATGTATATAAATTATAATATATATATATATATTAAAGTAGTTTTTTTATACTGCGCGAAAAAAATTAAAAAAATATTTTTTCTTAATTTTGTAGAAAATTGTGTTTGGCAGCTAATGAAAAAAGTCTAACTTAAACATCTTAAGTTTCAAGCAATTTTCTATGTAGTTTTCGAATTTTTTTCAAAAGAAAGCTCAAAGTAAGGGGTTTTCCACATATTTCATTTTGAACTATTAAACAGGATTTATTAAAATAAGGCAAAGGTAATGTTATCTACCCATATAAAAGTATATTTTCTTTAGCATGTTTTCTTGCCTTATTGTTTTATGATACAAAATAATATTCGTTATAATCCTATCATTTTGAGCTTTCTTTTAACTACATAGAAAATTGATTGAAACATTTTAAATTTATACGATATTCAAATCGGACTTTTCTCATTAGTTGCCAAATACAATTCACTACAAAATTATGAAGGAAAAAAAAATAAAAAAATTTTTTCTCCCGCGTATGCGCAGTATAAAATAACTACTTGAATTACGTATATATTGCACAGTTTTCAATACTTTTTTCTTAAAATCTTGAAGCAAACTATTTGCAATTAATTTTAAATTGCTCTAAAAATTTTGTATAATTTTATTGAATATTTTTAAAGTTATAGCAAAAAAAATTAGTTTTTTTTTTTTATAAAAACGTCCATATCTTCATAATTATTTAAGCTAGGATTACGAAATTTTGTGCAATTATTGCATTTAATAACGAAAGTAAGTGTCGCAAGTTACAAATCTATAGCTACATTTTTTTAAGATAGGGTGTTTAAAAACACTATTTTCAGTTTGTAATTTTTTGTCGGTCCCTCAAACCTTAACTGATATGTATAAGAAACCGCAGGATCTAAACATGTCTGAAGTTATAAAATGATTCTTTTATTATTTGAGAAAGGTGAAAAAAATGTATTAGTAGAAGTGTTGCCATTATTTTGTCCACCCCCTGTATACACACACACACAACACAGGGGTTGTAGGACATAATAAAGGAAACACTTATCTATTATATATAATTCTCTTACGTGGGTCCCAAATTTTTGCGGTATTTGTTTTCCGCCGGTGGCAACGTTTGCTTTGTTTTGTTTACGTTTTGAAAACACCAGAGCATTCTGCCTTTTAATGATGTGTTTCTGATCTAATATATATAATTCTCTTACGTGGCTCCAAAATTTTGGCTGAAGTACTTTGTACAACTAAATAAGATTCTTTTCACAACACTTAAATATTTACTTTATTTTCTTCATTTATAGAGAAAACAGTCGGCAAAGAATTCTGTTAGGTTAAAAAACACTTCGCTACAAAAAGAACGAATTCTAAAAGAAATAAAAATAAACAACTTAAAAAATAAAAATGCTGTTGCCAGCCATAGAATTTTTTGAAAGTTAACTTAGCAACATAAATCAAAATGACATAGAAGCGCAACTAGATCAAAATTATGATACTTGAGCGTTTGACGTAACAAATACTTCTATTCTATAAGTGTTGTATCGTCAAATGCCCAAATTAACAATTGTAATTTCAAATTAATATTGAAATGTACAGGTTTAGAATTTTCTACAGTGAAAAGTTTTCGGAACTTCAGTATTCAAAAAAGTATACAAAAGCTAGACGTTAAGAACGTATCAAATGAGCGAGCATTGGATTGCGAAGCAATCCGAAATGAACTGCGAAAGAAGTTCCGAGCAGGGGGCGAAGCCTCCTAGTGCTCTTTGATTCGTATTTCTCAAGAAATATTCAGAGAATTATTTTAAAACTTAAGAAGTATTTAGGTCATGCGATTTATCATTCATATCAATAAAGTTTAAAGCTTTTAGATGTTTAAGAATTTTTTCAAATTGTAAATTTTTTTTTTTATTAACTAAAAATTACTCTAAAAATTTTGTTTAATTTTATTGAATATATCAGCAGTTATAGTAAAAAAAAAAAAAAAAAAAAAACGTAAGTATAAAAAAAAATTATTATTATTATTTTGTGAAAATGATCGTTTAATGATAATTAAGCTTCATGAATATTTGTGCTAGGTTTATGAAATTTTGTACATTTATTGCATATATTAACCACTGCAATTGATATAAGTTGCAAGCTTATCGCTATATTGTTTGGCATAATAGGGTGTTATCGTTCGTAATTTACTGCCGGTCGCTTAAATATCTAAAAGCTTTAAACTTTATTGGATATGCATGAGAAACCGCATGTCCTAAACACTTTTGAAGTTTTAAAAAAATTATTCTCAAAGTATTTCTTGAGAAGTATGAAAAAATTAGTAGTATAGAAGTGTTTCCATTATTTTATACAATGTATGCATATATATATATATATATATATATATATATATATATATATATATATATATATATATATATATATATATATATATATATATATATATATATATATATATACACACAAAGAAATCAAGGAAAGAAACAAAAAAAAAAAAAAAAATTAATTAAAATCAAAAATTTAACAACGGAAAAATATAATCCTGTCGAACTTTTCATTTTTGTTTCTTTCCTTGTTTTCTTCGTGCTTTTATCTCATATTACGGCTTCCATGAACTTACATTTAACAAAACTTAAATTTTCTTTCTTCTTTTTTATTGTGTGCAGATGTGTGTGTATATACATATAGGTATTGAAAAATGCCAACAAGAAAAGTAACGAAATTTGGATTTGGGCCTGAATTCAAAAAGAAATTTAATTTATAATTCTTTGTTCTAAAGTTAGAAGTCTCAAACGTGTTTGAAATAAAATGTAAAACGTGTCTAAATTTTTCTACAATTTGTCGTAACTAATAAAATATTTTTCTGGAAAAAAAAAAAAAAAAACTCAAAGTCGTAATAGGTAAACTTACTATGTTTTTGGCAATTCAAACTGCTATAAAAGAGATCGATCCTGAAATAAGTAGTTTGGAGGCAATGTTCTAAACATCATTTATTACAAGATAAAACTTCTTCAAGAAAAAGTTTGAAACTTTTTAGTAATAGGATAGAAAAGAAAAAAAAAAAAGGAGGTAAACAACAGACCTTCCTCAACACTTTTAATCTTTTAGATCTACTAGCTAGATAAAACAGAAATACGGTTCTCTCTCTTTATATTTTGTTTCATACAATTGCGCTTGTATTCTCTTTTCAAAGGTTAACGTTTAGCTGAAAAAGTTTGAAGAAGCGATGCGATGACAACCAGGAACAAAATACAGTAAATTCAAGACATTTTTTCTCTCCAATTTATCCAAAATAGTTAAGTGTACAGATTTAACACGCTGTAATAACCATGCAATAAACAATATTTGAAAGAAAAAAAAGTTAAATTAGAAGAAAAAAAATCAAAACAAAAAAACATTAAGATTTGTTTAGACATTAAATTGTACTATTTCTTTTAAGATTTGGAAGTTAGTATTTTACTTCATTATAGAAAGCTTGCAAAATCACGCCACCAACTATTGAGCATTGCAAAAATTGGCCAAAGTAGCGATGTTTGCGAAATGGGGCAAAAAATTTATCATTATCATTTTCGATCACCATTTATTGTCAGTTAAAACAAGCTAAAGTTAACACAACACCCCTTTCGATTCGCAACAAACCAGCCTTGTTTGCTTTATCTTAGATTTTTATTGGATTAATACTAGTAGGTTAGGCAGCAATCTAATTTTAGAATTAAATTCAAATTAAACATGTAACTTTGCAAATAAATAAATTCATTTAAAGGAACAAAAAAAAAGTTGGGCAGAGTATTCTATAGAAACCTTTTGAACATCCCTTTTGAGCTCAAAATGTTTGACTTGCTTAACTTTTTGAAAAATTATTTTTTTTCTTTTCCAACTTAATATTATTTTCAAACTTAAACTTTTATTTCAAATTTAACAATCTTCCAATTTTCTTTAAAATCTTTTTGCACAGAAAAAAAAAAAAAAAAGATTTTAAAGAAAATTTACAATCAGGGGATTTTAGTGTTTAACATTTAACTTTTATTTCAAATTTGATATTATTCAATTTTTGTTTTCATAAAAAAATTTGACAATTAGGGAACTTTGGTGTCAAATATAAGTATTGGTCTTACCCCCTCTTTCACTTTATTAGTGAAAGTAAGCATACATCCCCCAGCCTCCCTCTTAAATGCTTACGTAACAGTCGAACGGCCCCTTATTTGGATAATAATTAACTGTATTACAGGTGCGAAAGAGGAAAGGCTTTTGTGTATGTTTCCCCCCCCCCTTCTTTTTTACGGTCAATTTCCTGTTTCCCGCATGTTCACATACGTAACATCTGAGCAGCAGGGTAGTATTACCCACAAACAAACTTGGTTGAATTACAGAGTTTACCGGGATGTTACGTGAGAATATAGTCTCTTTTATAAATTTAATCTCTTTTATGAGGGTAATCGCTTTTACGTAAGAGTAAACTCAATTTATTCTCTTAGACGGGGTGGCTCCACAGAATAAAACGCTCAACTCTTGAAGAACCAACCACGGTTCAAATCCCAGTAGTAGATTTTCGAATAAAGTTCTGCGTCTGGCTCTTACCGACCACAGTGTTGTTGTAAATACCAATTTCCTTGATGTTCCACTCCATATAACGAACAGGAATGTTAGTTCTATTAAAAAATGCTTCAAATTAGGAAATTTGTTCCGATGTTGGAATCAGGAGCTCCCTTGTTTTCTGGTTTGAATTCAAAATTACAAGACAGGGAACAATGATAGCCCAAATTCGATAAGGGGAAAGTTGTTCAACGCCAGTATTAGAATAAAAAGTCTCAATCGCAAAAAAAAGATGAAATTTCAGATCCCCTTTTCTTTTGCTGATATCTTTTCGTATTAAACCAACTATAAATATTCAGATTATTTTTAAGGGAAAAAAAGAGAGAGAGAGAGAAAGAAGACATGACGAATTGTGCACGGCATATATTTGAGCAATAAAACTAAGCATGAAAAAAAAAAAAAAAAAAATCGGAGGGAATCGCATTCTTACATCCAGAGACATAAAATATTATTCTGCATACTTAGAATGCAGAAACATACCGTTAAAAAAATTTTTTGCAGACGATATCATTCATTTTTATATTTTATATCATCTTACTTCATCTCTCTAAGCGCGGAAGAATTTTTTAATCGAAAATATACTTGGAGAAAATAAAAATGCGAGCTCCACTCACTAATGCATAACCAAAATATAAAAAAAAAAGAAAGAAAAACAACCTCTGTGGTGTGTGGTTAAAAGGATAAAAATAAGAACATTAAACTGAGAAAATAAAACTTATACCATTAAACTTCTTTTTCGGGTAAATTAATAAAATATCAAGCAAAAGATAGAAAAATTATCACAATTAAAAAATGATTACAAAGATCGTAAACGAAGTGCACATACTTTACAACTATTGAATATAAAGATACTGAATGAGTAAAAAACAAATGCTCATAGTAAAAACCAATTTACCTTTCATATCTATTTGGTATGTAACATACGCTTAGATACTATTTGGTATTTATAATACACTTTGGTATATAACATACAATGTCACAATACCGATGAAATCACCTTTCTTGCATTCACAATGTAAGTTTACAAGTAAGAATACAAGTTTTAAGTTCGGCAGAACAGTTCATATAAACAAGCAAATATTTCAATAATTATGCTTTAATTGCCTTTGTTAATTGACATAGGTAACATGTTAGTTAAGAATTATATTTTAGTTGCGACTAAATGATGTGGCTTAGTAATAGGTAAAAAGTTATCTTGATTATGCAACTAAGAGCCAACGAATTACACGCCTTTTGAAAAACTATATATATGCAATCTAAGTTTAATGAGGTAAAACTGTGGCATCCAGTGGAACTTTTTTTATCATGGGACCAAGGGTAAAAAGAAAAGGAAAAGATCTTAACATTAAAAGGAAAGAACTTATACCTTCTGAGACCCAGTACAGTAAAACCTCTTTTTGTGCGTTCCTTTTTTATGCAATTTTGTTTTTGTGCGATTTTTTTAATGCTGTATATGAATCTTAGCGGCGTTAGCACCAGTTTATGTTTACTATCAATGTACGTACATATACACGTTGTGGACGAACTTTGATTACGTGGCCTCCTTGACAACGATGTATCTGGACTTCGCGAAGCTCTGTTCATTTATTTTAAACAATCTCCTGACAAGGCAGAGTCAGTTACGTACATATTGTCGCTCGACGCGAGAACAGTATACGCTTCGTATTCAGAGTTTTAAACACGATTCACGTGATTAAGGATTCATTTTATAGTGAGATTAAAGATAAATAAATTAGTTACTTTTGTTTCTATTTATATGTAGTTTTAATGATTTTTATTTTATTTTTAGACATAAGTACTCCCTTAAAATGAATAATTATAGCCAAAAGAAAGTAAAAAGGCAGACAATTCCACTATTTAATATATAATTTGAAAACTTCTCCAGGTATATGTACAATGAAGAATTAAAAAATTTTTAAATTTCTTTAGGTCTAATTTAATTATTTCATTTAATTGAAAGCATTCTCTCATCTATTTCATAAATCATTGATGTATTTTCTAAGTCCGACTTTTTTTATGCGGTCCCTATCAACCGCATAAAAAAAGTTTTAGGTAGTATATCGTACAAACTTGTTTATTACATGTAAGAATTTATAAAATTTTCGAATTTTTTTTTTTGTGCGATTTCTTTTATGCGGTCCCTATCCACCGCACAAAAAAAGGTTTTACTGTATTAAATACATTGGACAACATTTGGTATAATATCATTAAATAAACATTTTATGAATTTTTTTTTTTTTGAAAAGAAAAGAAAAAGATGTGAAAAAAAGCGCATCATAAAATTTAGTCTTAAATTTTCAGTATATTAGCAACATTTGGTACGATTTTATCATTTAAAAATAATAATAATAATTTAGGATTTTTTTATGAAAAGAAACAAATCCCCCCCCTCCCCTAAAAAAAGCGTATGCAACCCATGAATTTTATTTTAAACCATCTGAGACCAGCATCCAATAAATTGGGCAACATTTGGTACAATTTAATAATTTAAAAAAAATAATATTATATGATTTCTTTATGAAAAAAAAAATACGAAAAGACCGCGATCATTAAGTTTTATCTAAATATTTTATGATTTGTTTTTACTTAGAATAATGTTTTTTTTCACTTCGTATGCTAATGCAAAGCGAATGTCTGCGTAAAATTACAATTAATTTTACTTTCGTCATTCGTTTAAAAATTATAAAAATGGGAAGAAATTCGATTCAAGCAACCTTTTAGCCAGTTGTATGTTTAATAAATAACTTATTGAGTCTAGTAAATTTTTTTAAAAACAAAAATATAAACAAATATACTATAAAAATAGTCTACAACATGCAAAAATTGAAAATTCATCATTTTTAATGCAATTATTAAAAATAATTCCTTGTAACCACACTTGTGAATTTACTTTCTTTTAAGTTACATACTTTTAAGTAAAATCTGTATTTTCTACCGTTAAAACTGGAGTCGCAGGAAGTTAAACGAAAAACATTTATTACTGAAGTAGATATCTGAAGTTTTGAAACATTAAATAGAACATCGATATATGGTTTGGCATTTAGCTTTATACTTTGCCTTTACTTTTAAAAATCGATTCTTTCTTAGGTGGATATTTGAAGACGTAGGTTTAGGCGATGTATAATTCAAGTATGAGTGGGCAAACGCGCACATTGAACTTTTTATACTCTTACATTCAAATTGTACGTGGTAAGAATTCGCAAACTCATTCAAATAGAATACATCTAACGAAATGCATAAATTTTGTTAGAAAGTATCGTATTTTTAAATACAGAATCATAACTTTTAGGCTATCATAAAATTTTTGAGCTGAGAAGGTGTACTAAATTAATATTTTATCTAGTTTTATAACCGACGTTGAGTAGCCGATCCAATTCCGAGATAGTCAATGTTTCACTCTGTAGCCTTGTAATATTGAATCCAACCCAGAAGACAAGGGAGCTCCTGAATCAATCATTGGTAGAAAGTCGCCTTCGTCAAGGTCTTTTTTGGTGTAAATAACCCGCATTTGCGTTACACGGAGAGGAGAATCACGAAAACATTCCAATGTTAGCCCAACAGCAAGAGGACCCATGATCCGTCGACCACTAATAATATTTTACGTCTGCAGTATGGACGATGCAAGCCGGGAGCAGAATTCGTATCATTCAGCCACCGTCGGGATTCGAGCCTCGGTCACACTGTCTCCTGAGTCATCACGGCTCCTAATAATTTTAGATTTTATTTTAATTTTATAACTGTCGTTGAACAGCTGACCCAGTTTTGGAGTTAAGGACTATCAATGTTCAACTCCGAAACCTAGCAAATTTGAACCCAATCCAGAAGACAAGAGAACTCCTGGATCAAGTATTGAGCGAAATTCGCCTTCGTGGATAACTTTTTGATGGAACTAACCCGCATTTGCGATATATGGAGAGGAAAAACATGAAATCCTCTGTGGTCAGCCTGACGTCAAGAGGATTTGAATCCATGATCAGTATAACACTGAGGATATTCTACGTCAGCATTGTGGTCGGTGCGAGTCGGGTGCGGAATTTGTATCGACTAGTCATAGCTGCGATTCGAATCCGCTTCAACTAATTTGGAGGCGAACGCTCTATCCTTCATGAGAAAAAAATCAGCAAAAAAAAAAAGAAACTCTCTGAATCTGTAAATTTTTTGGTACAGCCTTATTAGAGTTATGATAGCCCTCAGATATATCAGAACATCTCAAGCGCCCTTTTATGAACAAAAATATAAGGTAACTTATTTTATATAAACCGAACTATGTAACTCTTCTAGCAGTATGTAACTCGTGCAGAGGTGTGGATAGGCTCGGTACTAATGCTTCGATTAGATGTCACTGAAAAAGTATTGTAATCACTGAAGAGGACGACAAAAAAGGCAATTTTATGGGGAAAATAAACCCATTTCGAAGATATGGGTCTATACATATCTAAATCCATATTTAAACTGATTTTCATGTAAATGCATGCAGAAACACTTCAAAATAAACTTTATATTTTCAACAAATTATTCTTAAATTTTTCTTTAATGTAAAGACTATTTTAATATGAATTTTCTAAAGCTTCATTAAATTAGTTTGAGAAACTAAGTTTATTGTTGATAACATATGTAAGTCAATTAGTTTAAAAGTTTAATTTCATTATAAAAAAATAATAGTAATCGTTATTGCTTTTACTCCCCTGTTTTCAAGACAAGTTCTTTAAGTCTTCACGACAAGTGCGAAAAGGAAAATAATGTATTACCAGTTTTCATTTTTTTATCCCATTAATTTTTATATTTGTTTATTTATTAAGAATAAATTACTCTACAAATACGGACTTTTCTCGTAATTATTAATAAGATATCGAGATTCTGATAAAAAAAAAAATTATTTCTCTTTTACTTAGAAATTTTTAAACTTATAGTCATAACATCTAAAATTGTCATAAAAAAAACATTGATTAGTTTTATTGACAGAACAAATGGAGCGGCGTATAAGAACTGCTGCCTCGTCAAGACTTCCTTCAGTTGTTCCAGAAACTTATATAATAAGTTGTAGCTTTTCACTTGATCACATGTTCTCGCCCACGCTTCAGCTTTATTAATACCATTTCTGAATAAATTTTTTCTAAACGTAATTTGTAGTACAGGATAATTGTTTTTTTTTTCTTCTTTTTTTTTTTTTTTTTTTTTTTTCTTCCCTTTTAACTCGAATTGGTCTATAAGCTAAGAAATTCGCTAAGAAATTCGCATACAATATAATTAATCTTAAGTAATAATTCCCTTTTTCATGTTATCGATACTTCTACAATAATAGAAAATAAACTAGGATTAAGTTTAAAACTGAAAACAATTTCGGAAATGCGTTTTTTTTTTTTTTTTTTTTTTTTAAATCGTTTGCTCAAGAAAGAAATAGAAGGCTTTTATTTTTCTTACTTGAATAATTGTTATTAAAAGGCACTTTAGATTAATAGTGGATAAAACATTTGAACATCCTCAGCAGTTCTTCATTCTTTAACTCCTCTGCAGAATTAGTTTTATTTCAATGTATTTCTCGTAGAATATATGAATGAGAAGTTTTTCAACATGCTTTAGATATATTAAGAGACATTATGGCTAAACAAAATAACCACGAATTCAACAGAATTAGTTTTATTTTAGCACATTTTTCTTAGAATATATGAACGTAGAATTTCTATATTATGACTCTACACTAAGAGACATTAATGGTAGATCAAAATAAGCACGAATTCTATAGAATTATTTCTACTTTAACATATTTCTAATAGTTTATTTGAACTTAAAATTATGCTGTATTTTGATTCTATATTATTGACTAACAAATTAGTCGAGAATTCTACAGAATTAGTTTAGTTTTAACATTTATTTCATAGAATATATAAAAGTAGAGTATTTCTTTATTTTGATGTTAAGAGGCATTATAGATAAACAAAATAAACTTTAGTTTTACTGAGTTAGTTCCACTTTAATATATTACCCATTGAATATATAAACATAAAGTTTAACCGATATGTGACATTATGAATAAACAAAACAGTCACTTACCGGAAAAAGCAAACGGCGTTATTACACTAGACATACAGAAAATGACCATCAAATGAAAACTAATGCCTCCATCGAAACGAGCGGTAAACAAACATATTTTACTCGCCTTTTTAAATAACGTGACACAGATGGAACTCCGATAAAAGGTGAAATCAGCATCGTAACTACGTGGCTGGCTAGTCTAGTATTCAGAACTAAATAGTGCCAGTCTCTGACTCATTTCCACTCAGGAACTTTTTTTAAAAGGAGAAAAACCGGCGTTTTAATAGCAAATGGTAATCAAACAACAAATATCGGTGAATCTTTTAATATCCTTTTTTTTTCACCGATTCCGATTTGTTTGTTAATTCCAGATAATCGGTATTATCTTTAGCGGAGAACTGTTCGTCTTTGTAGTTCTGTCGGGTTAATGATTGATAAAATGGGCTCGTATTGATTAATTTTTTATGACCTATTTATGGAAACCTGTGCATAAATTATCAGTCTTTTCAGTGAATGTTATTTTGTTAATGGAACGAAAAGTAAATAATTGAAATTAAAAAAAATGGATTAATTATTCATATCCTTTTCTATCGCATATGTTCATTAAATAATCGAGCCATTTATGCTTAAATTATTGATACGTTTTACTAAAAAATTAGATTTAATTATACTTTGACTTCATCAATTATGTTGTAAATTGATCTAACAATAAGATTTTTTTTTACGAATTAAGTTAACTAATATTAAAAACGGTACAAAAATTAATTGATTAATCATAATTCTTCCTATTTATTTGATAATTTATCTATTCATGTTTATTAAACTATAGACTCGTTTTTCTAAGTGATTGGATTTAAATATAATTTGATTTTATTAATTATATTGTACAGTACTGGAATATTTATGTATGAAGTATAGGAGGCTTATTTACGAAATTAAGTCAAATAACTAAAATTATAAATTTAATCATAATTTTTCCTACTATACATACATCGTATAATAATAAAAAATTAATTATCTTAATAAAAATTAATAACCTTAATATAAAAAATGAATATATTTACATAACAAATCTTTTATTGATCTAGATAGATATTTTTGATGTGTGTAAATCCAATTCGGGCAAAACCACTATATGTTGTAATTAAAATTCGATCTTTTTAATATATTGTTACCTTGCGCAAATCTAATTTTCGGGCTAATCCAAGGCAACAGTCAAATCAGATGCGGTTCTTTACTTCAGTATGAACGTGCCTTAAAAATATATCCCACTGCCCTATATTTACGTTTTAATTTCTTCTGGCTCTTTAAACTCAAAATCTGGAAATATGGCAACTTAGTTACGAAAATATTTCTAAATCATGTTTGAAAGATATTAGTAGGTACTTGATATCCGTTCTTTTTTCCTGCTTTACATGTTCTTGTATGTTCCTAATTGAGTTTTGTTTCGTATTTTTCTTGAATTTTTACTTGATAAAACTTCATTTTCGAATTAGTTTCATTTTTAAGTTTCAGTTAAGTTTTTAGTAAGCAGTTAGGTTTCAATTTTCCTATCACACTATAGTATTGGTATATTTTTCTTTGGCTATATTAATGCAGTATTAGAAAGCACTAACTTTGCGGATATAACCGTAAAGCTAATAACAAAACACACACATATATATATATATATATATATATATATATATATATATATATATATATATATAAATCCGTGGGCAAAATTATTTACGAATAAATTTCTTTATACAATTTTTCCATGTGCAAATCCATTTCGGGCAAATCCGTGGCTAAAATTATTTACTAAAAAGATTTCTTTGTCAATTTATATAACTTTTCCATGTGAAAATCCATTTCTCGCAAATCCGTGACTAAAATTATGTGCAAAACTGACAAATCATGTTTCTTTCTCTTTTCTATTTTCTTCTTAAATAAATATTTATTTTCTAAAATTATTTAGTCAAATTCTTTAAATTATCCAGTTTAATATTACCTCGCGTCCATCAGTTTTCTGGCCCATCCTTGGTAACTAACAAATCTAACGCACTTCAGTAATGCAGCAAGAACGCAATTTAAACTCCTCTAGTTACTCTCAATTTGCGCTTTTGTTTTCACAGTTTTCATATTTTGCAATCTGGCAATCTTGTTACGTAAACACTTTAAATCATTCTTGAAAAATTTCCCGTTCATGTAAGTTCATTATTTTTCGCTACTCGCTTTATAGATTTTGTTTTGTTCTGCTCTTCCTTTTTATTTTATTTTCTGTTTTTACGTGTTATTTTTACTTATTGTGTTTTATTTTATTTGTCGTAATTTTTGTAAAAAATTTTTTTGAGTGCTCCTCACACTATTGTATTAATATATTTTGCTTTGGCTATATTGATACAATATTAGAAAGCACTCTTTTTCGGATATAATCGTGTGGGCTGATGAAAAGATTATATCTTTTATTTTCCGGTTTTTAAAAAAAACTTTTTCCTCTTTTTTTTTTTTTTTTAAATTAATTAATTCTTTTTTTTTCTTTCCCCAGTTGTTTATTATTATTATTATTCGCCCCCCTTTTTTCATTTGTCTGTAATTTACCTTTGTTTTTTCTTCATTTTGAACTTATATATATATAAATATATATATATATATATATATATATATATATATATATATATATATATATATATATATATATATATAATATTTTTATTCCAGGAATATTTCAGACGTGCTTTGTTATTATAATTTCATTATTTTTCGAAAAAAGTTGCAATCAAAAGTTGAAATTTCTGCAACTATTTCGCTTTCACACATGCCTGTTTCTAGAATCACTTTTATTATTTTCCCCGAAGATTACAATAGAATTCTATATGAAAGGAAGTGACTCATTGTTTCAAACATGCGTTACTTGATTTTTAACTAAAAATCTTAATGTTAATTATTTATCGCAACTTTCACAGTAAAAGAATTTAATCACATTTAAGCTTCCGCAAAATGAATTTATTAACAGAGCTCAACAAACAACAAAAATTTCGAATTTTTTTCAATACCTAACAATTAATTAGGTTAGAAATTAACTGTGAGGTAATCCCTGCATTAAATAACAAACAAAAATAAATAAATATTTCAATTTCTTGCTACATTTAAAAAAATGATATAAAAAAGAGAACATATATTAATCAGGAGACAAATAGAAATTAAAAATTATTTCGATTGCAACAGATGTGAGAAAGATTTTCTATCGAAGCAGAACTGAAATACTCTACTGCACTGAGCGATACAGCGCATTGTTGTTAAAAGATCGACAGTTTTTTTTCTTCTTCTTTTCATGAACTTTTTGTTAAATGCATTTACTCTTTTATGTCGGATTGAGAATTTTTCTTTTTCGGAGCTCTTTTCAATCAGGGTTGTGAAATCGGATTTACTTGATTCGGATTAGTTTTAAATAAGGTAAAATATATTCAGAAGGACAAGGAGAAAAAAAAAAAAAGAAAAAAAAGCGAATTTATTGATCCTACGAAAATTAATAAAACAAATATTTATTGTGAATAAAAATGTTACTCAAATGAATATTGTGAATCAAATGAATGATTATTTAATTTAAAACTTAAGCAAAAATTTAGTTTATCACATTTGAACGCTTTTGCGCATACGTTTCATTGAACAATTAGAAAAGTACAAAAATTCCAAAACTTAATTTATTTAGCTCATTTGAAAAGTTATCTTAAAAGATATGCAAATCAACTCTTAGGCACCAGTTGTAATAGTTTCCTAGTTCCACAATATTCTTCAGAGAATCTTTTTGTAACATGTTTATGAATAAGCGAGTGAGATATCTACTTCTTTTCTTTCAAATGGTTTTGAACAATTTGAATGTTTTGTACAAATATGTTTTCTAAAATTCCTTTCTTCAACTGCTGTGTTATAATATGACATGTAATTTTAAATAGAATATCGTCAATCGTGCCGAGATAAATTGAGTTGGTAATAACCAAGCATTAGACATCATTTTAAGGGGAATAAAAGAATAAAATTTTTTAAAAATTAAAAAAATATTGCATTTTTATAGTTTATTCTTTTAAGATATTGCACAAAAATATTGATTAGATTTTCGTAAAAAAGTTCCAGCATAATATGTCAAGCGCGGCGCATTGTGCGTTGTAGTATGAATGAACAAGTGAACTTGCGCGCGCAGTTTGTTAATGGATTCGCTAATTTCTATCAAAATATTTTAGTAAAATATTATCATTTTAACTATTTTAGTAAAATATTATAATTTTAACTATTTTATTGAGCCGACCGGACTATGTAGGGGTCAGAGAACTGGTCTTGTATTAGAAAGGTTCTGGGTTCGAATCCCGGGCAAGGCATGGATGTTTTTTCATTCTCGGTACTATCTGTCTTTACTATGGGAGCAACGTTGGCCCACCTAATATAGTGCCCCTGAAAGAGTGGCACACAAATCTACCCTTCAGATACCTGCATTGACGATCCCTCAAGTGGGCGTTTGAAGAAAAAAAAAACTATTTTATTGAAATAACTATAATATTGCTTACATTTTGTTAGAACAAGAATTAATGGTACTTTCAATATAAATAGGTGAAATTGAAATTTATTCAGTTGTAATAATTTTTAATGACGTTTGCAAAGGGTTATTGACAGTTTTAGAACAATTAAAAATAAATGTAGGTCCAGTAGCCAAAGAATATGCTCAAAATAAAGATGACCACAGAATTTCGGCTGCTACTCTAAACACATACGAGGCGTCATACGAGGGTCAATAGACAAGAAAAAGGGTTAGACTAGCACTTTCTGAAAATGATGCAGAAGAAGCAACTTACGAACCTGGTATTGATGTATTATAATTCGACGCAAAATTTTATACATTTGTATGGATTATTGATCACAAAATTTTAAACGCACTTTCTTTTACTTGCAGTCTCTTTGAATAGAACAATTTTCACCCAATTTACTTCAAATTTTGACACAATATTCATAATATAGTTTTCGCTGCGATTACAGAATTTTTATCTGTGTTGACTGGTTTTAAGTAATTCTAAAATAAAACTAATTTAATGAATATTCTAAAAACGTATTCTAAATTAAAGTATTCTAAAAACTTATTTTTTGAATTTTGTTTTTCTAAACCACCACCATTTTGTGAAATAAATTTATTTTTTAAAAATTATACGTGCAACGAAAACTATATTCATGTAGTTTTAAAAAAAATCAAAACAGAATCAAATAGGGATGATATTTTTTAAACTTATGAGTACAGCAAGTTATGGATATTTTAGAAAATAAGTTATAAACATTGTATTATTCATACATCAATGCTAGTTTTTTAAAATTTATATTAGTAACTTGATAAAATGAAGATTAAAATATGTACAATAAAATAAAAATGTATTAAGTTAAATTTATCACAGTCGTTTGTAAAATTCATTAAAAACATTCTTCTCTTTTACAGGCTTCTACGGTGTTGTTCTCCCTTAATACAATATGTATGATGTCGAAGATAGAGTCAAACATTTCAGTTATTAACTCCACAGCTCTGTAATTAAGTGTCAACTCAAAAGTATTAAACTGTATTAAAGTATAACTCAAAGCATAGTATAAATTCTGAAATACAAGTATGCATCCCTAAGCCTTGAAGAATTATCTGAGCTCTTAAACAGACTTGATCGATTCATTTCTTATTTCTTTCTTAATATAGTTCCGTTCTTGATAGCTCTGTCGTTATTGGAGAAAAAGCTTTATAGTGAAAAATATACAATTTTCATAATTGTTGAAAATATCCTTCATGACTGTAAGCTTAAGTTTTGCCTATTTTTAACTAGAATCTTCTATACTACATATGAAAATGGCGCGAAATTTCCCTATGAAGAAAAGTCACGACAGTTCTTTTTGCAATCACTTCTTTTTTTCACAGTTTTGTGAAAATAAGAAAAGTTTGTGGCCAAATTTTTTAATATTTGGGAAAGTTAGGCAAATGCTGCATTGCCTGGGTTAATATAATTGAAAAAATTTGAAATTGTTAGTTAGGTACTTGCAACTCGAGAAGAAGTGAAGAGATTATGACTAACCATGTGATTTAAATCAGTTTTAATTGGTTATCTTTAAGTGACGTCAAGCGTGTGTGCCGAACCTGATTGGATTCTGAATGCCACGATTTACTAATGACTGTCACTTGCCAATTGATAGTCATTTGGCAAGTGACATTGATTTGAAATTAAAATCAGTCAAATCAATTGGATTACTTGCAAATTGATCCAATTGATTTTAATGATTTTTATCTACGCGTTGAAATCTATTAGAATTTGCGCTTTTTATAAAAGTTTTTATTTTTTTTAACAATTTATTTTTAAATAATTTAATTTCAGATGATTCCTTACTTGAAGATAGCGCATATAGTTCAAAATTATAGATACCATTTGAGAAAATTTAAGACACTTAAATTGCTGAGGAATTTTTATTTACATTAGCGAAAGATCTTTGAAACACACCCTTAAAAAATTTGACTCAAATAAAAATTGCCATAAAATAAATAAAAAATGCCAATTTGGCGATATTTTTCTTTTTTTAATCGAGAAATAAATCTCTATCTGTGCAATTTTTTTTTGTTTCCAGACAATACAGCGTTAGAACAACTTTTCAAAGGTTAAAAAATTAGGCCACTAACATTTTCCATTTTCACAAAACAGTGATATTTCTTCATATTGATAATTTCCGTCATTTTTATAATAAGAACAAAGAGGAGTACAGATATATAATATATATGTATAATATATCTCTGAATAAGAACAGAGAGCGGTTGCGACAAAAAAGCTAAATTTAACTTATCAGTCATAAATAACTATTTCAAACTCACAACAGTTATAAAAATAAATTATTCGTTAAGAAGATGGTAACAGTGTCTTGGAAGAACAGTTTTAAAATATCTTTTCTACAAGATATTTCAAAACACGTTTTGCAGCTCGTTTAGCTATCGTCTGCATGATGTCATAAATTCTACGAAATTTAAAATAGAATTTATTGCTAACTCGAGTTTATGTGATACCCTTATATTTAGATTAAGTACATAGTTAGAGCTATTTTTTTGACATTTATTGAAAGTTTAACAATAACAAAAAAATTAAATAAAAAAATAAAAAACTATAGATGATCTTTAAAATGACTTATATTTTATTTTTTATGCTTTGTATGTGTCAGCAATATTGCTATACATGTACAAGGTATTTAATGCTCTAAATAAAAAATAAAAAAAGTGAAATAGGACCGTTAAGATATTAATTAAAACTCGTTTTTAATTACATCTTATTAAAAATGTTCATAGCACAAAAAATTTTGAAAAATTATTAAATTTTTAATTTTTTTTTTTTTTTTTTAATACAAATGTTACGTGAAATGTTTTCAAACACATACCTATGCTTATAAAATAATAATAATAACAAATAATATGATTTAAAAAAAAGTTAAAATTTTAAAATTTCACATAAAAAAGATTTTAAATTAAAAATATTAAAATTATTTCATGCAACATTGGTCTAAAACTTTTCTTTATGATCAAAATATTTAAAATTAGATTTATTCAAAGAATGTTGAAGGAACACTTTTAGTTACGTTCAATTAAATAATTGCATTAATTAATATTCCACTGAATTTACATCATTTTTTTTAATGAAACATTGCAGATAAATACATTATGTATGCTTAACGTAATAATTAGGTTTCTAGGATCTATATAATATATATCATAAAGTATTAAAAAAAATCTTTTTAAGAGTTTGAAGGTCTACTGTTCCTATAAAGCTCATTATCCATAAAAAAAATTAAAAAAAATACAAATGTGTGTATTTAATTATTAGTTTTTTTTTCTTAAAAAATGTTTTGATTTATCATTTACTAAAAAATGTTAGAAACTTCAATATTTTATTCCAACACGCAAATTTCCATGCTTAATTATTCTAGAGAAAGGACATATTTAAATAAAATGATAAATGCCCATGCATTAGGATTAAGCAATACGATAGAAATTTTATAAAAAGTAAAGGGATTATTGCGAAAAGATAACAAGACACTTGAGCTCCTATACATAAATTTAGTTAGATATAGGAACTGCAGAAGACACTAGAGAAATTAAAAGAATCATGTTTTGAAGATTTTAAGGGGGGGATGTGTAAACACATACTTGAAGAGACTTAAGAATTTTTTGATAGTTTGGGAAAGATGCACAACAAAAATAAACACAGGGTGTGTCGTAATAACCACTCTTAATACATATTTTAGTGATTCTTGAATTTAAAAAAAAAAATAATAAGATTTAATCTATTCCTTGAAGAGTGCACATTACAATATTTAAGTAACAAAAAAAACTGAAGATGCTATAGAAATTAGACAAATCAATATTGAGGAAAGCATGTGCAGAAAACATCAAAACCTGTTTCATTACTGGTTGGAACTTGAAGATATTTGTACTTTCTACCCCGCTCTATTTTCATCAACAGTTAAAGAGGTTTTGCTGTTTTGTATACCCGCTTTGCTTAATAGTCATTTGTCAGATTTTTTATGCATAGACTTTTGGATTTTTTTTAAAAACTAAATATTAATGTGTCCTTCGATAAGCACATATTTTGTTGACAATTTTTGAAAAGGAAAAAAAGAATATGTATATACAAAGGAGGATTGGGTGGATTGAAAATTCAGGATTGGGTCGGCAGGTATAAAATAAAATCTCCAGCTGTGAAGATTAGCAATTTCTCTTGTAAACTTGCCCAATTCAAATTTAGGCATTTAAGGGGAAGAAATATTATGCCATTTAAAAATGTGTCTTGTTAGATTATTGTAGTTAAACTACAGTTTTCAACTTGAACAGAAAAATCACTAGAATGTCATTGTTCCGCAATAAGATTTTCAATTGTTGCTTTTAAACATTCCTGACAAATTGTATTACAAATTAGGGGTCACAGCCATCTATCACTTTGCGCAATAATTTTTAAAAATTTTTGATGATAAAAAGTTTGTTACAATTGAAAAGTATTCAGTAGTAAGATTCAAAAAAAGTTCTATTGTGTTAACACTTCGGTTTGCAGACTTAATTTCTGATTCCTTTGGGAGAAAATTTAAACTTAATCACCTTACTTTTCTTTAAATGCATCCTAATTAATTTTAGATAATTTCAAAACCCCGTTAATTGTTTCTCACCAAATAGAATATTTAGCAATGGAGCGAAATTATCATATTAATTGCATAAGTTGACGCAGATTTACACAAAATTTATAATAAAAGTGAATATAACTTATTTGCTGTTTAACAACTGTTAAAGGGTTAAAAAAAAATAAGACAACGTTTTAAAAATGTTTATCGTGAAATGTTGCGCCATAAGGTGATATAGCTCGATTATTTTATAATAAAGGAACACCCCTTTTAGTTTTAAGCATTTAATTTGAAATAATGATCGAAAGCAAAAACCTAATAATCGCTAAGAATAATACTAAGACAGGTAAATTATACTAATATTACAGGTAAATACAGTTTAATCAGGGGTAAAAAAAATATTTAAAGGATAAAAGATACTTTTATTAATTTGTGATACCTATAAGAACCAAAGAAATCTGCGTTTTCTTTGATAATAGGAATAATTATGAATGTGTGATATTTTGTTCAAAAAGAATCCACTGACAACAATAAGAAATGTTAATCATGTTATTAAATTATGTGATAAAAGACTCTTTTTCTTTCTAAACATTCTGCTAAGCATAAATAGTATCTGACTTAACCTCATTTTTAGAATGCATTCAGTAACCACTGTACAAAATAGACATAAACAAGATAACTTGTTGATCATTTGAGGTAGTACAAGGGGAACCACAATGTTTTAAATATACAGGCTGCTCCGTAATGACTTCTCTTTATATTTAGAATCCTCGTTATTAGGGGCCATAAATTAATATTCAAACAAAGAAACACATTCAAAACCTCATAAGATACTACTGAGGAAGGCGGGGAGGAAAACATAAAAACTTGTTTTATTGCAGAAGGAAACAGAGGAGATAAAAAGCCATTATTAGAAACGCATCCAAATTTAAAGCGATCAAACACATTTTTAAGCTATCATCCCCATCTTCCTCAGTAGCAATTAATCATATTTTAATATCCGTTTTTGCATTTTCCTCTTTTGAAAATTAATTTGCGCTCCCTAATTATCTTTTTTTAGAGAAACCCAATTAGGTGACCCCAATGAGAAATCTAAAAATATATATTAAGGGCATTCATTACGAAACACCTCGCATATTATACTAAATAATACCTTAGAAAATGTTTAGAGATGCTAAAAAAACTCACCTTCAAACTTCTCATAGAGGCTGAAGTCCAATTTTTCAGGCACAAACTTGGGTCTGTTTACTTTAGAGTCTATAGTTGCCTTGTCCAGAGTGAGTGATGCTACCTTTCGGAGGACATTACCATCCAGCGGCGGCACATCCCCATACGATGAATGTCTTCTCGACGGGGAGGGGGTGTGTTGCTGCTGTTCCATTCCAGATCCATACAGATTCGCTGGTCTCAGACATTCCTCCGAACCTGAGATTGCCGATTTGCCGTTCTGCAGTGTCGAAGTGGACGAAGGCGGTGGGGCAGCAAACTTATGAGGAGGCAGAACCACTTTCCTGTGTTGTGTCAACGTAAAAGGCGGCAAACCAGAGTCAAGCGAACCTCTTTGTTGCTGCTGTCTGTATATGTTCAAGTTCCCGTTCAACTCGTGAATGTCCATGCTGCTGGAGGACGAGCTGGTGCTCAGGTCTCGTCCGCCACTGCTGTAAGACGACGACTCAGCTTCGGCATGCGGCCGATATCGGCCGTCATATCCCATCGTCGCAAAGTTCGGATCAGATTCGGCTGGTGTTCCTGGCAACGACTGCGACGTGGAAGGCGGCCTGCTGCGAATCACGCCTGCTTCCTGCTTGTTGACGCTTTCGTTGTCCTCGCAGAAGACTGTGATATCGCTGAGGCTGCCAGGAGACGCATCTTGCAAGGTGAGTGTGCCATCGTCCAAGATCTGAGAGTCAGCTTCTATGATAGAGTCATCTTCACCTGCTTCACTCGGTGTCGGCAAATGGCTGTGTGTGTCCACGTAAACAGAACTGGACATAGAGCTGCCAGGACTTGGGGATTTTTCGGCAACAGCGGCATGCTTCCTCTGGTCGGTAGACTGCTTTTTACCACCACCTTTTTGTTTGTTTTCACCCTTGCCGAAGCGAAACTTGGCATCTTTGGATGCACTCCTGCCTTTTTTGTCACCGGGTTGACTACTGAGATTGCCCATGTTTACGGAGTTGTCATACTCCGGAAACGTTTTCTCGCTATAGTTAGCACCATAGTGGAAGCGGGCGTCTTCATTAAGAAGCTCGTACGCCTTTTCTGAAGAATCGATTTTTGAGAAGCATGTTCGGAGGAGTTCATTGTGCGGTGGGGTGGAGTTGCCGACGCCCGCGCATGCCGGAAAAGAGCCGCCCGCATCTGCGTTGCCATAGCAACGATGGGGCGTCCCTTCCGAGTTCCTCGTGAGGCCATTCATGACAGCATGTGAGTGCAGAGCAGCTGAAAATTCTTCGTCTTGCACTCGGGGTAGATCGAAACGCCAGAACAGCCATCCGTTGAATCTTTGAAGAGTTCTGTCGTAAGTGGGGAGATCGGTAGTTGATTTCTCCATCGGGGCGAAAGGTGGTGACCCAGTGGCTCGGACCATCACTCAAGCATGTCGCCGGTTGTGTGTGTCGGGGATGAGATTAAAAAGTAAACTTATTCCACACTTCTTTTATTATAATCTAAGCTCATATTTTGTTCAATTCGATGATTTAAATGGAACATTAGCAACAAAATCGTTTGCAAGAAAATAGCTTCATGGATGAAGTATCATAATAATTTAAAATAAGTTTATGAATAAGTATTTTTAATATAAATGGATTATATAAAGAAAAATAAAGCTTCTTTTATTTAGACTAACTTAAATAATCTTATTGTATTCATGGTATAAATAATACCATTGTATTTATGGTATAAATAATACCTTAAGATAACTTAGGTTAATATGTAATAGCATAGAATTCTTAACATAGTGATAATTATATAAGCCCATGATTGCTCAATTCGAATATTTAAATAGAAAAAAAGAAGAAAAACATCCTCAAGGATGAAGTTTTAGAATACTTTAAAATTAACTTTATGAAGTAAGTATTTTTAATGTGATAAGATTAAAAAGAGAAAAATTCAGAAAGAAAAGAGAAAAGAAAAGAGAAAGATTCTGTTAGTTAAATTATCTAAAATAATAATTTATTGTATTTATAGTGCGAATAGTATCGTAAATTAAAAAAAAAATAATTATATATAACTGATAATATAATGATGAGGTAAATATTTTTAATACGACAGCATAAAGTATAAATAAAGAATTCTTATGTTTACGATAAAAATACTGTATTAATTACACTATAAAACTACATGCTATGTTATTATACTTTTTTAACTCTATAAATATTAACATTTCGTTGATCTGTTATACACAGAGCAAGTCGAATTTTTATTATAATAGAGTTACATATGTAAAAACAAAATTTTTTTTATAATTATTAGTGTAAATATCTTTAGCGTTTTTATAATATAATTATCAGTAAATGATGACAAACTAATGATGAATGATTGATAACAGACTGATAAAAAAACGTTTATATTGAGATAGGACAAGAAAAATTAATAAATAATGTTAATTATGTATAAATACGAATAAACTTAACGTAATTACCATATAATTGTTTGTGACAGAAAAATTATTATAGTATAATTTATGATGCAGTGAAAATTTTTTTGAAATCTGATAGGATTAAACAGGAATAAAGGATAATAACTTATATTAATTAAATTATTAAAATAGTTGTTTTAAAGTAATAAATAGCTATAATAAAAAACTAAATAGTTCTTTTATAACATAAACTATCTTAGTTGTAGTTTAAATATACTAGAATTAAAAATATCGCCGCTTTCTTAAAGTAATGTTATAGTAATGAAAAGATATTTAGCACTATTAACAAGACGATAATTTATTTTTAAATAAAAATTATAGTAACAAAAACACAGTTTTGATTAATTTGTGACATATTAATCCATAAAACTTTCTCGCAAATTAAGTTTATATTACTGTATAATCTTACATCAATTAACAACTAATTTTAAAACAATTGTAATAAAAAACAAGTAACTGAACTTAAAAGTATAAGAAATTCAGTAAAAATTATTGATTAATTAATAAATTTAAATAAGAAATGTCATTAAATATTTAAGGAAAATAAATTATGAGGTTTAAATAATGAAAAAAAAAGTAACGATATATAATTAACTTTCAATGGACTATGAGCATTTCGCTGATTAAGTATTAACCAATCTATTAATACGTTGGCATAGTTATAATAGAAAATGAATTAACCGACGGAATTTATAATTTTGAAATAGATTTAAAACATTCGATTAAGATGCATTTATGATGATAAGCATGGTGAAAACTTGATAGTTCATTTTTCGTCAAAGCTCAAAAGTGTAGATGTTTTGTGCACTAAAATTGTTCCAAAAAGATGTTTCATCAAGCCTGGAAGGAATAAAAAAAAAATTACTAAAGTATTATTCAGTATAGTGTTGTAAAAAAATTTTTTTTTTGCAAGTTTGCTGTTTCTTTTCTCTTAGCCATATTCAGTAACTAATTTCATAAAAATAAATGAAGTATATATATTAAATAAACAACGGGTTATTATTATTAAATGGACATTAGTATAACTACAAGTTTCAAAACTCATCACAGGTTAAAAAGAAAAAAAAGAAAAAATTCCGAACTCAGAACCCCTGTGACGCTTCCGAGGAACCTAAGAGTTCTTGGGAACACCTTTTGGGAACTGCCTCATAAATGCACTATTTAAATAAATCGACGAATAAAATTACAGAGCAGACGACATCAAGTGATAACTTTATGGAAACAGATTAATTCATAACCTTTCTTTATATCGAATTTTGATTATGAAAGAAAATGTAATTTTAATCTTAAATTATAAAAATAATATCATTAAGATTCATTAAAAACAGTGGCTGAAAAAATTTATTCAACAAACATGCAAATAAATTTCAAATACCTTAACTTCATTGATGTGATTTAATTTATAACTTCTCATTTTTTTCCCTTTAGACTTTTAATAATATTATTTACTACTTAAAATTAAACAATGATAGAATTATAATTCATTAATCGTTAATAAATGCACAAAAATCTAAACAATTATACAAATAAACTTACAGACACGCGGACATTAAGCGATAAAAAAGTGGGAATAAATTAATTGAAATTAATTGAGTCTAACTTTTTTCCACAAGTTCCTCACCTTTTAATGATAAGTGACAATATAATTTCCAACATCAAAACAAAAATAATTATAGAAAATCATCAAAAAAAGGGACTCAATTTATTAAAATTTAATTCTAAAATACACAAAAGAACTTACAGAGCAGACGATTCATGAGATAATAATGGTGATAACTTTATTGAAGTGAATAAATTTCTCAATTTTCCCTATTGATTAGCCATGACCATTCAATAATCTCACAAATCACCATGACAATGAGAAATGAATAAAATAAACGAATTCCATGATCGATTTTTAATATTTCTTCATTTCAAAACATACGTAAAAAAGAACAAAATTTTCGCATACTTTTTAGTTTCCATAACAAACTAATTAAACTGAAACAACAATTTTGAGAGATTCGACAATTCATAAATGACCCTTTAAAAACTCATTCTGAGGCATTCATTTATAAAGTTAGATGTGAATATGTGATTAGAATCTAATAACCATGAAATATATCAAGCTGTCTACATAGAGGAATAGCTTTTCTCAGAAAAGTTTTAGCAACTATCATCAAAATGTTCTAATTAATATAACGATTGCACTCTTTATTGAAACAAGGATATTTTAAAGGGAAACAACACCTTTAAAGGAAAAAATTTTTAATTTTTTTTTATTTTTTATTTAAACTGATATGAAATTTCTTAGCAAATTTTCGAAATTGTTCTGAGTTAGTTTTTAAATACACAAACAATTCAAAGGAATTTCTTTTGATAAATACTATTAAATTTAATAAAAATTACGTGTTATTAAAGAGTACTAAAGGTAACCAAAAAATACTCTCGCGTGTCAACAAAAATGTTCTAATGATCTAAAACTGCATAATAGGAATAACAGCAAAATATCAGTTTTTGTTTAACTTTAGAAGAATATCAGACAAAAAAAAATCACTTTAAAGTACTTCTTCGTAAAATTACAGGTTTCGATACTCAAACCACAACAAAAAATAATGATTATTTTATTAATTTAACAAAATTTAAATTTCATAGAAGAGATCCTACTTTTGAGTAAATGAATCCATAATCGACTATATAATTGTCATTATATGCTTTAAAACAATTTTATTGATATTAGTATCGATACCAAATGACAAGCATAATTTTTCTTTACTTTTTAGACAAGAAATCGAAAATTTGATGATCATCAAGACTTTGTTTCCCTTTAAATGGAATAAATTTCGAGAAGATATAACCAATATTTACACCAGATAATAGGAATTTGATACACTGAAACCACAATAAAAATTATGGTAATAATTGTTTCGGTATTTCAACAAAATATATTTTTATAGGGATGAAATAATACAAAAACTGTCTTTTGTTATAACATATTTAAAAACTATTTTATTGACATTAAAGTTAATACCAAATGGGAAATATATATCTTCTTTATTTTAAAAAAAAAAATCGAATATTTGACGGTTGTTAAGATTTTGCGTTCTTTGAAATGATGAAAATTTTGCGAAAATTACAGCCAAAATAAACCTTGTTCGAAAAGCTAAATAAAAAGTTATTCCCCATGAATGACTTCTGACCATTTATTGATTAGGTAGGTGTTTAACGAACATTTCTAACCATGGATTGAATGGAAGGTAAAATTAAATGACACATTGTCAGACGTCAAAGATAATACGTTCATAAGGTAAAGAAATCAAGCGGTGTGACAAACTAAAATTGCAGCAAAAAAGTAAAAGGAAAGATTACTCGGGCACTGTCCAGTTTTCACGAGAACTCCTTCCGACTAAAAGCCTGAGGTTGTCTGTTGCCATGGAAACTAGAGTAAAAACATTTCTAATGAGGGAAAATAGACGAAAGAAAACTACTCTCCCAGCTAAATTAACGGTAAAAACCGCAGGTCTATTCTAAGTTACTTATCATGGTAAACACAGTTTACCATGATAAGACTGATTCAACTATTATAAGACCATTCGACTGATGTCTGGAGAAGTTCTCGTGATAGCTAAATAGTACCGAAAGAGTTGTGAGACTCGCGTCTACCAAAAGAAAACAAAATCCTCATAAACTCGGCCATCTACCTTTAACTCTCACTTATTCCATAGACGATGTAGTGCAAGCTTGAATCGTTATTTCAAAAATTAGCACTGTAAAAATTATGTGTAACGCAGTTTTTTTAGCGATAAAAGAGGTTTTTAGATGTATTTTTTTAAACCAAACAACGTATAACGTCGGGAAGTGCTTAACTATTAAATAAATAAAATAAATACATAACTTCAACGTGAACATTTATAGCAGGGGTAGGTTCCGCATTGGTTTTTTGATAAAAACTTCGTCAATTTTCATGTTTTTTATTAATAGTAAATTTTCTTTTACTCACTATAAAAAAATTTTAATTTTGTAATTATTTTATTTACTGTAACTTTTCCTGTTCCTTTAAAGATGAATAAAAAGTATAAGTTCTGTTAGCTGTAATAATTTTGTGCCGTTACTCTGCTGCATGCTTAGAACGCAAATAGAATTACATCCTCAATCACCCTTTCCCGACCGAGACCACAGCGGTGTTCAAAACATGATAACAAATGTTTAAAAGAACCATTTAACAATCCTCGTTAGGCTTGTTTTCTTCTTTTTTTTTAAGAACTAAATTATGTTACATATCTAAATTGAATGCGAAAAATCTTACATGAAAAATTTATAATTTATGAGAATTTTAAACCGAATACATTCGATAAAAAGTGTTCACAGTATTTTTACATGCCATTTAAGAATATGACACCTTTTTTCAGGGCAAGCACAATGTTTATCGACTTTAAAAAATCTACCTAAGCAAAATAAATGAACGCTGTTTTCTCGTTCCATATTACAGGGTGAGTAGCCAAATCTGTCAACAAAAAATAAGCACCTTTTAAGTACCGTATACGCACAAAATGCAAAATAATTTTCAAAGATTTTACATGATCATGATAAAATAACCAGTTTCTGACAAAGAATTCTTTTTCTTGATTAAATTAGCCATTATAAAAAATATGAAGAGGTTTTTCGGTTCGAACTTAGGCGGTGAAAAATGAATCCTGAAATTGAGAATATCTTGCAAAATGCTGCAGAGTTGCACATGAGAGTGCAAGAATCACAAATGAGCGAACCCAGCTCAGTAGTATTGCAAATATTTCAACAAACATGTAAAATGATTGGCGCTTTCATACTCAATAGACCGATGGGACGCCAAAATAGATTGTGGTTGAATGAATTGTGACAACGTTGAATAGAACAATGTGAAAAGTACGCCTTTGCATAATACATGCCGAAAATCGACATGGTAAAGAAAAATATATCATTTTCGAAAAGAAAAAATTAAGCACTTTTTAACAGCACCCAATATAAAAAGTACCTTTAAGGGCTTTTAAAAAACGAAAATAAGCACCTTTAAGCATTTTTTAAAAACGCTACGCACCATGCATTAGGCATCAATCAAATTAAGAATGAATAAGTTTAAGGTCAACCTCCTTGGCAAACTCTTATCTCGACACTCATATGAGCAAATCTCAGGAATCATTAATAAGAGCGAATCTCAGGAATCATTAACATATGTCTTCAAACTTTTCTTATAAACGTCAAACCGTAACCATCGAAAATTGAAAAAAAGAAAAGGTATACAATCCAATTCTGCGAGTTTTATGTTAGTGATATTCCAAAAGCTTATTTAAAGTAGAACAAACTTGTATCATTAGTTTTAACTCGCAGAATTGGATTGTATACCTTTTTTTTTCTTTCAATTTTCGATGGTTACGGTTAGACGTGCCAAAATTTGGCGACACACTTTAAGTGTTTGCAAACGTCAATATTCACGAAAAATATCATTCAAGAAAATATTATAGTACAGCTGACCTACTAAATTATGTTTTTAGTGATTTTCAGTTTTTTTTAAACAGATTACATATGGAAAAAAAAAAAAGTATGTTAAACACTCTAAGCGACACTCATGAAAAGTTGTCAAATGTAGGATTGAAGTAAGAAATGAAAGCCAAAAGCAAGTTACTCGCGATCAAAACTGTACGTATCTTAAAGTTAGTAATGCATAGTTATTCCTGTAATTTTATTAGAATTAATTTTCGCTTATTATGTTATATATTTATAAGAAAAGTTTGAAGACATATAGGTTAATGATTCCTGACATTCGCCCATATTTAAATAGTAATGAAACAAATATATAGCCTTTATGTGAGATGATTAACTTCATTTGTCGGAAAATACACTCAGAACAGATAGCTAGTACGGAAAGAAAAAGAGTGCAAAATAAAATATAAAAAATGAACACGGTGAAAAACTTCTGATATAATGATCGCATTTTCACAGACAAAAGCTCAATTTTATTGGTTTGATGGTCTAATTTTAACTACGTTAGTTAGTGAACATGATATTTTAAAATAAGAAATCTGACGCAAAAAAAACTAAGCACACTAAATAAACCTTTTCCCCCGACGGATTCGGACTAGTGATGCTCAAAAATAGGAAAGTTAGTCGCAATCTGGAAAATATGGTTGAAATAGATCGACTAGGAAAGCGGTTGAAAGTTTAGATCCCTCATTGCTAATTTAATTTTTTTCCGTATTTTATCATGTCTCGAGAATTTCTAAATCAAGTGTAAATTTTTTTGCACACAGTTATAAAATTCGTTTATTTAAAGATAGTTCCATGCGAACAGAATAAAGTTAGATAATTATAAAGTATGCAATTTTAGAAAACGTTAAAATTTTGTATTTTTTTAACAAAATACAAAATTTGAACGACATTGTTCTCGAAAATTCAAATTTTAAACATACAAAATTTTTTTAAAATTGCACAACTCGAAATGAAACTAAATTGTTGTTACATTTCCCTGTGGAATATGGGTATGAAACTACCTTTAAGAGAAAACACAACTGATTTGATTTTAGATTCTTCAAGTGTGAAACTACCCTTGAGAGGGAAAGCCACGGTAATAATTTGAGAGTCATCAAGTGCAAAACTAATATTGAAAGGGAAAACCATTGTTATAATTTTAGATTCATCAAAAGATTATTTTTTAAAGAAAGTCCCTCATTTTTGTAACGAATTGAGGAAATTGTACAGTTTCATTTCTGGATTATGAAACTAACTTTTAAAGTACAACAACACCGTACTAATATATACTTCAGATGTTAGAGCTATAAAGTAGCTCATTATTTGAGTCTTAGTAGAAACGATGGAAAAAACGTAATGCAACACAAAGATCTCAAAATATGATATAATTATTTTAAATATGCTGCTAAAATTTTAATATGCTATTAAACAGTTAACATTTTAGTGGTATATGGACAACTATATCACATTTTCATGAAATCTTTTCCTTTTTTTAAAAAAAATCACTAACGCCATCAATATGGGGAAAATGGATAACACAAATAACTCAAAAATTTGTGAAGTTATGTAAGTGCGATTTTTTACCATTTTACAGCGCCTTTTAAATATACGAAATATTTGTAAATACTTTTTTTATAATTTAGTGGAGTTTTTTTATTTTTTTTATTGTATTTTATATTACGTTTATGAAGAAAATACAAAACACAGAAGGAAAAGATGCTTTCAAAAAGTTGGTAATTATTTGCATATAATGCTTTTATTTTAATCTTATATCATAATTAAAATATAGATGCGACGCAATTTGTCTACAAAATAGTAAAAAACCAGATGTCTGAAATAATGAAGAAAATGCTTTGTGTTTTTCGTCATAGACTTAAAATTTGTGGTGAAAATTAAGCTCAGTGGTACATATGTACGTCTTCATGAACCAAATTACTATATAAATATTATGCAGATTTTATTATAGCAAATACTTGCTGTGAGCACTTGCTTAAGTGCTTGCAAAATTGACAACAAAGTGGTGAAATCTGTTAAAAACTTTATTACTCTTTTTTAAAAATTGTATCTCACTAATAAAAGTTATTAAAGTGAGACAACTAAACTTTTCGTATTGAAAGAAAGTGTAATTAAAATTTACTTTACTCAAATACTAAAAGACATAGTACAATAAAATAATTTGAAGAATTTTAAAAAGGAAAAATTCCAAATAATGCATTCAAAAGCCAAATATAGAGAGTGAATTTATTTTCCAAATATTCATTAAAAGCTTAAAGCAATAGAGGTATATTTATAATTTCACAAGATTGGACGACATTCCGATAATTTAACATGTTTTTAAATACCGAGAAATAAGCTGATAAAATAGTTCGAAAAATAACCGAAACCTCAACTGTAAGTAGAGAACGTATTTCTCCTGAGAAACTAACTTTCAATATCTAATTCCTTAAATACTTTAACCTGACGTAGCATCTTACATTCGAAAATCTTTCGTTTGGCCCATCATCTTACTTTCACAGATCTTTCACTTGATCCAACAAGGCAGCAATCAAATACATTTGTTGTTATTCAAATGCGTAAATATTAAAAAATTTCGCACTTTATTTCAATAAACTGATTAAAGTTCTTAACGTAATAGATGGTACAAAATTCGATCAAGTTCCAAGTAGTTACAAAATTCAGAATTTGGAGCAATTAGATCATTTTTGTTAATTTTTCACCGCAAACATTTTTTAAAAAAAAATCGTAAAAAATTTATTTTTATCTTACTATAAAGCTAAATTAAATATTTGATGTTCAAAGCGACTCAATTCTTTACCATAGAATTAAGTCGTCTTGAATACTAAAAAAGTAACAATAATGTAGTTGATCTTAAAAAAAGTAGTTGAAAAAAAAAACTTTTTTTAATCGGTTGGTATTTTTTGTTCACACATTGCAATAAAAATTTTTTTTTTCAAAAAAGGACAAAATTAAAAATTTTTCTTTAAATTACTTAACGAACATGCTATTGCTTTTTATGCTATTTAAGCGATTGAAAAAGTAAAATAGTTTTAATAAGATTATTATATTAATGTATAATGGGCAATACTATGTTTGAAAAACATAGTATTGCCCATTCTTTCTCCATTTGAACAAGTTTCTAATGGCAAAATTTTTGCATGTTTTACATCAAACTTTTTGCAAGCTATAACATAATGAATCAAAGAATATATTTATTAGACAGACTTAAGAAAGTACCACAATGGGGTCCTGAAAGATTTTTCTTCAGAGCAAACAACCAAAACACAAATGTTTTCTTACATGCAGTTTTTAAGAAAGATTTTAGTTGCCTACAAAAACAAATAGCAAGTGTGCAAAGCTAAAAAAAAAAATAGATTAGACGAAGCGAAATAAAATGCTTTTAGAGCAAAGCATGGAAGTCTCTATTCAACAGAATAATTCAACTAAATATAGTTCATTAAAAATCCTAGGAATTTGTATACTCAAGGTAAAGACAGAGATTTATTAAATCAGAAACTAAATGTGTTTAAAATAGGAGTTGTTTCACAATTGGGTACCTGCAACTCGAGAAGTGAATTAATTATGACTAACTTTATGATTTAAATCAGATTTAATTGGATAACTGTAAGCAACCTCACGCGGCGCTGATTGGCTTCTGAATCGACAAATGGCACGATTCACCTATGATGCAGGTATTGAGGTTTCCGTAATTAGCTTGTTATATATCCTGTAGTTTCGCAACTTTTTGGTATCAAAAAATTATAAGAGATATAACATCAATTATACCACTCTCATATTTTTTCAGTAGCACTAGACGGGGGGCACAACAAGAAATTACTCCAAAAAACTGATTCAGTTTATTTGGTGGCATCAATAAACAGATTGGTGCCACAATGTTTAACAAAGTCACTTCTTAATTTTATTAAGAAGTGTCTTACATTTTTTCTTCAGAGGCAGTTTGCAATCATTGCTAATTGCAAATTATTAGTATGCGTAAAGAATGCATTTCATCCCATTAGAATTTGCAGTAAATTGTCACAAATCGTGATATTTGTATCACTTGAAAACCATGTTTACGATAGGAATTAAAATATTTTATTATGTTGAATCATGTAGATTGTAGCATTTCAAGATGAAAGTAATCAAGATGGGTTTTTTTAAAAATTCTCAGAAGGACTGAGCTAACTTTATGAACAACTTAATATCTTAATGTTGGCAGCAGTTAGCCTCCTAAAATGTAACAATTGCATTGTTGCAGATTGAAATTGCTCACTCATATGCATCAGATAAATTTTTTTGACATTACAGTTTACAGTGATGGCACATTTACAAGCAACAATATAAAAAGTTAAGCAGCCCTTACTTTAAAATTTTCTACTTAAATGAATTTATTGTTATCATAATTTAAGGATTGTTTGAATAAAAAATAATAATTAATATAAATAGTTAAAGTCCTCAAATTTCCCATAACAAACCAATACATCTGGAAGTACTGGATTAGAGATTGATTGTGCTCCGGTTCAGGTCAAAATTACAGCCTGCGGATTATGGTGTGTAAATGTGTCCTCCCTGTAAACTGGGCACTGACACGTGCGTAGCAGAAGGCAAATTCTTAGTCATAATTGGCGCCACTGGAAACAAGATGTCACCCCTCTTGCCTTAATAGTATATGACAACATTATTTTTTATATTAATTATTACTTTTTATAAGAATTTATATTAACCTGTTAACCATGGGTATTGAGCAATTATTTTTTTACTGAAGGTGAAATTGTTTAAGTAGTATTTTATTTTTATAGTATTTATAATAAATGTTTCATACAGTTTCAAATGGTTATTTGATTTAGGAGCTGAGGCAATTATTGATGCAATGCAGGCCAAAAGAGGGCAGCAACTGAGGTATTCATTAATGCCAAGCTGCACCCATTTTTATATTTTATTTACTAAAGTCGAAGAAGTAAGAGTGTTAAGTATGGTTGTTACATCATTAAAGTTGTTTACATCATTTTAAAGAACGTAATTTTGAACTGAACTATTTTAAAGAATGTATTTGAACCATTTAATTTTAATTTTGTACCATTTTGAAGAATGTAATTTTGAACGGAAAAATACAAACAAAATTGATCTTTAAAATAATTTGAAAAGCTCATTTTGAGTAAGTTAATTAGTAAGTGATAGCTATTAAAGTTAGAATATCAGATACATTAAAAAAACCTTAGCAACAAATCTATTTTTCTTTATGAATTTGAAAACTTTATCCTCAAGATATGGATATGGCCTCAAGTTGGAAAATGTAAACCCCAATGTTTAGTCAGGATAACAGTAGAACATTTGGAACTCTTAACATAATTTTTTCACTTTTTCTTTAACCATATCTTTTGTAATAAACACACAAAATGAAACATTATTCTAAACAATTTTAAAATTGATTGACCTAGAACAAATATCAAGCAAAAATAAATTTTTGTTAGTTATTATTTAATTTTTTGATTAGTAAAAGTGTTTTATGATACAAAGAAGAAAAAAATATCACTATGTTTAACTATGTAAAATAATGAGCTTTAATTCAAAATAAATTGTCTGAATAACTTCTGAGAATTATAACTTTGATTAATTTAACCTTTCATTTAAAAAAAAAATTCTCAGGAATCACTTATAACATTAATTTTAAATATAGTACAGAAAATTAGTACTTTAAAATAATATTAACATTTTTATGCTACATTATATAAAATGTGTCTCTAACCATTACTTAATTATAAATTAAAAAATGGAAAATAATTATTAAAATTTAATTTGGAAGAAATTTTAATCGCTCGAAAGAATTTCTATTACTGAAGGACTTGGGGCAATATAGTAATAGTAGATATTTCAAGGTTGCCACAGAAAAAAATTAACAAAATAGTTGCTTTTAGTAGCCTAAAGCATGAAAATAGTTTCTTAAATAAGAACAAAAAATTTCCAATAATATGACTAAAATTTTATAAAATGACCTAATTGTCGTATACCATGATTCATTTTAGTCAAGTTGGTAGCAAATACGATAATTTTTACATACATGTTAGGGTTCTAGCACTAAATTTTTATATCAAAAAATTTTTATATTTGCAGAAAACTAAATACTTTTAATTAGCAGAATTCATTCAAAAAATACTTTTTCATTAAAAAAACATACTTTTTCTAAAAAATTCTCCCTTTTAACAATAATTGATTTAGCAAATATGTGTGCATATATATATTGTAAAAAGCGATTATTCAAATTCACGCATGTAATATCATATTAAAAATTGGACGGAATTTTGTAGCAACAATCATTAAAAAGGAGATCGAGAAACGAAATAGACCTACAATGGAATCTGAAAATTGAGCACATTAAACAATGATGACTCAAATTTGCAATTCAAAATTGTAAATTCACCCTTTAAAAAAACATCGAGCACAGAATAGTCTCCTTTTCCTGAAAATAGTTGCTATTTTTAGCCTTTCACGCAAAAAAAGTTGCCATAGTCTCCTCAGGCCAAAAATAGTTGCAAATAGCCGCATTTTAGTCACCAGTGGCAACCCTGACATTTATACATCAAACGGTTCTTTAACATTGTTTCCGGATAATAAATTCACAAGTTTTCAACATTTCTATTAAATAGCAGTCTAATACAAAGAAGCATATTAATATCTACATTGCATTTTTATTATAAAGCAATTTTTTTAAATAATTTATAACATGCTCATTCACACATTGAGCCTTGTGAAACCACGGTTTCATGAAATGGGTATTAAAAAACTGGGCTCCCTTCAGAGCCTCGATATAAAGCCTAACCCTCTTACTAAGCGACTTACGAACTGAAATACAAATTAAATTGAGAAGCCAGCCATATCGACCATCCTCACTCCTGCTGTGGTGTATGCCTGGAAGTCAATTCCTATGATTACCAATCAAACACTGGTAAAAAGTCCTCTCAGACATGTGCAGACTATCATATTATTTTATAAACAGCCGACCCAATTTTTAAGCTTACGCCTACTAATATTCAACTCCGAAGAGTTTTAATTTTGAACCCAAACAAAAAGACAGGGGAACTTCTAAATCAAGTATTGGGAGAAATTTGCCTTAATAGAGGACTTTTGATGGAACATATCGGCATTTGCGTTACACGGAGAGGAAAACCACGAAAATCTCCCACGGTCAGCTTGACAGCAAGAGGAATGTAAGCAATGATCTGTTACGCCTTGTATTTAAGCTGTTCTTTAAAATGACATTTATAAATCAGTGTTTCCATAATTTTTCCATAGTTCAAGTAAAATTGATGTTTAATAAAAAAAATTTCATCACAATTAAATGTATTTTTTCTGTCCTTTGTGTACTAAAATAAACTATAAATTGAATTTTATAAATTTTTCTAATGTATATGAGATCCCATAAAAAAAGAACTTAGCCTATCTCAGAAAAATCTGAAGGTGTCTTAAAAAGTTCTTCACACATTTTAACAAAAGGAGACAACACATAAAGAGTTTAAATAGCATCATAGTATACATTGAGAATACAAGATAGAAGTAACAAATGCAATAAAATAACTCATTAATAAAAGAATGAAATTTATTACAAGGAGCACATAAAAATTTTCATTTAAAAAAAGTTAAAATTTTTGAAAACACACAACTTTTATTTTCTTTGGATATTGCTTGTTAGTAATAGTAGAAAGTTAGTTGGAAGAAGAAAGCACCAGATTTCTGAAAAAAAAAAAGAGAAAGGAAAAATATCAGCTGAAGTTACAATGTATTACAAATAGGATAAATTACACTTGTAAGAAAATCATTAGTACTTGTTGAATGGGTAATAAATTAAACTATTATTTTTACAATATTTTATTTGAGTAATGTCTAACAGATTCTAATATTTCACAGTTATATTCTGATGTTATACAGAAGAACCATAGAATGTGAGCATAATCCATATTAGAAATGCACTTTTAGGCTAAGGCAACACAAATGAAAATAAAGAACAAAGAGCCATTAGATATAAAATTGAAAAACAAATAAAATTTTGTACACAGCCCAGGAATAAATAAAGAACGAGAAGTACGATCTCTCTTACAAAACAGCTTTTTTAGAGCATCAATCCCAAACAAATCTTTCCCAAAAAGTAAAAAGACATAGCCCTAACAGTAACAGCTGCTCCACCTACTCAAATTAGTGTGGAAAGACCAACACAGCTCTAAAGTTTATCAAATCGAATCTACGATTCTCTATCAAACATGATCTTGTCCCAACAAATTATCCTGATTATGCTAAGTAAATATATCCCGAAAAATAAAAAGACATAGCCCTAACAGTAACAGCTGCTCCACCTAATCAAATTTGTGTGGGAAGACTATACGCAGCTCTGAAGTTTATCAAATCGGATCTATGATTCCCTATCAAACAAGATCTTGCCAAAGCTACACTATTTCTTAGAAATTACTAATGCCAGTTTATCCATTTCATAATAAATGCTAATTAATATAAATAATCAGATATACCATAAATATTTTTGCAGCATTTATTACTTCTTTAGTCTGAGTATTAAAGTTTAAAATTCTTGGACTTGGAGTTAGAGTCGCTAATTTTCCCTACAGACTCCACAGCACTGCTAACAATATTAGTAAAAATAATATACAAAGCAGCCTAACCAGTTCTACTGATATAACAAAACACAGCTTGCTTGTCAAATTAAAATTTCTCCATAACTTTTGTTTTGCTCCTGTGAGTTAACTTGCTTTTAAATTCAACATTAGACTGTATTAATAAACTGTAGTGTGAAGAATAAAAAAACTGAACACCTTTATAATTTCCAATCTAATTAGAAGATTTTCAAGTAAAAAATGTAATTGTCATTCAAGAAGATAACTTAAAAGTATGCTAATTAGTTTGAGCTGAAGATATTTTAAGTTCCAAAATCAAACTCAAAATCATGCATTATCTAAATAAATATGCATTATCTAAATTAAAATCACTAAAAAATTCGAATAAGAGATGTGAATATCTCTGGGGCGAACTATCACGCAAATTTTACTATATAACTTTACATCATAAAAAAAATCTTACTAAAATAAGAAATAAATAAATGAATGAATAAATAAATAATAAATGAAGGAAATTAAAAATTAAAGTTGAATAAATATCAATATATAATAAATCAAAAGTGAACTTTTCATTAAAACAAATGTTCAAGAAAACAACCTGTACCCGAAGAAATAAAATAAAAATGCAGTGTTTTTAAGAGATGGGAGATTTTTTAAAATTTATTTTTTTAAACAAAAACAGCAAGAAGGACGCATTTGTAGGGATCAAAGGGTGGGAGAAGTGGACCACCCTTCTATAAACGCTTAGGGAGAACACCCCACAAATGAACAATTTATGTATTGAAGACTATTATACACTGACAAATTAAGCTAATCACAAAGTAGTGAGTACTTGTTTAAACACAAAAGACCATTAAAAATTCATTAAAATACGAAAATCATTTCATTGATAAATATTTAAAAGAATAGATAATAAAAAATATCAATAAAATAACTTTTGTTGATAAAAAAATAAAAGCCAGCACAGTTTATTAAAATAGTTAAAATTAGCAAACAAATTTTGATGTTACATCAGAGAATCATCTACAATGTACTATAAATACAGAAAAATAATGATAAAAAATTATAAAAATTACTGTGTAAAGTAAATAAGAAATATAACTGAATCAGCCAATAAGAAAATTGGAATTTAACGACATAAAAATGCACCAGTAGTTCCATCTGTTGAACATAAACAATCTTTATCTGTTTAACAGATGGAACAACTAGATACATTTTTAAAGATTTCGACTCCCCACTTTCTTATTGGCTTTATGTTTGATTTACCTTAGTCGACTCATTTATATTGTTTTTCATTGCAATCTCATTTTAACATGCAAACTTGCATGCTATTTCTATCTATTTTCAAATAACATATGACAATTTATCTTTTATTATCATCTTTTATTTCTCTATAATATTTTAAGCCAAACCCAACAACACAATTGTAACATTTTTACATGTTTTATAACAAACAGTAAGAAAATATTTTTATAAAGAAAATAGAAATTTTACTTACATAGATATCTTCTTCACTAATAATTTACATAACGGAATTTAGTCCAACACTGAAAGAAAAAAAAAAATCTTTTAGGACATAACAAACACTTTGCTGAAACAAAATGATGATACATTAGTAGAACCAATTAAAATATCTTTTTAAATTAGAGAAAAATTCTGTACTGGACATTACTACACGAAAATTCTCACCAAGTTCTCCTAACAACCAAACAGCTGCAAGAAAGAAGCCAAAGACACATTAAACAGAGGAAAAACTCAAATAGAAAAATTGATAACCCTATTGGACAAGCACTACTATAATTTTCATAACAAGCAGAAGAAGTAGGCTAAATTAAAATCCTGTTAATGAATTTTCCCTCTAAATTTCATTAATTTGTAGGACACATAAACACAGTGATATATAAATTAAGGACAAATAAATGAAACTATGGGGAACCTTTCCATATTCGTTACTGTTTATACCAGTGGAATTTCGTACTTATAAACAATAAAGAAAAAATATGTAGTCCTTTATCTAGAGCTGATTACGAGTCTATTCCAAACTGGATTTTTTTACCCCCGTTGAGGTAATGCTAGGTCGTTGCCTGAACTTGTTGGCTTTTTCAGCATAGGCACCAACATAGATTTCAAGTTATGCTGTGCTTTTGTGTGGTTTTTTCAACAGTGAAGAATTGGATGTAACATTACATGCCAGTGCTAGAAGTGCAAATGAGAATTTCACACTTCAGAAAGATTTATGTATAAGTCCCTCTGCTAAAGTAACCTCCTAGATTTGTCAACAGTTGAGCAGTGTCAGAAAAAACAAACAAACTAAGGAATAAAAAATCAGAAAATAGGCTCAAAACTCAAAAGGTAGCACAGGCTAGGCACTACATAAACCTACAATTTAAAAATATATATATATATATATATTATTTCTAGTGGAATAATCTGGCAATTTTTTTTTCTTTAAACAATAAAAAATACAACGTTGTGTAACAATCAAAGTAATAATCGCCAACTTGTCAAGATTTCAAAGTCGCCAAGGTGTGTGTTATTCTACGATTTTACCGGCAAACGGCAAAATTTTTTAATTTTTTGTATACATATCCTATTTCAATGACATACATTTAACCTTAGATATTTCGTTATTTAAAAAAATTCTTCATTAAATATTTACCAATTAACATAATAATAACTATTTAGACGGTGGCCCTGTACCTTAATCTAAATCTTATAATGAATTAAATAATGTTAGAGTTTTTTTCATAAAAATTATTTAAAGGTATATAAAACTGTATAAAACGTATCAAAACAATCATAAAATCAGACTAAATTAAATACAGTTCACATAAATATAATTACAAAAAACAACTGAAAATGCAAAATAAGCTAAATAATTTGATTTTTTTTTTTTTAAGAATATCAAAATTTAACACTTCTTTTCACATTAGAAATAAATAAATAACTGAAATAAAATTATCAATGTTATCACACGTACAACTGCCTGCTTTGTTACAAAAGGGCTATAACCACTTTAAAACTACAAAACTATCAAAAGTATAAGTCTAATTAAAGTAACAATTAGAAATAAAAAATTATTAAAAAAATATTACAGATGCAATAATTTATATCATAGCACTCGTACGTCGTAAATTTTTGAATCACCTTAAAATAAATCTGCCTTATACTTGAAATACTTTTATACCTTATTGCTGAAATTGGTGTAGCTGAACTTTTAACAAATAAAATGGATAAACAATTGCAAGAAATGCCTGAAAAACCGGTATGAGAAAAAAAACTAAGTATAAAAAGGGAATCTCAATCAAAACAAAGGCATTTAAAAAAAAAAAAATAAATAAACAATTTGTTAAGTCACTTCAGTTCAAAGCTTGTTGAGCTAAAAAGCAAGTTAAATACATAAATTAATTTTAACTAAGATCAAATTATTGAAACAAGAGTTTTAAAGTAATTTTCTGAATATTAAAAATTTACAAAGCTACCTTTGATATCAAAATATCATTCACTGCTTGCAAAACTAAAAAAATTAATGGAGGCTTTTTTCGCAATAATTAGGCGTTAAGAACAGCAAAAATAAGCAACCGGAAACGTTACAAAGTTAAATAGCTTTCGCAAAACCGCAGCGCAAAACCATTTCGCCATATCTCGAGAACTTTTAAAGCGAATTTAACAAACAAATTGGCCTATTATATAAGCCTTTGAATTATTATTAGCTTTCGAGTAAAAACCCTATAAGTCAAATTCATTTAACTAAGTACATTAAACATTAGTAAAGTAAAGTGACCACATTTTCATTGAGACAAAGCGGGACAAATGGGATGAAATGAGAATTACAATTATATTTTATTGTATACATTCATATACTTGTAAAAAATTTATTTATTATTAATTACTGGTGACTATAAAAATATTTGTAAAAAATAATAATTTGAACATCATGATTTTTAATCAAATTAAATTTTTTATTAAAAAAAAATTGTGATTTTCTTTCACGATAATATTTTTGATCCGAGTGAATACTTTGCAATAGATTCGGATCATTTATTAAAATGTCGTGAAATATTTCACATGAATTGGTCAAATTATATTTTACACTTAATATAGATTTTAAAGATTTAATGTTCAACTGCGTTTTTTCAGTTGTCCATATTTTATGGATACTGGTTATTATACGTTCTGTTGCTGCATTTGTTCCCGGAAGGGAGAGCGCGAATTCTACAATTTTCAAAATATTTTGATAACTAATATTATTCTGTTTAAAATGAAGGAATAACTCCGTCCATTTTTTGTCTGTTTCCACATTTGCAGACAATCAACATTTAACTTTTTCATCTGTAACATATCTTTTTACCAATGACACTTCATCAAAAAGATCATTTTCGCAAATATTATTTTTCGGAAAATGAAGGAATATATTCAAAAGATTTTTCCACATATTCCCATAAAATCTCCTTCTTTAATGTCACCCAATGAAAAATTTTAATATCTTCGAATTGAACTGTCCATTCTTCAAGATAGTCCAAGCAGTTATTATAAAATTTTTTGACAGGTTTCAGAAAATCAGGTCGTTTAATGGCACCTTGTTCTTCCAACCTAGTGATGTCTTTTCGAATAATTAAAGGAATGTAATCGTTATCAATTCTTTCTCGTAATTTTGTTTTTCAAATATTGATTTCATTTGACACTTCCGTAATTGAAATTTTGTCCCCTTCAATAATTTTCACAGCATTGTGAAATAATGTAGCTTGGTTGTGAATGAACTGAAACCAAATTTGTGATGAGTCATTTTCAAAAAAGAGCTGTAATATTCTTGGACATTTATCTTGTGATAAAAAGTATGATTATAATGGTTCGTATATTTTTAAAATATTTTCTACGGCTGGTAAAAGAGCTAGCCATCGTGTTTTGCTGTAACCAAGAATTCTTTTATATTCGATTTCTGCGCTTTCACAAAAATCCTTCAAACTTTCAACACGCACAGTATATCTATAAAAATACGAATAAATTTTCGCAATAATATTTTCAACATCAACTGGAAGTAAGTCAGATGCTGTTTGAATAGTATTATGTAGAATGTGCTCTGCACAACCTACTCCAATAATTTTTTGGTTCAAATGTTCGTTAAGTTTCGTAAAAACGTTATTAATGCCTCTTCTAGCTTTTCCACCAAAATTTGCGTTAGTGTTATCCTCACAATAGGCAATAATTTTATCGTTCAAATTATTCTTTTTCAAAATAGTGCTTATTGAATCAAAAATTATTTGTGAAGTTTCACCCGGCAATGAAACAAAATCTAATATTCTAATTTTAATTCCTGTTTCTGGATCAAAAAATCTAACAATTGTGGGAAATAATTTTAAATCTTTGTGATTGGAAGCATCAGAATATATGGATATAAATGCGCATTTTTCTAATTCTTTCTGCAATTGTGAAAACGAATATGGTGAAAAAACATTACAAATAATTGCTTCGGTTTTCGTCCTTGCACATGCAAATTTTTTGTCGTATAATGTTTTGATCATTTGCGACGTACAATCCATTGATCTGAAACTTCGATTGTGGTTTATGGTGTGGAAAGCAAATAGCCCTTCCGCTAATGCTAGCTGTTTTTCCGTGTTGCCAAAGCTAGTACTGCGAAAAAACTGCTCCATTTTAGACGAAGAAGCGGCATTATTCAAAAATCTTTTGTGCCTGTTTGTCGCTAGATGTTTAGTAATATCATTTTTTCCACCATGTGAGACCGAAAATTCAGCATTGAATTTATCACACCGTACCATATAGTCTATTTTAGTTTTTTTTAATAAATGGAAATTCTCTGCTTAGCTCTTCATTAAATTTGCATTCTCTTTTTTTACTCATCTTTTATTCTGTGGGTAAATGCTAGAAATAAATAAAAAATTTACTACAAAGGCTAAAAAAAGAGTATTAAATTTTACCTTATTGACCGTTACGTTGTAGCGACTATTGCTCTGCCACTACAATCAATCAAGTAATCAAGTCAATCAATCAAGTCAATTCAATCAATCAATCAATTCAATCAATTGTCAATCAAGTAATGAGTCAAACCGAAAGTCAAATTGAAAACAACAAATCGCACTGTCTATCGGCAGTCAGCCTGTCTGCACTTATCTGAATTAAGCCGAGACGGAACGACAATGATCGAACACCACCGAGTAAATTTAAGTCGGTACATTGCCTAATTTAGTTTACTCCTCATGCATTTTATGTGTTTTTTTTTTATGTATTTTTTATTTCTTTATATTCACCATAATACTTAATAAATAATAGGTAATATATTTTTACAGTACATTTAAAATAAGAAATGCAGATATTTTCTAAAAAGCGGGACATTTTTAAAAATCGGTGGGACGCGGGACAGTCCACCAAATAGCGGGACTGTCCCGCCAAAATCGGGTCCTGTGGTCACTTTATAGTAAAGTACTTAGTACATTAAAACTAAAAATATTTATCCGTCGTCCAAAAATTTTGTATCTGATATACGGAAACAGTAAAATAAGCGAAACTCAGAAAATTTGAATTATTTCTGCAAACTTTTGAAATGATAAAAAGTTTTGAATTGTGCACTTAAACTACGTTACAAATAGTCTCTTAAACTTTCTCATTCATTAAAAGAAAAATAAAGGTTAAATAAGACTATTGATAAATATCATTCCTAATAAAAAAAACTTTTTATATTATTTGAATTTTTTTAAAATTTTTTTTTTATTTATTTATTTATTATTTTTTTTTGTTGCATTTTAGTATAAGATTCAGATATATTCGCAATGTTAAAAGTAAAAGGAGGCTGAGGATTATTAAATTGGTAGGGTTTTCACTGCTACAAAGCTTCTTGTGGAAAATATTAGGTTGATTCATTCGATAAATTTTGACAGCTGCAGAAATATTTGTATATAAAAAGCTAGCATTTAATTTTTGTCATCTTCACGCGACGAATGTTACTAGAGTTTAAAAAAAGCAGTTTCAAAAAGTATTTCAATCGCAAACTAAATTCTTATATTTCTTTAATTGAAATTTAATTTACATGCATAGTTACCAGATTTAAATGGACCGGATTCAATTTCTTTCCCTTGTTTAATGTGTTTTTAAGTGAATTTACATAAATTTTTTTTACATTGAGAGAGAGTTTGCATTTGTGTTGAAAAATAACGACAACTAAAGTTTTAAGTGAAGGGAAATTCAGTTATAAGAAAAAAAAAAGGAATGACGAAATGGATTCGTTAAATTTATTAATCTAAGCATGTATTGTTATTTCACAAACTGAAACCATTATTTTATAGTAAAATGCAAATAAACAAAACGCAGATTATAGAAATTAAATATTTTTTAGTGAATTCGAAACTTAACCTAGTTCTATTTTGGGGGAACATGATACATCATATACACCACCAGAAATATTCATGAAGTTGCAAAGCAAGTTGTTTTCTGTTCTATCAACGATCCATAGAATTTAAATGATAAAAATTTGAGATGTATATTTAGAAGGACTTAAGTCCTTCGAAAAAATTCCCTTAAGAAGCTTTAGATGATAACGATTGCTACGTAAAATTATTTACAGCAATCCATCAAGTCCCGATTCTAATCCTGATATCGGTTGTTTGGAGCCTCCTGCGGCTGAAATATCAAATAATATATCTATAGACAAAAGGTGTTGAAACCCCATCACGCTCCACTTGACATGAATATTCGAGTAGTTGTTGTAATTCATTTTTACGTCGCACTAGAGCTGCACAATGGGCTATTGGCGACGGTCTGGGAAACATCCCTGAGGATGATCCGAAGACATGCCATCACAATTTTGATCCTTTGCAGAGGGGATGGCACCCCCGCTTCGATAGCCCGACGACCTGCACACGAAGTCGAGCACTTTACTGTAGAACAGTTTAACGAGGACCAATACCGCACACCTTCGGTCCCTACACAGACTAATCCAAGAGGTCACCCACCCGCACACTGACCGCTGCTAGCCAGTGATGCTTGCGGTGATCTGCTGGGAACCGTGTCTTAACGATAGTCCACTGCGGACTGAAGATGATGAAGAGGAGAGAGAAGGTGAGAGGAGTTGATTTCAGGGATTGGTTAATTAGCATCGATGACCATTATTTTTTAGCCTATAGTTGAAGTAGCAATGATTGGTTCGTGGTCCTTCAACTCTAGACAAAAGAGTTGAAGTAACGATACTCGATAAGAACGACCGAGACTTCCGTAGCCAAGATTTGTTTTCCATGCTTCAAATATTCTGATGAATAGAGGTAGCGAGTTTGAATCCCGTCATGACCCAGGGTTAAGCTTTGTGCTTTTCGTTTCCACCTATCCCGCAGTGGACTGATCGTAAAGACAGGGTTCCCAGTACAACACCAAAGTCAAGCATCACTGGCTGCCGTCAGTAAGAGGGTGAGTGACCACTTTGATCAGTCTGCGTAGGGACCGAGGGAGCGCGGTATCGATTCTCGTTAAACTGTTTTACCGTAAAGTGCTCAACATCGCGCGCAGGTCGTCGGGTTACCAAAGCAGGGTAGACATCCCCTCTGCAGAGGATCAAAATTGCGATAGTATGTCTTCGGATCATCCTCAGGGATGTTTCCCAGACCGCCGCCAATAGCACATTGTGCAGCTCTAGTGCGATGTAAATAAATTACCTACCTATCGTTTCCAGTTTGTGCTATCCGTTCTGTAACTTTTCAATAACCTCTGCTCTAGTTTTGCCCTCACACCTCCATGTAAGTATATGATAGGCCCAGGAAAGCGGAGAGCAGCGGTGGAAAAAGATAACTACATCAAAGGCAGCACAAAGGTTTCACAGGAATCTTCATCAAAGCTCAAATATCCAATCAAGGCTTTGAATCTTAGTGACCCGGTCTTCTACTTTCTCCTTTATTTAAAAAACTTGAGAGTCCGATTCTTTAAAAATGCTTCAAATATTAAAAAAAAAATTTCAAAAATTACTGGAATTTACTGAAAATTTAAAATGACAGTTGTAAATGTCTCATCATCTTTTAACCACTTAACCGGCTTCTAAAAAGATTTATGGTTACGTAATTTCTATTATAAAATAGTTATAGGGTGCACCTGATCCAGTTAGGGAAATCTATCATCGGTTCCCAAATGGTGTTCCACGGAACCTTAGGGTTCCGTAAGTTAAATTTTTTTTTTTTAACCAATCATGATTTTCGAAACCTTCAACTATGTTTTATGCAACAAATAATATATAATTTGCGTAATATTTTGGTCAATTTTTGAAAATTATTGGAATAAAATGCCAACGAAAAAAAAAAGCAAACTTCAAACTAATATACTTTCTAATAACGATGTATCGTTAAAGGAAATAACGATAGGAAAAGGAATTAAGAAAAGAATAAGCATTTACAAATAATTGCAACAGTATTTTATCATCAAACTTTACTGGTCAAAATAAAATGACCAAATACAAGAATAAAGAAATATTTTTCCTTGACAACCATTCTCACATTTCATGACAAAATATATGTTCAAAAGATGTATTCAAAAACCATAATTCAACTTATTTTATTTCATTTTAACTTAGACATACGACAAGAATTACTAAATTCGAAACCACTAGAGCAGCGAATTCAGCTGCCTATAACATAAAAACAAATCTTAAGCCTGTTCTTGATAAAAGAATGAAAATTTTTCTACTAAATTAATTCGTGCTTTTTTTAAAAAAATTTTTACATATATTTTGGTATACACCTTGTTTGGTTTAGTATATTTTGGTTAACGAATGAACTTTTAAGTTGAGAATCCACCAAAAGAAGCTCGATCATTTAGGCCTCCGTAACCGAAAAAAAAAAAAAATGAAAACCACTGATCTAGATTATTATGATGGGCTAATGCCGATAAAAAAAAAGTATTCTTTTACAGTAAATCTGGTAAAATACGAAAAATAAAAAAATTTCTTGATAAAATACTTTTGAAATTTTTTTTTCTTCTTGAAAGTAATTTTTATGTCATCGCTACCTAGCAATCCAATCTGTTATAAAATATTTTTGCAAAATATCTTTAGATTTTTTTTTTTTTTTTTTGATTTAACATTTACACTGCTCAGCTAGCTATTCAATCAAAGAAAATTTACTGGAGGGTTACATTTGATGCGGAAATTACTAGCTATCACAACGCCAGTATTTGATAATTTAAAAAAATGTGTGAACTAATTACCTGTGATTTTGAGCATTTGGAATTTTCAGTTTTTAAAAATGCTTTCTTATTCTTTTTTTATAAAAAATCTTCCCAATCACGTAACGATATTAATTTTTTTAAATATTTTGATTTGATTTTAAAAATGTTAAAAAGTTCATATAGAGTAAAATTTTTTTGTTTTTCTATTTTTTTGAACAATAACTAATGTTATAAATTTTATTGTATAACGCAAATTTTTGGAATCTTTTAAAGTGATTTAAGTAATGACATGTTAAAGATGTCAATTTTTCGGAAAAAAAATTTATTTTGTCCTTTTTCCTAAAAAGAAATATGTATGTAGTTCACTTATGCAAAGCACTGTTGTCACTTATGCAAAGCACACTTATGCACTGTTGTTTTAAAATAATAAATCTAGAACAAGGGAACAAACATCTTTATTTAAAAACGAAACGTATAATACATTCTGAAGTGAACATTACACACAGGTAACATGTTTTAATCACCATATTTGTATAATAAGCCACACAGATAAAATAATTTACAGTACTGGAAGGAAACATGAAGACAAATATATTTCAAAAAATTATTCCATCATTTTGATGGTTGCTAATACAAGTAAAGCCATAGCGAACGGCTTTCATTTTTTCAAAAACACTTTGATTTCATGACACTTTGATTCTCTTTGATAACAATAATAAATTACAATGCATCATGTTCATCAAAAATTAAATTCTGTTATTGGATACTTGCAAGCAACGTCACGCGTTGGTCAACCAATCAGATTTGACACACACGCGTGACGTCACTTGCACGTATCCAATTAAATCTTATTAAATTGTTTCAGCGTGATAATAAACCTAAGCCTTAAAGTTGTAATGGATGGTGTTTTCGACACTAGGGAGCGCTGCAGGCTGTATGCCGCTTATACTTCAGGGTTACTGTTTCCGGTGTATTATAAAGCCATTTGGCTCACAACGTGATCATTGTGTTGAGATTCTTGCTAACGTTGTATTTGAATACTTATTACTAAACTTAATCTTGCTCCTCGAATAATGTGCTAACACTAACATAAGATGGTGCACAGCTTGCGACACGAGCAAACATTAATAAACAAATGGAAAGAGGCCAAATCAAGACTGCCAAAAAAGCGAGTTATTCAAAATCTAGCAACCATGTCACCTTTTTTAACAATACATCTCTAAATAACTAAAACAAATTTTCACTTCAAACTCACCAGAATTACATAATAGCATTAATATCTTATGAAATATGGCAAATTTGAGCTCAGAAATTATCTAATTTATTTCTTTTTTATTGAAAATAAAATTATCCGTTTGAAAATATCGCCTCGCAGAATAACATGTAGTAAGCAGCTGCAAACTTTCTAACCGGAACTAGAGCAGGCATACAGCTCGAGATTGTTATTTTTGACATTTTTACTGAAAACACCATCCATATTAACATGCCGTGCACAATTATGTTATTAGTTGCAAGTACCCCGATTGAAAATATCTTTCAATTCTGGGTAAATGTGTAAAGAAATGCGTAGAAATAACAGGGGGGGAAATACGGCTAGAATTGATATGAATATAGATTGTCGGTAATCCTTTATAAACCATAAGCCTGACTTGCAAAGAAATAAATAATTTAATAAGGAAAGGCACGAACTTATGTAAGATTATTCGGAAAATATCCGTATCTGATTTTGTTTTTTGGCAGAATTTTGAATAAATTTTACTTAACTTTTTCAATGAAGATGGCGTAAGACAATTTTTATTAATTCTTTTTAAATTATTTCATGTTTTTTTAAAAAAAACTTCACATTTCATAAAACTTTTAAAAATATGTAAAATCGGGTGCTTATAAATGACTTTGATGTAGCTTTTACTTTTCTTTATAAGAATTCTAAAATAAGTTTTGATCTAACAAAATCACTCTTAAAAAATGATACAATATTTGCCTTTATTTGGACAATTGACGTAGCATTGTAGCATTTGATTATATTAATGGTTGGTGTTCTGTGAAGACTACCCTTATATTTTTTGAGTCTTTTGTCGAAAAATGAAACAAAAATCAATCGTAATCGTAAATTAATATTTGGGCGAGAAAAAACACAGATGAAATTGAAGACTGATAAATCACAATTAAGAAAGTATCCGACAGAATTTTCATTTCCTTTCCCATTAAAATATTATAAATATTAATTTACGTGTCTCAATGCAGAAAATTTTTGTCATCAATTTCGACAAAGGCTCTAAAAAATATATATTAACAGCTGTGATTACGGAACATCCTCATTGTTTTATCGTCCTTAATAACATACAGAAGTATGTTATTCTTTTCGCTTAATCATTTTTCATTAACGAATAAATAACATCCACAATTAAATAAAATTACTGTTCTATACATATTAGAAAATAATTTATGTGAGCCATGAATATTAACGCAGCAGAAGATGTGGCGTAATGTTGAAATGTAAAAAATCTATTCAACATTCAAACAAAACAAAAAATAAATTAAATTGTACACATTGTTTTCAACAAAGATTTTAAGAAAATTAAAAGTTATGCTACACGTGTGCGTACTAAAATATCATTATAACTCTACATTATGATTCTGGAATAATATTTCACTCATTCTTACGTTCAGAAATTAGAAGCTAAAAACATTCGAAATTTCTCAATGCGTTGATTAAGATCGAACTAGATCTTCAAATTTTTGATGTAGTAAAATTCTATCTAAAAATCAAACTGCATAAAAGTATAATCTTGTAAGAGTTATGTTGATTATTTCGATTAAGTCGGTTAGAGGTCAAGCTAGAGTCCTTATAAAGTATACGTAATTTCAATAAAGTACGTCATGATGAACAAAAAAAAAAAAAATGTCCAGCCAGATTCTCCATAAAGTATAAGTCATTTCAATAGTAGACACCTTTATAATTTAAAAAAGCGTCTAGTCATACCTAAAACCTTGCTTCTTGAAAGCGTATACTTCTTTTGCAATGGTATACCTCATGATTAAAATTTAAAAAAGAGAATCGTTTAGCTTCATTTTAAATGTTTCTTAAAAAATATACATTATATGCGGTAGAGGACGCCATATTAGAAAAAAAGAATGCCTAACCACATTAAAAATTTTGCTTCTTCATAAAGTAGAAGTTATTTACAATAGTAGACGTAATGATTAAAAAAAAATTTACCATTTAAAACCATGTTTCTTTATAAAACACACACGATATATGCAATAATGAATGCCATGATTAAAAAAAGGATATCCAGCCACATCTATTACTTTAGTTCTTCATAAGATACTTTTTTTTGCTATAGTAGATCACATGATTATAATACACGGTTAACATTATCTAAGACCTTGGTTCTTCACGAGGTATACGTTATATGCATTAATGCTGTGTTCCCCAACTTATATGCAATATTATTACACGTTATACGCAATTGAGAATGCCCCGCGTACTGGTCAACGATTGAAAAATTTTACCGCGGCCTCTGAGGGGAAGTTCATTGTTTGTATTTTAGATTGTTTTTATTTAATAATTTTAATTTAATTGTATTCAAACATGCTTTCTAAATAAATTATAATTACATGGGCGGTAATGGCGCGGTTATAGGGGACGCCCCTCAGCTTCCGGTTGACCTCTCGCCCATGGAAGGTCGTACACCCCATTAAATAAAATTAAAATTTAATGTTATTTTGGGCGACTCGGTACCATTTGATCCACGGTCAGGTATCGGACCGTGGCCAGCGGGTTGCAGACCACTGCATTAAAGGATGTTATGATAATCATAGTCTGCCTAGGTTTTTCTGAGAGGTACCTATTTTGTGAAAATTTAGACATAATTTGTGAAAAATTAAAAATTATATTGAAAAATCAACACATAAATATGGTAAAAATATGGATTTATCGTTTCTTAAGGGATACAAAAATAAAATTTTAAGAAAAAGTATTTTGAGAAACTATACCGTTTTTCCTAAAGTTGAATTTGTGAAACTACCGTTTTTCCTAAAGTTGAATTTGAGAAACTACCGTTTTTCTTAAAATTGAATTTGTGAAGGTACAGCTAAACTGTTGTAAATTCGGCCAGGACAGACCCCTGATAATAATAATAAAAAACGTCTAGTCACTCTACAACTTAGGTTCTTTCTAAGATAGACGTTTTTTGCAATGGTGGACGACATGATTACAATTACATATTACATATTTAGCCACAAATAAAAACCTTGACTCGTAATTAACATAACCATTCTTAAAAGTAAGGAAAAATTTCTCAATAAAAAAAGACAACTCACATTTAATAGAATAAATATATAAATACATAAATAAGATGTATACAGAAATAAAAAACATATACGTGGAACAGTTGTTTGCAGTCTAACATAGAAATAAGTCAACACATTGGGTATAAATAGAACGAAAATGATGGTTTAGGTAAATAATTTTAGTTATGTTTCCTTTTTATCTTTAAATGTTTAATGACAATTAATAGTTTCGTCTAAACCTTCAAAGAATAAACTTTTGTTAATATCAAATAAAATAATCAAATGTTTCAATTTAAAAAAAAATATGATCTCGATTATTTACCTCGACCTTGTGCATTTAATCTTCTAAAATTTTAAAAACTGAACATTCATTATACATTGAAATTTTTTTCAAAACTACAAATTAAATTTTATATTAATTATAAAACAAATATTTGTTTCTAGCGTAGAGATCAGGATACGACTTGTTGACACAAATATTTGTTTAAAAAGAGTTGGCTTAATCATTTGACTTAAAAGCTGATTAAAAAGTTTAATGTTTCTGTAGTGGCGTGCTGAGGGGCAACACGTGCAGGCATTTAGAAAAAGAGGACATCCAATCCACGACTAAGGACAATAAAATTCTAAATCCATTATCAACCTTTTAGCTATGAAATTAAGCTATTTGACTTAAGCAAAGTATTTAATGATGAATAGATTAAAATAAATTTATAAAAGAAGTAATATATCATAATATTTAAAACTTCTTACAATTATAAAAATTTAAAAAAAAAATTTTAAATAAATTTTTTTGCTGTGGCATGTATTCACATAAAAATGAATTTAGAATTAGGATTTAGATGTTCATGAATATACATCGTTGCAAAGTATTTTTATTATATTTTCTTTATTTTCTTCCTTTTGATCACATCTAATCGAGGAGTTTACCAGTTCCTAACACTCGTTATTGCATCTTAACAAACTTCGAAAATTTTAATTTCTTGGCTAAATTTTTCTTTTCTTCTTAAAATCATAACTTAATTTCTGTCTACGTAAAAGTTTTAAGTAGAAGGCCATTCGCAATGTATAAATATTTACAAACACGAATGAAATGAAATAAGTGAGAATCAAATCCACTTATATCCAGCCCATTCCAAAAAAGGAAAAGATTTTGATGAGGTTGGTGTTGGACAGTTTTCTGGATTAGTTAATCATCAAGAATAACGCACAGGACAGCATCATGCCTACGATCTGCAGGAAGAAAAAGAAAAAAAATTACAAACGTTTGTTTAACAGGGTGTTCAAAAAGTTTGAAAACGGACAAATATTTAAAGAAATTCACATCTGACCAAAAATCTCAACTTGTGAGATAATTTTAAACGATGCAATCATTGACGTCAAAAATCCACACCTGTGCTAACCTGTCAACTAGTACTAATTAAATTTAAGAAATATTGATGCAAAATTAAACTAGTACTAATTTAAGTTGATAAATATTGATGAAACATTTACATAATTCTTCATCGTATTAACCCTTTGACGCAGATGGGACACCGGTGTCCTTTTTGTAAATTTTTTGACTCGGTAACTACAAGCAAAAATGTTAGGGGAGTGTCGGGTACCCCCGCCCACGGTCAATTTCATATGTATAGAATATTTTTTCAAGTCAATGGGCCATCGGACATTAATTGTTATATTAAAAAAAGATTATTTTCAAAGTTTCAAGTATTTATTCAGCTGGTAACATGGTAAACAATAGTTTTGAAAATATGTTGAATACAGTAGTCAAATTTTTTAAATTTCTATTTTTTTAAGTTAAACTATTCTTTTTTTGGTTTATTCGCTTAAATTAGACGATAAAACAATAGAAACATACAAAAATATTGATTATTACTCAATATTATACAGAAATATAAGCAATACTCCTTAAGTGGGCGGGGCTACCCGACTCTCTCCTATATGAAATTTTTTAATGATGAAAAGCTAGTCTAATAACCAGTACAAAAATTTATTTGATTATCGGAATTATATTTGTACTAAAATATAAAATCCCATTAGATCGTAACAGGATGTTCGAAAAGTTTGAAAATGGAGAAATATTTGAAGAAATTCCCATCAGATCAAAAATCTAAACTATAGTGAGATATTTTTAAAAGAAATCAATGTCTCTTAAGACAACTGACTTAAATGAAAAATATTGTTCAATACTATTAGCTAACTATGGTCTAAGAGCAAACATACGACAGCAAAGGGTTAACTATTTTACGCAGAATTTTTATGAAAAATACATTTGTACACTTTTTTTTCTTTATTTTGTATTAAATATTATAATAATTTCTTTCGACTCACTTTTAAAGAATGATTTTTTAAATTTGCTTTTATTCGCAGTTATTTAGATCTTATAGAAGCAGTTATTCATCATTGAAATTTCTTTAATTTACAAAATCAATTATTAATAAATTTTTGAATATGAATGAAGAAATTTTTTTCAAACTACTAAGTAGTTTGAAAAATAGTTAGCTAAATCTAAAGAAAGTGACTTTCTTTAGATTTCGTATTTTAGTACAAATATAATTCCGATAATCAAATACATTTTTTATAGTAACTATTAGACTGGTTTTTATAATTGAAAAATACCAAAATATAATTTTGCATGCAATTAGACCGTAAGAAAAAATATATATAAAAGGGACATTAGTGTTTCATCTGTCTCGAAGGATTAATTAAATAAATGAAGTTTCGGAAATAAGCTGGAGAATAAGATTTCAGTTATTAAAAAAATATGTGAAATACTAACTTTTCAATTTTTATATAGATTGGAATAAGGGATTATATGCAGAGTTTTATATATATATATATATAGCGACGAATAGAAACTTTAGGAGAATAAACGCATTTTAAATGGATTCATGTCCAGAAACCTGGAACATTTCAACAATATATATATATATATATATTCTGTGTTTAGCCAGACTCCGTTGAAATGTTCCAGGTTTCTGGATATGAATCCATTAAAAATGCGTTTATTCTCCTAAAGGTTCTATTCGTCGCTTAGGTTTCTCTCAATTTTTCTCTGGTTAAAAAAAAATTTGGTATGCTTATGATCTACCTTTACAATATAATTATAGAAAATAAATGCGTGGCTGTAATTTCAAAAAAATAGACTATTTAAAGATGGTGGTAGCAAATCTTGATTTAAATTTTTCATAAATATTGATAGTTAAATAGATCCACCATCTTTGATATTTATTTTAGAATTTTTTGATAAAAAGGAAGGTTAAAAAAGTATACACATTAGGGGCAGAAGATTAATATTTACTCGATTAGAAAACTAAATCATTGTAAAAAAAAAAAAAAAAAAAAAAAAAAAAATGAAGTATCATTTAGAAGAAAGCGATATAAAAATAATTATAGCCTGTTTTAATATCAGAGAACAGTAAGAACTAGTGAAAAGCGATTATTAAAAACCATTTTAAATTGTAGTCTGTAATAAAACTGGTTTTGATACTTTTTTAACATCGCTTTCTTCAGTAGTGATTCACCAGATTTTAATAAGGTTTATACTTCGTTTTAATGTTATCTCATGAATTCGAATATGAGTTCTTTTTTTTTTTACTTCATCTGTGCAAGGGTTTCTTAAAAACATGTATTAAAAGCAGTTGTAACGGACTATATTGTGGAAATTAATAATTAAAAAAAAAAAAAGCTAATAATTATACGTACCAGCACACAGGAAATTCCTATTCCTATTCCGCCTAATATAAGAGCATGATCTTTTACAAAGTCTTTCATTTTCATATAACAATCCTAAAATAAATTTTACAGAATTATTTCAGAAAGATTAAAATCAAGTTAGGAATGGATACTTAACTAGACGTAACAAGATTCTAAAACCGGAAAAAGAATCTTGAAAATTTCCGGTGTTCTTCCTATTCTTATGAGACGATGCGTGAACGGGTTTGATATTCTAAAGAAAGTTTTAATATTGTGATTTATTTTAATTTACAATTAATAAAGTTTTATTGGACTTTATAAATTCTAAAAGGTCGTGAATAATAATGATTTAAGGAAATAGAATGGGGCCGGGATAGCCTGGTAGGAAGACCGTTGGGTCAATAAGTCATGAGTTAAATCCCCACAGTCCGAAGAATCTTCGTGTAGTAAATGGTGACTGGCACGCGTTAAATTTATCAGATCACAAAGTCCTCCAAGTTCCTGTGACAAATCAATACCTCTAGGAGTACTGAATTGGAAATTGATCGATCTCTGATTCAGGTCAAAATTACGATCTGTGGATGAATAAATGGATGTATGAATGGGTTTGCCATCTAAACCGGGTTGGGACGTGTGTGTGTGGCTGAAGGCGTATTCTTAGTCATAGATGGCACCACTGAAAAACAAGAAACGCACCCTCTTCCTTAAATTTGCTTGGTTTCACCAAGCAAGCTTGCTGATTTTGGCAAGTCGCATTAAAAACAATAACAACAGGAAATCGACTTAAGAAAATTAATATCACGTCATAAATCATTAATATCTCTGTAAGGGTTACCACGTAAGGGTTCAGTTTTATCAGTTTTTTTTAAAATGTTTTCAGCTTAAGTTAAATGAATTAGCAAGTCGATGGTAAATATAAAACAAGTCATATAATTGTTTTTTCTAACAACACTTGTTAAATATCAGCACTTCTGTTTGGTGAAAACAGGCAAATTTAAGGCAGTTGGTGTGTTTTTTCTTTTTCAGCCACTTGTTCTCTATAGCCAAAAATATGACTTCAGCTACACACACGTCACAGCCGTTTTAAAGACAGACCCATTCATACAGTTCATTCATAAACGGATCGTAATTCTGACCTGAACCACAGAAGGATCAATTTCCAATTCAGTTCCCCCAGAAGTATTTACTTGTTATGGGAAATTGGGAGACTTTATGACCCGACAAATTTAGCATGCACCAGTCACCATTTACTTCGACCGATGGGAATCGAACTCACCACCTTGGACATGGGCCCAACGATCCAACCAGGCTTTCCCGTTTAAGTCATGTAGTAAACAGTACAAGTACAATGATAGTATAGGATAATGTGTGTTTTTCTGCTTAGACACACCTAAAAAAAAATATTAAAAAAAATAATAAAAAACAGAAGTAGTAACCTGGAAGTCTTAAATGGTAAGTGTAGGATTTGAGTCGCTAGCACCAACTAATCTTAGGTTTACGCAGAATTCTTTTAATTTATAACTAGTTTTACTTTAAAAATCAAACTTTAATTCGTTCTACTGCGTAAAAATATAACATTTTAAAAAGTACTTTTTCTCCCAAAATGACATTATTAAATTAAATTATTCCTTAGTATTGTTTCCATTTTAGTACTTCACTAGTTTTCTTTTAATGACAACACAATACACTGAAATATCTCCTTAATTATATATACTTATTGCTGCTTGCTAAACCATGAATATTTTCCTAAATAATATGAAATAGTGTCATAAGGACTATTCAAATATTACATAAACATGCTTTTGTTTTCTTTTGCAATCTACAATTCCTATGGTCTCCTCGTTAGCAAAAGTAAACCGAACACTGACCCCTCACATGCTTATGTAAGAAAGGTGAAACTTCCCTAGTTTTTGCTTTAATTTTGAATTCTACTCAGGCTCATTCTAAGTAAAATCCACCAATCATTGCTGTCCTGTCACAGATTTTCATGCAAATTATTTTTAGAAATGTTCTTGATGAAAATCGGTTAAAATATTCCATTTTGACTTTTTTGATCGAAGCTACGTTTGGGGAGCCATTTTGAAATTTGAATCAATTCAAGAAAATTGCGTACTTACAGATAATGAATGGCTCGTATGTTTAAAAAGTCCATATATTCTTCTATTTATGAGGTAATTTTCTTACTTTTGGTGTCATTAGAGAGAAAAAAGTCAGCAGTATGTAATTTAGTAATCAAAATGCTGAAAATATTTATAAAATTATTTTTAAAAAATTATAGAAATAATCTTTTGGATAATTTTTTTCGTTGCAAATTTCAAGAATTTTTTATACTAAAATAACAACTTTCATCACCACACTTTTATTTTTCTCATAATGTTAACTTTCCTTCTTTTCAACATAAAAAAAATCAAAAGGGTGTTATTTGTTTTTTAAAAAAAAATAAACATAAAGTGGTTTTTATTCAAAATACATCCAAGACTTTTTCAGCTCAAAAAGAAAAGTTATTTTTATTTAAATTTGTTACCCCATTAAGTGACGTGTTTTTCACTTTAAAAAAATCCAAGGTGCTTTTTTTCGGTCATTAACGAAAGAAAAAGTTTTTTTTTTTTACTCAAATTACTTTTAAAAAAATTTTTATAGCCTATTTTGTTTTTGAATGTTAAATGTCATATTTTTCAATATAAAAGATTAAAAGGGTGTTTTTTGCTTTAGTCGAGAATGGGGTATTTTGTTATTTCACTTAATTTTTTTCTGGCAATATTTGGGCTAAAAACCACCTTTTTACTTTTTATTGATCAAATACAAAAAAAAAAAAAAAAAAAAAAAAAAAAAAAAATTACGGTTTTTGACGCTCTTTGATGCTTAAAAGTACAACATGTGTGGGGAAAAAAAAGTCAATTGACTCTTCTTAAGAAGCTTTGCTTTTGAGCCAGTGAAATATTTTGGCTAAAAAACCACTTTCTCTCAAGACAGAAAAACATCCCACTTAATTTTGTTAGATTGAAAAAAATAACATTTAACCTAATGCAAAGAACATAAATAGCATTTTCATAATGTGATCCAAGAAAGTTTTCTCTTTTTCTGTGCTATAAAAAAATTTCGGGGAATTTTTTTTTTTTTTTTCCATTTCACTTTTTTTTTTTTTTTATCAGAAACACCTTTTTGGTTATTCGATTGAAAAGCATGACCTTTAACATTGTGAAAAAAAATTTTAACACGAAAAACTGTTTTCGGGCTTGTTAACCTCAGTTTATATCTTGACATATTTTGGCTAAAAACCACTCCTTTTTTCACTGATCAAAAACTAAAATCCCTCTTGATATTCTTAATATTGAATATTATGACATTTATCATTACGAAAAAAAAAAAAAAAAAAAAAAAAAAAAACGCTAAAAACTCTGTTTTTGTGTTATAAAAAAAATCTTGTGTAATTTTGGGTTAAAACGTTTTATTTTTTAATTGACTAAAAAATGAAAACATCTTTTTGATTTTTTTAATATTTAAAAATATGTCATTTAACATTATGAGGAAAACATTTTGATAAAAAAACTTTTTTTTGCTGCAAAAAATCTTGAAGGTAGAAAATTTTTGTTAAAAACCTTTATTTTTTTTTTTTTTAATGACAAAAAAAAAAAAAAAAAAAAAAATTTTTTTTCGTTTATATTGAACAATATCACATTTAACATTACGAGGAAAGAATTAAGATCAAGAAACTTTGTTTTCGACTGTAAATGTTTTTTAAAGTACTTTGAATAAAAACCATTTTTTTTGAAAAAACACTCTCTTGCTTTTATTTGTGTTGAAAAGTACAATATTTAAAAAAAAAAAAACAATTGCGGGGCGGAAAGCTGTTATTTTCATGTAGAAAAAACCTTAAAATATGTAACAAAAAAATGTCCAAAAAATATTCATAAACAGTTTTTAAACAACTATATAAATATCTTCAGCATTTTTATAGCTTAATTACATAGTTGACTCTTTTCTTTCAAATGACACTGAAATTGTGAAAATTAGCTTAGCAATAAAAAAGATAAAGATAGACACTTTTAACATACAAGCAACCGCATACCGATTTTCATAAATTGAGTCAAATTTCAAAATGGCATCCTAGTCATTGGTTAAAAAAAACTCGTAAAGAATTATTTCACATCAAGAACCTTTCTACAAAAATTTTTCATAAAATCCGTGCAAGACGGCAAAGAGATATTTTTATTTTGGTCGATTTCACTTGGAATAAGTTTTAATGAATCCATAATAATGTTGTAACTTTAGAACTAAATTCAAGTTCATGCATGCACACACTCAAGAGCCAAAACATTATGACCACCCCAACATTTTGCAATGAGCTCTCCTGGATGACGTGGAAAGCACATGATCAGGTGGAAGTGGTATTTAACTGTTGCTGGAGAGTTTGAAGAATCATTCTTTCACTTACTTCTGTGTGTGATGGGAAAGGATGCGGATCTAAGTGACTTTGATAGAGGGCAGATTGTAATGGCTCGAAGGTTCGGAACAAGTATTTCCGAAACTGCACGACTCGTGGGTTGTTCGCGATCTACAGTGGCTAGTACTTATGCAAGAGGATGAATGACGGTGAAACCAGCAGTAGACGACATGGTGTTGGACGTCCACACTCTTTCAAAGAAAAAGGTCGTCGGAGATTGTCTCGCTTGGTGAAGCAAAACCGGAGCCAGACAATGGCTCAGCTGACAGCCCAATACAATGCAGGGTCAAGCAGAATAGTATCAGAACACACTGTTCAGCGGACACTGTTGGATATGGAGCTACGCAGCAAACGTCCCACTCGTGTGCCTTTGTTGACCAAGCGTCATCGCCAACTACGCCAATGCTGGGTCCGGGAACATCGCGACTGGTCCATGGATCAGTGGGAGAGAGTTGCCTGGTCAGATGAATCACGGTTTGTCATTCATCATGCCGATGGCCTTGTTAGGATACGCCGTCTTCCAGGAGAACAGTTGCTCCCTCGATGTACAGTAGGTCATACACAGGCCGGTGGTAGCGGTATTATGTTTTGGGGGACGTTCTCTTGGACCCGTGGTTGTGGTAGAGCAGACCAAGAATGCTACAGGGTATCTGAACATCATTGCGGACCAGTTGCACCCTTACATGGCCTCTGTTTTTCCAGCTGGAAATGGAATTTTCCAACAGGACAACGCCTCGTGTCACAAGGCTAAAATTGCGTTGGAGTGGTTCCAGGAACATGATGCTGGATTCCAGTTAATGTCCTGGCCGCCTAACTCACCGGATCTCAATCCGATAGAACACATTTGGGATGTCATGGAACGGCAGCTCAGTGTTCAAAGACATTTAAGTCGCAATATCTCGGATTTGCGTGACCGTTGCTTAAACATCTGGTACAATCTGTCTCCGGCCATCTACCAAGCTTGCAGCTGTGTTGCGGGCTAAAGGTGGGCCAACTCGTTATTAAGAGGTGGTCATAATGTTTCAATTTATTTCATAAATATTTGAGTAGAATAGTTTTTAAGAATCTCTTGTGTTATTTTCTTAGAAAGCTCTGTTATTTTCTTAGTTAGAAAAGTTTTTCTTTTATATTCTTTCCCTAAATTAGACTTTTACTTTCAACACCAAGTTTTTCTAAGAGTAATTTTTTCCTAACTTTTTTTTAGTTACAATGTTATAAAATAATATGAATTTACCTCTCCTCTCTTCTTGTTAGCAAAGGTCGCAATACCCTCCCCCTATTAGGTGCTTACGTCATACTTGAACGACCCCTAATCAATACAGTGACATGATTGTAAAATATTTTTGGCACTATTTACCTCAGTGTAAGCATCATCACCCCAAGGAGAATTCTGGCAGTTCCGAATGCTACTCTGGTCTTTTTGCTTGCAGCAGGATTCTGGTACTCGCTTGTTACCACTAAACTCTTTATTTTTTTTCGACCAGATTTCATAACTAGCATCTTGGGACTGTATCATACCGCAACATTTGAACTAAAACAAAATATTAGAAAGTGAACAATAAAATATTAGAATAAAATATTGAAATGCTGCTGCCTAACACAAGAAAATTCACGCGCAAAACTTTCGTGGATCGTTATCTCAAAATAAATCAGTAATAATAAGATGAAGTTGTGTTAGTCTGCTAGTTTGTTTGCCGCTTTTATAACTCCAGAACCGTTTACGTTAGCTTTCTGAAATTTGAAGTGCGTCAAAGGGTTATGTTTAGCTTTGCTCCTAAAATTCGCTAGAAAATTCAGTTAGATTATTCGAAATAGGCATTTGAAAAATGGATCATCTTTGCATTAATCATTGTTTTAAATTAAACTATAGGAGGTTCTATTTGTTTTTTCAAATATTTTAACGATAACATAATTGATATTTTCCAGCTTTAGCTCTCATTATTGAAAAAAAGAAGGAATTTTTTGCACGTTTTTTAGTAATGAAATAATTTATTATTCGTTATGTCGGATAAACTATACTATCGATATGAACGTGGTAGCATGCGTGGACTACGCCACCAAATTAGCATTTATAACATCATCTTAAATGACACCTATTAATTTTGTTCATAGTTATACTTTTAAAATGTGTTTCTGTAAAAGTAAATTTAAAGTCTATGGTAATAGAGATCTCCAAGCTAGAGGCTGAACTATCAGCAAGTAGAATAAATCCATCTATTGCCGTTTGCATCATTCCTATTGGATGATTCTCCTTAACATCTCAATAGAAACGTGTTCCTATTGGTTGCTATCTGTAAGTCATTGATCAGTGTTGGATTTCCAGTGGACAAGTAAGTGAGATCAGCTTAGGCATCTCTATCGAAATAAAAAATTTAAGTTACATACTGAAAAGAAAAATTAATGAAGAAATGTTAGTAATTCGTTGAAGAGGTCTCATAAGGCATAGCCAAACTACACTTGTGTGAGAAATTAAGAGAATTTGCAGACTTGGTAGATTATCTCTAGAACTACAAGATCAATTTTAAAGAAATTTGATATGTGCATACATTGATGCAATACAAAACAAATAATCATTCAACAATTGTAATACACACGCATGATCGTGCGTAACACTAGTTAGGAGTCGGAAGGTATGAAATTGCCACAGAACAATTCAGGTCAATTGCCACAGGAAATAATCTGATTCATACCTTCTGACTCCAACGAGTGTTACGCACGTTCATGCGTGTGTATTACAATTGTTGAATGGTTATTTGTTTTATATTATATCAATGTATGTAGTTACATATCAAATTTCATTAAAATCGGTCCAGTAAATTCAGAGATAATCGACCAAGTCTGTAAATTCTCTTAATTTCTTACACCAGTGGATAATTAACATTATTAATACTTAATTTTGGTAATAAGCACTGCTGGTATCATGGTAAATGGTGCAGTTTTAATAGATAACAAATATGCTAATACAGACACAATGTATTCTATCAGTGTATTTGGTATCTATTAAAATTGCATAAATACTGTGCAGTTTCATAATAGATACTGAGGAATGAAATCATAAATGGTTCCTTGAAAGGTATAAGTACCGGAAAAAATTAGTTGATTGTTCTAAATTTTGACCATCACGAGTTGAATTTGTGCAACGGAATTATGCTAAATGATAACGAATTTTTATGGGATGCCCTAATAAAAGTGTGTTTTGCTCAATCTAATAACGTAAAGTTACCAGAAAAGATAACAAAGGATGATAAATAAATAAAATGGAATTATTTTAGTTTTATTAATAGTATTGGTTCATGCGTTTCAGCTTAACGCATGATTTAAGTGTTATTTAGTACTGATTTATTATTTACTTTTCTTCACCCCGTACGAAGAACGGGAATTCAGATAGTCCTAAATAAAGCATTATAGATATCAAGGAATATATATATATATATATATATATATATATATATATATATATATATATATATATATATATAAGCTAAAAAATGGAGGAAATAAATATTAAAAATCCGGAAAACAAAATAAAGAAAGGATATAATCTCTTCATCAGCTCACACGATTATATCCGCAAGAAGGAGTGCTTTCTAATATTGTATCAATATAGCCAAAGCAAAATATATCAATACAATAGTGTGAGGAGCACTCAAAAAAATTGAAACGAAATTAGAACACATTAAGTCAAAAATAAACAAATATATCAAGCAAAAAACAGAAAATAAAATATTAAGAGATTATAGAATAGTACACGAGAGGAAATCTGCATAGTGAGGAGCGAATTTAAATGAACTTACTCGTACCGGCATATATATATATATATATATATATATATATATATATATATATATATATATATATATATATATATATATATATATATATATATATATATAGTTTAAATGTAGAGAAGTAGAGAAAACATGGAAAAATTACAGAATAATAAAAAGAGAAGAAGAAAATTATTTTATTATAAAAATCCGGAAGAAAAAAAAAAAAGATAATCTCCTCATCTGCTCACACGATTATATCTGCAAAAAAGAAGTGCTTTCTAATATTGTTTCAACAAAGCAAAAGCACTTCTTTTTGCGGATATAATCGTGTGAACTGATGAAGAGATTATATCTTTTTTTTTTCTTCCGGATTTTTATCAATTTTTTTTTTCTAAATAATTTTCTTCGTCTCTATTTTAATTATTCTGTAATTTTTCCTAAGTTTTCTCTTAATTTTGAACTTATTTTATGAGTTCTATAAACTTGCAGCTTATGCGCAGTAAATAAAACTTATTGATTTTCTTAGTTTTCGTCTCTTTTTTTTCTTTTTTGTACTTATTTATTGTGCTATATATATATATATATATAAATTTATTTGCTAAAATTTTGCGGTTCATAAAATGTCATAAATATAAACCAGCAACTGCCTTCGCAGGGTTTTGTTATACTTTTGCTTTATTCGAAGTTTGTTCCCAGACGTTATTTTACTCTGCCCTATTGGCTTAAATTATTCAACATTGTTCTGCTCTTCCTACTGACTACAACTGACCTTGACTTTGAAGGGATTTAATTATCGACTATGCCAACCTTCATCTATCAAAAGGTACTTCAAGATAGAATCGAGTTAACATGTCTTATATACTAGGGAATTGATATTTAATATTTATAGTGGTAGTTACGCCACAACTTCTAGGAAAATCCCATATTTTGAAAAACTCGAACGGTTTAGTCAATGATCGTACTAGTATCTCATTTATTCCTAATGCTTGAAAATTTATTTTCATTACTTTCTACATCTTTCACACCAGGGATTATCACTGGATTCCCACACATCTGTTTCTTACCTGCTTTTTTATTATCTTCTTTTCCTCATCTCTTGAACTACTTTTTTTCCTTGGCGCAACCCGTTTGTCTCTTGTTTTCATCTGCTATACTCTGTCTCATCACTCAAATTGCCGAAATTATACTATATACGTTTTTGAGCCATTATTATGGTGTTTTATTCAAGTTGTTTTGCTTCATTTGTTCGTAGTACGAAGTATAATATTGGTATACACTAATATTATAATTTGTCACTATTATAGTGTTATTAAACTAATATTATACAAGGTATTCTAAAAGTATAATAGTAAATATTTGTTAATTCTTAAAGTTACTTGAGCATCCTGGATTGCTATTCTATAATTATTATTTTAATTGCATACGGGGACTGAGCACATTTTGAGATAAAATTTTAAATATAAATACAACTAACAAAATCAAACTTATTTACTGTTTGAAAATTGCAAAAAAAAAAAAAAAAACTAAATATTTTTTTAAAATCAATTTTGTATTAGATTATTATTGTAAAAGTAAGACTTAGTCTAGCATATGCACAGCAAAATTACCACATATAAAGTAGATAAAAATTATAGAAAAAAACTTTTATTAAAACTTGTTTTTTTTTTTAAATTAAAATTTTTTGTACACTTTTAAACTAATGGAATAATTAAAATTTAAAAAATGGAAAGTTTTATATAGTCTGTAAACAAGTTTTCAGAAGTCTCATAAGTTGTTCTCCGAAGTAAGGAAAGAGGTTCAACCAGTTGTATTGCGTAATAAGCTCTTGTTCGTGAATGTTTGATAAAGGACAGGCTTCAGAATAGGTTTTTATTTATTTTCAGAGTAAAGGTAAGGTTCGTATGAGGAAAATATTTACGATTTGGCTTTAAGCTCGGTTAACAGTCAATTTAGCAGAGTCACAAAATGAAATTTTGATTAGTTGTCCATAATAAAAACATTATTTCGAATATTTGAATGTCATTCTTTTGCCTATATATATATGCAGATTAGCAAACAAATTTTGTTAAGAACCTGTAATTGAGAAAGTTTAGGAATTCAAAATTAATTTTCCGTTCCTCCTCTCAGAAATATTTCAGGATTGTTTTTTTAAATCTGAGATGAAAAATCCTCTGCAGATCCTCTGATATTCTGCTGCGATAATCCTCTAATCAGATCTCCGATCCTCTGATTATCTCTGATGTGCAGGAAGATTTCTGCTACCGGTATGATGGGATTACTTTATGAAATAATAAATGAACAGACAATTTTAATTTGAGGCAGTTAATTTTGAACAATAATTCAAATCAAACATATAATAGTTATGGAGAATAATACCAAGAAAGGACGATAAGTAAATTTTACTTCTAAATACCATGAATTGAAGGATAAGTAAATAATGTACAGGTAAATATAGCTATAACTATTATTAATTTTATGCTGATATCAACCAAAAATACTTCGATTTTTCTTTGTATATTAAAGATTCTCTGTTCAATGGGATAAAAGCGAACAATATGATATTAATGTTTTTTTTCCCTCCAATGCCCACCTGGAGAATGACCTTTTGGAGATGGAGAGGCATCTGAAGGGCAGATTTGTTTGCCACTCTTTCAGGGGCACCATATTAGGTGGGCCAGCGTTATTCCCACAGTAAGGACAGATAGTACAGAGATTGAAAGAACATCCATGCCTCTTTCAGGGGCACCATATTAGGTGGGCCAGCGTTATTCCCACAGTAAGGACAGATAGTACAGAGATTGAAAGAACATCCATGCCTCTTTCAGGGGCACCATATTAGGTGGGCCAGCGTTATTCCCACAGTAAGGACAGATAGTACAGAGATTGAAAGAACATCCATGCCTCTTTCAGGGGCACCATATTAGGTGGGCCAGCGTTATTCCCACAGTAAGGACAGATAGTACAGAGATTGAAAGAACATCCATGCCTCTTTCAGGGGCACCATATTAGGTGGGCCAGCGTTATTCCCACAGTAAGGACAGATAGTACAGAGATTGAAAGAACATCCATGCCTCTTTCAGGGGCACCATATTAGGTGGGCCAGCGTTATTCCCACAGTAAGGACAGATAGTACAGAGATTGAAAGAACATCCATGCCTCTTTCAGGGGCACCATATTAGGTGGGCCAGCGTTATTCCCACAGTAAGGACAGATAGTACAGAGATTGAAAGAACATCCATGCCTCTTTCAGGGGCACCATATTAGGTGGGCCAGCGTTATTCCCACAGTAAGGACAGATAGTACAGAGATTGAAAGAACATCCATGCCTTGCCCGGGCTTCGAACCCAGAAACTCTCTGATGCAAGGCTGGCATAAGATATTAATGTACAGTTAGATAAAAAAGACCTTAAAATGAAAGAATAAAGATGATGATTTACGTATTCCTGAACTGAGTCCCAGGCATCTGTGACGGCTGTCTCATTTCTGTACAGGGGAATGGACATAATCATCTCCTGACTCATCTGTTTCTCCACCTACAGGAAGAAATCAGAACTAAGAAAAAAATAACTTAACATATAATAATAACTTAACATATGTTATATATAGCGGTCTGAAAATAAATAGGAAAAAATATTTTTGGAAATAAATGATGATTATACGATGATTGGATCCAACAAGACTCAGAGGTCAAGGCACTGAACTGTCATCGTGAAGAATTGAGGTTCGATCCGCAGTGGATCTGTCTGTACCACCCAGCTTAAGATCTGTCTGTAATGCTGACCACATTACCACAATAACGACGTTTGCCAAGAAATAATGGGACCTTAAAATCCATGGCCCCCTGTTCCCCATCAGGTTGTTATGGGAATGCTTTACTTTACATGATGATTAATTTAGGAAATAAATATTGATTTCGAAAACAATAGACTGATGGCTTTTAAAATAAATTTCATACGTGAAAAAGTTCAAGTAAATTTAAAGCAGTTTACTATTGTAGAATGTATTGTAAAAAAAAAAATGTCTTCATTTCAGATTTTAATTCATTAAAAAGTGAAGTTTCTTAAAATCATTTTCTCAAAATATAGAAACATCACATTTTTCCTCACTGAATTGTTTGACTGTGCTAATTTTGTCTTCAAACTTTTTTGTGATATTATAAAGCATTGAAACAAATAATCCTAACAGACAAACGAAAAATAAACTTGAAAATAATTAAAAAAAAAAAAAAAATAAGAAACTACTTTTGCTTCATAGTTGAAAAGAACGAAAGTTCTACATATTTTGAACGCTCGATTTAAGACGCTCATCGTCAGGATAACGAGAGTTGAATGATGAAATCAGAAGCAAGTTAAAAAAACAAGAGAAAACAGTGGCTAATCGAAAATTGAAAAAAAAAATAATAGGAAAATAAAGGAGACAATAGGAATTCGCTTATGTGAAAATTCTTTTTACTATGGACATAAAAAGTACTATTGAGTACTATCTATGAGTCTTTTCTTATCTGAACTATTTATTTGCGACCCTTAATATATATATTCCGTTCTCATTTTTTAATAAGAATTTTAAAAATATACATTAAGACAGTTTTATGGAACACTCAGCATAATATTGAAATACGGTACAATAAAAAACCTTAAATCTCACCTCGTTTCTGAAGACGTAACCTAAAATTCCTCCCACTAGCATTATGATGAATATCATGAAGAGAATGATGAAAAACTAAAAAAGAAAGAAATTATAACACATATTATCTATCTAAACACATATTTAAGTGCTCTATTTACATAGAGGTAAATAGAGCGCGCATATCACCATAATTTTGATCCTCATAATTAAATCACATGATTCTAGGGTTAAACAAGACAGAACTTTTCTACCCTCCGTTTCTCCTTGCTATTTCAATGGATGAATATCGTTGCATCAATTTTAAAAAGAAAAATCTTAAAATATTGTGGTTTACTGTACAGCATTTGGGTGCACAATTTTTTTTTTTTTTTTTTTTTTAAGTAGGAACTTATATATTTCATACGTAAGTTAAATTGTCTTTTTTTTTTAATTAGAATGATTTTATTTACTATAAAAATGAACTTCTAGCAAATGCATCTTTTCCTAAAAACATCATGTGAATCCCAATTATTCCATTTTAATCATTCTAAAATCCAAATTTATAATTTTAAAACTACCTTACAAGTTAAAAATAAACGAATATGAACACAATGCAACCACAAAGTAATGATTATATAGAATTATTTATTATTAATGCTTTTTTTTAAACCTAAGATTTTTAGACTGCCTTGAAAAGGACCTACAAATTTTAAAGATAAGAAACTGGAGAACCTTGGCTAAGGGAAGAATGTCTTGGCATAGGCTTGTTGAGAAGGCCAAGGCCCATCCTGGGCTGTCGTGCCAATGAGAAGAAGAATGCTTTTTTTTTAAAATTTTAGTTCTAAGAAGTTTTGGCTACATTGTTATTTCTTTCTTTCACTTCTTTACAATGTATTTTTTTTACTCTCTTCAATGCTTTTGAAAAAATAAATTCTTCAATATTTTATTATTTTATTTCAGCAGCTTGCATGAAAATAATTTTCTCCAAGTATAATACATTTGCTCCAAGAGAAGATTATTAATGAACTATTCGATGAACAGAACAACGTTTAACACTTAATTATGAGTTACTTAATGAAATCGCTAGATCTCTTTAAATTGCAATAATACATGAAAAAAAAGAGAAAACTAGTAGTGGTATTAAAGCTAATTAACCTTAATAACGCAGGTGTTAGGTTTAAATAAAATAGTGAAGTTTCCAAGAGTGAAGTGGATCTTGATCCAGCTCTTTTTTTATTCCCAAATTTTTATTTTATTTTTCGACTATTTAACGTGTCTAAAATCATTTCTTGTTAATGTTTTTAAAAATTTCAAATATCTATTGGTTATTTGTATAAATTTTCAGTTTTGTCAGTATTATGTGAAGTCAGTTGGGGTAATTGGTATTAATTTTCTGTTTTGTCGGTAATATAAGGTGAAGTCAAGCTGGTAATTTGTGGATGGATCATTTAAATCATGAATCACCTATGGAATCATTTTAATCAACTTTTATGTTTCAGGAACTTTTGGCAATATTATCATGACTACGTCAACGGAGTCATTAGCTTCAATTTCATATTTCTTAACTTTTGGATAGTATTATCACTCGCCATATGATTATGTGTATAAATCTTATATTCCATTTATTTAAAGTTATACTATGTGATTATGGCCATAGGGTCATTTGCATCAATTTTAAGTTTCAGGTATTTTCAGCAGTATTATATTGTAATGTCAAGGAGGTCATTTACTTCATATGCTTTCGACGGTATCATCATTGGTCATGTCAATGGTATCATTTGCATCGATTTTTATTTATATAAATTTTTATTTGTGATTTTGATAGTGTTAAGACTGGTATGGTCAGCGAAATAATTTATTAAGATACTTACAGCTATATTATATGTTGCCATGACCATGATTTATTTTAAATTTAAATTTCAAGTACTTTCGGCAGTATTATATGATCATATCAATGGGGTAAATTGTTTCAATTTTATGTTTCTCGTGCTTTCAGAAGTAATAAAGGTAAACTTATTTGGGTCATTGTATCAAATTTTTTATTTCAGGTACTATTTAAAATTGTCATGCAGGTTATTAACGACCATGTGGCCATTCAAATAAATTGTACACTGTTAGAAATTTCTCAGAAAAAATGGTTAAATAAACATTTAATTGTTATTTTATCATATTCAAACAAAACAGTCAAATAACCATAAGTACGTTGATATTCAATCTGTTTACTGTGAAAGAAACCGTTTATTAACTGGTTTCACCTAAACAATCAAAATTTTATCGCACCAACTAGGTCCACCTAATGAAGATAGTTCCTTGCAACTACGTTCATATTATTATAGCCGACACGGCTAATCCGTCAGTCTTATGACCGGCAGAACTGTGGTTCGAGTCTCAGAGTTAACACTATAATATTTCCCCCATTCCCTTCAACACAACACATTAAGTGTTTCTAGTGTCCTGCAAATCCCAATTTGTGTCTTGCACTCTCCAATGCCCATTACCTAACGAAAAGCCTAGCTGCTATATTCAGTTAAACTTCTTTTTTACGGTTTTGAAACCATGCTAGTTGTAAATTGCTAAAAACAACCGTATAGCTTTGTATTCATGTTTTTATAACCATACTAGTTGTACATGGTTTCAAAACCATAAAGGAAAAAAATGTTTTTTTACTGTAAACTTTACGGTTAATCTGCTGGACAGATTGTTAACGGTTATTTTACCATAATTTTAAAATGGACATTCTAGCAGTTTATGTTCGTTTCGTTTCAGTTCGTTTCAATTGAGTCATTTGTATCAATTTTATATTTGATGTATTCTCAATGGAAATTTTTATTTAAGAGATGACGTCAATGAATCCGATGGCGGCGATCAGTTATAGGCTGAGACTCACACCAGTTGTGGAGAGCTGGAGGTCGTGAGTTTGATCTAGGCGACTTATACACATCTTAAATCTTTCATGTTTGAAAGTTCTCTTATTGGCTAGGTTTGGGAGTTTTGATACACTTTTTAACTAAGAAAGTTCTGTTTCACTGTATTAATTAATATACTGGATGATTTTTAATGACCATCCTTAATTATATAATTCTAAAAAAAAATTAAGCATTATTAACTATTCGTGAAATATCATTCAATATTTTTTGAAAATGAAGCAAACAAAGTTTACACAAAGCAAGGAATAAAAACACTACCGAATTTTAAGGAATCACTAGGGAGAAAAGCGGAACTGGAATCATGAAAACCTGTTTAAATGCCGGGGTGGAAACAGAAAGGAATTGAAAGTTAGTTTTTAGAACCATCAGCAAGTTTTATAAAGCAATAAAATTGGTTTGATGTTTTTCATATCACCTTTATCAATACTGATTTGATAAATTTCGATAACATTTTCGTTTCTTACGCACTTAAATAGTAATTTGTGATTCCTAAGGAGAGTATTTTTTGAACAACATTTTTGAACAGGATTCTAAAAATATATGTTAAGGGTGGCGATTATGAAATATCTTTCATTTTCTTGCCAAAAGCATTAAATAATACGCATTCATTTCAATAATTTCTTTAATTAACTAATAATTTAAAAACCAAATAAATAGAGAGCAGTACATACCGTAAGAAGCATGCATTTCACTTCTTTAATGGCTCCAAAACAACCCAGAAATGAGATAATCGTCACAATCACCCCAGTGGCTATCAGAATTATGGCCGAACTCAGATAGAGATCGGTACCCAGCAACCGTTCCATGAACGATCGATCTGCGATCGTCCATATCCCGACGGCAAAAACAGCAATTCCACATATCTGCAATCACAAAAAATAATAAATTTAAAAAAAAAAAATACAAACTTAGAAAAGATGCGATGCAAAATACACAGATTGTCCATAATATATGTAAAATATATGATCATATATTTCAATTTCAGAAATATTATAATGTGAAATATTTTCAAAAGTTGTGATGCAAAATACACAGATTGTCCAAAATATGCAATGATCATATATTTAAAAATCAGAAATATTATAACGTGAAATATTTTCAAAAGATGTGATGCAAAATACACAGATTGTCCAAAATATACAATGATCATATATTTAAAAATCAGAAATATTGTAACGTGAAATATTTTGAAAAGATGTGATGCAAAATACACAGATTGTCCAAAATATATGTCAATGATCATATATTTCAATTTCAGAAATATTATAATGTGAAATATTTTCAAAAGATGTGATGCAAAATACACAGATTGTCCAAAATATACAATGATCATATATTTAAAAATCAGAAATATTATAACGTGAAATATTTTCAAAAGATGTGATGCAAAATACACAGATTGTCCAAAATATATGTCAATGATCATATATTTCAATTTCAGAAATATTATAATGTGAAATATTTTCAAAAGATGTGATGCAAAATACACAGATTGTCCAAAATATACAATGATCATATATTTAAAAATCAGAAATATTATAACGTGAAATATTTTCAAAAGATGTGATGCAAAATACACAGATTGCCCAAAATATATGTCAATGATCATATATTTCAAAATCAGAAATATTATAATGTGAAATATTTTCAAAAGATGTGATGCAAAATACACAAATTGTCCAAAATATACAATGATCATATATTTCAAAATCAGAAATATTATAACGTGAAAAATTTCAAAAGATGTGATGCAAAATACACAGATTGTCCAAAATATATGTCAATGATCAAATATTTCAAAATCGAAAATATTATAACGTGAAATATTTTCAAGCGATGTGATGTGAAATACGCAGATTGTCTAAAATACATGGCAATGATCAAATATTTCAAAATCGGAAATATAATGTGAAATATTTTCAAACAATGCGATACGAAATACACAGATTGTCCAAAATATATGTCAATTATCTAATATTTCAAAATCGGAAATATTATAATGTGAAATATTTTCAAAAGATGTGATGCAAAATACGCAGATTGTCTAAAATACATGGCAATGATCAAATATTTCAAAATCGGAAATATAATGTGAAATATTTTCAAACAATGCGATACGAAATACACAGATTGTCCAAAATATATGTCAATGATCAAATATTTCAAAATCGAAAATATTATAACGTGAAATATTTTCAAGCGATGTGATGTGAAATACGCAGATTGTCTAAAATACATGGCAATGATCAAATATTTCAAAATCGGAAATATAATGTGAAATATTTTCAAACAATGCGATACGAAATACACAGATGGTCCAAAATATATGTCAATTATCAAATATTTCAAAATCGGAAATATTATAATGTGAAATATTTTCAAATTATGTGTTCGACGATATTAAATTTGACCCCAATTTCACCCCTAGGAGTGGAACGGAGAGCACTTTTAAAACTTTATTTTCTTATAATAGATTTGGATTTTTCAACAATAAAAAAGTGTCTCAATTAGGCATACAAGTAAAAGGAAAAAAAAAATCTTTACCAATCTAAAAATTTATTTCATTTTTTTACTCTATACAACACGAATATTCAATATTCATTAATTGATTTATTGAAAATAAAATATTTTTAACAGCAATTTACAAAACGGAATTAGCTGCTGTTTCCATTTTTATAATAAAACAAAAAAACAGCGTCCAAATTAAACGTAAATTCTGAGCTCGATCCAATTTTTCACAGAAGCTTCTCAAGATTTTTATCAATTTTTTCATTACGCGTTTTGAGCCGTATCCAGTTTTTTTTTCCTTTTTCAAAAGCTCATATTTTTTTGTTGAATATTTTTAGCTTGTGAAACACGTAATATCTACTAAAAATCACCTCATGAAAACTATATTTATATAGTGATTTTTAGATATTCGAGAATATTTGTGTACTTCTATATACTTCTTTCAATATTGAAATTATTTAATGAATACCTTTCATAAATTATGCCAAGTAAAGTTTAGGCATAAATTTTTTTTTGTTTATTTTAATCACAATATTACCAGACATAAAAATTAATTTTTTTATAACCGTTGTTGAACAGCCGACCCAATTTTAAGTTTACGACCACCAATGTTCATCTCCGTAGCCTTGTAATTTTGTACCCAATCCAGAAGACAAGGGAACTTCTAGATCAAGCATTCTGAAAAATTTGCTTCTTAGCGGAAATTTTTGATGGTACCAGCTCGCTTTTGCGTTACATGGATAGGAAAACCACGAAAATGGAGCCACGAGGGCAAACCTAACTAATTATACATCTACCACTGAGGATATTTTACGTCAGTACTGTTGGTGTGAACTGGCAGCAAAATTCATATCAACAAGCCATTGCTGGGATTCGAATCTGGATGACCTCATTGGGAACTGAACGATCTATCCTCTGAGCCACAGATGCTCGATTTAAGTAATTGCAGATAATATATTTAAAATTTAATGCGCGTGGCATAACGGGAATTTCATTACAAATACGGGTGGTGCTCAAGGTGTTAAGTATCTTTTTCTAAGTTTTTCCCCTAATGAAAAAAAAAAAAAAAAAAAACACCAGTCTTTAACTCGAAACAATTCCATTAATTACAAACTATAAATCTTGCCGTGAAGAATTATTGTGGCTTTATAGTGGACTCAAATCAGCTGTTGAACTCTAACTGCCGGTTAAAATACTGCCAATTTGGCGAGAGTTTTCCAATTTTATTGAAATTTTTGAAATCAGTGAATACTATATCATATTGTTTTTCGAGCATAATAAAACATTGGAGTAACTTTTCAAATATATATAAAAACGTAGGGCATTTTGACACAAAACTATTATGAAACTACTGAATTTTCTTACGGTAGGCTATTTTACGAATGTTAAGTTGTCAAGGGTTTAAACGCCCAATTTGAGCTATTCCTAAAATGAAGTTCGTCGACGAAATGTATGAAGTTGAAAACATCTACACCCTCAACATACTTAAAAGAAACGGTGTTTCATCAACTTTAATTAGCTAGGTGGAGTTGAGTTACAAGAGAGGCCGATTTCTGACAGATGAAGTCAATGCTAGCAAGCTTTGTATACTTTTTCACAACAATTACCTTCAGATTTATTGGGGTACGCCTTTCAGTACCTAACGTGTCAATTTTTTAATCTTATTTCCAGTTTTGAGAAGGTTAGAAATTAAGATTAGTTTTTGAAACCCAAGAATTTATAACTTTTGCTCTTATACTCTATGATGATTTCAAAGCTGGATCAGAAAGATTTGTTAAAAATTATCTCTTTAATTTGAAATAGGCTGCAACAATAAAAACAATTGGATATTTGTAAGTGACGTCATCGTGGGTAAATCTTGTCGATTCAAAAGCCAATCAGGTTTGACACACACGCGTGACGTCGCTTTTCGGGTATCAAATTAAATATGATTTAAAACACATGTCTAGGTATAATCACTTCATTTCTTGAGTTGCAAGTACACAAGTGGGCAATACTCAGAAACTAATTGATCTATTTTTTTCAAATTTTGTATTTTTCATTTAAAATAGCACTGCTCAAAATGAGAGAAAAATTGTTGCTTCGCAATTTTAAAGGGTTCTATAAATTCTTCGATTTTCTATGACGATGAATTTTGCACACAAGTTTACTGAAGGATTTGAATTGTGCAATGAAAAATTATCCCTGAACACCAAAGTCTGTTTCTTTGTTGGTATATGATCTTGTAAAACGTCTTAATATGTAGCGTTCCACCCTTTACGACCTCTGAATTTAAAAAACTGAAATGAAATAATTCAATAATACAAGTTTAATTAAAGTTTTGTGGTAATATAAGTAATGCTTTCCTCAAAGATGACATTTTCATACCAAACTGTTTCCAAAAATGGTTTCCAGATATGTATTTATCACATGTTCCCGAACCTCTTCTGGATAACACCATAAATAGCCGATATTAACATAATATACTGACTAAGGCACTAAGCTAAAATATATATATAATTCTGAGATTCAGAATTAGAGTCACTTCAGACTTGAAATCATCCGCGTTTCACAATTATTCTTCCATTTAAAAACATATCCACTTGATGTTTTTGCGGCATCCTTCAGTATTTTCGATAGTTTAACCCCAGGGCTAAAGAGAATAGAAGGGCTAGTTCACTCCGCTCATAGAGCTGAAGCTACGATTTCCCTCCTCATGACGTCACTGTGTCCACAGATCTCGGAGCAAAGATATTATGATAACTTTGCATCTTTCTCTTTGTAAAAATAAGTTAGACTTTTTCTGGTTATTAGCTTTCAAACTTTACGTAACTAACACATTATTTCCGTTCATAAACATAGTTCAAAAAAACTTTCTTCGCCGTTATATTAAAAAAATACCATTTTAAACTTATAAAAATATTTTACTAGTTGGCGAAAATGGCACTTTAAATACTTTATTTTTAAAAGTTAAGTTTTAACTTTAATTATTAAGAAAAATGAAAGCATATATCGACACTTTTTTAACTACATATTCTTTTATAACAATAAGTTGAGTTCAGGGGGCCGGTACCCCCTGAAGACGTCGGCTTCAGTGGTCATATTTTTAATTTTGTTTTATTTCCTTTGCTACTTTTATTTCTATTTTTATTCTCTCTTTTTTTGAAAATTCTGCTGCTTTTTAGCGCATTTTTTTAAATGAAGTTTTGTCCTTTTTGTTTAGATATTAATTGTATTCTTTTAGTATTGAGTTAAATTTAGAAACCCTGATTTTAAAATATGCCGTTAATAGCAATTTGTTCATACTTAATCATTAGAAAACATCAACCTTAAACGCTAATTACTGAAACAAAATAATAATTTAGGTTCATAATGACATTAGAAATTTTACAATTGTTTATAGATATTTTATTTTAAGATAATATAATTAATAGATATTTAAATTTAAGAGAATATAATTTTTTAAAAAATCATAATTACTTAGAATAACTACATTAAAAAATATGTTATGAAATTAGGAGAATTTAAACTATACACTATATATTTTATTTATACTTTTTACTTACGTTTTAATTTTCTTTGACTTATCTATTTTTAAATTTTTTTTCACCTGCCTTTCTTTTTGAAGTAACGAGGCAGTTTCTATTTAGATAACGAATTTTTATAAAAGTTCTTAACGATAGAAAAAACGTATTGCTGTTTTAAATTAACTGTGTCATTTCTGAATCCATTCTTTACATAGTTGTTTATTTATTTTAGGGAACACGCGGAAAATTATATTTTTTCCTTTTATTTTTCTATCAGAATTTTTGCAAGTTGCAATTGCGCAAACTGGCATTTCGTTGGTAGTTTTAAATTTTTGTAAATTCTCTGCAAAAACTGAGGAAAGTCATTATAGAAAATAACAAATGTCTTAGAATATGTCACAAAAAGAAATGCTCCAATATTAGTTAGAGCTAGTAAGACCGAACGCTCTGTTCTTGAAGTAAAAGTGCGAACTTTGCGCCAAAGTGACGTCACTAGAGAAAATCGGAGGATTGGCGCGGCGAGAGTTTCTTCAAAGGAGTGAACCAGCCCTTCTATTCTCTTTAGCCCTGGTTTAACCCACTCTTCACAACAAAAATTGTACATAACGCAGCTGATCTCCACGTGGCACGTGAACCGATTTAATACCCGTGCACACTTTGTGTGTGCTTTGACGTGCACACACATTTTGCACATGTCAGAAATGTTTTGCATGTGCACACTGTTTCACCTTCAAACAAAGATTATCCATAGGCGATTTTGGAATTTTGATTTCAATATTTACACACATTATTTTTTATCCCATCTTTACAAATTATGCCTAAGTTTTGAACACCAGTGTAGCTGTTCCGACCATTGCAAGAACAGAAACAAAAATGTTAAATCGAACCTAAAGAGTGGTAAATAGTATGAGGGAAAACTATGCAAACCCATTGACTTCATAAAATTCGTTTTGATTCTCATCAAATTTTTTTTGACTCTGCTACTTTTGACATTGCTATTGCAGCGAGCTTCTAAATTTCAATACTAGGGATTTTAAAACAATAACTTACGCATATTGATTGTACTTACCAGTATGACACAGTTTGCTAGGAAAAGAGCATATTTCACTACTTTGGCAAACCCCTCCACCATTCTCGGCAGCTGCAAAGACAGAAACACTAGAATCAGAGGTACATATTATTCAGAGTGTTTTACTTTTTGAATATAGTATAAAAGTTACATGTTTTTACTGTTAATATTTTACATTTGCTGTCTAAGCAATAAACTGAAATAATCGTTTGTATAAACTGAGCTAAGCAAACACAAAATGTATGCAAAAAACGCTGGGGGAATCTAACCCATGATCCGTCTACCACTGAGGATACTTTATGTCAGCTCTGTGGACGGTGCAAGCCGGTTGCGGAATTTGAATAAACCAGCCTTCACCGGGATTCGAACCCGGTTCACCTCATTGGAAGGCGAGCACTCTATCCCCTGATCCACCACAGCTCAAGATCAAGTTTTTTTTAATATAACCGTTATTGAACAGCTGACCCAATTTTATGGGTTTACGACTACTAATGTTCAACTCCGTATCCTTGTAATTTTGAACCCAATCCAGAAGACAAGGGAACTCCCGGATCGAGTATTGGAAGAAATTTTGCCTTCGTGGAGGACTTTTTGATGGAGCTAACCAGCATTTGCGTTACATGGAGAGGAAGACCACTAGAACCTCCCACGGTTAGCCTGACGGCAAGGGACTCTAACTCATGATCCGTCTACCACTGAGGATATTTCACAACAACACTGTGGTCGATGCAAGCTGGATGAGGAATTCGTATCGACTGGGATTCGAACCCGGTTCACCTCATTGGAAGGCGAACGCTCTATCCCCTGAGCCATCACGGCTCAGGAGCAAGTTTTTGACGTTTTTAATCGCATCATATGAAGCATGCACAAACAATACGTAAAAACTGGACTATAATACTTGTTAATATAAAATGCCCCTTCAGCGATGCACAAATAATATACTGAAAGAGCAGATTCATGACTATAGTTCGTATTTAATATATACTCTTAATACTTTTTATTGCATTGACACATATTTAGCTGCTATAGGAAAAAATTGAAAACTTATGTTGTTCCGATATTATTGCAACTATAACTACAATTTATTTTTTAAATTACTGTTTTATTTTGCGTTAATATAAAAATCTTTATATGCTTTATACCAATAAAATTATTTAGTATAGTGCTAAAAGCTGATTCCCAATAAACTCTCTATACTAAAAAAAAAAAAAAATGACCCCTTCTTTTGGGTGAATTACTTTACGTTAGAATTTGTTTTGCAACGTGATATGTATAAGACTATTAAAATTATGATATGGTCTAGAAAAATGCACAGGAAGTACAATGGAACAAATAATTTAGCATTCGACAACTTTTAAACTTGTAGTAAAAAATACCCCGTGGGACGCTTTGCAGTACGCACAAATTCAACTAAAAAAGTTGAAATTCATAAAAGTTGGTCATTTTCTTCAGAACTTTAATCTTCTCAGAAATTATTTTAATTTTTAACACGTTTTTCGCGATTTTTTCTTTTTTTTTACGTATTGTTGAAGGAAACTATCGCCGTGTTTTTTATTTAAGCTCATGCTTGAGGTCATATCGAAAAAACAAAGATAAGATGCCAGAGAGATAAAAATCATTTCCAATTATAACTATCATAATGATGTAAGTTCCGTTAACGAGAAAAATTAAGTTTTATTTATTTTTTCTTATTTAGTCACACAGTGAAACTTTTTTATTAAGTATATTTGTTTCGTTTTTAAATCCGGGCAATCGTATGTTTCGCTACAAATGACATATTATATAACAAAAGCTTCTTACACAAAACGATAATATTTATATAGTTTATAAACAAAATGATCTCTGTTTTGGCAGAAAATATCGATTGTTAGGTGAAAAAAACAATGACGATTGAGAGCAATCTCGCGGTTGATGAGCTAAGCCTCGTGCTTTACAATTTTGTACTCATATTTTTAAATACATATGTTCATAGGGCGTGGTTTCCATAAAATTTATTCTAAAAGTAATAATAATTTATTCAATTTATTTATTGTAAAATGGTTAATAAATTAGATACCGTTTTAAACATGTCATGGAATGTTGTGCGATCAGGCAGGATTACTTTACAAACAAAAAGAACATCGCTTTTAGTTTTAAGGCTTCAATTTAGAATGATAATCAAAATCAAAAACGTAATAACAATGACAGAGAATAATATTATGAAAGAATAATTAAATATTAATAATTATTAAATATTAATAATTATTAAATATTAATAATTATTAAATATTAATAATTATTAAGTATTAAATGTTAATAATTATTAAATATTAATAATTACTAAGTATTAAATGTTAATAATTATTAATTAATTAATGAAGTAAGTAAATATTACACTTGAATTCCATTAAATAAGAGATAAAAAAAAAATATTTAACGCTCAATAATTATCATAGCAACGGTTACGAACTTTATGCTGCTGGCACCCAATGACATATGTAATTTTCCTTGAAGAACCATACCATGCGATTTATCTGGCTAATTAGAATTCACCGACAACAATTAAAAACAGTTTTAGATCGTTTTCTCGTTAAGTTATAGTGAATTTAAAAAAAGAATAAGGTTTCAGTGAGTAATTCTTGGAAATATTTTTTTACTGTACGGACATTGTCCGCTGTTTGTAAAGATATACTCTTATAAGGTTTTAGTTATTAAAATCCGGGATCTAATTATAATATGTGCGATATTTGTATTATAAAGCCAGAACTTTATTTAATGAAGTCGTTAAGTCCCGAAGAAAAGTTCGTTATGTGGAAAATTTGCTAAATAGAAATGCACTTTTAAAATACTTTAAATAAAAAAACAGATTTTAAATTCGTCAACACATGATATTTTTAAAAGTATTTAATTACACCCTATTTCTTAAATTAATATATATTTATTTTAAATATCTTAATCATAAAAAAAAAGAATTCTGCGACGAAAATACGAATTAACTAAAACCATGTCCGAGAATACACTGCATTTTAAATTTTTTAAAAAAGTAATTTTATATTAAAATTAATGAATTTTAATGATATTTAAGCATGCATTTACTATATTATTATACCTTTTTAACATATTTCATTATCCCTGTAAAATGTGATAAAATAAATAATAAGTTTAGAATTGTTTATAATTATTTTAAGAAATTACGGTAAAAAATATATTCGATCATAAGGAAAGGTCCACTAAATAGAGAATTGACTTTGATATTTCGAAGTTATTTTACGAAGAGTTTCTCATAATCATTTGGGCTTCCAGGAAATTTTCTCAAAATAGGAGTTCGTTATATAAAAATCCGACTTATATAAAAAAAATATTTAAAAAATTCCATTCTTTTTCGATTTTCTGAATACTAGAAGTGTTTCCACTCTTAAAAAGAAAGCACATGAAAACATTAAATCATCTTTCTAATCTATTATTTTTGCTAAAAAATATGTTAAAGACAAGCTCTTTTTTCAATAAATTAAAAATAAATAAATAAAAAATATCAAGAACTAGTTCTGAAAATAGATGTTAAAAATTAGTCGTCAAATTTACAGTTTACATATTTCTATCGGCATGTTCTCTAAAAATAGGTTCCTTGTAGATAATTTTAAACTAATTAATGCATAACATTCTTTTTTGGGGGCAGTAAAGTAATAGATATGGTACGGACAGTATCTACGAAGTGGCAATTTGGCATAAATTATTTTAAAGCATCTAATTTTTTAAAATTTTATGTTAGACAGCGCATATGGTTAATGATGTAGTTTCTTTCTTTTAAGGCGGACTGTAGCAGTTTCTCTTAGTTTTTATACAATTTCCAAAAAAAAAGGATTCGTTTGTTTAATCAATTAAACAACAACAAATAACTTAACAAAACTTTGAATTCTCCAAGAATTTCAGTAAATATGATTCTAAGATTACTATTTTTCTTGGAATCTCACAAAAATTTTAGATTTTATTTCGTCATTAAGTTTTAAAGACGTTTCAATTTTTTCCAATTAAAACATTTACAGGCACAAATTTTCAATAAAATAATTTACAGTTTTTTCACGATCATATCTTTCCTGTTTATTTTATGATCACAATTTCAGTATATTACCTGAATATATTACCTGAATATATTATCTGTATATTATCAGTATATTTCAGTATATTATCAATATATTTCAGTAAATTATCAATATATTTCTGTATATCAGTATATTTCCTGATCATAAGTTTCCAGTATGTTTTACGACCATAATTTAACAGTATGCTTCGCGACTACAATATTACAGTATATCTCATGATCATAGTTTTCGAACGAGTCATAACGAGTCTTTCATAACGAGTCTTACAAATAAGTACACTTACTGTTCATCAATTTCAATACTCCTGTTTTTTTTATTTCTTTTTAATTTTTTTTTAAATCAAAAGCATGCAAAATACTTTAATTTAACATCGCCAAAGTTGTTGCATTAAAAATTCCTTCAATTCATTTCTGTATCGCTCCTAAAAAAGGGAAAACAAAATATTTTTGAGAGCTTAGCCCAAAAGCTTTAGGATTAAATTTTGATCACTGCATCATAACATGCACACGAATCTCTTAGACAAGTTCATAGGAGATAAATTCTAAATATAAAATCTAAATATTTCTTTAAATTCTAAAAATAAATTCTACATATTTCTATAAATTCTAAATATTATTATCTAATTATTTCCATAAACTCTAAATATTATTATCCAATTATTTCCATAAATTCTAGATATAAATTCAAAATATCTAAATATTATTATCTAAATATTCTAAATATAAATTCTAAATATTCTACAAGATTGAATCCTCTAAGAGCCGAATCAACATAAACGTCTTTGGATTAACATAGGATTCGAAACTATCAATAAAACCAAGAATAAGCCCCGAACATGTGTGGTGATTGTTACAGGAATTAACTTGGGTTAACCCTTTGACGCAGATGGGACACCGGTTTCCCCTATTTATAATTTTATTCTGATGCTCTTATTACAAACAAAATAATATTTTGGTGTTTATAAATTATAAAAAACAGTTTAATAGCTAATAAAAAAATTTTTTTAGATTATCGGAATTACATTTGTAATTAGATATAAAATCCAGAAGAAGTAGTTTCAATTTTTTTCCATTCATATTCAAAAATTTATCATTAATTGACTTTGTAAATTAAAAAAAAAATTTCAATAATAAATAACCGTTTCTCTTATATCTAAATAACTGCAAATTTGAAAAATTATTGTTTGGAAGTTAGCCATGTTTGTAAGATTTTAACCTTTAACGCAGAAAAAGACACTGATTTTTCATGCTGTAATTTCATAACCATAACTTTTCAAAATGCTAAATATAATACTTTTCACTTATTTTGGCCCAAATTAATACAAAATAATGGTAAAAGTGTGAAAAACATATTTCATAAAAATTCTCCGTTAATGGGTTAACTGACAAAATCAAAAATTTGAGACTAATTTATATTTATGCTTTTGTTATGAATTAAATTGCTTTTATTTTATTTATTATCTAGTTTAAATAAAAGATTTTGATACCAGAGTTTAAAACTTGAAGTATTTCCTGAAAAAAACTGAATAATGAAACTGAACTGAACTGAAAATAAAATAAAAATGGGCGCAATGCAATTATTGAACGGTAATATAGATAAATTCATGTTTCAAAGTTGTTTGGTTTTTAAATTAATGCGAACTTATGTGATATTCTAATTTACCTACCTTGTATTTATGTGAGAAATGATGTTTTGTTGTCTCACCGGGCAGAGGTCCTCGAAAAGAAGCAGCATGCCCAGCGTGTCCAGTAGACGTAGATGCCATAGCAATTTAAAATAATTTTAATCCAACGCTTTCACTTTAAAAAGATACGAGTATCCGGAATCTTCAAATATATTTAATTGACATTTACTAAGTTCATTTATCTCTCATGAATTCAAGTTTTTATATCATGTTTTAATGGTAACTATCATAAAATTTACTCCTTGCAAAAGTCCGTCAGGAAACGTAACAAATACACCAATGTAGAATGTGCTGCTTTTGTCAAGAAAGTTGAAAATTTTGGGACAAAATTTTTGGTAAAAGCTTCAAGTTCCAGAATTGTATTTTCTTCTTCTTCTAGAAATGTTATATATAATCAGAGTTTTTAAATAAAGTTTATTGCTCAAATATATAAGTTTATAGAGAAAGAATCAAATATTGAAAATATGTAAACTTCAAAACTCATCAAAATGCAAAACACGAAGTTTACTAGCTGCAAAACTTATCCCGTTTTTGAATTCAGACTACTTTTCAACACTGAAACATTCGAATTCATGAACTAAATTTTACGAAAGCAATGATGCTACATATTAAATTGTGCTTTTTAACGTGATACCAGAAGTCAGTTATACATTTTTAACAAGATTCTATAATTCCATAATATTTTTCAAATTTCATTGATATTTTCGAACGAGATACCAGAACTCGGTAATTTTTTTCTTCCAGAATTTAATGATACTTTCGAACAATATACCAGAATTTAATGACACTTTCTAACAAGCTGAATTAAGTGATACTTTCCAATGACACTTTCCAACGAGGTACCAGAATTCAATGATATTTTCCAGAATTCGGTTAAACTTTAGAACACGGTTGGAGAGAAACTTTCGAACAGGATAAAAAGAACTGAATCACACTTTCCGCAAAACACTCATTTAGTTTCGAGAAACGAAACTGAACTGTTCTCTGGAATTAACAAAAACTAATCGGAACAACTTTGCAAATTCGATAAGTATTATTGCAAGGATTCGAAATCAAGCGGCAATAGTTCAAAGACAGAAACGATTGTATCATCAATTCTAGTTTAAGCGTGAGTAGGAGCTCTAGTTAGAGTACTTCAGTGAATGAAAAGTCATTTTTTTTTTCCTTTAAATTTGGCGTAGACATTAAGAGAGTAAAAACAGGGACAAGGCCATTTATCCCGCCTATTCAAAAGAGGTTCACCTCCGGGTCAAAGCTAGGTGGATTATTATTAATAAAATGATAAAAGGTCGCCAACTTCACCTGTTCTGATACTACTTCTTTGACACTTTCATTTCGAATGGAACAAAATAGAATAAGCAGCCTCTGAATTGAGTTTCGAATTAGAGTTGTTTGTTCGATTGATTGATAAGAATGAACTTGATCGATAACTTTCTTTTGAATAATAAAAATACATTTGATATATGGGATTAAATGTATGAATTGCTAATCCTTTGGCAATAAGATAAAAAAAAAAATGATATCAGCCGATAAATTTTTTTTTTTTTTTTCAAATAGTGTCAATTTATTTGAAAAATAAATTCCATTTTCAGTTATTCTTTTCCATCTTAGCCAACATTCCTCCTTTAATTCAGGGATTTTTGGGGATGGGAGTTCTCATGTTCTCCAAAAATATGTTGGCTAAAAGAAAGGTCGTTTAGAATAAGGTTAGATAGTGAATAACTTCCGATATGAAAGTAGAATAAAATACACCTAAACTTGCAAATTAATTTGAATCGAATGAGAAAACATACAAGTTGAATGTGAGAAGAACTTTTCTCTTTCAAAAATATATTTGATTTGACTTTGTGAAATGCAAATTTTATTCAGTAAAAAGCTACAACGCAAATTGCTCATCCTTCAAATGAATAAACTGTGCAATCAAGATTGAAGATCAGGGGAGAAGAACAGTTTATGTCCAATTTTCTTAAAAATGACGATTGGTTCGCCATTTTGAGGATTGCTATTGACAAATCACTAACGTGAAAAAAAAAAATCGGTTCTCCCCGAGAGTTATTACACAGTGAAGATAGGCCGTGGTCGATAAAAGAGGTTTCTGTCTACGCATAGACAATATGGACTAAAAAAATACAGTGAAGAAGGTGATGGGATTAATAGTGAGCAAGTAAAGATAGAAATTTTATTTTTTCTCGACATCAAAAATTGTACATTTTGTTTTGAAATTTAGGGGGATAGTAAATAAATATTTGAGACACCTATGCATATTTTTATTTGTATGATTTCAATTGAATGGTTGGTCCTGAAAATTCTCAAACTTTGAAAATCATTTCATGAACATATATTTTAATAAGTTTTTATAAACATAAACCGTTATCCCCTTCCTCTTCACTTAAGATTTAATATACGATTTATTAAGTTAGAAATTTTATTTAATATGAAATAAACTAAATTTATTTATAATTTATTTCAACAAAATTTACAAAACAAAATTTATTTAATAATTTATCAAATAATAAACAAACAAGCTTCCAAAAAAAAGTGAGGTCACTAAATTTTTGACGTCCAATTTTGAGACGCATGTAATCTTGTGATCCATTGTACAGTGCAGAAAAGAAAGGACCAACACCCTGAATAACTTTTGATCTAATTATCGGATTATCATATTCTCGGAATTAATGGTTCGAGGCAGTGAGACATTTCTCATGAACAATTCGACCGATTTCGCTCAATGTTTTTTATTTCGCCGAGGTAAAATTACATTCTTTAAAATTATCTAAAAATTGTGTAACTTACAATACAATTTTTTTTCTACAAATATTGTTAAATAAAATGATAAATATTTATTTAAAATTATTTTTTGCATGAAAATATCTTTTGATAAACAAATTTTATCATTGTGAACAGAATTGTTTTAATTGGCTCACAAAGTTGTTAGACATGGTGAAATACGCAAAAAGTGAAAACTAGGCGTCCAAACTTTTGACCGCTGACCATTCTAATGGAACAATATTTCTCAGATTGCGGCTACCTATTATATAATGGGGGTGGGGGTCAGAAATTCGAATGCATCGAGAGAAAAAAACCTTGGTTTACTCAGAGAAAATACATTTTTGTGTTCGATTTCATATATTGTCTGCTCTACTTAAGTAGCATATTTGAGATCATCTCTTAGAAGCATTAAGATTGAGTCCTAGAACGTAAAGATCTGATCATTAGATCAATAGTTATTAAAGAAAATTCCTTTTTTTTTTTTTTTTTTTTTTTTTTTTTGCGCACGTGCAACATGGAATCAATGAGCGAAGCATCATAAAGTAATTATTAACTGCTTATCATTCAGGTCTGCATGAAATCGAAGAAGTGTTACTCAAATAGACGTGCTTTGCTTGGATTCGAATAACATGTCACCTCTTCTTTAGAATTTTCTAGCTCGGATTTAAAGGACATGTTTTTTGTTCTTTTTCTTCTGGAGGGGGCCTCAAATGTTTTAAGGGAGCTTCAACTATTCACATAAGTATCCATGCTTTAGGAAAGAGTGCACCATATGCTATAGAATGATGGCCTCTTTTGTGCAAAAACGACAAAAAGAAGATGTAACAAATAATGTATACATGTAATGCAACTTCAAGGTAAATAAATTATTGAACTAAGGATACTCTTTCCTTAATTGTCCTTAATTTCCTTCCCCTTGTTCGAATGTATGCCGAAAAAAATTAGGAATAGCTGGTTTAGCTATTCCTAATTTTTTTCGGCTACGGAACAACAAATTTATGAACTTCTATCGGCGGAACCTCGGCATTATAAAAAAAGTTCATTAGCAGCTGTGAATACGCTAACCAAAAAGAAAAAAAAACATACTTATTATTTTGAAAAAAGTTAATGTGGAGAATGAAATAATTTCATAGTTTTATATATATATATATATATATATAAGTTTAAAATGAAGATAAAACAAAGGTAAATTACAGACAAATGAAAAAAAAAGGGGGGGAATAATAATAATAACAAACAACTGGGAAAAGAAAAAGAATTAATCTAAAAAAAAAAAAAAAAAAGGATAAAGTTTTTTAAAAAACTAGAAAATAAAAGATATAATCTTTTCATCAGCCCACACAATTATATCCGAAAAAGAGTGCTTTCTAATATTGTATCAATATAGCCAAAGCAAAATATATCAATACAATAGTGTGAAGAGCGCTCAAAAATTTTTTTACAAGAATTACGACAAAAAAAAATTAAACACAATAAGTAAAAATAACACGTAAAAACAGAAAATAAAATATAAAGGAAGAGCAGAATAAAACAAAATCTATAAAGCGAGCAGTGAAATATAATGAACTTACATGAACGGGAAATTTTTCAAGAATGATTTAAAATGTTTACGTAACAAGATTGCCAGATTGCAAAATATGAAAACAAAAGCGCAAATTGAGTGTAACTAGAGGAGTTTAAAGTGCGTTCTTGCTGCATTACTGAAGTGCGTTTGATTTGTTAGTTACCAAGGATATTCAAAGGATATATTTCGGTTCATTTGATCATATATATATATATATATATATATATATATATGATCAAATGAACTAACACCTAACACAACGTACGAGAGAAAATCGCTCCCCAGTGTTAGCTTTTCACTTCTTGACACCACGCAAACCTTAACTGTTAACCTCATTTATGTAAACAAACCCTTGATTGATATTTATCTTATTTTCTGAAGTTATTGGCAGATGAGCGAACAAATATGAAGGTAGGAAAATAGCTTCTCATCGACATTAAAATGTTGGTGGGAAGTATACTCCCCCCGGGCTTTAATAAAGTGTTAAATATGTCACAAAAATGTATTTTATTTTCTTGATAAGCTACACTAACGTAAATAGAAAATTCTCTCTTAAATTACAGTGAATCAGAACGTTATTCTACTTATGGCGCCCTTGATGAACAGGATATGAGGTTGAGCGAGGGTCATCGAACAACGCATTTCTCTCAATTAAAATCTTAAGTTCTGATTGAAATAAGAGATAACTGCCGTCGAGAAAACAGCAGGTTATTAAACTTTATAAATACCCTGCTGTTTTTAACCTTGCATTGAAATGGTATATTTTGAGTTACTTTCATGAAAGAAAGAGTAATTTGAAACACACGAGGGGTAAGTACACACAGAAAAAAAGATTCATGGTTGAACCGTATTATCACTATCTTGAACCATACGGTCCAAATTTCTGCAAATTTAATAAGTTGTTAAATTGTATCAGGGTTCTGTTTTAGTTGAACCCGTAACATCGCGTACTTAAAAAATACGAAAATATGCTTCAACGTAGCATCATATTAATTTTATAGTAAATTTTATTGATATTATGGTTCAACACTCTCCAAAATTTTTTTATTGTGTAGTGACTTGAAGTCACCAAGTAAATTTTAGTGGTTCAACACATTCCAAAATTTTTAGCTGTGTAGAGTGATTTGAGGTAAAATAAATTTTATTGATATTATGGTTCAACACTCTCCGAAATTTTTTTATTGTGAAGTGACTTGAAGTCACCAATTAAATTTTAGTGGTTCAACACATCCCAAAATTTTTAATCATGAAGAGTGATATGTTGCTGTTGACGTATGCCAGTCAAGGCAGAGGAGTGCGATTGTTCTTGTTTTCCAGTGGCGCCATCTATGGCCAAGAATTCGACTTCTGCCACACTCATTCGTCACACCCGTTTATAGGGAGGACCCATTCATACATCCATCCACAGATCGTAATTTTGACCGGAATCAGAGAACGATCCATCTCCAATTCAGTACCCTCAAAGGTTATTGGAACATGGTATTGGAACATTTGTTATGGGAACATGGAGGACTTTGCGACTCGACAGATTTCGCATACATCAGTCACCATTTTACTACACTTCGGTCTTCGGTCGGCGGGGTTCGAACCAACGAACTCTCGGACATGGGCCCAGCGCCCTACCGTCCAGGCTATCCCGGACTTGTCGATTGATATGACGTCTCCGAGTAAATTTTAATGATACTATAGTTTAACAAGCTCCATAAGTTTTAATTGAGTAGAGTGATTTGAGATCGTCAAGCACATATAAGTGATATAATTCAACACGCTCCAAACTTACTGTTTAAACAAGACATGAAAATGAAATAATTTCTTGCATAAGTAGTTCATCTTTTCTTTTTTTTTTTTTAATAAAGTAGTACTTTCTAGCCAGTCTAATACACTGGTAGTAATCAGGGATCGTTTTGAACCATAATATCGTTAAAATTTTTTGCAACCTTTAATATGGTTGTAAATTGAACAATATTATCGTATATCTTATGCTTCATTACACTATATTGAAGCATCCACTGCAGGCTAGAAACCCTTAATCCATTCTGCCCAAGGCCGGGATAGCCTGGTCGGTAGGGCGCTGGGCCCATATCCGAGAGGTCTTGGGTTCGATCCTCGCCGGCCGAAGACTCCCCGTGTAGTAAATGGTGACTGATGCACGTTAAATCTGTCGAGTCTCAAAGTCCTCCATGTTCCCATAACAAATCAATACCTCTGGGGGTACTGATCCAGGAGTTTCCTTGTCTTCTGGATTGGTTCAAAATTACAAGGCTACGGAGTTGAACATTAGTAGTCGTAAACCCATGAAATTGGGTCAGCTGTTCAACGACGGTTATAAAATAAAATTGAAAAAAAAAATCCATTCTGCCCTAATTGATATTATAAATAATTGTTTTCATGGTAGGATGACTTGTCATAAAATGAACTGATAAATTATTTCGAATTACAAAATTATAAAATAATTAATCTGCAGTATTAAATATTAAAAAAGTCGAAAAATTCTTTAAAATATCGGAAGGCAAAACAGAATGCCAAAATTATATCTATATATAAAATTAAGTAAGATTTTAGGAGAAGAAATATTCTTTAAAATGTGTGTACTTAAGTGTTTGTTGAGTACATTTTAATTAATTAATTATTAATGAAACAGATTTATCACTTATTTCAATAAATGCTGCAAAAAATTACTTAATTGGATTTTAAATTTTTTAAAGATATATCATCAATCAAGCGCGTGATGGTGTGGCTATTTATCAAATTTGAAAAGAAAATAATACTGCTGGAAAGCAAATTTTGTCAAATTTTTGCAGAAAAAAACAATTTCTGTTTTCAGAATCACGAAAAAGGGACCTCGTGGGTTAACCATATTTCACGTGCTTTCACTCTTAAATGACAGAAAGAATACAATTGTTAATTTTGTATTCAAACTGCAACAGAAAGAACCAAATGATACATTTTGATTATGTTTACGATTTATTTTATTTACAATTTATTTGTAAATTTTAATTATAATAGTCGTTTAGTAGCCGACCCAATTTTCAGTTTACGACTACTAATGTCCAACTCCGTAGCATTGTTCTTTTGAACCCAATGTAGAAGACAAGGGAGCTTCTGGAGCAAGTATTGGGAGAAATTTGCCTTCGCGGAGGACATTTTGATGGAACTAAACAGCATTTGCGTTACATGGAGAGAAACCCTAGAAACCACGGTTATCCTGACGGTGAGAAGACTCTAACCCATGATCTGTCTACCACTGAGGATATTTTACGTCAGACTGTGGTCGGTGCGAAATTCGATTTGACCAGCAATCGCTGGGATTTGATTCATCTTACTGGGAGGGGAGCACTATTCCCTGAGCCAATATGACTTATTTGTATTTTTTTTTCTACATCCGTCGCTGAACAGCCGACCCAATTGTGGGTTTACGACTACTAATGTTCAACTCCGTAGCCTTAAAATTTTGAACCAATTCAGAAGACAAGGAAACTCCTGGATCAGTACCCCGAGAGGTATTGATTTGTTATGGGAACATGAAGGACTTTAAGACTCGACAGATTTAACGTTCATCAGTCACCATTCACTACTCGGGGAATTTTCGGCCGGTGGGAATCGAACCCACGAACTCGCATGAGCCCTGTGCCCTACCAACCAGGCTATCTCAGCCTATTTGTATATTTTGAAAAATTGTCTCTCCCATTCCCAGCTTCCTAGTAAATAGTACTCAACTTAATTCAATGGTAAGACAGTCCATGAAGTGGCAAGGCCTGCTATATTTACTATCCAGTTTCGCTCTGGAGAGCAGAAGCAGGTGTTCCTATTGGTTGGTCAGCCTAACACGGCACTCCCTCCCCACCAGTGTTTAGTTGCCAAGCATGCTTGGTACTCATTTTAGATCCATTGTAGGTATGAAAGGCTAAGTTAACCTTACACGGTTAGAAGATAGAACCCCGAACCTGAGGCACGGGAACTCAAAGCACTGCCACTCAACCACTGAGCCTTAGTGCGTAGATATACATTTATACAAATACTTGGTCTTTCTTAATTCGTGTGTGGGTTTTTAAAACCTGGCATTAGTATTGCGCCTAAAGCTGCAATTGTTTTAAATGACATTTTTGTTTATTTTCGACATGTTATACATAAACGTTTTTAAACTTGCACAAGAAGTCGCGTAAATTTTGCAACAAATTTCAAGGGGAGTTACAGCTTATCATCAGGATTAAAATCTATAGGAACCCATGCAAGGAAACGTCGTCAAACGCCGCTGGTGGCGCTTCCCTCTGATCCTTCATCCCTATGATCCCTTCCCCATGTCCTGTTCAGAAGCACGCGAAGAAACAGTTCAAAATAAGGGAAGCCCCACTGGCCGTGAACGACGACATTTCCAGGCACTGGTTCCTATGTAATTTTAATCGTGATGAAGTGCCGTAACTTCCCTAGAAATTTGTCGCAACATTTATGCGACTTCTGTTATATGTAACGATTTTAATCTTGTACAATTCGACTAAAATAGACTAAAAATATCATTTTAAAAAATAAAAAAAAACTGTAGCTTGGCGACAGAAATAGAAAAAAAAAGTATCCAAAATCCGTTTGTTTTTGTTTTTTTTTAAAAAAAAGGAAGGAAAAAAACTTATGCAATCAGAAAAAAAAAATTCGTTTTATGAAATTACAGAAGAAGGAATTGCGTCAATTAAAAAATTTCAACTAAGCTTGTCTCCTCTTTAGATCATTTGCAATGTAGTTTTTAAAGTGATTGATAATTGATTCTATCAACTAATGGTATGATTGTTTGATTATATAAACTTGATTATTTAGGTAGCTAAAATTAAATAAATGACATTAATTTAAGGATACAGAAGCGTTGCTGCTGTTATTAGCAACGATCTTATAATTACTTTAACGAATTCGAGTCAATAGTGCTAATATCTGTACAATATATTATAGATTGTACAGATCTATATGTATATTATAGATATTATCTATAATATACAGAATATCTAGGTAAGGGGTTCCCAATTAGTTTCAACAATGGAATCCTAAATGATAACCTTTCAGCGGAACCCCAACTTTATAGATTAAATAAATAATTGCTAGATAAAGTAAATAAAGATGATTGCCAACGTATTTACCAACAAAAGACTTTATTTTAAAAAACAATTAATAAGAGAAATGAAATTTTTTCATCGTATTATCATTAATAATCTTAAGTTAGTTTTTACGCCCGCCAATTAAATTCGGTGTCGTGAAGATGCATCAAGTCTAGTTATAAATTTGTTTTTGGTGTAATGTATGCAGGCAGCTTAAAATGAACACAATAAGCAGAAAGATGATTTTCTTTGAAATAGAAACTAAAACGAACTGCTGTAAACGTCATTATTAAAGAGATATGTCTTTAATAACAAATTTGACAATTTAATTTAATTTGAAGAATGCGATGGGCAATAATGAAAGTTTTATGAATACACGATAATCACAATTTATTCAATATATTGTTATTATAAAAATTATATTAATCAAAAACAATTGGTAATTTCTTTTTCAATGGCATTTTACTTCCATAAGAGCAACTGAAATATAGAATCAATAATGGATTATTAATTGGATCTAACTAAAAGTTTCATAGTTGGCGGGTTAAAAGAAATGTCCTAACTCTCGGAATCCCTTATAATCATCCATGGAACCCAAGGGTTCCGCGGAATACCATTTGAGAACCGCTGATCTAGATAGTCCCTAGATCTGGGTGATCCCTTATAATCATCCATGGAAGCCAAGGGTTACGCGGAATACCATTTGAGGACCGCTGATCTAGATAGTCTCTAGATCTGGGTGATCCCTTATAATCATCCATGGAACCCAAAGGTTCCGCGGGATACCATTTGAGAACCGCTGATCTAGGTAGTCCCTAGATCTAGGTGATCCCTTATAATCATCCATGGAACCCAAAGGTTCCGCGGGATACCATTTGAGAACCGCTGATCTAGGTAGTCCCTAGATCTAGGTGATCCCTTATAATCATCCATGGAACCCAAAGGTTTCGCGGGATACCATTTGAGAACCACTGTTCTAGGTAGTCCCTAGATCTAGGTGATCCCTTATAATCATCCATGGAACCCAAAGGTTTCGCGGGATACCATTTGAGAACCACTGATCTAGGTAGTCCCTAGATCTAGGTGATCCCTTATAATCATCCATGAAACCCAAAGGTTCCGAGGGATACCATTTGAGAACCGCTGATCTAGGTAGTCCCTAGATCTAGGTGATTCCTTATAATCATCCATGGAACCCAAAGGTTCCGCGGGATACCATTTGAAAACCGCTGATCTAGGTAGTTTGAGAGATGAAACAATTTGTGGCACTTTAGCGGATAACTTCAATTAATATGCACGTTAGCTACATGCAATTAGTTTTAATAATTTCTGCATTATAGTTATAACATTTGTTTGCATTGCTTAAAAAACTCAATCACGTGACATTCATTTTTAGCTACCAATGACTAAAGCTATAAACAACGTGAACGATTAGTCTTTATTTGCTCAACGTATATCCTATCTAACTTTTAGCATTCATTGATATGAATGTAAGTGGGTTCAATAACAAAAAGGTGCCATTTGGCACGGGGGAAAAACCATGATTGTTAATTTCCCACATCAAAATAACATCGAATCCTTGAATAAAAGTTTGGCATTGTGCAAAAGAATAATTTTTAGTTACCCTAAGTATACCCTATTCTACTTTTGGACAGCTACCATTGCATCAAAATCAATAAATTGGTCTATTAACATTCATAGATATGATCCCATCTTCCAATTACAAAAGAGGGGGTATTTGCAATGCAGGAATATCCACGGCTATTTATTTCCCACAACAAAATAACCTCGAATCCTTGAATAAAAATTAAATAACGCTGAGAGAATCGGTGAAGCAATAGAAGACCTTGTATCGAGAGTAAAATAAGTTTTCCAAAGTTCATCTTTCAATTACATACTATTTGCGAACTCCAGTTCTTTCTTTTTCTTCTTCTTCTTCGATAACGTCACTAGTGATCATGAATCGGTCACGACGTCGAACTTTCACTTGGGTCAGTCCGAAAAAAAAAGGCGGTCAAGGTGACCGCTCGAGGTCATGTTTGAAGGAGGGTGTTGTCTCTCATGTCCGGATGCAACCGGTAATGATCTCAGTGGTTGGATTTACCATCGGTAAATATTGCTTCTATGTGGCACTTAGACTATGCAATTAGAGTGGGCGGAGTTCAAAACATTTTGAAATAATTATTAACTGTATCCGTAAGAAGAGGGTCATATTTAGGGAACAAATATAAGAATTGTTGTCTTTTCCATCAAAGATATTCATCATGAAAATGGGAACATGACAAAGAGTTCGTGGTCGACCAAATCAAACAAAAACTTTCTAAATTTTGCCTCCCAAATTACCAAATATGATGAAAATAAATAAATAAAAAGAAACTGCATAGTTTTGTAGTCTCCTATAATATTTTTACAATTATTTTTAACCTTAATTTCATTTAAATCTACCACAAATCGAAATTTTTACAATTTCTTCTACCTGTCCGGTTTTATTCTGATCGGACTGGTTTATGGCAGAAAAGTGGTGGACAGTGAACAATTATTAAATATCTTAAAATTATGCAAATCAAGTAAAGTTATCGTAAAGTTATAAAACTCACTTTTTCTAGAATCATAGATCAAAGCTTAACCCCGTCCCGCCCCCAACATGGGGCATCCGGAGAATACTGTAGACTCTAAGTGCACGCACGTGACATCTCAGTATAAAAGAGGATTCAAAAAGGTATGCTTGGTGGCGATTCAGGGCAACACCAGAAGGCCTCAAAGAATTTAGTGAAATCTTAAAATTAACAATGGCAGTTACTCAGAAAATAGGAGTTTGAGTGTTCAAACATAATAGACAAGGCATCAAAACAACAAAAAAACATTGAAAAAAAAGGTAAACAAACATATTTTGATGATGAAAAGTACCAGAATTTGTCCAAAGCCCATGAAAACAGATACAATTTCAAAAAGAAGACTTACGGCGAGGCAGCCGTAAAGATAAATCCTCAAACAAGAGGAACCTCAAAACATGAATAGTTACAGACTTTTACAAAATTTACAAAATTTTACAAAATAATAAATTAATCGAAAATTCGAAAATCATTTCTAAAGAACACAAAAACAGCATTTGCGAAGGATAAATAAATAAGTAAATAAATATATAAAATAATAATAAAAAAAAAAAATAATAATAAAATAAAAAAATACTATTAGCATACAGAAAATTGTTAACAGTGAGACACAATTAATGCATTACATGAAGTATAGAGCTCGTTAATTGTACAGCCCACATTTGTTGACCCCGTCTAGTCAAGTTCCCTTGTAAGGAAAAGGAGTTCCATTATTTCAATATTTCCCTGTTTGACTTTCTTCTGCTTCCAAAATAATTTGAGTCGGATGTAATTTAAATGTTCAGGAAATATTTTTTGTCGAAGGTCTTGAAATTTACTGCAATTTATGAAAATATGTTCCAGATTTTCAAAAGTATTGCAGGAGTCACAGAGTGCTTCCTTGCCAAAAAATCTAGCCTGGTGCTCTCCGTGAGCCCCATGATTTGTGAGGAATCGATTAAGAAAACAATTTGCTTCTAGAATCATAGATAGCTGATATTGTCTGCGCAGAACATGCGTTCAACATTTCAATACGTTAATCCATGTATAGTTTGTCTACAGAATGAAGTCTGAGCCCGACTGCTGCTATGGAAACAAAACAAAAAAGCGCATTTAAAAGAGGGGAGCTTCTTTTTCCCCAGATTCCCCTTTCTCTCGCCGGCAAGAGTCAAAACTTGTCTTAAATAATGACCCAGTACCCCTACTTGAAATAGTTTAACCTCGTAACCATAGTAACAGCCACCCCTCCAGACGACTGTCTAGGGAAGTTCTTTATATAGACAAACTATAGGCGTGTTGAATCGACAGGCAGGAAGGAGGAACAAGTGTTACCCTAATCCCACACGCCTCGAGAGTATACGTACTAAAGAGTACTTGTAAGTACTAATAAGAGAGTACCGAATTGAGATCACGTCCATGTAATCTTGGACAGTTAGAGTCAGAAATGCTCGTTTTATACATGAAACAGTGAGTCGTGAAGGTAAAAATCACGGTTCTGAAGGATTTAATTTGATCAATTCACTTTCCGACTGGTTTATGGTAAACAATTGCTGAACAGTGAGCAACTATTAGCTAAGTTATCTCAAAATTATGCAAATCAAGTTAAAGTTATCGTAAAGTTACATAACTCACTAATTAAGTTATCGCAAAAATATACATTTCAAATTAAGTTATCGTGAAATTAAAGAACTCGTTAGTTATATCATTCAAGTTATTAAGTTATTTAACTTAATTATCTCGAAGTTATACAACTCGTTATTCAAGCAATCATTAAATTATGTCATTCTTAATTAAAGGTACACAATTCAGTAATATTTATATGATTGAGTGAGATTAAAGACAGAAAAGCTTGTGAGGAGTATACATAGAGAAATAATTCATTGCGTATTTGTGGTAAAGAATTTAAACTATGTTATTGAGTTTGATTCAAAATAATTATAATAATAAATAAACAGAGAAATCAAACAAAATATACTGATAAAAGATTGCTAAGGTACATGGGGTCGTGGAATCAGCAGTAATTTGAAGAAAGCAAAAGATTGCTTTCATAATAAAATTTCTTTGTCTCATAACAAGCAGCGCTTGTAAAAAACTATTGTAATAGAAGGTGGAAGAGATACAACTGTTTTAGTTCTATGAACAATTAAAACTGCTAATCATAAAAAAAGACGATATATTGGCCCTAATAATAATTCGTATTTATAGGATTGACACAGGTAGGTTTATGCCTGAAACATTTTTATTTCTTATCACGACTATATTGCTTTTTGTTGTACTATTACATTATCAGGAACCTTCAAAAACTGTCATACAATTATTGCCGCCAAAGAAGCTCAATTTATAGCGGTAATAGACCCGGTAGCAGAAACCTCCAGCACAGCATCGGACGCTACAGGTCATCGGAACATTTGTAGATTATACTAACATTTGCAGATCAGAATATCTGAAAATCCTCAGAACATCTGCAAATCATCAGAACATCTGCGAATCATATGAACATCTGCAGATCATCAGAACATTTGCAGATGATCAGAACATCTGCAGATTATTTTTTAATTCAAAATTTTTTTTAAAAAATTGTCAGAGCATATGAAGTTTTTTTTTTTTTTTTCCCAATTCAGATTTAAAAAACAAAGCTAAACAAAAATAATTTTAATTCCTAAACTTAATTACTATTTCTTTCCAAGTCCTTGATAAAATTTATTTTAAAATTTATAAAAAAATTTATTTAAAAATACAGAAAAGCAAACGAAAAAAGATTGACATTCATAATTTCTAACTAGTTGACTTTAATTCACTGGAATTTCTAAAAATAAGATATTTAAATGAAAAGAAAAATTTTTAAAGCTGAATTCTTTATTTCCGAAAACTATAGTTGCTAGTTAAAAGATTGTATACGGACTTATTCCATTTTTAATTTGTAATTGTTCCATTCATATAACATTGTACAAAACATTTTTTTAAAAATAAATTTTTAACATTATTTTTTGTATTATTTTTTATCCACCGTATATGTTCTAATTTTGTATTATACAAGTTAGGATGAGCCTAATTTTTACTATAAAAATCTCGGTCTAATTGTGTTATGAATGGTTGACCATGTAAAGAAAAGCACAGATGGCGCTAGGGGTTAAAATTCTTCGTAAAGAGTTCCTACTTCTAATTTATTTTTACGCCTCAGCTTGAAAAATGGGCGCCATCAAATATTATTATAATTATACTTGTAGTGTTTACAATATAACGCATTCTTTCAATTTAAATTTGAACAAAACAAACAACGTATGAATTTGAATGACTCCGCAAGAATGCTATGCCCTATAAGACGCAACCCCCCCCCCAAAAAAAAAAATAAGGTGACATTTTACACAAGCATAGCCAAATAAGGGATAGTACTCAAATCATGGCAAACCTTACACTTTATTTATGTTGTGATCTAAATTTTCTTCAATTCGTTATAGGCTAACAACCAGTTAGAATTTATAAATCACAGGAAATTCTTATGAATGGTAAAATTACGAGTAAATTTAAACAAATATCCCATAAACAAAACTTCCTACAATATTAAGCCTGTTCACACATCGCCTCGTATAACATAAGCGGGGGGATACACCGGAAGTTTTTTAAATTTCTTCCGAATTTAGAAAGCTTGTTATTGTTTACATTCTGCAGATTAGCTCCGTAAATTCCGCTACTGGGATAATACTACTTCAGTAATAAAGAATTGAACTTTATGGATTTACTTAAATTTTTCACTTCATTACACATATATAAAAAAAAAATTTACTAGTTACTATGTTACTAGTCTACTTGTTATGTTAACTAATGATTGTTAACTTTGTCGTCTAGCTGCGAAAAATTCACATCCTTGCTGACATTAAGGCGGAATTCAGCTAAATTTTCGCAATTACGATGGCTCACTTAAGCCAATCAGAGGACTGTATTGTTGTAAACATATCGCATATTGATATGTAAAAAAAACAGGCTTTTTATTGGCTAAATTTGTCCATCGTAATTGTGAAAATTTAGCTGAATTCCGCACTAGAAAGCCTTGGATATACAAAATATAGATTTTCTGTGTTCATACGATAGTTTAATGAAAAAGCTAACATAAAACTGACGGATTTCACACTGTACTGATATTTTGTTTCAAAAAAGATCATAAAGAAGTAAACCTAAAATAAACTTTCTATTCGATTTGGGGGCTCTCTGATGTGGGGCCCGGGGCAACTGCCCCGTATGCCATAGCCTTTGTCTGGCTCTGGATACAAGTGTTATTGTGGTTATAGTTGTTATGTTAATAGGAGTCTAATCAACTAATATATGTTCTCTGGATGTAGGTATAGTTTTAAGCCATGTTAGTGGAATTTTTTTTTTTTTTTTTTTAATTGTGAAGAAATCAACGCATGGAAAATATACATAAATGCATGAAAATCATGAATTACACCAAAAATACATTAAAAAAACACAGGCCTGCGATGAAAAAAATACAAGAAATCTGATAGCTGAACTTTGTGTTTTTTGGTGCTGAAGTGAAAAACAATAATGAAAAATTTCTATCACGTCACGTTTTCTTGAAAAATTCAATTTTACTGTAATTTTTACGAATATTTAGCATAAAAAATTTTCGTTTTTTAATTTCTTGCCGGACCAACATTCTACTTTGGTAAAATCTACAAGAATACTTTTCTATGACATCTTTCGATCACCGTCCAGCTCTCAGTCACAATCTCTCTCGACCAATAGCTTCACGAGGATTCTTATCTAGGTTCGCTGACCTCTCAGGAACACCAGCAAGTGTAATAGACAGTCATTTTTCGGAAGCATTTTTAACGTCAGCTTTTCTCTCCTTGCGTTTCGTGAAACATGACTTCGAGTTCGAGACATTGTGAAAATTTCCCAGGTGACTTTTATTATACATGCGGCGAATATAGTGTTGTTAAAAATCGCATGAGGAGCGTTATAGACTATGTAAAACAACTTTATCTTGCATCTTATGGCATGAAACTCGGAGACCGGGACAAATCGTGGGCTCCTTATGAAGTTAGTGTGCAGGGTCTCAATGATCTACGCTTATGGCATCAAGGAAAGAAGACGGCTTTGCGATTTGGAATTCCTATGACGTGGAAGGAGCCTGAAAACCACTTTGATGTTTGTTATTTTTGTTCCTGCCATGTTCGCTGATATAACCAAACAAGATCAAATGCTAATATCTTATCCTTACATTCCATCGGCCATACGCCCCGTTCCTCATGGACCTGGTGTGCCTGTGCCTCCAACTGAATTGCCAGTCATCTCTTCAGTCTTCAGACTCGGAACATCCAGAAGTTCAAGGCTCTGATATCGAAAGCTGTCCTTTTTCCTCAAGGGAGCCAGTGGGCCTCTGTTCCAGTTGGACACTCGGTATATTTAAAAGAATGTTATGAAAAACTGGCTCTCGTCCTGGACAAAATAAAATGTATCGTCCTCAGTTGAACCATTTGCGATGATTTGAAAGTTATCTCCATGCTTCTTGGTCAACAAAGTGGATTTACAAAGTTACCATGTTTCATTTGCGAGTGAGACAGCCGTGACAAGACTCATCATTGGGTCAAAAAAGAATGGCCGAAAAGACAAAATCTTGACCCAGGAACCAAGAACGGTATTCAAAACAGCTTAGTTAATCCAAAAAAAAAGTATTGTTACCTCGGCTACATATAAAAATAGATGTAATGAAGCAGTTTGTCAAGACTGTTCCAAAAGATGGCCATTGTTTTGAATATACGTGCAAAAAGTTTTACAGGCTTATCCCAAGCCAAGTTGAAAGGGGAATCTTTGTTGGTCCAGATATGCACAAACTCGTGAAAGATAAAGGTTTTCAGACTAACATGTCTGGAACGGAAAAAGAAGCTAGGGTTGCTTTCATAGATGTCGCCAGTAACTTCTGGTTAACTACAAGGATCCTGATTATAAAGAAATAGTAATGAAAATGCTTGAAAAATTTACAACTTTTGGTTGCTCCATGAAAATACATTTCCTTCACTCACATGTGGACTTTTTAACCGAAAATTTAAGAGCAGTCAGCAAAGAACAAGGGGGAAGATTCCATCAAGATATCAGAAATATGGAGCGTAAATATCAAGAAAGATGGGACAAGAACGTGCTTGCCGACTACAGTTGGATGATAGCTCGGGATAGACCTGAGATTAAGCATAAAAGAAGATCATCAAAAATAAGTTTCAGAAGAAAACGAGTATGTTCTTAAAAGGAAACTTTTTTCTTTTGTTTATTTTCTATTTTGTTTTGAACTTTCATGTAGACATACACTATATTTGCTATTCTTGGTCAATCGTCAATTTTACATAAGTTATCTTAATAAAAATAAATTAAAATGGTATGTAGGTGATTTTCTTCTAGAAACTGATGTAAAAAGTTTAAACACGGGGAACTTATTGTTTTTCTCTCGACCAGACGTGACTTGCGCGATCTGGCAACAGTATTTTTTGTTTATTTTAACCAATAAAAAATTGGCAGATTTCTCAAAAATCAATTTACTTTCGGACGATTCAATTTTACATATATCAAAATGAATGAAGACGACAATTACCAGATAGTACATGCAAAATTGTTTGAGAGAATTCCTTTCCAAATAGGATATTAGTAAAAACATTAAAATCGATTTTACAAAAAATCCTGACGTGATTGGGGGAAATGAAGGTCATTTTCGAAATCAGCACATCAAATAACTTTTAAATCAACAAAGACATCTCTTGTATTTTTCAAAAACTTCAATTTCGCAGTCTTGTGAATTTAATGCACATGTTGCTGTTACGGGAATTCGGCGAAATTAAAAGCAAATCACCCTCAATAACTTATGATTTAATCACTGAATTTTCACCTACCGTAAACTGAGTTCACATTTTAACTTATTTATTCGCAATTTTTTAGAATTTAGGTCAGTAAAATAGGAAAAGCTACTGATAGGTTTTTCGGATTATTATTGTTTTATCACAAAAGCGCGGCTTTATAATTGAATAATGCATTTAAAGGTTTAACGGCCATAGAAACGTAGGTTAGTTCCAATTTTTAAAATACTTGGGGCAAGTTTGGTCCAGTCATTTTTTCTCCTGAAATTATTTTGTATCTCATACATTTATGAAAATGTACCCTAACACATTGTTTCTTTTAACGAAATGGATGTAATAAGGCTAAAATTAATGAAAAAAACTGGCAACAATTTCGTGATAAATGTATTTCAAAAAATTCAATTTTATCAAAATACAGTTACTTTTTACACTGGCTGCCATTGCTAACCAGCCCTGTCAACTTTTAAAATTATCGTATACAACATGTAAACTTTAATGGAAACCCAGCCCAAGTGCCCAGCGTAATTGTATTTAATTATTTTAATTCTTCAACCTCTCTTCCAATCCTAGCGTTTTAATTAGTTTAAAACAATATAGTTGACTTTGAAGTACTTTGATTTCAATTTTATATAACTGTTTTAAAAAAAAACTCTGCGATAGTGTCAAAGTTCTTTATGTGACGAGTTTTTGTAAAAATTTAAAATGTGCCCGGCAGCACTTAAATCACACAAACTGCAGTAAGTATGAGTTTGGGACAATTCAGCATGGTAGAAGCAGTTCAGCAGAAGTACCTCTGTCGTAAGATAAGATTTAAAAAATAAAAAAATAAAAAAAAAAGTTATCCCAATGCTTCATTACGTACTGTTTATTAGTTCGTGTAAGGGTACTTTTTTATATTAAATATCTTAAAAATTCAGAATATATTCATAATTCCCCACAGAAATAAAAAGAAAATTGTTTCGGAAACTAGATACACGTTTATTATAAATTTGAGCAATAAAACATAAAAGTTCATCACGCAGAAAAAAGAAGGAAAAATGTTGCAGCTACCTGGCGAGTTCAGTGGCTAACAGAAGGTTAGGGGGGCAACTAACCGAAGCAATCGGTCAAAAGGGGACATCCAATCGACGAATAAGACTTTAAATCTATTACGTTTATTTTTACCATGAAGTTAAATTTTTCAATTGCTAAATATATGGCACATAAGCGAAATATTGATGATGAATAAAATATAATTTTAAAGAACTTTAATAATTAAGTTTTCGTCCATTAAAATTTATTTATTCCTTACATTAACGAGAAAAAAATATGAGCCGTTGTGGCTCAGGGAAAAAAGAGCTCGCCTCCAAATCAGTTGATCCGGGCTCGAATCCCAGCGATGGTTCATCAATACGAATTCCGCACCCAGTTCACACCAACTCCAGCGCTAGCGTAAAATATCCTATCAGTATTAAACGGATCAAGGTTAAAAATTTCCTTGCCGCCAGGCTAATTGTGAGAGGTTTTCGTCGTTTTCCTCTCTATGCAACGCAAATGCGAGATAGTTCTATGAAAAAAAGTTTCCTCGGAAGTAATTCAGTCAACAATCTTTAAGCAAACGCAGTCCAACTAGATGCGAATTTTCAATCAAAAAAAGTTGTTCGAAATAAAAAATAAACAGTAATGTTGAATTCATTTTATTACCCTTTTTATAGCAATTTTAACATTAACTACTATGTATGTTTCCTTGTAACAATAATCACACTATGATGACGATTTCATTTACAATTATGATTTATCGTGAATTCTTAAAACGTTCGTATATTTAAAATTTGATTCCAAAAGAACTATTTTAACCATTTCGAAATTTGCATTTTGCTATATAAAATTAAATTCTTTAAAATAACATAATTCCACATCCCCTCAAAGGATTCAGATTTTCTGTCATAAAAATACAGACCCAATATTGAAAAAATAGTCAAAAGATGACGGTATCATATGAACATAGGCTAATTTAGAAAAAAGTAATTTTACAAATTGGGCAAATTTAGAAAAAAAAAAACTCTTCATTATAAAAAATCATTTAAAGAAAGATGATCCATGCTAGATATATTTTTTTTATATAATCGTTCAGTTTAATAGCTTTTAAATGTACAATCTACGGTATAAAAAATTTTAAAATATTTTAAACTATATACTTTTATAATTAAAAAAAAAAAAAAAAAACAAATTTACGAAAATTTACGAAAATTTTCGAATAGTTCTCTAAAATAAAAATTGTGAAAAAGTAAGTCAATATAAATTTATTAAAGCTTACTTTTATATTAAATAAAAAATTATTTTAAGAGCATAAGTTTTTATAAATTTAAATTTCGCGTGAACTATTTGACCAATATGTTTTTATTAAAAAAAATTTTTTTTTGTTTTGCAAGAATATTTTAACAGTTATAATTTTTTTAGCATAGTTACTCATATTATAATAAATATAAAATGTACATTAATATTAAATATTTAAACAAAATAATAAATTATAATTTTAATTTCGTTCTCATTTATAATTTTCAATTAATTTCCGAAATTATTAAGACCAATCTATCTAGCATATTCAAAATTGTTTGTATATGAATGGCAAGCACTATCTAGCAAATATTAATCATAACTAAACCTCTATACTTTAAGAAGTAAACATAAAAAACTTTTTTAGATTTTTAAGACACATTGCGCATTATTAACTGAAACTGATCATTCTAAAGATTAAAAAATCAAATAGTATTTTTATTGGAAGACTGAACAAAATAACTTCAATTTTTAAGTTTGGTGGCGTCATCTATATTTAATAATTAAAACAAAACTTCATCTTGATTGTATATTAAAATAACTTAGCGCAGATTTAAGTTTTACGTTGAATTCATTTAATTTTTTTACTATGAAATTATTTTATTCTTTGTATATTTAAACTTAGTTTCTCGAAATATATAAAAGTATTGTAACTCTTACGACATTTATGGAAACCTATAAAAATGAATTAAAACGGAAATCTTCTTCTTTTAAATTAATGGAATGGATTAAATTACAAATTAATTTTACACTTATTTTTGCTCGAAAAATTAAAACTCGGCAATAATAAAGCAAATTACTTTCATAAGAGTTTTTTTTTTTTTAATTGAAAAAAAAGTTTCTTTTTCGTGAACAGATGGCAGCACTACATCAAGAAAATAATTTTTATAAATCGTTTAAATAAAAGAAAAATCAACTCGAAGGTGACCAATATACTTAAATTTAGAAAAACGGATATACTTCTTAATTAATAGAATATATTAAAAGTCTTTTTTTGTAAATTGAAGAGGAAATGTTTGATATTTTGGTTAAACTTAAAAATAATTCAACGCATAATGTGAAGAAGTTTTAATTTTCTTCTGTTTGTATTTTATTTTCCTGATAATTATTATAGAGGCATTGTTGGTGTTTTTAAACTCACCATGCTGAGTTTAAAAACACCAACATTTTTAATGAATTCTTTTTAGTTTTTCAATTAATTTTTTTAATATTTTTTAGTTCTTCGAAATAAAATAAAAAATAATCAATAGGAATTATCACTACGCTAACATGCACTAAATTGAAGGGGACAAACGGAGGCAGTCTTAAGAGCTATATAATTATTAATATAGTTATTATTTGTATCCCTTCTCCATAACTTTACGTTATTAGATTTAGCAAAACACGTTTTCAGAAATTTATCACACTAAAATAAAGATTAATATTTCTCACTATGATATCATTCGACTCTAAAATTGATTCCATTGCTCGAATTAAACTCATGAAAGCCAAAATTTACGACACTCAAGCATTGTTTTTCAACAAAATGATATTCAAATTGTTCTTCTGAACAACTTGAAAATGTGGCTTGTCATTTGATCTCCCTAACTCCGTCATATATACAGTCTGTTTATGAATGAATTTTATTATAATGTTTTGTAATTCGCAGAACATCATTGAAATTAAGTCATTTTAAGGTAAGTTTATTTCTAAATAATTATTTTTGTTAAATACCATTCGGTGTATCAAAATACTGTTAATAAAAATGAATACCTAAAAAGAATAATAATAATATTAAATAAATGAAGTAAATATTAAAAAATAACTAATATAAAAATAATGAAGTAAATATGCAAAATAATGAAGTAAATATTTAAATAAAAAAAATAATCATTTTTGTTAAATACCATTCGGTGTATCAAAATACTGTTAATAAAAATGAGTACCTAAAAAGAATAATAATAATATTAAATAAATGAAGTAAATATTAATAAATAACTAATATAAAAATAATGAAGTAAATATGCAGAAATAATTATTATTGAATTATTAAAAGAAACAACTGCCTAAAAATAATTAATAAGGTACTAAACTGAACAGAAATATAATATAGAATAACAGAAACAAATATTTAAATAAAAAATATTAAAAAAAATAATAATAATATCAACATAATAATAATATCAAAAAAAAAAAATTTATATAAAAAAATTAAAAGAAATAAAAAGTTAAAAATAATGTATTAAAATACTAAAAAAAAGAAGAAGGAAAAAAAAACTTAAAAATGTCAAATTTATATCAAAAAAGTATTATTAGCGAGTATTCTATGCATTTTAAGAACCGTCCCTTAAAAGGGACACCATTAATGGGTTAAGAGCCATGGGTTAAGACATTAATGGGTTAAGAGCCATGAAAGAAGATTTCTATCACTAATTACTCAATCTGAAGTTGTGAAAATCTCTTAATATCATGTTTGCAGGTTTTGTAGTATATTACTTAGTAACAATTCTTAGCAAATAAAAGCAACTAAGCGGTGTAATAAAAGGTTAGAATATCACAAAATGGGAAGAAAAAAACAATAATAATAATTAATGGAATTTTAAAAACAAACAGTTTCCATGGTTATTGTAAACACGGGATTTTTTTAATGGCTCAAATAAAAAATTAAAAAAAAAGGAAAGAAAGTTTAACTTATTCTATTTATACTTAGTAGAACCTTGACTAATACACTTTTCAAGAGAAAGTAAATGCTATATATCATGACAGCAAACAATGAAGGAAAGAAGGCGTTTTCATTAACAATATTGTACTTTTATATCACAATTTTACAATATTGTTTGAGTGCAATACTTGCTTGAGTAGCACTAAAAAATTGCTAACATTTTGACATTAGGGGAAAAAATAGATTTTTTTTTTAGAAGATTAATGTAGTGTGATTTTTAATTAATTGTGTGTTTAACACGTGTAATTTTTAAACTTTTTGAAATTAAAATTAACTGAGTTTTACACTTAAAATTTTATTACTCAATTATACGACGGATTTTGTTCAAATTTTGTATTTTGTCATTTAAAATAACATAATTTAAAAATATGTATAAATTTATATATCTTGCGGCTTAAAAGTTTTTTAATTAAATTATTATTAAATTAAATAAATTACAAGTCATGATAATTATTCATCACAGGGGGGGGGGGCTGCAAAAAATGGTAATACTATTATTGACGCCGGTAATGTTGAATTAAACATGGTAATAGTTTCCATCAGATACCTAATGCAACAGCATTAACCAGCAGATTGGTATCAATATTGGTATCTAATATTGATACCAATATTAGATACCACTACTAGTGTACCAATATTGGTATCTAATATTGGTACACTAATATTGGTATCTAATAAAGGTATCTAAAATCGGCATTGTGGTTTCTTACTGCACATTGGAACTATAAAATTCAATAGAAAGCATTTTCTTCTCCATACCATCTGAGGTTTTTTTATTTTTGCTTTGGCTATTCTAACAATACCTTTTCCCCATTCTAAAACACTAAAAAATATATTATATGATTATTTAAAAATAGCTGGAAATTATATAGAAGCGAAACGTTTTCAAAAGAAAAATCTAATGGAAGAATAATTTAATTATTTTAGGAAAAAGAAATTCAAAATATGTAAAAACTTTAGGTCAATGGGAAAAGAAATAACAACGAGGAGGCGATTATTTTCCTCAACTACGAAATTCTTTTACTAAAGAAGTAAAATGGAATTTAGTCAAAATCAATTATGATAGTTCCTAACCACTCAATAGGGTAAAGTACCGGAAAATTAGCAATATTTCAGTACACCGAAAGAGTAAAATATATTTCTTAGCTTCATTAAAATTTGATGTGTGGTAAGCAGGGGACCTAAATTCATAATCATAAATTTAATAATTTATAAAGTATTTTTCTAAATAAAGGGAATTCTGAGCTTAAAAAATAACAAATTTTTTGTGTCACGCTAACAGTTCTACAACAAATAATGATAACGATACACAGATTTCAGAATATTTTTTTTTTCTAGATCAATAGTAGGAATACTGGTGTTTTGAAATAAAATCTTAAAAAAATGTTTAAAAATGAATATGAAATAGAACTAAACATATTTTTTAATATTGAATTTTTTAAGAAAAGTTTTAAATATTCTTACTTAAAATTTGATAAAAATAACAATTTCACGCTTAGACCTCAACTTATTTTATTTTATAACCGTCGTTGAATAGTCGACCCAATTACATGGGTTTACGACTACTTATGTTCAACTCCGTAGCCTTGTAATTTTGAACTAATCCAGAAGACAAGGAAATTCCTGGATCAGTACCCCCAGAGGTATTGATTTGTTATGGGAACATGGAGTACTTTGAGACTCGACAGATTTAACGTGCATCAGCCACCATTTACTACACGGGGAGTCTTCGGCCGGCGAGGATCGAACCCACGACCTCTTGTACATGGGCCCAGCGCCCTGCCGACCAGGCTATACCGGCCTACCTCAACTTATAGCTCAAAACATCGATAACATTATACAAAATCTACATGTGAAATTTCAAAAAATTCTGTAATAAACTTTTTTTATAATATGTGCTAGCGTAAAAAAAAAAAAAAAAAAAAAAAAAAAAAAAAAAAAAAAAAAAATTCAGCGCTTTTCAGAATATACATTAAAAATGCAAGAAAATTCTGAAATGTAAGAAAAATTCTGGTAACAAAAAAATCAATTATTCTAAAATTAATTTCTGAAAATGAATAAATTTATTTTAAATGTGTAATTTATTCAACTAAAAAAATTGTTCAAATCCTCAACATAACAAAAAACATTTTAGTATCGTTTTGGGGAGTTTACTTCCGGTTTTGGTTTCCTTTGTCACCATACAAAAAAAACAACTATAATTTCGGACAAATAATCCCAAGAAACTGAACCTGTAATACATTACTTAATTAAAAACTTCATTAGATTCAGAAATATATATATAGGAAATAGCAGTTGACCTGTTCCAATCGCTCGAAAAACAAGCACACATTTTCTAGACTTGTCAGACGTAAATGAGGAGAAACAAAAGTGTTTTCAAAGATAAAATTTAAAATTGTCAACGAAATATGGAAAATAAATGTGAAAAACAAAATTAGAAAAACCACTGTAGCCGAGAGGAGCAAATCAGGGTAAAATGCATTTCCACGCGCTATGGGGAGGTGGTTAGAAACTAATGTCGTTAACAAGTGAATCAGCATTCAAATGAATAAAGCATTCAGTTACATAGAATTCAGCAACAATAAAACATCAACATTCATATGAATGTTTTATACATATGATATCGAACGCCTTTATTTTTACATTTTTCGTTGGCAACTTTATGTTTCTTATTTCAAATCACTTTTGTTTCTCCTCATTCATGTCTGACAAGTCTAGAAAATGGGTGTCTGTTTTTTGAGAGTTTGAAACATGTCGTCCATTATTTCCTATTAATATATTCACTAAGCAAATGGAGTTTCTAATTCAGTAACAACTATAACTTCATTTCAAGGATTTTGGAGAGCTAATGAACTAAACGTCAAATATAGATTATGAAGGGGAAAAAAAGGCACATTTTAATCAAAATTATTGAATTTCATTCAGTCTGATGCCTTAAAATTTTTAGTAGGGCCATAAATTATTTAACGAAATTTGTCAGCTTAGATGAAAATCATAAAAGTAAAAAATCCATTCTCAGTCTTTGCTTATTTTAATGAATCCAAATAATGCAAGAGTAACTTTTAAAAAATTAGATCACAAATCATTTTCACAAAACTGATGGGTTTTTCTTTCGAATGCCATTTTCATATTTAGCACAGAAAGCGCGCTGACTAAAGGTTAGCTTAGCAGTCGTAAATAACTTATACAAACATACAAAAGCTATAAAGTTGCACATTATTCATTAAAGCTTCGAGAACAGTCTTAAAATGAAACCCACATCAAGGACTCATCAATTTTAGTCATGATGATTGATGAGGCACCATTTCCGACTTAGTAAAAAAAAAAAAAAAAAAATTATTACATCTAAAACAAAGAGTAAAAAAACTATATCGATATCAGTTTAATGATATTTATTTGATGTTTCCGTCAATACATCGAATATCGTTATGAAGGAATATCGTTATACTTGTATTTAGGAGGGACATTTGTCTTAAAAATTTTATTTTCTTAGATAGTCCTCCTTTATATCTCACCTCTTGGAAACCATCTAAGGCAATAACGAAGATGAGTATTACATACATCAAAATTGTAATGATCACATGATTATGGTTACTTTTTTTTATTGCACTTATCTGGAGATTAAAATATCGATAGTTATGAATCACGATATGACAAAGATCAGTATAAAATAAACGAAGACTAAAAGTATCCTCTCTTCGTTGCTTACAAATAAAACAATGCAAAAAATAAAAAATAAAAAAAATAAAAAGGAAAGAAAGAAAAGCGAATTACCTATATATATATATATATATATATATATATATATATATATATATATATATATATATATATATATATATATATATATATATATATATATATATATATTTATATATATATATATATATATATATATATATATAATATTTGTTGGCAAGCTATACCATTTGTCAGGTATCGAGTAGCTTCGGTTGGGGAGAGGAGGAAGTAAGAGTTCGATTACTTAAGCATATTAACAATTTATTTACAAACAATATTTACAGACATCAGTAATTCCCTCATTCTTACACATCAGGCTCTCTCGGCGTGCACACCTACGCTCCCTCTCTACACATAATTGCTACTGCCATCTAGTGGCCAATCATTTTCTTTTTTAAATTTTAACAAAATTAAAGCTTAGTGTTAACAATTATATATATATATATATATATATATATATATATATATATATATATATATATTATTTATATATATATATCTATATATATATATATATTATATATATATATATATATATATA